>JAREYC010000005.1:72772500-75182500 GCA_030015325.1 Cryptoblepharus egeriae
TCCCAGGTAACAGTGGACAAGACTCCAACCTCATAGCCCATGCCTATCTACTCAGGAGTAAATCCCATTAGAATGAATGGGGCTTCCTCCCAGGTAACAGTGGACAAGACTCCAACCTCATAGCCCATGCCTATCTACTCAGGAGTAAATCCCATTAGAATGAATGGGGCTTCCTCCCAGGTAACAGTGGACAAGACTCCAACCTCATAGCCTATGCCTGTCTACTCAGGAGTAAGTCCCATTAGAGTGAATGGAGCTTCCTCCCAGGTAACAGTGGACAAGACTCCAACCTCATAGCCTATGCCTATGTATTCAGGAGTAAGTCCCATCAGAGTGAATGGGGCTTCCTCCCAGGTAACAGTGGACAAGTCTCCAACCTCATAGCTTATGCCTGTCTGCTCAGGAGTAAGTTCCATTTGAGTGAATGGGGATTACTCCCAGGTAACCAAACAAGACTGTAGCCCGAGAGCTTCACCCTATGTCTTTCTACTCAGAAGTAGGTCTCATTAGAGCGAATGGGGCTTACTCCCAGGTAACAGTGGACAAAACTGCAGCCTGAGAGCCCCATTTCATGCATGCCTACTCAGAAGTAAATTCCATTAGAGTGAATGGGGCTTACTCCTAGGAAAGTATGGGTAGGATTGCAGCCTCAGAGCCCTATTCAATGCATGCTTACTCAGAAGTAAGGCTTCTTGGTTCACTTCCTGAGCTTGTTGTTTCACACTTCCATTGCATCCTTTTTCTTAATTCTTGATCTATTTTTCAGTTTGAAGAGGATACTGAGGAGGCTGGTGGAGGCCCAGATGGTGGACAGGGCAAAAGGAAAAGGCTGTTCTCCAAAGAATGTAAGAGTCTGCTGTCAGGTTCAAACCCTCCATTCATCTTCCCTTTCCCCCAGAATAAGTTTGGTTTAATACTACTGCCTCTGCAGCACTCTTGGGTTCTCCCCCAGTTGAGTAAACATTGCTGAAGTGTGATTAGAGCTACTCGTCCAGTCTCTAGGAGTGGCACATTCACCACTAGACCACTGTGTCTTGGTTGGAAGGTCTGAGAGGGGAACTTTTTTACACATGGGTGTCTCAATTGCAATGCTGCACAATTATGGTTCCCAATCACACAGAGAAGGCTAAATTGAACTTCTGCCGAATGCGTAACCCTTAGATGACCAGATTTTCCCCCCAGCTATTATAATTTATGCAAATTAGTCTATTTTTAGATGGTCATTTAAGGGGACTATTTTTAGATGGTCATCAGGGAGGACCAGGGAACACGTTTCTATTTTCCCATCACAAATTTTCTAAATGTATTAAGATATAAAAAAGGAATTTCGTTTGATTTCTAGAATGGGTAGTATATTATTTTATACTAATTAATAAGTAGGAGGATGCAGATGCCATGCTTCATTTGCAATGTGAGTTAGTTTATACATATGTATGTTATTTTAAAAGTTGCTGCATAGTTACATTAAAAGTTTGAAGAATAGTTTATAAATTTTCAAAAGAAGATTCCCTCTCACTCTGTGTATATCTTTTGGATCCACAGTGAGATGCATGATGTATGGATTTGGAGATGATCAAAACCCCTACACAGAGTCAGTAGATATTCTTGAAGATCTGGTCATAGAGTTCATCACAGAAATGGTAGGTCCTACTCTACCTGTATGGCTTTATATGACCCCCAAGTTTGGTGAGATTTGGCAGGTCTCTTTGTGTAGTTTGTGGGTTCCTTGATGCATAAAGTTCTAAAGGAGTACATGAAATACAACTGTTAATTAGACCACATCAAGCATGGTGGAGACTTTGCTGATAATGTGGTTTCTTTCGAAGATTGTTTGGCATGAAGAATTGCATCTACTTATATATTTCTCGAGCAGTCTTCCAGGTAATTTTCTATGTGGGCCTATCTTATCATTTCCCCCCTAGTCATTAACTTGTGTGTGTTAATGACATTAACTAGTCATTAATTTGTGTGTGTTCAATATATATAAAACCTAGCTCAGTGTCCTTTCCTCAGTTCTGTGGGAGTGGGAAAATCTTTTATTATGGAAACAAGTATATCTAGAAAAAGCATTTATCAGAAAAGGAATTTCACTTGATAAATGAGTAGTTGTCTAGGATGGAGAACCTTAGAATTCATGAACTGGTAGAAACTGACCCAAGACAGACAACATTTTCCATGACACACACACACTGTACAGCTCACCAGTAATTTTGTGTCCGAGTTTTTATCATCCTTCACATGTCAGAAGAATCTTATCTAGAAATAGATATTTTTCAACTCCTTTGTAAGATTGAACTTGTTGAACTTGTTTTCTCCTATCTTAATTTTGTTTCTATATAGACTCAAAATAGGCTATTTTGTTTCTAATAGACTCACAAAGCAATGTCAATAGGACGGCAAGGTCGAGTACAAGTTGAAGATATTGTCTTTTTGATCCGTAAGGACCCACGGAAGTTTGCTCGAGTCAAAGACTTGCTTACAATGAATGAAGAACTGAAGCGGGCCAGGAAGGCATTTGATGAAGCCAACTATGGATCTTGAGATATCTTATGATGCAGTCAGTTAATATGTAGAGGACCATGCATCATTCTTTTTAGTGGCATTAAGCTAGCTGTGCTGCTAAATACTATGTGGACCTCAAATTTGAAGCATTGCTCAGATAAAAAGAAATTCTTGTTTCTTTTTCATTAAAATGTAACATTGTGTATTTATTACACTTGAAAATGTATAAAAGTTTAAAAAGTAGATTAAGAAGATTGGGGTTAATTTCCTCCGACTGGTTATATAAGATAATTGACAAGTTTGTTTATATGGCTATCTGAAACTCCAAACAAGAACATAACTTTTCCAATCAAGTTCCTTTGTTCTTATATTCTTGACAGGAATGATTCTTATGATTTTATATGTGATCTTAAGCTAACGCAAAACAAGCTTTCTATTATCTGTATTTGAGTATTAAAAGTTTTTTGATGTTTTAGGCTAAACTTTTAATGTTACTTCTGAAACATGCATAGTATCAGCTATATTCAAACACTTGCCTTCCTAACTGCAGTGGTAACATCCACTGTTAAGTGTTTGAGCCTTAAGCAGAGCCTAATATACTGAAATGAGGAAAAAGCCTTTTTACCTCATTATAGTGTACTGTAGACCATACAAATGTAACTCCTTACAGATTGAGGATAGTTGTGAAGGTATCTGAAGTCATCTTCGTTTGAATAGATAGAAGAAATACAACTTAAGTCGTGCTTTCATTCCTTGCCGATATGAATTTGGTGGGGGTGGGGGAAGTACAGTCCTGTCTGCAGTTTAATCTGACACTCAGTGTAAAAGATATCTTTGTATTGGTTACATATGCTGCACCAGAACTTCTACTTTTTCTGGGCCAGTAATGATCAATATTTTATATAATTGGTAACTAATAAGCACTTGCTGGAAAGGTGGCCCAGTGAGGTATAAAACTTTTAAAGTTAACCTGCTTAAGCTAAACAATAAACTTTGTACTTAAAACCCACTCTTTTAGAATCCACTGTTCTAATTCCTTCCCATATATATGCTGCAATGTATGTTTGTGTGTGTGTATATGCTACAGTTCAACACTACATATAACACGTCCTTAAATGAGAATGTAAGGAATTACTTGGCCATCATTAAAATTTAGTTTAATGAAATACAGTGTTATAAACCTAGTATTCCAAAAATGTCATCTATATCATCTCTATTCCCAATTACTTCATGCGGTGTGTGAGTAGAAGTTCTTTCCAGTCCCAAAAGTCCAGAAGCTTTTCCAGCAGTCTGTTCTTCCATAGTTCTGTTGGACACATTATTTCCCATCTGAGGCAGGTGTTCCAAGTATTGTGCAAGAGAAAGGGCAAAGTTGCCATTCATGTCTTTCTCTGCATGAGTGAGTCTCTGGTAAGAATGGCTGTAAGTCTCTGTCTTCTGTGAATTACATCTTTGCTTCCTTGAATATCTGACCTGGCTTTGTAGACAGGAGCGAGCTTTAAGTATTTTGTTTGGTTTCGGTCTGTAATTTGGGGCTATGAGGTATTTGCAGATAGTAGCTTTAATACAGCCCAGTTTTCTCTGCAAGCTGTAAAGGGAAGAAAAGGTTCAGCTATTGATAACAGAAGATATAGTACTTAAATGTATTGACCACAAGCAATTATTCTTCACAATCAGAGATGCTGTGCATAAGCCAGTTTTAGGAAGCCTAAAAAGTAAGCTTCATACAGAGCTTAGCACCACACCAGATATAAGAAATATGTCCCAAATATCTGAGGGAAGATACATCTACACTGAAATAGAACTGTTTAAATGTTCCTTAGTAAACACTGGTTGGTTTGAATAAATACTACAACTTGTCCTCAGTTTGACTCCAATCACCTACTTTGTTACATGTTTAGTAAGCACAGCGGTAAGTAAGGTGCATTTTGATCAATTATTCTGCTTGTTTGGGTGCAAAAGAAACAGGATTTTTATCAGTAAAAAGTCACAGAGAGTACAATCACAACTATTCTTCAGTTCCTATACAAGCTCCTCTCAGGTAAATACTGCTTTACAATAAAGAGCCCATCTTTTTTCCCCTGCACCACTTTGTTGGCTTAAGGAGGAAGGTACTGTTCCTCCAAACATAGTGGAAGATGAAAATATAGTCCCCCTGTGATTGACCACCTCAAGGAAGTGTCCGCAGCCTACTAGAAACTTAAAACATGGAGAGATGGTGCAGGCTGTTGTCAGCTGGTAAAGTTACTGTGATAAGCAATCTATACGTCACAAAGAAGACAGAGCCACTGAGGTAGACCTAGGGAAAAAGATCAGGGTAAATTAAGGAACAAAGATTAGCTAATAGGCCAGGAATTTGCAACCCATAAGACTGAGGAGGTGAAAAAGATGTATGGATCAAGGAAGCAGAAAGGGAAGCAACTTCAGCCAAAAGGAGGAAAAAAACTTCAGCCAAAACCTGGGAACAGAATAATTTCTAGATGCTACTGTGCAAGGTGATGTAGAGCCACAAAGGCACTGATGACAGGGAGCCAAATGGTAGAAAAGCTAAAGGAACAGACAATGTGTATTTATAAATACATAATTCGACTGCATTTTGATCCCATACTTTTTCCTTATTAGGTAATGTTTGTAGGGTTGTAATATTTAGCAGTTGACATAGTTTTGTGAATTACTCGTAGCCCAAAATGTAAACTGTTATTTTAATATACAAACCTGCAACCCAGTGCTTCCACATGCTGAAGCCGCCTACTTTTCAAGAGCTTCATGCCCAGGAAAAAAACCTTGGATCCAAGTTTATTGTTTTTGCACCAGTTAATTGTTGATCTGAGTGTGTCAGATAGTTCTTCAAAGGAATGTGCTTTCTGAAATTTGGATACAAAAGAAGCAAGCTGCTTAGATTTCAGTGACTTTGATGCAGGAAGCTTCTGTAATTAAAACAGAAAACAGCAAGGAAATTAGCATTGGAAGACCAAACATATGAAATTATCCTCTGCAAAGACAGAAACCAGCTAGTATTCTAATCAATTTTACATGTGCTTGAAAGTATACACAATCTTTATGCTTTTTGCTTTGATCATAAACATATCTCTTTTAGAAAAAGGTAACTGTGGACCAATATAAAAACACTTATTTTTTAAACTCGATTCATCCATCTGACAAAATGAGGGTTTGCCCACAAAAACCTATGCCACAGTGTTATGCCACAGATGACACAAAGGTTCTGCTTCAATTATCACTACTATCACTTCAATTATCACTATAACTGTGCTTAAGCACAGTTAGAGGAGATGGAGGAATTAAGTTTTTTGTTTATGAAACATTTCAAAGCACATCATAAAATTAGAGCACAATCCTAACCACGTCTCCTTAAAAGTAAGCCCCATTGTGTTCAGTGGGTCTTACTCCCAGGAAAGTGTCTTTAGGATTGCATCCTTAGTTCATATTTATAAACTTCATATTTATAATCTAAAAGGCCCAGACAGAAATGAGACCCACCCCCAAATCCAGAGTAACTAAGGGAGCACGTAAGAGACTTTATGTGCACCCGTAGTTACTGCACCACCTAGTGAAAACCTATGGGAAATTTATATTGGAATCCAGAGTAAGTTGTTCTTACACTGGAGCAAGGACTCCCCGTAGTTACTCTGGATTTTGCCCCCAGACTGTCTGTCCACAGGCTTGCAATGTACAATCATTTATACGTAAGCATTCCTAACAACTTGAAAAGTTATAGTGAAAAGCATTAGTTGTGCAAACTAGTAATGTACAATAAAAGCATTGGAAGTAACACAATACCAGATACACACACATACCCAGAGAGCGAAAGAGAGATTGAGAGTGAGCACCATACAAACCTTTTCTGGTACAGGATTAGAATAGCTGCATAAGCTTCTAACATCAAATCCCAATTGCTTTCTGTGACCTAGAAGAGGGGGTACAGAAGTCAATACCAATAATGCCCTAAATGGCTTAGAATGAGCAGTTCAGGAAAGCTTATATGGTTTGAGATGGTCTTTCAGAGGTCTATATCCTGCAGCCCGCATAACCCAAGAAAGATATTAACCCTAATTAAGCAAGAGTGGACCAGATCTATCAGTAGTGGAACCGCACATATGGAGCACTCTCTGGCAGCTCAGCTTCTACCAACTGAAATTCACTCTTGTATTTATCTGGCTGCTGAGCTGGCCAGTTATTTTCCTAACCCTTTGTATTTCACTTATTTTACAGGTTTGGATCAAAGTCAAATATAATACAAGTTACCAGGACTAAAACTATGCTAAAATCGGTGTACTGTTGCTTGCTATACATGTATTTTTATTCTGGATATATCTTTTAGAAATATGTTTCCTGAGCAGCATATTCTGACACCCTATGTCTTGGGACTGGAGCCTCCTTAAAAGAACATGGCAGAATGCAAAGGAGGAACAAATCCCCAGAGGGACATGCTTGGTCTCTCATTCCTCATCCCACCTAATTTGGGCACAAATCCTATACATGCTTATGTGAGAGTAAGTCCCACATAACTTCTGGAGTAATTTCTGAGAAGACATGCATAGGGTGACACCCTAAGAGACTGCAATATCTTACCTTTGTTAGTTCTTCTGACCACAACTGGCTTCCCAATATCAGTACTGTCGTCAGCATCCATCACATTCATTTTGACAGCAGAAGGAACTGAGGCGAGAGTACAAGATGCAGCCTTGCTTGCTTGGAATCTTTTATTCATCCATCCGGTTCTGTCCTTTTTTTTAACAAATACTTTGGGGATTTTCTTTCCAATCCCTGAATAAGAGGTTCCCAGAAATTCATTTATTGCAACAGGAAAGACAAATCCTTTAATATAAGGCTTTGGTTCAATCTTTGAAACCTCCTGGAGCAATGCAAACAGGCTCCCATATAAAGCAATGAGGCTCTTTAGCAAGCCTTTATAAAGAATCCTATAAAAGATTTAAAAGAAAAAGATGAAATCCTTGTTAACTTTGATCATCAGCAACCCGTTTTTAAAATGAAACTTTCCAAAACTATTTCCACCATCCCCAGTCCGGTCTTGCACAGTAATTCTAAACTACAGAACCAATGTTCTTCTACAAAGCTGACCTGATCACATAGGTCTCACATCGAGGAATGCATTATAGCAAATATCAAAGTTTCAGTGCTTCATAATATAAAAGTAGCACATGCAGTTTATCTATCCCATTTGCAGAGAAAATGATGGGAGTCTTTACCAGTGCACCCAGTATACAGCTGTTAGCTAGAAATGTCTAAAGCAGAGAATCCAGAGAAAACCAAGTGGTAACGGAGCAAACAAAATATTTTCCAAGTACGGTATATACACACCATAATCGGCTCAGCAATCCTGAAACGACAGTATTATATAGTATGTACTCTTCCAAATACAGATGTTTAACAGTCAAACTGAAGAGGAAGTCAGTTAAGGGTGGACAACAATTGATCAAAGAGATTATAATGCCAAGATAAACAACTTTGGCACAAACACATATTGGAATTCAACATATTTTTTTTAAAGAAAACAAAGATCTTTAACATTATTTTGTTACAGAAAGCTGTAAAAATTATTACTAGAAAACATATACAATTAGATGCTTCTTTGATAAGTACGCTATCAAATCTATTGAAAGATGCTCTAATGTAAAATCATAATACAGTAGTTGGAACTCGTAACAGACAAAAGTTATAATGGGAGAGTTTGAGCTCACTTGACCAGAAACTTCTTCAGACTCGAGTTATGTGAAGCTAACTATCAGAATATTTGTTAGATTCTGAACCTGCAATTCTTTATATGCTTTCTTAGGAGTAACCCCCACTGAATTTAGCAGGATTTACTTCTGAATCAGTGTGCATAGAATTTCACTGTAGGCTGACATTTGGTGAAAACAAGATGCCACAAAATAACAAATTAGTTAGGGCAAAATCCATAGGGTCCACGCAGTTGCGTCAACCTCTAGTGTTATCTTATGGAAAGTCATCTTAACTGCTCTGGAGCAAGGGGCTTAATTTTACTTTAGGATATAGGCCATAGTGGGTCTCAATTAGGAGGATGAAATTAAAGTAGGAATGCTTTAGAACAGGGGTCAGCAAACTTTTTTGACCTTTTACCCCAAAATATATTTAGATATGCTGATGTTACCCCCTTGATTTAAAAGAAAAACATTTTTTTAAAATTGGGAGTAAGCGCCATTGAATGGGCTTACTCCTGAGTAGACACATGTGAATGGGTGCTTACGTTGGCTGGGGAGGCTCAGGCCACAGTTGGGGGCAGCTGAGACTGAGTTCAGCCATGAGGGCAGGCACTGTGGGCATGCAGTCTTTCCCTGCCTCTCTGCCTAAAGGTTCCCATGAAGAGGCTTCTCCGTGGGCAGAGTATCCTCTCCTGACCTCACCGGCACACGCCTCCAAATAGGAAAGGGAAAGTGCCGGTGAGGTCAGGAGAGGACACTCCACCCATGGAGAAGCCTCTCCATGGCAACCTTTAGACAGGGAGGTAGGGAAAGGCTCCACAGTCATTTTTTTCAAGATGGATGCCCGCAGTGCTTGGACTTAGCCACACAAAGCTGCAGCTGGCTCAAACTGTGTCTCAGCAGAGTGACCATCCATTACCCCCAGGAATTTCATTTTTACCCCAGTTCCCCGACCACTGCTTTAGAACAAATCAAAAAGATGAATGGATCATTGAGATTCTAGGAACTTGACAAGTAATAAGAGCTCATAAGATGCCTGTTCTCTAACAACTGGCTAAACATATGCAACACCAAAATTTCTCCTACATTAATTCTTGTTCCATTTTGAAATAAGAGCAGCAAAAAAATTACAGAATAGATTCCAAATCGGTTTCAGAAGGATACAGAAATGCTGTGCAGCAACAGTCAAGTAAACGTAGTAGGAGTTTGCAGCCGCCCAAAATCTTCACCATCACTACTTCAATCACTGGTTGGCTAGGAACTGAGGACTCCTTCAGATTTTCAAATTTCTGTTTCTGACTAGAAGAAGAGAGAAAGATGTTGAGCATGTGGATGCACAATGGCATTCTGCCACATTTAATGCTAGCATGTCTTAGGCCTGAAATAATCTCAATGCATGTCTGGTTTGCTCACAGAATGATCTGACAGGGATGGTTTCATGGGGGGGGGGGGGCGGGATTTCCACAAATCAGATCCCTCCCAACCCCTTCACCCACTTCCTTCCAGGGAAGCCTCTGATATAAACATGGTAATTATGGCTTCTGCTACTTACTTGTGCTATTTTGGCTTATTTTACTTACACGGGATCCACATGAACAAGATCACCAATTGACTTCTTCAGATTCATTGTATTTAAACGGTTCAAACATTGTTCTACCTGCAAGGAAATACAAACACAATAATACTTGATAAGCACTACTACTCAAGTACACATAAAAACTGGTAACTCTCATGGACTATTCAGTTTAATAACCACATACATATAACGTCCAAGTGAAACCTTTCTGTTCAATTAGAGTTCCCATCATTCTCTTCCACAAAATAGGGACAGGTCCCTCATCACATTTGTCAGTATGTGAACAAATCCCCCCCAACCGGGACTGTCCTTGTTTTTCAGCAGCCCTATATTCAATAGCAAAACAATCAGCCTGAGAGCACAAGCCTAACTATGCCTACTCAAAAGTAAACCCCATAATGTTCAATGGGTCTTATTCCCAGAAAAGTGTCTTTAGGATTGCTGCCTAAGTGAATGAACATTTCAGAACATTTTCCTGATTCTTATAATGAAATGTCATCATTACGAAGGAGGTGGGGAGAAGGAAAAAAAACCTATTACTGAATCATGCTGGACTTTTTCGGGATACAAGGATATGTTTTATGTTTTCTGACCTGTTTGAGAGTTCGATAGGGTTTGTGGTGACTCATCTTGTAGTGGAAACTATAAATGATTGAATGCAGGAGTCTCTGTTCTGCTACCACAGCGGTGCTTGTTAACATGCTGTTGACAACATGACAACCCTTCATAACAGCCGAAAGGCAGCTCACTGGAACAAAATTAATAGTATACAAAACAGTTCATTACAACAAATCTGTAGCAAAAGAGGCCTACCTCAAATCTTACATTCCGGGTTGGTTCTGCAAAACCTTGTACTGTAACCTCTGTAAGTTCAGCTACAACTATAATAGAAACTAATATTTTTTTTCCTTTTTATCACCAACCAATGTCTTCTATCCTGGAAGTTAGTGCACCCACCTCAGGTATCCCTTGCCCCCTCTTCACCCTTCTCCCTTCCTCTCACCCCTTCCCCACCTCTCCCTCCCCCCACTCTGTGCCCCTCCACACACCCCTGCCCCTCCACACCCTCCCACCACCACTTAGCTTCCTCCTGCCCCTTCCTCTTACCCTTCCACACTCTCCCTGCCCTACCCCTCCCTCAACCCGACCCCCATCCCCACCCTCTATCCCCACATTCCCTTCCCCCCTTCAAGCCCTCCAACACACTCCTGACCGCTCTCCCAGCCACTCCATGCCTTCTCCCCACTCCTCCTCCTCCTAACCCCCTGGCTCCTCACCCCCTGGCCTCTCTCATAGCCTCCCTCTTCACGTCCCCTCAAACTGCTCCTCCAGCCCCTCCCTTCCTCATAAAACCCGTTGATGGGGCTGTCCGAGCCGCTGAGCCCCACGTGGGAGCTGCAGGCAGCCACTGAGAGGGTGGATGGTGGGGAGGCTCCGACTCCCTTCCCGGCTCACCTGAGGGGTGCTGGGCAGGCACAGCCACGGTGGCGCTGCAGGCGGGCCGGGGCAGCTCCAGGCGGTTCCACACCAACTCTCCGGCTGCGGGCGCCGCCATCTCGCCTGCGCAGGCCGCTCCTCCGCTCAGCTGGACCTCCCTGGAGGAGGCGCTTCCCGCCCCTGGGCCGCCCACTCGGGGAGGTGGTGGGGCGGCCCCAGCTGCGGAGCTTCGCTTCCAGGGAACGTCCAAGTACGCCTCCTCCCCACAGAGAGAACCCCCCACGCAGTGGGGTTCTTTGGGTAGGAGCCCTTCAGGCTCACTCTGAGGAAAAGGCCCATACAGCCCATTCCTATGCAGGTCTACTCAGAAGTAAGTCCCATTAGAGTGATTGGACTTACTCCCAGGAAATGGATAGGATTGTAGCCTCACAGCCCAATTCTGTGCATGTCTACTCAGAAGTAAGACCCATTATGGTCACTGGAGCTTACTCCCAGGAAAGTTCATAGGATTACAGCCCAATTCTGTGCATGTCTACTCAGAAGTAAGACCCATTATGGTCACTGGAGCTTACTCCCAGGAAAGTTCATAGGATTACAGCCCAATTCTGTGCATGTCTACTCAGAAGTAAGACCCATTATGGTCACTGCAGCTTATTCCCAGGAAAGCTCATAGGATTACAGCCCGATTCTGTGCATATCTACTCAGAAGTAAGACCCATTATGGTCACTGGAGCTTACTCCCAAGAAAGTTCATAGGATTACAGCCCAGTTCTGTGCATGTCTACTCAGAAGTAACCTATGATGAGTGTTGCCCGAACCTACTAAGGTTGTGTGGCATCAAGTATTCCAGATAAGAACATAACAGGGCAAAAGGCAATCTAGATCAGGGCAAAAGCCCATCCAGTCCAGCTTCCTGGGTGACAGGATCTTCTTTAAGATCTTTCAAAGGTCTTCTTTTAAGTCTTGTTAATAGGTAATGTGTCTGACTTGGAGATGTACTGTCAATGGAGAAGTTCTTCCATTTTCACCTGCTGTGACTCTCAATGCTTGAAAAAATGTTCATGATTAGAAATGGTGTTGATTGTATAAATCCAGAATTTTGTCCAATCTCATTTTTTTTC
Source organism: Cryptoblepharus egeriae (assembly GCA_030015325.1). Classification (NCBI taxonomy): domain Eukaryota; kingdom Metazoa; phylum Chordata; class Lepidosauria; order Squamata; family Scincidae; genus Cryptoblepharus; species Cryptoblepharus egeriae. The sequence goes on from JAREYC010000005.1 coordinate 72,784,839, forward strand.
ACTGTTCTTCGCAGCATGTGGACCGAAGTACTGCTCCTTCCTCTCTCCCCATCCCCATCACTGAACTTTCCCATTACATACAGGATGGATTTTATCTTCTGCTTCCTCTATCATCTGTGATAAGTCATTAGAAAACTCATTCTTTTGTCCTTCTGTATGATTATAATTACTTGGGGCATAAAGTTGTGCATTTGAATGTGTGCTCCCCTCTCGATTTTCAATATTAATTCTGTTTGAATAATTGTTGATGTGCAATATCCATTTTGTTATACAGTGATGCCTCGATTTACTAGCATAATTCTTTCCAGAAGCATACTTATAATTCAAAACGTTTGTAATACAAAGCAGATTTTCCCACAGGAAATAATAGAAACCCAGACAATTGGTTACACAACAAAAAATATTTATATATGAATATTAACTAAATAATATTTAGTTAATAAATATTAATAATATATTATATATAATATATTATAATAAAATAATATTTATTATTAATACTAAATATTAATATTTAATTATTATAATAATTAATTATATATTATATATATTTATATATTTAATTATATAATTTATATTTATATAAATTTTAAATTTATAATTTATAATTATATATTTAATTATATAATAATTAATTATATATATTAATTATATAATAATTAAAGTGGGTGCAAAATATAATAATTAATTATATAATAATTAATAGTATTAATAAAAATAATTACAGAACATATACAACACTAACGCAAAACACTGTAAAACTATATAGAACTATAAGTATAGCAGAGAAAATAGTTGGAGTCAGTCTGCCCTCTATGGAGGATCTATATATCGCTCGGGTCAAAAAGAGAGCCGTGAGTATTGCTGCAGACCCTCTTCACCCTGGACACATTTTGTTTGAGCTTCTTCCCTCTGGATGCCGATACAGGACTCTGTACACTAAGACAACTAGGCACAAGGACAGTTTTTTTCCTTGTGCCATTAAATTGCTGAACCATCAACTATGCTGAGAGACTATTGGAAAAGACTGAAGTAGTGTTCTTATCTGATTGTATGCTCTGTATGTATTGTTTGTTATTTGTGAGTTGGTGTTTGTATGTCTGCAGCCGTTGCCGAAGCCAAATTCTGGGTATGGAGTTCATACTTGGCCAATCTGTCTGTCTGTCTGTCTGTCTGTCTGTCTGTCTGTCTGTCTCTCTCTCTCTCTCTCTCTCTCTCTCTCTCTCTCTCTCTCTCTCTCTCTCTCTCTCTCTGTGTGTGTGTGTTACACATAACAGTGTAATAAAACACTGTACTGAAAACCTTCATGACTGGTGTGAGGGAGTCAAGAGAGGGATGACTTTCATTATTGCTAATGGAGTCTCCTCTATACATTTGCTCTATGGATTCTTTGTATTTTCATGCAACTTTGACATTCCCATGCTTCTGATGGGGAGCAGCATTATAACACTGATAACACACCTTGCACACTGCCACACACAGATCCCCCCCCCCCACACACACACCTGGCTCAGGGTGTTCCCTCTAGATCTCCCCTGTGAGTTCCTTGGCCATAGAAGCCATTCCAAACTTTGCTCAGGGCCCTTCCATAAGATCATAAGAAGAGCCTCCACTGGATCAGGCCACAGGCCCATCTAGTCCAGTTTCATGTATCACACAGCAGCTCACCAGATGCCTCAGGGAGCACATATGACACCTGCATCCAGGTGCCCCTTGCATATCTAGCATGGAGGTTGTCCACATATGATCTACACGCATCCCTCATGGCTTGTAGCCTGTGATGGCCCTTTCCTTTCCCTTTCCCAGCATTCCCATTGCCCAAGGAGAGCTGGGGTTCTATCACATTATTAAGCCTTCTTATTCACAGTTTTCTGCTCAGCCCACCACACCTAAACCACCAGATAAGGGCTGTAGACGTTAATCAAACATGTACAAAGTTCTTGTTGGCAAATGTTGTAAAACCTTTATTGGAAAAAAAGTTTATTGGTGATTGTACTGTGCAGCTCCAAAGCAGGTACAAAATTTAATTTTACTGCATACAACGAGTTATATGACAATGATAATATGATAGTGCACTACCAAATTCCACTACATTTACTACTTTATAAAACAATAGGTTTATGTTACATTTTTATTACTGCTGTTATATCAAACTGTTAAATAAAATATTGAGTTATAAACAAAATATCCTATTTATTTGAATCTAATGCACCGTTGAATCTAATATGCAGCCCAATTTTGGGGACAAAATTTTGCTGGAAAAGTTGAGCATTAAATATGGTACAGTATTTCCTTTTTGCAAATGCCTTAAAGCTATCCAATGCAGCTTTCCACGAGGGGGCAGCAAACACTGTTACATTCCTATTGCCTTTCAAGGTCTTACATTCTGTTGCACTGTGGTTTTTTCTTCTAAAACCCTGAACTGGCAACAGTTCTTGAATAAAAAAACTGTAGATTAGAGCCAGTTATTTGTAAACATAGGTTCCAAAACTTTTAAATAAAGAGACTATATAGTTGAACTTCTGTTCAACTTAGGTAACAGAAGAAAAACTGCACAACTGCTTAAATACCTAGTTTTCAATAGATGCATGTGGCATTTCTGTGTTGTCTAGGGCTTTTGCCTGTTCACTAATTTTCTGAACTCTTTCTCATGTGCTCCATGGTGGTTTGAGGTTCCCCCACTATGAATTCTGAGTAAGGATGACTTCTAACTATATTTTCTTCATTAAATATTTCTTTTCAAAGATTGCGAATGTAATCCTATAAACTAGTCAGTGCTGACACCAGGTTGTACATAGTCTTGACCAAGACAGGCCTCCATGCCTCTCTAAGCAGGGCCTAGCAAAAGCTTAGCTGGTGGTGGTAGCTCTTTCCCTTCTCCTTTCAGATGTGGTTGAGACAGAACTGCTGCTGTCACCCTAGAGCCCCTTGCTGTAAGTTGGGGGTTTGCTAGGAGTAGGGTGATGATATGACCGAATTTTTCTGGATTTGTCCTCTTTTTTAGCTTTCTGTCTGGGTGTCTTCCAAAAGGGCTTCATTGTCCTCCATTTTGGCCTCATTTTGGAACTTTGCAATGGTGTGCATTACCCCATCATGTCTTATGTTGTTGGATTCATATCAAAGAGCAGAATCCAATGCAAAAATTGGTTTTGAAATATCCTCTTCCTATCAAACATTGTCAAAAAAATAAAAATAAAAATATGCATTGAGCTCTATGGGAAACTGAAAGTGCCTAATATCACGGCTTTACTCGTGAGTAGGCAAATGTGACATTGTCTGCCAGAAATGCCAGGCTGAGATGAATCCAAGACCTTGTCTTCCTTTTTAGGTTCAGGCATCTGGTCACCCTAGAGTCTAGTGGCCAGTGGCCATTAGTGGAAAGGAAGTGCTGTAGCATGGCACCCAAGTGGCCAGTGGAAAGGAAGTTGACCCTATGGGAATTCAACTTGGTGGACTTCCATTTCCTTCCTATCCTCCTTTACCCTAGATAGCCTGTAATTATCCCAGGGAATCCTAGAAACGACCCCACTGATTGCTACAGGGGTCCCGGACAATGTATAGTACTAGAAAGGAAAAAATGGTGTCCTTTGTTCAAGAAGCTGAAGATAGTCTATCTCGTTCCTTCCTTCCTTTTGTTGTTGCACCAGCCTGGTGTGGCTAAGAGTTGGTGACTGGCCAAAGGTAAACCAGGAAGCTTATATACAGATGCCTGACAATTATATTTTTCTTACTATTTGTTCTGAATTCTCTGTAACTTTCATAGGAGGCCCCAGATATCTTTTCAGGTGGGCGCTTGTCAAGAAGATCCCATTGCTCAAGGTACTCCTGTGTAGCACCCTATGTTCTCTCTGCTGCCGTTCTATCACCACCTGTAGCATGGCCTTCTAGCAGGCCTCCGTCAGTCTTGAAAGACTATGGTGTCATGCTTGGCGCTGCATATGCTGCATGCAAAGCACGAAAGCCTGGGTTGGATTGTTATGGAGGATAGGCTGTAGAGATCTGCAAGCAGCAGATCCCCCCTCTCCATGCCACTGAATTAGTCCAATGGAAAGGCAGAGCCAATACAATTGGATCCAGACTGGCGTTGCAGAGCTGGGCTAAGGACAGGAGCTCACCCTGTCTTGTGGGGCCGACCCGGGTCTCGAACCCTGGCCTGCTGGTTAACAGGCACAGTGTCTTAGCCGCTTGTGCCACCCACAGCCCAACATGACCTTATAAATATAAAGGCTAAGGCCTGGTACAGTAGAACCTGCTTTATGCTTGCAATATGTTCCAGAGGCACCATTGTGTTGTGAAAATATGATCATATTAATGTGATTTAATATTAATAATAATATGAGTAGCTCTGGGCTGAAGGCCTGAGTAGCTCTGGTGGAGGAATAGCACAAAAACTCAGGATTGGACTCTAAGGCAGTTGCTCTATTTTCAGGTGGTAACATTAGCCTTTGCTACCCTGCTTCTCTCATTACTTGATAAAGAAAGAAGGGAGTTGTGTGTAGAAGAAAAAGAGAGTAGAGGGGGGCTTGAAGCCTCAAGATGATTCCTTCCAAGGTAGGGGGAGGAATGGCTATTGCTGGTGTATTTGTTAGCAAGGCTAACAAATGGGATACTGCCTGAGCTGTCAGAAGATCTTGGACTGGCTCCATTGAAGTTAATAAGTCCCAAACATCTGGGAAGGAGAGAAAAAGAAAAGCCAGGATGTGACTGCCAGACAGGCTTCTGGCCCCTCTCCCGTTAGCACTTAGCTAGCCAAAAGCCAGCTTGGAGGCCTTTCTCTGAGTGGAGTGCTGTTTGTTCTTTTTCTTCTTCCTTCATGCATAGAAATAGCAAACTTTGTAAGAATTTTTCATGAAAAGGGTCAGTAATCCAGTTCTTGTCAGCTTGAAGCATATTCTTTTCCTGCCTTTCTCAAATAAGTATAAAAATGTCTCTAGCTTCGCATGATCACTTTCTACAGGACATTCAGTGTGTTAACTTTAGGATAGAACTGCATTTTCCTATTACAAATTTGACAGTGATTTTTGGGGGGTGGGGAATATTTATAGAACTACCCCAGAAAAGGTCTGCTTATGCTACTACAACTGGATAATATGTATGTATTTATTCTATAACATTATCTGGAAAGGACCATAGGTGGCAACATAAACACAAACAGATTTTACTTCTCTGTGTCTATAGGATATTTTTTCCTCATAACTCTTGGTATGCCTGTAGTGTTTAAAATCTTATCTTTTATAAACGAAGGCAGTTCTATTGCAGCAGAAATTGAGAATTTCTAGTACTGTATTTGAGATTGGGTTTTCTTACATATGCTGCATCCAACTGTGCTTGTTAGATATTTTGAGAAAAATAATCTCATTTGTGTGTGAGTGTGTGTTTTAATGTAATGATTTGATCTTATGAAAACATGCTTGTAGTTATTGACTGGTGGGGACTTTAAAAGCCATAAGTGTAAGATATCCAATCAACATGAAAGGAACTATAATGTCTTAAAGAGGGCAACATCTTAAGATAAACAATATCTAAATGCATGGCACCTCATGTAGAAAGCTCTCTTCTTGCAGAACCTAGTCCTCATGCCATGTAAAGCAGCAATTTCTTTGTAACAGGGTCCATTCATGCTTGAAAGGGTGAATTTCTGAGGACACATTCCACTCTCATCTCAGCACTGCTCATAATTACTTAGCTCATAAATAGGTCTCCTGGAATGGCAGTAGATACTTTTGTTCTCAAGCAGTTTTATGAGACATTATCTGTCAAACTAATCTTGGGTGATAAATCAAACCCACACAGCCCTGCCTGTTAAAAGCTATGAGTGGCTTCCTCCTGCCACTGTTTATTGTAGCAAGTTATAAAAGGACACAGGGCAATATTGGGTACCCTCTAGACAAAGAAGTGTTTCCAAAACTGAAGAAAAGAAACAATTTCTTCGTTCAGCACCATCCCATCTTCAGTTAAGATTTCAGTTACAATGAAATGCTTTGTTCAGATTATAATGCTTCTTAGGACAAGAGTTATAAATCTGCGGAAATTAACCTAAGGCTGCGATCCTAAACACACTTTCCTAGAAGAAAATGGGACTTACTTCTGAGTAGACATGCTTAGGATTGCACCCTATGTCCATGAGGACATCTGTCTTGTGTCAGGAGGGTATGTGTCTCTAGGTCACATGCATGGCAGTTCATTTAAATGAACATTAAGGCACCCATGCAATAAGCATCAGCTGCTGTTTCCCATGTATTGGATGGTGTGGTTTTTGAACTGCTGATCCACTCGACCATTTCACTAAAAAACCCATCTTTAACCAACACAATTTCTTCCTTTGATATAACTGCAGAAGAGGCTTTATTCCGGAATCAAGTAATGTAAAATTATAACATTTCAATCATTTGAGCAATAAATGTCTTCAAGCAATTTATGTTGGCAATAAAATAGGAAGATTGCAATTCAATGTGAGGCCCTTTTTTGGCTCCTAAAGTATTAAAGATAAGCTCAAAAATGTCACCCAGAGCATCGCACCTGGGCAGATCATTAGTGGCTTTGTGTACCTATAACAGTGCAATTCTGTTCAAGCCCGTTCATACATAAAGACACTGAATTCAATGGTATTTACTCCTAGGTATGTATGTGTATGTGTAGGTTTGTAAGAGAAAAGAGGCAGCAGGAAAACTTTGCACTGCTCTGAGTGCTCCATATCTCTCCCCTTTTTGTCTGTCTAAATGGCACCCAATACCTCATGCAGGGAGATTTGAATAACTGCACAAGGCAGCCTCTCTCTGCATACACAGATGGAAAAAGTTCCAGGGAGCCAAGGCCAGGAAGCCATCAATGATATCACAGATCAATTAGTGAAATGTTTCATCTTGGAATGCGGTACTATGTGCCCCATCTTGGAATGATGGGGAATACTTTCCTGGGAATAAGACTCATTGAATACAATGGGTCTTATTTCTGAGTAGACATGAAGGAGCTATTTCACCAAGTAATGTCAGTTCTTGGTGTCACTTCTAGCTGTGACATCACTTCTAGGTTGATGACATAACTTCTGGGGAGAAGTCACAGTCAGATTGTCATTCTCAGAAGTCAGCCTCAGGTTGAAATACTCAAGAACCATTGCAGTAACTCAGAGATTAGACTATTCATACACTAGTTCTGTAGGGAAACTATAATTCAGAATATTGTACAGGTCCAACCTTGTTATATACAGATTTTTAAATCATGGATTTGACTCAACATGAATGGCCACTGCAGATCACAGTTTTAAAAACTGATTTTCTACTATTGTAAATAGGCAGACATTCAAGCAATCATTCCATTCTTCAGTCCCAGAATTAAAACCCTGCAGATATTGAGGCACGACCTTATCCATTTAGGAGTAATAATGGAGCAAGAAACCTGGAAGTGGGTCTTTATACCTGTACTTCCATTGTTTTCTTTATAAACATATTTTTTCTCCATGGGTGGTTCCAGAATGAAACCCTAGTGGATAATACCTGTTTTAGCAAGCAAAATCCACAAATCAACTGGCATGCTACAGAATGTCTAAAACATTAACCTCAAAATCTGTATTCTCCAGAATGTAATTTTTCAAACTGAATGTCATAGTTGTTTACGTGATATATCAGTCCTAAAATGCTCAGAGTTTCACAATTAAGTACACTCTAGCCAAGGGTGCCATATCTGATTTCCCGAAGATAGATGTGATTGTGAAAATAGGTGTAGCTAATAGTGGTACATATTCATCACTAAGCTTCATATGGTGTACACCTAAGGGAGAAATTGGCATGGTTGTTGGCTATAAAAATAGAACAATAATAATAGTCAAAAGTACTATTCTGGGTAAAAAAGAACATCTTTTCCTATAAGGGCTTTGTTTTTGTTAAAGGACCCCAAGAAGAGCACTCTGAAACAAATAACGGCCTCACTCTTGAAACTATTATATAATTACAAAGCTGAGCTTGACAGATTAATTATGAGCCAGTCCTATCCACCTTTCCAGCACAGATACAGTTGTGACAACCCGGCACGTGCTGTATCCTATGGTGTGGGGAAAGTCTTGGAGGCCTCCTAAAGTGTCTATTCAGGCCTTCTCAAGGTGAGGGTGGAGAAGCTAATCTGAAGTAGATCTATATCAAAACAATCTTCCATAACAGTAATTTGGTTGCCAGTGTTATGAATTCAGCTACTCACCAGTCTGTACTTTGTGGAAGAAACTACACTCTTCCAGCCTTTGTATTGTCACTGTTTTCCTGTTCTTGATGACTTACCCAAGTGTGAAGACTATTATGTTACTAATATTGCTGTACAGTATCATTGAGTAATGCAAGATAATGCAAGATCAACATCTCCAGCAGCTACAATAACCAAGATATGACTTTTTGACTCTGTATAGTAGGACTTCACTGCCTGTTTTCAAACATTCATCACCCCACACTGATTTCATCAACATCTCATTGAATCTATGTGTTTACTGGAGAGCTTGCAAAACAGAAGAAATTGCTGCTAGTTGACACAGCGTAACGTGATTCCAAAACAACAAATTATGTCATGCATTTGCAAACCCTCTGTCATTGTGCCAAAATATAAAGGGACATTGTAAGAATATATCCAACAGACACTCAATTACAAAAGTGCTTTAATTTGTCTAGACTTATTAGTCCCAATCCTGAACAAAGTGTAAACCATGTCGTAAATATTAGTTATATTTATATAACTATAAACTAGCTCTGCTAGTTTATTGTGTCTGTATCCAATCTGCTAGTTTATTATGTCTGTATCCAATCTGATCCAGTCTAATCCAATTTTGTCCAGACTGACCATATCTGCCTTACTTGGCTATCTTTCTATTTCACAGCTAAAGTTCTCTCTTAGGTATTGTACCTAAGCATTGGTTTGTGCAAATGTTTGCATGTTAATCACTGCTGTCATAAATAAAAGTTGTCCTTTCCCCCCAAGTGTTAATATGTTGGTATCAAAGAAACAACTCAGATAAAATGATGCATCTTCCAGGATGGTACAAAGATACTTTCTAGCCACCCAGAACAATTCTTGAAGCACAATTCTTGAGGAATAACAGGCAATCAATGCAGTCCTAAGCATGTCTACTCAAGTCAGTCCCATTGTGTTCAATAGTACTTACTCCCAGGAAAATGTGATTAGAATTGCAGCCAATAACACTGACCATATTTTATGCTGTTCGGAAAATGCTTTATTTTACTTCATATTGGAAGAATTGTATGTAACAGATTGAGGATGTAACAGGATGTATGTAACAGACTGAGGACCATCAGAGTGTCCTTACCCAAGTATAGTCCAGAGATACAAGCAAACTCTCCTAAGGAGCATAAGAAGAGCCCTGCTGGATCAGTTCAAAGGCACATCTAGTCCAATTTCCTGTATCTCACAGTGGTCCACAAGAGGCCTCACTGCTGATTTTTACCTCTTCCTGAAGAACCCCATGAACTTCTGCCAACACCCATCAGGACTGGAGAGCAGCAACATCTATTTTCAACATATTCAAGAGTTGCTCCTCCATGGTACTCTGCTTCTTCCAGTTGTTCAAGACACAGTTTTCAGAATAGGAATCCATCAGGACCCATCCAGTGATGTCATGGTTGGCAGCGAACAATCAAGCAGGAAAATTTTTAACAATCCTATGCTATGATCCTACCCACACCCAACAGTAAGTCCCATTTCTTATCATTGTTAAAATCTTATCTATAGGAGCCTGTTAATAGTACAGATCTAATATTTCTTGGAAGAAAAAAAGTCCACCCACATGCTAAATCCTTGAAAGCAAACTTGTCTAAGGTTATCAAAGGCTGTTAGGATTCACAGAAGCAGTTATGATTAGTTATCACTGAGTTATTTGAGCTTATTGCAGAATCCTTACTACTAACAGAAAAGTTAGTAATAATCTCCTAGGGGGGCGTTGTAATTTGATAGTAACCTGTTCCATGCTACACCTCTGACCTTCTGCCTCCCGCAAAGTCAAAAACAAAGAGGTAAGCAGGCGTGTGTGTATGTGTGTATAATAATATCTTTAAAAGTCAGTTTATGAACAGAAGTCCCCAAGGATAAAATAAAAGAATTTTTGCAATAATATTTTTATAGGATTTTTAAAAAAACTTCAGTTAATCAAGAACTGATCTGGATAAAAGCACTAGGATTATGCTTTCATTTTTTCCTTGTCTCCTGCAATGTCAAAAAGCCCATTAAATCCTATTTATACATATCATTTTCAGCACTGTGTTTACATTGGGGGGGGGGAGGAATGGAAAAAAAAGGAAATCTCCATCCAAAAAGTGCTGGCAGGGGATGAAAAAAATTCCACTTTGGAAAAAGAACACTGCAATACATATGTATACACACAAAGTTGGGAGGATCGCCTAACAGGCGGTCCTTCTCCAGCCTGTTGAGTCCTCAGTCTGGAACATGGAAATTGTCAGTGGCAGTGCACACAGCCAAGCAGAAAAATGTTTATTAAATCTGCAACTGCTACAGCAGCAGCAAAAAGGAGGAAAATTGTTCCTGGAGCCTGCATTTGTTTTGCCTGTAATGACCTTTCATTCCTTCCAATAAATCTCGTTCCTAGTTTCCCCAGATCTCCATGTATGGTTAGGATTCCATGATGGGGAGATACCAGTGAATTAGTGGCAGACACTTCTTGGGAAGTTTTGGCTCTTGCTGAAAGTTTCTGCAGCAAGAAGAAAAAGAAAATCCAGATATCTTTGGCCTCTTTTACTCCAAGACACAGACAAAGCACTTGGAGTTTGTCAACAAACAACTGTGTTGGATGACAGAAGAATAAAGCTGGTCCATGGAGAGAGGATTGCATGGTTATGTGAGTTAGAAACATTAGTTAGTGGGCAACCACATAAGCCAAGAACTTGAGTAGAAACAGGGACACTCATCATTACAGAGCAATGTTAATATTGCATAATGCTTTAAAAATGGCCACAGAAACAAAGGAATTCCTTAAAAATAGAGCCTTCTAGTGATCTTAATAGCTTGTTTCTGGAAGAACTGATTAAATTATGGGAAACGCATTAGTCCAGAATTAGCTGTCTGAGGCTACAATCCAGAGTAACTATGGGACCTTTACACCGATGTAGTTACGATGCCACCTATGGGAAATGCATAGAGCAATCCAGAGTATGTGCCTCTTACATCTTCCCATAGTTACTCTGGATTGTAGGGTTAGGCTGCAATCCTAACCACACTTTCCTGGGAGTAAGTACTATTGAACACAATGGGACTTACTTCTGAGTAGACATGCTTAGGATCACAGTGTTAGAAAACAATCCTGAGTTGTTTATAAGCTGGTACAAGTCCCTTGCTCCAGCTTGTAGGAGTCATGAGCATATATGCACAACATGGAAGTCGGGGAGGTCAGCACAAAGACCATTCTAAAAATAGTATTTATTTTATGTGCTTATTAATTTCATCAGCTATATTTAAATAGAGTGTTAAAAATAAAGATGGATTTTTCACAAAAAGTGAATGCTAGGAGCAGTGATCTTGTTTTCAATATACTTGTAGCAGGAGAATGAGAAGTAATCATGGGTTGTCTGTCTGTCTATCTACCTATCTATAGTATTTATATACCACTTTTCAACTAAAAGCTCACAAAGCAGTTTACAAGAAAAATGAAAAAATAGCTAATTAATAGCTGATTGGTCCCTGTCCCAAAAGGGCTCACAATCTAAAATGCAAAAAAGAACACCATTAGAAGCCACTTGAACAGACATTGACGGGGTGTGTAGGGCCACTTACTCTCCCCCTGCTAAATAAAGGAAGAACACCCACTTGTTTATGGAACTTGGCAAGTATTTCCTAGACCTAATTTATGAAACATAATAATCATTCCACTCAGGATAAATTCTTTACTGTTGCTGCCTGAGATTTTAGCAAACCCAGATACAGTACATTAAATTTTAAGTGTGAATTTAAAGTGTGACTTTGGCAGGGATAAATCCTATATCCAAGCTATCTGGGCAAACAATAGCTATCTGATGAAGAAAAAGGCAGATGTTTCTAGATGCATGAACTATAAACACAGTAGGATATACCTCCTCCTTGTCTTGGAATAGTACTAAATGCTGTAGTGAAGACACCAGTGACTCCAGGGCTGCTTCTCACACCATTTTGTAATTACAGTACCACTCTGAATGGGACACAATACATAATATACACAATACGCCAAATAACCAGAAAAGAAAAACACAACTACCTTATGTCACAAAAAGTGGATTTCTTTAACTCAAAGCTGATCAATTATTCTGAATGTTCTCCACAGTGTTCTGACACAGAATGGAAAAAATAAGATGTAAGTAGAAGCCGGGTCCCTCTTCTATGTGTCAGAGCTAATATTCAAACTTCTTTTCAGTTGTGTGTCATCATGTTGGCAACTATTTTTGGCTAGTTATTGATTGATTGGGTGACCTGTACTGCTCTACAGTTGAATGAATTAATTAATAATGAATGAATGAATGAATGAATGAATGGGAATTATATAATGAGTTATAGACTGGATCAGTGGTCCTCAACCTTTTTGGCCCCAGGGATTGGTACTGTGGGAAAAAAATTTCCAGGGGTGGGGGGAGAGTTCTGCCTCTGGTGACCTAGAGGGAGGGCTTCCCCACCTAGAGCATAGCACAGCTGCCTCCAACTGTAAATCCCACTATAATAAATAGAGCTATTACTAGGTTACTGTGGATAGGATTGCAGTTGAGAACCCATGTGTAATTTACAGCAGAATGCAATGAAGCAGACCACTTTGAAATGTATTCTATTAAAATGTGTGGCTATAAAACCAGTGGAGGTGGGACAATGACACATAGCCACATCCACCATCCACCTACTGCTTGGGGTTGACATGCTGGCCTCCGTATTGTATCAGGCACGCAAACCCTAGTTATACCCCTGCACACCTGAGTTATAATAAATCATAATAAATCATTCTGGAAGGCTGCGTTTTCTGGAAGGGCTATGCCACAATACATTGGTAGGTCTTTCAAGTGCCAAAAGACTTTTTTGGGATCCACTTTAAATATTGGGCAATAAAACCTTTAACTGGCTTGCCAAGGGAACATTCCTTTATCATTGATGTAAAGGAATTCTGTATTCAATACATGCAACGCCATGGAGGATGACTTGTTTTTTAGGAGACCAAAGGTGACCAAGGAAATCAAGAGTGCAATCCTAACCTAGGCCAGCACAACTCATCGGTCTTCCCATTCCTGTGGTGACATAAGGAAGCAAGCGCATGTGTGTGCATGGGCAGAACACTCTCTGAGGCATGGCACAGAATTTTTGTGACACTTGCAGGCAGGGGCGTCACTAGGGTTCGCATCACCCAGTATGGGATGCCAGCAAATCACCCCCATACATTGGGTGGGGCAACAATATGAATGGTGAGCGTGGTTATGTGCCATTGTCCCACCTCCACTGGTTTTTTTAGCTATACATTTTAATAGAATAAAGATATTTCAGAGTGGTTTGTTTCACTGTCTTCTGCTGTAAATTACACATTCAAAGGTGTATAACATGATGGGATTATTTCTACAAACCATGATTTTAGCCATTTAGGTCACAAGGGCTGCCACCCCCTTTCTAATGCCCTAGTAACGTCCCTGATTGGGACCATTTTGGAAGTCTTGTATTCTCCTGGACTGACCTTTCACCCCACCCAGTGCATGCCTGCTTACTCACCAATAAACACAGTTGTGCAGTTCACATCCATTTTCAATGAATTTCAATGCAATCATCAGGGACCTCCTTATGGGGTGATTTGTGGGAGCTGTGTTCTTTAGATCAGGACAGTTCTGGTGTCCTTAGAATCCTCTCAGCCTGTCCTTTCCAATAAACTATGGCACATTTGCCTACTTGCATGATATGGGTCACTTTCATTTTCCATAGAGTTCAATGCATATTTTTAAAAGTTTTTTGGCCATAATTTTTTATAGAAAGACGCTGTTTCAAAACAGATTTTTGCATTGGTTTCTGCTCTTCAATACGAATCCAGTGGTATATGACATGATGGGGTTTGACACTCCATCACAAAGTTGCAATTTTTAGGTCCACCAGTGTGTGTCACCCACCTTGGGCATGTCACCCAGTGCAGACTGCACCACCCTAGTGATGCCACTGCTCACAGGCCAGCACAGGACTTGTGCTGGGGCTTATGCTGGCTTTGCTGGAGGTTAGGATTGCAACCCAAAGGAACGGGGTTCTCTTGAGGTTAGGTCCCAGGATATGTCTTGTTTGTTTTACCACACAAGCCTCATAACCTCAAGCGCCACAGCAGAAAGCCAAGCTCCATTTGATTTTGATGCAGTCCATTAACTAAACTGGCCTTGTTCGCTTTTCTCTTGGGCCATCCCATGTGTTTCCTTCCTTATCCCTTCCATTGCTTTGGGAAAACCCCCTTCCCCACCTTACCCCCAACCCATCCCCGCCCATGCTTTGCGCTCCTCAAGTGTGCATGAGCTTCCCTTTTGGGCACATGGAAAGCAGCCAGGTGTAAAAAAGAGAGTTGACCGCACATGACCGTAGTCTTACCAGTGAGATATAAAGGAGAGTTATAAATACGGGGGGTGGGAGGCACCATATTTATTGTGCACACTTGTTAACTCAAGGGTCTCCCCCCTCCACAAAAAATAGAGGAAGGAGGGAAGACGCTGAAAATAGAAGGAGTAACAGCAGGGGCTGTTGGGAGGGAGAGAGGGAGGGAGTCCTTCTGTAGGATCCATCAATTATAAGGGCTTGGGTTTTGTTGTGTTTTGTTTAGTGGGATCTGAACTGAAGCTCAGCTGATGAGGGCAAATTGGAGGAGGAGGTGAATAAGGGATTTTGCCCAATCCAGTGACTCTGAATGGAAATTTCCAGCTAAATTGAGGGGTCTGAGGCTGTGCAAGCTGGGCAAAAGGAATTCTGGGACTTATAAGGGAAGAATAGGGGTGGGGGTGGCAGGGCCCAGAGGGTGGGGAGGAAGAGTAAGGACCTGGGGGAAAAGGGGGGGGTGAATGGCACAATAATGGGAAAGGGGAGGCCAGGCTCTGGAGCTCTCATTTCAAACAATGATTCCCATGTGGTTCTCTTTATCTCTGCCATTCAGGAGTCAATAGAAGGGAGGTTTTTTATTTCAACTTTAAGTATGCAATCTACCCCCCCCCCCAACCACTGCTTCAATACCCAACATCCCTTTCCTCCCCTTGTGTAATAAAAGGGGGAAGAGGGAGATTCTTAACAACATTTTAAAAAAAAAACAGCTTGAAAGAATTCAGCGAACAGTTCGGTCAACAAGTGTTTTCTTTGGTTTGAATTTATCTGGATTCAATGTGATCAGATGGAATTGAACTTAAGGGTGGCAGTCAGAGTTATTTTGCCGCCGCTGCCACCCACATCCCTTCTTCTCCTCCTTGGCTGGTCACATACCAGGACAATTTTTCAACACTTTCCATTCCATACAATTCACCAGCTCCAAACCTGTCTTTCCTATTAGAGCAGTTTTACCCATCCATAACACTAACAGTGTGTTATCAGGTTTGCTTTAGTCTCATTTCCACCTGTGAAAAGCAATACATTTGTCTTGAATCACGTCAACTGGTAGCTTCTTATACAGGGAGTGAACAAAGCCCTTGGGAAGGGGTCTGATGGTTGACATAACTCTGCTAAAAGACTCAAAAATCTTATCTTAAGAAAGTTCACATTCATATTTCAATAACATTTTTCCACTGGGAAGCTTTTCCAGGTGATTTTTTTTTTCAGGACACAAGGCTAAAAAAGAGGACTTGTCTTAGAAAAAAAGACAATCAATCACCCTGCCTGGGCTAGTGGCACCTGTGTGAAGCCTGAATAAGTAAGCAAGATTCAAAACAACACCATTAATGAGGAGCAGCCCAATTCTAAGCTCCACTACTTCAGTGAGGGACACAGTGCTGAAACTGCCGTCACTTAATCCTATAGGGACCAAAGGGGCCAGAGCAGCTGCCAGAGTTATCTTGGGACAAGAGATGGGATGTTCCCCAAGTAGAACACCTCTTGCTCCAATGGATCTTCTTGGATCTGACTAGCTCTTAAGTGCTTCTGGCTTCTCCACCAGTGCTGGGTGTCACCTGGTGGTAGGAAAGTACCTTATGGCACTTTTACCACATCTAATTCCAATGGTGGGACTGCACACTGACAGAATTCCCAATAGGGTCAGATTCTTTGTGCTCCTGCATTGATGTTATAAATAATAATTGTGGATGCATCAAATACCCCGCAAAATGTTGAAAAGATTTTGGACCATTGCACTAGCACTGGGGGAGAAATAATATTTTTCCAGGAACAAAAGTTCCAGTTGAAAAATTCAGAATATATGATACCACATACAGTAATAAAAGTGTAATCGTAAGGGAATATGCCTGGCTGACTTATAGCAAATACATAATTGTACATGTATTGTGCAAAATAAATAAAAAATGTATTTGTAAAAACAACTATGTTAGGATTGCACCCATAGTCTGCAGTCCTAACCTCCAGTTAGACTACCCCAAGCCCCAGCATAAGTCCTGTGCTGACCTGGAGGTACCACAAATTGCTACTGCTGGGAGAGGGTTAAGCCAGTGCACAGATATGCACTTTCCTCCCTACATCTCCATGGGAATGGGAAGAGTTGTGCTGGCCTAAGTTAGGATTGCACCCATAGTATCTAATCTAACCACATGAAAGCAATATATATGAGTGTTTTGGCTTTTATTTTGTCATGTCCTACATTTTTCTTGAATGCTTCTTATCCTCTTTTTCTCCTGTTTTTCATTTATGGCATCTTCACCCTGCCCAAACCCTATTAAACCATGCCTGGGAAGGCACATTGTTCCTCCCCTTTGTTAAGTAGTTCTTCCTCCCCATTGTTAAGTTGTTGTGCCTGCACATCTGTACACTTTCCTTGTCCCTCAGGGTTGTGGAAGAGACTGGGAAGTAAAAGAGAATAGAGTAGTGTGGCTGGAGCATAGATACTTTTCCAGGTGACACTGGAATTCAAGAGGATTTCTGAGTAGACGTTTTTAGGATTGCACTGTGGAGCTCTTTATTGGGTCATTGTAATAACTGGGCTCTCCAGCACCACACAGCAGCACCTGTCAAGGCCTCAGAAGGCAATGAATGCTGTGGGGGAAGGGACAGGCCAAAGGTGGGTGAAAGAAGGAGATGCTACCTTGGTGCTGGGAGAGCCCAAATATCAAGCAGGCTACTCTTTCAGCAGCACTACTTCTAACACTCACCTTTTTCAGCTAAATTCAGTCTCCAAAGTCAGGGTGCGTGTCAGATTTGATGGTTAATAAGATTTGAGTAAATACAGTATTCTGATTATAAGTATAGGGTGCGCATTAGATTTGATGGCACATTAGATTCAGGCCTTTCAGTCTGGGTCCCCCTTTCAAATTTAAAAATCAGTCTGGTTCCCCTGGTCAAACTTACCAGATGATCATCCATGTCTACTTGGAAGTAAATCCCATGGTGTACAATGAAATTTACTCCTAGGAAAACGCAGTTTCAAAGATGGTGGATCCCACCCTCTCACGACCCCCGACCCGAGGTTGCAATCCCCGAGGGGGTCCCGCCTTAATATTAGTAATTAGTATTAGTAATTAGTAAAATACTTAGCATTTAGTAATTATTTAGCATTGCTTCTTGCCAAAATGTTACTGCTGAGCTACAAAGTGACAACATGCCAAAAAGTGGAGCTGCAGAAACCCTGTGTGATAAATGGACTCTCATAGGATGACGATTAGGCTCTCTCATATCTTGAAAATATAATCAAGAAATACCACATTTACTTGAATCTAATGTGCCATCAAATCTAATGCGCACCCTATACTTATAATCAAAATACTGTATTTACTCAAATCTTATTAACCATCAAATCTGACACGCACCCTGACTTTGGAGACTGAATTTAGCTGAAAAAGACGAGTGTTAGATTAAATACAGTATTTATTTTCTCTTCTGTGGTTTTCAGCTAGTGATACATTAAACAAAGTGTTCATTTCTAGCCAACATCTGTTTAATTTCATCACCTCCTACTAGGGACTTCTTATGGATAAAAAATATCTGTGTACAAAGAAAAGAGTGGGAAAATGAGTTTAAAGACCCACTTCCAGGTTTCTTGCTCCTTTATTGTGCCTAATTAAATAAGGTAGTGCCTCAATATCTGCAGGGGTTTAATTCTAAAACTGAAAAATAGAATGATTGCTTGCCTATCTCTACAACAGTAGAAAACCAGTTTTTTCAAACTGCGATTTGCAGTGGCCATTTGTGTTGAGTCAAACCTGTGTATAAAAA
Source organism: Cryptoblepharus egeriae (assembly GCA_030015325.1). NCBI lineage: Eukaryota > Metazoa > Chordata > Lepidosauria > Squamata > Scincidae > Cryptoblepharus > Cryptoblepharus egeriae. The sequence goes on from JAREYC010000005.1 coordinate 72,803,166, forward strand.
TTCCATGTATAACGAGGTTGGACTTGTATTCAGTCCTCAATACTATTCAAGGGAGTTTGACATACCTGCTCGAAGCCACTGTCACATGGCCCTTTGGCCATGGCACCCAGGCCATGGATATTAGCAGTTGGGCAAGAAGGTGGGTGATGGTCAAGTGCAGGGTGCACATAGAGTTCCTCCCATCACAAGGGTTGCCATATGTCTCAAAAAACAGTGACAATCCTGATTTTGGGGGATTGCGTTCACATATTGGCAAACGGGAGAGAGGGTCCTATCCCAATTTTATGGAAAAGAATTATGGCAACCCTACCCATCATAAATCCACTGTTCAAAATGGCTGATTTATTGGGTCTCACCAGCGGAAAAGATCCAATGCCACGGAAAAACTTATCAAGTGATATTTGCCTATCAAACTGAGCACAGCAGCTGCCTGTGCAAACTTTTTTCTGGCCAGTTGGCGACTGTGTTCACACAGTCTATGAACCATAAACAAATCAGGCAGAAAGAAAATACTGGCCAACCATATCTTCAGTGTGAATTGGTCCTCTGTACATGCAGTTCAGTACTGAACTGTGCTTAAAATTTGAATTATCTCTTTTTTTTAACTTAAAACTACTGTGCAGGAAACAACCATCCCAGTTGCAACCAGCTTGTGTGGAGAGCGGGGAGGCCCATTTTCTCCCACCATGTTTTTAACCTTCTGAAATAGGGATTGCTTTCAATTTAATTTGAAAAATGAAGTGTCTGTGTGTAGCACATTTTTTGTCAAGGGGCGAGTGGTTTCAGATGGCACATCAACAGCTCAACTAAGCTCTAGGTCTCCAGCCCATGGGGTTAACAGGTTTCAATCAATTTTGTACCAAAAGAATGTTTCTATTGTGTATTTAAAACAGGTTGACATTAATAGGTAGAATGATATACTTCATTGGATCAAGTCTTAATCTGGAAGGTTAGGTAAAATGAAAGAGTACAGTGTGCTTCCTAATGGAGAGTGATATGTGACTCAAAAAAATAATCATACTTAACGTTTGTATTGACTTCCTGAATGTGCAAAGTGCTTCACCTGTTTTATCTCAATGTTTTTCTTAGAAAGACACTGTAAGATAAATATTATCAATGTCATCACCATCCACAGCAGCTGAGGAGTGAAGCTGATTCAAAGCAGTTTGTCTAAGGCTACCTAGTGAGTTGATGATGGCAGATTCAAACGACGCGCTAGTTCAATTCTCTGCTTATATGCTCCTTTAAGGAAATATATATAGAAATGGATAGGCTTCTCTACCATGGGTAAGCAGACTTTTTAGCAGGAATGCCACATCATCTCTCTGACATGGTGTTGGGCACCAGAAAAAAAGAATTTACATTTCAAATTTGAATAAATTAACATAAATGAATATATTAGAAATTATGTGAATGAATAAATGAATTCAAATCCGATAATAAACACTTCATAACCCAGAAAGAAGAGACACTCTTTCAAGTGGGTGTTCCTCTTTATTTAGCAGTGGGAGAGTAACTGGCCCTACACACCCCAGCAATGTCTGTTCTAGTGGCTTCTGCTGGTGTTCTTTTTGCACTTAGATTGTGAGCCCTTTTGGGACACAGATCCATTAGCTATTAATTAGCTATTAATTTTTTCATTTTCTTGTAAACCGCTTTGTGAACTTTTCAGTTGAAAAGCAGTATATAAATACTGTAGATAGATAGAAAGATGGAGTGATCTTCAAACTTCATAAACACTTTCATGCACACACAGAGTCCCCAAATTTTTAGCCTCCCCAAATCTCAAAACACTGTTTAGAGGTGAGGGCAGCAAAGCTCCTCTTGCCTCTGGAGGGTTATAGGGCTTGTATTTGGAATGGATGGAGCAAATCACATGGAGGCTTTTCATGGGCTGCATCTGGCCCCCGTGCCAGGGTTTGAACACCCCTGTTTATACAAGTAAAATGTCTGCCCACTTTGGTTTTCTCAAGTCAACATGACAATGATTTTCAGCATCGGGCGAGGAATTAACTTGATCATTGCAATTAAATACAAGATTTGGGAATGCCTCATCATAACCAGATGAGGCAATCCCATAACCCATAATCCCATAATCGAATCCCATAACCAAGGACAAAAGATACAAAGCATATAGGAGAACTTTCCACTATATTCAGCATCAGACTTGTAGGATCTATGTCGTCACTTCAGTTTATTATCCCAAAAGCCATTAAAACAGATGGAACAGAACATTGAAATTCTTGTCCCAAAGGGGTTGATATTATTGGCCACTGAAAAAAGAAGGAAGAATTTCTCCCTAGAAGACTGAGAGCACAATCCTAACGTCTACTCAAAAGAAAGCCCCATTGTTTTCAATAGGCCTTACTCCCAGGAAAGTGTCTTTAGGATTGCAGCCTAAATTCATCCTTTCTGGGCCCCTTTCCTTCCCGCCTGTCCTTGGCACTGGTCCATACACAGAAACAAAGCTTGATGTATGATGGGGACACACATGTTAGTTACACTCTTGTCTTGAGAAGGAGAAAAGCACAATAGGTTGCCTGCACATTTCACACTACGTCACGTGCGAATGGCACCGGCAAATTGACACTGCTGCTGTGGGAACATTTCACGCTAAATAATATCTTCCTTGCACCTCTCCTTCTCTGGCTACAATTTACCGGCTGTGTTTGAAGCCTGCAATCCAAGGCAATTAATTACCTACCCCAGTCCCCAAAGCAGGGAGAGCAAGGGCCCTTGACCCCAGCAGTGATATATTTATAATCAGCGATAAAAGTCTCTTATCCTGTCCTTTTTTAAAGGAACCTCTGGTATGAGGGAGAGGGGGATATGACTGGATTGAGAAAAGAAGCCCTCTGCTTCTGTTCCAGACGGGTGAAAAGGAGTTAATTAAAGTGGCTGTTCTGTCTTTTCATGCCATGACATTCCTGTCAACTTTGTTTCAGCAGTTTGGCTATCATAGTGTGTCATTCTCTCTTGGCCCTCCTCGGCAAACATGCAGTCCATTTTCTTGCTTCGTCCCCCAAATATTTAATTTTTAGTGAGACATATTCCAGGCAAGTAACCTATATATTCATCCATCAGCGGTTGCTACTATTTTATTGCCCAGAAGTGGGAGAGAAACATTCAATGTTGAAACCGAAAATCTTCATATCATTGCTTGACTTGCTGCCTTTGTGTTGTACAGCAGGTAGGAATTCAACACATGAAGTTTTCCTGATAATTGCATTACGGTGCTGGGAAAAGCTTCACTTCTGAATTTCTTTAAGGATGCAATCCTAACTTAGGCAGGCACAACTTACAGATCTCCTGTTCCCGTAGTGATGTAGGGAGGCAAGCACATGTCTGTGCACTGGCCTAACCCTCCCCCAGAGGTGGCACAGAATCATAGAATCCTAGAGTTCGAAGGGACCCAGTAGGTCATCTAGTCCAACCTCCTGCCTGTAGTAAGAAATCCTCCTAGAGCTGCTCCGCCAGGTGCACGTTGAGGTTCTGCTTGAACTCGCACTTTTGTGACACCACCAGACAACAATGGGACTTGTGCTGGAGCTTAGGCCACCCTAACTGGGGATTAGGATTGCAGCCTCAGTAATGTTAACTCTTAGATACCCAATCCTATCTGCACCACCCTGGCCAAATCAGATGCACCCAAAATGAGGGCATTGTATCCTACATAAAAGGGATAGATTTGGGAGGCTTTAAGGTGCGCAAGCAGAATTATTTCCTTGCCTGCCACCTGCCCCACCAGTGTTTTACCTAGTTCAGTTGGATTGGTGTGAACTGGTGACAGACACAGAGCACAGCTACCTTGCATGACCACCAGTGGGGGCTCCAGCAGGTTCGCACCTACTCTATAGAACTGGTTGTTAATGAGAGATAGGACATATAAAGTTTAAAAATAGCCATTTAAAAGTGGCTGCCAGATGGGCATAGAGAGAGTTGTTAATTTCTTTGAATCCCATCACTGATGGCCACCAACAGACAACTGCACACTCTATTAGCAGCCATTTTATGTCAGCAGACGTCACTTCAGTTGTCATAATTCCCTGCCCACAACAGCACAATTCTGGATAGCATTTGGGTGTTAAGTGCCAGGTCATGTCAGAACATGGTAACAAACCTAATCCGATTCCCAGTGTTGAGAAGTGAATGCTCCAGCACTTTAGATGACTGCCTTTTTCAGGCAAACATAATGTAGATGCCGGTGATGCCAGTAGGTGCCATTTTCCACACAATTAAAGAAATCAGAGTAACAGTATTCCTTCCTGCTTCAAGAAATGCGGTTCCACAACAACTTGAACGGATGGTTGGAATGCAGGCAGTTTCCCTACTATGGAAAAACTGCCACCAGTGTTGTCAACAGCGTAGTTTTGTATTCTTTCCATAGTCAGCCTCCCTCCCAGCTAAATAAGTGCACAAGTCTGAATTTCCTCTGCACCAAGGCTGAACCCTTGCATGAGTGCTGGGAGCTAGAAAGCACATTTACAGCACCCAGAGAGTAGGGAGAGCTGGTGTTGGACCAGTCAGGTGCATGGTCTTTTCTGGCAGGAGGAGGACACGCAGATTCTAGCAGCAATTTATTTGACATAAATTGTTCAAAACCTGGGTGATGGATATACTGGCTGGATATGGCCCTGAGGCCAGAGACTGGATATGGCCAAAAGAAGCTCTTCTGGCCATATCCAGAAAATACCTGGATATCTTCCAGATATCTCAACCTCTCCCAGCCACCACCATCAGCTGCTCCCAGCTACTGAGCTGTGCTGAGAACTGAAAGAGCAGCCAGCATAATTAAAATCTCCCAGATCTTTAAAATATGATCAAGGTTTGCGTATTTTTTTTCTTCTGTTATTTGCAGCTAAGCCACTTTCAGACCCATCCCCATGTTGGCTTAGGGGCAGACCAGCCAACCTCCCTGTGGCAGCGCAGGTTAGGCTTGGGCTGGCTGACCATCAAAAAAAGTCAGGGAGTTTGAATCTGGTTGGAGGAGTCAAAAGAAGAGAGAGTGGTTGTCTTTTGAAATAATGATGTATAGTACTAGAAAAAATACGGCTGTTCTATGATATGATCAGATCAGATCCTTCCCCTCCCATAACATTGGAACTCAGAATTGCTCAACTAAAGTGATTGTCAGGAAAAATAAAGCCACATGATATGATGATGATCAATAGTCGCTTAGGTGGCTCTTCTTACATTCTTATGCTAGTGTGCCATTGAAAACAAATTAATAAAGGAATTAATGTTGCCTTTGCAACTAAGGCCCAAATCCTAACCAACTTTCCAGTACTGGTATAGTTGTACCAATGAGGCATGTGCTGCATCCTGCGGTCGGTGGCAATCATGGTGACCACCACAAGGTAAGGGAATGCTCCTTTACCAGGAAGGTGCACTGCACTAACCTTAGTACTAAAAAGGTGATTTGGATTGCAATCTATAGTATCTCTCCATAGAGGAGTTTAACCACTCTCTCACTGGCATGAATTAAACCATTCCTCTTCTAGCCCTGCATTTCTCCAGATAGCTTCTACTAGACTTACTAATTTTCTCACTTTCAGATTAAATGGAAGAGAATCAACTGTTCTAGCTTTTCATTCGTCACAGCTGTGAGCCTTCCTCCTTCCTGCCTTCTTATAAGTTTGCTGCACATGATCATGATATGGGAGACTGTTCATGGGTTACCACCAAACCCCTTTCCAAGAAATCCTAGCAGCTATAGGGGAAATTAAACTGAATTGAGACTGTAGGTACCTGTGCCATTTTCCAGTTTCTACATTCCACCAAAAAATATTGTTATTGGCCCAGTGAGAGCAAGTTGACACCTGGAAGTTTTTCACTGCCTGGCAAATAGAAATGTCAACAGAAGCAGGAGGGAGAGTAATTTTAAATAGGGAGAACATCATGATTGATTCAGAGAATCAAACTCCTTTCCAATGCCTTGGCCCAAGATTCTCCCCATGGATCTTCTGAATTTGTAAAAAAACAAAAGCAGGCCTCCGTCAGTCTTGAAAGACTATGGTATCGTGCTCGGTGCTGCATACGCTGCATGCGAAGCACAAAATCCTGGGTTGGATTGTTATGGAGGATATGCTGTTACCCAAGCAGCAGATCCCCCCTCTCCACGCCACTGAATTAGTGCAATGGAAAGGCAGAGCCAATACGATTGGATACGCTGGCGTCGCAGAGCTGGGCTAAGGACAGGAGCTCACCCTGTCTTGTGGGGCCGACCCAGGTCTCGAACCCTGGCCTGCTGGTTAACAAGCACAGTGTCTTAGCCACTTGCGCCACCCACAGCAACGAACAAAATAAATACAAACTACAAGAGATCTCTTGAATCATATCTAACTTAATCCACAAAGACCAAGTTAGTCCATGACTAACCCATGTCTTATGAAGAGAACATGGGGTGGGTTCCCAGCGGGCAAGTGTTTTACTCCCTCTTACTCTTTTGGGGTGATTGAAGCATGCCTCCAATTTTAGTACAACCAATTTCAGTGTCACCATGAGAAGTTTGGAAAAAGCTCTTTGTTGCACCAAAAAGGATAACTTCAGCAGGTGCAGCTTGTCATGGCAGGCAAAATTTACTATTCTATACCACTAATTAAAAGTGTAAAAGTCCAATTTTCCTTCAAACCTTGTCATGATACACATCAGTTAGTCTGTCATGATTTCCCTCAATAAATGTCAGGCCCAAACTGCATCTGCGATTAGATTCCCCCCACATTTTTCAAAAGGACAAAACAGGGGTGAACTGGCTTTGAATTGCATGAGGACACCAGTGCTGGGGGATGGATGTTTAACTTTACCCCTCTTCAAAGTGATTGGCTTTATGAATGGAAAAAATTCAGGTACCTGCACGTTTCTCTTTTGGGACTTAATAGCTGCTGTGGGGGGTTAGATCAGGAAAAACATGAAACATACCCTAAGTCCCTGTTTGGATCACATTTGTAGCCCCTGCACCTGTGTTTTTGTTTTATTTTTCAAATCCCTTGTATCCTGTGTGGTTTGGTCTTTAGTAACTGTTTTGTGGGAGTGCTAAGAATTAACCACTAACTGATGAAAGCCCCAACCAACTTGTTACAGCCCTAAACTTACAAGGATAAAGGGGGCAGGGATAGGAAACAAAGTTAAACTGGTCTTGGGATGCAGACCATTCCCAAAACAGAAGACAGCAAATGATGTATTCCAGATGTTGGAGTGCCAAAATCAGCACTTAGGGAGCTTTATTTAGCCAAAATAATACCTGAATGCTCACAATACACTGATGAATTCTTAGGAGGGCTCTGCAAGTTCCCACTAAGATATAGTAATTCATAAAAAAAGCAGGCCTCTGTCAGTCTTGAAAGACTATGGTATCGTGCTCGGCGCTGCATACGCTGCATGCAAAGCATGATTACTATCACAATTCAAACAAAATTCTTTCATAATTCAAACAAAATGTAGCAGTCTACAGTGCAGGATGGGGGTTAGAGACCATACTGTCACATGACACCAAGCTGTTCACGTAGGTGGATCTATACCACTGAGATGGCACATCTGCCCTGGCCTTACTTTTAGTACCATGATAGCACCCAGTATACCATCGGGGTTCATCAAGGGTGCCATACAGCAAGTTGGTGCCAGCACAGGCAGTTCCCATGAAAAATATACTAAGCTGCGAGATAGTTTTGAGTGCTAGGTAGTCAAAACACTAGCGCATCATCATGACTTTAGCAGGGCATTGTTGCATTACATTGCAACACACAGGAGTAGGCCCCACTGTGTACAGTGCGGTTTACTCCCAGGAAAATATGCTTTGGTTTGCAGCCTAAGAAAACGGAACTGTGTGCAGATCTGTAAGAGATAAACCCTACAATCCAGAGTAACTACAGGAAGATGTAAAAGGCACTTACTCTGGATTGCTCTATGCATTTCCCATGGGTTTCCCATAGGTGGCACTGTAACTACGTCAGTGTAAAAGGTCCCTTAGTTACTCTGGATTGTAGCCAAAGTGTGCTGTAGTCAGCACCAAAAAAGCTTTCCTCTCCACCCCCAGATACCCCGTCACAGATTATTCCTTCTGTGCTTTTCTGTGGAAAAGAGGCATGGAAGCTGAAAGAGAGAAACGTTACACACCCAGGTAGTTTAAGATGATGTACTTTGTACTTGTATTTGTAACAAGAGCTCCTTACCAGGGGGGCCGCAGAATAGAAAACGTCATGCTTTAAAGGACTTTTATTTCACCGGGTCAACTTTCTCAAGAGTCTCCTGTACTAAGAGTTCTCACAATTGAGCACAATATGTGCACGCACACACATGTATATGTATGGATGTGTGTAGATGGGGGGCAGGGGAGGCCATTAAAAAGCCTTGCTGGGAAAGGTATTTCTTCTGGAAGGAAAAAAAGCAGGCCCCTTGCTCCCTACTGAGCCCATTTCTCCTGCTTTGCCGGAGCTGTCAGGCATGAATCCCAGTAGCATTCCGTAACTAATTGACAGTAATGGGGGCCATTGGGAGTCTAAGAATACATGGCATTACCCGGCGTGCACTGCAGCAAGGAGGAGGGAGGGGGGCTCAGAGGGCAGCTGTGGGGGAAATAAAGAATGTCTTTAAAACTTTTTTGGCAGTTTTGTTACAGAGATAGGGGATGGGAGAACTAAGAGGCAAATGATTTCTGGGAAACTTTATTCTCTACAATTAAGGAACAATACATGATGCACACTCCGTGTCTCTCACCCATAGTGTCTCAGTGTGGGACTCTGGCACCCTAAGGAAGAAACAGATGGAATTTCCATTAAAGTTTCTGAAATCTGAAGAAAACAGCTCTCGCTAGTTTCTCTCCCTGCCGCCCCCACCACATTCTTCCAGTTCAAAACCGTTTATAATACAGACTATTCTGCTGACAAGTCTGTTGAGGGGATTGTTCTAACAGACCTCACTGGTTGAACATCCCCTCCAGGTGATACCTTTTTTCTCCCAATATTAAAAAAAATAACTGAGATTTGAGCTGAGGAGCAGGGATACAAATTTGCCCTGCCATAATTATTTCAATTAACGTTTCCCTTTTGCAAATAATTTTTCTCGGCCTGAAGTTTCATTTTATTCTCATTGAACAAGGGCAGAATATTCTTCAAAATTATGACTAAATTGTGCTGAGACAACTCATTCGGAAAATAAACCTGCTTTTTCAAAATAGAGAGATGTCTACCTCTGTTGTTCCTTCTCACACCCAGGTGCATCTCTCTCTGTAGCTATCCCACCTGCCAGGAAGAGAGCTGGTTTACTCCTGAACCTCACAGTTCACCTCTAGATATCCACAGCTACCACAAAACAGGGTAGCCTTGGAAATGTTCAGTTCACACTTTCATCTATAAAGTCAGAAGGTGTAGGTTTCACAAATCCATGCTCTCAAGGGCTAGCAGAAGTATCTGCTTCTGCTACCATATGAGTTGGTATTCGCTCACTATAAGACTGTATATAGTAGAAATAAAAATCCACCTGACCTTTTTTGATGAAGAACAATTGTTCTTAAACAAGGGCAGTTAAAACATTAGATACAGCATTGGAATGAACAGGCAAGCACCCTAACTCTCCATGCTATACTAATACAACAGACAGACAGATAGACAGGATACAGTCATGGATGGACTTTTGCTGATCATATCCTGTATTTGAAAGTTACACAATACTACGATAAGATCTATATTTATAACACTTATGCAGAAGTGGGCATTTTGGCAGACACAGGTTTTTGTCTTGCAAGGGTGAATAAAGCTACACCTGCTGAAATTCTTTCTTCTAAGTGCCACCATGCGTATCCTTTTTTAGGTAGAAAGGCTGGCGATAGATAGATAGATAGATAGATAGATAGATAGATAGATAGATAGATAGATAGATAGATAGATAGATAATAAGGTTATCAGATACCATCCACAATCTGCTGACTGAGACAGTCCAGTCTAGGTATAGTTTGCCACCTCATCTGCTGTTTGTGTGAACAAGGTGACTGTGTTTTTTATTATGTTTGGATAGCTCTGATTTCAAACATCCCCACTAAAACAAAGTACAGTGTACAATGAGAATTCTGTGCATGGGCAAAACTTGCACACACATGCACGTACAAACACACACACACACACACACACACACACACACACACACACACACACACCTGCTGCATTTTTTTTACTAGATCTGTATTGTCCTGATCCAGCTCAGGTGGCATAAAAAGTGACTGGAGATTATTTTCATTTTTGTTAAAAGTGCTGTTGTGACCTTATATACAGACTTGCAGCATGAGTTTAGGCAACTCAAGACAAAAGAGCCATGTGGCTCTTTTATGAACAAATATACTATAGCATTAATTCTGGGGACATCATAAAATGTGTGAAGCATTATTGGCAGGAATATAGAGAGAGAAAAGGGAGAAAAAACCAGCCAACAATGGAGCCAAAGATAATTCTAGCTGGATAGTCTTCTCTTTTACATTTTAATGTAAGAATAATATACATTAAATGTTGACACTTTTAAAAACAGTATCTTCCTGCGGGATGTTTACCTAGCCTAGTGGTAGTTCAAGGAGACATCTGATTACTACAGTAGTGTCATGCCTGTTTAGCACCTGACAACGTGCTAGAATTGTAGCATTTTGAGGTGGAATAGATTTTTCTTCTGTTACAAACATACAGAAATGGTTATATGTCCAATTGTCCATACTATTTAAGAAGATTCCCCATGTGTAAATCAGCAAAGTTGCTCACAAACCTGCATCAGACCTTGTTCTGAATGATGTTGCACCTTAAACTGGAAAGCAGCAACTCATGGAGCCAAGGTTGGCCAGCAACAGTGGGGATGGGAAGCATCTTTTAAAATAAAAAATGATAAGTGATGAATAGAACGGCTGATCCTGGAGGGCCCTGAGAACACAGGGCAATGCCTGTGGGGCCTCCCTTTTTCTTTTTAAAATTTTTTTCTTTTCTTTAATTTTGCTGCAGCACATATAATCAATTATGGCCTGAATCGGGGATAAGGGGTGGAGAAGCACTTCAATTCATAAATCAATTTTATACGGTCATCAGTCAGGTTGTGAATGCAAATACCTCTGTCGGTTTAGGTTATTCAGAATTAATTGACTCCCACCAGGCTGGGCTGCAGATGGAGGCACTTTCTCACAAAGTCTGCTAGAGCTCAGCATGGGGGCGGGTGGGCAGCCTTCCTCTTCTCCTTCCCCTGTTCCCTTGTATTCTGTGATAGGGAGGTGAGTTTTGTGTGTATGCATGTGCATGAGTGTGTGTGTGTGTGTGAGAGAGAGAGAGAGAGAGAGAGAGAGGAGGGGGAGAGATGCTTGGAGGAAGAAAGGGATATGCAAAGATTAAAGTGCTCATTGCCTCTTCAGCTCATAGACACTTTATGTGATTAGAAATGCATTGCTTTCAAGAGTGAGCTTTAAAGCTTTGGGCTCCTCAAGTAAGAAAACAAATAGAAATGCTGAAACCCAGTGTTCAGAGTGGAGCTGAGTCTCATGTCCTTAAAAGAGGCACTTTCTATGGGTGCTTTCACATCTGGGTTACTGTTTCAAAGTCAGCCCAAGGTCAGGAGTGGCCATAAGTCACTGACATCTGGTGTTTGCAAGTGTGGTGGTGTTGGGATCTGATGAGGTAGACAGAAACCTGCCTTTGTGAAACATACCACTTCTTTAGCAACTAATATCCATTTACTTGAATTATCAAGAGTGAGGCCTGAAAGTGGATTCGCACGTACACTTTAGCATATCAAAGCTGATGATTTTCCCATAATATTTACTCGGTCACATGCAGTAATGTCTCTATGTGTCACACACAGCTGGGGTGCCGCAAACAGGCCACCACTAAACCCAGATGAAGTTGGTTTGAACTGAAAAGCGTCTGTACCCAGCACTTTCAGCCAACATATGCAGAAGTATGTGTCAGTGCGTGGTATTAAGTGACATGGAGAGGGAAAAGAAACAGATTTGGTATTTTAATTGGAAAAGACTGCCAAGTCTGGAAGGAAAATTGAAAGCAGCCCAATTAAATCAAAAAACCCCAAAGTAAAACTCTGTACCCAAGTTTCAGGGAGAGTAAGGTCGCAATCCAGAGTAACTATGGGGAGTCTTTCCTGTGGTGTAAGAACAATTTACTCTGGATTGCAATATGAGTTTCCCCTGGGTTTTCACCAGGTGGTGCCGTAACTACTGGTGCACGTAATATCTCTTACGTGCTCCAGTAATTACTCTGGATTGTAGGGTAAGAGAAATTAAGTACGAAATGAAGCTGTTTCCTATTTTAGAGCACATAGCAAGTTAAAGTTTTAGTCTTAAAACTGTGTGCACATAATCATTGTGTGGATCAAGCCTCTGTCTCCTTTCCTCTTCCACACTGCATGTAGCATCTCAAATGTGAACCACTCCTTCTGTGAGTGTGTGTGTGAGTTTGTACATGTGTGCACATATGCACAATGCCTGTGTAAGAACGCCAGCTCATAGACAGTCTTGAATCTAGCCCCATCCATGTACAAACTTGGATGGTTTGCCTGCATGTGAGCTGAGCACTTGCACAAACAGCAGCCTGTGCATTTTATTTACTATCCATACACTATATAGGGTCAATGATTCCATGAAAAGAAGTGTTGCACAAATGTACAAGCCAAAATGTGCCAGATTCATATTTTTCCAGATCTTGCAGTAAGTCCTGCAGACTACAAAAAAGCATTTTCACTGGGAACATTTGCAGTGCTAAGTCCATCCTGAAAACACCGCACATTGATCAGAAAGCAAGAAAATTAATATTGATGGCTCTTTTATGTTGTTGCTCAGTCATGTCCAACTCTTTGTGACTCCATGGACCACAGCACGCCAGGCCCCCCTATCCTTCACCAGCTCACAAAGTTTGTGAGCCTTTTATGCCCTGTAAATAATCATGTTTCTTGAATGCCCTAAGTGAGAAGATGGAAAACTTCTTCAAAACTCTTTTGAAGGAAGGTTTAGTGCTTGGCAAGTGAAAGCGGTGAGAGAACAAACAAATCCTGTTGTCAAGAGTCCAAATTCTGGCTGACATGTAGAGTGAATTTGCTGTACTATTTCAAGCTACAGTGAGGCAGGTGTTGTGTAAATCTGTCTCCAACACACAATCTGGCAAATGACCATCACTGCTAACCTTCTGGACAGTTTGTTATTCTAGCCATAAGTCCAGACACAGCCATGTCTATTGGGAACTGTATGGTGGATGTGCAGTGCTGGAACCAACATGTTTCGTGAGCAGTTACATGGAAGTAAGAAGTGTTGAAGACACCAAAACCTTAGGCAGTAGATATGACTTCTAGTAAGAGCTGCATGGCACTAAAAGGATCTTTGGTCTCTTCTGGTACCATTTTACATACTCCCAAGCAGCACATATTACAGTGGCCGTCTCAGTGAAGAAAAGGGGAACATTGATAGAGCTCAAGTGCTGCAGAGACTTTTCTTCATCAAAAGAAGATTGTCTGTGACTAGGATAAAAAGTCCTAGTCAGTCCAGACTACTGTTGTGCTTTTAATAGGAATTGGATGTGCAAGAAAAACAGATTCAGTTTTTATAAAACAGTTTTTATAAAAACATTCAGTTTTTATAACATGAAACGATTTCCTCCTTCCTCCTCTTCTTCATTGTTTGTAAACTGCCTTTAATCATGATTCTAATCATTCAGTGTGACTACGTTTTCTCACATTCATAACATAAATATTCATATTTTAGAAGAATTCACGTTCTTAAGCAACTTTGACATAAATTATTTGGAAGACAAGAATTAAGGGAACAACAGTTTTTGTTTAAAAATGAAAGTGAGGATTTAAAAAGTATGTTTCATTAACTTGCATTATAATATCTTCACAGGCCTGGTAGCATTTGCTAGAGCAAAAAGTAGTTCCTTTTGTAGCTGAAATTGCTGACATGTGCAAGCCACCAAATTTATTGCAGAGCCTCTTTCACTGAGCCCCAGGAAAAGAAAGATTTAACACTCCTAGTGGGACTTCTGAAGAATTTATAGCCCTCTTTTTTAGAGACACACATGTTTTTATAGCCATGATAGCCATGATTTCAGTGCATTATGAAACTCAAAACTGAGTGCATGCCAGGGGCCCAAAGCTTATATGCTTCTGGAAGGCAGCCAGTACCATTTCATGGAAACATTTATTTCCAAGAAGGGGGGACATTGGGGAGTGGCAAGAGATTAAGTACTCCAACAGGTGGAAGAATAACAGGTTCTTAACATAGATAGAGGCGTCAGTTTCCAGTGAGTAAGATAGATTTACAGCCTCTTACTGAACAAAATGGGCTTATTTCTGAGTAAAATATATAATGCCATTTTCAAACACCTCATAAGGTACTATTGTTCAATTACATTCTCTCTTACCCCCAAATCCAGAGTAACTACGGGAGCACGTAAGACACTTTACATTCACCCATAGTTACTGCACCACCTAGTGAAAACCTATGGGAAATTCATATTGGAATCCAGAGTAAGTTGTTCTTACACCAGAGCAAGGACTCCCCATAGTTACTCTGGATTTTGCCCTTAGTCCATATCCTTAAAATAGGAGTTAGCTGATCCTCAAGAATTGTTATAATAGTTGTTATATGACAACTCCAGTACTAATATGCTTCTAGCTACAATCATTAAAAACAATTCAAATTCTTAAACAAATGACGGAGCTGGCTATATTTTAAACTCATCTATACTGTCCAGTTATATGTCACTTAGCAATAGGGATACACTCTCCAATCTCTGTTGCTAAATGATTAGGTTGTTAAGTGAACATTCAGTTAATCTATTGCCTTTGTTGTGTAAACAGACATTCCCTGCCAGAGACAGTTTGCCTACTGAAGACAGTTTGCCTTTTCCTTACATTAGGAGCCTCTTTGTTCTGTAACAGACACTCTGCTATGGGAGACCTGACTGCCTCATTAAAAGCCTTTTGGTAGTGCCATCAGATATGTGGCCCATCAGTAAGCAGAAGGTTGTTAAGTAGGTTGTTAAGAAGGTTGTATATGTGAAATACAAAATTGGTCTCTCTAGGGTTGCCATATGTCCTAAAAAACAGGGGTAATCCCAATTTTGGAGGGATTGTGTTCACATACTGGGAAATGGGACAGAGGGTCCTGTTCCAATTTTGTAGATGAGAATTATATCTCCCACCATCCATCCCCAGCTCCCTTCACCCCTACCACCAGTACAAAACCTTTGTCCTTATCTATTCTCCAGGCAGATGTCAACTGCTGTAGCTCCAAGTGAAAAATGTTTTTTAAGAAAGTCCATAGAATATAACACTTGATTCTTTCTCTGGTCTTGCTTAGAAGAAGTTGCTTGTTTGGAGCTAACTGGTGTTTTTCAGATTTTGAAAAGCCTGAATACCTACAGGCGCAGACTTCTGGAGCACGGAGACAACCTATTGACATTGAGCCTCACCTCACCAGCCTCACCAGCTTTATTCAGTTTCACTTTTCCAGGTCCATAGCTGGTATATGGACTAATCATCCTCTACCTTCAGAAGTTTGAAACTTAATGAACATTCCATGATACCCCAGAAGTTCAGCCAGTGGTGGGGTGGGACTTACAAACAAGTCTTTATCTTGTAACATAAGTTATAAATGACTTGAACCAGCTAATGAACATACTTTTTGCTGTATAAACATTCTATTCAAACATATAATCTCACTGGGTCTGCAAAGTTACGTGCAGATTCAAACGTCTCACTCTGCTGAAGTAGACTTTTGAAAAGTACAGTACATGTACTTATTCTTGGTCTGAAGCCGTCTTCCCACAATCATAAAAAAAGATTTCCCAGACATGCATTTCAATACTTTTTCCCCTTCAGTTGTAGTGGGCAGACCCATTCAGTCTACAGGAACTTGCAAAATTTTTATGGGCATGAGATGCACTCTGGAAAGAAAGAGGAAACTGTGGGCTGGGCAAAGGGCTGGCAGATGATTTGAGGGCATGTCAAAGGTTTTAATTTTCTATCCATTCGCTCTTCCCAAGCTGAATAAACGTCCATTGGGCTCAACCAAAGGCATGGACTGCTATGCTGTGTGCAGTTATGTCTGCTTAAGTGCCAATGATTTCACAGTTTTGTGGAATTTTAAGTGTCGATGCTGTTTTTTTTAAATCAACACTTAGCGGCGACTGCCACTTTCACCCAAACATACAATTTGCTTTAAAACTAGTTAGGCCCAGTCCTAGACAAAATTATGACTGATTGCGGGCCTGTCATATCTGCCATGCTTAAATTACCACTCTGATCCATTTCAGAAATAATGGTGGCACCCAGCAAATCATGGGTTTGCAAATCAAGAACCAGCCCTGGAATGTGCATTACAGTTCCCCTGCAGGGGTAGTGTTAGGGTTTGACCCCTCATCCATCAGAGGGCCCTCCTAGCTGGGCTCTCAGTACCTAATTTATTATGAGTATTGGTATACCATTTTTCGATCAAAAATGTTCACAAAGTATCTACAGAAAAATCAAATACAGTGACTCCCTGATCACAGATGACAGAATTGATCTCAGTAAGATCTCAGTAAGATATTTGAGCATGCTTTTGTGCAGGCTGGGTTGAACAGAACCAGCCATTTCAACTTCCACATGCTTCAATTTATATACAGACTTCCAGACCTGAACTGGTATGGTATGGCACTAGGGTACAATACTATTTATAAATTTAATTTATTTATTTTAAAAATTTATATCCTGCCTTTCTTGGGCAAATTAGCCGAAGAATACTAAATAAGCCAGTGTGGGTGGTTCATGCATATCACCAGCTTGGGTGTTGCAAATGTACTGTAAAGCATGTCTGTAGCATCTGGCATGGATGGTGTGCCAACAATAGGCCTCAGCACAGGAAGGACAACTGTGGTGAGCTTCTGAAGTAGCACAGCAAAGTTGCCGTGTATGGCAAGGTAGAACTGGCATCCTATGCTCCATGTTAGGCTGCAAAGGCTTCTCCAGTCTATGCCAGTGAAACAGGTGGTGCAGGCTCAAGCAGCCCCATTGCAGGGCCTGATGTGTTCCTTGGGGGAAGGGGATGTAGATATATACACTGGATATACCGTAGTTATAGCCATTTTGGCACCACTGCATCTTATTGCACCAGGGAAGATGGGTTTGAGCTGCCCATGAAACTAAATTGTTCCCTGCCTCAAGAGGGCTCACAATCTCTTAGCAGCACTGGTAGCATCCAAAGCACCCTCAGGTGTTGGGTGCCATCTACAGAGAAAGAAGGGCAGTTCACTATGGACAGAGAGAGAAAGAGGAAGCTCATCAGTGGTGGGCTCCAGCAGGTTCGCACCTACTCTATAGAACCGGTTGTTAATGAGATAGGACATAAAACGTTTAAAAATAGCCATTTAAAAGTGGCTGCCAGATGGGCATAGAACCAGTTGTTAATTTCTTTGCATCTCATGACTGAAGGTCATGTATTCCCAAGGCAAGCTAATGGTTTGCAAACCATGGTTTGCAGTTAGCTAGTGTTCTGTCTACACCAGCTTGTATTCATTAGTTGTCCCATTATTTCAAACCCTTGAAAACAGACCCAAATCTGCATGTGCATCACAACTGGAAACAGGGATCATTCTCCAGCTCTTAGGAGTGAAAAGAAATTGAGTGACTGATGGGGAAAAAACTCAATTGAGAGTTGTAAAGAGCTAGATGTGGATACTCAATGGAACATTATTGCAAGAAATGGAAAACATGAGGGTACATTGTGGAGTGGTTAAGAACAGATCTACAAAACCAATGTTTCATCTGGTGTGTCCAGCACCTGTTTCTTAAGTGTTTAGTCAATGCCTTTAAAGGCTGCAATGAGAAAACAAGGACTTTCAGTGCTTTATAGATGCCTTGGAAATTACAGCATGTCCTGCAAACAGCTCTAGTAAGGAGTGAGTGGAGAAGAATTAATAAAAAAAGCTGGAAAGAAAAGACAAAAAAAGGTGTTGACCGTATTTCATGAGGAGGTAAGAAATTCATGTATAAAAATACTACACTTTCATATTTTCCTCATAATGGACCAAAAGATTAGGAGTGGCAAAGATGGATCAGCTACATGATGTACACATGTTTGTGCCCCGAAAGACATTTCAAGAACACAGACTTGTTAGGAACATATACAATTTCAGTTTTGCGCAGTTGGAAATGATATAAAATCAAATGTTATGTAAGTCGAATAATCACAATGAATACCCATCTTGGCACTGAAGGCGACAGATGTTCCTTGCAGACCATTATTATTTCAGAGCCCCACAAGAACTCCATTAAACAGCCTCTTCAGTCTCTTTTGTAGTTCTGGCAGTCCTGACTTCAGTCCAAAACTGTGGTAGGTTTATGAGGAGGATGAAAAAAGGATGAGAGGATGTTGGACAAGTGTTCTAATATCTGTTTTATACACATTGAGCCAGGGCTTCTCCCCTTACTCCCCACCCACACTTTCTTTTTTTAAACATCTATTGACTCAGAAGTGCTCATTAAGGATGGGTCTCATTACGCTCCCCGTGCACTGCACAGGGCTCCAGATTTCCACAGTTCAGCAATAACAGAAAACCTGTTATTTTACAACTCTAGTGGAGGAGGTGCTGGCTTAATATGGTCCCTGGAAGGAAACAAATGATAAGAAGCAAGGAATGTGGAGTTTCCCCCGTTATTAGGCCTTTTCCACACACTTTCTTTCTTGCCTCTCCTTGTGTTCATCAGCCCCACTAGGCATGCAAGGAGTGAGGCTGAAAGGATTGTTTTCTCTAGTTTTTCCCCCCCCTCAAAGTCAAGGGTTTCATTTCTTTTAAATAAATTATAGTTGAAGCTTTCAGAACTTGAACCCCCTTGGGCAAACTTGGTAGTTGCAAAGCTGATGTCATTCCAATCTCCCCAGTAAAGAAAAAGCAATCATTACAGAATATAGGGGGTTCTGACATTTCGTCATTTAAACCACCTGCTCTGGAAAAAATATTTTGTGGAAAACAGGACTGCCCTGTTAAAGCAAATTGGCAACAGACAGTGCTTTGTTTGTAGCAAGCCGTTCCAAGTTAAACCATAGCATGGTTTAGAAAGCAGAAGAAACACAAGTAGGTGGATTTTAAAAAAAACAAACCCAAAACTATGTTTTTATTTATTTGCATCTTCCTTCTTGAAACATTTTGCATTTGGAGGAAATAATTTCATTTGCGGATACTTCAAATACTTCAAAGGCCAATATCTCCAACAAGACCAAAATTTGCCTCTTCTGAATCCTGAACCTCCTATATTCTCCTATATAGATCGCCAATTCTCCTATATAGATCAGAAACATGGACTCTGCTCAAATCAGACATGAACAAGCTCAAACTCTTCCAAATATGAGGCTTGAAACAGATCTTGGGTGTCCATGATTGTCATTGGAAAGAGACAATTCAGATATGATGCAATCATCAACCACCAGTTGAAGAACAAACCCCAAAATGCAGATGTTTTGGCCACACCAGACAGCTCCCACACAAGCATAAGTAACCTTCTTACTTGTGGGTTCAATGGGCAACACCAAAGAAAACATGGGTCAAACATTAAGACCAAGGTTATCATAATTGACCATTGATGAGGCTATAAACATCACTGACAATCACAAAAGTAGAAGTGTCCAGAAAGACACACAGATCCCACCAGCACCTACTGCAGCATATTGATTGAGAGAATATACTGCTTGAGAGAATATACTGCTTCTCAGTCATTTAAGGAATGAAGAAATTACTTCAAATGAAGACATAAGGAATGGAAAAGCAGATATATGTGTGCTTTTTCCTTTTTTAGGGAAAAATGCTTGCTGCCAATAAAACAACTCATTGTATATGTCAGCTACTAATTCCTTGAAGTTTGTTTGCAAAAACAGAACAATCCAAACATGCACGCTGTGACACCCAACCTTTTTTGGCAAGTATGTCACAAATTCAATCTAAAGTATGGCACAGACTACTTTAGTGTGATTTGTTACATAGATGCAGCTTTCTTAGTGGATCTGTCATGATCTGCTGATCAGGATCTCTAGTAATCTGGTGTTTGGGAATTCAATACTAACCAATTTTCCAACTGTGGTATAAGGGCAATGCAACTCCAAGTTAAGGAACAACTCCAAGTTACCTTAAGGAGGCCTCCATTACTGCCCCCCAAACGCAGGACGTAGCACATGCTCCACTGGCACAGCTATGCTAATGTTGGAAAGTTGGGATTACGTTCAGCATCAGCTGATCCAGTTTATATGTGGTCAAGCCATGCTATCTATGCCACTTCAGGTGGCCATGCCATAGGCTGACAGTGCATGACACTTTTTGTCCATATAGTATTTCTTTTTCTCTTTTTAAACATCAAAAAACTATTGTTTTGTTTCTCGCATTAACATCTTCCTTCAAATAACTCCAAGAGAAGTTTAGGTCTTGCACCAGCCCTGGTGAATGTCATAGGTAGGTAAGAATTTCATGATGGATTCCAAGTCCAAGATTAGTGCCACTGTATTACAAATTACCCTCTACATCTAGAGGACAGCTTTCAATCAAATTGCCTTTTTGACCTTTTTGCTTGGTAGAGTTGTCTGGTTTGCAAGTGAAGTATGGGCTTTGCTTCATTACTGGCAGGTTAAAACCTCAAAACCTTATAGCTGGCCAGAAGAATCTTAGATTCTACATTAAAACCTCAATTCATGTTGTGGCAAGGAATACAAATTGTCAGGTGGGGATGATCAGTCTAACCACCACTTTACAGCAAAGTGCCTGGTTTAGCCTACACTAAGAGATTCAATCCTAACCTAGGCTGGCATAACTAACTGGTCTTCCCATTCCCATGGTAATGTAGGGAGGCAAGCACATGTTTGTGCACTGGCCTATCTCCCCAGTAAAAAAAAGCAGTCATTACAGAATACAGCATAACGTTCTGCTCTGGATACAGAATAGTTGAGGTAGCCCAGCTAGGGCTCTCCTCACTGCCCTTACTGTGGATTGAGCCCTTAGGCTGCAAACCACAGTGAGGGTAATGAGGAGTGCCCTAGCTGGGCTGCCCCAACTATTCTGTATCCAGAGCAGAAAGTTATGCTGAATCCATAAGAGTCAGGAAGCCTGGGCTGTGTTAGCTGCTTAAAAGCATGCTCAGTAGGCACCAAGTCAGTAGCACCTGCGGAGGGCTTGCTCCCAAGGTGACTCCCCCCCCCCTTAGATCACACTTGCAGATAGTTAGTCGGACCCTGAGTCAAGTGTTTTTCATACTCTTTTATGCATATGACTTGCAACTTTTGCAACTCAAAATTTTTGCAACCCAGGTTTGCCTCTTTTGAATCAAGTTCCCAACACTGCCAGTTGTGCATCAGACATGTCCTGTCAGGATGAGTCTAAAGGCACTCTTAACAAGAACTGAGAATTAGGGGAAACAGGCACCTTCCACCTTCCTCTGCTTTCTACCTGTATATCTGTTCTATACAGTGATCAGTAATGTCCTGATCCAGAACTCCTGATGGGCTCCTGTGTGTTTCACACTTTGTCCTGTCAGAACGAGTCTAAAGGCACTCTTAACAAGAACTTTGAGTTAGGGGCTAGCGTTATTTGACTGAAGGAAGTTTACGTTGATTTGGAACTGATGCAGCATTTGGGGTAAAAAAGGGGGGCCTGCTTGCTTATTCCTTGTCCATCCTGTATACCTGTAAAATATTACACATGATTAGAATTACTGGACTCTCTTTTCCAAAAGAAAACTAATTCAGAACTTTCCCAGGACTTTTTACTACTATGAGAATGTTTGGGGGAACAAGAAACTATGCACACAAGAGTCACACACACATGCAACTGTCAGAAACAAACAGGTGCAGACAGGTAGCCTGGAATGTATCCTACTCTTGGGGAAAATAAAGCCATCTCTGTTGGTTTCCAAATTTGCTGGTTAAAACTGGTTTCTGAAAATAAGCACAGTGCCAAGCAGAAATTTTTACAAGGCAGATCTAAACAAAGAAAACAGCAGCATTTCTAAAAAACACTCTGAATACGAAGTCATTTGTACCTTTTTTCCCCTTTACCATTTGCCTTCTCTGTCCCTCGAGGACCACCTGCGGCTAAGGACAAAAATGTTTTTATATTTGCTTGGCAAATATCCTCTCTGATGGCAGTCTTCATAAGGTTGCAGAGCCAGAATTTCCCCACTCTCTTTTCCAGTGTTTGGAAACACAGTGTCTGCCAATTCGCTGTGAAGGAGTCTGTCTCCTTCCCTTTCTCGCTCTGCTTTGGAGAGCCAGTTGGCCCCAAAACATCTGGCAAAAGTGACTGTGTAATTGGACCGAGGAGAAGGCCAAGCAGTGCCAACAGCAACAGATGTACCCAAAGGCCAGAAAGCAAGTGAATATGGAGGAATAAAAGAGTAAAGGAGAGTGAAAAGAGTGGAAAGTTCCTCATTTCTTACTTCTAGACCTAGAGATGCACCACCAAAAAATGTGTACAAATCCCTGTAGAATACTAACAGACTACTAGATGTAGGAATGTTGTGGGGATTGTGAACCAGGATGGTGTAATGGTCAGGTAGTAGGACTAAGACCTGGAAGATTCAGATCCAAATCCCTCCTTAGCCTTGAAGTTTCCTGGGTGACCTTGGGCCAGTCACTCTCAGCATCCCCTCAGCTAGGCTATACATTGTGGTTGGCTATAAGAAGATGTGAGGTGGACTGGGACGCCTACCAAAGATATAACATGGAACCCATGGGGGTCTATCTGGGGGAGAGCTTGAAGGTGTGGGAATGCCCGGATTACCCCCCACCCCCTTGGACATCCAGTCTTTTCCAGACTCAGTGGAAGTTTGGAGGATGGAAGACATGGTTGAAATATGGAGGACTGGGGGAAGGGGTGGCCCTGCAAGAAGGGGGATAACTGTTGGTCCTTCAACTAAGTGGTATGCACATGGGGGAATGCTGTTATTGGCAGGGATTTGGCGGGAGGAAATGGGAGGAGGAGTCAGAGATGTGAGGGTTTTGGAAGGAAAAGAGCAGGAAGAACTCTGGAGGGAGGATCTTCCATGGAAGGAGCTGAGTACTTATGAGGCTTATCGGGAGAACCCTCAGAACAGAGAGACTTTAAGGAACCCCAACCCTGAAGATAATGAACAGGAGCTTGTAAGCGAGGAAAGGGGGAAGCAAGAAGCTGTCCAGCAGACCAAAAGACGTCAGGCAGCTGCTAAGGACTCCACCGGCTGGCGGAGAAGAGACGTCCGAAACCCCCATCCTGCAAAACAAAGGAAAGGGTTGTAAGGCAAGGGTCTTATGTTGCATGGACTTTATCAAAGCACGTTACTTACCTGTTGATGTTATTGTTGGAGTAACAGATGTTAAAGAGTGGAAACCTGTAAAAAGAGAAAAGTATCATGAAAGAATATATTGCAACCATTACGCTCTAATACAAGTAAACGTGAGTTCTAGTTACTTACCTGAGTTGGTGTTTCATTGAAGATGTATACTCTGGGGGAGGAAGATGATGACGAGACCCAAATCTTGGTGGTCATAGATGACCAGGTCACGGTTAGCGGATGCACTGGAAGGAAGGTTAGAGCAACCCGCGATAGAAGACCAGAGGCAGAAGAACCCAGGGCTCTTTTTCCTTTAATAACTATGCCAAACAGAGGGTTCAGGCAGGAGTCATGCAGATCATAATAATGACATCCACTGAAATTTGTTGTAGGGATACTGCTTTCTTTTGCATCTTGTAAACAAAAAAACTATTTTCTACACATTAATTGACCTCTGCATGTAGATCTGCTCTATTTAGCCTGTGTCTGGTCAAGTTTGGAAGCCTAAAGCAGTACCTAAAGCAGACAGCCTTGGGAGAACAGAAGACTCCTTTCTTTTAACACAAATGCTTCACACCTACCTGAAATCCAGTTAAGAGGTCTTCTGAAAACCTGGCCCCATATTTCTACCTTCTGTGTTTTGCATCAACTTTCAACTAGGCTTTTAGGAATCCTCTGAATAGAAACTACACTTTTTGACCTTTGAAGGTCAAGTCTAGAGACATTTGTGTGAAAAAAAATTCACTTGCATCGTTACCAAGTTTTTTTGTCTTAGCCAGAATAGGGTGACCAAATGACTGGAAAAACCTGGATTTGTCCAGATTTTTAGCCTCCTGACAGGGTATCCTACATTTTGTCTTCATTGTCCTACATTTTGGCTTCATTTTGAAACTTTGCGATAGTGCACAGTACACCATCATGCCATATGTCGCTGGATTCAAAATGAAGAGCAGAATCCAGTGCAAAAATAAGTTTTGAGATATCGCCTTCCTATCAAAAGTTATGGTCAAAAAACCAAAAAAACCAAAAACATAAAAATACATTTTTTGGCAATTTTTTAAGCGGGTAGGAATTTTGGCCTGGGATTAGGAATTTTCGCCTTGGGGTTCAGGAATTCACCTCTGGCTGCTTACCTGACCCATCCTTTCAGCCCAAGAATTTTTTTGTTGTCTTGTCTTGGGGGATATAATTGGTCTGCTGGATTTAAACCACTAGATTTTTGCACTCGATGTCATCTAAATTTTAGAACAGCATACTCCTGCTTGACCTAAGCCTCCTTGGTGTCTGCTTGGATTGCCATCCAAGCATCCTTTTTATCCCTTTGATCCCCCACCTCAAAAAAAGTCTGGATTTCTCAGCCTTTCAGGATGAGAATTCCTAGTAACCAAGCTTCTTGCCTTGAGTCACCAGTCAAACCCTGCAGAACTCCAGCATCCAACTTCAGCTCACAAAAGTATATTGGCATTAAGCCCTTCTACCTTTTACCTGCATGCAACCAATTGGTGGCATAACATATAACTGTTTTTCTCATTCATCTTATTGTTTCCACAATTCTAAGCATACACACTTGTACAAATTTCCTTCCAAAGTTGTTAACGCTGTGTTTAAATTTGCTGTTTGCAAGAGCCCAAAGCCTTTTTGGCAGTTCCCAAAGCCAAAGAGCACTTCGGCTGCAATTCTAACCGTGACTACTCAGAAGTAAGCCCCATTGTACTCAATGGGTCTTACTCCCATGAAAGTGTGTTCAGGATTGCAGCCTTAATTAGTCTATCAAGAAGTTGGACCTATTAATTTGATGGTAATTTGATGGAGTACCAATTAGGATGTGCTAGACAGCAGGGAAAGGAAAGGCTACCAAGAGCAGGGAAGGGATAATTGGTTTATTAGAGCACCCATTCTAATTTTCTTTGTTATGTTGTATTAAGAAACAGCTTCATATATTGGGTTGTGATACACTGCTGAATTAATTCATTCATTTATACTGAATTGATTGCATTATCATGCTTTTTATTTCCCCCTTGTTAATTTATCTTCCCCCCCCCACAAGTAACATTGCTCGTTCACTCTATCTGATTCCTGTTTTTAATGAATGAATCCACTGAGATGGATAAAAAGCTTCCAAAGGCAGTATCCAGCCCTTGAGCATTATATTTGACACCTCTGCCATAGAAGTTGCTGCCTGATTTATAAATGCTAAGGGTTTGTGGGTATAAATGAGTTGGACAGCAGTCCTTAAGTGTTCCCCAAGTAGCAACCATTGATGTATATCACCTAATCTGCCCCATCAGTTGTCCAACCCACCATTGGGTTATAACCCACTGGTGAGTCCCAAACCCAGTTTGGGAACCACTATATCAGAATAAATGGCACATTATCCTATAAAATAGTCTGGATATCGCAACAGGTCAAACTTTATGGTATGCAATGGCAGGAAATATTAAAGAAGGGAATGATAAGGCGGCAAGTATTCCAGATCTATGAGGATTATTGGGGGAAAAGAGAACAGGATGGAAAACACAGGTTCATTTTCTGTGTTTAATAAAAAGCCACGTAAGCCTCTCATAAAGCTCAAGTAAAGTCATATAATATAACTAGTGAAAATGTACCCATGTTGCAGGAGTAAAATTCTCCCCGTATGCCATCCCCACACTGTGCATCAAATCTGCATGTGCATCACCCCCACATGTGCATCATCCCCCATGTGCATCGTCCCCCATGTGCATCGTCCACCCATACACACTTTCCCCCATTTACAACATCCCCATGCCCAATACCCCCTACAACATCCCCCATGCACATCCTCCCCTGATGCAATGTCAGATCAAGTGGCTTCTGCTGGTGTTCTTTTTTGCATTTTAGATTGTGAGCCCTTTTGGGACAGGGACCCATTAGCTATTAATTAGCTGTTATAATTTTTCCATTTTCTTTGTAAACCGCTTTGTGAACTTTTTAGTTGAAAAGCGGTATATAAATACTATAGGTAGATATATAGATGCGCACCCTCCCCCATGCACACCATCTCCCCATGCTAACCATCCCCCATGTGCAACACCCCCATGCACAATTCCCCCATGTGCATTATCCCCCCATGCACAACAACCCCTCATGTGCACCATCCCCCCATGTGCACCATCCCTCCATGCGCAAAACCCTCCATGCGCATCAACCCCCATGCACATATCTCCCCATGCACATCATGCCCGCATGCGGAACATCCACCATGTTCATCAACCCTTCATGAGCACTGTCCACCCATGCACACCATCCACCCATGCACAGAATATGCAATATATGCACCATCTCCCCATGTGCATCATTCCTCCCCTGTGCATCATTCCCCCCATGCACACCATCCCCCCACATGTACCATTCCCCCATGCACACCATCACCCCTTGTGCACCCTCCCTCCCAGTGCATCAGCTGGATGTTGATCAGTCATTGTTAAGCATAGAACAAAAACATGTTGCACCCCTTTTCTACTCCTTTCTCAACATCGGTTCTTGGTGGGTATTGATGTCACAGGTGGGTATTGATGTCACAGATGTCACCCTCAATGAATTTCATGCTTCTAAGTCCAGGGTTAGGGCAGAGTATCCCTCACTCAGGGATTCTTCAATGGAAAGTGTAAGGAGGAAAATGTGTTGTGCAAGTTTTCCAAAAACTGGTTCTTAGTGGGTGCCTCCATCACAGAAGAAACACCCACCACAAATTTCAGGCTTCTAGGTCCAGCGGTTTTGGCTGGACCTTGATGAGTCAGGGAGTGAGTGCATGAGTGAGTGCATCAGTCAGTGACTTTTCTGTTTTATATATACAGTATAAGCAGATTTCTGCAGTGGTCTCTCATATGTCTTCCAGGATCTGATCTGCTTGAATAAATGGTGTTATTTCAAGCAAGAACAGTCAAACATTTGCTTGATATCCTTCTCTCTCTGCCCCCTCTTGAAGCTTCAGTTCCCTTCCCATACCACTTTTCTTCCTACAGTGGGATTAATCCATCAAGTCAAATGGGGGGGGGGGGTGAAGGAGGGGTAATGATACTGCACTCCAGTGAGCATTGGAGAGGCCCCCATTCATGGGTCAACAAAACCGGGGAGATGCTTGGACTTAATCAGGAAGGAGTGCTGCGGCAAGACAGACAATTAACATCAAAGACTTGGATGAAGGAAGAATGTGAGTCTCAGTCTTCCTCTCCCCCCCCCTAAAAAAGTTAGAGAGGACAACTAAGAAAAAACAAACAGATGTGTAAATAGAGAACACCTTGCAGAGTTAGAAAGAGTAAAAGAAAGGAATTTTGGATCCACCTCCTGATTTTGAAACTATCCCATGAATAGATTTTTCTTTATTAATCTCTATCTTGATTGATAAATTATTTTTTATGTGCTGGTTCTGTGTGGTTTACCTTCTGCATATATTTGCATGAGTCAAAATATGCAAACCACATTCTAACTCACCTGCAGTAACTGAAAGTATTGAAAGATTTATACTTATTTAATACTTTCTCACCAAGCTGGGGGGAAATCAACCTCTGTTTACAGAATTGTACGTAAGTTGACTGGAGAAACTGGTGTATACAGTACTCCAACAGCACTATCCCATCTATGTTGGTTCAAAAGTAAGTCCTGTTGTATTTACAGAGCTTACTACCAAGAAAGAGTGTACCGGATTGCTATAAGTGTTTAAAAGTTTTACAGTTGAAATCCCCCAAAAATTCTGAAAACCACCTGAGTGTTTAACTTTCCTATTTTAAATCCTGGCATGTAGTGATGGCTTTTCATTCAAGCTCGCACACCACACAGGTGGCAGACTCCACACCCATAAATCTGGGTAGCCACACCATAACTGCACAAAAGCTATCTCCATCTAAAGAGTGGTGGTTAATTTACAGCATGGCAAAATATGTGCAGACAGAAATATTCCATTAATCCTAATATATGTCGATGATTTGGGGAAGATCTCTGTGATTTCCTCAATGCATTTTCTGCTCTTCTGCTGCCTTCATGCACATTTGTACAAAACATTTTCCACATAGGCCAGTGATTTTCAATCTTTTCCATCTCATGGTATGCTGACAAGGTATTAAAATTGTCAAGGCACACAATCAGTCTTTTGACAATTGACAAGGCACACCATGCTGCTGGTGAAGGGTTCACATCCCTTATCGGCCCTATTCAAAAATCATATCGGGCAAAATCCAGAGTAACTACGGGGAGTCCTTGCTCTGGTGTACAAACAACTTACTCTCGATTCCAATATGAATTTTCCATGGGTTTTCACTAGGTAGTGCAGTAACTGCCGGTGCACGTAAAGTCTCTTACGTGCTGCCATAGTTACTCTGGAGTTGGTGGATTATCTAATTAATAAATAAATTTTCCAAAGCCTCACAACACACCTATAGACCACTCACAGCCAGGGGTGTCACTAGGGTTCATGTTACCCAGTGTGGGAGGCCAGCACGTCACCCACATAAATTGGGCGGGGCAACAATATGAATGGTGGGTGTGGTTATGTGTCATTGCCCCACCTCCACTGGTTTTTTTAGCCATAGATTTTAATAAAGATATTTAATAGAATAAAGACATTTCAAAGTGGTTTGTTTCACTGCATTCTGCTGTAAATTATGCATTCAAAGGTGTATAACATGATGGGATTATTTCTACAAATCATAATTTTGGCTATTTGGGTCACAATGGCTGCCACCCCCTTCAAGGGTGCCCCTTTTCTAATGCCCTTTTCTAATTCCTGATCAGGACCATTTTGGAAGTCTTGTACTCTCCTGGACTGACCTTCCACTCCACCCAGGGCACGCTTGCTTACTCACCAGTAAACACAGCTTCATATTTCAATGCAATCATCAGGGACTTCTTTCTGGGGTAATTTGTGGGGGCTGTGTTCATTGGATCAGGACAATTCTGGTGTCCTTAGATTCCTCTCTGCCTGCCCTTTCCAATGAACTATGGCCCATTTGACTGCTTGTGAGTAAAGCCATGATATGGGGCACTTTCATTTTCCATAGAGTTCAATGTATATTTTAGTTTTTTTAGGTTTTGGCCATAACTTTTGAAAGGATGGAACTATCTCAAAATGGATTTTGCATTGGACTCTGCTCTTCAATACGAATCCAACGGTATATGACATGATGGGGTTTGATGCACCATCACGAAGTTGCAATTTTTAGGTCCACCAGTGTGCATCATCCCGCTTGGGCATGTCAACTGGTGCAGACCGCACCACCCGCACCACCACTGCTCACAAACACACCACTGTGCCATAGCACATAGCACAGAAATCACTGACCTAGACACTATTCAAACAGCACAGCCTTCTTTTGGGTGGTGAGTTCATAAGAACATAAGAACAGCCTTCCTGGATCAGGCTAAAGGCCCATCTAGTTCAGCTTCCTGTATCTCACAGTGGCTCACCAGATGCCTCAGGGAACATACAAGACACATGCATCCAAGTGCACTCCCCTGCTTCCTGCATTCTGAAGTTGCCTACATCTTAAAATAAAATGCTTTAAAATACATTAAAATAAAAATCCATGCGTGAAAATAGGAACATCTTCCTGTTTATTTCAGTGCTATTTGAATAAAAATTTGCATACAATTAAGTCATTTAAGCTTAACATAAACAGATAAATACGACCTGAATCACATGTGTTTCCCCTGATCTATTGTATGTTTCATAAATGTATGAAGCTTTGGCTCTCTTGATTTTGTTGGACGAGAGTAGAAGGTGCCACTTGAAAAGAAGGTGACAAAGTGGAACAAAAAAGTTACACATTTACTGCAAGAAGTAAAAAACTAGTAATTTTTACAAGGAATCTTTTACCCCTTAACTGGCCTCAGTCTCACAAAAGTATGTTGAACTCTTTTATACACCTCTGGAGCACCACTAAGAAACATTATGTTGTTTCTGCCATAATTTACGGTACTCCGAGCTACAAGGGAATTGAACTAAAACATACCTGCAGAAGAGTTCACTACTTTACTCCTCCATTTTTGACTTCATGCTGTTCACTTAAAAATCTAGAGTTGCTTTATTATTGTGAGTTTGACACATACTTCTCAAGTGCAACTCAGCAACTTTGGAGCAAAAAGAATTAAAAATAGGACAGGACCAGAACTACATGGATCATGTCAATGTCCTGAAAGCTCTGCCAATTAATTAAAATAGAAAACATGTTATGTTGTTGTCCCGTAGGTCTATTAACATGACTGTTGGAGTGGCTCATAACTCATATGTCTGACCTTTTTGAACTGGCTAGGAGGGACAAGGTGAAGGAGGAGGAAGAAGAATACTTTGGTGGAGTATGGAAGAACAGTTGGTATCTTAATGGTATTTCATCACATTTTGCTTTGAAGGATTATGTGGAAAAATAAAAACATAAAAAATAGGAAGTTGAGTTTTATTTGACAATAAAATGATTTAATATATGGTCATCATGGTCTCAGTTTGAGCAGTTTGTTCAGAAATTTATTTATAAACTTGAAAATATGAGCTATGAAGATGCAGGCCAATGCTCAAAGCCTTGTTTGTAGTCTTATTTGTATGTTGCCATTTGCATTTTCCTTCACTATGCTTTGGTGTTTCTCTCTTGCTTTCACCCCTGATTTTTTTAATTACAGTATCATCTGTTTCACTCAGTAACATAGCTAGAGGTGGGTGCTAAGCACTGTTTTTCAGGTAGCTTTGCCGAGCCATGCAAGCAAACCCTCCTCTATTCAGACTACACTGCTTGCATGGTGCATTGAGGCTCCTAGTAAAACTTAGTACTTTGCAGCTACCCTATTTTACTAGTTTCACTTCAAATAATTATTTTTAAACTAGCAGAATTTACTGCCATTGTGGGAGTAAAATTTCAAGAATATTTCTGGGCCCTGGGCATGGTTGGGCACTGCTGGGCACCACTGGGTACCACCTGCAATGGGCACTGGAGGTTATCAGGGCAGTGCCAGGCAGCAGCAGGCACTGGCAGGCACCGGCAACTATTGGGCATCAGGTACCATTGGGCATCAAGGTGCAGTGGGCAGTAGGCACCACCAGCCACCACCGGGCACCACCGGACAACAGGTATGACCAGCACCAGAAATCCCTACTGGGCACTGAAGGCACCAGTGAGCAGCAGATACCACCAGGCACCAGTGAGCAATGGGCAACAGGCGTCCTTACTGAACACCAGGCATCCTTACTGGGCACCACCAGCCACCACTGGGCACCACAGCATAGTGGGCAGCTGGCACCTCTTGGCGCCACCACACACTGGACATTCCTACCAGACACCTGCAAGCAGCAGGCACCTCCAGGCACTGGGCACCACCATACATCACTGGACAGTGGGCACAGGGCACCATTGGGCACCATGCAGCCATACTGGGCACCAGGCACCCCTTGGCCGTGGACACCACCGAGCACTATCCAGCAAATGGCACCACTGGGCACCAGTTGACACCAGGCACCACTGGGCATGAGTGGGCACCAGGCATCCCTGCCGGACACCAGTGGGCAATACCAGGTAGCAGTCACCACCAGGCACTGGGCACCAAGTAGCTTCTTAGTGGGTCTTTACATCACAGAAGGAATATGCTCCCCAAATTTCATGCTTCTAGGTCCTAGGGTAGGGGCTAGGTATTGATTAGTCAATCTTCAGTGTTAAGTAGAGGGACAAAACACAGTGCACCCTTTCACCCCCTTAGGAGTTATATTTCAAAAAATGGGTTCCTAGTGAATGCTCACATCATGGAAGAAATACCCTCCCCAAATTTCATGCTTCTAGGTCTGGGGTTTGGGATTGGGTGTTGATCAGTCAGGGATTCTTCAGTGTTAAGTATAGGAACAAAAAATTGTTGTGTCCCTTTTTCACCCCTTTCCAGTTTGAATTTCCCAAAATTGGTTGTTGGTGGGTGCCTCCATCACAGAAGGAACATCATCTTCAAATTTCACACTTCTAGGTCCAGCGGTTTTGGATGGATGTTGATGAGCAAGTGAGTAAGTGAGACAGTCACTCAGACAGTGACTCTTCCATTTTATATACAGTGGCACCTCACATAAAGAATGTCTCACATAAAGTATGTTTTACGTAACAAACAAAAATTTCTCTGGGATTCTGCTTCATGTAACAAACTGTGCTTCACGTAAAGAACACATTCGTTGGCTGTTGGGGCAGACACGCTGGCCAGCATCCTGTTTAAAAAGCATCAGGGCTGCCTAGCGCACCTGCCCATCGTGAAAGCAACACTTCCATGCTGTTCCTCCTGTGGCCGGGTGTCAGCTGGGCAGAGGGAGAGAAAAGCAGTGGAGAAGCAGCTTAGGGCTAGCCAGAAGGGAGCAGGGGAGAGACAGGCTCAGGATGGAGAGAAGGAGAAAGTGGGGAGACACTTTGAAGGTGTCTTGGATTGCAGCCTCCTAACCATGTCTACCCTAGAAGTAAGGCCCATTATGTTAAATGGTTCTTACTCCCAGGAAAGTGTCTTTAGGTCTGCAGCCTAAGTAGACTTCATAAGATCATGCACATTGAATGCATGTTTTGAATTCAATCCCTGTGTTCTGTCATCATTTTTACATCCAGTTAATATTTTTATATGAATATTTTTGGGGTTGTGGAACCAATCGTCTGAGTTTCCATTATTTCCTATGGGAAAATCCGCTTCACGTAAAGAACGTTTCACATAACAAATATACCTCCAGAACAAATTAAATTTGTTACGTGAGGCATCACTGTATATAGAAAAGTAGTTCAAAAAGTGAGTTTTTAGGAATCTTGCTATGGATGCTATGGAGCCAAGGTCCAAAAATTGATGGAATGGGGTTGGGATGGTAATATCTGATATACCAGATAGTAGTCTTTGTAGCAGGGTTGGTCCAAGACCTTTAAATTGTTAGCTGTTTAGCATTTCCCATCTGTTCCTCCAAGCTTCTGGACTGGAAAAAAGAAAGAAAGCAGGAAATGAAATGTGGAGTTGAAGAAGGGGGAAGGAGAAGGGAAGGAGAGGAAGAAGAAGAAAAGGGACTGACAGTGGGATGTGAATGTTTTTGTTAGACCAGTAGTGTCCAAACCTTTTGGCAGGAGGGCCACATCATCTTCCTGGTACAGTGTTGGGGGGGTCAGAAAAATTATTTAAATTTCAGATTTGAATAAATTTACATAAATTTAAATATAAGTGTGCATTAGATATATTACAAGGCTTGTCCTCGGGCTAGATAGAGGGGTATTACTGCAGGGCGGGGATTGCCACAGCCTTGCCACTAGCTGCATCTGGCTCCCGACGCAGGGTTTGGACACCCGTTTTAGGCATTAGGCAGGACAAGACTAAGAATTGTCTGCATTCTGCAGTTGAGTTCTACACAATAAAGATGAAAATTCAACAATTCAAAGATGAAAATGGAAATATTCTTGTATACAACAATCCTGTTTTCACAACAATAATTATGATGGATAATCCTTCTTTGCACATTCCAGAAGTTTTTTCTCCACCTGTTGTATATTAAACTGACCATAACTCTTTAAAAAAAACTTGAAGAATGTTGTGTCGGAATAGGTGGAGGAAGGTTGACATAAATGCAACCTCCCTACTGGAGGTTTTGATGGACAACACAAAAGAAAACATGGCTCAAACACACTGAGGATGACCTAAGAAACTAATGTTTGATGGTCAACAAGGAAAAAAATGGAACAACACAAGCAATCACCAACAAATGCAAAGAATGGAAGTGTTTCATGAATGACACACTGATCCCAGCAGCACCTACAATACCTAGTATTGGCTGAGACTATCCTGCATAGTGACAGTCACTATATACTGTATATATATTTGATTCAAGTTTGGGCCCCTGCAGATAAATCTGGGAGAAGACTAAGAAGTGGAGGGAGTAAACCATACATAGAAAGAAGCATAGCACCAGCATGGACCATGTGTTTTCATTTAATCAGGCCATTAAAAAAGAGAGGAGCTTTCCATAACCACATTTTTTTCCGAAAAGAATTTAGGGTGCAATCCAGAGTAACTACAGGGAGTCCTTGCTCTGGTGTGAGAACAATTTACTCTGGATTGCAATATGAATTTCCTGTAGGTTTTCGCTAAGTGGTGCCATAACTACAGGTACACGTAATGTTTCTTACACGCTCCCATAGTTACTCTGGACTGTAGGGATATCCAGTGGTACCTCTCATAACAAGTGCCTCACATAACAAGTGTTTCACATAACAAGTATAAATTTCAAGAAATCTTGCTTCACATCAGAAGTTCCACTTCACTTAACAAGCAAGCGCGCTATGAGCACGCGTGCTATGCAGCCCTGACACTCCGCGCGGAGGCTCCTTAAAAGGGCTGCTGGCCAGTGCTGCTGCCTCTAACTGCCTCCAACTTGGGGGCAGTTGCCTGGGGGTGCTATAGGTAGCTGCCCCTAACTGCCCCCAAGTGCCCCCACTGGCCACCTTGAACCTCCAGCAGCAGCCCAGGTAAGCCTCCCAGGAAAGTGTCTTTGATTGCAGCCTCCTAACCATGTGTTAAATGGAGCTTACTCCCAGGAAATTGTCTTTAGGATTGCAGCCTATGTAGACTTCATAGGATCACACACATTGAATGCATGTTTTGAATTCCATTCCAGTATTGTGTCATCAGTTTTACATCCAGTTAATATTTTATATGAATATTTTTTGGGTTGTGGAACCAATTGTCTAAGTTTCCATTATTTTGTATGGGAAAATCTGCTTCACTTAAAGAGTGTTTCACTTAAAGAGCATGCCTCCAGAACGAATTAAGCTCTTTATGTGAGGCACCACTGTATGTGCTTTAAAAGAAATCATTGCTGCATTAGTTTAAAAAATCCATACATTATGTAACACAACTTTTAATGGCACAAAGGCCTTGTTAGAAAGGAAAGAAATTGGAATGCTTACTCCTGCTTTTCTGGTTGCAGCTGCTGCTGATAATATGGTTTTTTCATGCTAATAATGTCCATGATTTTTGTATCACTCTTTAAAAGGTTGTGTACAACAATCACATATGAAAGATAAACTAAAAGGAGGTGGGCCAGAGAGAGCGAGACAGCACTCTCATCATTGCTCACAAGAGAAAGAGCAGATTACTTTTCCATAAGTCTTTGGTTACTGAAACATGGGCACCATCAATCAAGGGGACTTGCTCTCAAGAAACTTGGAGTGATCTCAAACAAACATCCCAGCCACGTCCCAGGGTTTCAAAAATGAGGAAGAGGAGTGATTTCTCAGAGGTGAAATAAATCACATGAAGGAGGTCTTCATGTAGATGTTCCTTTGTTCACCCCCTTCCACGAGCATAACATAACTGAGTGGACAGTTGCTTGATGTGGAAGAGAAGGAAGTTCATTCTTCATCTTGCTCTTCTATCCCCACTCTCAGAAGTCTGAGAAGAGTTGAAACACTTCAGTCTTCTATTATTTTTTATTATGCCTTGGAAGGCAAAGGAATTGCCTATGATCAGTAATAGAGGTAGAGCGGTGCAAGATGGTGTGCAGTGCAGGCTCCTGAAAGCAAGTGTAAGCAGTCAGTCCTCTTACAAGCAATCAGGTCACAACAGCAATGTGTATTAATTGTGGAAGTGCAGAATTGTGCCTGGGGGTTTTTCCATCTATGACTTTTATCAGATTTGGACAATGATTTAAGCTGGGATATCAGCAAGAAAGGAAAGGTTACCCTTCACCACAACTCCAACCTGGTATATTTGGAAGGCTTGCTTCTATAACATTATATCGGGAGTTTCAAAGACTGTATTTGTGGCAATGTATTTTTGCACCACCTCCCCCCCACCACCACAAATACAGTACAGACACAATCCAGAGTAACTATGGGGAGTCTTTGTTCCAACATAAGAACAATTTACTCTGGATTGCAATATGAATTTCCCATGGGTTTCACTTGGTGGTGCCATAACTAAGTTGACATAAATGCCTCTTATGTGCTCCCATCGTTACTCTGGATTGTAGGTTACACTGAGTAAGATCTCTATTCTGAGAACTTTATATTTAACCATATGGTTCTTTTTCATATTGGTACACTACAAAATAAGTCAAAGTTCCATCTGTAAGAGTTGAGAACTGAAATGTAATGGCTCTTAGCCAATCTGGGGAGCCAAAAGGCAGTCACACACTTCCACTGCATTTGTTGCCAATTTGCAATGCATTCCCCCCAATAGAGCCTATGCTGAAGGGAAATGGTTGCTCTTTGTTCCTAGAAATCCTTTGTTCAAAGAATCCCAATGAAATTCTTGCACAACTGGCAACTGAATAGTACATTTCTTTGAAATATTTCAGTGTGTCCAGGAATAAGAACAAGCATTATAATGAAAACAATGCTTAAGTGCTATATTTGAAAATGCACCAGAGACTTGGGAGTAAAACATCTATACATGGACACACGGACGGACACACACACAGAGAGAGAGAGAGAGTGAGAGAGAGAGTGAGAGAGAGAGAGATCCTGGTTTCACCTATTATGAACCCAGTGAATTACACTTTCAAAGTCCCTTATATCTTAAAAAAGATTCATTATGCTCTCCTGGCTGCTGTTTTTCAGTTCCCTGGCCTCATCTGAAACGTACAAATCTGTGGTGTCTCCGTCTGTCTCAACATCTCTCTCTTCTCACTGGCCAAGATCAGATTTCATTTAGTAAATGAATCATAGTCTAGTGGAAACTCCCTTTGAGTTCTGCCAACAATTGCAAAGTTGTTGAAAGAACTATTTTTTAGCCAAGAGTTTGGATGAGTTGCTATTGGCCAAAAGTATAGGCAAAGGCTGTCTACTGAACCAGGGTATTTGAAACCAGTAATATTAGGGCTTCACAATTTGCTAAGATGTATGTGGAAATACAAAGGGGTGTAGTTGTGGTTTAAGCAGCACAAGTTGCTAACATCCAGCAAGAATCAATGGCATAGCTACAGGGGGCAGAGTAGTGAGTACTGCAGATGCCGCAACAACATACTGTGTAAGCAGCACCTCCCACTTGCTGTCGGTGCCATTCTGGGCAACTGAGCACATTGCAGTAGCTGTCCAAAATGGTTGCAACCGTGACTGGAAGGTTGGAACCATGACTTATACAGCATGTTGCAAGACCTGCAATGCTTACTGTGTAGCTGCCCCTGTAACTAAATCACAACCAGCAGCATATAAATACTGCCAGGAACATGTTGGAGTGTTTTGTTGTTTTTGTAGTAGTAGTAGTAGTAGTAGTAGTAGTAGTAGTAGCAGTTGTTGTTGTTGTTGTTGTTAAAAACTCATGAAAACACAAAATACCACCTTTCATCAATTAAAGCACAAATCACCACATTTTGGTGTTTATGATATTTTACAGAAATTAAAATAATTACTTTTCCAGTTGGAAATAATGGTGTGGCTGCATCTGCTGTCACAAATCACATAGTTCACCTACCTAGTAAATTTTAAAAGTTATTATGATTATAATTTATTAAAAGGTGCCCTTAGAATAAAAATAGATAGCAACACAATTTGCTATTCTAAGCTAGAAATTTTGGGGGGGGGGGAAATAACCCCACCCCAAAGAAAACCTTCTAGATATAGGTTGTTTCCTTACAGGGTTTCAGACAAGGTCTTACAGGGTTTCAGACAAGGTTTTTGCCCAGCTCTACCTGGAGATGCTACAGATTGAATTTGGGACTACTGCATAAAGACATTTACTTTGTCATTGAGTTTCGACTACAGTACTGAGCATTTCTTCTTTCATGATAGAAATTAAGTCCCTTGAAATCAATGCACAGAATAAAGCTTAAGAATAGATAGAACAGGTGTGAGCTGGGGCCATCTTCTGAAGTGGAAACAGTGCACCAGAAAATGAAGGAGTGAAAGAAATTAAGGTTTTTAATAGGGCAATATGATCAAGCCAGGTTTTCTATTCCTTGCAATCCTTTGGATAAGGTTAGGATTGGGTTAGGAGAAGTTTAGGATTGGGGTAGAATCCCAAGAGTGGAAAAGAGCAGATCTGATAGGCAACAAAGGTTCATTTGTCCATTCCATGTAGGATTTTTTATGAATTCATGGACTTCCTCAGAATATTCAACCCTCTCTACGAATTAATGGCTTGATCATATCTACTTGCCAGCAGTGGTGCAGCTTGCTAACAGGGCATGTGCTGTATCCTACAGGGAAGGGGGGAGGGTGCAGTAATAGAGGCCTTTTCAAGATAAGAGCTTATTTCATTCCCTTGTCTTGGGGCTGCACTGTGGCTTCATTGAAGCTGGAATGTTGGATAGGATTAGGCCCTCGGACACACCCCAAATGTACTTGCATTCAACATTCAGACAACAGGAAAAAAACTCAGTGCCTCCCACATTTCAATGATTAGTTAAGATTAAAAACAAACCATCAAGGAGCTTCATGGTGCAATGCGAAACAAAAGATAATTTTGGGGTTGCAAGGCAACCTGATTTGTCCAAATCAAAAATGTTGTGATACTTTAGAAATGATTCAAGTCATCTGTTTGGGCTTTTTCTTCATTCATGTATGTCTTCTGTATAGAATCCGTAGGCCAGGTGCTCATCAATCTTGATCAAATCAACTCCTATGAAGTCTAGTGTTGGAAGTATGAGAATTTTCCACAGATGAGAATAACGAATCTTAGATCTCTAAACTTTGCCAGGCAGCCCAATCCAGAGCAACTAATCTGTCCACATAAGAGCCCTTGGGTTGCCCTATCTATCACTAGGGTGGAGCAACTGCAAGATGCTCCAGCCCAGTTACTCTGGAAGAGGCTTAGGGCAGAGCAAGGCAAGATAGGGTGCCCTAAGAGAGGTGGACCTGCTCTGCTCTAACTGGGGCAGCCTAAGCAGCTCAGGAGAGGCAAGTTGAGGGCATGTTTAGCATTGCCTAGGGCAGAGCAGTTACTCTGTATCCAGAGCCTGTTTCCAAGGCAGAAATGCTTCTTCCAGTTCCTCAGAGATATACCACCTCAGGAGCAGGTATAGTAATGAGTAGACCCATAGGGGTCCATGATAAGGCCCGAGTAAGAATGGCAGTGTTGACCAAAAATCTGAGTTCTTGGCCATCCTAGCTGCAACCCCTGCCTCTCAACCTCAGGATATGGAACAAACTACGGCTGCCCACAAACCTCAGGATACAGCAGGCCACTCCAAGAAGCCCCTTGTATTCACTGTAGAATGTACTGGCATCTCATCAGGGACTCCTTATAAGGCAGGCACCCAGTGGCGTCACCAGACTGGTGCAGCTGGTGTGGGCTGCATTGGGTGATGCGCTCCGTATGGGGTGATGTGCCGGAGGAGTTTGACTGTCCTTTGGCAGGCCCCGGGCGTCAGCGTGCCCATTCAGGCCTGCTCCAAGGCGGAGCAGCAGCCAGAAGCTGCCACTTGTCCTCGGAGCTGGCCTGAACGGCCATCTGAGGTGCACTGCACAGAAACACACTGAGCATGCCGAACAGCTTCCGAGGAGACTTCCTTAGAGCAGAGAAAGTCCGTGCCTCTGCACAGCCATTTGGCCTCACTCAGGAGGCAGAGCGGCAGCTGAATGGCTTCAGAAAGAGTACTGCACAGGCACCAACTCTGACGCCTGCACAGTCTCCCCCGAAGCCAAAAGGCTTCAGAAAAGTACTGAGCAGGTGTCAGAGATGGTGCCTGCACAGTACTCTTTCTGAAGCTCAGAAACAACTGCGCAGGCGCCAACTTTGCGCAGTCCAGGTAGGGGGGGCGCGCATCCCAGGGATGACGCACAGACTTCCGCACCAGGTGACGTGCAGAGTCATGTCACCACTGTAGGCACCACAGCTGTTTCTTGTTCAGTGTGATCTGAGGGGTGTCTCCTCAGGAGCAAGTCTTCCCCTTGTGTCAATTACTTAGCATGCTCTGGAGCAGTTAGGGCAGCCCAGGCTTCCTGACTCTCTGGATTCAGCATAACTTTCTGCTCTGGATACAGAATAGTTAGGAGAGTGCAGTTAGGTCAGAGCAGGCTGAATTTGCTCTGGATTATGTCCTTAGTGGCTACTCAAATTCCATTATACAATCACAGATGTTTCTGATCTGATTCAATTTCTAGTTTTCCTTAAGCACAATAGCAGACTCTCAGCAGTACCAGCCATCTCTAGACCAGTGTAGCTTCAGCACTGTTATCATCATGTTCTCAGAGATGAACACACCTTAGACTCTTCTGTTTTTTTCCCTGTTTTCTCATAGCACCTTCTCTTTCTGTCCCCTGCATCTGTGTCCTTCCTATGGTTTTTCTGTCTCCTTTTTCTGTGTCGTTCTTCCCAACAGGAATTCAGAATCCCGTTGCACCAAATTGTTTTTTCTTCTGCTGCGGTACGTGCAAAAAGGAATGATGAATGCAAGTGATTGATACAAAGAAAAACAGATTTAGGTCCAGGTTTGCAGCTTCTCCCCCTCCCCAAAGAGTTTTTAAGCTCAGCTCCAAGAAAATTATCTGCAGTAGTTCAAGCCAGTAGAGGCCCTGCATGGGCCCAGTGTTCATAAAGCCCAGGTGTGTTATAGCTCTGCATGACTGTCAGCCTCAGAACATGAACCTCCCTCAGAGCAATGTACTCCCTGCCAAGGGATCGGAAAGAACCGTGGAGGGCCAGCCAGGGCAGGTGTCAGGTTTCTGCCTGGAGAAAGGAATGAAATTGTGCTGTCTGAAATCCCACACATACAGCTTCACTTGGGAAAGCCACAAACCTTATCAGGATTCAGATGCTGGCTATGATAGTTTTCCTTTCTTGAACGTTCTCCTCTCTTGTTCCTTCTCATCTGTTTTCTTTGACACTGGTCCCAGGACCACTGCCAAAATCTCAGATCCATTAGTGAGGTGCCTTGCTGACTGAAGCACAAATCAGGATGGATCCGAAGGCAATTAGCAGCTGCTCTCACCTCATCTGGAAGGCATTAGCTTGGATTAGGGGTGCGGGGAGAAAAAAAGAGAACGACTAAAGATGCCAAACTGAATAAATATGAGCTTATTTCTATCATATTTTCAAAAACACAGCATTTTGGAAGACAATGGTAACATATATACATGCACAGAGATGTTAGTGTAAGAAGGTGGAGGTAGAAACAAACAGGGCTAGAGGCACTCTTGCACAGTCTGCAGCATCTGTTTACAGTATATAGCAGGGTGCTCAAACTCTGGCCCCGGCACCAGATGCAGCCCACTGCCAGCCTCTATTCTGCCTGCAATTAAGCCCTCTTAATCCAGCCCATGGGCAAGTCCTGTAATCCTTTGGAGACCAGGGGAGCTCTGTTCCCCTTGCCTTACAAGGGTGTCCTAAGGGCAGTGGCTGCACACTCCTTCTCTCTCTATGCATGAAGTGTTTATGGTTAGGAGATAATCCTCTTTGTCTTAGAAAGTGTTTTTGAACTGATTTTAATTCATTCAAAAGTTTCATCTCTAATAGGGTTGCCATAATTTCCTTCCACAAAATTGGGACAGGACCTTCTGTCGCATTTGCCAGTATGTGAACACAACCCCCCAAAATTGAGATTGTCCCTGTTTTGGGGGGCATCTGGCAACTCTAATTTCTAAATATATTTAGGCTGCAATCCTAATCTCCAGTTCCTGTTCAGTTATTAGGTTGTGTCCCACTCTTTGTGATCCCATGGACAGTATCATGTCAGGACACCCTAACCTCCACAAGCTTCTGAAGTTTGTCCAAATTCTTATTCATTGCCTGGGTGACACTAGCCACTTCATCCTCTGCTTCCCCCTCTCCTTCTTCCTTCATTTTTACCCAGCATCAGGGTCGATTCATTTTTTAAATGTAATTCAATTCTTTTTTCCAGCCACCAATGGCTGTGGATGGCACAAGCGGTTAAGACACTGTGCCTGTTAACCAGTATGCCAGGGTTTGAGACCCAGGTCCCCACAAAACAGGGTGAGCTCCTGTCCTTAAACCAGCTCTGTGATGCAGCTGGAACCAATCGTATCGGCTCTGCCATTCCATTGGACTATTTCAGTGGTGTGGAGAGTGGGGGATCATACAGCATCGAGCATGCCTTTCGATGACTGATGATGAATCCACATGACTGATGGATTTCAATGCAAAACACAGTTTCAGAGAGATGATGTGGTGGTCCTGCCATAAATTTTTGGACTTTATGGTCTATAAAATTCAGTTTCTTCTTTTAAGTTAGAACCAGTTGTAAGTTAGAGGGATCTTAACAAATTTAGGCCAGCATGAAGCAACCCTGTTCCTTAGCCTGAGGCGTATAGCTCTTGATTTGTATAGGGGCAGCCACCACATTGCCTGGCAGCCTAGGACCACTTGTGGACCTCACTGAGCCTGGACTGGCAGGTACTCCACCTGCCATGTATGTGGGTTTATATGTGGGTTTATATGTGTGTTTATTGTTGCATAAGGTTTATGCTACAATAAAGCTATTATGCATTAAGGAACCACAAAACCATTTTCCTTCTGTGACAGACTAATGTCTCTCCCCCCCCCCCCCCCCGGAATGTGTAGGGACTGTCTAAATGTTCCAACATAGCACCATATTAATGAATCAAGGTAGCGCTGCCAGGGAAAAATTAATTTTCACACTCTGGGTTGTATAACGGCATCAGGGCACTCCCAGCAAATTGAGTTGAAGACTCCCAGCAGGAGATAGTGCAATTAAAAAAATGATGGCAGAGGGAGGCAGGTGACTTATCCAAACTCAGTCTGTTTTTGCAGGAGGCAACAGTATGTGCCATCCAGAAGTGTGAACTTTGCCAAGTCAGAACTTTGCTGTGAATATTAGTTTCAGCTCCAAGCTACACAGGAAATGTGTGTGTGGGGGATCTGTCTGTGTTGGTGGTACATGCTTAATGGGAATCCAATAGCAAATAGCTTCAGTGTTTTCTCTTCTTTCCCCTTCTCACACTCTAATATCTCATGTAAAGATTTTCTTTTTGAAACAATTTTAATTGAAGGAATTAAATCCCTATGCAGGCAATACGTTACTGTATCCTAATTGAGGGGAAGACGAGGGTCTATGCTCACTACCACCCTACATGATCTGCAGGAGTTAGTCAACCAGAGCCCAGTCCTATGTAGGACTACTCAGATGTTGCAGCCAACCATCACTCATATGCCTTCTTATGCCTCCTCATATTTTATTTTTATTTATTTTTCACATTTTT
This sequence comes from Cryptoblepharus egeriae, assembly GCA_030015325.1. Taxonomy (NCBI): domain Eukaryota; kingdom Metazoa; phylum Chordata; class Lepidosauria; order Squamata; family Scincidae; genus Cryptoblepharus; species Cryptoblepharus egeriae. The sequence goes on from JAREYC010000005.1 coordinate 72,846,563, forward strand.
ATACCATCCTTTCTCTAAGGAGCTCAAGGTGGTATAAATAATTCTCTCCTTACACCAATCCTGTAAGGTTAATGAGGCTGAGATATAGTGACTGGCCCAACATCATCCAGGAAGCTTCATGCCTGAGTGGAGTTTTGAACCTAGATCTTTCAGTTCCACTTCCCAAACCATTGCACCATTCTGGCTCATACTTAGAGACATCCATAAATATAAAGTCAAATGGTAGCTCTATGTTACCTTTACTTGAACCTCAGTGGTAAAAGATATCATATACCATACCTTAAAACTTCAAAAGCAGTTTTATCACTTTTACAATACTAAATTGTTTTAGCATCCCATTTTGATCTACAAAGATGCCTAAAACTGCAGAAAAACTGATCTATGGGGAAAAAATTAGGAGGGAGGATTTACTCTCCTTTTATATACAGTGGTACCTCGCATAACAAGTGCCCCACATAAAGAGTGATTCACATAACAAGAGCAAATTCCCAGTGGGGGTGTACTCCACTTAACAAGCCCCAGGCAACTGCCCCCAAGTTGCTCCGCACTGACACTCCATGTGGAACCTGTTTAAAAGGGCTGCCAGCCAGCACACTGCTGCCTCTATCTGCCCCTTGGGGGCACTTGTCTGTGGGTGCCAGAGGCAGCTGCCCCTAACTGCCCCCAAATGCCCCAACTGGCCTCCAGCAGCAGCCCAGGTAAGCCCCCTATCCTCCATGCAGCGTCCTAACCATGTCTACTCAGAAGTAAGCCCCATTGTGTTCAATGAGGCTTATTCCCAGGAAAGTGTCTTTGATTGCAGCCTCCTAAGCATGTCTACTCAGAAGTACGCTCCATTGAGTTCAATGGGGATTAGTCCCAGGAAAGTGTCTGATTGCAGCCTCCTAAGCATGTCTACTCAGAAGTAAGACCCATTGTGTTAAATCGTTTAACACAAGGAAATGGTTAAATGGTTCTGTGTTAAATGGTTTAACACAGTAAGCCCCAGAAGTAATAATAATAATAACTAGGCATTTATATACCGCTTTTTTGGACATTTTGGATTGCTCCTCAGTCTTTAATCAAAGTGGTATACATGGGCAGGCGAATCTAAACCCCTGAAGGGATTTTTACAAACACAGATTGTCTCTGTCTTTCAAGAGACACTACATTCAAGATGTTACATTCACAGTCTGGTTACAACACTGGCCCCGATGTCTGAAATGCTGGCTGACCAAGTTCTCCTTCAGTTCTCACAAAGGGCAGCTGAGAAAGCTCCTTCACTCCCACTGAAAAGCAATGGAAAATCTCAGCTACAGCAGCCGCTTTTCAAGATCTTGCTTTGGATCTGACTTCTGGTTGTCTCGATCCGGCAACCTTCAGCTCTTATCTTCAGGCAAACGGAGGCTCTACCCTCTAGACCAGACCTCCTGCCCCATTGTGTGTAAGCCCCACTGTGCGAAATGTAAGCCCCATTGTGTGAAATGGTTTAACACTACTCCCAGGAAAGTGTCTTTAGGATTTCAACCTAAATAGACTTCATAGGATCATGCACACTGAATGCATGTTTTGAATTCAATCCCAGTGTTCTGTCATCATTTTAACATCCAGTTAATATTTTTATATGAATATTTTTGGGGTTGTGGAACCAATTGTCTGAGTTTCCATTATTTCCTATGAGAATATCCGCTTCACATAAAGAGTGTTTCACACAACAAGCATGCTTCTGGAACGAATTAAACTTGGCACCACTGTATTTGTGCCAGTCCAAATCTGTACATTGCAGTGGAATTTATTCCTGGTTGTAAAGAAAAACCATGTCTCAATCAGACTGGGCTCCTGAACAACTGGAGTCAACATCAAGGAGGAAGAGCATTTGTTTTGGGTGGTCCATTTGGTAAAAAAAACTTGGGAGTAATAAGATTAAATGAAATGAGGCAGAATAAAACGCAGGCAAAGTATTAGAAGTTTCTTAGAATTAGCTCCAATAGAGAAATATTTGCTCTTCGTTTTGATTGAAGAATATTAGTCTTTAAGAAATTTAATACTTCTAGTTGCTTTGAAATGGAGGCCTCAAAGGTGCGTTTGAGTTTAGGATAGTGGGTGGTACATCCAGAAAATTCTCTTTATAGATCCTTCTCACATAATAGTGTTGTGTCCCTAAAAGACCACAAGACTTGAAGTATTGATAACTTACCTATTCACTGCCCATCAGGCAGACGATACACAAACTGATGTGATGGACACAGATATCCTGTTGGGATTATGATTTTATTGACTATTTTAGATTAATAGCACATCCTATCCAATAACTTTGGACTAGTAAGAGAAACTAGTAAGAGAAACAGCCTAAAAAAGGCTCACAATGCATACAGCTCTGCCTCTTACAAAGAACCTGTTGCATCTAATGGACTTGCTGGAAGGTAATACCTGTGTTGATGAAAAGGCATTTAGCTCTAACCTGGATATGTGTGGATGATTCATCAGTACTTGGATTACATTGAGCTAAACTGTCATGCGTGTCTGCCAGATCTAACACCTAATGTGCCCACCCCAGTAAAAACAGGCTCTTGTTTGGGATTCTCCTGTAAATACTCCCACTATGGCTGAATTGTTGAAATGCCCAGAGATGGCACTGGGTAAGAATTTCCTTTCCTGTGCTATACAGGAATGTACCACACACAACAAAACTGACCACCGCCTATTAATATTGGCCAAGTATTAACCCTAATTGTAACACTGAGATCATCTGGTTCCAACAATATGGTGATGTAAGTATGACAAAAAGATTACGTTTGGCACAGTCCTGAAAAGTGCAAGCGGCACCAATGGTTGTGATCATAAAATGCTGTAAAGTGATTTGTGACAGCATAGCAGCTGCTGGTGCTGGCACAAAAGGCCACTCCAGCCCTTGCAAGCAGTATGTGCTGGAGAAAGTGGATTCCATGCAGAATGTTGCAAAGCAGAATAAGGTGGAGGGAAGGTGCTGTATGGAATGGGGCAAAGAAAGGCAGCCACAGGAGCAGGGGCTGGGTGGATAAGGCCCAGGAGGGGTAGAATTGGTGGGGGTGGTGCATGCCACATAATCTTTTTCCCAGGCCTGACTTGCCAACGTGGACAATGTGTCCTTACCCAATTGCGGTCTAAGTTTGTTGCAATAATTTCAGCCAAACTTTATAGAACATATGCCCTACCTATATTCATTCATTGTGTCTGTCTGCTGTTTTCATTAGACTTCTCCCTCCATTCTGCGCAGCCCACACATAACTCTGGCTGAGAACTGGGTCACTCCATGGGTGGAAAGTTAGTAAGCAGCAGCTGCCCAGGTTCTCAAGATTCCATTAGAAAACAAAATGGCAGTCCAAACACAACAGTTTGTCACACCAAAACCATATCATATTCTCTCCTCATGTGAAAGAACAAAGACCTCAATCCAGAAATGACAGAAGTCAGCATTCTGGACTTAATACTGTCCAAAGGACTTCAACTAAGCTTTTCTCAGGAAATACACCCCAGTTTAAGTTTGTGGCTCACATTTGCATTGAGCAGGCATGCCACCTCCTGACCCAGCACCTGTTTCTTTGAACAGCTCTAAGGAATGGAAATTTTCAGTCAGCGTTGGCTTTTTTACTTCAAGGGGGCAGTAGTTCAGATACTTTGCAGATACTGGGGTTCTAGTACCTACTGAAGTTGAGAAAGTTCTCTTTTTTAAAACTGAAAGACCATGAGCTGGCTAGACTCTAGAGCAGTAATGGCTAACTTATGACTTACACTTCCAAGGTGACACACCATGACATTTTGGGTGATACACCAGTGTTCACCAACACCCAACAACAACTGAGTTTTTTAAAACAGTGTTTCATTTTTGTAATTATTTTGCGTTTATTTTATAATACATAGCACCACATATGACCGGACAGTATTTTTTAAAAAATAAATGAATATGGCTGCAATCCTAACCTCCATTTAGGGCAGTCTAAGCCCCGGCATAAATCCTGTCCTGTGCTGACTTGGCGGTGTCACAAAAGTGCCGTAAGACACTTGTTTTCCATTCCTGGGAGAGCGTTAGACCAGTGCACCAACATGTGCTTTGCCTCCCTACATCACCACAGGAACAGGAACACTGATGAGTTGTGACAGACTTGGTTAGGATTGCACTCTATGTAAAAGAACTGTTTCTCTTTTATTTGGAGTGGGGGAGAATATGCCATTTTCCAGAGTCAAATTAGACATTTTCCAAATACAGTGGCGCCTTACGTAAAGAACGCCTCACATAAAGTATGTTTCACGTAACAAACAAAAATTTATCTAGGATTTTGCTTCATGTAACAAACTGTGCTTCATGTAAAGAACGCATTCATTGGCAGTTGGGGCAGACGCGCTGGCCGGCAGCCTGTTTAAAAAGCGTCAGGGCTGCCCATAGTGAAAGCAACACTTCCATGCTGTTCCTCCTGTGGATGGGCGTCCACTGGGCAGAGGGAGAGAAGAGCAGTGGAGAAGAGAGAAGCAGCTCAGGGCTAGCCAGAAGGGAGCAGGGGAGAGAGAGGCTCCGGATGAAGAGAAGGAGAAAGTGGGGAGACACTTTGAAGGTGTCATGGAATGCAGCTTCCTAACCATGTCTACCCAGAAGTAAACCCCATTGTGTTCAATGGGTCTTACTCCCAGGAAAGTGTCTTTAGGACTGCAGCCTAAGTAGACTTCATAAGATCATGCACATTGAATGCATGATTTGAATTCAATCCCAGTGTTCCGTCATCATTTTTACATCCAGTTAATATTTTTATATGAATATTTTTGGGGGTTGTGGAACCAATCGTCTGAGTTTCCATTATTTCCTATAGGAAAATCTGCTTCATGTACAGAACGTTTCACGTAACAAACTTGCCTCCAGAATGAATTAAATTTGTTACTTGAGGCATCACTGTATATGACATGCCAAGCTGAAAGGCATTCTGTCACTGTGCTAGAGTATGCGAGCCCAACAGCTGAGCCTGTAGCAGGGTGAGAAGATAGAATACAACATGGGCAAAAATGGTTGAGATAGAAAATGTTCCTCAAACTACTCTCCTGTCAATGAGGCCTATGTGGCTGTGCAGCAGCCTTGCACCAGGAGATAAGATCTTTTAAAGAGTATTTAATGTAATGGCCTGGGAGATGAAACACACCAGAAAATAGAAACACAGGAAAGAAAAAAAATGATCAACTTTTGATCTTCAGGGATGACTTCAGGGATTTGGCGAGTCTCTTTCATCTCACATAACAAGGGTTTGGAAAATGCATTAACATACTTGCATGTTCTCTTCACCAGCCACCTAGTAGACAATTTGGTACAGTTCAATGGAGGCAACATAGCCAGGCCAGAGGTGACAGGATTTGGATCGATCTAGTGGTTTTGAAGGTCACCATGCAGTCCTTGGAATGTTTTAGATTATACATAAAGAAAAAGGCAGGTGTTTTTGCAAGTAAGGTTTCATAATAATCCTTTGGATTAAAGCTCTGGGAATCTGGATTTTGTTTTACATGCCTGCCACAGTCCTAAATGCTATAGCTGTTACATGGGCTGGTGAAGATTTTTCCCCACATGATTTCTATGCGATCCCTCACAGAACCCATCAAAGTTGCCTTTTATCAGAGCTGCACACTTTAGTAAGTCTGTCATCACTCAGACACAATGTGTTTCATGCCAGGTTAATCCAGCTATGATTCACACTCAGGATGAGAGTGAGGGGAGGGAAGGGGCAAATAGAAAAGATTTGGGAAGTCACTTAATGGAATTTGTATTCTCAAATCTAACGGAAACAAATAAAGATCCAGTTGACATCGCTGACATTTTAATTCCATTTATTAAGCTGCAAAACTGGAAGCTGTAATCACAAAGACAAACAGAAACAACAAAAGCATGAACAAAGCCCATGAAAGAAACTTAACAGTTAAGGGTCAGTTCAGGCAACCACTTTGATTGTGATGTTGTGGATTGCCTGTATATTTTCTGTCCAAATTGCATCCTGCATATGGAGGACACACTGTCTGAAAATGTTATCACAATCACAACTGGTAACTTAGGCTGCCTGTTATTCAACCCATGTTGGGGGCACTCACAATGACATAAAAAAGTAAATGGATCACAGGGTGAACAGATTAGAAGACAACTCATGAGACATGTGCATGTTGGAAATTACAGTAGGATGGAAAGAAAATAGGCTGTCCATGCAAAGGGTGGAGATAGTACAAGTGATTCAGAGATGCGACTGAAAAGCATATGGACATAAACATACAGAAAATCCTGGACATCTCCAGTATAAAATGTTTTAAGTAATAGAGTCAGAAATGATTCTGACTTAGATCTTAGAGAACTGAAGATGAAGAACATCTTCATCTGTCATATATGATCATGTAACTCAGTTCTACTGTTGAAATGAAGTAGATCTGTAAGTTGACAGGAGCCATGTGTAAGTTGCTCTGGGTTTTGTGGAGGAAGAGCCGGGTATGTGTATAATACAAAATTGATTCAGAGCAGAATTTATGTGCCAAAAGAATAAAAAAAGAAAGCGGGTTTTGGAATGCTACATTATGCAGATGTGCCTATTCTGGCTTAATTGGCCCAGGGTATGGTCTAAATTAAATCATACAATTTAGCAACATTGCTGTTACAGAACAATTTTGTGTCTGGATCTGGCCTGTGCTTGGATGGGGGAGCTGCTCCCTAGTTACGTGCTCCCTAGTTACTCTCACAGATCTGTTTGAAAGTTATGTGATGAAAGAGATGGGGAGATTGGAAGACATAAAAAGTCTTAAAGTATAAATATTAGATATATACAATGGTGGGATTCAAATAAATTAACAACAGGTTCTATGTTCTAATAACCTAAATTAACAACAGGTTCTGTGTCCCATTAATAACCGGATCTCAGAACCAGGCCCTCATTAGCAAAGGGTTCTATAGAACCTGCGAGGACCCCCTGAAACCCACCACTGTATATATGTTGTAATATTAATCTCAAAAGGCCCTACAGTCCAGAGTAACTAGGGAGCACGTAAGAGACATTATGTGTACCTATAGGCCGTAACTAGTGACTAGTTACGTAGCCTGTAACTAGTTTTCACCTAGTGAAAACCTATGGGAAATTCATATTGCAATCCAGAGTAAATTGTTCTTACACTGGAGGAAGGAATCCCCGTAGTTACTCTGGATTGCACCCTTGATGTAATATTAGGGCTAAATCCATAGCAGTTACAATTTATTTACGCAGTTACATAACCCTCTAGTGTTTTCTTATGGAAAGTCATCTTAACTGCTCCGGAGCAAGGGGCTTAATTTCATTTTAGGATATAGGCCTTAGGCTACAATCCTAAAGGCACTTTCCTGGGAGGAAGACCCATTGAACAAAATGGGGCTTACTTTTGAGTAGACATGGTTAGGATTGTGCTCTTTGTCTTAAATATTATACAGTATATATTAATAGTCTTAAATTACAAATATTAGAAGACATAAAAAGTCTGAGAACCACTGCTCTAGTACGTGCACTGTGGACTGGCAACCATTGAATCTACTTGGCAATTTAACCCTACAATCCATTGTAACTATGTGAGCACGTAAGAGACATTTACGTCGATGTAGTTACAGCACCACCTAGTGAAAACCTATGGGAAATTAATATTGCAATCCAGAATAAATTGCTCTTACGTCGGAACTAGGACTCCCTGTACTTACTCTGGATTGCGCCCTTAGCCTAGGTTTTAGTTAGAACTTCTGCTAGAATTGAATGACTTTAGTCAATATCTTATACTTTTCAATTTAAAATTTTAACTCAGTTTCCATGTCAGGCCAGATAAATGGTAAATTAGCATAGAGGTAAAGCAGATATTCGATATTTTCTATATTAGTATATGGAACCAACTGGCAAGGTGGCAATCATATTGACAGCAGGCTTTGTATTCAAATGACCGTGTTATGACTGGCTTAGATTATTGGAATAGCAGTGGTGTGATGCCAAAGGAATATTTCAATACCACAAAAAGCTCAAAGAAATGCTGTTTCTGTTATATTACTTTAGAAAAACAGTACCAATTTTGCTTTACTTTTACAGCAAGGCAGGAAAATTACAAATCAATCTGATTGCATCATGGAGGCAGTGGTGTAGCTAGAGGGGATCAAAACACTAAGTTTTGCAGGGAGTCCCACTGAAGCATGCCAGCAGCTCCTCCTCCTCTCCTTCAGAGCCATTCCAGGCAAAACTTACCCTGCAATCCAGAGTAACTACAGGAGCATGTAAGAGACATTTACATTGACGTAGTTACAGTACCACCTACTGAAAACCTATGGGAAATTCATATTGCAATTCAGAGTAAATTGTTCTTACACTGAAGCAAGGACTCCCTGTAGTTACTCTGGATTGTAGACTTGTGAAGTTGACAGGAGATGGAAGGGAAGGGCGCAGTTGTCGTGACATGCACCACATGTGCCATGTTTGTCTTCTTGCCCAAGGACCCCGGGGATTATCGATGCTGCAAGTGCAAACTGGTTGCACTGTTGGAGGAGAAGGTGGCAGCATTGGAGGGTGAAGTTTCCACCCTTCGTCAAATTAAGGCATCTGAGGAGTTCCTTGGTGCAACACACACGGAACTTCTCCAGAGGGATGACACCAGTGGGGACCCCAGCAATGATGTCTCTTCATGGAGACATGTGACAGTCAGGAGAAAAAGGGGCAGGAGCAGTCGAGAACCACTGGAGCTATACAACCGTTTCCAGAGTCTCTCAGATTCCACCATGCTGGCAGAAGTTCCTCTTGCTAGCACACCTACACCGGATCCTGGCATTGCCCATACTGACATGCCTACAGATCCCCCTCATAGACAGCAGCCACAACCAGTTAGTGTGGGGGAAGCTAGACACAGAAGGAGAACACGGAGGAGGGTGGTGGTGATTGGAGATTCTCTCCTGAGGGGCATGGAAGCTGTATGCCGACCAGACCCGTTTTCCCGTGAGGTGTGCTGCCTCCCTGGTGCTAGGATACGGGATATCACGGAGAGGCTACCGAGGATGATCACACCTGCTGATCGTCACCCGTTCTTACTCATCCACGTAGGAACAAACGATACTGCTCGGGAAACTTTGCAAAAGATAGTTGGGGATTATGAAGCTCTGGGGAGGAAGATTAAGGACCTGGGGGATACCCAGGTGGTATTCTCATCCATCCTCCCAGTAATTGGCAAAGGTCCTCAGAGAGATAGCAAGATTTTTCAGGTCAATAGCTGGCTTCGAAAATGGTGTCATCGGGAAGGATTTGGATTCTGGGATCACAGGATGAACTTCCTTGAGGAAGGACTCCTAGCAAAGGATTGACTACATCTTACGGGTTGGGGGAAGAGTGTCTTCAGACGGGAGATGGCCAACCTTATCAGGAGGGCTTTAAACTAAATAAGAAGGGGGTGGGTTACGTCCAAAGGGAACCTAGGAATGAGGAAAATGCTCTGGATGGAAATTGCCAGGGCACAGCTGTCACTCAAAAATCTTTAGAGGGACCTGGCCTTACAAAAAAGGAGGGAAATGCATTGAGTTGCAACCTCCAGGGCTTAAGTTGCATTTACACAAATGCACAGAGCCTGGGAAATAAACAAGATGAGCTGGAGCTTTTAGCAAGTGAAGGGAAATTTGATTTGATAGGAATAACTGAAACTTGGTGGGACGACTCCCATGACTGGAACACACAATTGGAAGGCTATCAGCTGTTCCGGAGGAACAGAAGTGGCAAAAGGGGAGGTGGAGTAGCATTATATGTCAAGAACATATATACTTGCTCTGAAATCCAGGAGAGTGGTCCGGATATCCCTGTGGAGTGTGTTTGGGTAAAAGTAAGGGGGGAAAATAAGAAACAAAATATTGTGGTGGGCGTCTACTATAGACCGCCAGGCCAAGGAGAAGGAGTAGACGATGTCTTCTTGGAGCAACTGGCAGGCATTGCAAGGAAATATGAGGTAGTAGTAATGGGGGACTTTAACTACCCAGACATTTGCTGGGAGACAAACTCAGCCAAACATGGAAGCTCCAGTAGATTCCTGATGGGCCTGGAAGATAACTTCATGGTCCAGGAAGTGGAGGAAACGACAAGGGGAGGGGCCATCCTTGACCTGATCTTAACAAATCGTGAAGAACTGGTTGATCAGGTCAACATAGTGGAAACTTTAGGGGAAAGCGATCATGAGCTGCTGGAATTTAGAATAATGTGGGAAATAAAAAGAGTGCAGAGTGAAGCTTATATGTTGGATTTCAGGAAAGCTGATTTCAACAGGCTTAGAGGAGTCATAGGTGGGATCCCATGGGTTGATGATCTAATGGGGAAAGGGGCCCAAGATGGGTGGGAGCTCCTTAAGAGGCAGCTTCTACAAGCACAGTCAGAAACAATTCCAATAAAAAAGAAAGGGGGGAAAATGCTGAAAAAACCAGGCTGGCTCCACAGGCAACTTGGGGATCAGCTGAAGTTAAAGAAAGAGAAGTATAGGGAGTGGAAGACTGGAAAGATCACCAGAGAGGAGTACAGGCAGGTAGCCCGGTCCTGTAGGGAGGGGGTCAGGGATGCTAAAGCTCAGTATGAGCTGAGGCTGGCCAGGGGAGTCAAAGATAACAAAAAGAGCTTCTTTAGATATGCCCAAAGGAACAGGAGGAGAGACGAGGGGCTGGGGCTGCTCTTGGACAAGGATGGACAACAGGTGTCTGGAAACCAGCAGAAGGTGGAGCTGCTCAACTCCTACTTTGCGTCCGTCTATTCTCGGAAAGGGGGCTGTGCAAATGGGTGTGCAGGATCATAGGCTGATGCAAGGATGTACTTGTATCCCCAAAGAGGTAATGAAAACATGGATGGTGCAGAACAGCAGATTAAGATTGACAGAGAACTGGTTCGAAACCACTTAACTGGCCTAAATGAATTCAAGTCATTTGGACCGGATGAGCTGCATCCTCGAGTTCTGAAGGAACTGGCAGATGTCCTTGCAGAGCCTCTGTCGATCATCTTTGAGAAATCCTTGAGGAGTGGAGAAGTCCCACTGGACTGGAAGAGGGCAAATGTAGTCCCAATTTTTAAGAAGGGGAAAAAAGAAGACCCGGGAAATTATAGACCAGTCAGTTTGACTTCAATCCCGGGCAAGATATTAGAGCAAATCATAAAACACACAATTTGTGCACATCTAGACAAGTACTCCGTGATCAAAACAACCCAGCATGGATTTACCAAGAATAAATCTTGCCAGACAAATCTGATCTCCTTTTTTGATCGGGTTACGAGCTTACTGGACAGTGGCAATGCTGTGGATGTCATTTATCTTGACTTCAGCAAAGCATTTGACAAAGTCCCACATGACATTTTAATTAGGAAGTTGGAAAAATATGGGCTAGACGGGGCAATCGTTAGGTGGATCTGCAACTGGCTCGATGGCCACACTCAAAGGGTTTTAGTAAATGGTTCTGTGTCAACCTGGAGGTCAGTTTCTAGTGGGGTCCCCCAAGGCTCTGTCTTGGGACCGGTTCTCTTTAACATTTTCATCAATGACTTGGAGGAAGGGATATGGGGGAGCCTGGTCAAATTTGCAGATGACACCAAACTGGGAGGAGTAGCAAACACATCAGAAGATAGGAGAAACCTCCAGGAGGATCTGGATAAACTGGAATCCTGGGCTGTAACAGAATGAATTTCATCAGGGAGAAGTGCAAGGTTCTGCACTTAGGCAATAAAAACCAAAAACATAGGTATAAAATGGGGGATACTTGGCTTGGCAGCACAACATGTGAGCGGGATCTTGGAGTCGCCGTGGATCACAAGCTGAACATGAGTCAGCAGTGTGATGTGTCTGCAAAGAAGGCAAATGCCATTTTAGGTTGCATTAAGGGGACTGTAGCTTCCAAGTCACGAGAAGTTCTAGTTCCTCTTTATTCTGCATTGGTGAGACCTCACCTTGAGTACTGTGTTCAGTTCTGGGCACCTCACTTTAAGAAAGATGCAGCCAAACTGGAGCAAGTCCAGAGGAGAGCGACAAGAATGATCAGTGGGATGGAAGGGAAGCCCTACGAGGAAAGGTTGGGGGAACTTGGGATGTTCAGCCTGGAGAAGAGGAGGCTGAAGGGAGACATGATTGCCCTCTTCAGATACCTGAAGGGCTGTCATATGGAGGAAGGGGCCAATTTGTTCATAGCTGCTTCTGAAAGCAGAACTAGAACCAATGGGTACAAACTGCAAGAAAGGAGATTCCGGCTGTAAATCCGGAAAAAATTCCTGACGGTGAGGGCGGTTCGGCAGTGGAACAGATTGCCAAGGGAGGTGGGGGACTCTCCCTCACTGGGGATCTTCAAGCAGAGGCTCGATGAGCACCTGTTGGAGATGCTCTAGGGGGAATTCCTGCTGCAGGCAGGGGGTTGGACTAGATGACCCACTAGGTCCCTTCCAACTCTAGGATTCTATGATTCTATACCCATAGGCATACAGGTATGAGTATGTTTCAATTTGACTCTAAGGGCCCAGAATGGCTCCAAGTAGAGGGAGAGGGAATATTTGCAAGCTGAGGTGATGTGCCCTGCAAAATTTAGTTCTTTGTCCCCCTCTAGCTATGCCACTGAATGGAGGTTTGAATGCACACAAACTCCCAAAGAGACTTTGGCAAAGCCTTTAATTTGAACTCTGGCATCTTCAATGACCAGCTCCCCTCTCCCTTCACTAATTTCTTGTTTAATTTTCTCTTAGTATTATGTCAAAGGATGTCTAAATCCCGAATCCCTTCTTTAAAACACTTCTCTAATCTCCACATTGACCAAACAAGGTTTTATTTGTTTGTTTAATTCTGGAGAGAAACTATCCCATTTCCTATGGATTATCGAAGCAACAAAAAAGCCATAGAACAAAAGTAAAGAAAGTGAAACTGGCTTCTGAAGTCTTTAGCTGAGAGCTTCCTATTCACCTCATTCCTGACTGTGATCTCTACCTACTTTATAGCAGCGGCCATGACTTCTCATCACCTCTAATGCAGGCCACCTCTCTAAGATTAGCTTATCTTCAAGATGAAGTAATCAAAGGCTGCAATCCTAAAGACACTTTCCTGGGAGTAAAACCCATTGAACATAATGGGACTTACTGTTGAGTAGATATTGTTAGGATAGTGCTAGAAATCTCTTTAATCCTCATCTCTGACAAGTTCTGTGGGCTCCAACATATTAGCTTTTAACATTTTAAAAATAGATTTTAAAAAAAGTCACTAACCCCCCCCCCCAAACCAGAGTAAATATGGGAGCCCATAAGAGACATTACGTGCACCAGTAGTTACTACACCTCCTAGTGAAAACCTATGGGAAATTCATATTGGAATCCAGAGTAAATTGTTCTTACACCGGAGCAAGGACTCCCCGTAGGTACTCTGGATTTTGCCCTAAGAAATTTTGATTATTATTCAGAATGTTTATATACTGTTTTCCAATAAAGATTATCTTTTTTAAAACCTGTAGAAGACACCAGCAAAAGGACATAGTGGAAAAGGCAGAAGAGGGACAGTTGCTCTCCCTGTTAAAGAGGACCCCACTACCCAGTTGACAGGGGTGGGATTAGAACTAATGAAATAAACTATAATTAAATTACTTTTGTTACTTGGTATCCCTCAGTGTCTATCTAAACTTCAGCCTCAATTCTATTTTCATTTTGCAGTTAATAATTTAAAGCTGATTTTTTTTGCAAGGGGAGGGGAGGAGGATTAAAATGCTTACTCAAAAATAAAACACATTTTATTATAAACTAGCAAAAACATACCCATGTTGCGGAAGAAAAATTTCCCCATACACCATCCCTCCACTATGCATCAATCCCCCAAACACATCAACCCCCCATGTGCAACATCACTCATGCGCAACATCCCCCATGTGCATCATCCCCCTATGTGCACCATCCCCCTATGCAAATAATCCCCCATGCGCAACAACCCCCATGCGCAACAATCCCTCATGTGCAACATCCCCATGTGCATCAGTCTGCCATGCGCATCAGTCCTCCATGAGCATAATCTCCCCATGAGCATCAACCCCCATGCGCATCAATCCCCCATGCACATCAACCTCCCCATGCACACATCCCCCATGCGCATCAGTCTCCCATGTGCAAAATCCCACCATTTGCAACATCCCCATGCGCATCATCCTCGCATGCCCATCATCTCTCCATGAGCATCATCTCCCCATACGCAACAGCCCTCATGTGCAACCCCCCATGCGCAGCATCCTCCCCAGTGCAACCCCTCCCTCTAAACAACATCCCCCCCAGTACACCAGGCACTGAGCACCAAATTGGCTGGATGTTGTGTCTTCCATGTTAAGTATAGGACAAAAACACGTTGCACCCCTTTTCAGCCTCTTAAGGGTTAAATTTCTCCACATCGGTTCTTGGTGGGTGTTCATGAGACAGGAGGAACTCCCTCCCAGAATTTCATGCTTCTAGCTCCGGGGGTTGGGGCAGAGCATCCCTCAGTCACCGATTCTTCAATTCTTCTAGGCCCAGCGGACTTGACTAGGCATTGATGAGTGAGTGAGTGAGTGATTTTTCATTTTTATATATATAGATGTTTTTCATACACAAGTTTCATACACAGAGTAATTTGTCCATGGAATTCAGGATCTGGTGCTCTAAGTCAGGGGTCTCTAAATGTTTTGGCAGGAGGGCCACATTGTCTTTCTGATACTATGTAAGGGGCTGGAAGCAAAAAAAAAAAGAATTGATTTACATTTCAAATTTGGATAAATTTACATAAACAAATATATTAATGACAGAACTTAATATTAATATATCATTAATATATTAATGAATGAATGAAATCAAATCAGTTCATAAACACTTTCCAACACACAAAGAGAGGGTGATCTTCAAACCAGTTCATAAGCAGTTTCATACACAGAGAGGAGGTGTGTGCAGCCACCCCATCCCTCAAAATACCTACCCAAAGGGGGAAGAGCAGACCTCCCCTCACCTCTGGAGTATTACAGCACTTGCTCGAGGAACAAATGAATGAGACTCACTGAGGACTGCATCTGGATCTAGGGCCAGGGTTTGGAGACACCTGCTCTAAGCAAATAAATCACCAAACCATTGCTGGGGAAACCACAGGGGTAGAGTTTTATGAAAATGGAAGGTACATCTACCTTGAACATTTCCTCTCTGAATTTCTACAAGTTGAATGAAGTAGATATCTGCATAGAAAGACCAGCCACAAAATTCAGGCTCAGAATATTGTGTTGTTAAAAAATGCAGACCTTTTTGCATCGGAAAATTTGGCTCCTGGGTCTGACCCTTATTTCCTCTGCACCCCAACTATTTCTTCTCCTGTTTATTGGCTTATTCTGAACTGAGATGGTTTGTGTGGGTGAATAAATTCATTATAGCAGGATGTATGAGAAAGCTTACTTGCATGGCAGCCTGAATGAGCAAATTAAAGGGAGCCAGTTTCCTCACTGAGGATCTTATCGAAACACTAGTGTTCAGTGTCTTTTGAGTCCCGTCTTTCATCTGGAATATTCCTCTGCCCCCTGCCTCCAGCAGCACAATGTCAAACAGCTGGAGTTTCAGCAGCTCTGAAGATGTAGAATTTTAAAGAACTGGACCGACAGAGAGAAGCCACCCATTTCAGAGCAATGAGTTGAAAATCTTAAAACTCTATTTTTGCTAATCAGTCACTGATGTTAAATAGATATTAACATTATAGAAAAAGGAAGACTTTGCAAAAATTTGATCAACCAACCTTTAGAAGGTTGTCAGAGCAAAATATGAATTAAAATCACAAGACTTGTGATGGTGTCTCCAGGAAAAACAGTGATGAGAAGATATACTGGTAATAGTCCTACCTGAGAATATAAATATAGTACAAATATAAGGCAGGTCTGCAATGACTCAAGAGACAGCAGTGCCAGTGGGGGCCCATGCAGGCTTATCAATGCTGCATTCAAAATCAAAAGCATGTAAGGTGCTAAGGGCACAATCCAGAGTTAGGGCAGTGAGGAGTGCTGCCCCAACTATTCTGAATCCAGAGCAGAAAGTTATGCTGCATCCAAGTCAGGAAGCCTGGGCTGCCCTCGTTGCTCCAGAGCATGCCAAGTAAGCACCAAGTCAGTGGTACCTGGGGAGGGCTTGCTACCAAGGAGACCCCCCTCATATCACACTGAACAAGGAACAGCTGTGGTGCCTGCCCTATAAGAAGTCCCTGATGAGATGCCAGTACAGTCACCAGTGAATGTATCCCCAGTTTAGTGGGCTGCCGTAATTATGCCATATCCTGAAGTTGAGAGACGGGTTCCAGCTGGCCCAGGTTGCAGCTAGGCAGCTAGATTTTTGGTCAACACTGACATTCTTAGGCTGCAATCCTAAAGGCACTTTCCTGGGAGTAAAACCCATTGACCACAATAGGCCTTACTTTTGAGTTGACCTGGTTAAGATTGCGCTCCAAGTCTGCCTTATCATGGACTCCTACGTGCCTACTCATTGTTATACCTGCTCCTGAGGTGGTATAACTCTGAGGAGCTGGAAGAGGGCATTTCTGCCCTGGAAACAGGCTCTGGGTACATTGTCTAGAGCCCTAGACAATGCTAAACATGCCCTCAACATGCCTCTCCTGAACTGCCTAAACTGCCCCAGCTAGGGCAGCCCAGATTCACCTGTCTTGGGGTAGCCTATGTTGCCGTAGGCTGCCCCAAGCCTATTCCAGAATAATAGGATGGCCCATCTTGCAGCTGGATCAGCCCAGTGATAGATAGGGGAAACCAAGTGCACTTCTGCATTGTGCCCATAGTGGCATAAGGGCACAAGGAAGACGGGGAGGGAGGGAGGATTTTTGGGAGAGGAAGGGCAGAATGGGGTGGAATGGGTCAAGGAGTGGGGCAGGATTAGCCATAAACTGCCCATTCACTGAATCTCAAGCCTGCTTCCTGATCATCTGGCAGCTTCGTAACATTTCTGGTGTTGCTTCACTTATACAGGCATCCCCCATTTTTGGATGAAATGATGTTCATTTACTGAAGAAAGTCTTAAGGAAGCACCAAAAAGAGTTAGATCACATGTAAATCAAAATCAGGGAAGACAATTTTAGCCTTTAGACCAGCAGAGAGAGGTTGAAAGAGTGGAGCATGTGTTAAATGAATGTGTCCTGGGTATAATTGAAAGGTGTTAAAGGAGTGGAACTGCCAGAAAATGAACCATCAGAAAGTGGGGGATGCCTGTATAGCAAGAATATATGGCACACCCCTCTAGCTCAGGGGTGGGCCCGGCCTGGCCCAACAACCGGTTCCCCAGAAACGGGCGGGGCCAGGCCAGTTAAGGGGCCAGGGTCAGGGAGCATGGCCAGGACGGCACACCACCCACCCCAGCGTGCTGTGGGTGCGGGTGGGTGGCTCGAGGAGTAGGGTGAGGGGGGCCCAACCTGAGCGCACTGCGCAAGCGCCAAAGTTGGCTCAGGCGCAGGCGCAGTCATGTCCTGGAGCTGGTCAAAGGGCGCGACTGTGCAGTCACGTCCTGAAAAGGATGCAAGCGGTCATGTCCTCTTCAGGACGCGAGTGCGGCTGCATCATAGTTGATGCAGCCGCAATGATGGGCTCCCCTGGGTGGCGAACCGGTCCACCCGGGTCTTAGGCCCCCCCGCTAGCTAGCGGATTGCTAGCGGCAGGCCAAAAGGAGGAACAGGTTCGGGTGATCTGGCCCGAACCGGCCTGGGCCCATCACTGCGTCTAGCTACACCAATAAAAGGAGATTCTGGAATGCACACAAACATCCAAAAAAATTTTGACAAATAACAGCGTGTAGGTGTATTTCTCATGCTCAATATATAGCTGCTTGATGTGCACAGCCCAGGCTATTTAAATTAATAGCCTCACCCTTTTTCCTGCTGGCGCATACAATTTAGGGCTGCCAGTACAACCTCAACTATATATGTCGGTCATTTCATCCACCAACCCAGCCTATCCACTCATGACCCACCAGCTGGGTGAAGGTTCTCCCATCCCTTTAAGGGGCAGGAAAAGGTGAAAGACAGTGATGTGATCCTCAGGATTGTTTCCCAAAAGTAGGGTTGTCTTAATTCTCTTCTCCAAAATCGGGACAGGACCCTCCGATCTTTTTTATCTTAGCAGTTTTTCCACATAGAAGCAGGATCCGCTTGTCTGCATGCCTTTTCCACTTGGCTAATCAAAGGTGCCTTCAGGGTTTACATCAGCTCCTTGCATGTCTTCTATCACTCTGTCCATCCATCGTTTATTTGGCCTGCCATGTAGTTGTTGTCCCTCCAGGGCTGTCTTGGCCACCAAATTTTCACTCTTTCTATCCACATGGCCATATCAACGCAGACATGTCTCATGCATCTTCTCAATGATGGACTCTTACTGCAGTCACATTGCAATGCTTTTCGACGCTTTTAGAATATTCAGATAAAACAGTCACTAAGCATTTCCTGCTTGTGGTAGCAAAGCAAAACTCTCAAAAAGTTTGAGAACTGCTCTTTACAAACATCACTTCCAGTTTCCATTGAGAAAATAGAGAATATTTTTTGCTGTGCAGTTTTATAATACTTGTATTATATACTTGTATAATAAAACTGTGAGAAAACTATTGATGCAATAACAAAAATAGCAGCATTTCTGAAATTCTCATACCAAAATTAATACATATTGAAATATTCAGATACACACATTTTGTCAATTTTGTTACACAGTGAAATCTACCACTATATTAAAATAAAAAGTTTTCACTCTATTAAGGGAACAAAAATGTGCTTCCATGGTAAACATGGGCAGCAAAATATTACTGCCTGGATCTTGCTTTTTATTTACTGCCTTGGGTCGTTATTTATTTTGTAACCTGAATCTTTTTCAAAGTTTCATTTCATGAGTAAGATATGCACATCATTTAAAATTTATCCTGAGTAACTTGGATATACTTCATAACTGTCTTTTCAGTATGCTAGCTGATGATGTAAAAAAAAGCCACTCGACTTATCCTACTTAAAAGGAACAAAGCGAAGAAGCAACTTGGCAAATTGAAATAAAATTAAAGCCAATGTACAAAACTCAAGCTACTAAAGGTGTGCTAACTCCTACAGATACACAGACTATAGACCTATTTACTCAACACTTTCTCTCCTCCGTTCACTTACAGTATATTCACTATATACGTATATATCCATTGCAGGAATAATTGTTTTGTTCTAGATAGAAGAATGCTGCAATCCTAAAGACACATTGAACACAATGGAAGTAAGACCCATTGAACACAATGGGGCTGTATTTTGAGTAGACATGGTTAGGATTGTGGTTGAAATGTATTCCACATAATGTGTGTTTCTCCACCCCCACCCCCACCCCCCTCCCCCCCCCCCCCCGCTCATCCCATCCTCAATCAACTTTCCACTCAACTCTAATGGGATATGCAGCTGTTATCCCTACCTTGTGACTGCCTCTGCACACAGACAGGTCATGGCACAATCTGTATTTCTAAGGCTTAAATCTTTTACGATTTTTGTTTTAGGCCAACAATCTGGTCACGTGTTCAACCAAATCTCAACCGAGGCCTGAAACATCCTGACAACCTATGTATTAAGTCAGATGAAGTTATCCTTAGTTTTAAGTGATTTGGAAAAACTGAAGCAAGTTCCTGTAAGATGATTTTTTTATTTTGTGCTTCAAGGGAATCTGATAATGTTTTAAGGCCTTAGATATGGTAAATAAGTGGCCTTATGTTTAAGAACTGACATTATTGTAGCAAAAGATATTTTGATGGGTCAGGCTTGCTTTCTATGTTCTGGTCATCATTGATTCATTCTGTGTTTAAATTGTAGGAAATTTTTGCTTGGTCTGATCTGGAGATATCTCAGAACATAGGAAGAATCCTTGTCCAGCATTCTATTTCACAACATCCCAGGAAATCCCAAGAATACTATTGCATATGAGGACAATAGTCCTTCCCCACTATTTGCCTCCCAGCAGTTTTGATGCAATGGTGAGAAACTGGCTAGCCTGTAACAGAGGCTTGTTGCCAGGTCAAAAAGTGGTACCGTACTTGCTGGCCTATAAGACGCACTTTTTTCTCCCTAAAAAGGGGGTGGGGGAAATGTCTGTGTGTCTTATAGAGTGATAGGGCCAATGTGGTGGTGTGCAGTACCCCATCATGTCATATGTCGTTGGATTCATATTGAACAGCAAAATTCAGTGCAAGAATCAGTTTTGAGATATCTCCTTCCTATCAAAAGTTATGGCCAAAAAACTGAAAAACAAAAATATAAAAACAAAACATACATTTTTTGGCAATTTTTTTAAGCGGGTAGGAATTTTGTCTTGGGGGGGAGGAATTTTGCCCTTAGGGTTCAGGAATTTTGGATTTGGCATCTGGTTACCCTGGCACAGTTGCAATCCTAAGGAGCCTTTCTTGGCTCAGAGACTTGCTCCAAAGACCTGGTCCCTACTTCTGCCTGCCTCTGCATCCCTCCCTGGGTTGGAGATTTGCTCCAAAGTAGACATGCACAGTTGCAATCCTAGGCAGCCTTCCCTGGCTTGGAGACTTGCTCCAAAGTAGACATGCATAGGACCTGGTCCCTGCTGCTCCATACTTGTGCAGCCCTTACTCTTCCCTATCTATCTAGATCCCCTCACCTTTCCCTATCTACCTGGATCCCCCCACCCCCTCCCAAGAAAACCCCAACTTACCTGCCTTCCTGGACCATTTGCAGTGATATTTGTGCAAAATGTTGGTGTCTGATCATTTGCAATGAGATTTGTGCAAAAGTCACAAATCACTGACACTAGAGATGATGAGTTTTTGGGGTTTCCAGAAAATTAGAAGAGTGCTTAAAGCGTAAAGTCTTTCCTCATTTGTTAATGACAATGATAATGGTTCTTAATACCACTGTTGACTTTACATAGTTGAAATATTATTCTGCTATATTTTATTAAATATATTAGTACACCATTTGGTTCAAAATATTTTTTTTCTTGTTTTGCTCCTCTAAACTTTGGTGCGTCTCACGGTCTGGTGCGTGTAATAAGCCAGGAAATACGGTATCTATCCACTTGCATTTGCATGCTTTCAGACTGCTGGATTGGCAGGAGCTGGGATGGTTATGGGAGCTCACACCCTAAGAGTTATGACCCATTGGGAGTAAGACCCATTGAACACAATGGGGCTTATTTTTGCATAGACATGGTTAGGATTGTGCTCTAAGTACATTAAACTTTTAGGACTGTGCTGTCATTCATTTGGAAAACAGATTTTTTTTAGACTGCTATGGTCCTCATCCTAAAACCCCCTTTTGTATTAGGCTGTACTTTTTATACCAAAAGAAATGCATGCAGATAAGAGAAAAATCTGCCCATTTGCTACCATTGTGCTTTTGCCTACCCAATGTTGGGTAAGGTGAAACCCTCTCCTTCCCTAATACATTCATTACCTAGCCAAAAAATAAGTCAAGTCTACCACAACAGTTTAGTCATGTGGTTGTTTTCAAGTACACTTATTCCTTGTGCAACCAGCACTGGTTCCTGGCATGTCACACCTTGCCCGCTCCTGTTCATAGCTTGTGGCATCCCATAACCAGAACATTTACATGTACAGTGATACCTCGCTTAACAAGTGTTTCACATAACAAGCAAAAATTTCCAAGATTGCAGTCTCCTGTGTCTACTCAGAAGTAAGCCCCATTGTGTTAAATGGGGCTTACTCCCAGGAAAGTGTCTTTGATTGCAGCCTCTTAACCATGTCTACCCAGAAGTAAGCCCCATTGTGTTAAATGGAGCTTACTCCCAGGAAAGTGTCTTTAGGATTGCAGCCTAAGTAGACTACATAGGATTATGCACATTGAATGCATGTTTTGAATTCAATTCCAGTGTTTTGTCATCATTTTTACATCCAGTTAATATTTTTATATGAATATTTTTGGGGTTGTGGAACCAATCGTCTGAGTTTCCATTATTTCCTATGGAAAAATCTACTTCACTTAAAGAGCATTTCACTTAAAGATCAGGCCTCTGGAACGAATGAAGCTCTTTATGTGAGGCACCACTGTATACACAAATTCTGTGTCAGCGGGACTGGGGTAAAGAGAGAGGCCTTGAGTTTTGTGGTGGAGCAATGGTTTAGCTTTGCCTTGGATACATCATCATCACCATCTCAGTATTTCATTCCTATTGTACCTTCTCAGCCCAGAAGTACCATACTGGATTCATTAGCACAAGAGGTTTCTAATATTTTCAGTTAAAGGGCCACTTCAAATATCTGGCAGAGTGTCGACAGCTAGATAAAATATTTTAAATATAAAATTTAAATACATTAGAGATAGAGTAATGAATAAATAAGATCCAATTTCCAGGAAAGATGCAGCTGTGTCAATGGGACAGGTGCTACATACTGCTATGAGTGGGCTGTCGGGAACCCTGCTGAAGTTAGAGAAACATTTGCTCCCTTACCTTGGGCCAGGATCATAACCGAATATGTCATAACAAAAAAAATGAAAGAGAAGGTCCTCTCAAAGTATCGGACACCCAAGAAAAAATGTAGGACATTATTATAGAAAAGCTTTAAAAACTCATAAATATTGCTTTCATGTGGTCAGTTTAAACTCTATAATTCTTATTTTTCAATTTAAATCATATATAATTTATGAATTACAAGAAGGCTACGTGCTACCTGCTTACAAGGGAAAAAAGGGGGCAATGAAGTTTTTCCAGGACATAATGCTAAAATCCAGGACAGGTCCTGGAAAAAGGGGGCGTTAAGACACCCAGCCTTCAAGCTGTGTTACAGCTTGGGGTGACCATATATCATAATCGCAAAAGAGGACAAAATGTAGGACAACCAAAATAAATGGAGATGGAAAAATAACAGCTAAAAATACTCCTATATATTGCTTTCATGTAGTGAAGGGCTGTGGGTGGCGCAAGCAGTTAAGACGCTGTGCCTGTTAACCAGCAGGCCAGGGTTCAAGACCTGGGTCGGCCCCACAAGACAGGGTGAGCTCCTGTCCTTAGCCCAGCTCTGCAACGCCAGCTGGATCCAATCGTATTGGCTCTGCCTTTCCATTGCACTAATTCAGTGGCGTGGAGAGGGGGGATTTGCTGCTTGGGTTACAGCCTATCCTCCATAACAATCCAACCCAGGCTTTTGTGCTTCGCGTGCAGCGTATGCAGCGCCGAGCACGATTCCATAGTCTCTCAAGACTGACGGAGGCCTGCTTTTTTTTTAAGTTAATTTAAACACTATCTTACATTTAGAACTACAGTAAAAGCTTGGATTGAGAGTAAGGCTCCAATCCTAAAGACACTTTCCTGGATGAACACAATGGGGCTTACTTTTGAGTAGATATGGTTAGGATTGTGCTCTGTGTTGGATGGATTGAGAGTGTTTTGCAAAACAAGAAAACATTTCTAATATATTTTAACTTGATATACAAACAACATATTGATAAACAAGCAAAAAAATAGTCCTGGTCAGGATATGTGCTCTGCCAGCACCTGCTCAGCTTCTCTGAAAGACAATCTACTCTGAAGTAAGCCTATTACAGTTAATGGGGTTCACTCCTATGTAAGGGTGGCAATGAAAAGGTGCCTGAGACCTAGCCTTACATGTCTACTCTAAAGTAAACCCTATTATAATCAGTGGGATTCACTCCTGGGTAAGGGGGTGGATTGCAGCCTGAGATACCCAACAGACACAAGTGCAGGTTAATTTGTTTTATTTTTCCTTATTTTTGTATTTTCTTTATTATTTTGTATTGGTTTACAGTATTGTAATCATTTTTATATGTTTAATTTTGGGTTGTGGAACAAATTGTCTGAGTTTCTATTATTTCTTATGGGAAAATTTGCTTTGATATGCAGTCATTTTGTATTACAAGCATACTTCTGAAACAAATTATGTTCGCAAACTAAGGTTTTACTGTATTACATATTGTATAAATGATATATAAATTATTAATTACAAGAAGGTGATATGCAAAAAAGCAGATTTTTATTCTAGGACACAAGGCTACAAAAAAGGACATGTCCTGGGAAAGAGAGACATCTGATCTGGTCACCCTGTTGCAGCTGCATCTATCCTGGAAAAGTTGGATAGGATTGGGATCTGAAACAGAAAAGAAAGAGGAGCATGTGTTTCAAATCCAGCCAGGGGATTGTATTTTCCAAGCAATGTCCCTCTCCACTTTCTTGCCTCCACATCCTGCTGTGGTCAGTATGCTGTGCCTTCCAAAATGAGTGTCCCCTATAGATCAGCCAGCCTTGCTCCCCACACTCCCCCCTCCCAGCCTGGGCTGTGGTGCTGAATAGGGGTCAGAGGGAGCTTTGATTGAGGACTACCACATACCAATATGCTGATGGGGAGGGGGGAGAGAGACCTTCCTCTGCCAAACTTTGCATCCCAACTTTCTCAGCTTCCTTGAAGGACCTCAGATCCTCTGATCCCCTCCTGTTCAGGATCAGGTGCAACTCTGTTCTCCTGCTCCTGATCTACAACTAGGGGGAGAAAGTTTTTCTCAATTGCCTTCTTTTAGGGACTTCCATTTCCCCATTTCTTTCCTCCAGCTCCTCCTCCATCATCATCATTCCCTCCTCCTCTTTCCAAAGGGGAGGAGGAGAGGAATGGGAGGCTCCTCCAAAGCAGGACCAGCCAAAAGAAGGGAATTGTTGGAGGGTTCAGTCATCCACAAAACCTCCTTCCTTATGGAGGGTCTGGCTGCCTCCATCCCAGTGCTTTTCCTCTTCCGCTGAGCAGGGAAGGAGATCAGCCAACTTTTCTTCAGCATCCCACTAGCCAGCCTTACTCCATCCTGATCTCTACTCCATCACTACTCCAGCCTTCCTTGGGTGAGTATTTCGCAGATGTGGGATCTTGAAGCTCTTTGTTGCTGTTTTTTTTGTTCTTCCCTCCCCTTTTTTCTGGATCTTATGTCTCCCTTTAGCATCATCAGGGATGTGTGAAGCAGCAGCAGCCCCCAAACAACCCCCTTTAAGCTCCCCAAACGTTTGATGGGGAAAACCAAGCAGTGAAGTTTCTTCCTCTGCTGTTTTGGAAGAGCATCTGTTGTGCTGTTGGGAGCACACACTTGGGATGTTGTTTTGATGACTTTATAGGGGAAAGTTGCTTATAGGGGATGCATAGGGGAAAATCAGCTTGATCGACCTGAAATCAGGATCAGATTTGTGAGTTTGTTATTTTCTCTGGCAGGTGGGATTTTGCAGGCTGGTGGTGAGACTTTTTAAAAGTTTCCTCCAGGAGGTCATGGAAGGCCTTGCCTTGGGCATCTGTACTACTGTTGAACTCCCAAGGCGGCAATCCTGTCCACATTTACTTGGGAGTAAACCCCATTGACTAGAATGGGATTTACTTCTGAGTAGACATGCAGAGGATTGGGCTTTCAGCCTTGCTTGCAAAGATCAACAACCCCTTTATCTCTCTTGGATCATGCAGGGAAATACCATCTAGGAGCTGCCACTTAGCAATCCCTGGCAATAAGATGGATTTATGGCAAAGTTTTTGCAAAGTGTGTGTTGTGTGTATCAAGGAGAAGCATCACAACCCAGCAGCATCTTTTTTTCCTTGTGGCTGTGCAGGAGGGGCTGCTGCTCTTCCAGTGAACGCATGGATGGTTTTGCTCAGAGTGAAACAAGTCCTGTTGTTGTCTGCATTTTCTTGTGCAGTTGTTTGTTCTGGCCCTTTTGTGGTTATCTTTGAATAGACAGCAACTGGAGGTGGTTAGTTGCTTTTTTCCTCTCATACTGACTTTTTGAAAAGTCTGGAGCCAGATGCTTTGACTGAAAGATTTTGTTATTACTTCTAGGAACATCTTTTTGAAGCAACATTTGCAGTGTATTCATTCCGTAAAAATACACTTAACACTTGTTGATGAACGGGGGAATGGGTACAACTTTGATACCTCAAGTATTTATGCCTTGAATTATTTAATTCAAGATATCCATGGCACAACATAGCCAAAATGAAATTCTTTATAACTTCTGGGGATTTTGAAGAAAGTGATTTCAGTTTAATTCTCCCACTGATATCAGTAAGACTAAAAAAAGTTCCTCTGTCTTGCCAGATTGTGTCCCATAGTGCTTTTGTGAAATGCATGCATTCACTTAAGATAGTATTTTTGTGAACCATATACTTGTAATGTATGCATTTTGTTTACGTACAACATGCAGAACCTCTTCTAAAAGAATTTTAATTTTTTTTTTTGAGTGGTGGGGATGAATCCTTCTATAACAAGTGCAACTTCTAAAAACTCCCCCAAAAATGGCTGCTTTCTGCTTGACCCTACTTTTAAGAACATAAGCCTACAGATCATTTTGATTTTATGTAAGATTCTCTATGAATATTTGAAGTATAGGCATTATGTTTTTAACTGATTTGCGTAACTGAGAACTACATGCATTTCACTGAAGACTCTCCAGTGACTTACTTAAAACATTGAAGGTGGCTGTGTGGTACATCCCTGTCCTCTCTTGCAGGCAAAGAGCAGGGTCTACCATAAATGTGCAGGTGCCGGTTAATAACAAGGACAAGAATTGACAATAATAGACATGGATTTACTTTGTTGGTGTTTTGCTTTTGTGGAACCAATGGGGAATTGCTCTCTTTTAGCAACAAACCACATGGCCTGTCTGAACTCACAGTGCTTGAGCTGCCAGTGGTTTTAATGCTGCTGTATGTTCCCAGTACTTTGGGATCTTTCAGTTTTGTACAGAGATGAAGTTTCCACTGAGATCTCTCAAACATAATGTTCTTGTTGGTCTGTAGCAGGGTTGCCACATGTCCCGAACAACAGGGAAAACCCCAATTTTGGGGATTGTATTCACATACTGGGAAATGGGACAGAGGGTCCTGTCCCAATTTTGTGTAAGAGAATCATGGCAATCCCATCTGGGAGCCACAAAGCAGAGAATTTTATTGGTTCAACATCTGGGTAGAACTCTTTCTATAGGGGCCTAATATAGGAGAAGGTATCCCCTTCATTGCTGTCAACAGAAGGGTTTGTCTTATCTTTTATCTTATCTTGCATTCAGATCTCCCTCCACCCCAAATGAGTGACTTTCTATCAGTAATCACCCTTTCCAGACCACAGTGTAGTATCAGTATACAGTTTGCTGGTTAGTAAAACTGGTGCAGTTGTTATTGAAGGAAAATAGTGCGGAATCTGGTCTTTGCTAACTACTCTGGAAGTTTTCACTATGCAGTTAGTATGTGAGTTGCTATATGTCCCCAAAAAGAGACAGCCCCGATTTTGGGGGATTGTGTTCACATACTGGCAAGTGTGACAAAGG
The DNA here is from genome assembly GCA_030015325.1 of Cryptoblepharus egeriae. Classification (NCBI taxonomy): domain Eukaryota; kingdom Metazoa; phylum Chordata; class Lepidosauria; order Squamata; family Scincidae; genus Cryptoblepharus; species Cryptoblepharus egeriae. The sequence goes on from JAREYC010000005.1 coordinate 72,873,846, forward strand.
GTCCTATCCGGATTTTGTGGAAGAGAATTATGACAACCCTAGTTAATATCCAGTTGTTTAAAAACATACCCTGTTTCTTTCTCTGACTATGTAGGAAAGGAATAGATAGGTGTGCAAGTGGTTCTGGTACATGATCTCAAGTAATAAGCAAAAGCCTTTATTTCTTGCTAAACCAACCTGCTTCTGTGCTAAGTTTTTGCCCGCAAACCCACGATAGGATTTATCTAACTCATGAATGCAGAGCATTCTTGCAATCATCACAGTTTGCAATATATTATCACGGCCACAATCATATCACAGAGAAGTTGTTGAAACAGTTGCTACTATTGACAAAGCAAGGTTACGCATGAGGTACAGATAAAGTAGCTGTAGTAAAAGGATGTCAGTTTTCTGATTGATTTATTCTTGTTTTTAATTCTTAGAAAGGGGATCCTTTCTAAGAATTAAATGCAGGTGTACATCAGTTGACAAAGGAAACAAGGATAACCCATACTTAACTCTCTTAAAGAGGTGGTTTGTGGTACCTGCATAACTGAAGGTCATGCCTGTAATCCAGAAGTAGATCACTGAAATTACTGTTGGTATAGGCTTCCCTTGGAAAAGAACATCATATTGGCCTGATCCTTCCCACACTGAAAGATGTACCATTGACTTTAGTGAGAGTAACTGATGAATGTATCTAGATGGAAGTCTCACTGGTACCCAGCGATCTTTTTAATGGTGCTTGTGTGGTCCATCATCCTGGAAAACTCTCTTTGACACTAAATTTATATAATCTTATAGATGCTAAAGCTATAAGTCTCTTTGATACTAAAGCTATAAGACCTCTGAGCCTTATCAATAGTTGTGTGGCAGTTTACAAATGAACTCTGTAAAGTTTCACAGTGTAGCTTCCTAAGGCATGAGCCAGGGTAGTGAAATATGTAAGTAATAGTGAACACATCATTCTAGTTTTCTCAATTCCAGATGTAGAAAGTTGGTAATAAAATATGTAGGAATGCTAAAAAATACTGTAGATAGTAATTCTATCTTGGCAGTGAGTGTTTTGTCTGTTTCTGGTTATAAACACTGAGATGTCCTAGTGGATCATAAGGAATCATTTGGAAGATCATGGTGGATTCCAGCAGTGTTTAAATGAATTCTAGTCCGTGGGCTTTGGATGCGACAATCAAATGATTTCTCTGCAACCCCAGAAGGTGCCCTATGACATCAGGGTAGCTCAGCTGATTAGAGGACCTTGCAAGTAGCCTATTTGCAAGAGCAGCACAAGCCCTCTGTGACATCAGAGAGAATAAGCCAGTGATTCTGAGAGAGGTTGGGCAAGGAAGGAGATTCAGTGATGCAGTCCATCAGATCCCAGAAATAGTTATTTTGAACTATTGTATGTAGGTCTTATGAACATTTTTTTTGGAGAAATCAGAAAAAGTTAATATGAAAAATAACCTTTAAAAAATTAGTTCAAGTTCCTCCCCCAATTCTTCTGCACAGTTATTTGTCTTCTGAATCTTGAACCTTGTGTATCCCATCTCTTTCCCTAGGGTAGAATCTGCCACATTCCAGAGCCCACATCTACTATTATCATCACCCACCAAATCCACATCATCTGTCTTTATTTATTTATTTAATTTATTTAAGTAATTTGTATCCCGCCTTTCTTCCCTCACAGGGGGGAACTCAAGGCGGCCAAACAATTAAAAAACAATAAAACACCACTAAAATTACATATGGTAATAAATAGAGATAAAAACACATTTTTATCTTTAAGGTTTTTCCTATTCTCTACACTACAATCTAGTCTAGTGTGATGTGGACATAGGATTAGAACCATGTACAGACAAGGTGAAAACCATACCAGTTATGATTTGCTGCTTGCCACTTATATATAGGTGTCCCCCATTTTCTGATGGGTTGTTATCTGATCAACACCTTTCGATTATACCCAGAACTCATTCATTTGATGAGTTCTTTCAATCGCTCTCTGCTGTTCTAAAAGCCAAAATGGCCCCATGTTGCAGCTCCTGGTCTAATCCCATTCCTGAAAGAGCTAATGAAAATTCATTTGCAGAAATCTTTGGGTGACAGCAGGAATTTGCAAGATAAGAAGGGCATTTGCAATTTTTGAGCTAAAAATGCATTTGAAGCAATGTTTATAAAATAAAAAAAGTTTGGGTTCCACTTATCAGCAGTTTTCATTTTTGGACAGTGCTCCAGTTCCTAACACGTCCAATATGTGGGGGGTTCCTATATAAATAGAGGTCTAATCTTTTCTTGATCAAAGTTCTGTGTTCTTTAACAGCACAGTGAACATGGAATTAAGACACAGTATGGTGTCTCTTAATTTTTGTGACTTTGGTGCACTTAACAGAAAGAGCTGGAATCAAACCAGGAGCCCTGAGTTCCATTCTCTGCTCTGTATTATAAAGTTTATGGGATTAACTTGGAAATTGTTCAATGCTATACTGAACACTGCACCCCAAGCTTTCTTGAGTACCTTTATTCCACTTAATGTATTTTTCCAGCACATACTTGGGTACTGTGCTATTGGTCCATATTGGCCATAAACCAAATTGGCATATTGGTTTCCTATTTTTTCTTCCAATTTTGATTGTAGTGAAGCAGAGGTTTCTTACCATCAAGTGGTCTACCCATTTTTGTCATAGGGTTGCCTTGATGAGAAACTGACTTAGTGGGTCTTGGTATAAAGAGCCATCTTACATGCGTACTCAGAAGTAAGCCCCACTAAATTTAATTAGACTTACTCCCAGGTAAATGAGTATAGGATTATAGCCTTACTGAATTTGTAGTCTGCCACATGATTCTGGCATGGGTGTTGTTTTGTCCACATTACTTTCAATGACATCAGTCCTGTTTAGATCTAAGCAGGTGGTTCTCAAAATTTTTAGTACCAAGACTCACTTTGAAGAATGACAATGACATCACCCACCAAACGTGATGTCATTAACCTCGAAGTGACATCATGGCCAGAATTGATGTCATCAGTTTAGACTTCGGACCTAGGCCGCAACCAGCCAAAGGTCCCATTATGCTGTTATTTTGCATAGCTTGTAATTTAAGCATTGCAGCTCGGAAGTCATAGCAGAATGCAGATTTGGATCCTTTTCCTACTACGTGGCCCTCCCCTTTCCAGTATCCCATCTTTCCACCTATTAAGAGCGGAGCACAATGCAACATTCCCACCAGGTGCCCACCCTGCCCCACCCGGCTCTATACCCTGTACTTTTTCTATATTTTCAATTGCAGCTGAGCTAGATGCTATATGACCCACGTGAAATTGGCTTGTGACCCACTTAGTGGGTCCTGACCCACTGAGAAGCAATGATCTAAGCCATATTATTATGAATAAGACTCTCCTATCCTTGTGCTTGTGCGCTCCTCTCTTCCTCTTTTGTACATCACAAGACAACTCTTACTTCTAACTACTCGTAGTTACCTGATGGAAATCTTTGGTTATGTTCAAACTGGGATTTTTAAAAACCAGCCATTTAAACATGTACTTAGAAGTTTTTTTCTGAGATTGTTGATCAAGAGTATTTTCATTTGTGAAAACACAAATGAGACAAGTTCCTCTTTTAGTTTACAAATCATTTCTTGTGTGCCTAAATAGAGATAATTCTTCCTACTAGTGACCACACCAGTGACTGCATGAGGCTGCATTAGCACCTCTTCTATCCTAACTTACATTAAAATTTTTGTTTTGGCAGGTAGCCTGCATATCAGACAGTCTGATCTCCTGAGGCAGGATCCCAAACGAAACATTCCTGGCAGTCTTGTTATTCCCCCCCCCCCCAAATAATACAAAATGAAACTTTATAACCTTCATTCTTGAAGCAAAACTTTATTTAAACAAATAAAAGCTTAGCTAAAGGAGTACAGCGTTAAAATCTGCAGGATGCCTCAGTGCGTCATGGAAGATATCCCTTGCCTTCAGAGCCATTCCAAGACATGGAATCTGGCATCTCCTCCACTTTGGTCTCACCACCTAAAATGGCTCTGTAGGTGACCCACTGTAAATACACCATTGCTTTAAAAGAATAAAAAAGAAAACATCAAATAAACATATCTGAAGAAATAACCTCATAAGGTATTCCTTGCAGGTTGCCCTGCTTGCTATGATTGTCTGTAGTGGACATTTCAGCCTGGGACATGCTGTGAGACGTGACATCACTCTAATGCTCAGGTTCCTCCATGTCTACTCAGAAGTAAGTCCCCACTGTGTTCAGTGAGACTCCCAGGGAATCCCAGTGCCAGATTCCAAGAAGGTGAATCTCACCCTCTCATGACTCCCTGACCCGAGGTTGCAAACTCCCAAGGGGATCCCAATCCCAACTTTGAGTACCACTGATCTATAGGGTGCAGTGCTCATCTCCTATCAGTGGGCAGCGGGCACCACTGGACACCATTGGGCACTGGGAATCCCCACTGGGCAATCCTACCAGGCTCTAGCAGGCAGTAATAGAGCCTAGCAGGCTCTAGCAGGCACCACAAGGAACCAGCGGGCATCACTGCGCAACAGTATGTACCCCTACCTGGTACCCCTACTTGGCACCGAGCATCCCTGTGGGCTCCAGACACTGGGCACCAGTGGGCAACACTGGACACCAGCACCACCAGGCACCAGATTGGTTCTTAGGGGATCCTTACATCACAGAAGGAATAAGTTCCCCAAATTTCATACTTTTCGGTCAAGGGCTGGATGTTGGGCCTGGATGTTGATCAGTAAGTGATTCTTTAATGTAAAGTATAAGGATGAAAACATGTTGTGCACCTTTTCACCCTCTTCTGGTTTGAATTTTCTGATCTGTTCTTCCCATATCTGTGAAAGAACACCCTCTCTAAATTTCACAATTCTAGGTCTGGCAGTTTTGTTTGGGAGTTAATGAGTCAGTCAGTGGCCTTTCAGTTTTATATGTATAGATTCTATATATTTCATTGAGTTTTGTTTTAAATACTTTTCAGAACCTTCAGGATGTATTGGGATATCATTTTAAATATTGAAGCCAAGACTGGACTGTATTTTTGTACCACAACTTCATATTTTATAGCCCCACTTCAGAACTAGAGCCACGCTGGAACCAGGGTTAAGGAATTAGGAAAAGGTTGCATTATGCAAGACCCAATCCTCATTGGAATGCCGCAATTACCGGTACTAACTTTGGTCAGAATAAGTGCAGGTCTGTTCTGAAGTGACTCTGTGCACCTGGTGTTAACCTGGCAGTGGGGTGCTGCCAACCATATGAAAATCTGTGTGATTAATGCAGTGATCAATGTGATAGTGAGCCACATGGAAACCATCCTTCTGCTACTGTGTTTCTTTCATAAAAGGACCCGAGTCTTTTGCTTATATGCAATTCCTGGCTTCTTACAAATTTCTTTACTGCAACATTTTAGAATAAATAATACATAGTAATTTACACATTTGCTTCATGGATCTGAAATTTTAATAATACACACCGGAATACTGTACATTGGAAACTGCAGCAACATTTGGGGAACTGGCAAGTAGCTAGAAGCAAACAAGAATGGCCATGCTTCTTAAATGGCATTCCTCAAAGATGAAGAAATGTACTGCAGGCTAAATTGTGCTTTTTAATCCCAGTTCTGTGAAATGGCTGATTCGGAGCTTTCCTGTCCCCGCAAGGATTTTGAAAGGATTATTGCAGGTTTGCCACTTGTTACGTGTCATCAGTTTGATGCCTGTCGAGCAAGGATTCCAAAACTGCTATGAACATGTCTTGAAAAATTAAGCTACCATGTTGAATGCATCCATTACTCTTTGTCTAATGGGATGGGGGGAAAGGTTCTGTCAGTACTAATTTTTAATGCCTTGTGAGTTGTTTTGTGTAAAACTATTGGGAAGAAATGAGATGGAAATTTAATAACACAGTAATAATACATAATGAAACCCTCCTCTGCCAGTCTATAGGAACTGGCCACATCCCAGGGAAAGTCAGGATGAAGAAACACAAATGCATTGGGATTCTTTTTACTACCCACAGTGCAGCCAACAGGCATAGGGAGATCCCAGCATCATCAACAATGGTTTGGAAGCATAGCCCCATTACTGAGCATTGACTGACTTGGCTACAAAAGGGTGGCAGTACTAGCTAGAGTAACCTGTGGTTTTAAGATGGATACATTTCCACTGAGGGGAGGCAGCTGACAGAAAAAATATACATAGACCTACTTTAGTGTATGGTGACATGTATTTCCAATTTTAATTCAGGAAAGAATTCTTTTCCACAGATCAAAAGTTTGTGAAAGATATGCCTCTCATTCATATGCATCATTCAGTTAGCAGGTACATTCTGGGTTGAAGATGTAGGATTATGATCTCCTATCTATGGTGTACGTACATGTTGTCAAAGTTTGCATTCAACAAAGTTTGATACATGTTGTCAAAGTTCAAACCACATCCTCTACCTTCCTTCAGACTGTCCAGCTGTGATCCTTTCCTTTCTCCAAGGAGTTCAGAGTGATGTATATGGGTTTCCCTTGTCCACAACATACAGTGTTGTGAGGAAGATTGGGCTTTAATTTATGTATTTTGGCTGTGTGTTAATAAATATGTATTTAGGTTTTGCAAGTGCTATTTATGTCTTTTTTGTGGTCATTTTGTATTTGCAAGCAGAAGATTGAGTTCTGCTTTTCACTTTTGCACTATGCTCTGGTCCTTAACCCATACAGATTCAGGGGGATGCCTATATCTAATTGATCCTGCTCACAGTTAATGAGGGATATGGATGCAGATGACCTACCCATTGCCTGGTGTGCCACTCACTGCCTCATAATCGTGTTGTACAGGTCCCTGACACACAATTTATATTATATGGAGTACCTGAATCACAAGGGAAGAGTGGTTTAAGTAACTGAATTGAACCGCCCTTCTGTCAAACAGAGACAGCATGCTAGGATGGGGAATGGGACATGTTCATGGGACTTGTTCACATCCTACATCGTATGGTGGGTGGGGACTGTTGGAGGAATTGTCTGAATCTGCTCATCCTCACTCAGAGAAACTCAGGGTCCAATCTTATCCAACTTTCCATCACTGGTATAGTTCACACGCTGTTGGCATGCGTATCTTCTGAAGTAAGCTGTCAAGGAGACCTGAACATTGGTTCCCTAAACTTTAGGATGGCATTGTGGGTTCATCAGAACTGGAAAGTTGGATAGGATTAGGCCAACGGTAAGCTGAATAGCCTATTCAGACAGGGATCTCTCTCTTGTCCTAATCTGACACCAACTACTTCGTCACATTAGTTGTTAATGATTGATAATTCTATTGTTAATTATAACTGTGCAGGGAAATTCTGTGGTGTGGTTTGCAGTCTGTACTGGAAAAGGATCCAGTTTTCAGGACTTTTATTGGTAAGAAATTTCATTTCCCAGTTAGGCTATTAGTCTCATCAGAGCCTCAAATTCTCATTGTAAAAGTGGAACCATTAGTAGTCTACCTCAAGACTACTATGCTCACAATCTCTTTCTCTCTCATGCATGCATGCATGCATTCACCTTGCCCAGTTGGAAACATCTGAAATCATGATTCTGCCCAAAGAACTGCATGGTGAGCATCATGTACACAGTGAAGCATCTGTAAACCTCTCTTACCACTAGATAAGCTATGTTTCAAACTCAGCACAGTTTTAAAAGTGGTTTCTTTTGCAATGTGAGGATCTTCCGGTGGAAGAAAAATTGGGGAAACCCCCTTGTATAGATGCAAGCCCTTTCATGTATCTAAGAAGGTTCTCTGGATTCCAGCTCTAGGAAAGAATAATGAGAATTTCAGATCAGTTGAAACACAAGTTTGTTTCTATGGAGCCCAGTAAAAATAATCAGGCAAACAATAGAAATAACCGTTGATGAATTGTGTTGAACATATTGAAATAGTGGACAAAGTCTTATGCTCTCAGTTCTCCAAAGTGCCTTATACAGTAGATTAGTGATTTTCAACCTGTTTCAGCTCATGGCACACTTAACAAGGCACTGAAATTGTCAAACCATGAATTGTTTTTACCATTGACAAAGCACACCAGACTGTTCAAACCCCCAATTTTCATATTAATGAATGTTAGTCCCCAAATTCCTGTGGCACACCTGAGGACTACCCATGGCACATCAGTGTGCCACGGATCACTGGTTGAAAATCACTGCAGTAGATGTTAAGTGGCAGTATTATACACCTGTACTAGTGAAAACTGTAATATAATCAAAGTGGGATTTACTGGCAGAGAGCAATCTGATAATATGTCATAGTAAATAAACACTGTGGAAAATCCTGTTTTGTGAAAGGGCAGCAGTTTATCCTCAGGGGTTTTCACTGATGTAGTTACCCAACAAATGTTAGGTTTATTTATACAGAACAGTACAGAGGGAGGGTGAAGCAAGGATAACATTGACTGAATGTGAACAAATGCAGTTATACATATTTAGATTGTGTTACAGTCAGAGGCGAAGGCTAAAAGGTTAAATCAAAGACTTCCAACAGTAAACGTATATAGGGCTGGAGCTGAAATAAGATGGAGATCAAGATCATACATGTGTCCCAAGCAGGAACTCTTAAGCATAAGATCAGCCATCAAAAATAGGAAGAAACATTTCAGATTTTAAAATGATCTCCTCACCTTAATTCTATTCCATGCAAAACTGACTAGATGCAGAACCTGTCTTGGAAAAACAGCATTATTTTGATGTAACAGAAAGTTTAAACATTTAACGTGAAATGTGGCTCATTTTAAATGCACCACTATAAATCAGAAAAATAAACATTCAATATTGTATTTATTAGAATTGAACACTCACCTTTTTTCAGCCAAATTCAGTTTCCCAAATCAGGGTGCACGTTAGATTCAATGGATAATTAAATTTGAGTAAATATGGTATTTTGATTATAAGTGTAGGTGCGCATTTAATGGCGCATTGGATTCAAATAAATACGGTAACACCTATCAGCACAGCTAATTCCAAGTAAATTCAGAGCAGGGCTTGGGTACCACAGTGGTGTCATTTGAGAGGTGGACCTGAGGAATTGCATCTACTAAGAACCCACCTACAATAGGTTGGATCCAGACCTTGTGGGAGCTGCTGTGCAAATTGTGGAGCTACCAAACTATTGTTTAGAATTGTTGAATTACAACAGTATTTGTATATTGCTACAACATGTGTGGCAGGCAGTGGATTTTCTTCCAGGTAACTCCTACAGTAATGGAAAGACTGCCTAGAAGAAAAGCACATGTTCTCTACGTGTACATGGAACACGTAGAGAGAGAAGAGGAAGTGGTTGGGGGTGCAGCCCTAGCCATCTTTCCAGCATTGGCATAACTGTGCCAGTGGGGCATGTGGTGCATCTTGCAGTTGGGTGCAATAACGGAAGCAGTGTTTGTTGCCTTATTTTGGAGTTGCATTGCTTTTACCCTGGAGTTAGAAAATTGGTTTGGATTGTGCCCTGGATGAATTATTTGCGGAGGATATCAGATAATATAAGCAGAATCTGGATTCATCATGTCTCTCGAAAGCCTGACTTTATATATATCAGTTTTCCCAAAAGACTAAAGATACTATCCTAACCAATTTAGACCAGGACAACTCACCCATTCCCCCATTCCCACAATGGTATGGGAAGACCGGTGCTTGTCTGTGCACTGGCCTAATCTCCCCAAGAGTGGTGTAGAAGTTTGTGACATTCCCAAAACTTTTATGTGCCAAACCAAGGGTTAGGATTGCACTGTGAGGATTCAATGCTATCCAAATTTCCAGAAAGCGGCTTATGCTCTATTATGCTTATGCTTTGTTATGGCAGAGATTCAAATATTCCTGCCTAATTTGGTGTGCTCCAGGGTACAGGGAATCACTTGTTTAAAACCACATCCTTGAGAAAATTGTGTGCCAAATCAAAACTATCAACTCCAAAAGGGAGACTGGTTTTCAAGACTTCTTTCAGAGATGACACATTCTGGTGTTTTACAAATGGAGTGTTTTTAAATCGGTGAATCCCCATGTGATGTTCAAGGTGGTACTGTCATGTGTGAAGATTATGAATGTTTGGATTAACCCCAAGAGTGGTACAGAGAAACCACTGTAACTTTCTGCAATGAGTATCTCCCCAGTTCTTCTCTCTCCTAAATCCTTTTTCAAACCTTTCTTTATGAAGGCCTCCAACCATAAACTGAACATATCTTCATAGAGGGCTTTGAATGCCAAGATTTGGAGGTGAAAGGAGGTAGGCAAGTCTGATGACGTCAAATCCATAAGTGCATTTTCAGTGTTGTTGCCAAAGAAAATGTTTTTGGGCATATTTGAACAGAATTATGTCTGAAAAATGCAAATTCTTGAGAAATTAAACGTAGGTCCTTCACATCCACAGAAAGGTGGTCAGAGTAGGGATACTGTGTCAAAATTTTGCAACAAAGATCCACCCATGTGCCACTAACTAGAAGTCTTTTGAATTATGAATACTCTAGTTATTTGCCAGTTAGTAGTACCCTGTTTCTCACTAAATTATTATGGATAGTCTGTAGATTGTTCTGACTCCACAGAGACATGCATAGAACTGATCTGTATGTTGTGACAAGTTTTCCATAAACACCTATGACAAATTTTCCACACACACATACACAACAGTCAGAGGCTAGACATACATTTTGCTGCTCATACAGCTCTACGTAACTAACTGGATGCCATAATGAAGTCAACTCTGTCAGTAAAGGATTTCCAGTCCTGGATGACCTGCATGTCTTAGAAGCATAACTGGAGTGTCACAGTGAAAAATAAAAGAAAGATGTATCATTACAATATTCCATATGTTTTTATTCTGGTATTTTATCTTGGTAGACCTTTGCTAGGTGGGCAAGGAGGTACCTTTTGAAGTGGAGCCCCTTTTATATTTAGCAGGGGAAGATCCACTGTCCCTCTTCACCTCAACTTTTCTAGCTGTTGCTAATACTAGCTGTTGCTGGTATTTCTTCTGCATTTCTTCGTAGATTATGAGCCCTTTAGGGGCAGGAAGTTTTACTATGTGAACTGCTTTGTGAACAACTTGTTAATGTGGTATATTAATATTTGTTAATATTATTATTAACACAGGCCTACACAATTTTAATTGTAAAAATTAGACCTATTATTGAGTGTATTTGGGGTGCTGAATAAAAAATGGCATTGGTTTTGCCTAACTGGCTCTCGTTTTAGGCTATAGCATAGCTACATTGTATACTGATTCAAGCAGCTTCCTTGGTATCAGCTTCCTCACAAGGAAACCATAATACATGAGTGCCCCATATCTGCACAATACAGGAGTATTAAAAGCATTATATGAGTTCCCCCATATGCATGTCTACTCTGAAGTAAGCCTAAGTCAGTGGGGATCACTCCTATGTAAGGGGGCAATGGAATGAATCCTGAGAGACCTAACCTTGCATGTATACTCTAAAGAAACCCCTATTATAATCAGTGGAGTTCATTGGGAGGCAAATTGTAGCCTGAGAGACTAAGGGTGCAATCCAAAGTAACTACGGGGAGTCCTTGCTCCAGTGTAAGAACAATTTGCTCTGGATTGCAATATGAATTTCCAATAGGTTTTCACTAGGTGGTGCATTAACTATGGGTGCACGTAATGTCTCTTATGTGCTCACGTAGTTACTCTGGATTGTAAGGTTAGGCTGCAATCCTAAAGACACTTTCCTGGGAGTAAGATCCATTGAACACAATGGAGCTTACTTTTGAGTAGACATGGTTAGGATTGTCTAAGTGTAGGTTAGTTTGTTTTATATTTCTTTATATTTTATATTGTATTATAATTCAGTATTGTAATCATTATTATATTAATCCTTATGAGTTGTGGAACAAATATTCTGAGTTTCTATTATTTCTCATGGGAAAATTTGCTTTGATATATTAGTGTTTTGTATTACATGCATGCTTCTGGAACAAAATATGCTTGTAAACCAAGGTGCCACTTGGTTGCTAATGGAGTTAATATATTTTGCATCATTATTTGTATCTTTGTATCAATATAAAAATGCACAGAACATTGATCCATAATTATAAACATTTTAAGAAAGAATTGCTTACTGTAAGTACGTTACTGTAGGAAATCCCCCTAATCTCATAATGTTTTGTTCAACTTCTTTTGATTGTAGGTCTGCCTTATGTGATAGATAACCAGACTGATTAGACATGCCTTCGATCCAGTGCTATAAGTAGTGGTACCAAAGAACAGGACATTTTCATACCTAAGGAAAGTAAGTGCCATTTCTTTCTGATGAAACAGCAAAGGTGACTATTAATTAATTCAGGGGATTTATACCTTTATGCCTTTCTAATGCTTATGCAAATGCTCAGGCAGCTGTCAAAGCTTTAGTTCCTCCCTTCCATCTGTCCTCAACTCTGTGAGGTAGATGAGGCTGAGAGTGAGTGACTGGCCCATCCTCATGGCCAAGGAAGGATTTTTACCTGGATTTTCTGGATCTTCCAGGTACAACTCCCTAACCACTATCCCATCCTGTCTCTCATGGTCCAGAACATTTTAACTTCCCTGCAGGAAGTTGTGTCCAAACTTTTAGGTAGGAGGGCCACATCCAGTGATGGGCTTCAAAGAATTAACAACCGGTTCTCTGCCCATCTGGCAGCCACTTTTAAATGGCTATTTTTAAACTTTATATGTCCTATCTCTCGTTAACAACCGGTTCTATAGAGTAGGTGCGAACCTGCTGGAGCCCACCACTGGCCACATCATCTCTATCACTGTGTTGGGGGCCAGAAAAATGATTTACATTCAAAATTTGAATAAATTTACATATAAAAGTGTATTGGAGACAGCTCTGGAAGATTACAAACCTTGCCCAAGGGCTTGGTGAGACTCCCTGCAGGCTGCATCTGGTCCCGGCGTTGGGTTTGGACACCCCTACACCTTATAAAAATGCTGAGTTCAACACTTGAATTTCCTAGCCTCTGTATCGGTGCAGTTCCTTGGATTCTTTGAAAGTTTAATGTTACCCATTTTTATCTGCAGTGATATTAATTTGGGTTAACACATGATTTGATAGGCTGAAGCACATGTAGCTAGCAAATTAAAAGGGAATCCATTTGCTAGTGCTTGTGTGTTGGTCTGGAAACGATGGATATTTCACTAGACTTTATAAAAGCAGTCACCCTGACACAGTATCTTGACAGAATTAGTTTTGTACAGCAGAATCACAGTTTCTTCCCCTCAAAAACCAGCCCTTTTGTAATACAGGTAAGAACCTTGCAAACAGGAATGAGGTCTTACAAATAGAAAAGGAAAGTCCCTTTCCAAAGGAGATCTCTGCACTGTATGATGTTCATTTGGAAGGTTCACACCTGTGTTGGCTGTACACTTTAGATGAAGCATCACTGGTGGCCTGTTGGTCTTCTTGGACTTGCCCCCAAATCCAGAGTAACTATGGGAGCACGTAAGAGACTTTACGTGCACCCATAGTTACTTCACCACCTTGTGAAAACCTATGGGAAATTCATTTTGGAATCCAGGGTAAGTTGTTCTTACACTGGAGCAAGGACTCCCCATAGTTACTCTGGATTTTGCCCTTACACTAGTTATGTAACTTGCATATGTCAGAGGAGAGAAAGGTGATGGTCTAGACTGAAAAAATCAGGGATAGGATCACCATGCAAGCTATCACTGCCAAAATCCTCCCTCTTTAACCTTCAAAACATCTCCTACCCTCTTTCTCTTCTTACATACCTGGCTGCAAGCAAGTGGTGAGCACAAAAGACCCCCCTCAAGAATTCATACTGACATTTCTGGAGTGTCTGATGTTAGTATACCTTTTATGCTGTATTAAATGGATTTATGGCAGTAGAGTGTGAAATCCACTACTGTAAATGGGAATGGGTTATAAGTTCAAATCTTGTACTTTCAGAGAATGTCAAAGACTGGAACATCACCCAAAAAGCAAGAAACCACAGTTTCACTGTTATTTCATCTGCTTTTTCTAAAACATCTTGCAGTCTTCTGTAATTATTATGGGCAGGACATCTGGCAATCACTGGGCTAGTTCACTGCTGGGTCATATGTATACACGTACTCCATATCCTAGATTCTAGAAATTCCCCAATGCTTGGTCCAGTGTGTTTTAAAATGTGTGTTGGATAGTTTTAAATAAAATACTGCAGACTGCTCCTATGTTAAATACTGTACACTAAGACTTGGCCATCAAAGGCATGTGAAGGACAGGGAAGTTTGTGTTCGGAGGATTGTGTACCGAATGAGGGAGGTTTCCTCATAAGGATATAAAAACTGGTTTATATGGTAGGGAAGAAAGAATGTTCTACACTGTAGTCAATTTTCTACAACAGTCTACTGTAGTAGTAGCCCGTTGTTCACTGGTTGGAATTGGAAATGGAATACATGTAAAGAACACCTCATGTAAAGAACACCTCAGATAAAGTATGTTTCACGTAACAAACAAAAATTTAGGATTCTGCTTCACGTAACAAACTGTGCTTTACATAAAGAACACATTTGTTGGCAGTTGGGGCAGACGCGCTGGCCAGCAGCCTGTTTAAAAAGCATCAGGGCTGCCTAGCGCACCTGCCCATAGTGAAACCAACACTTCCGCGCTGTTCCTCCTGTGGCTGGGTGTCCGCTGGGCAGAGGGAGAGAAGAGCAGTGGAGAAGAGGGAAGCAGCTCAGGGCCAGCCAGAAGGGAGCAGGAGGGAGAGAGGCTCAGGCTGGAGAGAAGGAAAAAGTGGGGAGATACTTTGAAGGTGTCTTGGATTGCAGCATCCTAACCATGTCTACCCAGAAGTAAACCCCATTGTGTTAAATGGGTCTTACTCCCAGGAAAGTGTCTTTAGCACTGCAACCTAAGTAGACTTCATAAGATCATGCACAATGAATGCATGTTTTGAATTCAATCCCAGTGTTCTGTCATCATTTTTACATCCAGTTAATACTTTTATATGAATATTTTTGGGGTTGTGGAACCAATCTTCTGAGTTTCCATTATTTCCTATGGGAAAATCTGCTTCACGTAAAGGATGTTTCACGTAACAAACATGCCTCCAGAACGAATTAAATTTGTTACGTGAGGCGTCACTGTACTGGGAAAAATGGTCTGGTCAAGGAAGGCAGTTCTTGCACAAGGAAGTAGCATGTTATAATGCCCTGAATGGAGACACACAGGTGATCGGATAGACAGATGGCGAAGTCTCTTGAACTGTGTTTGAATATAACCTGGAGCGAGAATGCAGTTAATAAATCTCCATATTTTACATTTAGTAGCTGTGATAAGAGTACAATATCCTCTTACTTTTCCTTCTTTGATACTGGCTTGTGATAGAGGGTAGATATCTCTGTGGAAGAATGTGGAGCTGTTCCATTAAATGTTTAAGAATGAGTACTGTAGTGACATAGATAAGGTATTACTTTGTATCACAATTAATCATGGGCTGCTGGAAATTTAACATGTCACCAATTATCATCTTATACTTTTGAATATGACTGACTCCTACCCCTTAAATATCCCTTTACACCCCAAGTTTTCATATAGTTTTTTTATGAGGTGAAAGAATCTGGGCACTATCCAACTTTTCAGCACCAAGTTAAGGACAAGTTAAGGACAATGCAACTCTGAGGTAAGGGAACAAACATTACTTTAGCTGGAGGAGGACACCAGAGTTGTCCCCCCCCCCCCCCAACTGCAGGATGCAACATGTGCCCCTCTGTCACAGCTATGCCAGTGTTGGAAAGTTGGGTTAGGATTGCACCTACAGGGTTGGGTTAGGGTTGCTGTAGATTGCACCTACGGTCTTCTCTTCAGTGGAGAATCAAAAACTAAACAAGATGCTACCATCTTTATGTATAATTTGAGGCACTCTGAACTTATTGTGCAGCATAGAAAGGGAGTGCGGAGCTAACTCATGCATTCGCCCAAATTACGGGCAGCCCAATCTTAAGATTCCCAGTGTTGTAGGATATAGTGCCACAGAAATGGTCATCACTGTATCCTACAGGGACCAGAAAACCACCAAAGTTGTTCTTAGGGGAAGGGTACACCCGTCCCCTTACCCCATATAAAGTTGCAGCCTTACAATCAAGTCTGCATCAGCTAAATTGCTGGCACATACTCTGTGTCAGGCTTCCAAATCCAACATGGAGCATAGAATCTTCCATTTGTCCCCCCTACTTACCTGGCTTCTATTTGTCCCCCCTAATTATCTGGCTGGCCCTTCCCTTGTCCAGAAAACAATTTGTTTACACAGGCTGTGTAAGTAAAAAGTCTACTCAGAAATAAGCCTACTCAAAAGTAAGCCTAATCATGCTCAATGCGTCTTGCTCCCAGGAAAGTGTGTTTAGGATTGCAGCCACAGTCCATATATCCCCCATGACCATCTATGTGTCAGTCTCTGAGAGAGCTACATTTATCTGATGCATCCTAATGATATCACAACAAAACGTGAATCAAGCTTGCTTGGGAAAAGAGGTGTTCCAGAACATCCATTCCATATTGTGATATTGTCACATCAGCTAGGTATTGGCTGGACCTGGTTGTAAAATTCAGCATGGTCAGCAGCTGATCAGTTCCAGAGACCAAGGTAGTTATTTTAGGAGGATGTTAGGACATTGGTTTTGCAATGTTGCAGATTTAATTGATAGGTTCTGGCTTTTCTGGGAATGATGTATGCTGGCATAAATTGGTCAGTCTTCTATCATACTAGGAACAGCTTGCAGCCGTTGCTTGCAGAGGTACAATATAACAGCATTCGTCAGTAAAAAATAAATAAATCATTCCCCTATCCAATATTTCAATTGCTCTTTTGCCTTCCCCCCACTCCTTAATGGCTCTAGCCTCTTCTCAGTTTGGCCTTCCTCATAGTTAAGATTCTATTAGATTCCATTATTCACTCCATCTAGTGGCTGAATGCGGTATAGCATCAGACACACTAACACACAGGTTCAGGTTTTTATATAAAGAGATAAGTGCTAAGGAATTTCAGTTTTCAGACTGAATTGACTTTATCTAATTTGCACTAGTGACCTGCGCCACAGACATGAACACGTGGCTTTGTCTGTATTTATGCAGTGTCAGTTATGTACCTACCATGTATTGTCCTGCATGACATCATTATGATTTTTAAGACATATAGCTTGTACTTTGAACCTTATTGCCAGTAACCCCTGATGGGGCAGAGCTGGTGTTATCAATGAATCATTTAAGCCAGGCCTAGACTTCAACTTTAACCACAACATGCAACATTTTATCTTAATAGCTTACTAAGCCTTTTGTTGAAAAGCAGTATATAAATCCTGTTGATGATGATCCCGCTATATCTGTCAACATATGTGTTTTTTTCCTTACCCAAAGACTGAGTCTTTGCAGAAAAAGCATGCATAACCAAACACCGCTAATTCTAAAAGACCCAGACAGATTTAATTGAGAGTGGTAAGAACAGAATCTGAAAAACTGAGGCTCTCGTTGGCTGGCCTCAAGTTAGCTATGCCTGCAAGCAGCTTGCTTTGCCTATGCAGCGCCTTTAATTGTGCTGGTTGGAGAGGGGAGGAAGAGTACCCAGAGAGTTGGCTTCTCCTGATGATTCCTGATTCATCCTCAGTTTGTGGGAAACTCAACCCTCTTGTTCTTGGCCACAGGAATGATACTCGGAGACAGTTGTCTGTGTTCCTGGTTCTTGGGTGTGGGGGAGGATGTGTGCCAGTTTTTCTCTGCTATTGGATAACAGTGACTGGAAATAGGATGCAAATAAGGAGAAGGAAAACAGGCAGGATGGTAGTGGAGTAGGGATCACAAGCTGTTGAGTACTAGCTCTAAGAGAAGGAAGGATCATATGGGTAACGGCTGGTCTTTTGTGGCCTGTTTGATCCTGGCTTCAAGACAATCGGAGATCCTCTGAACAAAATCTCTTTCTCTGCTATTTCCAACTTTTTTCTATCGGATAATCAACATACAGTTTTTAACCTCTCTGCTTCCTTTTGTTCCTTCTTCCTCTGTGCAGAAACTGTGCAGAAAAAAAATTGGCAGAAGTTGAAACACTCGATGAGCTTGGACTAAGATGAAACTAGTTGTGGAGTGTGTTAGGCAATGAGATTCATTTGTTTTGAACCTCGAGGAGAGAAGGCGGATGACCCTCCCCAGAAAAGGCACAGTGCCAAAAATGTGTTTTACTTGGAAAAGGAAGCAAAACTTTTGGTACTATCCTGGCGTTAACCCCTTTGTCATTATGCTTGGGTTAACCCTTAAACTAGGAGATGCTTCCATTATAGCAGTAAACGTCTTCTAAGGACTTTTCTTAACTGTTTCATAAGAACATAAGACAAGCCCTGCTGGATCAGGCAAAAGGCCCATTTAGTCCAGCTTTCTTTATCACACAGTGTCCCACAAGATGCTTCTTGGAGCACACAAGATCATAGTGCCCTTCCCTACATCTGGCATTTACATCTAAAATAAGGAGATTGTGCACACCTATCATAGCTTGTAATCTATGATGGACTTTTCCTCCAGAAACTGGTCCCATCTCCTCTTGTGACTCCTCAAGTCATATGGGCTTGACATTATCACATGGCAGGGAGTTCCACATACTAATTATTGCTGGTTGTTTTCATGCTTGGGTGTTGCCTATTTTGATTATAACAAACCAACCCATTTTTTCAATAAACTATACCTATATGAAATTTGTTAACAGCTAGTAGTCATTATCAAGGTTTTTAATGTAAAATACAACCACCTTGACTAGAAAAAAGTTTGGTTTTCTAAAGGTAATTGTGATAATTGAATTTTTAAAAAATCAAGATTGACCAGTTAGTGATGGGAAGTGTGGACAGTGTTCTCTTTTTTTACTAATGACATACTAATGATATTATTGAATTCATTTCCCTTACCCAGCAATATCTTTAAAGTCTCTCATGTGTATAATGGAAAAAATGTACCTTACTCTATAACTTTAATATATAAAAGCTAAGCCTCGAGTTACCTTGACATGATTTTTTTCCTTTTCACTGTCTAGTTGTGGTTTTAATTGAATAAGAGGTGATGGATGAGGAGAGAGAAGATGATTAACATTAAAATGCCGTTGCGATACAGCAACTGAACAAGCGCAACAGCTTACATTGGGTTATGGTTGGAATCTTGTATACTTTGAGTCATCATAAGAGCCTATGATGTGATCCAGATTTGTGATAAATTTGATCCAGATGAGTTGAAAATGATAATGTAGAGGATGAAAGAGATGCAATGGTGGTTGAGAATATCTGTTTCCTTGGACAAGTGCTGGTACAGACTGTGTCAGTTTGGATCTGTTAAGTCCACACAAGGTCGGCATAGTCAGTATAGGTCAGTGATACTCCACTGAAAGAGTGATGTAGTTCTTCATGCATGGATGCAAAGCACAGTGGTAGATGTTTTGTCCTGTGATTGGTTCATAAATATTGTTTAAGCGACAAAAGCAGGCCTCCGTCAGTCTTGAAAGACTATGGTATCATGCTCTGCGCTGCATACGCTGCAAGCGAAGCATGAAAGCCTGGGTTGGATTGTTATGGAGGACAGGCTGTTACCCAAGCAGCAAATCCCCCCTCTCCACACAACTGAAATACAGTAGACCAGTGGAACGGCAGAGCTGATACAATTGGTTCCAGTTGCGTCGCAGAGCTGGGCTAAGGACAGGAGCTCACCGTGTCTTGTGGGGCTGACCCGGGTCTCGAACCCTGGCCTGCAAGTTAACAGGCACAGTGTCTTAATCGCTTGCGCCACCCACAGCCCATGTGACAACAGTTAAATAATAAGCGTATTGCTTTCTAGCTGCACCTCCAATTTGGGATAATTGAATAAAGCAACTCATTGACAACTGATAACTTGAACTGATATTTCTGCTAGCAGCAGATACTGAAGTTATGAGTTAAGAAGTAATGAGTCTAAGTATCACCTAAGTTTAAAGGTAAAAGTCTCCCCCGCAAGTTATACTGCTAGTCGTGACCAACTGTAGGGTATGGTGCTCATCCCCAACAAGAGCCATAGAGCTTGTCCAACATGTACTCGCATGAGCACGGAACACCGTTACCATCCCATCAAAGTAGTATTTATCTACTTGCACTTGCATGCTTTCATATTGCTAGGTTGGCAGGAGCTGGGCTAAGGACAGGAGCTCACACCATCTTGTAGGAACCAGGTCTCAAACCTACTGATTAACAGGCACAGTGTCACAATTGCGCCACCACAGCCCTAGGCTTAGATATGATGTATAGAGTGTTGCACCAGGTTTTGTAGGAGTTGGATTCAGAAATCCATTCCAACATGAAGCTCACTATGTACTGATGGGCAAACTGTTGAATTTCAATCTTGCCCCTCTCACGGAAATGTTGCAAGATTATAAGGGATAGCACTATTGTGTGTGCGGTGCCTGGAACTCCTTGAAAAAAGGGGGAGGAAGTCCAAGTATGATGAACAAAGTAATATATCAGCACAATTATAGCTCCCATCAATATGTACAGTAAGTTCCTGTCAGTGATCTGCTCTGACTTGAGACCACCTATGACCTGTTACTTTTATTGTCCACCAAATGACTTGCTTGCCACCATTGTCTTTCTGAACTTACATTATGCAGTGGGAAAATCAGAGACCTCTGACACAGATGGATTAAAGCCGCCTGATGATTCATTTTTGTTGATATAGGTGATTCATACTTTTATACCTTACAGCTTATACATCTATGGCAGTTCTGCTGATTAGCTAGATTAGATTCCCTGCTGACATACTAACTGCCAAGATCTCAGTCCTAAATCACCATTTATTTATGAGCATTGAAATCAATAGGACAGTAGCTCAAGTGGTTAAGACACTGTGCCTGTTAACCAGAAGGCCAGTGTTCAAGTCCCGGGTCTCCACAAGACAGGTTGAGCTCTATTACTCAGCCCAGCTCTGCGACGCAGCTGGAACCAATCATATCGGCTCTGCCATTCCATTTCAGTGGCGTGGAGAGGGGGGATTTGCTGCTTGGGTAACAGCCTACCTTCCATATTAATCTACCCAGGCCTTTGTGCTTCGCTTACAACATCAAGCACAATACCATAGTCTTTGGAGACTGATGGATGCCAATACTATACTAATACTATGCTAATCATGGAATGAGGATGTTTCGCATTGGTGCTTAAGTTTAAACTAACCCTATAATCCAGAGTAACTATGGGAGCACGTAAGAGACATTGACTTCAACATAGTTATAGCACCACCTAGTGAAAACCTATGGGAAATTCATATTGCAATCCAGAGCAAATTGTTCTTACGTCGGAGCAAGGACTCCCCGTAGTTACTCTGGATTGCGCCCTAAGTCTCTGTGTTTGTTTGACAAACATTTTCTTTGCAGTCTGTGATTTTGAGCAGTTTTATCTGATATATCCCAGTAAAATTATCCGAATGTTTGTTGTCTATACCAACTTCTCACCGCACTGCTTGGCATGGTTGCTCCTTCCCTTAACCACAATATTTTGTAC
The DNA here is from genome assembly GCA_030015325.1 of Cryptoblepharus egeriae. Classification (NCBI taxonomy): domain Eukaryota; kingdom Metazoa; phylum Chordata; class Lepidosauria; order Squamata; family Scincidae; genus Cryptoblepharus; species Cryptoblepharus egeriae. The sequence continues at coordinate 72,895,339 of JAREYC010000005.1, forward strand.
ACACTGTAAATTGCTGTCTTTATATTGTAACCAGGATATTGGTCCTTTCTTCAACTCTGGTGCTATTGAAACTCTGCTGCACCAACATTTTTATATCTGCACTTTTGTCTGCAGAAGGAAAAAAATAAATGTATGTTTTAAACCTTTAGTTGGATGAACTCTTTTGAGTATCTCAGAGAAGTTACTGTATCAGTCTTAGGGCACAATGCCCACTTTGTGCAGCACAGACTAAGGGGAAGAGATTCTCCTTGCCCAGGCTGAGCCATCTTTGGCCCCAACCCTGCTTTGGTGGCTTGTTAGGATTGGGCTATAATGCATTAACCCAGAGGTTCAACCCCCTGTGTTCAGTGAGACTTTCTTCCAGGTCAGTGTGCACAGGATTGCATCCTGAGACTCTTCACATCTACATACAGTAATTAGTTTAAAATGTTAGGAATGAATTAAACTGATTAATGTTTATCTGAACAGGGCAGAGTATGTAAGTAGGGTGACTTCTAGAAAAGATGCTTTTCTCTGTCTTTAGAAATAACTGGAAAGTGAAAAAGAGAATAAATGCCTTTCAGAATTTCCATAGGCCCCCTTTACAATTCTTGTAATCGTATGTTTTTGTCATCTTTAGCTCAGTACTAAAATTTTGGGATCCCACTGACATGCTAGGTTTATTCCTCATTCACTATCCAGTTCGTTGGATAAATGATTAAAGAATCACTTTTTCTTATATTTGTCTCCATAGAGATATGCAGCTGTTTATGATACTTTACTATATATACCTTTTAGATATTCTTCCATAAACATTGGTTGGTAAATCTTCCTATAGTGAAGAATCTTTCATGCAGATCCTAAGGTTAGGTAGTTCAACTGGTTTTTCAGCTGTCCCCAAGCACAGCTAAAAAATTTTTGAGGGAGGTTGGTCAGAATTATGGTTTGGGGTGGAAACCACATGGAACTAAGCCACTCCACAATGTATCTACCCTAAACCATGCAAGATATATTGGGGTAGGGAGACAGGAAGAATTCAGAAGGAGAGCTGTTTGCCACATGGGTCCTGCACAATTTTTAAAAAAAACCCTACTAGAGTTACTATTTCTCTCCTTGCTTTGCCTATGTATGGCTGTTTTCTGGAGCAAACTATTTGTACAGTAAGGTAGTTTCATACATGTAGGAAAGGTAGAGTGTATTGCAATCATCAAAGACTTTTTGTCTGTAGACAGAGTTAGCTTTCACCACTAGAGAGTACTTGTGCCTAGGGCTGCCATATGTCCTGAAAAACCAGGAACAATCCTGATTTTGGGGGACACCCTCCCCATACTGTCTTTAGAAGCTGGATGTGTGTGTTAAAGATGTAGGTGAGAACTCAAAGAGTAGACCTATTTGGAACAAGGGCAGAGAATTTCAGCTCATGGGAACTTCAGGCATTGTTCTCTCTGTTTATGAATATATGCTTTTTCCTACTGATGTCTCATTCCAAACCTCTTCTCTGCTCTCTCTTCTGCCTATTCCTTTTGTAAACAGTGCATGCCACATCCAGCTAGATTGCTGGCTGTGCTCCATGTGTTTGTTTTCTATACACGTGCTGCTCTTGCCAGCTCTGTTGGGCTTTGGCGGGGAGAAGAGGAAGGCAGGATGAAGGGGTGGCAGAAAGAGAAACAAGAGTAGGCTGCCGCTTTACAAACCCATATTTGTTTAAAGCTTAAAGGCTGCTTGAGAAAACTTTTGGAGTGAGGGGAAAGTGGCAGGGAGGGAGTGGGGAAACAAGAGAATGTAAACTGTGTCAACGCAAGCACACTTTGCAGCTGGACCTGCCTCTATTGCTTATGAAGAGCCAGGAGACGAGAAGTACTTGTAAGGTCTTAAAATGCTTGGAAACACCTTGTTGCATTATAGCATTCAGAACAGTGCTTCCCAGACCTTTTGACTGTGACCCTAAATACAGTTTTTCAGTCTTCCTGTAAACCTTGTAGGGTGGCCATAATTCTCTTCCACAAAACTGGGACAGGACCCCCTGTCAAACTTGCCACTATGTGAATGCAATCCCCCAAAACTGGGGCAGTGTCAGTTTTCCAGGGCATATAGCAACACATGGAATTGGTCCATAAATAACAATTGGGTCCAAATTGAAATTTCTGTGTCTGAGGTACCTGTGTCAGTAGGACATGTGCTACATCCTGTCGATGGGAGACAGTCACAGAAGCCTTTCAAGGTCAGGCAGTGCCTGATCCCTTCCTTAGGAGTTGCATTACCCTTATCTCAGTACTGGAAAATTGGTTAGGGTTGTGCTCATAATTATAAATAAATTCATATTTAATTAAAAAGCAAATAGTCCTGTTAAAAAGCTTGCCACATCCTTGCATGCATTCTCCACCTTCTGCTTTAACACAACATTGAAGCAAATGCAATAATGTAAAAATAAATGGCACTAAAACATACTGAAATGCTATCTACTGAAATTCACTAAGGCATACTGAAATGCTATACTCAACAGGTATAGGATTTTGCCCTGATACTGCAATGTTAAATAAAAAAACTAGGCCTAATGGGAGCTCATTACTTGCTTTGGGATTTTTCCATGTTCGCTAAGTACCGGTATATGAAATGATCTGGAGCTGGACATCAAGGTGGAAAAGTGTGAGGCTGATGCCAAATTGTTCATGGCTGATCCAGGAGGATGGGAATAAGAAGAAAGGGCACAGGCAAAGATTCTGCTCGTTTTAACTGGGTACTGAAGAAATTCACTTTTGGGGCAAGTTATAGCAAAGCAGGTAGGAAAGACCTGCCTACAGTCTTGTGGCAGTCATTGGACTTGAAAACCCAATGCAGGTACCTATTTCATTCAGAAAACTTAGCTAATCCAGACATATGCTTAACAAACGATGAATGTGATTCGCTGGATGAGATTAATACAACCCTCTCCATCATCTCCATCACTCAGCTATTGGTTCTTGGACAGGAAAGAATACAGTATACAAACTTGAAATCTTTAGGAAGCCAAGAGAAGCATCCCTTAGAACCTATTCAGTGATTATGAAATTTTTAATGGAGCATGGAATAGTCTCCACTCTACTAACAAGGACAAAATAACAGTTTATCCATCATCAGCGCTAAGAAATCGTAGCTCCTTTAAGTGCAAGTAAGGGGTACAGGGGTATCAAGTGATGCATGGATATATGGAAAAAAAGCCTTGCAATATCTGCTTCATTTCCTTTTCTCTGTTCTCAGGATCAGATTAATCTCTGTTATCTATGAATTACAGTATTTTGCATTGAAGTGGTCATAGGATGATACCCTGACAGCATAAAGGTCTGGTGTTCTTTTTTTCTTTCAAAGGCAGAAGATCCAGTGGTTGGATCCAGTGCTCAGTGTATATTGTGTCCAAATAATTGTAGAGTCTAGATTGGAGTCTCTAAACTTTTTAGCCAAAGGGCCACATCAGATACCTGGCACAGTGTTGAGGACCAAGAAAAAAATGTAAATATAAAATTTAAACAGACCAAAATTGAAACTTAGTCAATCTTAAACACACTTTCCTTGAAGTAGGTACTGTTGAACACAATGGAACTTACTTCTGAGTAGACATGCTTAGGATTGCACTGTTAGATTAATGGGTGATGATGATGATTTTTCTGTTCACTCATAGCCAACTCTTGGACACTTTATGGATCATTCCTCTCCAAGTGTAATGGTTTTCTCACAGCTTCCTTTAATTCCATCAGTTTCATGCCGGTGTTGGCCTTTACTGTGTCCAGTTCAATGGGCTCAAATTTTCAGGATTTCTGGAAGCACCAACACACAGCACAGAAATAAAGTACACACTCAAAATGCCCCCACCTCACCATCATCACTCGAGTCATGTTTGATCAACTGCGTCAGAGGCTCTTAGGGGACCAGGGGCTGGCTGCAGGCTGATTAAAGGCTTTCCAGGAGCAGCATCTGGCCTCTAGGCTACAGACCCCTGGAGACCCCTGATCTAGACTAATAATATTTTAGTGGAACTGAGGTGCCAATCTATTCTTGCCTGTCTTTGGCAAAGGATGATATACAACATTTTTCCAGCCCCTAGCACACTGTCAGAGATGATGTGGCTCTCCTACCAAAATGTTTAGACACTCCTGGTCTAGAAGATGCAGCATTTCTCAACCAGTGGCACTTGTACCTTTGGTGGTAACTTGAGGTAGTGTCAGGTGGATCACGACACCACTGCCTAGCAGGGAGACCAGCAATGCAATGTGACAAGCAGAAGTAGGAGGCCCAGTTCAGTGGGCAGAGCTCCAGCATATACTTTTCACACACTTGGAAAAGCCCTCCCGTCCTCTGATTTCTTACTGATGTTTGCCACTTGGTGTTGGCTATACAGTCTGGACGTAACTGGAAATGACATTATCACCAGTTATATCTGGTGATACTTCAATAAGTAGACCATGTCAAGTGATACAGTGGTGGATAAATGTTGAAAAAAGACTTCCATAAGAGTAATTCTCTAGTAAATATGTCTTGACTGTGTTTCGGAAGAATGCAGTTTCAGTTCACTTACTTGCAAATATCTTGAGGTTACAGGAAAAGTAAGAACCCCAAAGGGCTTGAAAGAATAAGGGCCAAATTTCCCAGTTTGCAGTGCAGCCCTGAGGTAAGACAGCTAATGTTCACCCCAGTGGTCCCCAAACTTACTGGTGTTAGGGTACCCCTGGAACCTCTTGGTCCCTGCTCAGCCAGGCATTGCCATCTTGGGTCTCACAAGATCTAATATGGTGGTGCACAAATCTTGGAAGATCTCATTAATTCTAAGAGGGTGGTTCCCAAGATGATGCCCCCATGAGAACAGGTAGTAGGGGCCATCAAGGAGATCCCATGGGGCTCGTGTTTGTGTACTGTGATGCTGTGCATGTTCAGATAGCAATTCCTGAGACTCCTTTTAGGAATATAGATGGCTCATGGGACTTTTTCACTTCCTCCTTTCAACTACTTTTAGCATTTCAACATCAACACCAAGCATGAAGTTAAAAGCATCTCAACAAAGCTGGTTCTCTTGTATGTATGTAGGATTCAACTGGTATATATGTTGGATTCAACAAAGTGGCAACTGCAAATAATCACTAGCAAGTTAACCAAGCTATTTGTGGGCCTCAATCAACAGGTAAAAGTTCTAACATTCTCAAGAACCAGAGAACCCAAATGAAGATATTATCCCTCAATTTTATTTTGAGTGACAACGCATGCTAGGGTTTAGTTAGTGGTCTTGTAACCCTTGTGGTTTCTTAAGCCAATGCTAGCTGGTTTCATAGATTAGGTGACATAGATTAGGTGATTGGTTAGGTAACTAATTATCTAACCAAGGCTCAATTCCAGGTAAACACATTTTATAAACAATGTTTTCACACATGGAGATGAAATACAGGATAAGAAAAGGAGGATGCAAACATGCCACTTTCCCACTAGGGGTCCTGTCAGTAAGCTCTGTTATCAACATGCTTCATTTGATTTTAAAGCTCTAATAAGGATCTTCATTTTTAACTGATGAATAACCATATTTTGTAATTTTGTTTATACTGGTACTGGCTGCAAGATAACCTTAAAACAAAATGTAATATGAATGTAAGAGTAGAAATTTATTATCTGTTTTATAAAACAAGCCTTTTTATTAAAAAAGTGGGGATAGGAAGGACTAAGTTTTTGTTTCAAAACTTCTTGAAATCTGGTAAGATTTACAGTTCAGAATTAAGAAATACTGGTGTGTAATGTGATGGATTTTTTGTTGGGGGGGAGAGAGATCAGATCGTCAATACACATGCAAGTGCTTTAAGGTCATTTGTTTTCCCTGGAGTTATTGATCAATGTAGTCATTATCAAAAAATGGAATAGGAAAGCTTTGGTTATGGAGAGAATAGGAAAAAATGTATATTTTATCTCTTGACTGCCAAGAAAGCTGACCAAGGCTGCCCCCCTTACTTGATACCGTGCCAACCCCTGCACCTCCCATTATCCGGTTTATTCTAGCAGAGTATTGTCCTTCCTTCCACACATCGTTTTCTTCTCTGTTAACCTCTACCTTTTCCAGTCCAGGGGAAGGCTGGTAGACTTTTCCAGTAAGAGGAAGAGGAGCAGTGATGGCAAGTAGTAGGGCAGACATGTTCCCTCCACCAGTCTGCTGCCTGAAGTGACCAGTTCAATTGGCTTCGACTTCGTGGATTGTCCAGCCCTGACTGCAATATAGTTAAATTAAAATTAGTTCCTTGTTAATACAACCGGATCAATTTATGGAGAAGGAAAAGATTTGTCATATTCTGCAGCTCTGAACTTGTATATAGTGACAGTGTAAATTAACTGAATACAGACAGCTGCCATTTTTTATTTTATTACAGAACCGTCTGTAATGGATCATAACTGTCTCCAAAGTGGTGGGGAGAATTTTACCACACACCAGCATCCCACCAGAAATCCCAGTTATCATGGGTCTCGTAAAATCTGCCTCATAGCTTGACTGAACCGTTTCCGGCGGTTCATGCATACTCCTTGTGAGCTCCTAGTTGTTAAATGGTCATCTGTCTTCACCCTCCATTGAGGTCGCCTATAAAGATATTCCACCCTGCTATTGGCTGTCAGGATGTGTGCGGAGAAATGTACCCTGGATGCAGGTATCCACATGAAGAGTGGGCACTGCGGATATCTTGACAGCTGGCCCGTTGGTGGCTTCTTTGGCGTTCACTCCTCTTCCTCCTCATCCGAGCCATCTTTCTTCCTGTCTCCAGAGCTCGGTCCCTTCTCTAAGCCCCAGCCTCTCCAGATTAGAGCTCTCCAGGGACCTTGTCTTGTGAAAAGAGGAAAGAAAGAGAAAAGGGAGGGGGAGAAAAAGAAAGCGAGGGAACAGAAGAATGAAAACAGACCCAAGGGGCAATAGTCCCTCGAGCCATCTCACTGCATTACAATGAATATGGACTCTATTAAGCTCCGTTCTGCCTGTTAGCGTTTCCCAGGGCAACATAGCTCCCATATGGCAAGCATGCAGCAGATTAGGGTAGGCCTCTAGGCTTCATTGAAGACCTGAGGCTTGACTGGCAGTTGAACTCCCTCCCTCCTTCTCCTCACACTTGACACTGCCTGTGTTTATCTAAACGGGGTGGGGGGTGCGCTTGGAAGGTTATTGTTTGGGGGGCAAGGAGAGATAGGAGAGGGGAATAACCCAGCCAGGCTGGGAAGGAAGAAGGAGCATGGGCGGGAGTGGGCTCGGGCTGGGTAAAGGAGGAAAAGAGGGAGGTGGGCTGAAGTAAAAGGGGCTCGGAGAGAGAGAAGGTGGGGAGGGGGTAGCAAACACTTCATAAATATTCAGGAAGGGGACTGAATAGGGAGAGGAGAAATAAAGCAGATGGAATTCATGTTAAAGAACAGCCACAATCGCCCTCCAAAAACAAGAAAAGAAAGGAGAACTGCTTTAAAGGAGCAGAGGGAGCAACGTTTATCCAATTAGCAGGGTTGTCAAATTGAATTTATACAGAATTGAAGAGGGGAGAGGAGTGAAAATTAAGTGTGTGGGGTTCTGGGGGGAGCAATATCTCGAAGAAAGGAAGTGGAATTTTTTTCTTCCCACTTTAGTAAGAAGATCTTATCCGTCCTAGAGCTGCAGCTAGTTTCACAGTGGGCAGGGGACGAATAGTGTGTATCGAGCGTGCACACTAGTGCACAGAGTGTGATGCTCAGTCTAGGTAAAGATGGCAATGCGTAGATGCAAAGCATGCAGAAGAATCCTAGTGTTGCTTTTGGATAAGGCTTGCTTGTGTCTGCTGCATGGCGAATTTGGCAAAGCATCCTCTCTTTGTATGGGAGGGAACAAAAAAACAAGCCCAAATAACAAGCCGGAGGGAGAGAGATAAGAGGAAAAAAGAGAAGCCACAGATGTGTGGTAACTTCAGTGGCGCATGGCTTCTGTTACAGCTGTGTTGCCACACCACTTGCAGGGGTGGCAACTGTAAGCACACTGATAAGTCTGCCCCACTTTTTTCTTGCCAAGTCCTTGTGAGTTGATGCTGGCTCAAATTTCTTGTAAATGTCACCAAAATAGAGAAGATTAATGGATGGCTTTACACTCTTGGCCTGTTGTTTTGATAGATTTCTAGCATTTTTCAGCTTCAAAAGAGTGAGAATGTGCTGCTGGTCCCCAGTTTGTTTTGAACATAGCTTCCCTCAAGCTCTGTCCAAGACTCCACTCCTAGCAAATGAGTTTTTTGAAGGGACAAGTACATTATATCTGGTTTGTTTTAAAAATCCGACCTTGAAACATTCCAGGTGTTACAAATTTTCAGATGTAGCTCAGCAGCTTGTTGCTAAAGGAGAACTTATGCTTAATGAATTCAGAACATAGGTTAACCTCCTAAAACAATTCCGTTCAAGCCCTAACAAGAACAGAAAAACATGCATTCTACCTGTTTGTTGTTTGACCACGAGCACAAGCATAACCATGTCTACTTAAAAATAAGCCCCATTTTGTTCAATGGGTCTTACTCCCAGGAAAGTGTCTTTAGGATTGCAAGTTAAGACTGCAATCCTAACCTATAGTTAAGCTGGCATAAACCCCAGCACAAATCCTATGCTGACCTGAGGGTGTTGTAAAAGTGTTGCAGAAGTCACTTCTGTGCCACTCTTGAGAGGATTAGGCCAGTGCAGAGACATATGCCACCCTTCCACTCCACCACAGGAACAGGGAGATAGGTGAGTTATGCCAACCTACACTGGTTAGTGTTGCACCGTAAGTAGCCATAGCTCAATGAAAGAACTTGCTTTCCTTGGAGGTCTTCAATTCCATTCAATTCATGTCCAGGTAGTGCAGATGAAATTTCATATCTGAAACCTTAGAGCCACTGCACATTGGTGTCAGTGATCCTGAACTCAGTAGACCAATAATCAGACTCGGTATAAGGCAGCTTTCTGTGTTCCTATGACAGTTCATCATTTTCCTTTCAGTTGCTTTAACCCTGCTCTCCCCAACCACCAATCTGGTCAATTCCTAGGGAAACTTAAAGGAGTCTATTTCTGTTTCCTGAATAATAAAAAATACGTCATAGCCTTTATTCATTCATTGTTTTATTCAGTCTGCACACTGCAAAGTCTGAGCAAGATAGTGAAAGATATAAGCAGTAAGTACGGTATTTCTTTTCTGTGCTTAGTGCATTATAAGGCCATGATAGGGTATAAACAAATAAAAACAGCCTCTCTAGTGAATCCTGAGTAAAGGTTTGTTTGTTCTTTTTTTCTTAAGATCCTCAGTTTCATATAATATATTTTTTCCCAGAGAGTCATTGGGTTTTACCCACTAAATATGTGTGGGTAGAATTGTATCCGATCAACCGATCCTATCCCCTGCCATCAGCGCTGATGCAGCTGCCCACAAAGGCATCTGCTATTTCCTATGGGATGGATGCCAATTGGACTACAGAAGTTAAATTAAACAATTTTCCAATTACCTCCTGGGATGCTGCTCAATTGACACTGGATCCTATCCAACATTTCCCGATGCCAGGTTGCCATTTAGAATCACCATTCCACCATCAGAATCACCCAGGGTGACCAGAAGCCCAAACTTCAAAAAGAGGACAAGGTCTTAGATTCCTCTCAGCCTGGCCTTTCCAGCAGACAATGGCACATTTACCTACTCATGAGTAAAGCCATGATTTTGGGCACTTTCACTTGCCCACAGAGTTCAATGCATATTTTTATTTTCAGTTTTTTTTTTTTTGCCATAACCTTTGATAGGAAGGAGATATTTCAAAATCGATTTTTCCACTGGATTCCGCTCTTCAATACAAACCCTTTGGAGGACACCCGGACAGGATGCTAAAAAAGAGAACAAATCCAGAAATTTCCAGTCATATGGTCACCTTGGAATCACCAATATAGTGAGCTGAAGAAAATAAAAGGGGCACAGAGGTTTTCAAAGAGAGAAGATCTGACATATGCCATTGCTGCTGGATCCCTCCTGATTACTTCCCCCACCTAGAAACTCCCTTGCTTCTCCCACTCCCTTTCCTGCCCATGGTTCTCTCCTGCCACTGCCCTACCAGTGCCAGGGTCTCCAGGGAGATCAGCGCTGCCTGACCACCACTACTTACTGTTTGTGGCAGTGGCCTAACTGTACAGAATGGCAGGTCACATTTTGCAAACTGCTGTAAAGCACACTGCACCACCATAATGTGTGCCTGGTGGCACTGTGGTTCGATAGGATTGATCATGTCTTACATTTTAGATAAGCCCATTCATTTAAGAGGCTGAATGCCTGCCAGAATTGCATTTGCCCTTAGACTGAAAAACATCTTGCAGCTTTGACAATTCTGCTTCCTTTTCTGACTTTTTTTGGTCTTTTCCAAATAACCCCATCTTCCTGCATTCTTTCCTCCCAGATCTGTAGAGGGACCGTTCATGCCCAGCAGCTGAAAGAAAGGCTGTTTTCATTTAGGACCTTCCTCATAAATTTCCAATGGTGTAGCGGTAATAAGAATTACCCGGCTGGCCCTTATTTAAGTAGCGGAGGGGTCTGGAGCTGCAGGCAGCATTTCCTCAATAAAACCTTCAGAGTCTAATCAACAAACACCTTTGTGTTTGCCAGTGTTAGAATTATAGGACTCCCTGCATCTTCCTTTCTCTCATTTTGTTGTCTGCAATATGTACCATTTCCCTCCCCCAACACCAACCCACGTTGGGAGAGCAAACCTGCTGTAACTTTTACACCCCGTGTATCCGATTCACGCCTCCTTCATCTCACTCGCTTAACTCGCCTAAGAGCTTAAGCCCTTTGATTTACTGAATCTGACTTTGATGCCCTCTATCCATTGACAGGAAATTGTTGTTCTAACCTGACAGGAAGGAATTTATAAAAACAGAGTTGTTGTTGGATTCTCCAGTCCAAAAGAGGCTGTGTTGGTCTTTTGGTAGACAGCATGCAACAGTCACAGATTTTTACTGTTGGGACAATAAAAGATGCAACCCTGCAGCAGTTAAGCAGTTTTGAGTCCCATTCATTTCAGTGGAAGAATTACGTCTGTGCTTAATCTCCATTTACGTCAAAGTGACTTGAGGTGCCGTAATTTGGTTATAAACTATGTCTAAATTTGAAATAAAATATGGTGGCTGTGGTATCATTTTTTGAGCTGTTTATGTGCATTTGTATATTAGTTTATAAACCGGAATTGGTTCCATAGTGAGATCCTAGATTCCTATCTGGTTCTGTTTAGTAAGTTGGCTCTAAAAAAGATAAGTATATAATCTTTTGTTTGTCTGTGTATGTGCTAATAAGATGCCAACTTGATTGGAATAAACACATGAAGAAACTTGCAGAAAAAGTAATAGAGCATACAGCTGCCTTTCTAAAAAGAGATGTCATGCTAGGATATGAAGTGTAAAAAGTTGGAAATCATGCTTCTTTTGTAATATACCAGTATTCTCTTTTTCTAAGGGTTAACGTCTAATGGGAAAACCCGCAGCATTCTCTCACATTTTGAAATGCAGCTAGGCATTGTTAAAAAAATTGAGGGTGTGTGTCTTTAAAAGGACAATCCTTAATCTATATGATTGAAAAGTCAAATTAGTATTATGAATACATTTTATATGTTCATGAGGATGTTGTCATTAGAAATGAGGTGTCTCATAGGCCAGTGCTAACCTTCACTTTTGCATCGGGGCCAATTATGGCTGTGCTGCATTCCAAGTGCAAATTGAACAGACTGGAAGTCTCCTTGAAATAAGGGGACCTTCATTTCCTTTATACTGGTAAAGCCCCAGTCTTCTTAGTAGGGCAGCTTGAGCACCACCACTAATCTTAACCTAGTGCATCTGTGTATGATTCAGAAATTGCACAGTGGCAGACAGGAAAGCGCTCAAGAGGGTAATCACTAGTGCCAAGAGGATCACTGGCCGTCTTCTTCACACCCTGGAAGAACTTTATAGCTACTGGTGTCTCAAGAAATTCCATAACATCCTTAAAATAAGGGTCTCATCCTGGACATTCATTTTTTTCAACTATTACCATCTATCAGACAGTACAGGATAATAGAAATAAGGACAAACAGATTGAAAATCAGCGTTTTCTCCAGAGCTGTAACTATATTAAACACCACTGTGTAGTGCAGTATTAATATCAGGGGTTATCAGGTGCCACTGCCACTCTCGAATCGGCCTTTTTAGCCATACTAGATGCTGTTTTAGGAACTCAACTCAGAGCGTGATACCAAAGTCTTTCAAGACTGAAGGATGCCAATGAATGATATCAGGTGTGATGGGGTACTTTAATATCAGTTGAAATGGCAGAGGGGACAGGAAGAATGTTTTAATGTTTAATGTCTGCTAAGTACAAATGGATTGCACCCAATTTCATTGAGTAATGTACAAGAACACAAAACAATGGCAATAAAGGATTATACTATTCTATTCCAAATAGCCAGCACAAATCTGAGTTGCCCTTAATCGAGTTTCTAGGCCCCAGAAGGTGGATAGTATTTGGTGTGCATCAGCATTGCTGATCCCACCCCCACTAAGGACCCCTCCCCCTTTCCCCATGCTTCCCCCACACCTCTGCTTGTTGGAGCAATTCCTGCCTGCTCCATTGTATGTTCACTCTTGCATTGGCACAGCAGCACAGGTGGGCTGTAGCCGGTTCTCACTGGTTCTGTAGAACTGGTTGTTAATTTGGGCATGACATTAGTGAACTGGTAGCTAAGAGGGGGCCCTCATCTTTGAATTGCAGGCAAGTGTGTTTGAATTTCTCTTAAAGGGTTCCTGGGTCTGTCTTCCCAGAGGTGAAGCTCCACTCCCCCTCCTTCTTCCCCTTCTGAATCTCCCTCCCCTTCTGAGGGGGGCTTTCTCTCCCCCCTCCTTCCCCTCTCTAAGGGTATTTTTAAATTTTAAAATACAAACAGTCTGTTCCCATGACCATCGTTCAGACAAGGCATTGCAGTCATTCCACAGAAAACTCAGACACTGCACTGCTAAGATGGGAGGGTGCTTGGATCACTATAACCTCAGTACTTTCAAGTCAGGGGGAGGAGCTTCTTAATGCCCCAAAACTTTTGATGATGCTATTCAGGAAGGCTGTCCTTGCTAAGAATCTTATTTTGATTAAAAACCTTATTTCTAGCAAGTTTTCATAAGTTATTTCCTTGTGCAGTTCGCAAAGCATGATGGGTTTCTCATATGTAAATGAGGCAGCCTCTCTGTGGATGGTGTTTTGATCAGACACTTTGATAGATAGCTTTATAAAGCGGTCCTTGGGCGGGAATAGAGAAGCCAGAAGCCAGACCTACTGAGAAAGGTCTAAGTGCTGTTAGGATGAGATCCTCCAGGGCTTTTGTCCCCTGTTCCTCCAGCCCTGTCTACTTTCCTGAGAGTAAGCCCACTATAATGGGACTTTCTTCTGAGTAGACATGGTTAGGACTGGGCTCTGAGGCTGCAATCCTATCCACACTTACATGGGAGTAAGCCCCACTGACTAGAATGAGACTTACTTCTAAGTAAGCCTGCATAGGATTGGACTGTAAGGCTAAAATCCTGACCACACAGTCCTGGGAGTAAGCCCCATTGACTTGAATGGGACTTACTTCTGAGTAGACACAGTTAGGATTGGGCTCAGGCTGCAATCCTATCCATACTGTAGTCCTTCCCCCCCAGATCTCCCCGTCTCATCCTGCCCCTCTGAGAAATCTCTCCACCTGAGATTGTGGGGAGGCAGTATGTGGGGCACCTGAAGAAATAGCCCCAGTTCCCATCCTGCCCCCAGAAGCCCAGTCCACTGCCTACTCCTAAAAGTAAATTTACTTTTACTCCTAAAAGTAAATCCTATTAAAGTCAGTAGGTTTTACTCCCCTGTGAGGATAGGAGTGTAGCCTCAAAGCCCAATGATCTGTCTACTCAGAAGTAAGTTCCATTATAATAGTGAAGCTTACTCCCTGTAAAGAGTGTATAGGATTGCAGCCAGAAGCGGGTAGAGCTGGTAATCCTATTCCTGACTACTCAAAAGTTAATCCCATTTCAATCTATGAAGCTTACTCCCAGGAAAGTGTGCAGAGGAGTGCAGCGTTAGAGCCCAATCCTATTCTTGGCTACTCAGAAGTAAGTCCCACTAGAGTCTGTGGAGCTTACTCTCAGGAAAGTGAAAAGGATTGCAGCCAGAGGCTGGTTACTAAGAGCTCGGTCCTTTGCTTGACTACTCAGAAGTCCTATTATATTCAGTGAAGCTTGCAGGAAAGTGTGGACAGGATTGTAGGCTTAAGTAGTGGCTTAGAGGCAAACCTCAAACTGCAGATGGACACCACAGACTCTGGTCCTAAACTGTAGATCAGTGTTTCTCAACCAGTGGTATGAGCACCACCTGTGGAACTTGTGGTAGTGTCTGCTGGTACTTAGGCACCTGGATGCAAGTGTCATGTGTGCTCCCTGAGGCAGCTGGTGGGCCTCTGTGTGATTCAGGAAGCTGGACTAGATGGGTCTTTGGTGTGATCCAGTGGATGCTTTTCTTATGTTTTTATGTTCTTATTTGTGGCACCCCTGAACACATTCCCCCTGAGAGCACAACAAAGCATCATGCATAGGAATAAATTACACTGAACTCAGGGGCTTAATACTGATTGATGCAGTCACAGGTGATACAATTTTTTTATAAACTAAGGGTTAAAATGGTCATTAGAACGTAGAGAAGCTGTTGTTAAAATATTTGAAGCCCACCATGGCCGCGCAAGACAGGGCTCTGAGGCTGCTACAACCCTATCCACACTTTCCTGGGAGTAAGCCCCATTGGCTATAATAGGGTTTACTTCTGAGTAGACCTGCACAGGACTGGGCTCAGGCTGCTGCAACCCTATCCACACTTTCCTGGGAGTAAGCCCCATTGGCTATAATAGGGCTTACTTCTGAGTAGACCTGCACAGGACTGGGCTCTGAGGCTGCTGCAACCCTATCACCTCTGCACAGCAGGATGCTGCAGACCTCCCCTCTGGTGTGCATGACTTGCAATGTGCTTGACAGCCTGCACTGGTATTAAAAGCCAACTAGGGTTTTGCCATCAGTTCTGCACTGTAAAATATTGTCTTGCTGTAATACATAAGTATCATGTCAATTTAGTGCAGTGGTGGCAAACCATGTTGGCACAGCATGCTGACTGATGGCAGTGGTGCCAGCATGTGTGCCAGTACCCACCAGAATTCCGGCCGGGGGCAGGGGCTCCCTGCGCCCACTGTGCATGTCTGGATTTCTGGATGTGTGCAGTGGTGCAGCTGCTCCACTTTAACGCTGAGCTGAACTGACACTGGGGGTGTGGGGCAGTCTATGGCCATGTGCCATCAGGAGGGCTCAGCATGCCCTTCCTAGCAGACATGCCATAGGTATTGTCTACAAAGGTTATTAAGAGATTGAGGTTGCAATCCTAAGACACTTTCCTGGAGTAAGACCCATTGAACACAATGGGGCTTGCTTCTGAGTAGTCATGGATAGGATTGGACTCTGACTTTTGGCAGACTAAGAGCACAATCCTAACCATGACTACGCAAAAATAAGCCCTATTGTGTTCAATGGGATTTATTCCTAGGAAAGTGTCTTTAGGATTGCAACCTCAGTCTCTTAATAACCTTTGTAGACAATACCATGAGAAATCCACAGAAAAATACTTATGTAACACCTTATCCCGAAAATTTTAAACTCAAGGGGTAAAGAAATCAACATGAGGGTGTATTTTCCCACATGCATTTTACATGCATTTTACAGCCTCTTGCATTCTAATTGTGTGCAGTTGTTCAGTAATGGTACATTAAGGTGGTGTAGAAAGTGAGCCATTTTAATTCCGATATACGTATTTATGTATACACAATTTATACAATAGAATTGGAGGTGTAAGGAAATATTGACACAGAGTGTCACTTGTGAAAACAGCCTGGGAGTACAGTCCTATAAGTTCTTTCCTGGGAGCAAGCCCCATCAAATTTAATGGGGCTTACTTCTGAGTAGACATGAATAGGATTGGGCAATAAGAGGTTATGACCCTACAACTTAATAAAAGCTCTGGGCGGAAATACTCGTTTATAAAAAGCATGGAAACATTTCATAAATCATGTAAGAACTATGGAACCAGCAGTAGGAAACATTTTTTTCACACTCTCATGTAGGACTGAGCTGTAGTTTGTTCTGAACATAAAGTGAACTCATCCTTCCTTTCCTTCTGTCATGTAAGGTTGAATAATTTCACATAAGTATTTGGAAGTAGCTACTCCCAGAGTAGATCTACTGTATATATGACCTTGCTTAATATTCATTCCTAAACACACATGAGGCAATACAAATACTGGGATTGGTCCAGAATATGTAGGAGAAATATGGACAGTGTGGAGTGGAGTGGCTGAGGCTGCAATCCTATGCATGATTATCTGAGAGTAGGTCCAACTGGATTCTGAGTAAAGTATACAAACATGTATACAATGACAATAAAAAAGAATTATTATTATTTATAACTTTTCCTAAGCCTCTACAAACACCTTGCCCAAACAGTTTTTTTCCTGGTCAAATGGCCCATACTTTGGTGTTTCAATCCCTTAAAAAAAGCTAGTGTGTGAATTAAGCACTCCACCTTATTAGTATTAAGAGGCGCAACATGAGGTTGGGAGTCTCATGATTACCTCAACCAGATATGAACGGAAATAGTGATAACAAAATGAAAAACCTCATAACACTGCTTTCTGTATTTCTCATCTGTATAAAAATAAAAGTTAAAAACACCTAACATCTACAAAAAAAGTTTTATTTGTATTTCATTTATTATGGGGGTTCATTGTTAATGACTGTTGACATGTGCTGACACTATATGGCCTAGTTCACCTATTACAATTTTAAAATAATTATATAAGCAATTATAATGTATCCCTTGAAATCAAAATGGAAAAAGAGAATTTTAATGTAAGTGAAGAATTATGTACAGAAGAATTATAATGTAAGAAGAATTATAATGTAAGTGAAAAAGAATTATAAAGTAAATTTTGAATTAAAACACAACAATTTCTGTCCTTCTAACTTTTAGGAAACACTGAAATCTATGAAAAAATAATATTGTTTTCTTCTACCTCTACTATAATTTGTAGAGCTATCCTCAAGAGACTGGATATTGGCTGTATAATGAGTTTATATGAACTGAGTATATGGTTTTCCTTTCTATCGATTAATCATTTTTTTTTGTCTTTCTGTCATCCAGGTTGCCCAAGTAAGTTGAATTTCCAGCCTGAAGTCCTTTGGGTCAGCTTATGGGAACCCCACTTGGTTTCTTTTGCTTCAGACTCCTCTGCATGGGATGATAATGATATCAGGGGGAAAAATACCAATGACTGCTATTGCCTATTTGTTTTTTGCATCTGCTGGTTGCCTTGCACACTTGGGTAAGTGTTTTTTTATTTGTTTATATAATTTCATTCTGTAATGGATTTGGTCTCGCAACCAGATTCATATATTGCCAGCCCCTAAGTCAGTGGTTCTCAATCTTCCTAACGCCGCGACCCCTTTATAAGTTCCTCATGTTGTGGGGACCCCCAACCATAAAATTATTTTCGTTGCTATTTTATACCTGTAATTTTGCTACTGTTATGAATCATAATGTAAATATCCGATATGCGGGATGTATTTTCATTGTTACAAATGAAATGTGTATTCTATGCACACATTGAACACAATGGGATTTATTTCAGTGTAGGCATGCATAGGATTGGGCCCTGAGGCTGCAATCCTATCCACATTTACATGGGAGTAAAGGCCCCCCCCCAACTATAATGGGATTTATTTCAGAGTAGGCATGCATAGGATTGGACCCTGAGGCTGTCAATCAGCCCGAGTGCGTGCCCAGCTACAGCCGGAGGTCTGGCGAGCCTGACCTGGCCCCCTGCACCAGGGGTCTTTAGGTGACCCACAAGATAACTCTAGGTGACCCCCAAAGGGGTCCCAACCCCCACTTTGAGAAACGCTGCCCTAAGTAATCTTTTGTAGCATTGTTTTCAACTGTCACTTACAATTGTCTGGCAGATGGCTCCCTAACCACTTTTGTGAATTCTTTGTCTAATGTTAAAATCATTAGCAATCATGCAATTAATTTATTGGCCTGGAGTGAGTAGCAATTGTGAGAGACAAATGAGTTGCACTTCTATGCAAATTGGCTGTAAACAATTTTGCATGAGAAACATAGAACTTAGGTTGATCAGTGGTGATTAGAATGCAGCAAGCTGGTTAGGAATACTTGCAGATAAAGAAGATGTTCTGGACTGGAGGATTGAGCTGCCGTCATGCCTGAAAATAATTCATCTGTCACCTTTTCAAGATCGCTGGAAGATTTTGGCAATCATGACAAAGTTGAGTGGAGATCTTTTGGGTGGCAAACAAAAAGAGTCAGCTTAGAAGATTTTGTTTGTGTGGAAAGACAGCAGTCACAGTGTGTCCAGACCATGGACAATCCGCCTGGCATGAAGTCAGTCCTTGAAAGATAGAAATCTGATTACCTTTGAACTCTGTTTAACTTTATCTTTTTGGAGGCTTAGAGAAGCCCATCCATGTAAACCACCCTGAATAAAGCCAAAAGAGCAATCCAAGGCCAGAAAGGTGGAATGTAAATACCTGTTGTAATTATTATTAGGTTTTCCTTTGCAAGATAATGCTCATGATGATTTATTGGCTTTCCTCCTGTGCAGGTGAATCTCTTGAGGTCACTGTCCAGCCTGCTTCTACTGTCCAGAAGTATGGGGGCTTGGTGAGCCTGGGCTGTGTGGTTGAGCCTTTGACAGTAAATGTTACCTGGAGACTGAATGGAAAAGAGCTGTCTGAGATGGATGATATTCGGGGGATCCACATTGATCAGAGACTGCTAACCATTATTGCCTTAAACAACCACACAGTGGGCCGGTACCAGTGCATAGCCCGTGTGCCTGAAGGTGTTGTTGCCAGTGTCCCAGCCATGGTGACTTTAGCCAGTGAGTAGCTACTATACCTCTTTCCTTCAAAGCATAATACATTGCCTTCAGGTTCTTGTGCTCATTCACCCTGTAGTGGAGCAAGTTCATACACACAAAATAATCTCAAAAGTTGGGCATATTATTTGGAACTTCCTAATCTTGATCATAGAAGATGCCACTGATTTGAACCCTGACTTTTTATGGAATTGATGTTTGTATTGGAGACTGGCAGCAGGTTGACCACAAGGCTAATTTTAAGCACATCTTTCACCAGGGTGAAGAAAGCACCTTGGAGCTTGTCTGATCCCACACTGGCTCTCCCATATTTGGCTGTGCCTCTTGTTGAGTAAACAATGGAGTCAAACTGGGAAACTTGACATGTTTAAATGTCAAGAGTTTTGACAGAGCAAGCCCATGAGGCAAATTCTACTATCTGTATTAGTCATTGGACAGGACTTCCTTGTAACTAGCCTCAGCTAGAAACAGGAGGGTTCCCTCTTCGGGACACTGCAGGGTGTGGAGCAAAAATTGAAAGGAGATATGCCTAGAAAAATGGAAGGAGATGCATTTGTGCAAAACAGGGGCTGGTTTTGTTTCACAGCCAAGAATTATTGGCTTGTCATCAAGATATTAATCAGAAGTGAAATGTTTAGGTTGGGCTGGGTTAGAAAAGGAGACACAGAATATAATAGAACAGCAGCTCTAGGAGGAGGGGGTCTGCCATTGGATGCCTTTAGGGGATTTGGACTGAGCTCTGCAGTTAGATTAAGTTTCGGAGAGTGCATTCCAGAGCAGAATGGGGGCTGTGTTTTGCTTGTGGGCTCACAGAAGAGGGGAGTGAAAAGGTGGATGGGATTTCTCAGGGCATGGTTTGCATTTAAGACTGACTGGAAAAGCAATGCTTGCTCTGCCTCTTAGCACCGTTGTTTTGCTTTTGGGCTTCTCTTGTGTTCTGTGAAATGTTTTTTATTTGGACAAAGCTCTCATTGTTCAGCCTACCTGATCGATGGCTCTCCTATCCAACCCCTATGAAGAGAGTCAGGCCTCTACTTCTAAGGTTATTGCAAATCTCCTGAACGTTATTCGAGCTTAGTTCATAGATATGGCTTGGTCTTGTTCCTGTGGAAACTGGACCCCAAATATTTTTTAAAATAAAGTTAGAAACAATTTTTGTAGCTAGTGATGTACTCTCTGGGTACACATTCAAATATGGATGTGATCTGTTATTATGTAATCTAGAAAAATAAAATTAATGCTTCAATGCTATCCCCCACCATCCTATGTTTAGCAGCTGGAGTGTGCACTGCATACTGTAATTTGTGGGAGGGGGAACCAGGCAGCTTGGAAGAGGGTAGTAAATTTTTTTTAACTTGCCTTCCTGTCAACTGCCTGGCCATCAATGGCCTCTCTCCTGCATCAGCTATTTGGCTGGCATGAGCCTGAGAAGAGACAAGGGGTGTGATGTGCTGGACCAGGAAACTTGGGATGGGATTCAGCATGTTCTAGTAAGTTCTACCCCTCCTTCCCTTGAAATGTCGTAGCCTACACTGCTCCTTGCCCCAGTTTTCCTCTGATCTTCTCCCACTGTGAAACATACCTTACATGTTCCAACACAGTGTTCAGGATATGTGGGAACTTTTGCAAGAGCCCTCTAGTTGTTTGCACTGGCGGTCCTGCAGTGCATTACTCTGATATACCTTTATGACTCCATAAGAGGACTTCAAAGTGGAATACTGTGAGTTTGTAAGCCTTCAGTATGATAAGGCTACCCATTTGCGTAAATCAACACTTTGATACTTTTTCCATTTATTTAAGAAATTTTCTTAAATAAGATATAGTCATAATGTCATCTTCGTGTATACATGGTATAACTGGTGATTCCTCCCCCTCCAAATGTAAGGCTAACATTAGCCTACTTCATATTTACCATGTGTTCTTGTATGGGGAGGAGCAGATGGAACATATCTGAAAGTCCTTTCCTACATATGGATGTGCACACAAAGTCTCATTCTCTGGCCTCCATGTAAATCCACAGTAACAAATGCTGATTACAGGAAGGATCTTTCCCTGTGTTCACTGTTTGTCCCTGCAGACAGGATTCAATTGGCATGTTGGGGCAGAAGTTGGGGCATAATGATATGCTCTTGCTCCCCACTCATGCATGCAGGGACATATGTAGGCAATACTGATTGTATGTCAGTGTTCAAAAAATCATGAAACGAATTTGCATATCCCAAATTTGTCCACTGCTGATTGCTGTATGTGCCGTTTAGGGAAATCCTTGAATACTAGGCAGTATGCTCTTTAAGAAATTGGGAGGGCTAGAGATGCAGCCAGCAATAATGTTGGACTATGGCTGCAATCCTAAGCCCCAGTTAGGCTGGCCTAAGCCCCAGCACAAGTCCCATGATGGCCTAGGAGTGTCACAAAGATGCCATAAGACATTTCTGCACCACTCCTGAGGAAGGGTTAGGCCAGTGCACAGACATATGCTTGCCTCTACCTCAACATGAGAACAGGAAGCCCAATAAGTTGCGCTAGCCTAGGTTAGGATTGCACCCTATGTAAGAATATGGCTGCAGTACTAAACAAACTTTCCTGAGAGTAAGACCTATTAATCACAAGGGAATTCTTTTGAGTGGAGCTTGTACACCCCTAAAGCTTGCATGTAGCCTGGTGCAATTGCACTCCCCTAGCTACACCACTGATTCTAGATACATTTCAGAAGGAGATGTCTATAACCCCCCAAGCCGCATTCAATGATTTATTAGCAAACCTTTCCAAACAGGAAAAGAAGTTGCAATTTAAACCTCATCATTTTTTGAAGTGAAAGGGATTGGATGAAGAGCATCTTCCTTGCTGGAAGCAAGAAAGCTTGGAAATAAAAGGAGGAAAAACAATGTATCCTAGGCTGTAATGAGAAAGTAGACCTGAGAATCTGAAAAAAGCAATTGTTCAATGAGAAATGTTTTATTCAGGATTGACTTTTTCTTCCAAATAAGTTTAAATGCATGGAAATTTTTTTTCATTAAATTGGGTGTGTGTTAAGGAATTTATCTTCATCTCCTTGCAAAAAAATCTGTCACCCTACTGCACACATCACTCTATCTCTTACCCAGAGGCTCTGTCTGAAAAGGATTATCCTTGCCAATGTTTTTGACATGTTGGCAGCTGATCTTTAGCCTTGGGACTTGTGCCTGTCTTTACTACTAAAGTGCTGATTGGCAAACTTGTCCTTGCACAGGCTATTTTGAAGAACTAGTTGAGACTAGCAATAAGTCCTGGAGGAGATCATTTTTACAATAAAAAGTGGAGATAAATAGGTGTTGTATGGCTCTTGGCAAGGGGGGAGGAAATGTGGAAAAGGAAGACTATGGTGAACTTGTTTAAGCAGTTATAGCAGTTGCCTGTCTTTGGAATCTGAAATGTAGTCTCCAGGCATATGTAATCATATTAAAATGAGTCCTCATGCTGTGTTATCACTTATGGCCCAAACCTGTTTGGATTTACTCTGACAATTCATATATGCTGGATTCCTGGTCTTTACTCATTGATAGTTTTTGACCCTATTCTGGCTACATTTCCACCTTGTAATGTGAAATATTTAATTGCAGTTTATGCATTAT
Source organism: Cryptoblepharus egeriae (assembly GCA_030015325.1). Classification (NCBI taxonomy): domain Eukaryota; kingdom Metazoa; phylum Chordata; class Lepidosauria; order Squamata; family Scincidae; genus Cryptoblepharus; species Cryptoblepharus egeriae. The sequence goes on from JAREYC010000005.1 coordinate 72,917,903, forward strand.
TTTGATATTTTCTTCCTGTTATACTAGGTGTACTTGTTTTTATAAGCTTTGTTAGCCACCCTGGCCATTTTTCTCAGCATGGGAAAGAAGGGATATATATCTCCTAAATAAAGAAATGTTGATGACCAGAGAAGTGCAGTAGGGTGGACTGAGCTTTGGGTGATGAGCAAATGAGCAGATGAGCCCTTGAATACCAACCCTATTAATGATAAATAAAACAACAGGCATGAAGAAATGCCCCAAAGACAGCATACACACACCATGCAACATATGGATGCCACTATACCTCTACCCCCTGCAGAAACTATTGGGGCAAAAACAAAGATGGATGAAATGCACAATAATCAAGAACAGCTAACTCTGAAAACAATGAGCTGCTCTAATTCACTAAACCCTGTATATATGTAATTTGAAGATCAAAAAAGCTGTTTTGTAAATCAGATTACCCTTAAATTTTTTGTGATCACATTTTGTGATACTCCTAAAAATGTATTATAACTCCTTATACATATTAGATACTATAAAAATACTTAATTTGTATATTCTGCCTCTCATATTTTGAAAATTAAACCAGCAAATAATTACTTCAGCTGGAACTGAACACCTGGGTGTGAGCGTTTGCAACGGCGGGCAGTGACCTCTGGTTAGAGGCATCTTTGGGGACCTGAGCATATTTGCAGCTGTCTCTTCAACAACAAAAAACCTCATTCTTCATGTTGCTTCTGTCAGGGCCTCTAATCTGATAAGTCCCTTGATACAGAACTTGGCTCCATGTTGAAAAACCATTTTCATTCTCTTAAGAATTTTCAGGGTAGGTAGGATTACAACGAGGGGAAAAGGAAATAAAAACATAGTAATGTCCTTAGGTTAATTGTAATAATGTAGGTGTGGTGATAAAGGAAATATTTCATATGCTAGTTTGGAAGGCAGAATAAACGATGCACTTATGGACTATACACTTGCTGGCAGAAGCATAGATTATCCAAACATGTAAGAAGTACGTATTTCGAGTATGTGAGGAAAGTACAAATAATGTTACTATGGCATTTCAGACATGTTTTGTGAATCATGGTACCAGTCACTTAATAATCCTTGAGTTCTAGGAGCCAGTCTCTGTTCTGGTAGCCCATGTAACAGAACCAGCATACAATAGTTAAGGTGTATGCATATTATATTCCCTATGCCACGTTATCATCACTGGTCTGAGAAATGTGTGGAAGGCACACCAACATCCCTAGTTCCAGTTTCTCCTTAATTTCCTATAGAAGGTTGGTGTTCACTTCCTAACACCATTAGGCAAAAGACTGACAAACTTTATTTGCAATAGTTTTGCTTTACTCTCAGACTGCAATCCTCATTCCTAGTTAGGCCGGCATAGGTCCCAGCAAAAGTCCTGTGTGGGTCTGGGAGTGTCGCAAAAGTGCTGTAAGGTTAGGCAAGTGCACAGACATGCACCAACCTCACCATTACACCATAGCAACGGAGTGGTTTAGGCTGCAATCCTGAAGACACTTTCCTGGGAGTAAGACCCATTGAACACAATGGGACTAACTTTTGAGTAGACATGGTTAGGATTGTGCTCTTAGTTGTGCTGGCCTAAATTGGTTAGGATTGTACCTTCAGTCCGCCAGATAAAGCTATTGTTTGTTATACCATGTTTTCTCACACAAATAACCTGATGCCTATCTTCGCAGAAGTCCCATTATAGTCAATGGGGATTACTCCCAGGAAACTGTGGATAGGATTGCTGCCCTATTTATTAGAAATTTTTTTTAATGCCATTTAGATATAACCAGCTCTTCTTTTTATCTTCCAAATTATTCATGCAGTGAAATCTTGATTCTTGCCACATTGCTCTGTTTAAAGGAAAGCATCTCTTGTTCATTATGCAGCTGCAGCTTGCTTTAATCAAGAGATGTGGAAGGGTAGAGGATGAAGCATTTAGTATGGATCTGCAAATTCAGGTTTGATTCATACAAACTGAAGGCTGTTTCACATTTTGCAAATGAAGAAATTCACTTTATGCACCAGCAGTTCTCTCTCTGTCATATGAGGAAGATAGACTTTTTCACTACATATAAGTGTTGTGGGAAGCCACAATTGGTTCTGGCTTTGTGCCATGTATATATATGGTATGCATGTGTTGAAATAGGCCCTTTTTCCATTATAAACTGCACACAGTCTAGCTACTAAATCTTGAATGTGTGAAGCAGCCCAACTATACTTTCCAGTGTAGCCCAACTCGTATTCAAAGACTGGTAAGTAATGTGAGAATTTCTATATGTTTATGGTAAGAACCATAGGGGTGAGAACAACAGGACTTCAAAAGTAATTGCAGAGCTTAGGTTTTTTTAAACACAGAGATGTACATCTGTTATCAGATTCTTTTTTCTGAATCCTAAGCTACCATGACTTGTGAAAGAGCACTCATGTTTGAAAACATAGGAAATAGCTCCAGATCACTTTTGAAAAAGCATAACTTTATCCTGCTCAGGCCTCCTGTGAGTGGAGATTTTTTAGGCTACAGTACACTGTAGATTGCCATGTGTATAAATGAGATGGGGAGTGCAAAGTACTATGCTATATAGATAAAATTGAATTTTTAATTGTTTATTAGCAACGCACATGTCACTTGGAATGCCTTCCCCCATTAATTTCCTTAGAATATAATTATGGCATTCTCTCTTTGGAATCTGGATTTTAAAATAGTCTGAGCAAGCAAGTAACAGAGGTGTGACTCGATCCCAGAAGCCTTCAAAACATTATATTTTACTTTCAAAAGACTATCTTACAGTTCATGGAACTGCAGTGTGAGGCTGCAGTCACTTTCCTTTCAGTAAGTACTATTGAACTCAGTGGGACTTACCGTACTTCTGAGTACACATGGTTAGGATTGCACTGTGAGTGCCCCTTTTTCCTGCAAGCAGGCTTTTTAATGACAGAAAGGTTTATCTTCCATCTGTAAAGAAAACTTTTCTTCCATGACTTGAGCTGTCGTAGTGTTTCTGGTTGCTCAGTGGATCACAATTCCCACCCCCAGCTTTCAATCTGCTTTTGTGCATGCACATCGCTGCCAAAACTTCTGGAGCCTTCGCTTTGGCTCTGGGATTCAAATACACTGTGATGAATTTGGACCACTAGGGTGCATATTAATTTCTCCTGATTCTAGTTTATGTATTGTTGATCAGAGAAATGTGTGGCATGAGCAGCCAAGCTTTTGGTTCTCTTTCACTTTTTTCCTATTCCACCTCCCAACTGACTGTATGTCTTGAATCCCAATCCAAAGGAAGTCTACTTAGACGTCTACACCCCTTTGTAGCATATGGGTTGTGCTCCCAATTAAGTGTGCAATCTTAAATTTTTTCCCCTTAGAAAAGGGAATGGGGAGAGAAAGCCAGAACCATTCTCTCCCCTAATGCATCATTTCCAGCAAGAGGATAGGAATGTGCTAAAGATGTTTTAAGTGAAAAATTAACCTTCATTTATCTGCAAAACTCGTGGAAACATGGCTCTCCCTCCCAAGCTTGTCTTTAAGGGCTTAATTACATTTATGAACTTCACCTCTTTATACCTTCTCATTTATATTAAGTTCTTTAGCTGTAAGATGCCAAGACATTCTTGAAGCGTTAAACATGTTTGCTAGAAATCTTTTTTTTAATGTCTTTGTTGGGCCTCTCCCCTCCTTGTCTTGAATCCAGGCACCAGAACTGAAATATTCTTCTGACAGCTAATACGTTTTGCATTTGGGAAAGCTTTTTTGCTCTGCTGCCAAAGAAGCTGTTTTTTATTTTAAAATGTTTTTGAAGCAATCTTGCTTTAATTAGCCTGCTTGAGAAATTTCATGTCACTTTTCCATGAGCGTGGGTGGGAGAACCTTGGAGCCAGAGCTGTCTTTTGCTGTTGGAGAGCTGGTATAAATCCCAGAGAATGAAAACATATTTTTCCACTCTCCCAGTCTGCCAATGGGGGACTTGGCCATGATTTTTAATTAACAGACTGTTCTAGTCTTCGCTGTCCCAACTGTCTCAGTGCTAGCCCTGATCCAACCCAACTGTAGTCTTTGTGCCCTCTTGCTATCGCACATCATACCAAGGGAATTCTGTGCTCCCAAATCTCAACATTTGTAAGCAAAAATCTGTTAAAATGTAGAACTTTTGCATCTTTCAAAACTGCTTGATTTTTGAAGAGATTTGTTTGCATGACTGTGTTAACTTTGAGGCTGGAGGTGAAGGTTCAAGTGAACAATAATGGTACATTAAGTACAGTGGTACCTTGGTTTAATAATTCATTTGGAAGCATGCTTGTAATCCAAAACATGTATATCCAAGCAAATTTTCTTATAAGAACTAATGGAAACTCAGATGATTTATTCCACAAGCTCAAAATCTATATATGACCGACTTACTAACTCACCAATGCCCAGCCAAAACCGCCAGACATAAAGTGTGAAATTTGGGAAGGGTGTTCCTTCTGTGATGGAGGCCAGTTTTGGGGAAAGAACCAGATTTGAGAAATTCAAACTGGAATGGGATGAAAAGGGGCACATGATTTCTTTTGTTTACATTGAAGAATCCCTGACTGATCAATGCCCTGCCCCAACCCCTGCACCTACATGAAATTTGTGGAGGGTATTTCTTATGTGATGTGAGCACCCACTAAGAACAGATTTCTAAAAATTAAGCCTCTAATGGGGTGAAAAGAGGTGCAACGTGTTTTTGTCCTATACTTAACATTGAAGACTAATCAACACCTACCCCCCAATTCTGCACGTGCTCAGTAGGGGTGTCCACGATTGGAGTGGGCAGATGGTGCAATGGGGGGGGGTAAGGTTTGAGTGTTGCAGGAGGGGTGATACACAGGGGCTTTTGCACCGGGGAGTTTTTTGAATAGGGGTTTATGCATGGGGGTTTACATGGGGGGTTTTTTGCACTGGCTTTTTTGAACGGGGATGTTTGGGGGGGGTATTTGCACTGGGGTGTTACCCGCAACAGTGGGTAAATTTCACTAGTATTTATATAAAAATGATTACAATGCTGTAATACAACACAAAGTAACAAAATACAGAATATAAAGAAAAATAAGACAAAATTAACCTGCACTTAATCTCTCAGGCTGCAATCTGCCCCCTTCACAGGAGTGAGCCCCACTATAATCGGGCTAATAGGACGTTCAAGGATAGGTGTCTCAGGCTCCTTTCCATTGCCCCCCTTTATATAGGAGTGATCCCATTGACCGTAATAGGCTTACATCAGAGTAGACATGTATAGGCTAGTCTCACAGGAGTGGATGAGGAGGTGCTGGCGCAGTGCTGAACCCTGCTGTATCCTAGCCGGACTAATTTTTTAAGTTGTTTATCAAGACATTGCTTGTATAACAAGTTGAAATTTATTAGAAATGTTTGCTTGTTTTGCAAAACACTCCCTATCCAAGTTACACTCAATCCAAGATTTTACTGTATTTCTATCACTAGGAGGCAGATGGAGGTCTCTTAACGTAAGAGGATATGGGGCTACTCTGCCAACTGTACTTTAGAAAGCTACAGAAAGCTATGTAACATTTATTCAGGCCCTTTCAACTTTATAGCACCTTAGATGTGTCAATTTGGTATGAAATGAAATTTCTCTCTCTCCAATCCTGTATTTTGAGATTTTTTTCTAATGTTGGATTGATCAGAATTTCATAAACTGCTTTCTAACTTAGACTTGAGATCCCTTTAGTACCATTCTGCAGTGCCCTCATTATATTTGTTTGGTTTTTTTGTTTTTGTTTCTTGGCTGGTTGTGGAGAGACCTTGTGCAAACATTCTTTCCTAATGGATTTCTCAAATGTACTAGCAGCCGTGCAAGCAAAGGCAGGTGTCACGTCAAATACTTCTCCAGTGAAATGTGATCCATCCCACTTGATCTGTTATACTCATTCTCGCTTTTAAAGGGCCTCTCTGTTGGCTGTTTGGCCCCAAAGAACATGGTGTGAGCTCAGGGACTAGTGAAGGAAACTAGCTCAGCCAACAGAAAAGACAAGGTCTAGTCACTCAGTGAGAAACTTTATTTCTTGTTCTCTGGTGTAAACTTTGAAAGCATAGCTACATCTGTAAATCTGTTATATTCCAACGTTTTTCTTCAACTGAACATTAGGACAAGTGTTTTCATAAATAAGAACGTGATTACAGAAAAAGTGAACTTGAACAAGTGTATTTCTATTTGCATGGGTTTAAATTTTGTGCAACATAGAAATTGTATAGCTCCATTATAGAAATATACTTTGAATTCTAAAGTGATTGTTCATTTTAAAAATTAGTATCTTTGATCCAGGGTTGAAAGGGCAGTAAATAACAAAACATTTGAAAGCAATTTTATTTGCATTTCTCAAATTCTCTTGTATGTCAAATGAAAACAGATTGAAGTGCTTGGCAGGTAGGTTATAGCCTAACAGTGCTTGTATATGGTGTTTTTGCAGATAATGTTTTCTAGTTTCAGCCTCTTATCAGTCCAATCTTATCTGCAGCTTACCATGGCAGGGCTGTGGGTGGCGCAAGCGGTTAAGACGCTGTGCCTGTTAACCAACAGGCCAGGGTTCGAGACCCAGATCGGCCCCACAAGATAGGGTGAGCTCCTGTCCTTAGCCCAGCTCTGCGACGCCAGCTGGATCCAATTGTATTGGCTCTGCCTTTCCATTGGACTAGTTCAGTGGCATGGAGAGGGGGGATTTGCTGCTTAGGTAACAGCCTATCCTCCATAACAATCCAACACAGGCTTTCGTGCTTCGCATGCAGCGTATGCAGCGCCGAGCATGATACCATAGTCTTTTAAGACTGACGGAGGCATGCTTGTGACATCCACCACTCTGTGGATATCTGAGTCTCTGAGTCTCTGTGACTGAAAGCCATGCTTCGGTTGTGGCTGAGTGGCCTTCTGGACTTGCAGATGCTTTTCTGGAATAGGTAGCCTGGCTGACAGCAGGGGAGTGAACTGTCTCATAGTGAGAAAAAGCTAAAAATCTACAAATGATTACTTGTAAAAAAGCCCTGTTGAAATTAGTAGGATTTACTTACAAGTAATGGGATTCAAATTAGGGGCTGGGATTCAAAACATTTTGGGCTCTTATAAATGTATATTCTAACTAATTGGCTATCTCTGTGAAATTAAATATGAATAGTATAATCATCAACTTGGTTATTATCTGCCTGTGAAGCACTCAGCTCAGTCTAATGATACAGCATTAAACTGATGTTATAGAAAGTTCATTGATGATTATACTTATGCTAAGAAAGGCGCCTGGCTCCTACTGTTTTCATGCTGATGGTAGGGATTCCTTGTGGTTAAAAGATGAGCTTATCTTTCAGAATGATGCAATCAGCTATTTTGGTATTTTTGGTTATATAATTTTAAGTGTTCTGCTGAACTGTTAAAAGGAACATTCATACCAGTCTTTGCTTGGTGGTTGGTCCAAGAAATTAGATATAAAGAAGAAAGTGATAGGCAGGACAAACATATTGACAAGCAGAAAACTAGAGCTGTGTAATATATTTCTGCTAAGAAAGGATGGAATTGTAATTTTTTGCTTCCAGTTTGTGGCATAGTACCTTAGTCCATGCTCTACTCTGATTGCCCAAAGTGTAAATAGAGCCAAGGAATCAACAAATAGGTACATACACTTCAGCTAATCGGTATATTAAAGAGTAGCTGACATTGTCCAATAGGAAAAATGTAATAACTATCATTTCATAGCAGATCATTTTATTTCACTGTTACTTCTTTTCATGTATGAAGGCTAATTGCCCTCTCATTGTTCTCTTAACAGATCTCAAAGACTTCAAATATGAAGGGCAGCATGTGATTGAAGTTGATGAGGGCAATACAGCTGTGATTGCATGTGATCTTCCTGAAAGCCATCCAAAGGCCCAGGTTCGCTACAGTGTGAAACAAGAATGGCTGGAGGCCTCCAGAGGTGAGCTATGATTAGGGAAGAAAGAAAAAATTAGAGTAGGTAATTCCTTTTTATTTCACACTTTTTTCTGGTCTGTTTTGCCTTCTCTCTATCTCCCTTGGATGTGTCTTCTGGGTTCTTCTGTGCAGCCATTATTCTGTGTTCAGCAAGTGCTGTCGCTGTCTGGAAATTAGACATAGGTCTCCACAACTGCAGATGTTTCCTCTACTTAATAGTTTCTTCCCTTTCTAATGACACTAAAATGTACCTGTGAAAGGTTGTTTGTCTTCTAAAAAATACAAGGAATTTGGGGAAAATTCTATCCAAACATGCAGCTAATATAACAGTGAAGATTAGGGATATTTGGTGCTGGTGGAACCTTAGATCTATTGCTGTTGCTTCTTCTACAAAAACTGCATGCTCGTACATTTAACAGCATTGCATATGATGCAAAATAAGTTGACCCCTTTAGGATCTACCTATACCTGCAGTATGTACCAGAAAGTGGGAGAATAGATCTTGGTTGGATAGATATTGAGTGTGAAGGACATGATGCTAAGGAACTCCAGACTATAGAGTCGTTTTGCAGATGAGAAACCACTAAAACCCTACCAACCTCGAGTATATAGAGTCCCTACCTTGGCTGCAGATGCAAGTGAAGACAACTTAGCGCTCCACACAGAAAAAAACTACAAGAAGTAGATTTTTTTTAAGGAGCATAGTGTCTCAGACTTGGAGACAGACTTGGGTCTTACTTGGAGATATGTGATGTCTATATATAGATCAGTTGCACACCTTCCCTATCCTGTTGCCTTTGGCTATCACTGAAGCCCAGTTCAAACGTAAGTATATTCTGGTGCTCCTATCCTGGACTCCTGCAATATCATATTAGGAAAATCTTTGCCTGGCATCCTTGATGTATGTTGACAGTAAAGCAGGCCTTCATCAGTCTTGAAAGACTGGTATCGTGCTCGGCGCTGCATACGCTGCGTGCGAAGCACGAAAGCCTGGGTTAGATTGTTAGCAGCAAATCCCCCTTTCCACGCCACTGATTTAGTCCAATGGAAAGGCAGAGCCAATACAATTGGATCCAGTTGGCGTCGCAGAGCTGGGCTAAGGACAGGAGCTCACCCTGTCTTGTGGGGCCGACCCAGGTCTCAAACCCTGGCCTGCTGGTTAACAGGCACAGCGTCTTAACTGCTTGCGCCACCCACAGCCCACATGTTGACAATATCATGGAAGTTATATGCAGTCGGAAAAAGCAGGTGACATTCACTTAGGAAATCTAGCCATATAATTGATCTAAACCAGTGGTTGTCAAACTTCCTAATGCCGTGACCCCTTAATACAGTTCCTCATGTTGTGGGGACTCCCAACCATAAAATTATTTTCGTTGGTACTTCATAACTGTAATTTTGCTACTGTTATGAATAGTAATGGAAATATCTGATATGCAGGGTATATTTTACTTGTTACAAATTGAACATAATTAAAGCATAGCAATTTATCATAAAAACAATACGTGATGATAGATAGATAGATAGATAGATAGATAGATAGATAGATAGATAGATAGATAGATAGATAGATGTGGCATAGCTAAGAGGGGTGACTGGGGAAGGTAGGTAGGTAGGTATCATGGGACTGATTTCTGAGTAGACATGCATAGAACTGGGCTCTAAGGCTGCAATCCTCCCCGCCCCTAGGCTCCACATAGTCTCACAGCTGCTCAGAGGCTCCTTCTGAGCTGCTTCTCAGCGGCTTCTTCCAGCCCCAGCGGCTCTAGCGTTTCTGCCAGGTCTTCCCACATGGCCCCCTGCACCAGGAGTCTTTAGCAACTCCCAAAGGGGTCCCGACCCCCACTTTGAGAAACACTGATCTGAACTGATTTGAAAGATGAACTACAATAATTTTTCCATATTTTGCTCAAATTCGTCAATAATTTGCTCATATTTTGAAACCTATGATTGCTGTTAACAACCTCTTCCACCCTCTGATGTTTTACATTTACTAAAGAACACGCACTGTCAGTGAAGTCTTAAGTCCTTATCCTAATTCTTTTTATGAATTCATATGTTTTCAAGATCTATGCCTGAATATTCAGTAGCGCTGTTCTTTGTCTTTTTTATTCTTACCAGTTATACTTACCATTTTCCCCTCCCAAACATAGTTGATGCCATTTCTTCCAAGTACTACTGCTGTTATCTTAATTTGTTGTCTATAGCATGCTAGACGCTACACCACACTGAGGTTCCCTGGTCGTGGAAATAACCCTGAATAATTTCCTTCATCTTAACAGACAATTACCTGATCATGCCTTCTGGAAATCTTCAGATAGTTAATGCCAGTCAAGAGGATGAGGGAACTTACAAATGTGCAGCCTACAACCCTGTCACCCAGGAAGTGAAAACATCAGTATCTAGTGAGAAACTACGTGTGAGACGTAAGTCACCCTTTGTGTTTCCTGGATCAGTACTCTCTTTACGTTGGATGTCCCATTTTAAAGGGACACTTTCAGCTTTGCAAGAGTTGAATGAGTTGTTGGTGAGCAAGAGTCACTTGCTGCCATATCCCATTTAGTGGCTGTTGGAAGCAATAAACTTTTCTGCCCTGATAAACTCATCTGCCACATGTGCCAATAAACTTATCTGCACTGATTCCTTTCACCCTATTGTAGGTTCAACAGCTGAGGCAGCTCGCATAATTTATCCCCCAGAGACTCAGACCATCATTGTCACCAAGGGTCAAAACCTAATTCTGGAATGTGTAGCTAGTGGAATTCCACCTCCTCGTGTTACATGGACTAAGGATGGCTCCAACGTTTCTGGCTACAACAAGACCCGGTTCCTTCTTAGCAATCTATTGATTGATACGATTAGTGAGGCAGACTCTGGGACTTATAGTTGTATGGCTAACAATGGAGTAGGAGAGACAGGAGCAGCAGTCATACTTTACAATGTTCAAGTATTTGGTGAGTACAGCTTGGGGGTCTTTCCTCTTAAACACAGCACCTACAGCTATGATTCGGAGAGTGTATACTTGTCATTTGATAGCTGTCACCACCCCATTTAACAGAAGGCTTCCTTGGTATCAGTAACATGGAAGAGGTCATGCTGCTGTTTTATTTACAGTTGCAGATAATCTAACTAACTACATAAGGGGTGGGCAACTGGAGTCCAGAAGCCAAATTCATTTCCTGAAGAATTCCTAACTAGTTCCAGTGTAGTCCCTGATCCCAAAACCCCCCTTCCCCATACACAATATACTTTCTTTCAGTCTGAAGTATATCCAAATTCCCTCTACGCAGTGTCAACAAAGGTTTTTTTCTCAAAGCCTTTTCTTTATTATCATGAATATGTTTATGTATATATAAAAAATATAAATTTTATAATTTTTATATATAAAATATCCTTGCCCCCAAGGATATGCCCTGTTTATATAAAAAAATATCCTTGTCCCCAGCTCATTTGAAATGTAACTGTGGTTTCTTTTCAGAACCTCCAGAGGTTAGCATGGAACTTTCTCAGCAGATCATCACATGGGGTCAGAGTGCAAAGTTTACTTGCAAAGTTCGAGGAAACCCCCAGCCGACAGTTGTGTGGCTGCGTAACGCAGTTCGTCTCTTCTCCAGTCATCGAATGCAGCTGTCTCGGAAGGCCTTGAGGGTCTCCAGTGTGGGGCCCGAGGATGAGGGGATATATCAGTGCATGGCAGAGAATGAAGTTGGGAGTGCACAGGCTATGGTACCACTGAGAACTGTCCAACCTGGTAGGTCTTAAGGAAGTGGGTTCTTATAAACCTGTGCGGGAGCAGTCCTAAGCATCTTTCCAGCACTGGCATAGCTGTGCCAGTGGAGCACATGAGAGTCAGAAGCAACATGGAAGGAGGTTTCAAAGGTCTGAAGAACTAGTTTCAGTCTGTGGAATCTCCAAACATGGCCTCAAAAACCATGTTGGTGCATTTGCATCACCATCAGGGAGTTAGGACTAAGTAGTAAGTCAGATACACCAACAATTTTAATTCTAGCAGAATGTAGGTGTCTTTGAGACACATTTTAGTTTTCATTTTATGAAGAATAGAAACATGGCCAGGTCACACAATTCCAGGGGTGAAAATGCTTCCTTCTATTGGCTACCCTTCTATTGGCTATTGGTTTTTTCCTATGTTTTATAAAAGCTTAAGGGTCTATGAAGACCTTTGTTGTTTAGTCATTAAGTTGTGTCCGATTCTTCAAGACCCTGTGGACTACACCACTCCAGATCCCTTATCTTTCACTAGCTCCCAGTTTGTTCAAATTCATGTTCAATTTCAATGACACATGTGTTATATTTTATAAAACCATGTTTCTCATCCAGGTCTATTTGTCTGCCTCAATTTGAAAGTGGCAAAGTTTATTTATTTAATGTATTTCTGTCCTGTCTTTCCAGTCTAAAACTCCTCAAGGTAATACACATTAATAATACCAGGTTCGTGTTTAGTTTCCTGCTGTCTCCTTTTGTAAGCTGGAATGTCAGCTTCAAACTGAGAGGAAGCAGCCTAAAGCCTACTAAAGATCTATGGAAAAGATTGTATTTCAGATATACCTTTCCTAACTTTGGGTAGTGAGATGGTATCAATTTTAAGAAATGTGTTGAATGTTTTAGGATTTTTGCATTTGCACAAATGTTTAAATATGCATTTGCCTTCCTTCTTTCAGAAACAACTCTGAAACCACAGCAAGTCTCTGTTGCAGATTCAGCTCAAGATGCCACAGTGCCTACCAAACTTAGCAGCATTCTGAAAGACAAAACTGGACTCCCAAGACTCAGGCCTACCACACCAGCAGTGTCTGTTCAGTGTCCTACCAAAGTGCTGGTGTCTCCAGCTGAGGCCCCTGTCATTCTTAGCTCTACCAGAACAACTAAAACTGATTCCTATGATCTAGTGTGGAGACCACGGCATGATAGCAAAGCCTCTATTCTCTACTATATTGTAAAACATCGCAAGGTTAGCATCTATCAGACTTCATTTTTAAAAATTTTTATGCTCATACCTTACATTGCTTTTGTATTTTTAGTCTTCATGCTTTGTTTGTATTTCTGTTCTCTTAAACTCTTAAGTGAGGCCCACACCAGACACAAATTATTCCATCAAAATAAACAGACACAAATTATTCCATCTATCAGTCACATCCATGAATGTCAGCACATACGGGATTTACAACCGCACGTTCACTCCAATTCAAGGATTTCCTTATGGCAGAAGCTGTACTGGTTCCTCCACCAGTGTTTTCTGTCATCCTCTGATAAGCTTCCATTATCTCCATATATCCCAGCAACACTTGGGATTCCCAGGGATGGGCATATCTTTCTGAGGGCAGAAAACTTCCCGCTTTGGACATATTATATGATTTGGCATTCCAACATGGCAACCCTTAGTACTTGAGTTCTGTATCTTCATGTGGGTTTTGAACAGAAGGTAAAGAAAGGTACAGGTGTGTGACTCCCTCAGTGACATGAACAAAGTCCTTCTACTTTGCCCTGCAGCTTGTAAAGGTTCAGACATGGACAGGCAAGCTGTTGATATCTAAGAACTTGCAACTTTATATTCAAAACCCACATGGAAGAAAGAGGCAGAAGAATTAAAAAGGTTTTGGCTTATACTATAGAAAGAACTTGCAGATAAGACAACCTGTGTTTGTCTGGCATTCAAATATGCACTTATTCTGTGGTAAATGCTGATTTCAGTGTGGGTTTCTGCAAATTGGTTGAGAACCTAAGTGATAACTAGTGCAGACAAAACTAATAGATATCCAAGATTTTATCTCTGCTACGATTAAGTCATGGCCTGTGGCCTGTGTTAATGCTTTGTTAATGCTGTGTTAACACTGGCCTGTGTTAATGCTGAATTTGTCCCTGTATGTGAGACACAGAGCTGCCCCCAGTCACATATCAAGGAGTGATCCCAGACCAGTATGAAATCTTAGCTTGCAATTTGTCCGCTATTCGTTTTGTCTCATTTGGGTCCCTCTTTTATCTAAAAACTTCACCTAGAAGGTTCTTGGGTCAGAGGAAGTTGCCATGGGTCACTACATTCGGGACTAACATGTTTCCAGCACAACCCAAATTCTCAGCTGGAGACTTTTTCTTGTGTCTTAAAGATTTTCGGAGGGGGCAGGGGCTGTAAATGGTCCTTGGAAGATTTGCATCAGACAAGCATTAGAGCCACAGAAGCACAGTCAGAACATAGTTTGAACATTATACTTACAATCTCTGCTAAGAATTACCTTAACTTGGATATATAATGTTGTGGGGACAGAGGAGAATCTATAAGCATTGCAGGATGAGAATAGGGGCACAGATGGGTGTACTTGTCACCTCCAAACTGCTTCATTTCCCCCCTGAATTGACACCTTACCTTCTCCATTGGCAATGTATGATACTTAATTTTCTCTTTTAGGACAGCAAAACTAAATTATGTTTCAGGTTTGGCAGCCTCAATGATGAGGTTTGGCAGGCAGATAACATTATATAGATTGTATGTCTTAAAACTGTAAAAAAATTCCTTCAATCCTTATTGATTTCCTTTGGTTGTTTTCAGTTCGACTGCTTTGTGATTACCATATTTCTAGACACTTTGACTCAGGAACTGCCTAGGATTTCTCTGTTAACAACCATTTGTTTATGGTGATTTTGATTTTTAGGTCACATGGCCAAACAATTTTATTTCTCAGCTTTAAAATGTTAATTGTTATATAGGAAACTGAGCTTGCCTATGAACATGCACATACAGAGTAGTTCAAGTGGTGATAAAGCAAAAAAGAGAATTGTGGAAAAGAAATTGTGAAAAGTGATCTGCTTCTGATTCTTTAATACAAACCTGCGTTTTTGCTCTTTAAAATGAATCCACTAATAGCCATGCTTGTTCCTTGCGCTTCTGCAGGTTATGAATTCATCAGATAGCTGGACAGTCCGAGATGTCCCAGCCAACCAGCATCGTTTGAGCCTAACAAAATTGGATCCAGGAAGTTTGTATGAAGTGGAGATGGCTGCCTACAACTGTGCTGGAGAAGGCCAGACAGCCATGGTGACCTTCAGAACTGGTAAAGATTGCATACTTTTCCCAATTAAAAGAAATGGGAATGGGGAGAAACAGGAATGGGGTCATGGGTGAGTTGTGTTGGCCTAAATTGATTCGGATTGATTAGAATTACTACTCTGTAATAAAAGTGATAATTGTCTTAAGGAAAAAATGTAGAGTTTAAATGGCTGAAAATTAAACACATTTCCACAAACACTCAACCAGCTTACTACATGTGTGTTAACAAAACCTACTGAGGGCCTTGAGTTGTAAGCTATTGTGATAATGCTTTGTTTGTATAGTTGACAGTTTGCACAGTTGACATTAAATATTACGGCAGCTTTCATAATTTTTTTAAACTTTATTTAGGGCGACGACCAAAACCTGATATTGTTGCCAGTAAAGAACAGCAGATTCAGAGGGATGATCCTGGCACTAGCACACGGAGCAGCAACCAATCAGACAACACTCGTCTATCTCGTAAGGCCATGTGACATTTGCAACCAGAGGGGGTTTTCAGGTTTAGAAGCCAGTTTGTTTGCATGATTGGGAAAAAGTTTCACATAAAAGAGAATGCTGTCAGAGCAGCAGAATGAGGCATTGCTTATCCCTGTTGCTCCTCTTCACTCCGAAATATTTATATTTTTGATTTATATCCCACTTTTCTCCCCAAAGCATAGCCAGGGTGCTCAAGTATTGTGTTAAGTATTGGCATCCATCAGTCTTGAAAGACTATGGTATTGTTCTCGACGCTGTATGTGAAGCACAAAGGCCTGGGTAGATTGATATAGAGGATAGGCTGTTACCCAAGCAGCAAATCCCCCTCTCTCCGCACCACTGAAAGAGTCCAATGGAAGGGCAGAGCCAATACGATTGTTTCCAGCTGCATCGCAGAGCTGGGCTAAGGACAGGAGCTCACGCTGTCTTGTGGGGTCCTGGGTCTCAAACCCTGTCTTACTGGCACAGTGTCTTAACCACTTGTGCCACCCACAGCCCCTACCCAGGGTGGCTAACAACACATTAAAAATGCACAAAAGTATTAAATAAAAACATTACAGCAAATCCTCAATTTATGAGCATTCAAGATATGAACTTTTATACATACGAACATCCCTGTTAAGATAGAAACTTTTACTCATACAAAAAAGGTTGGCAGGAAGGATCTTTCTCCCTGTCCTCTCCTCTACAGACCAGGGTCTGGGGAGAAGGGGTGATACCTCCCAATCCTCCAGGCCTGGTGCTGTGCTGGGCTGCGAGTATCTGGAGAGGGGGCAGTGAGGATCCTCACCTCTCCTCTCCCCAGAATCCCAAGCCCGATATGCAGGGCTTCTGGGCAGATTTGTTAGTAAGTTCACCACCTTTGTTGGACTTACAAACAAATTGACTTACAAATGAGTGTCCAGAACAGAACTTATTTGTAGGTAGTGGACTTACTGTATAGACGTCCCTCATTATCCACTAGGGTTCCATTCCGGAACCTCCCATGAATTAAAAAATCAGTCTATTCAGCAGCAAACAGGATATCCAAATAGGATAGCCAGGATGATGTAGTGTGTTAGGGAATTACTTGGACTGAGATGTGGTAGATCCAGATTCATATCCCCCCTCAACCATGAAGCTTCCTGGATGACGTTGGATCAGTAACTCACTCTCATCTTCACCTACCTCCTAGAGTGTTTTGAGGGCAAAAATTTAAAAACTTTGTAAGCTGCCTTGGGTATATGCTTTGGCATGAGAAAATAAATATGGTTAACGCCAATATACAATAACAAGACATGTAAATGTCGAATACTGGGACACCTTTGACACATTTGGGTCAAATGGTCCTGTGACTAACCCTTCAATCCGGAGTAACTATGATAGCACATAAGAGACATTATGGGCGCAATCCTGAGTAACTACGGGGAGTCCTTCCTCCAGTGTAAGAACAGTTTGCTCTGGATTGCAATATGAATTTCCCATAGGTTTTCACTAGGTGGTGCAGTAACTCCGGGTGCACATAAAGTCTCTTATGTGCTCCCATAGTTACTCTGGATTGTAGGGTATGTGCACCCATAGTTACTGCATCACCTAGTGAAAACCTATGGGAAATTCATATTGCAATCCAGAGTAAATTGTTCTTATGCCGGAGGAAGGACTCCCCGTAGTTACTCTGGATTGTGCCCTAAGGTAGCTCAATCTGCTGAAGGAGGCTGCAGCACTCTTTGTCCAGTCTGAAACCAGAAGGTGATTTTATATCTGCTAACATGAGTCTTCTGTTAATTATAGCTCCAGAGGCTCCTGATCGTCCTACAATCTCACTTGCATCTGAGACATCAGTCTATGTGACTTGGATCCCCCGTGGGAATGGAGGTTTCCCTGTTCAGTCATTCAGAGTGGAATATAAGAAGTTGAAGAAGCTAGGAGACTGGGTGCTTGCCACCAGCGACATTCCTCCTTCTCGTCTGTCTGTTGAAATTACAGGATTAGAGAAAGGTAAGACATCTTTCTAAGCACACTTTCTTTTTATGGTTTTTGAAAGAATGTCATCCTTGTTATCTTCTTGTACAATGATCATTTTATTCCAGTGGTACTCAAAAGTGGGGGTCAGGACTCCCTTGGGGGATCATAACCTCAGGTTCGGAGGTTGCGAGAGGGGAGGAAGGGGATTGTGAAAAGCTGGGTGCCACCATCTTGGAATCTGGCACTGGGCACAGCCAATATGGAATGGGGCACTCAGGCTGCAATGGGACTTACTTCTGAGTAGACACAGAGGAGCCCTGGCATCATAGTGATGTTAAGTTCCTGTTTGATGTCACCTCAGTGGCTTCTGTTCAGATGTTCACTTTCAGAAGGGGTTCCTGCACTGAAATGTTCAAGAACCACCTTTCATAGATGTTGTGTGTTGCATCTTTCAGTTCTACAGAGATCAAAAGGCTCCCATGAAGCTCCAATATTATTCTCTCGTTGTCAGACTACATATTCTCAACTACCTCGTATATATAATGGTAGCCAAACAGCCCCATTTTTGGATATGAAAAGCTACCTGAAAAGGGAGCAATTGGGAGTTTATATGGTTCTTGTCCTCTGCTTATTAACTTTTCTCCACCCACCATTATCCAACTCCTTGCAGTGTTTCTTCCTGTATTAGTTCAGAAACATATTTGCCATCTCACCAACAGCTCTTTTAATCCTTTAAAAGAAAAAAAAAACATAGACCCTACCCTCGTTTTCTGCTTGCAACTATGCTGCTTAAAGCAGTTTTACATCCCAAAAAAGTGGCTGAGGACAGGAGGTTGCTGTCTAATATTACACTTCTTTGGTGTGATTTGGCTCTCTGTCTCTTTATGTATTCAGAGACAAGAACAAGGTGAGATCTCTTTGAATACTTGGACTGGACAACAGATGAAGTATTTTAACCAATGGCCTGTGGGGAAAAAACCCTAAAATTAGAAAACTTTGCTGTGTTTTCTTTCTCAGGTTATTGGCTAGGAAACAACATTTCTGTGATATGTCCATTTGCCACCTGTGAATATGGAGTGGCTCAGTTTTCAGGAAGAGATTAACGGGTATTACGAAGGACAAATGTCACTCCTTTCTTTTCACCTTTCTTCTCCATTGTTTTTATGTTTTGTATTCTAGGCATATCTTATAAATTCCGGGTGCGAGCACTGAACATACTAGGGGAGAGTGAACCGAGTGCTGCATCTCGACCATATGTGGTATCTGGCTACAGCAATCGTGTGTATGAGCGTCCTGTTGCAGGCCCTTACATCACCTTTACTGATGCCATCAATGAGACCACCATCATGCTAAAATGGATGGTAAGCCCTAGAAGATAGGATTGGGGACGAAGATGCAAAGGATGGGAAAGGGTTTTTTTTAAATCTGCAGCTACTCAATAGGGATTGCAGTGTTTGTCATCAGATGATTTCACGTAATATGACCAATCTTGTCTGGTTTCAAACTTGAAGCATTCATACAGACCTACCTTAAATTTCTGTGCAGTTTCACTTCTTGTTCTAATTTCTGTGTATTTGAGTTGGGGACTTTTTCTGTGTCCTCATGTCCATGCACACAACCTGATTTTACTGAACTTGCAATTAAGATATTTTGTTATCATTGTGTTTTATTTATCAATTCCATAACTGATCAGTATTATTCCCCACATTTCAGTTGCCCACTAAAATGCAACTTTAATAGAATGTCCCCCCAACTTTAAAATCCTTTTAGATGGAGGAAAATAATTTTTCTGATTACTTAGGATGAGTAAAGTTGTCCTTTAATTTTTTTCATACGGGAAAATCAAGAGCAAAAGTTTCCCACATCTTACCATAGTTATAAAGGTAACATAAATCTAATACAGCAGAGTGTGTCACTAAATGGTATATTATATTGTAAGTCATGTTTTAGTGGGTTTTTGTTCTTTGTACATACACTTCACAAAGTGAAGTATTACACCTGCTACTACAGGCATTCAAACCCAGATCCAGTTGCCAGATACAGCCCTCAACAAGCCTCTATGTGGCTCACGTCAGGTCTACTGATCTGGCCCATGGATGAGCTCTGCTTCCCTCACTTCTGGAGGGTGTTCTGCAAGCTGGGAAAGCTGCAATCACTAGTTTTATATACAAGCTTTAGAAGCCTCCCTCTGTGTGTTAGAAAGTGCTTATAAACTGATTTGAATTCATTTATTAGTCCCATCTATAATATATTTGTGTATGTAAACTATTTTTAAAATTTTTTGCTGGCCCCCAACACATTATCAGAGAGGTGATGAGGTCTTGTTTGGACACCCCTGTACTATACCATACAAAAGAACCATCTCAGAGGAGTTCCAGAGAAGGTGACTAGTTTGTAGGGCCGTCTGCCCAGCACCTTTCCCAAATAGACATATTGTGGAGTTCTGATGAAGTGGTTAGTTAAAGCTGCCTCATTAGTAGCCATTGTGATGAATATGCATTCCTCCATTGATTTCTCCTTTTTACTCTTCCTTACAGTATATTCCTGCCAGCAATAACAATACCCCAATTCATGGTTTTTACATCTATTATCGACCAACTGACAGTGATAATGATAGTGATTACAAGAAGGATGTGGTAGAAGGTAAGAAGCAAGGGATTGGCTGGGCCCAACTGGTAATCCATCACAAAACATATCTGTGAGATGAAGAATATTCGGGATCAAGAATAAGACATGCCATAATGTCTTGTGTCATAATGTCATAATACAAATGTATTGTGCAGCCACATTTGGAATATACTACCTGCAGTTTTGGTCACCATGTCTCAGGAGTGATACTGCAGAGCCTGAAAAGGTACAAAAAGGTACAAACGCAATTTAGATGATCGTAGGGCTGGAATGCCTTTATATGCAAAGGTCGAAATGTTTTTGGGGGGACAGGCAGTTACAGAGAAGGAATGTGACTGAGATTTGTAAAATTATACATATTGTGGAGCCTTTAGAGAGAAGTTTTTCCCTCTCTCTCACAACCCAATTCTGACCAACATTCCAGCTCTGATGCAGCCACAGTGCAGCCCCAAGTAAGGGAACGCACATTCCCTTACATTAAGGAGGCCTCTGTGTCTGTTTCCTTCCATCTTCTCTCCCCCCACTTGTTCCAGATGACTGTGCACTGGAGGTTCAGACTCTTTGGCTGACTTTCAGTTGTTGTAGGAACAATGCTGGGAGAGAAAAAACAATGCTTTTTCCTGCTTGTGGCCTCCCCAGAGATAGATGGAGTCACTGGTGGAAACAAGATATTGGTCTTAGATGGGCCTTTGACCTGAAACAGAAGGACTTATGTAGTGAGCCACCAATTAAAAAGTGATTTAATGACTTATAACTGGATGGCACGAAAATTCAGCAACTTTAGCTTGTTGCAGCAGAAGGGCAATAAACAGAAGCCCTAACAGAAGGGCAATAAAAGGTAATTCTAGAAGGGCACTTCTGAACTCCATCAGTTGATTACACTGCAATCCTATCCATGTATACTGAGAAGTCTTGCAAGTTATTCTCCCAAAAGTATTCATATGATTGCAGCATTACAGTGGATTTCTTAGCATATCTATTGATATGTCCCATTACATTCAGTGAGGCTTACTCCCAGGAAAATGTTATAGGATTCAAGCATTGTAGAGGTTTCTTTGTGTTAATCCTTATCCTGTTGAAATCTCTGTATTGTTTTAGGATGAGGAAATAATGCTAACAGGAAAGTGACTGTAATTTGTGTATGTTTCTATGCAGGTGATCGATACTGGCATTCCATCAGCCACCTGCAGCCAGAGACTTCATATGACATCAAAATGCAATGCTTCAATGAAGGTGGAGAAAGTGAATTTAGTAATGTGATGATCTGTGAAACAAAAGGTAATTTGTTCAGCTTTTAAAGATAGGGGAAACTCCTCGATGTATATAATGGTATTGAGTGAAATTTGTAGTTCAAGTGAAGAGTCTGAAAGACGTAGTTCGTGTAATGCGAAAGATTATTTTTTCTCCTCTATAATCCTAAGATGCAAGAAAATAGTTGCATTAACTGAATCTCTAGGCATTAGATTTTAAAAACTGTAATGTTTTGATAAATGCTGAATAATATTTAGTATTTGTATAGTGTTTTCTGAGTGTGTAAAGCACCTCATATGTATTATCTTGATGGAACCCTTACAGTAAATGTATATGTCTGTGAACCTCCTACAGCAAATGTGTAAGTCTGTGAAATGTCAGTGTCTGTGAGGGAAGGAGAAGGCAGCAACGCCATCACCCGGATCACATCGCAATGGAGGGCACTCAGGCTTCCCTGGACTCACTCCAGCCTACAACCTCTTCAATATGCAGTTGCAATCTAGAAATGGTTGCAACTGCAACTTTCACTCCCACCACAGCTTGGGGGGGGGGAGCCCTGTGGAGGACAGGGTAAGGCTCTCCACACCCCTGGGAGACTTCTACATGCTGGGGTGAGTCCTGAGGAAGCCCTTGTGCTCTTCAATTGCAGTGCAATCCTGGCAATTGTGTCGCTGCCTTCCCTCCATCCCTGCCTTAAGAAGACAGGACCCAGGTATCTCTGGCTGGGGTATCATGACACTCAGTTTATGAACCACTGGTGTAAGTTGATGGTTATATTTTCACAATGTGGATACAATATGCTGAAATTGCTAGGCATAAATGAACATACTTGCTTGGTGTAAAAAAATACATTGTGAACATCTGAGGCATGATTGACATAATATTGTGAACCTGACCATATGGAAAGAACAATTACATTACTGTTTTGATGGAGAAATGCCATACATTCAGGAAGAAGACAATCATGAGACAGGGATATGGAGACAGAGGTGCTGAGGAATGGAAGGTTTTATGTGCAACACTGTGAACATCCTTTTTCCTCTGTTTTGAAGCTCGTAAATCTGCAGGACTACCAGGTCGCCTTTCACCATTCACAGAATCCCCACAGCAGCATCCATCGCTCAACAGTGGCCATAATGTCCTCGGGACTGGAGCCATGGTGGCTCGCTCCAGCGATCTTCCATACTTGATTGTAGGAGTGGTGCTGGTCTCAGTTGTTCTCATTATTGTGGCTTTCATCCCATTTTGCCTCTGGAGGGCTTGGTCTAAACAAAGTAAGTAATCCTGTCACTCTTAGGAAAGGTGCATGATCAACGTATGCCATTGAGTTAGGAGCTATAGTTGGAGGAATTGTGAATTAAATATTTAGCTTCATGGTATTCTTGTTGCTGTGGGTGGCGCAAGTGGTTAAGACGCTCTGCCTGTTAACCAGCAGGCCAGGGTTCGAGACCCAGATCAGCCCCACAAGACAGGGTGAGCTCCTGTCCTTAGCCCAGCTCTGGAACGCCAGCTGGATCCAATCGTATTGGCTCTGCCTTTCCATTGGACTATTTCAGTGGCATGGAGAGGGGGGATTTGTTGCTTGGGTAACAGCCTATCCTCCATAACAATCCAACCCAGGCTTTCGTGCTTCGCACGCAGCGTATGCAGCGCTGAGCATGATACTATAATCTTCCAAGACTGATGGAGGCCTGCTTTAATTCTTGTTCACAAATTCTTAGAAATGTGTGCATAATGTTTCCTGCCGTGACTTTACCATGTGCCTAATCAAGGTCTAACCAGCATCATTACATGAGCATGAAATAGTGCCTGAACTGGCTCTGTGACCACACTTTTATCCCTCGCTTCCTTTTCCTTCCATCTGCCTTCTTCGTTTGCAGCTAATGTTGGGCTGATAATCAGCCTCTAATGTGCCTATTCTTTCATTTGTCATTTCAGAGCAGACCATAGATCTCGGCTTCCCAGGAGCAGGGCTGCTGGTGTCATCTTGCCAGTACACCATGGTACCTTTGCAAGGGGCCTCCACTCCTCGCAGCACTGGGATGCGTTATGCAAATGATGTGCATCTGCCAGCATACCAGGGTGCCAATGGCCATTTTCCCCCAGCTGCAATAGGTTATCCTGGTACGAAGCCAACGGATTACAGCCCAGACGAAGTCCATCAGGTAGGTTACATAGCTGGCAACTCAAGACTTAGGCGTTACATGTAGAATATTTCTGTAATTGCATTTGCCTCAAGAGGCAGAAGTCAAACAAGAGCACTTTTCCAGAAACCTCATCCCAATATAAGGGATTCTTAACAATTTGGTCAGATTATTAACAACTGAATAGAGCTTTTGAATATTCTTAGGGTCAAACCCTATGCTGCTCTGGTGTCACATGGTGACAGCAGGAGGAGGCCTCCTCCTCAGGGTAACTGCTGTTCCCTTACCCCATGTAGAAGTCCATTGGCCCTGATGGGTCTACTCAGATCAAGTCCAGCTACTTAGTGTGGAACTGAGATGACCAGTTTCAGGTTCCACTGCTTGGGAGGCGGAATTCATCAGCAGCCTCTGCTACCATCCTACTCCCTCCTGGGACCCATCCATGTGCTGGCCATTCCTCCCCCACGCAGTTTGCCCCTTCCCATTTTTCCCCCTTCTCTGCCAAGCAATAGGCATCCTGCTGTTTCTGAGACCAAGCACCAACAAGCATTGGCACTTCCACTGCCATATGTTGCCCACCAGCATGCTTTCACAAAAGCCATTGCCAGGACAGTGCACAGATTGGCAACACTGTCCTGGATTTGGATCAGGCTGTTATTCTACTTTGAGAACATGTCAAAAGAAAGTCCTGTCTTTCCATGAGTAACAATAGTTCTGTGAATATCAGTTCTAGTCCAAGAGATAATAATAGTATACTGGTCCTATTTTAAATAGGTTGTTTGAGCAAATAATTTTGGAGTATTTCCCCCCCACAAAATTCACAGTGTTCAAGACTCTGTTAAAAAAATTATAAGAATCCTTCTGACATAGAAACACAGTTCTCAGTCAGATGTATGCAGTGATCCAAAGGACCAAACATGGGGTGGCTCTGCAGCCTAAGTTTTTGAGTTCAGCATTACTCTGGTTTTTGCAATGATAGAGTCATAGAAGCGGTCCTTTAAAATGCTTAAAATTTGAATTACCACTCCACAATTAGTTTTATTATCTGGGCTTTTCGATTCTCTGGATTTTAAAAACTTTTTTCTTTTTATTTCTATTCTCATTAGAATGAAACCAATGCTTTTCTACAAGGGAGGGTGCTACAAAATGGAGACGTTCCAGCTGAGCATCAAAGGTATGGCCTTAGACATGAATGTGCAGAGAAATATACAGTGCCAAAGAAATTAATGGTTAAAAAATCTTATGTTAGTGTGTGTAGCATGTAGGATTCTTGCTTTATGATAGAAGAAAATCTGGTGCTGTATTTTGGCAACCTGTTTCCCTAGGGATTTTTAAACTGGAAATGAAATTGAAAGGCCTACTTGATTATTTTATTGATGTTGTAATAGAACCAATTCACTGTTTTCTCCTCAACTGAAAACATTTGAGACTCAGACAAGGCAAGAAGAATTTATGTTTGTGACCTTCTTTCCCCATGACAAGTCATGAATTGCATTGGGTAGCAAGAGAACCTAATATTGGCAAAGGACTTCACTACCTTCTCTTCTGCTCAGATCACCCAGTCCTGGAACAGAACATAATTCTTTCCTTTATGGACTTCCTGATGATTCCACACATCAACTTCTTGAACCTCATGACAATTGCCATCAACACCATGAAGAACTCCTTGGCCTGTGCCACTCAGTGCCACAGCACAATATGGGCAGCTCCACCATGGAAGTAACGAAGGATTCTGTGTTCCAGACAGGTCAGTAAGGCAGATTGCTTGAAAGGTCATTTTTTGCTGTTTGCTAGAGATGAGCTTTGGGAAAAATCTGTTGCCTTGTATGGATACTTTCTAAAGGCAGTGCATAACAAAGGGTGGAAGGCTTTTAATAAGAGAACAAGAGTCATAAGAAATAACAATATAAATCAGATGGGTAAGCATGGACTTTCTGTTCAGTTAACTTCTGTATCATAAACACACAATAGCCTACATTTTCTTTTCATTGTTGCATTGGTTGGATTACATTTCTGAGGTTTTTTTAAATTTTTTATTAGCTGTAAACCCACCTTGGCTTTACATGTGGATGGGCAAGGCAAGATTTAAAAAATGATGTGCACATACAGCTATACCATCTTCAAGCATTTGGGTATATTTTACAGGGAATGTGGGGATATTTCTCACTAAACTCTGCTCATTTCTCTGCTCATTTCTCACTAAACATAAGCCCATTTCTCACTAAACTCTGCTCCAGTGGATGCACGCACAGCATTGGAAGAAGGGTTTCATGGGGCAAGTCTCAGCTGCCCAAATGGGTCTCCTTGGATCCACACTAGCAACTTTGCTGCTATAGATCCAAGGTGTATAAAGGAGAAGGATTGGGGTTTGGATCCAAAGCAAATTGTTGCCACTGAAAACCACTACCTCCCTTCCTTTTGTCCATTAAAAAAAGACCCATTCTACTCCCCCTGCCCATCCATGCTTTCTGCAGTGGCTTGTCTGCCTGAACACCTGCAGTAGTATATCCATTTCAGTAAATGTTAAAATAATATTCCTCCTAATTCTTAATTCTACCTAGAAAATGCAGGCTTCTTTCATTTTAACAAGGCCCTATACCATTTTTTTCCAGTCATTAACTGAAAAGCATTATCTGCATGTTGTTGCTCAGAAACATGAAATATAAATATTGCTTAAGGCTTATAAGGACGTTTACTAATTTATTTTCCTAATATCATAAATGAAGATAAGCCAGAAGACAAGTTTAACTATTAGCCAGAATTACCTATTAGGTAATTCTAATTTTTTAGCAACTGCCACTTTTCTGACACTTTTTCACTCTTTATTGGTAATTCTTAAAACTTTAACAGATGCTGATAGTTGTCAACCATCACCATCTATGTGATATTTTCAGTAAAACACCCATAAGTGTCCCTGAAACTTTTAAATAAATTCTTTAAGAAAAATTATTCAGGAAGATATTAATGGGGGTACTCTATGATTATGTAGAGTACTTTGTCAGCACAATTCTAAACCGATTTAGGTAGGTGCAATCCCTTCTGCCAGTATGGAAGTGTTGCAAAAGTGCCATAAGTACTCTTGCACCACTCCTAGTGATTTAGGCTGGTGCATGGATATGTGCTGGACTCCCTGTATCACTGCAGGAACAAGGCAATGA
Organism: Cryptoblepharus egeriae; assembly: GCA_030015325.1. Lineage (NCBI taxonomy): Eukaryota > Metazoa > Chordata > Lepidosauria > Squamata > Scincidae > Cryptoblepharus > Cryptoblepharus egeriae. The sequence continues at coordinate 72,944,511 of JAREYC010000005.1, forward strand.
GTGGGTTCTAGCAGCCTCTGGCTGTTCCTGTGTACTTGGATCTCCACCATTTCCAGGGATGGCTCAGATTTGAGTAGACTCTTTGGGGCTATTTTTGCCTTACCCAGGGGAAGGGGAAGATGTTCCCCTTCCTCCTACTGGTGCAGCAGCAACCCCAATCCTTGTGCTGGATTTAGCACAGGCTGAGCCGATCTGCCAATTCCAGCACAAGTGAGGACTGTGCTCACAGTGGATTTTCTTTGAGTTCTATATTTGTGGCATCATTTACACTTTTATTGTCCTTTCTTGTGTTCCCAGATTCCATCTGCTGCCTTGGTTTAGTACCAGTTGAAGATGCAGAACAGCTGGATTTCTGCCAGGAGAGAAGACAAATAGGCTCTCCAAATTCTATGGACACTTGCTTGGGACAAGACCCAGAGAAACACATGAACAGCCTGCTGTTACATGTCCCCTTAGAGACTCTTCCTAGCACCAGTTAGGGAACAAACTGCCTTACAAAGACTATTGTCCTAAACAGAGAAAATAGCTATTTATTTTTGTATTACATCTCTATTTATATATTTATGCACTTGTAAATAGATATGTATGTGCCTTCTAAAACTGCATTGAGCTAAATGGCAGCATGTGCAAGAGAACAAATAGAGGCCTATGCAACAATATGTGCCTTCATCAGACTAAACGGATAATACTTGACTTTGGAGAAGGCACAAGAGCAATCTGGCAGCCACAGGATAAGCACCCCCTTCTTCAGCGGCAAGATGATGATGGAAAAGAGTCACTCCTCAGTGCAGAATGCCAAGTAGAGCAGATAAAATAGGTACATTAATTATTTGCATTAACAAGCAATATACATATGCACAGATTCTGCAGTAGTGTGCCTGTAATAAGACAAATGCCATGCTTCATCAACTAAATAAAGACTGTTTTTCTTTGACTTCAGCCTTCCCTAATGAATGAGTTTTTGATCTTGTCAGCAACAGAATTTCTGGCTATTATCATAAAAACAATTACTGTCCCTCTCCCCACTGTTTTCATCTATGACAGGGGTATCCAAACCCTAGCCTGGGAGCCAGATATGGCCCATGGCGAGCCTCAATGCAGCCCTCAGCAAGACCGTGGCATTTGGCCCCCAGATAAGCCTTGTAATGTCTCTGATACACTCGTATATAAATTTATTCAAATGTAAATCATTTTTCTGAGCCTCTAAAAATGATCAGGGGGTGGATGTTGTATCAAGAGGATGTTGTCCTGCAAAACATTGAGACACCCCGATCTAGGAGCTTGTAGGAGGTAAGAGTCAAATAATTCAAGAGAAAAAGTCACTGTATCATGATAGATGTAACTGCACTGCATCAACTGCATTTAGGTTCCCTGCAATTTGGCACTCACTCCTTGCTTCTTATGTCTTTATATTACATCCCCTTATTCACTTTTACATGCCTCACTAAGACAATACAGAAACCAAATAAATGTGTAAATGCATCTGAGCAAAAGATGCTAACTTTCGAGATAAATGGAATTTGTCTCAGTGGGAACTGAGCTTAGTGGCAATATAATAGCATTCAGTTGAACCTCAGCAGCTGTGAGATTTGGTTCCAGGAACCTCTGTGGATCCTCATTTTCATGTTAAATAAAAGTAATAGTTTCTCCATGGTAAAGAGGCAGGCAATGAATCAATTTCCCTTTCCTCTTTAAAACAGCTTACAGCAGCTTGGAAGCAGACACTTCCCGCTGCAAAGTAATGGAGAAGTGATTACCACCTTCTACCCATGTGAGGGCAGGAGGATATCTGCCTCCCAGTTAAAAACTTAGGCAAGATTAACTGCCTGCCATATTACCATAGTAAGCGGGTTGCTTTTAAGCCATTAACTGCTGCTTAAACGATGTTTATCTTTTAATTTAAAGGTAAATTAATTCACATTGAGATTAAATTGCTGGTAATAAAAACCTGATAATTAGGTTATACCTGTATGATCATCTCAAAAAAGAAATTAGCCTTTCAACAACTATCTTGTTTATAATCATGTCATTAAGGACTTTCCTCTTTTACAAATGTAAGGAGAAAATGAGAGAGAGAATAACCTGTTGAAATCATAGCCAGGCATCAAAATAATTATTAAGATGTAATGAATCAATTTCAGCTAAGTTTTAATGTTGATAATAGGCAGCTATTGGGGTATCTTGCCAAAAGATGTGTTAGTCTAGAGTTGACCTCTCACATATAGCCAATATGTCTTTTGAAGGGATGCTGCGTTTCACTGCAGAGTAAAGGTGAACAAGACATCAGAGTTGTGGTTGACCATCAAGCATTGCCAAGCCAAGAAAATAAGTCTCAGACACAAGTTCAAGTCCTTTATGCAGAATGCATAGGTTTACATTTATTTTGTATTCATTGGTATTATTTTAATGTTCATTGGTAATATTATGGAGAAGGTTCACTAATTTATATACACATGGCTTAGTGCAAAAGATGGAAAAAAAATACTTTGTAGCCCCGATATTGTGATGTGGATTTGTGGTTAGATATAAATATGTGATTGGGCACCAAGTGCATCCTTATTTGTGGATGCGGAGCAAAAATCCACCTAAAGCTGCCTGAATAGTTGGAGGAGATAGTTATAATCGCCAGCCAATTTTCTTGGCATTGCCTCATTTTTCTTGGCATTAACAGCTGTTTGAAATGTAACATGTACATCTTTATGCACTGTTAAGGTTCTGCCTGTCCTGCAGCTTTTAAGGGCATAGACTTTGTTTTTTTCAGGAACAAAAAAGGGGTCAACCTAAAACCCAAGTCACATCAAACAGAAGCTAAAAATCAAGGGTTACCTTCTTAGCTACATCATGCATTTGGATTGACTGACATCTAAAAAGAGAACTAAATTGAAGGTGTTTAATCTGGATTCTCCTGAGGTTGGTATGGAGGCTGAGCTGGTGGGAAAATTCGACCATCCTTTCTGCTTAGCAAAGTTATCTCTTCTTTGAGGACTTCAGCTTCTTGGGCTTGTAACTGGATCAAAGCAATCAATTTCTCTTTCTCTTCTATTTCTACTTTACGGGGCCCTTGGAATTCTGCTCCCTACAGAAACAAAAACAAAATATCCCTCTTAATCACAGAGGAAACTGAAATTATAAACCTGCTATTCCTTGTTCAGACATAAAGCATCCTCCAATCTTAAACTTAATTGTACGACCATCAGGTGATCCCCCTTTCATTTTTGAACACAGAGGAAATGATGTTCTGAAGATTATTTACAGGAAAATGTACATTTCACAGCATTTGGTTTCTCTGAACCCCAGGCCTCCAACATCAGGTAGCAAACCAAAAAGTGCTAATCACAAAATAGTAATAGTAATTGGCAGATACCAAGTTATTTTGCAGTGCATCCAGCTGAACTTCAAGCCTCATTTTCTCTAAACAAAATGTGTTCATCTGCAACAGCTTATTAGTATTTTCTTTTGTCACCAACATCAAATGTTGACGCAACTCTAGAATTTTATCCTGGAATAGAGAACAGACTTACTGAAATGATACAATAACAAAAGATAATTACTGGGATACTATATTACAGCTTAAGGACTACAGCAAAAAAGACAACATCACTTAAAGAACCAGATAAAAAGAAACATGAGACCATGGACTAAGGATTTCGTAAATCTCAATTTTTCTGTAAAAAGCACAACAAAGACAAAAGAGAAAATCATACTCTCAGTGAAGATCACTTCTTGAAAGTGATTTTATCAATTGAAGTTGCTAACTCATTCAAGCAAACGCTAAAGACACAATTCTCAGAAACAATGGTCATTTTTTAATGTATAGGCATTATTGCCCAAAGAGGGATTGAAATAAATTACACTTTAATTTAGAAGATAGATTACAAGATAGGGTCCTACTCTGCCAGTAAGACACATGAAGATGTGGGGAAATCTCCATTGTTGTGTGGATGGCTGCAACATCATCTTTGGTTCCCAGCTTGCATCAGAATTGTGTTGTTGTTTTAATTGCCCTTGAGCATTTTTTTTAAAATAGAAAGACCAGCAATGACATTTTTTAATGAACAAAATAAAGTTTGGGATCCAAAAACACTCCAGATAAATTTTCCTGTATTTAGGGGATGCATGGAAATTTTCTGTGCAGGTAGGATGCTTCTATCCTAGACTTTGCACAGAAATTCCTAATTACATAAATTTCCCAATGGAAAAATCAGTACCAAAATATTAGGTATAATTAACTACACGTAAACACTCCCCTCATTTGGTTCATACAAGATTGCGTTCTCTTAGACTGAGGCACAGGTGAAAAAAAAACAGGTAAAAAAAACCAGCTACATACATATACAGTGGCACCTTCACGTAACAAATCCTCACGTAAAGTAGATTCCACGTAACAAACAAAAATTTCTCTAGGATTCTGCTTCATGTTTTGTCATCATTTTTGTCATCATTTTGTTTTGTCATCATTTTTACATGCAGTTAATATTTTTATATGAATATTTTTTGGGTTGTGGAACTAATCGTCTGAGTTTCCGTTATTTTCTATGGGAAAATCCGTTTCCTGTAAAGAACGTTTCACATAACAAACATGCCTCCGGAACGAATTAAATTCGTTACGTGAGGTGCCACTGTAATACCTTACATGCTATAAACTGGTCTTACTAGATCATAGCAATTGTGGAATTCCAACATGTACTAGTCACAAGAATTATTTTAATAGTGTTGCTTTTGCCAATTTGAGCTTTCAGAAATAACAAACGTATGTTTTATAGAAGTTATCCTTATCCACCAGATTTCAAAGCATAAAACTTTCCTTCCTCCTTTTTATGGTAGTGCCTCTAAGAAATATGAGCCCTCTTACAGTATCCCCCTCCTAAGCAGGGTCTGAACTCTTCTCTGGCTCAACACAGCTTTCACCAAGGAAATTCCCCTTATATTTTTCATCCGGTCCTGCCCATGTTCATGGTTACATGGTGCAATATGATTAAATATTGACCCTTACCTCCCATTTTTTAATTTCCGCAGCATACAATTGCTCTCTTTCCATCATTTTCATCTTTAGTTCTTCTAGGATTGTGTTAACGGAAAGAGTCTGTAGGGCTTCCAAATTCACTATCCGACCAAATTTCATCATCATCAGCTCATTGCATTTGTCGTCCAGTCCTAACAAGATGACAAATTTGTAGTTAAGACATTTGTAGATTCTGTTGTATTTTTCCTACCCTTTTGCTAACAAAAACAAAAATTCTTTGTATGTCTTAGCGCACGCGCAGTGCGTCTCCTGAAGCGAGCTGAATTGCTCTCTTTCAAGCTTGTGTCAAACTTGGTGCAGTGTGTCTCCTGAAACGAGCTTTGTGCTGGAGAAGGACAACTGGTTGGAGATGGACAACCGGTTGGGGTGATCCAGCCCAAAAGGGTCTTAGCCCACCCCTGGTCTCCTGTCTATACAATAAGAAAAGTTGGATGCAAGACAATACAGTACTGACTTTCATTCCAACAGCTTTGAGCTGGAGATGCCTTCCATGGGCCCACTGCTGACACCATTTCTCCATGCCTTTACGCACAATAAAGAGCACATGAGAATGCAGCAATAAGCAATTACTTAGGGGACAGGGGTGATAGTAGCATCTGTATTAGTTCTGAGATTTGTCCAGGAACCTGCAAAATGGGGTGAATGCTCTTACTATCCTAGAGTAGAGACATGAGTGTCCCATTAATGCCCAATTGCTTAATTGGACTTTTTAGCCCTAGACAAACCTATGGCTCTAGGTCATAGTATGTATCCCCAGGAATGCCTATCGGCCACCAAACTTAGGTATCACATGAACTTTTAATTCAATCTGCTCTTTTCATTTTCCCATTTTGAGCTGATAATTTTCCTTGCTGTGGTGTTTTTACTGTTTTGCAGATAGTCTATATGTATTTTTTTAAACTCACTTTGCTTAATTCATATGCAGTTCTGGAAGACTTTTTGTTTGTTTTACATTATGGAAAGCACAGATCAGAATTAAACTTGGCAGGTTCTATTATTTCTTTTAATCACCATGTAGAAATCCATGATTATGAATTCATATTAAAAAAAAATAACATCTGATAGTAATCTTTGAATAACAATAATTAATAATACTTAGTATTTGTTTATCTTAGGTTATAATCCTATATGCACCTACTTGAGAAGAAGTTCTGAATTTAGTGAGACATACTTCTGGGTAGATATGAATAGAATTATATTGTAAGTCACTTCCTCAGGAGGTACAGGGAGTGTAGTCCTCCTTGGTGCTCCAAGACTGCGGGAAAATACTCCAGGAAATGGAAGTGCTTTGAAATGCTTGACTGCAAATGTTCCCAAGCTTGGGGGGCTCTAAAAAGGGCTGTGCACCCCTTTTTTTCCCTCTTACTGACATGATCCTTGGGATCGCATTGGTGCCTTTGTCCCATTCCCTGTCCCTGAAAGGGCCCAGGGGACTGTTAAATGAACTAGGGGGTTGTGAGTACCACTGCACTACATTATGCTAGCTCTGTTGACATGTTTATAAATATAGCATATTTGCATGGATAGGTAAGTACCTTCTGACACTGACGGTGCATAACACTTGTAACTTCTCTGTGCAAGCACCTTCATGAGTTGAAGGAAGTGAAATCATTTATCTACAGGCAATGACAGTAATTAATCATGTGGGGCAGGAAAAGCCCTGTAAATATAAAAAGGAGACAGAAATGCAACGTGCAGCAACTCACGCTCAATCTTGATCAGCATCTCTCTCCTGTCTCGAATGAGCTGTTTATGTTGCTCCCGGGCCTGCTTATAGAGTTTCCTCTGTTCCACCTTCTCACGTTGTTGGGTAATTATTCTGTTTTGTAAGTTCACCAGAGATAGGTTTGTGAACACCAAAGCCTGAGAAAGGTCTAAAGGTATCTCTCCATTTACAAGATACTCCACCTGTCAGAAATAACATATAAACACCTATGTTTTGCTCAGTTGCTCTCAAACCTTCTCTCTCCACCTTCAGCACAGAGTTTGGAAACTTTGGGAACGTTTCTAGTTAGGTAACAACATCTTGTCACCACCACAACTTCCAGGTTGTTTTTAACAGGAAAAGCCTGTCACCAGATCTTTTACATAGCAGTTTTCAGCTCTTTCAAGGACTTGTCTCACATGTCAGAGACAACATGATGCAACAGGCCTGGAAAAGGCTACATGTGCTTTAAAAGTAAAAGCTCGGCAACCCAGAAGTTTTAGCAGAGTGGCAGGCAATATTATGCCACCCTGCCTCCCCACCCAAAGAAAGGATCATGACCTAGAGTTGGAGAAATGCAGATTTACAGCCCATTCCAGAGCAACTAATCTGTCCACATAAGAGCCCTTAGGTTGCCCTATCTAACACTAGGTTGGAGCAACTGCAAGATGCTCCAGCCCAGTTACTCTGAAGGAGGCTTAGGGCACAGCAAGGCAAGATAGGGTGCCCTAAGAGAGGTGGACCTGCTCTGCCCTAACTGGGGCAGCCTTAGCAGCTCAGGAGAGGCAAGTTGAGGGCATGTTTAGCATTGCCTAGGGCAGAGCAGTTACTCTGTATCCAAAGCCTGTTTCCAAGGCAGAAATGCCCTCTTCCAGCCTTCAGAGTTATACCACCTCAGGAGCAGGTATAGTAATGAGTAGACCCATAGGGGTCCATGATAAGGCCCGAGTAAGAATGGCAGTGCTGACCAAAAATCTGAGTTCTTGGCCAGCCTAGCTGCAACCCCTGCCTCTCAACCTCAGGATATGGAACAAACTATGGCTGCCCACAAACCTCAGGATACAGCAGGCCACTCCAAGAAGCCCCTTGTATTCACTGTAGAATGTACTGGCATCTCATCAGGGACTCCTTATAAGGCAGGCACCCAGTGGCGTCACCAGACTGGTGCGGCTGGTGTGGGCTGCATTGGGTGATGCGCTCCGTATGGGGTGATGTGCCGGAGGAGTTTGACTGTCCTTTGGCACACCCTGGGTGTCAGCACCCCCATTCAGGCCTGCTCCAAGGCAGAGAATCAGCCAGAAGCTGACACTTGTCTAAGGAGCTGGCCTGAACGGCCATCTGAGATGCACTGCGCAGAAACACACTGAGCATGCCGAACAGCTTCAGAGGAGACTTCCTTAGAGCAGAGAAAGTCTGCGCCTCTGCACAGCCATTCGGCCTCACTCAGGAGGCGGAGCAGCAGCCGAATGGCTTCAGAAAGAGTACTGCACAGGCACCAACTCTGACGCCTGCACAGTCTCCCCCGAAGCCAAAAGGCTTCAGAAAAGTACTGCGCAGGTGTCAGAGATGGTGCCTGCGCAGTACTCTTTCTGAAGCTAGTTGGCTTCAGAAACAACTGCGCAGGCACCAACTTTGGTGACAGTGCAGTCCAGGTGGGGGGGGGCGCATCCCAGGGATGACGCACAGACTTCCACACCAGGTGATGTGCAGAGTCATGTCACCACTGTAGGCACCACAGCTGTTCCTTGTTCGGTGTGATCTGAGGGGTGTCTCCTCAGGAGCAAGTCTTCCCCTTGTGTCAATTACTTAGCATGCTCTGGAGCAGTGAGGGCAGCCCAGGCTTCCTGACTCTCTGGATTCAGCATAACTTTCTGCTCTGGATACAGAATAGTTAGGAGAGTGCAGTTAGGTCAGAGCAGGCTGAATTTGCTCTGGATTGCAGCCTTAATCTATTTATACCCCATCTTTCTGCACCACTAACTCCTGGTCTCCTGCAGGCATGCAGTGAGAAGGATCAAATCTCTTGAAGTAATTAGGATGCCTGCCACAACCAGGACAATTCTGTTCCTTGTGGGCACATGCTGTACCTTAACACAATATGGGGAATATGGAGGACTCTATCAATGAATGAAGGTCAGGGCCAATCCAGCCATGAAGATGACTGAACTCTTAACCTCAAATAGTGAGATGGGAGATGTAGTGATTTGGGTGACCTGAATCCCCAGCCAAAGCCATTTAACAAAAAGCAGCAGTAGAATTGTAGCAAGATGAAAACAACCTAGAGAGGGATGGGGTGGGCAGCGAAATTTGGAGACAAGATTGGGATGGGAATGCCTTGAGCTACCCCTGGTGAAAATAGTATATGTTGAGCAATAAAAATAAAATTTTAATTTAAATAAAAGGCAGGAGGTCTGGTCTTGAGGGTACAGCCATTGTTAAGATTGAACATCTAAAGGTTGCCAGTTTGAGAACACAGGAAGCTGTGTGACAAGACCCTGAAGCTGCCAAGCAGAGCTTGTAAGGAGCCAGCTACAGCTGTTTCTCAGTGAGGAATAACACAGCCAGAATGGTGACCAAGACAGAAAGTGATCCACCTGGAGAGTAGCTTGTTCTTAGGAGTCATAACTCTGTTTATTGTAAAGAAAGCCAAAAGCAGTAATCCTAATTTGACTCATCACCTGATGAAGTTTCAGGGGAACAACTACATGCAGTTCATTCAGTCTCTGCTGCTTCTCTCGCTGATAGGCCTCCAGTTCCCATTCTGCTACATCTAGGCTGGATGCAACTAATTTCACCTGTTGAAATAAAACTAGTTTCTATCAGCAAGACTTCATTGTATGATCTTAAAACCAGCACTAAGAAGTGGTTAACTGAGGAGTTATAAGGTCCAATAATATATATATTGATAGTACTCAGAGATTCAAACTTTGCACTGCTGCTAGGAATGTTTTCAAAACAATTTCATATGACCTATTTAGGGTGGTGAAATGTGAGCCCAATCAAGTCAAGAAGAAGTTCAAGTCAATTATGAAATTAATTCATCACTATGTATTAATTATAAGACAATCACAGTTTTAACAGGCAGCTTTAGCAATTCTTGGTGGTGGTACATCAAACGCATGGTGAGGGGCAATACAGCCATGATGCAAAATCAGTTCCTAAAGGCTAAATAACAACCCAGACTGGTGCACATCTTCATGCATATAAGCGATCTTGCAGAGAGGCCAATGGCTCCACTGGGAACAAGCTGAAGGATACCACAGTTTTGTTTTTTAGATCAAATTTTAAAATTCAATGAATAAACTCAGATTCCTTTTACTAGGTACCAGGTAGGACAAGCCAAAAGTAGGCTTTGTAAATTGTTTTGTCCCAATGAAAAGTTTAATATTGGAAGTGTAAAAGGTGCAGATGAGAGTGGCCAAACGACTAACCGATTGAGGCACCTCCCTTACAAGGAAAGGCTCCAGGGTTTGAGGTTCTACAGTCTGGAAAAAGCCAACTGGGGCGGGAGACATAATTTAGACATACAAAATTATACAAGCTAAAAGAAACATGTGACTAGGGTTCAAGATACTATAGTAGGTCATGCTGAAAAGGTCACAGCACCTTCTTAGACAATGCTTCATATTCTTTCTTGACATTTTCAATCATTTTCTTCTCTTCAACTAAAGCTTCCTCAATATCCAGCCGTTTTTCTCGGAGCTGAAGTGCGTTTTCAAATAGGGCCTCATCACAGTCTTGGGAGAAAAGTAAGAGGTCAGACTAAGCAACTGTGAGAAAAGTTAATTTGAGTTTTTTTGTTATTTTATGAGAACTACCTCTAAATCAGAAACATTCCAAATGCTGCAATAAGAAAGCCAAAACAGCAGAATGCCTACATTACAGAATTAAGTAGGTTTTCTCTGGGAATGAATGCAAGCAGTGGTTGGCTCCAGCAGGTTCGCACCTACTCCAAAGAACTGGTTGTTAACAAGAGATAAGACATATAAAGTTTAAAAATAGCCATTTAAAAGCGGCTGCCAGATGGGCATAGAACTGGTTGTTAATTTCCTTGAATCCCATCACTGAATGCAAGGTGACAGTATGGGAGGGGTATAGTGATGGAAAGGAGCTTGGATACTAGGCCCTTCTTGGCCAACTGTCAGCAAGACAGGATCCAAACAAGATGCCATCTCAAGGTTTCAAAGTATGAAATTGGTCAACATGGCAGATATGAATGAGGGTGCATTCCTAACCAATTTAGGACGGTCTAATTCACCTGGCATATCTTCTTTTGGTGGTGTGGCGAGGTTGGCGTATGCCTATGCAGTGGCCTAGCCCCTCCAGGAGTGACGCAGAAGTGTCTTATGGCACTTTGGTGACACCCCCAGGTCTGCGCAGGACTTAGACCAGTGGTTCTCATTCTTCCTAATGCCGTGACCCCTTTATAAGTTCCTCATGTTGTGGGGACTCCCAACCATAAAATTATTTTTGTTGCTACTTTATAACTGTAATTTTGCTACTGTTATGAATCGTAATGCAAATATCCAATATGCAGGATGTATTTTCATTGTTACAAATGAAATGTGTGTTCTATGCACACATTGAACACAATGGGATTTATTTCAGAGTAGGCATGGATAGGACTGGGCCCTGAGGCTGCAATCCTATCCACATTTACATGGGAGTAAAGGCCCCCTGACTATAATGGGATTTATTTCAGAATAGGCATGCATAGGATTGGGCCCTGGCTGTCAGTCAGCCCCAGTGCGTGTGCAGCTACAGCCGGAGGTCTGGCAAGCCTGACCTAGCCCTGAACCAGGGGTCCTTAGGTGACCCCCAGGAAACCTCTAGGCGACCCCAAAAGGGGTCCCGACCCCAACTTTGAGAAACGCTGTTCTAAACAATGGAAATTTACAGAGATAATTTTGAAAAACGATAACTTAAAAGCCTAATGAAAAGACATGATTGCCACAAGCCAGTAGATGGCAGCAAAGGACTTAGCCCAAAGTTTGAGTCATTTGGGACTTCTCTGGTGTGAAAGAATACAAATTTTAAGTAACACTTAAAAAATTAAAATTCTGCAGGAGTGTGAAATTCATCCCAAGGGCTTCTTTGTCCTCATGGGAAGTACATCAAGGCCTCACATCACACATAATTTGATACTTGTCTAGTGTTAACTCCTTCACATCTCTAAAAATGCAAGTTACCTCTAAGCAACCAGGGTTATTTGCATTACAAAGATGTAGAAAAATGGATTTTTGGAAAGTATCAACTGACAATGTGCTGTTCTAAGAGAAAACAAACAGACTGATGGAACTAGCATACATTAGGATCCTCTTGTTAGATATGAAGTTTGTTTTCAAATCAAACACTAGATAGTAGCAATCAGCAGGAATTGATTTCCATGACTTACTTTTTGGACATACAGAGTCATCAAAGACTTCATCCTCTGACCCTGACTCCTCCTCATCACTCTCTATGCTAGACTCCTCCTCGCTTTCTTCTTCACTCTCTTCATCTTCGTCTTGAGATAAGAAAGGCATCATTATTACAAACTCCACTTAATGTAGAATATAAAGTTCCTCTATTTGAGTAATGTTCAACATAAAGCATGAGTAATGTTCAAAATTAACCCAATGTAGTCATTTATAAGGCACTGCCTCTTAAACAGAGCATAATATCCTTACTAAGAAATAGGCAGCACAAAACAACTACTGAACTGCTATTCAACTAAAGTCCTGGAGGTTTCTTACAGCACACCACACACACTGGACACCAGCTTAAGACACTATCAAAATATGCTTTCTATTGTCAAAGATGTATGGTCAAAGGGATAAAAAATGCTACACTTTGGGGGAAATGGGAAAATTTAATTCACCAGATGTCTGGTGGTCTCCATTTTTAGAGAATTCTAGCTGTCATGTTTCCATGACACACACTGAAACATGGCAAATATTATTGAAGATTTAAGTAAGGTAAAGAGAATGTAACTAAAATAATTTCTTGAATAGTATACAGCTTGTCCTTTGATACTTTTTTTCTCAAAAACATGAAAGAATCTGATTCAACTCCAGAAGCACAGTCATTATCATAACAGCAAGGATATGTTTCCACACCTCTGTTGTCCAGCAATGCTTTATGTTAAACATAAACTCTGTTCCCCTCACCTCAAGAAGCTTTACTAAGGCCTTCAGAGGCAGCACCCGGAAACTGGGAGTTGCATCATTTGAGCCAAAATTGCCATAATGAGCCTCAGAGAGGCAGTGTCCAGAGCATAGCTTCACAGGGGAACAGAGACTGCAAGCAACTGTCACATATGCAGTGCGTTACCCATCACATATGTGCATATATGTAGAATATCATTAAGTGACATTCACCCGTATAGAAATGTACAGTACACTTAGTGTAAGCATAATTACTTTCTGACAGTAGATACAAATTTGTTTTATAACATGGACAACATTAATTTGGGTGTATGTATGTCAGTGTAAAATTCAAAAATCTCTCAGGTTCCAAACTAAAAATGCTGATGTTCCAAGTGTCTAACCAGACAGAATGTAAAATTTCAACTCACCTTCAGAGATTTGTGAGTCAGAATGCAAAACCACAGAGTGTTTGGTAAAACACTTTCTTGCTCATGCTAGTTAGAATGAGAATCTCTGAAGACACTCCAAAGCTTTGTGTCTGGACTAGTTGGAACTGGAAATTCCCAAAACATTGAGGAGCTTCATGTTTTTAGTAACTGAAATAAGCTGCACAATCCAGAGTAATTACAGGAACTCTTAAGAGACATTTATGTCGCCGTAGTTACAGCGCTGCCTAGTGGAAACCTATGGGAAATTCATAGAGTAATCCAGAGTAAATTTTTCTTACATCGACATAAGAGCTCCCATAGTTACTCAGGATTGTGCAGTAGGTATGATGGACTTTGTTTTTACTGTAACATACATACACATACAGCTGAACACTGTCAGTGTTGGACAGTATTTTGATTGACAGAGAGAAAAATAGAAATAATGTGAGGCACAAGCAGTGCTTTTTCTATAAATAAAGGTGGAGGGACTCGCCATGAAGAAGTTATTTGTAATCATGTCTACTTTAGGGGGACACAGAGGTGCCTGTACTGAGTACCAGTGAGTATTCCCTCAAAAAGACCCCTGGGTGATTTAGGTGATTTACAGGACAATCCAGAGCAACTAATCTGTCCACATAAGAGCCCTTAGGTTGCCCTATCTAACACTAGGTTGGAGCAACTGCAAGATGCTCCAGCCCAGTTACTCTGGAAGAGGCTTAGGGCACAGTAAGGCAAGATAGGGTGCCCTAAGAGAGGTGGACCTGCTCTGCCCTAACTGGGGCAGCCTTAGCAGCTCAGGAGAGGCAAGTTGAGGGCATGTTTAGCATTGCCTAGGCCAAAGCAGTTACTCTGCATCCAGAGCCTGTTTCCAAGGCAGAAATGCCCTCTTCCAGCCCTCAGAGTTACACCACCTCAGGAGCAGGTATAGTAATGAGTAGACCCATAGGGGTCCATGATAAGGCCCGAGTAAGAATGGCAGTGCTGACCAAAAATCTGAGTTCTTGGCCAGCCTAGCTGCAACCCCTGCCTCTCATCCTCAGGATATGGAACAAACTATGGCTGCCCACAAACCTCAGGATACAGCTGGCCATCCAAGAAGCCCCTTGTATTCACTGTAGAATGTACTGGCATCTCATCAGGGACTCCTTATAAGGCAGGCACCCAGTGGCGTCACCAGACTGGTGCGGCTGGTGTGGGCTGCATTGGGTGATGCGCTCCGTATGGGATGAGTTTGGACTGTCCTTTGGCAGGCCCCGGGCGTCAGCACCCCCATTCAGGCCTGCTCCAAGGCGGAGCAGCAGCCAGAAGCTGCCACTTGTCTGAGGAGCTGGCCTGAATGGCCATCTGAGGTGCACTGCGCAGAAACACACTGAGCATGCCAAACAGCTTCAGAGGAGACTTCCTTAGAGCAGAGAAAGTCTGCGCCTCTGCACAGCCATTTGGCCTCACTCAGGAGGCGGAGCGGCAGCCGAATGGCTTCAGAAAGAGTACTGCACAGGCACCAACTCTGACGCCTGCACAGTCTCCCCCGAAGCCAAAAGGCTTCAGAAAAGTACTGCGCAGGTGTCAGAGATGGTGCCTGCGCAGTACTCTTTCTGAAGCCAGTTGGCTTCAGAAACAACTGCGCAGGCGCCAACTTTGGTGACTGTGCAGTCCAGGTTGGGGGGGGTGCGCATCCCAGGGATGACGCACAGACTTCCGCACCAGGTGATGTGCAGAGTCATGTCACCACTGTAGGCACCACAGCTGTTCCTTGTTCAGTGTGATCTGAGGGGTGTCCCTCAGGAGCAAGTCTTCCCCTTGTGTCAATTACTTAGCATGCTCTGGAGCAGTTAGGGCAGCCCAGGCTTCCTGACTCTCTGGATTCAGCATAACTTTCTGCTCTGGATACAGAATAGTTAGGAGAGTGCAGTTAGGTCAGAGCAGGCTGAATTTGCTCTGGATTGTGTCCTTAGGCACACACACAAAGACCCAGTTACTGTCACTACTAATGTTAATTGCTGTAACCTTTGAGGAAGCATCACATGTTAAAAATGTTTTTTTCATGTTTTTTAAAATTCCACCACCAGTAATATGTTACTGTTTTCATGTCCCCAGTAATATTTGGATACATCAACCATAGGTCTCTATATAGGACCTGTATAGCTTCTCCTCACCTAGTTAACAAGGAATTTACTAAAACAATATGCAAGCCATCTATATGATACTAGCGAAAGGCGTACCCGCATTGTGGGAGTAAAATTCCCCCGTATGCCATCCCCCCATATGCATCAACCCCCATGGATAACTTTCCCCCAGGCGTAACAAGCCCCCATGCGCAACTTCCCCCATACACATCAACCCCCATGCACAACTTCACCCATGCGCATCAACCCCCCATGCGCAACTTCCCCCATATGCATCAAACCCCATGCGCAACTTTCCCCATGTGCAACTTCTCCATGCGCAACTTCCTCCCATGCGCAACTTTCCCCCATGCGCAACTTTTCTCCATGGCATCATCCGCCATGCGCAACTTCCCCATGCACAACTTCCTCCATGCGCAACTTTCCCCCGTGCACAACTTTCCTCCATGCGCATCATCCCCCATGTGCATCATCCCCCATGCGCATCATCCCCCATGCGCAACTTCCTCCCATGCGCAATTTTCCTCCATTTGCAACTTCCCCATGCGCAACTTTCCTTCATGCGCATCATTCCCCCGCGCGCAACTTTCCCCCCGCGCGCAACTTCCTCCTGTGCAACTTTCCCCCACGCGCAACTTCCTCCCACGCGCAATTTTCCCCCATGTGCAATTTTCCCCCATGCGCAATTTTCCCCCATGCGCAACTTTCCTCCATGTGCAACTTCCTCCCCTGCACAATTTTCCTCCCATATGCAACTTCCCCCCTGCGCAACTTTCCTACATGCTCAATTTCCCCTCATGCGCAATTTCCCCTTATGCGCAGCATCCTTGCCAGCACAACCTTTTCCTCTGAACAATATCCCCCAGTGCACCAGGGTCTGAGCACCAAATTGGCTGGATGTTGTTCAGTCTCCCATGTTAAGTATAGGACAAAAACACACTGCCCCCTTTTCAGCCCCTCAAGGGTTAATTTCTCCAGATGGTTCTTGGTGGGTGTTCAGGTGACAGAAGGATCCCTCCCAGAATTCCATGCTTCAGGCCCAGCAGTTGGGGCGGAATGTTGCTGATTCAGCAATTTTCAATGCAAAGTATAGGGAGGAAAACGCGTTGCGCCCCTTTTCACCCCCTTCCCGTTGGAATTTCCGAAAACCGGTTCTTAGTGCACCCCTCCGTCATGGAAAGAACACCCACCCCAAATTTCACGCTTCTAGGCCCAGCAGTTTTGGCAGGGCGGTGATGAATCAGTGAGTCAGTCAGTCAGTGAGTCAGTCAGTGAGTCAGTCAGTGACTTTTCTCTTTTATATATATAGATAATGTTCCTAACCTCCTTCGCCTTCCACTATTTTCTTCTTAACACGCTTGATCTTCTTCTTGAGGACTTTAGTGAGAAAAGTAGCAAATTTGTTGTTTTCCCCCAAAGATGCATAGAAAGTAGAGTAGATATTCTTCTCTCGCTCCTGAAGCTTTGCAATCTCTGCTTTCTTTTCCTCTATTTGTGCAAGATAGTTATTTAATTTGGTCTGTAAAGAAAAGTAACAAATTAAAATTGCTTAGATATTTGTTGTCTATAAAATAGCCAGTTCTAGCTTTTCTTTGGCCATTTTCACAAATAACTGACAAATTGACAAAGTATGTTTGAGCACCTCTTGTACTATCTGTACATGTCTTCCTATTTTTAAAATATTTATACATCAGACTTACCAAGCACTGCTGCAAAAAAGTTTATATATGCTGATGACATTGCGCTCATTAAACAGTCTGAAGATTTTGAAACTTCTGAACATGCAATTGAAAACAACTTAAAGGAAACTGATAAGTTTTTTTGAATGTGGAGGCTCAAACCTAATATCAGCAAAACTTGCTTCCATTTAAATAAAGACCACTTGCTTCCATTTAAATAACAAACAAGCTAATCAAACACACCAAAAGTGGAATTTAGGAACCAGCTGCTCAAGTTTAATCGCAATTCAAAATATCTAGGAGTGACTCTTGACTGGTCTTTAACTTACAAAGAACATTTTTTAAAGTATGGACAAAATAAAAACTAGGAACAATATTTACACAAATTTTCTAGCACAAGTTGGGGTACGAGTGCTTCAGTTTTCAGGACATCACCTCTTGCCTTGATATACTCAGCGGCTGATTACTGTAGCCCAGTATGGCTAAACAGCAACCATATAAAAGTAGTAGATACCCAGTTCAACCATACCATGAGGTTAATATCTGGGACTATTAAATCGACAGCCTCTCACCAGCTACTAGTATTATCTAATATACCACCTCTACATCTTAAAAGACAACTAGCCTTCAAAAGGGGGTGTCAGAAGTGTGAGGCAAACTGACTCCTACCCATATATGAGCATTGCAGGATCAATTATTTAGACTCAAATCTTGGACTCCGTACAAGGAAATTGGGGCAGCAACAAGAACATTTTGATATTGATACAGGATGGCACCAGGAGTAGGCAACTTCCCATCTAGATTTGTTTAATCTTGTCCCTGTACAAGGTCCCGATGGCCTTGATCTTCCCAAGAGGAAATGGACAGCACTCAGTCGGATTCGCACTAAATATGGCAGATGCCAATATTGGAAATGCAAGTGGGGACTAGTTGACAATCCTAACTGTGATTGCAGGAATGTCCCACAAACATTACATTCGCATTGCAATTGAATGCCCCCTGACAGTCGTAGCACTCTCCTAACCTGTTTACATTCAACTGCTTAAAAACCTTCAGTTCTTAACCCACAGCTTAAAAACCTTCAGTTCATTACCTTTCCATCAAAGTGGTACCTATTTATCTACTTGTATTTACGTGTTTTCAAACTGCTAGGTTGGCAAGAGGGGACAAGTAACAGGAGCTCACTCAGTTGTATGGTACTCAGTCCTGAATCTCCTGACATTCAGGCTGACAAGCATAGCATCTTTAACCACTGAGCTTTTACAGGCCCTTGCATATCATACATACTTGCATTTCATCTTCCTCACTGACAAGGCTGTTGACCCGTTCCTGGAGAATGTTTTCATGTTTCTCGTAGTTCTTAAGGACAAGCAATTCCTCAAACCAAGTGGTGTGGCGCAGGTCTGCAGTTTTCATCTGGATGTCCAGCTTCAGTTTTTGGTGACGCAGAAGGCGAAGTTCAGCATCAAAGGTGACCATGAGCTCTTGAATCTAGAGAGGGTATAAGAGAGATGCAATATGGGAAAATTAATTTGAAATAATTTCCACAATATGGGTGGAACTATGTTATCCATGGATTTCAATATGCCTCGGGGTTCCAGAAATGCAACTGATGCGGATAATGATATCACTAAAATATTTAACACGGTGGCCAGAACACAGCCCATGAGCCATATGAAGCTTTTTTATGTTTAATGCGCAGCTCTCAGAAATAAGGATGCCTGACCTTCCATTTGAATCAAAATTCAACAGGATCAAAATTGAACAGTAAATTTTCATCTTATTGGGCATATAATGAAAGTCAACTTGATTTAAAAGATTAATAAGATTAATTATAAGATTTATAAGATTTATAATATTGATTTATAAGATTAATATTTATGGTGAGTAAATATATTTAAGAATGTAAATTCAGTACTTTTTAAACATTGCAGCTCTCAAACATCTGAAGTTTCTCATATGTTAAGTGAGTTTGCCACCCCTTGTACATAGTCAGATTTGAAGATTTTATTTGACTCTTACTCTCTTGATCAACTTCTCCTGAAGATAAATGTTTCTAATTTCTTCCCTCTTTGTGATTTCTATTTCCAACTCTGTTGGTTCTATAAGATCCATTTCAAAGGTTTTTGAGTGTAGTTCACTAACTACAGATCCAGCTCTTACAAATTTTACACTTAAGGTTTGTGAAACGACATCCGTCTCCTTTGCTGAAGCAACATGAAGAAACCCTCCTACAAATCCAATACTATCTCCTGAAGTTATCTGTGGCACATCATCTGTGGATTTAGCCCTCTCGTCTAGTTCCTGTTTGAACTTCAAAAGCAATTCAATATCATATTGGAATTTTTTTTCTGGAACTTCATCTGGATGTAGTCCAGGAATTGGGGGAATAGGAAGATGTTTAGAGGGATGCAAAGATGACTGTATAGTTCTTAGTTCTTGTACAACACACTGAATTTCTTCAATAATAGCCACTTTAAGGTCACGGAGGGAAATTATCCACTTGTTCATTGACATTTTCTTTTCATGGATCTGAAAAGGAGGAGAAGCTAGTTTTAACTTGGTGACCAAACCCTAAGCAAAAAAAGGTCATTACAAAAATTAAATTTCACCTAATCTCTAATCACTTAAACATTGCATAATCTTTTTTAAAAGAATTGCTTTTTCACATTGGCTCAGATCCATTTTAGAAAGATGTAGGGCTCAATTCTACCCAACTTTACAATGATAATTTAGTTGAAATGCAGCACTGAGGTAATGGAACATTCGGTACCTTGCGGAAGCCTCCATTACTGCCCCCTAATGCAGGATGCAACACACAACCCATCAGTGCTGGGAAGTTGGAGAGGATTATAGTGACAAATATACAAAGTACCTGCATAGTTCTGTCTATGTGCTGTATCATAATGCATAGTAGATATTGAGATTTAAAACTGAATAAAACATAAAATTGTAGAAGCTGTCAATAATGAGGTCCATAAATTGTCCATAAATTGAAAGTGTCCATAAATGAGATCCACACCTAGAAAGCCTTCACCCCAGTTGCCATCCATCTTGCCTGATGGCCTAAGATGGAGCCTAAGAGCCAATGATAACTAGTGTGCACAGGAAGATTAAAATAGAGTTGCATGTTTTAATTATATGAAATGACATGATCCAAATCTATCACTTTACTTACTGCTACTTCTAGAGATGACAGTTGATAAGATTTCTTGACAGCATTCATTCTCATGTGTTCAGGAATTTTGTAGTTAGTGGCAGTCTTCAATTTGAAGTCACCCATGTTCTCCTGGGCCAGTTTAATATTTTCCACATCTTGGGGGTCCTCATAGTCATCACTTGGTTTGCTCTTATATCTGCCAAGTATCAATAAGCAATATTATCTATTGGTCCAGGCTGATGAGTAAATATATTTTAAGTGTTCGAATAGCATTTGGAAATCCAGCTTGGAATACAGTATCATAAAAAACAACTTGGAATTTCTTAATAATTATGGGATACTTGTGAAAAATGCAAAGATGAGTCTTCCCTCAAAAGGTGTTTCTCAAAAGGTAATTTCTTCACTGTATTACCAGATCATCTTGGCACAAAATCTAAAAATGAAGACAGTGATCCACTTTGTTTTCTATTGCGAAAGTAAAAGTGGGTCTGATCTTTATTTTTAGATTTTCCAAGACTTGGGGAGCCAGGCAAAAGCTTTCACAAGTCTCCCTACATTCCCAAGAACATGCTGCTGCTATTGATGAGCACAACAAAACACCCATTGCCTCTGCCAGCAGTATGATGTTGGTGCATTTCCCCCTGTCCTGCTCCTTAGACAGAGCTCCTGAAGCTGCAGTCATGACATTCCAAGTTTGAGAATCTCTAGACTGTGCAGTGCTGACAGCGCTAACAATAAAACAGAACTAGTACGTATGAAACAGTGAGGATGAAATCCTAACCCTGAGTTAGACCAGCACAAGTCCTGGCACAAGTCCCATATTGGCCTGGGGGTATCACAAAAGTGTGACACTTCTGTGACTTCTGCACCACTCCCCTGGAGGTTAGGTGTATGCACAGACATACACCTCCTTCCTCACATCATCACAGGAACAGGGAATGGGTGAGTTATGCCAGTTTAAATTGGTTAGGTAAGCACCTTGAATGTAAAAAATCTAGCAAACTATCAACTTCCACAATGGAATGCTGGTACTTTATAACTTGTCTGGTGAATATCAGAAAAATGAGGGAAGATCCTAATGATTGCTGGCATCCATCCAAATGCAGTGATTTATGTACGTTACCTACATTGCATTTATTCATAACCTGTATTACTGATTCTGGAAAACTAAGCACAGTGTGCATGATCAGTACTCCCAACCTAGTACAGAATAGGCTTATGTTTCCCCTCACATCTCCATTACTATCAAATTAAGTATTCACTGGGTCCCACTCACCTATTATTGACAACGTTCATGAATGTCTTTCTCAAAAAATGTAGAATCTGTTGATACTGCTCTGGATGTTTAAAAGATTAATCAGGCATTCCTATAAGATTAATAACTGTTGCGGTTTTTGCACTTCTGTCATTAAGTGTAACATCTCATAATAACTATTGCTATCTTAAAGCTAACCACATTCTAATAAGAACGCAGTTCAGAAGAACTTTTGCACATCTCCAAAGCTGCTGCTTAAAATCTCTATCCTCACTAGAAAACAAAATCCAAAATTGTGATACCTGAATTTTCTCCATCCCACCCCACATAATTGCCTGTTATGCCATTTCTTCCTCCACATCAGTAAAACTCATTAAAAGTATGACGTCATGATACTTTCATATATGAAACACACATGGTTACCATTTCCTATCAAAGAGAACATCAGTGATCTTTTTGATTCAAGACTCACAATTCCTCCCATTCATTCCTTCGCTGCTGGATCTTAGCTCTGGCTTTGTCTGCTTGCTCAATAATTTTCTTAATTTTTTCAAGTCGATTTTCAACAAGGCGGCTTGCTAGAGTCTGGCGGGACTTCTTTTTCAGCTTTTCTGCATCTGATTCATCATCAGTAGTGCCAGCAGCAGACTGAGTTGAAAATAGTGTTTCTGTATAAATAATAAGAAAAAGAAGGCAACTTACCTCTGTCTAGCATTAGTCAGAAGTATCTTTCATGATTTAAATTTAAAAGTAGGTTCTGTGAAAGATTTCTTCTTAAAACACTGCTTAATTTGATTATTGACCCTCCACTGAGATGGTAGATCAACTCCAGTTTTCCCTGAAGGAAATGTATTTCCTATTACTGTATTTAATACAGAAGGCTGCATGGCTCAGTGGTTAAAGATGCTGTGCTTATTGACCTGAAGGTTGGCAGGTCAGTGGTTCGAGACCCAAGAACAGTACTGCAAGATGGAGTGAGCTCCTGTCTCTTTCCAACCAAGCAGTTTAAACGCATGTAAAAGTGCATGCAAATAGGTACTGCTTTGGTGGGGAAGCAGCATTCCATGGGCCATGCCAGCCACATGACCACAGATGTGTCTTGGACAACATTAGCTCTTCAGGCCTGAATCTGAGATGAGCACCACTTACTATAGTCAGTCACAGCTAACAGGGCAACCTATGAGGAATAACATTACTGTATAATATTACTGAACTCCAGAAAGGCAGCTGGACCTGACTTAATTCCTGGTAAGGTGGTAAAAGATTGTGCTGATCAGTTAGCCGGGGTATGGACTGTAATTTTCAATCAATCCTTGACACAATGTGCGGTTCCTGTTTGTCTCAAGGCTTCCACCATCGTTCCACTGCCTAATAAGTTGCCTAAAAATAGTCCAAATGATTATAGGCCAGTGGCACTAACTACTGTCTTAATGAAGTGCTTTGAGCAGCTAGTTCGGAAATATACGTATTATCTCCTGCCTCCCTGATTCCTTTGATGGGCTTCAGTTTGCTTACAAAGAAAATAGATCAACTGAGGATGCGATTAACACTGTGCTTCATATGGCCTTATCCCACTTGCCCTACAATCCAGAGTAACTACGGGAGCACATAAGAGACATTACGTGTACCCTTAGTTACTGCACTACCTAGTGAAAACCTATGGGAAATTCATATTGCAATCCAGAGCAAATTGTTCTTACACCAGAGCAAGGACTCCACATAGTTACTCTGGATTGTGCCCTTGGAAACACAAGGGAATTACTGATATGTAAGAATGTTGTTCACGGATTTTAGCTCTGCTTTCAATACAATTATACACCACAGATTAATAGCTAAACTTAAAGATTTAGATTTTCCAGATTCTGTTTATGGATATTGGATTTTTTTAAAAAAACCGTCCAAAACGTGAAACTGAATGATTACATCTCTACTGTCAAGATACTCGGCACTGGCACTCCACAAGGTTGTGTCCTCATCCCACTACTGTTCTCCATTTATTCATCTGATTGCACCAATAACCATCCCAACAATAGGATTATCAAATTTGCGGATGATACTACACTAGTAGGACTTATTTCTGGGGATGACAAGTCTACGAATCGGGATGAGTTATTACAGCTATCCTGTTGGTGCAAAAAAAATAATAATCTTTTGTTTAATATTCAAAAAACCAAGGAGTTTATAGTGAACTTTAGGGAAAAAAGCAGACATTCAGCCTCTGTGTATAGATGGAGTTTGTGTGGAACAGGTTGTTGAATGTAAGTTTCTTGGGACCATCATAACAAATGACCTGACTTGGAGTGCGAACACCGTTGCACATGGGGCTTTAATTAGGAAGGCACAACGGTTGTATTTTCTAAGGATTCTTAGAAAACAACAATTGGCTGAGAGTTTACTGACTATCTTCTATTGAAGTTCAGTTGAGAGCATATTAACCTACTGTCTCTGTACATGGTTCACGAGCTGCACAGTGGCAGAGAAAAAGGCGATTCAGAGGGTGATTAAGACAGCCCAAAATAGCATTGGCCGCTCACTCCCCTCTTTGGAAGAACTGTACAGGAACAGATGTAAGAGGAGGATATCTAATATATTGAAAGACTCCTCTCATCCAGGACATCAGCTCTTTGAACTATTACCATCAAGAAGAAGATTCAGGGTATTGAGAACAAGGACAAGCAGATTCAAGAACAGTTTTTATCCAAGTGCAGTTCTGAGTTTAAATGCGGGGTTGTAAGTTTGTGTGGAATTTAATTGCTGGGAGCAATGGGGTATTTGTAGTTGTATAGAGATTGTTGTATGGATAGTTGTGTTTATTTTAGTATCTTTTTTAGTGGTGTTGTCCAGTTTTACCTTGGGGAAGAGCACCTCATTTCGTTGCACCCAGTTGTGAGTGTAATGACAAATTTCTTATCTTAATTCAGTTTTTACTCTGTGCATCCTCCAAAGAGCTGAGAGCATCATGGAAAGTTTTTTTTAGTTCTAGATATTTTTTTCTGTCTTTAGTTCAAGTTATGGAGTAAAACCTGCTCTGGTAACCCTGGAGATTACTTTTGCTAAAAGAAGGACTGTAAAGTACTTTCTTAGTGGTTTTCTCCTGTACCTCTCAGCAACTTTTGATACTATCAATCATGATACCATTTTCTAGGGCAATTTGCCTGAGTGGAAAAGGAGGGCTTAATGGCTCCAATCATTTCTGGAGGCTCGAATCATTTCTGAACCATGTGGAGAAATTTAACCCTTCAGGGGCTGTTCTGATACAGTGTTAAGGATCAGGAATGTGCTAGATGTAGGAAAACTAATGGAAGCTTAATCCAAATACCGTATTTCCCGGCTTATAAGAAGCACTTTTTTCTCCCCAAAGGGGGAAGGAAATGTCTGTGCGTCTAATAGAGTGATAGGGCCAATCCTGGAGCACCTTACCCCATCATGTCATATGTCGTTGGATTCGTATTGAAGAGCAGAATCCAATGCAACAATCAGTTTTGAGATATCTCCTTCCTATCAAAAGTTATGGCCAAAAAGTAAAAATCAAAAATATAAAATCAAAAAAAATACTTTTTTGGCAATTTTTTAAAGTGGGTAGGAATTTTGGCTTGGGTAGGAATTGTGCCCTGGGAGTGGAATTTTGGCCTTGTGGTTCAGGAATTTTGGGTTTGGCATCTGGTTACCCCGGCACAGTTGCAATCCTAAGCAGCCTTCCCTGGCTTGGACACTTGCTCCAATGTAGACATGCACAAGACCTGATCCCTCCTCCTCCATGCCTGTGCCTCCCTCACTCTTCCCTATCTATCTAGATCCCCTCACCTTTCCCCACCTACCCCTCAACCCCCCCAACTTACTTGCCTTCCTGGACCATTTGCAATGAGATTTGTGTAAAATGTTGTTGTCTGATCATTTGCAATGAGATTTGTGCAAAAGTCACAAATCACTGACACTAGAGATGATTGAGCTTTTGGGGTTACCAGAAAATTAGAAGAGTGCTTGAAGCTTAAAGTCTTTCCTCATTTGTTAATGACAGTGATAATGGTTCTTAATACCACTGTTGACTTTACATGGTTGAAATATTATTCCGCTATATTTTATTTAATATATTAGTACACATTTGGTTCAGAATATTTTTTTTCTTGTTTTGCTCCTCTAAACTTTGGTGCGTCTCATGGTCCGGTGCGTGTAATAAGCTGGGAAATACAGTAGGTACTGCTGGCTGAGGAGTCACAATGATTTGAAGCAACCCATACAGCCTCTGCTGGATGGTTCTGCACTCTCCTTGAAACACTAAGTCTGAGCTTGAGAATACTCCTGGATGCACAGGTGACAGTAGTAATATATATATATAAAAGAGAAAAGTCACTGACTGACTGACTGACTGACTGACTGATCACCGCCCTGCCAAAACCGGTGGGCCTAGAAGCGTGAAATTTGGGGTGGGTGTTCCTTCCGTGACTGAGGGGTGCACTAAGAACCGGTTTTCGGAAATTCCAACAGGAAGGGGGTAAAAAGGGGCGCAACGCGTTTTTCTCCCTATACTTTGCATTGAGAATTGCTGACTCAGCAACATTCCACCCCAATTGCTTGGCCTGGAAGCATGGAATTCTGGGAGGGATCCTTCTGTCACCTGAACTCCCACCAAGAACCCATGTGGAGAAATTTAACCCTTGAGGGGCTGAAAAGGGGTCAATGTGTTTTTGTCCTATACTTAACATGGGAGACTGAACAACATCCAGCCAATTTGGTGCTCAGACCCTGGTGCACTGGGGGGAGGTTGTTAGGAGGAAGAGGCTGTGCTGGCGAGAATGCTGTGCATGAGGGGAAATTGCGCATGTAGGAAAGTTGCGCATGGGGGAAAGTTGCGCACGGGAGGGAAGTTGCGCACGGGAGGGAAGTTGCGCACGGGAGGGAAGTTGCGCACGGGAGGGAAGTTGCGCACGGGAGGGAAGTTGCACATGGGGGGAAGTTGCACATGGGGGGTTGATGCGCATGGGGGAAGTTGTGCATGGGGGGGGTTGATGTGCATGGGGGAAGTTGCGCATGGGGTAACTTGTGCATGCTGGGTTGATGCGCATGGGTGAAGTTGCGCATGGGGGTTTGATGGGTATGGGGGAAGTTGCGCATGGGGAGTTGTTACACCTGGGGGAAAGTTATCCATGGGGGGTTGATGCATATGGGGGGATGGCATACGGGGGAATTTTACTCCCGCAACGCGGGTAAGCCTTTCACTAGTGTGTGTGTGTGTGTGTGTGTGTGTGTGTGTGTGTGTGTGTGTGTGTGTATTGCGCATGGGGGGATGATGCGCACGGGGAAAATTGAGCATGGGGGAAAGTTGCGCCGTGGGGGGAAGTTGCGCCGTGGGGGGATGTCGTATGGGGAAATGTTAGTCCCACAACGCGGGTATGCTTTTTGCTAGTGTATAAATAAAAGAGTGGAAATATACATTTAAAGACCCACTTCTGGGTTTCTTGCTCCTCCACTGCATCTAATGAAATAAGGTAGTGCCTCAGTATTTGCAAGAGTTTGATTCTGGGACTGAAGAATGGAATGACTGCTGCATGACTGCTTCTCTACAACAGTAGAAAAGCAGTTTTAAAAAATGTAACTTGCAATGGCCATTTGTGTTGAGGAAAATCCGTGAATTAAAAATCCATATATAACAAGGTTGGAGCAGTAATGATACTGAACAGACTGTCAAAAACTCTGTCCCTGAGCAGTGTTGGGGGAGCGGGAAATGATGACTAACAACTGAAATAAAGCATTACCTTCAAATAGAGCAGAGCACACACCCCCTAAAGGTCAAATACTATCTGAAACATTGTAGATTTAACCGGAAGCAAACTGACTCCCATTGGCTCAGAATGCACTGCTTCCATCATATGGAATAGCTATTAATTCCTCCAGGATAAATAAGGCTGTAATGAAACTGCATTAAATGAACTTTAAAGAAGATATAACTATATCATATGAACATGCGACCCAACAAACTTCTGCCAGTATAGATTCATAGAAGATTCTCTGGAGGCTTAACTCTTGTAGTACTTCTATCACACTTAGGCCTTTTGCAAATCCTTACTAAGATCTCTATGGCTTTCTCTTTTTTGGTCCGTATCTTTTCCTTTCCAGTCAAATTTGCTTTGTCTCCTTTTTGCTTGACTGTGTCTTTTCTGGACTCTGTACAAATTTTCTGATATTTTCAAAAGTCTGTATGTGGAGATTTGATGGTTGCTGCTCATAGCATGGACAATAATAGTGTCATATTCCAAATTGGCCCGGAACCTGAAGAACCAAAGCAAAAATAACATTTTTTAGCATTTGGGTTCTGCTCTGCTCAAATTATCTTATCAATAACAGCTTCTGTCTTAAAGGTAGATGGTACTGTGTTTTCCCCTTCCTCCTCCGGTGCTGTCCTTTAAATAAAGGAAAGGTCTCCCACAAATCATTCTTATTCTGGCTGTTGCCTTCAGCAGAATCATACTAGTCATACTTAGGCCATATTCTCTTCCCCTGCTTTGTCACATGATATTTGTCAGCCATACCTCACTTCCCACTACCTAGAACAGGGTTGTCCAAACTTTTCATCCAGAGGACCACATCAAATACCTGGCATGATGTGAAAGAATGGAAAAAATTTAAATATAAAATTTCACTAAATATATTAAAGATTGAACTAGAAGAATGAATAAATGGATGAATGGGCTTAAATTTCCAGGATTTCTCTAAGCACCAATACACATCATAGAAATAAAGCACATATTTAAATGGATCCCAACCACCTTCTAAGGTTTTTTGGAAAACCAGGAAGTCATTTTTAAGGCCCTTAGAAACATTCCAGACATGACCAGAGCATAGCTTCGGTTGTGTTCAGTCAAGTGGATCAATTCTGATTGTAAGCAAAAATTTATCACATTTTTCTTTCTCTTGGTGGCAAGAACCCAGGAAATGAAAAATCTCAGGGAATAAGACATAATGAAACAGGTAACTTACCGATTCTCAAGCTTTTGCAGACCAATGCGATGTTTTTCCTCGTCCCAGGCCAATTCCTTCATCACGTGTCGGATTTTTTCTGCTGTATTTCTGTCCATTTCTGCACGAATCCTCTGGTCCAGTTCAAATTGCTAATTATTGGAAAAGTAGCATAATACTGCTTGTTAATGGAATTTATATCAAACTTCTCAACACTGCCCGGTGTTACTAGAACAGGGGTGTGCCTCCTCTGGTGCATCACCTTAGGGCAGGGGTCGGGGAATTTTTTTACCCCAAAATATATTTGGATATGCTGATGTTACCCCCTTGATTTGAAAGGAAGGAAATCGTATATTATTAATTATTTGACAATAATAAATATTTATTATAAATAAATAACACTTTATAGACAACAAAATAATTATTTATTATTATTATATAAGTTTCCCTCCCTGCCTAAAGGTTCCCATTGAGAGGCTTCTTCATGGGTGGAGTATCCTCTCCTGACCTTGCTGGCACACGCCTCCAATTAGGAAAGGGAAACTGCCGGTGAGGTCAGGAGAGGACACAATGCCCATGGAGAAGCCTTTCAATAGCAACCTTTAGACAGGGAGGCAGGGAAAGGTTGTGCATGTATGTGCAGTCATTTTTTTTCAAGATGGATGCCCGCAGCGCTCAGACTTAGCCGCGCAAAGCTGCAGCTATCTATCTATCTACAGTATTTATATACTACTTTTCAACTAACAAGTTTACAAAGCGGTTTACAACGAAAATGGAAAAATAATAATAGCTAATTAAAAGCTAATGGGTCCCTATCCCAAAAGGGCTCACAATCTAAAATGCAAAAAAGAACACCAGCAGACGCCACGTGAACAGACACTGCTGGGGTGTGTAGGGCCAGTTACTCTCCCCCTGCTAAATAAAAGAGGAACACCGACTTGAAAGAGTGCCTCTTGCTCAGTTAGCAGGGGTAAAGCTGGCTCAAACTGCTCCCCAGTGCCCCCAAGCACTCTCCTACCCACCCTCAGAATCCTGGATAGGCCCAGAAGTTTTCCTATCCCCCCCAAACAGGGTAGGAAATGTAGGACAAATCCGGGAAAAGCCGGACATCTGGACACCCTGGACGCACTGCACTGCACTACATCAGGTCCTTGTACACAAGAGTACTGTAATGCACACAGCCATGCATGCATATAGAATGAATATATATAATTGTTTTCTCACCCTCCATGGGTGGTGTATGTATGTTATCCTAAATCTCGGGTCCTCTACCAGAGGCCTGGGAGTTTGAGGGTTCTGAGCAGTATCTTAGCTATGCGCTTTTCTGGATCGAGTATTCTGATGTCCCTCCTGGAATCTGTTGGAGCCATTCTTCCAGCTTGGGTGTCACAGCCCCTAGTGCTCCAATCACTATTGGGATCACATTCACCTTCACTTGCCACAACCTTTCTAATTCCTCCTTCAAACCCTGATACTTTTCCACCTTTTCATGCTCTTTTTTCCTGATGTTGCTGTCATTTGGTATCGCTATCACCAGGGCTGTCGTCTGGGCCTTATCTACCACCACAATGTCCAGCTGGTTAGCCAGTATCTTCTTGTCTGTCTGGATATGGAAGTCCCACAGGATCTTAGAACTGTCATTCTCCACAACCTTCTGAGGGGTCTCCCATCTGGTCTTGGGAGGGGTTAGTCCATAGGCTGAGCAGATGTTCCTATACACAATGCCGGCTACTTGGTTGTGCCATTCAATGTATGCTGTTCCTGGCTGCATCTTACACCCTGCCACGATGTGTTGGATTGTTTCTGACGTTTCTCTGCACATCCTGCACTTTGGGTCTTCTCTTGTATGGTAAATCCCCGCTTCTATGGATCTGGTACTTAGGCTGCAATCCTAAAGACACTTTCCTGGGAGTAAGACCCATTGGACATAATGGGGCTTACATCTGAGTAGACATGGTTAGGATTGTGCTCTTAGTGTCTGTTCTTGTGCTGCCATGATGAGGGCTTCAGTGCTATCTTTGAAGCCAGCTCTTTCCAGCCACTGATAGGATTTCCCAATATCAGCGACTTCGGTTATCTGGCGATGGTACATCCCATGCAGGGTCTTATCTTGCCAGGACACTTCCTCAGTTTGATCTTCCTTCTGTATTTGCTGTTGCTGTTGTTGCTGGAGAAATTCTCTCGTCAGCTCATCTTTGGGTGCCATCTTACTGATGTATTCATGGATATTCTGGGTTTCATCCAGGATAGTAGTTTTGACGCTCATCAGACTCTTTCCGACTAGTGTATAGTCTCTCGATGTTAGACTTGGGGTAGAAAACCCCATGCATTGTGAGGAGTTTTCACATCTTCACATCAGCCACCTCCATTTCTTTCTGTGGCCAGTTTACTATTCCAGCAGGGTATCTGATGACTGGCAGTGCATATGTATTGATGGCATGTATCTTATTTTTCCGTTGAGCTGGCTTTTCAGGATCTGTCATATTCTTTGATGGTACTTGGATATTGCTGTCTTCCTTGCCTCCTCTTCATGATTTCCATGGGATTGTGGGAATATTGTACATATTCATTCTATATGCAATGAAATGAAATTCCTGGGGGTAATGGACAGTCACGCTGCTGAGACACAGCTGGGCATGCATATAGATTCATATGCATGCCCAGCTATGTTTCGGCAGCGCGACCATCCATTACCCCCAGGAATTTCATTTTTACCCCATTTGGGGTAATTTACCCCTGTTCCCTGACCACTGCCCTAGGGGGTTCATTACCCAGTGTGGCCTGCACCAGCCGCACTAGCCTGGCAATGCCCCTGGGTCCCAGTGGTAAAAGGTTTGGGGAGCAGTGCCATACTTACTGTACGGTGAAGCTGCATGTGCGTTGGCAGTTCTGCGTTAATCTGAAGCAGTTCCTGAAATTCATGCCTTAAAGTGGTTAGTTCTTGTCTCTTCAAATACTTCTGATGTTCTGCTGCTTTCATTATCAAGTCATATTCCTTTTTTTGCTTGGCAATCTCAATACTAAACATATGAGAAAGAAACAGGAAGAAATGGTAAGGGTCTAACTTTATCAAGAAGCAAGGATCTAATTCTGGATTGGGACCTAAAATGTAACATTTCACTATATAATAGGAGTTTTAGCATAGAAATAATGTATGTATAATACAGTGGTAACTTGGTTTATGAGCAGAATTCATTCCAGAAGAATGCTTGTAATCCAAAACACTTTGTATATCAAAGTGGATTTTACCATAAGAAATAATGGAAACTCACAATATGATAAAATAAAAATGATCACAATACTATAATGTAATACAAAATAATAAAGACAATATAAAATATTAACAAATTAATCTGAACTTAGTTTCTTGGGTCTCTCAGGCTCCTTTTCATTGCCTCCTTTACAGAGGAATGAGCTCCACTGATTACAATAGGGCTTACTTTAGAGTAGACATGCAAGGCTAGGTCTTTCAGGCTCATTTCCATTGCCTCATGAGACTGAGGAGTTGCTGGCACAGACCGAAACTGGCCATATCCTGACCAGGGCTATTTTTCACTTGTACTGCAAGACCTCACTTGTATTGCAAGACAAAATTTAATAGAAATGTTTGCTTGTCTTGCAAAATGGTCTCAATCCAAGTTACTTTCAATCCAAGGTTTTATTGTACTCAGTTTTAAGTCTTAACTACTAAATTAGAACCACTTTGGAAGCGACCCAACTTCTGTTTATTGTATATTGTTCTATACAATACCATATATTTATAGCACTATAAATACAAACATGTATTATTATTTAAAGGTTTTATACTGCACCTTCCCCATGCCAAAACAAATGCCCAAGGTTGCTTACAAAGGTTTAGTTCCTCCCCTTCTACTGTGCTCACAACAATCCTGTGAGGTAGGTGAGAGTGAAAAATCGCCCAGGAAGCTTCATGGTCAAAGAGGGATTTGAATCTAGAGCTTCAAGGTCTCAGTCCATCTCCCTAACCACTACGCCGTGCTGGCTCTCCTGGCTAATCCTGACTGGTACTACACATAGTAATAGGTGATTATCCTATATCACATAAATTACAATAATGATTGAAGTAGACAACTAGAACAGGTTGACAATACATTACCTGGGTTGCAGATCCTCTGACTAATAATCCCTACAATTCAGAGTACCTATGGGAGCATGTAAGAGACATTGCGTGCACCCGTAGTTACTGTACCACCTAGTGAAAACCTATGGAAAATTTGCATTGCAATCCAGAGTACAGTATATACTTGAGTATAAGCCGACCCAAGTATAAACCGAGGCACCTAATTTTATCACGAAAAGCTGGGAAAACTTATTGACTCGAGTACAAGCCTAGGGTGGGAAATGCAGCAGGTACTGGTACTGGTCCTTTTCCTTGTAGCCTTCTTGGAACTCATAGGCTGCAATCCTAAGCACACTTTCCTGGGAGTAAGCCTCATTGAACTTAGTGGGGATTACTTCAGAGTAGACATGCATAGGACAGGGTGACCAGATGCCAAACCCAAAATTCCTGAACCCCAAGGCCAAAATTCCTACCTGCTTAAAAAAATTGCCAAAATGTTTTTATTTTTACAGTTTTTGTGTTTTGGTTTTTTGGCCATAACCTTTGCTAGGAAGGAGATATCTCAAACTGATTTTTGCATTGGATTCTGCTCTTCAGTACAAATCCAATAGTATATGACATGATGGGGTTTGATCCTGCCACTTTTCATTTCACCCGAGTATAAGCCAAGGAGGCTTTTTGGGCCCATTTTTGGGCCCACAAAACTTGGCTTATACTCGAGTATATACGGTAACTCTGATCTCATTAGCAGAGGACAGTGAAGCAGACAGAACTACCAGTTTCCCCTATCCAGTTGGTGACACAATAAAGGGGAAAGTGAAGAAGGAAGTGTGCAGGCTCTCCCTGCTCAGACTGCATTCTATAGCTACCTTCCCTGACAGATGCTCTTTCCCTGTTTAATTCCTGCATAGATCATCAGCTAGGACAACAAAATCTATTTCCATACCAAATAATGGCCACAAGATAGATTTAATTAAAAGATCCAGATTTAGGTCCAGGTTTTTATGAATTCCTCAAGTTGAATTGCCACTACATTTGAATGGAGGAGTCATCAACTAGCATACTTTTGACCACACCTGATCCTTTTAAAGAATGCTATCCGGCATCTTAGCTGTCACCCCAGAAGACATAAAGGAAATGACAATAGCAACAGAATGCAATAGTGGTCCACATTAGGTGGAGGATAGGAAGCATCATATGAAAAAGAGGGATCCAGCAGAAATAGTTGCTATAAAGGATCTACAATCTCGTAAAATATGCAGCCTCACTTTCTGCAATCTTACCTATAGGCGGTAGGTTCCTCAATATCTTTTGCTGCTTTCTCTTTTTCAAGGCCTCTCTATGGGAGAATAAAATCAAGCAACAGTACTATCAAGAGCTGACATGGCTGTTTCAAAGGCAGAACTCCTCATAAGCAACTCATCATAAGTATACTTGTATTATATTTTACTCTACAGTACACAGAACAAAAAAGTAGCAAAATTGTTACTTTTTAACAACTAGCCACACTGTTGCAAAAGGAGTTTTTTCATAGGGTTGCCATAATGCTCTTCCACAAAATCAGGACAGGACCCTCTGTCCCATTTGCCAGTATATGAACACAATCCCCCGAAACTGGGATTGTCTCTGTTTTTCGAGACATATGGAAACTCGAGACATATGGAAACTCTATGTTTTTCGAGACATATGGAAACGTATGGAATGTATTTCAGCATTAACTGATAATCTGTACATGAGGAATAATCAAGTGGAAATTTCTGAAAGTCTCCAAATGTACATTTAATTAAAAGACAAAGGCCTACAGAATAATACCCTCCTGGCTCTTACTTACCCGTGGAGAGGGCACTTTAATCTTTAGCACTTTTTTAACCTCCTCAGCAGAAAGGATGTTATAAGTAAAAATATTTCCATCTGCTCCACAGGTTACCAGAAATAGATCATCAAAACTTGGATAAATCCCATTAATCTGTCCATAGTCATTATCATGCATGTTGAAGGTCCAATAGCCAGCTATGTTGTCCATTGAGAGTTTTTTGTTGTAAAGAGAGTAAATTCGAACTGAGCCATCCTTCAGACCACATAACATGAATAAACCAGAAGAGCTGTAGATGTTAAAATAAAGAAACACATAGCCCTAAACAGCAAATGATTACTTTTTCCACAATAGCCTGTGAAATTGACTTGTAAATTTGCTTGTTTGGGAAAGACTGGTTTCATGAAAGGCATGGAACGTTCTAGGAAAACTTCACACACTACATACAGTTATAGAGAGCAGAATGACTCCACCATTGCGAGAGTAAAATTTCCTGTGGGCATTTTACTCCCGCAACAACAATTAAATTCTGCTAGTACATTCATAAAAACTAATCTGGATTTAAATATTCAAGTTTTCTGTGAGGGGGAATACTATTAAAACAACTGTAATATCAAATGTGTTAAATCTTGCAAATAAACAAGTTCTAAAGCACTGAGAATTTCAGACTATTGAAAACTTAGTCGTCAAATCAGTGGTCATACCCAGTGATGGGATTCAAAGAAATTAACAACCAGTTCTATGCCCATCTGGCAGCCACTTTTAAATGGTTATTTTTAAACTTTATATATCCTCTCGTTAACAACCGATTCTATAGAGTAGGTGCGAACCTGCTGGAGCCCACCACTGGTCATACCCCAAAGCCATATTACCAAAAGCTGATCTTTGTAATGGGAATATTATCTGCTCCTTCAATACGAATATATTCAAAAGGCACATCTTGCCGAGTCTCAGGTTCTTTTTGTTGGTCAGAAGAAAAGGCACAGTGAAATAGGAATCCAGCATCATATTCTCCCTGGAAAGGCAGCCCATGCCACAAAGAAGCTGTTAAGTAATATTGTGAAAATACCAATGTAATAATTACATAATTTCTTGTTCCTTCATATCTCTAAACCATCCCAACCATTCAGAGTGATGGTTAGCTCAATCCAAAGCTGCCTCAAAACCAGAGCTGTGGCCCTAGCCACCCTTGTCAATGCTGCCGCAAAAGCTATTCAGTAGAAGAGATAGGGGGAGACATGAGCAGGTGGGAAGGGTGGATGGAGGGCAGAGTAAGGCATTTCTGGGCACAGCAGGGGAAGAGACAAGCCCAGGAAAGGGTGAGGTGTTGGGTTTAAAACATGGGGCCTGCTGCTCCTGTGCTAGATAGGATTGGACTAACAATCTGAGTAAGCCAATTTCTTTTTTACAGAATGATTTAATTGCTTCATGCTTTGTTTATTCAGAGGGAAAGGGACAAATATAAATTAAATAAATAAACAGAATTAGGGTTAATCTGAAGATGACCATCACCAACCATAATTTCCATTGTCCTCAGAAACTATGGCAAAATTACAGTGATCCAGATTTTCATAGAGTGGCCTACAAATGGGGAGTTTTTCTGGAGTCTCTAGTCCAGAGATTTTCAGTCTTTTTCATCTCATGGCGAACCGTCCCAGTGCTAAAATTGTCAAGACACACCATGCTGCTGGTAAGGGGTTCAAATCTCTCAACTGCCCTGTGAATAAATGACCCTCCCCAAGATCTTGTGGCATATCTACAGATCATCCGTGGCACACCATTGCACTATGGCACAGTGGTTGAAAATCACTGCAGTAGTCTCATGCCAAGTCCAAGATTTCCAAATGCTAGGATGATGTACTAAAAATGCCCTTCCTTTCCTGATGATGTGCCAGCCCCTGCTCCTCCCACTCTCCAATACACTAGGGGCACAATCCAGAGTAACTACGTGGAGTCCTTGCTCCGGTGTAAGAACAATTTGCTCTGGATTGCAATATGAATTTCCCATAGGTTTTCATTATGTAGTGCAGCAACTACGGGTACACATAAAGTCTCTTACGTGCTCCCGTAGTTACTCTGGATTGTAGGGTAGGTCAGCATTCTCCTCCTCTCTACACTTCTTCCTCTGTGTCCCCTTCTTTCTTTTCCAATGCAAGGAATACAAGGTTAAAGACCAACAGGAACATGTAGGTGGATAGAAGTGGATGCCCCCCACTATTCTGCTATCTGAGGAAACTGGTCCTCTTGGATAGGCAGTCCCTGTCAAGCCTTGCTTCAAAATAGAAATATAAACATGAGAAACTGCTTTCAACTTAATCAATCCAATGGTCTATCACGCTCACAACATCCTGTCAGTCTGCTCTGACTGAAAGTGGCTGACCAGCGTTTCAGTCAGGATCGTTCCTAGATTTACCCAAGATTGCAAGGGTTGAGCTTGTGACCATCTAAATGCAAAGCATGTTCTTTACCACTCAGCTACATCTTCTCTCCATAATAAAAAAGAAATAAAAATAGGTTTACCAAGGACAGCCAAAATTTCCCTGGCTCTGAGTAAAACCCACACTGGATGGGGCTGGGAGTCTCGGGCACAAAGATTTCTGGCAATGGTTCTTCTTCCTCAGGTGGTTCCTCTGGAAATTCAATTTCTTCTAGCTCTTTCCCTATCGCTAATTGCTCATTTATCCACTCCTGCTTTGCCTTCTCCTTTTCTTCTTTCATCTTCTCTCTGCGTTGTATTTCCTCTTCTATCTGTACAGGAACCAATAAATCACACATTAACGTATGGCAAAACGGGAGTTTCTTAACTGTGGGACTCCTGTTCTTGAAGGAAGAAGGCAGAATGCTCTTAACCAATGGGTGCTGTTCATCCCTTGCAGGAGGCTGGATGAAGTCAACTCCTTCCTGGGAAGGCAGCACTGGTCCCCAGTCCATCTACCGAGCTGAGCAGATCCGAATACCTTCCACCTTTGCTTCAACGGACTATAGCAAGAGACTCAAAAGCCAATGATAGATATGGCATCACCACAGGCAGATGCCGAAAAATAGAGAGGATAGCCAGAGAGAGGAAAGGAGAAAACAAACCTACCCCTTTTCCACCATTTGGTCCCTGCCAGCATAGCCAGGAGTAACCCTGGAGACGAGGATCGAAGAAGCGGTGGGTGGAGCGCTCTCCCTTCCTCTTTCAAGAACAGGAGTCTTACAGGTAAAAACCTCCCATTTTCTCTGCAGGAAGAAGGGAGATAGCTCCTAACTAATGGGATATAGCCAAGCAGTATCCATCTGGAGGAAGGGTGGGAAGATTCAAGGATCCTAGGCAGTTGTGGGATTCAAAGGAACTAACAACCAGTTCTATGCCCATCTAGCAGCCACTTTTAAATGGCTATTTTTAAACTTTATACGTCCTGTCTCTCGATAACAACCGGTTCTATAAGTAGGTGTGAACCTGCTGGAGCCCACCACTGATCCTAGGTTAACACCACCTTTTGTAACACTCTCCTCCCAAAAGCTGCATTGGCCGAAGCCGCTTGGTCAATCTTATAATGTTTGGTGAATGCAGAGGGTGTAGGCCATGTGAATGCCCTATGGATGGATTCCAGGGAAGCCACCCCCTCAAATGCCACTGAAGTGGCTGAGGTCCAAACTGAATGGGCTGCAATCTCGGCAGGAGAAGTATATCTTGGGTACATCTTGGCCTTAGAAGGAGGAGTAGTAGGCCTGGGGAGACCAGCTGGCAATTCCAGGTCTAGGATGGTGGCAGACTTGCCTAGCACTCTGGTAAACGGATCAGTGGGACACAGGCAGTCAAGTTTGTGCGGGACCCCCGACTCCTGGTCCTCATCCCCCCTTGTCCCCCAGCTGCAGTGCAGCAGATGCAGACAAAGGGTAGTACTAGTCTGGTTCAGGGCACTACCCTATCAGCCACTACACTACTCGGCAACTTCACCTCTTCCTTTTCAGATAATGACCGGGAAGAGAAACATCCTCCTTACCCTGGGAATGGAATGGTGAGAACCCCTTAGAAGCCTTGCAGGGACGAATAATTTCCTCAGGCTCAGCATCAGAAACCACATATTTAACCTTTTTATGGGGTGAAGGGGACCTTTTGCATTTTGCCTTACGTGGCAGATCAGAGGCCTGGGGGCATGTGAAGATATTAAACCCTCTAGTTGCTCCTTAAGGACACCCTTCATAGAGAGACTACAAGTCGACCATGTGGTACCTCGTTTACTGCCCTTAGGGCCTGGTGCCCAGAAGTGCCCCGTTATCTTGCCCTTTGTCAGCCATACCTCAAAATGGCACCCACAACAACGCTGCTTCACACAATGGCTGCCTTGCAGGAAAAAATGGCTGCAGAAAATAGTGCCAAGTGCCTCACAATGTCCTCTAACCATTGGTGTAGCAGCTGCAGCACGCCAGATGCAGACCAAGGGTAGTGCTAGTCTGGTTCGGGGCACCACCCAATTGGCTGCAAGGCTCCCCGGTTGGCTGCACTGGCTGTGGGGTGCCCGCCAAGCCGCAAGAGCAGCAATGATCCCCCCGCTCCTGAGCCCTCACCTCAGGCCTGACTGGCACTCCCACTCCTAGCCGGGGGAGCCCAGTTGCATTCACTGGAGGAGCACAAGAGTCCCCAAAGAAGTTGCTGGCTCCAATAGGGGAGGGCCAGGGAGGGAAAGGAGGAGGCAAGCGGAGGAAAGAGAGAGCGAGAGAGAGAGAGAGAGAGAGAGAGAGAGAGAGAGAGAGAAGGAAGGAGAATGGGAGCTGGAGCACGTCCAGTCTTGAAGCAAGGCCGGACGAGACTGGGGGGACCTGTGCCGCCTTTCTA
Source organism: Cryptoblepharus egeriae (assembly GCA_030015325.1). NCBI lineage: Eukaryota > Metazoa > Chordata > Lepidosauria > Squamata > Scincidae > Cryptoblepharus > Cryptoblepharus egeriae. The sequence continues at coordinate 72,983,685 of JAREYC010000005.1, forward strand.
GGAAGGAGTTGACTTAATCTGGCCTCCTGCAGGGGAGGGATAGCACCCATTAGAAGCACTCTCACTTCCTCCTGCAGAGAACAGGCAACCGTAATAAAAATGAACTATTTTTATCTCCTCCATTCTGCATTTGTTTAGTACTTAGCCAGTATATCAAAAATTGGAACCCCCACAGGTAAAGGATATGGAAAAATCTCTACTCCCTCACTCTCTGGAGACAAAGGGAGTATTGGTCTCTTCGTGTCCAGAGTTCTTCTGAGCCCAGCAGAGGCTTCCCTGGGTCTCTAACAATTAAAAGGCATTAAAAATGTCCCAGTTTCATTGAAAAACTAAAAATGACTTTTTTTAAAGCTCTAAGCTCAAAACTGTCTGCAGCCTCTGCTGGACTCAGAAGACCCTCTGAAGGGAATGGAGGGGCAGGAGTGGGGGCCTCAGACCTGAACTGCATATTACTGAATCCATTAATACGAGATGCGGTGATACAGTATGAATAAACTTCATATTAACAACAAATGCAATGTATGTTTATAAAATAGATATGTAGGCCATAAATAGCTTGAAGAAAATGCACTTTAAAACACAACTTAAAAATGGCATAAATAAGGTAAAGAAATGTATAAGTAGAATAATTCCACATCCGTTCTACTTAAAATGAAATTATAGGTTTTTTGACTACACTACTAGAATAGAATTCATTTTTTAATCTCTAAAAATGCATGAAATTGGAGGTCCAATCCTATTCAACTTTCAAGGGCTGATGCAGCTGTGTCTTCAGGGTGTGTGCTGCATTTTGCAATGTGGTGACAGTCACAGAGGCCTCTTCAAGGTAAGGGAAGATTTGTTACCTTAGGGCTGCACTGCGGCTGAATCAGCACTGTTAAGATGAATAGTATTGAGCTCTTAGGATTATGCAATGTTGTGAATAAACTATGCTTTGCCATCCTGTTTATAAATGGCACAGCTGGCATCATACCTGCAATGCTATCCATATCCAATGTTTTATTTTAGCAACGTATAAGACAATGAATTTCACAGTATTATTCACTGTGATACTTTACCAGAATCTCAGATTTTATGCTCCGGAAACGAAAATACTCTGTTGGCAAATCTTTGATCTTATAGGTAGTTGCTGCAGTATAATACAGAGGGTTTAGAGAAGGGACCTGAACAACAATGCCGTTCTCACAAAGAATAAGTAACTTGCTTCTTGGCTGGAAAACAGCACACGAAAGACAAAAATGATTGGGAACATACATTACTGGGTTGTGCCAGTCACAGTGAAAAACAGATCAGAACATATGTAACAACTATTGTCATAACAAAGAATAAACTTAAATTATCAACTACTTCCTTTCTGACGGGTGAAAGTAAAAATTGACAGTTTATTGATATATTTATACATACATTGTAAAAGCTTCAACACTTCACTTTCCCCACTGCAAATATCATCATCACAACATGCAAATAACAGTCTAAATCCTAATCTCCAGTTAAACCAGCATAAGTCCTGTGATGACCTGAGGATGTCACAAAAGTACCGTAAGGCACTTCTACCCCACTCCTGGGGTTTAGGCCAGTTGTTCAAGCATATGCCAACCTCCCCACACCTACATGGGAAGATAAGCTTGGTGGGTTAGGCCACCCTAAATTGGTTAGGATTACTCTTAGTGATGAACTGCATATTGTGTGTGTGTGTGTGTGTGTGTGTGTGTGTGTGTGTGTGTGTGTGTGTGTATCTCTCTCTCTCTCTCTCTCTCTCTCTCTCTCTCTCTCTCTTTGGCCTATATCCTAAAGTGAAATTAAGCCCCTTGCTCTGGAACAGTTAAGATGACTTTCCAAAAGATAACACTAGAGGGTGATGTAACTGTGTGGACCCGTAACTGCTCTGGATTTAGCCCATTGTTTATGTTTTCTTTCTGAATAGCACTTCTAGGAGGGGATCAGAATTGGGTCTTTAACACGCAGAAACAAAGTTTCTCCAGTGGAGAACTAATTCAGATTAATTCCCACTGCAAATCTAATTCAGACTGATTCCCTATGGTGAATTGCCATTAGCTCAAATGACAGTTTCTCTTCCAGGTCAAAGAACTGCTGTACAGACCCAATCCAGGCATTGACTTTGACAGAGGCAAAAGATTAAATCCTTTTTACTCCCATACCACTGTTTGGAACCAGACTAGAAATTCTCAATGCTGCTATTTAGGAAAAAAGTGCTCAAGCATCAAGCAGAGGGTAAAAATAAATAATTTTTACAATGGACGGAAGCAAGCCATGAAGTCCTTCAAGTAGCTGTACTGAGACCAGCACTAACCTGCCCCAAAATTATCAGGAATAATAAATCTACAAGCAGACAAGTTTATGTTTGAGCCTAATTAGTAAGATGGCAACAGCCAAAACAGATTGATCTCCCCAAATTATGTGAGTAGGCAAAAGAATGTCTAATGTGATACAGAAAAAGTGATGAACATTGGACAAAATAATTATCTACTACTAGTATTACTAAGATTATTAAAATGTTCATCAACTCATCCATAATATATTTTAAATTGGTAATGAGCTTTAATTTAACTAACATGTCATTGGCCTTTTGCATACAAAGCTATATCACAGTGTGTGTGAGTAGCTTCAGACCCAAAGAGGGATAGTCCACTCCTGCACAGGTTCAACAACTCCAAGTTGTTCATTCCAGCAGAGTTTAATTATGGCAAAGCCGGTCATGTAGGAAAAAAATGGATACATTTTAGACTGTGAGCCCTTTTGGGACAGGGACCCATTAGCTATTAATTAGCTATTAATTTTTTTCATTTTTTTGTAAACCGCTTTTGTGAACTTTTTAGTTGAAAAGTGGTAGGTAGGTAGGTAGGTAGGTAGGTAGATAGATAGATAGATAGATAGATAGATAGATAGATAGATAGATAGATAGATAGATAGATAGATAGATAGACTTAGCATAAAGTTAAAGGAACTCTTTTACAGACCGATGATGGACAACATCCAATCATTCATTGTGTTTATCCTGAGTTATGCCACCGTAGGTGATTGCTAGAACTATTAGGTTGTTAGGTGGTTAGAACATAATCAAAACTATGCTTCCCTTCTAGTCAAAGTTCATCTTTCACACCTGTGTGATATCTCCTGTTGTCATGGCCATTTGGTCCTGCTGGACACTTCAAAGTTCGTCCTCTTTCATTTCCTGTTAGTTAGCATCTCTTATCATCCAGATCCAGTAGAGGAGTTGTATATTTGTATATCAACAAACAGGTCTAAGCCCTTTGATGATATTTTAATGTAAGAGTGGACCTCTGTCCAATTTTCCCATATGTGTATCACCCTGCTTTGGTATCACCCTGTTAAGCAATATTCAGTATTGAGAAATTGTTTAAACCTTCTCTATCATCCTGAAACAGCATATAGCAAAAAGGTTGATCATGAGATACAAATAAAAAATACACTAGCTACTCACATGAGTAGGAGGAGACCATTGTAATGCCTGAACAGGTCCTGGAACAGTTATGAACCCAATTGGGTCATAATTGTCTTCAACGGTAAAGAAGAAAACAGTTTTATCTCTGCTCTGAAAAAGACAGCAAAATTATCAAAAACATGTATTGTACAGGAGTAGCTTTGCTAGTCTGTAATAGGCAAAACCAATTTAGATAAAATATTCAAAAGCAAAAGTCTATATGTTGATAGCACTTCCCAGAATAACTAATTTATGTCAGATTGCTTCCCAAAAATTCATTTTAGGCTAAACATTGGATGGGGTCCAGGATAGCATTGTGCCACTCACAAATCTCCAAAGCCTGGTGCATTGAAGCAATGACAGCATTCCAGAGCTTGGTATCCATTGCTGCTGGGAGCCACAGATTCCCAGATTCTGATATTCAGGAAAGCTGCAGTCCAAGAGATTGGATACATATAGTTGAGATCAACCAAGCTCTGGTTCCAGTGAATGCAGACCAAGATCTAATATTAAGTTACACAGTGGGTCTGATCCAGAAATATAGATAGAAAATACTCAAAACTGCAAAAAGAGGTCCAAGGAGGTATACACAAATATAAGTCAAAGTTATGGGCAGGGATCACCTATCTGAAATAGCAAGCAACAAAAGGAAGCAGAAGTTCTCATTCTATTTGCTTGGACAGAGAAGCAAGCTCAAAGGGCTGGTTGGATCTGATACAGAGACTGGCCACTGAAGTCGGCTAATAATGTTCAAGCGGCTTAAATGCCACCTTTGCAGTCTACCAGATCTGCAGTTGGAACAAAGCAGAAACAGAGAAGGAGGAAAGGTGGCAGATCTAACTGCAGGGAAGCCTGGTTCCCATCCACATACATAGCTCCTTATTCCTACCTTCATGCAGTAAGTGAATATGGGTCAGTATTTTAAAAAGAAAATACTGAGCCATATTAAAAAGAAAAACACAAAGTGAACATTAGCATTTTTAAAAGCTAAAACATACCCCTGTAGCAAACAATTCTCCATTACGCTCATAGGCCAATGCTGTAACTATAGTAGTATGAGGCTTAAAAGCCTGTTTCAGACGCATAGCTGCATCTCCAACATTGTCCCGTCCAGCGACAACAGGGAGTCCCTTCGGATTATAAAGTTCAATTATGCGAACAACGCCATCTTGAAAACCTACAGCAATTATACCTCCTTTGGGATTCACCTTAGATAAACAGAGCAATTTCCATCATCAGTGATTTAGCAAAAATATAGTTAAGTCATATTAGTTCTGTTAGGTTAAGTCTATTGCTGCAATCCTAAAGACACTTTCCTGGGACACAGTGGGGCTTACTTTTGAGTAGACATGGTTAGGATTGTGCACTTTGCAAAGCTCATATTATCTACATATTCGTCTTGCAACATAAGCTTTGGAGTTGGGAATTCACCTCCCTTCTACGATAGCGTGGTCAATAACATTCACGTTTTGGCTTTGATTACATTTAAACCTTCTGCCTAATTCTCTTCTGAACGATTTGCTAACAGACCCTTTCTGGTCTACTTGGTTCCAAAAAAATCAACTCCAAACTTGATTCCTTAGGCCTTTCGTTAGAATCACTTGCTGATCTTGATTTTGGTAACACTTTCAAGCTAGTTCAAGACAGACTCTGGGAAACAGAATTTACTACTCTTTTTGTTGGCTTAAATCCAGTATGTTCCCCTCTGTCTTTTGGTTATTGTCTAGTTCAAGGTCAGCCCCCCAAATATTTTACTACTCTGATAAATCCATCTCTCAGAAGGGCATTTATGTTGGCACGCCTTAACATCTTTCCCTCCGCACTTCATCACGGTAGATTTTCCCGCACCCCTGGGAATTTAAGACTCTGCCCCTTTTGCCTGCTTGAACCAGACACCCTCGAGCATATCCTGATTCGATGCCCAACACATTGCTCACTTCGTAGTCTTTTCTTGGACCCCATTTTGTGGTGCCCTCCCGACCCTTTCTTAGACCCCACCCTTGCACTGTTGAGCGATAACTCACCAGAAATTACTATTGCTGTTGCCAGTTTTTTAAGTCAAATCATTAAATTATTTTTTTCTTCTTAGTCCCCTTCCTCCCCCTCCTTCCTTCCTTCATCCCCCTTCCGAATCAATTTCTTTATTTTCATTTTCTTTCTTTCTACTCTCTCTGTCAACACCCCAACTCCTTTCACTTGATATCGCTCTTTTGTCTTTTTGTTTTTGTTTGGTTGTAACTTTTAATGCCAATAAAGGTATTCATAATCGTAATCGTTATCTACATATGGATATACATAAATAGTTAATTAGAATTTACTGTAGCTAGTAGTATGGCTGACAATATGGCTGACAGATTCATCTCAAATGTCAATACTAAAATATATTTTTTAGATTTTTGATACTACTCAAGCAGGTCAGCATCCAGAAAATATAAGTAAAACAAATGTTTAACAAATTCTAAAACTAATAAAATATGCAAAATTAAAAAAACCTTGGATTCCTCCCCAACCAAAATCCATATATCATACCAAAATCCATATATGCATACCAAATCCATATATCATACCAAATCCATATATCCATATATCCATATATCTGCCATAAATCAAACCGAATGGTAAAACAAAACCATCATCATAAACACATGTGTGTACACTCCATAATAAGAGAAACAGCCTGACTCCTTTTCTCCTGGAGCCCTACCTTCCTTTGTTTTGACCAATGATAAAAGTCACAGCTAAGCCTAAAATGTAAGAGTTGATACTTATATCAATTTGTTTTATTATTTATACGTATTATTATGGACTATGCAGAGGTTTATCTAGATACATGCAAAGAGGGAATGTGCCCTCAATGCCATGTGAAGTGAAGCTACCTCCCTGCTCCTATTTGGGAATCTCCATGATCCATGTACCCCATAGGAAGCTCAGAGTGTCTAGATTTAAGAATCTGGAATACTGTATGACTATTTTATCTTTACCAACCACATAGGAGAAAATGTTTGAATAATCCCTTTTAAAATAATTATCACTATAGCTTCTTTGTACGATACAAATAAAATACACCATATCTAAAGGTAAAGGTGTCCTTGAACATTAAAGAGAGCCCTTGTTAAATGAGGGCCCAAGTGGAAATCAGTGACAGTGAGCTGGAATAACCCAGAGGAAGAAGTGAAAACAGAAGAACATGGGAAACTTGTATGAAATCCCATTTTCCAACTATCTACTCCCCAATCCAATCTCACATTGCTTACCACTGTTGGAGCCCAAATCATTGCTGTTCCTCCTTGCTTAAACTTCATTTCAGTTAACTGCACTTTACCAACAATATCGTAGATACGTACTGTGCCTGTGTTAGATAGTAAACAGGTAAGCAGGAAAAATGCAAGACATATCTAACTTGATACAATAAGGCCAATCATAGCCAACTTTCTAGCACTGAAACAATCAAGCCAATGGGTATGCAATCCATCGTGCAATGTGGGAGGTGCCGTCAGGGGTCTTCTTCAGGGTAAGGGAACATTGTTCCGTACTTTGGAGTTGCACTGCAGCTGTATCACTGCTTGAAAGTTGAACAGACTGGAGCACTAACTTCCCAAAAGTTATTTTTATTACGGTATATCAAAATTATGAGACATTATGACTGGCCTAATCTTTAGGGCCTTACATAACTTGGGCCCATAATACCTGAAAGGTACCAAGGTACCACCTTCTTCCAAGCATTACAGTCTACCCTATTAGGAGGAACCTGAAAAAGGCGAGATTATTTTTTCCTGACAAAGGGTGTTATCCTTGGTCAGGAAAAATACCCTCACCTTTGCAGGTCCCTACCTATTAGATCTGCTGAAGAGGCACTTCTACAAGTGCATCCTCTGTACCCGTGAAACAAGTGGCAGCTCAGGGCCAAGCCTATTCTATAATGGCACCACAACCATGGAATGCCCTCTCTGGGGCATTGAGAAATAGTCCCCCTCTCATGACATAGCCAGCCGAGACTTGAGAAGCCCCAGTGCAAGGTCTCCTTGGGCAAAGCGGACAAAAGTTCCCCTCTCACAAAGAGACCTCCAGCAACCTCAGAAGGACTGCTGGATAAAACTGTTGCCATTTTGGTGCCACTCCATCCAAAAGAGGCAACAGCAATAGGATTGGGCTGTTAGAGACCTTAGGAATATGCATACTGCAGTAAAACCTTGGATTGAGAGTGTTTAACCCTCAGGGGTTACATTTCTAAAAATTGGGTCTTAGTGGGTTCCCACATCGCATAAGGAATACCTTCCCAACATTTCATGTTTCTAGGTCCAGGGGTTGGGGCAGGATGTTGATCAGTCAGTGATTCTTCAATGTAAAGTATGGGGCCAAAATGTGTTGTGCCCCTGTTCACCCCCATCCAATTGGAATTTCAAAGAACCAATTCTTAGTGAGTGCCTCCATCATGGAAGGAACACCCTCCCCAAATTTCACACGTCTAGGTCTGGTGGTTTTGGCTGGGCGTTGAGGAGTCAGTCAGTGAGTCTATCAGTCAGTCGGTGACTTTTCAGTTTTATATAGATAGATTGGAATCATTTTTATATGAATAATTTTGGTTGTAGAACAAATCATCTGAGTTTTCACTATTTCTTGTAGGAAAATTTGCTTTGATTTACAAACATTTTGGATTAAAAGCATGCTTCTGGAATGAATTCTGCTCATATACCAAGGTACCACTGTACTTGGGATTAAATTGCTAAAGATGCTTAAAAATTGCTATAATTGCTAAAAATGGCATCTTTTGTGGGACACAGAAAAAAATCACTGGTCAGATTTGTAGACTATCACTGGACAGACTTCCCTGCCAATGGCAATTTATACTATGGCTATTAAGAAAGTAACCTCTGTTTGGCTTTTTAACAAAACCAAGAATGATAATACTGATCATTCTCTTTAACTTGCTCTATTTTCCACATAATATTCACCTAAAATAAAGCAATTGTGGCAATTTTCTCAAAGAGAGGAGACAAAAGGATACAGGATACAATTGCCTCAATTCAGGTGGAGATTATGAGGAAGTTAAGTGCCAGCATGTAATATAACTTTTAAGCAGTATTCAATTGTTTTCCTTCATTCTTGGTTTTTTAAGCCTAATGGAGGTTACTTTCCACATATAACTAGTCCCATTAATGGAAACTGAATAAAGGAAGAATCAGAAGAAGAGATACACTTACGGTCAAGAGCAGTTGTAGCCAGAATATATGTGACTGGAGAGACAGCGATGGCCTCTATCTTTCCAGAATGAAAAGTAAAGAGGCATTCTGGATCATGAGTCTATAGAAGAGAGTATAGAAACAGAGTTCTTTAGAAAGCTATCTGGAAAAGTGTACTATGTATATCATCTAGGAACATATACCATTAAAGCCCCTTTGAAAGTCAAGTCACTAATAAATGGCAGACATTCCAACTAGAACATCCATGGCTCACAGTTTGAGAACCACTGATAAACCATTGGGCCTGCACATATTCCAGTATGAAATGTATAAATCATATGATGAATAATCAAATTATGAATAATAGGGGAAAAACAGGCAAATTTTGTAAGAACAAAAACTTACAACATTTGTGAAACTCAAGTCAAGCTTCCAAATGGCTCCATTAAAGTCCTAAAGAAGAAAATATATCACAACTAGTTGTTTTATCAAAAGACTTTTACATTTTATCCTAAACAGACTTTCTCAGATCTAAAAAATAAGGCAGATACATTTAAGTTCCACTATATTTTTAAAAAAATCCAAGAGTCCAGCCAACGTGGATGAATGATTTAAAACCCATTGACTCATGGACAGTAAAAATCTTGCACACTAAATATATCTCCAGGCAGAATTGTGATACTAGAACTACAGGAAACACAGTTCAAATTTCCTCAAAAAAGGAAGTGATAACTCCCGATAATCTGGGCTGAGGAAGTAATAAGATACGTGCTACAGAGCCACATCTGGCATGTTAACCAGAACAGGTTTGGCAGGAGGTCCTGTGATGATGTCACAGGAGCATATACTAGATTAAAAAAGCCAGAAGAAAGCCCTAAGGTGCATACTGCCAGTGAAGGATTTTCTGAAAGCCTTTCAGTGACACCATTAGCAACTTCTTGGTTTTGCTCTCGGTCATAGTAAGCTACCATGACTTCATCACATCATATACATGAAGACATGAAGTCCAGCCTGAATCAGAGCAATATATTGATCACCACCTGCTGAACATGTATCCTCGCATTTTATACAACTCACATCCTATACAACTGAGAAGGATCAAAATTCTGACCTGAGCATACCAAACAGGTTCTCCACGTTCATGAATTTTCACCATACACTTCAGATGGACATTTTTGCCAACTAAAAGTTCATTCATTTGTTCCATTGCAATCAGTCCAGAATCATCCGTCACCTCAGCAGTGTCTATTGTTTCAAAATCCCACACCTTTATGGAGTTTGGAAAGAAAAAAAAAACAGATTATATACTGTTTCCAAATGTCAAAACCTTTCATTTTAGAAAATTTGAATCGAAAATAAATTGTGACAAAATGGGTTAACTGAAAAGTGCTTTCTACCTGGACAAAGAGGAACTTTTTAAAGTGGTGGTTCTCATTTACAGTACTGAGGAAGAGGAAAGTAAAGTACCTATCTGCACAATCCGAACTTGTGCAGGCCAGCATGTCTGTGCCGTATCCAGTGCACGTTTGGGCTGCTGCTGTGCTATCATGAGGAAAAGGGAAACTCTTCTCTCTCCCCAAGGAAACATAGTAGCAGCCCCAATGGGTCTATTTGGATCTGTACCACCAAAATCAGTGGCAGATCCATCAAGAACAGAGCAGCCTACAGCTAGGGCTTGGATCTGGCACAAGTGCTGGGTCTTAGCGCCACCTCCCATTCCCTTGCCACTGGTCCACACTCCAGCCTGCCACCCAGCCTCCCCCCATTTCAAAAATGTTACCACCCATTTCCTTCCTTCCCTCTCAGATCCAGTACTAGCCACGACCAGCCAGCAAACTTTCAAGCCTCTGGGGCCCACAATGGCATGGAAGGCCTTTGCACCATCCTGCACGGGCCTCCCCTCCTCTCCATGTGTTGCAGATGTGATTTTACAGTATATTTGCAACATCCCTAGCAGGCACTTAGGATTGCTCACTGGCTGTATTCATTACAGCAGAATGTTCATCTTGGTCTGCTCTCTCAAGACTATGAATCCCTTTGGGACAGGAAAGCTTATTCTCTTTGCTTTGTCTTTGGTCTTTGAAAATACAGTGGTGCCTTGGTTAATTAGCATAATTCATTCCGGAAGCATGCTTGTTAGCCAAAATGGATTTTCCCATAGGAAATAATGGAAACTCAGATGATTGGTTCAGCAACTAAAAATATTTATATAAAATATTAACTGTTTATAAAAATGATTACAAAACACTGTAATAAAGAAAATACTGTACAGTACTGAACTGTACTGTACCTTTGAAAACCTTCATGGCTGGTGTGAGGGAGATAAGAGAAGGACACACATACCTGGCTCAGGCTGCTCCCCCCAAATCCACTTACAAGCTCCCTGGCCACCTAACTTATCCAGGGGCCTCAGCAGGAGATCTTTCCAGCCTGAGAGGCTTCCCCATGGCCCCTCTGCATTCCCATGCTGGTTGTTTCTCAAAGATGAGCAGGGCCCCTCATAGCCTTGTGGGGCTTTCCAACCTGAAATGCTTTCCCACATTCATGCACCCCTCCAGCATCACCATATTAGAGTTTCTCAAAGATGGGCCAGGGACCATTCACTGCCCAGCTGCCCAGCATGGTGTTTCCCAGGTAAGCTAGCCTCCCAGGGACCTAGAACTTTCCAGCAGGAGTTCTTTCCAGCCTGAGAGGAGTGGTCACTGCTGGTGGCTGGCTGCACAACAGAGGGGGTAGGCAAAAGTGGGGGAGGCAGGGCAGTCCTGGAGAGGCACTCAGAAGTATTTTTACTTTTTATTCATTAACCAAAATTTGCTCTTTAATCAAAATAAAATTTACAAGAAAATTTTGCTCGTTTTCCAAAACGCTTGGTTAGCAAGTCACTCGTTAACCAAGATACCACAGTATTATTGTTGAGAAAAGGATATTAACATTCAGTGTTAAAAACTAAAGATGCTGAGCATATAGACCCTTAAGGTTGATTGCTCAGGAGTTCAAGATCCAAGTGCCACATGATGGAGTAAGCTCCTATCATTTGTCCCAGCTCCTGCCAACCTAGCAGATCCAAAGCATGTGAATGCAAGTAGATAAATAGGCACCATTTCAGAGGACATGTAACAACCTGATGACATGCCTTTGTGACACATTGGCCAATTTGCTCAACATCATATCAAACATGGATCGGACAAAGTAAGACACCTGTCTAACTGGCGACTCCAATCCAGAATAGCATACCTCACCACCAGAAGGGACAAATACTGGAGAAGAAATTACAAAAGGCAATTCAAAAGAATCCTCTGTTGTCACATAACTGGAAAAGAGGTACTGCCATTCAACTACATAAACTGCGTTTGTCAGTTGACAACTTTATGGGGGAAAACTGGATACTATCAAATGTCTGGTCTTTGTGATCTGCACTTCAGAGGTCCTATTCCAAAAGTCCTTGCCTTTAGAAATCAGGAAGGTAGCAGCTTTTCTGTGGTGGTAATCCAGTTGTGGAGCATATTCTGAAAGACTTGTTTTGCACCAACCATACTGACTGTCAAGAATCATGTTAATGGTAGACCTAACAAAGTCAGATTAGTTATTTTGTTTTTCGCAAAACTCAGTAAAGTTCATACTTTCTTTACAGACTTGGGGTCCAACCTTTTCCCATTCTCCTACACTGATGCACTCATCATGTGCTGCATGCTGTGGTGAGAAGGTAGTCATGGAAGTTTCACAGGAAAGTTGGAAAGGATTGGGCCCTCAGACTACAACTAGAAATGCAAAGCCATTAAAACCAATTCTGGTTTTTAAACTAGTAAACATAGTCCCCATAGAAAAAAGAGAGAGGAGAACATGCAAGCCTAAAGCTTATGTCATGCTAAACTATTAAATATGGTTTTTAACGCATATTTAAGCAAGCTAATGTTTATAAGAAAAAAAAACTGACCCTGATGTATCCATCTGATCCAACAGTGACCACCTCTCCTTCATCCAGAACTAACTGATTGATTGGGCCATTGTGACAAGTTTTATTGCCAGTTCGACAAATTTCCACCTTTATGAGACCTCCTTCCCAGAGCAGCAAATTTCCCCATTCTGAACCCGAAAGCACCTTTCAAACAAAGGAAATTAAATACATCAACATTGTATCACATAAATGTTTCCATAAAAGTAACACAGTGAAAAACATTACTCCCTATTAAAGCTGAGTATCGGAGGTTGCAATCGTATACACACTTTTTGGAAGCTCCAATAAACACAATTGGACTGATTAAACCCTTTTTATTTCCCAAAATGACCACCAAACCAAGATATTATCTTGTAAGCACTTTTTTGTCCTTTGAAAACATCTGACAAAGTGGGGTGGGCTGGGGGAATGGGTAGCATCCCAGCTCCATCTACTGGGTTTTTATGCTTATTGCATCCAACACGTGAAAAGTTTATTTTTTTCTAATCAAGTATTTCAAGTCTATGTTTGCAGGTAATTTGGTGGACTGTCATGCCTCTTTGCCCTGCAGATGCTACTATGGGTTGATTTTTAAAAAGAACCCCTGGGGTTCAGTGCTTTTCTGGGGAAGGGGCCTTCTACTGCCTAGTCTCTGAAGCCTGGGGTGGTGATACAAACATGGTGGATACAAACTACCAAGGTTTTTTTTCCCCTAGTTGGGGAAAGTAAAGGGATCTTTGGAAAGGGAAACCAGGAAGCGCATTAACCACTACTAGTTGCTATTCCCCTCGTTCAGCCAGACTTCTCTCAGGAGTCCCTTTCTTTCACAAACTTATGTCTGAGTAGATTATTGTTGTACACTAAAAAAAAAAAAAAGCAGGCCTCTGTCAGTCTTGGAAGACTATGGTATCGTGCTCAGTGCTGCATACACTGCACGCGAAGCACGAAAGCCTGGGTTGGATTGTTATGGAGGAAAGGCTGTTACCCAAGCAGCAGATCCCCCCTCTCCACGCCACTGAATGAGTCCAATGGAAAGGCAGAGCCGATACAATTGGATCCAGCTGGCGTCGCAGAGCTGGGCTAAGGACAGGAGCTCACCCTGTCTTGTGGAGCTGACCCGGGTCACGAACCCTGGCCTGCTGGTTAATAGGCACAGCGCCTTAACCACTTGCGCCACCCACAGCCCTTGTTGTACACTACAGGAAGATATATTTGCTACATAAAATAGAAATGATATGATTGTTAATGAAGAGCTTGTTGGATTCTAATTTTATATCGCCTAGTCAGTCTTTGCAGTGACTTTAAAACTACTGTAAACTAGAAATACTGTAGTGTTTTTCCTCTCTGAAATACAGGAGAACTGACCCAAGATATGACACAAATAGCAACTGAGAAACTTTGAGGAGGCAACTACCATATTTACTCGAATGTAACGTGTCATCAAATCTAATGCACACCCTATACTTATAATCAAAATACCACATTCACTTGAAGCTAATTAACCAATGAATCTAATATGCACCCTGATTTTGGAGACAGGATTTGGCAGGAAAAGGTGAGCATTATATTCAAGTAAATACATTATTTACAAATTCAGAAAGTGCAGAACCAGGCATCACCTCAGATGGCCACTCCCTCTTCAATATCACTACAAATAGGATCCAAAGAACTGTTTTAGGCAGAATTTTTGACATGTCCTTTGATAGGTAGATCTCCATAATATATCGCAAACTGCTTATGTACAAACAGCCTTTTCTTGGTCAGTAATAACAAATACTTGAAAGGCTGCCTCTGTCAGTCCCTGAGCTGCTGATTTAGATTAGCGGTTCACATGACAAATGTACTAATAAATTCAGTTCCTCTTCTGAAAAGTACAAATTTGAAAGGTAAAAAATGTTTCTCACCTTTCCATCAGGAAGCCCTATATATCCTTCAATATCTGTCAGTGGTGTTTTTCCAAACCTACCCAAAGCTCCTTGAAGTTTCAGACCAGTGAAAGTAAGGGCCATCTTCCAAAACCTAACCATACAAAAGTAAAGTTACCTCTTCTACATTGATAGTGAACTTTTAAAAAAGAGGAAAATTTTTAATTTCTGTATTTTAAATTTTTGCCTTGCATGTTTTGTATTTATGTCAATTTTTTTATTATAGTGCCTTGAGGTTTTGGAAAGGCAAGGTCAATGTTTTAAATAAATAATTTGAGAAGCAACTTTAATGACACAAACACTGTTCACCTCTATTGTACAATGTATAACAAAAATCCAGAGAATGCTAATCCAGAACTCTATCCATATACTGTTACAATACAAGGATTTCTATAGATTTTTAATATGCACACACACTTCTGTTGTTTTCCTGAAAATCATTGGAGCACTAGGTTTATAGAGGTAAAGTGCTTCTAGAATCAAATAAGATGTGGTTGTTATTGGGAATCAACAATGTTGAAAAACAATTGATAAATTAGAATTTCTAGAATTTCTGATGTAGGATATAGCATTTTACTATTTTCATTGACAAAAGATCCCAGAGAATCAATACATGTCAAGCCATTTTTGTTCTTTCAGATAAAATCTTACTGCTTACTTGATATGGCCTGAACCAGCTGTTGTGAGTTGTTCTTCATTTTCAATAGAGAAGGTAACTCTATGAACATCATGAGAAAATGCTTTTGATCTCAGTACAATTTTTTCCTGTTTCCAGTCCCAGACAGTCAACATGTAATCAGGACTACTCCCAACAGTTGCAATCAAGGTGCCAGAATTATTAAAGTCAGCAGATGCATATGCTTCCTCGGTTCCACCTAGAGACATGGTGCAACAACAGGTTTCCTGATACAATAGCAGGTTAGGAAAATTTACTGCTTTGCCAGTTACCAGGTCATGTGTAATACAAATTATATATGTGCTTCTGTAAACATATCCATGAAATGATTACAAAGCAACTGTTAAAGATCAATGAATGCACTTATATTTTTACCATACTGTATTTTTAAAATATAAGGGCTGCAGTGGCTCAGTAGTTAGATCACTGAGGTTAGAACACTGCCTGACTGGAATTCTGCTCAGCAGGTCAGCAGTTCAAGACCCAAGTACAGATGGGGTGAGCTCCCATCCTTAGCCCAGCTCCTGCCAACCTAGCAGTATGAACAAGTAAAAGCAAGTAGATAAATAGGTAGCACTTCAGTGGGAAAGGCAACATCCTGGCAACAAGCCCCTGCAACAGGTCAGCCAGGTTTCCCTAAGTCGCTGTGGGTTACCACAAGTGGGTTTCCATCCCACATGTATTGGATAACATCCCACATGTATGTGGGTTGTGTAATCCACAACAAGTGGACACCATCACCATAGAGTAAAAACACTGAAGATGTTTACCTTTTTTTCTTTGGTATTTTTAAAATATAAAAAGATAAGATTAATAAAAAATAAAAGAAGCATCATAGCACTTGCAGGGCCTTGAATTTTTATGGTTGTTTTATCCAGGAACGTAGCATCCCAAACCCTGGCAATTCTGACATATATCTGCAAGCATAAATCGGGAGAGGAGGGTGGTATGTATGTTTCCAAAGCCTTTGGATTGTAACTAGAGCATCTTTCTTCCTTAGGAAAGACCATCATCAGAAAAGAGATCCCAGAAACAGTTCTATTGTTATCATGCTTTCTCCCCGGATACTGGACTGGAGCCCACAGAAAGCCACTTTAATTTAAACTTCAAGCTGTACAGTATTTGTAAATTTATGAACTACAGGTTACATATTCTAGTGGATCTAAAGAACTTAACAATGTATTAAATGTTAAATTTATTTAATTGCACATATATTTTCACTTACCTCGTAAAATTCTATATGGGATTAGAGAAGGATATTCATAAATAATCATGTTTGGCTTCCATCCTTTTTCTCCTATTGCAAAATGTGTTTTATTAGGGTGTACCTGGTGGAAGCAAAGACTTTTTTCAACCTTTCCATCTCTCCGGTCACTTATTGAATTATAAGCTACCAGCTATAGGTGGTGAGTCCAAGTTGCCCAACTTTCTGAACTTTCCCCTACTCCAAATTCTCTGGTCATCCCTTAAACAACATTTGAATTTCATTGTTAATTCTAAGAGAAAGAGAGTTCGATAGGAAAACTTGACCAACTTGTGACAATAATAACGCTCCTCAAGAACAGTATTCCTGAGGCACTCTGAGTCACCTTCAAGAGCTCCACAAGCACACCATAACAATATCATCTTTCCTCTTTCGGATTTGGAACATGCAGAAATTCCATACATGAACTGGCAGGGCTCGCTGACACTCCTTCGAAGAGTGTAAAGAACTCTGGAGATCAATAAGTTTGAGAACTGCTGCTGTAGGACAACACAAGCCCATGATGACCAGAGCTAAACAAACCTCTTTTTTCTTCACATTCTTTTCTATTCACAACTTTTTCAAGTGCCACTTGGGTTGGTTTCTATTCAAATGAGAGTATTTGGTGCATGCCACACTATTCCTCCTGCAACAATAAAGTTTTCTCAATTGCTGCTGTTTGCCAGACTCCATTTTCTACTCTCTAGAGCAGGGTTTTTCAACCAGATTTGGAGACCACTGGAGGTCCTTGGCAGCTGCCTGACTGGTCCGCTAGAGGATTCGCTAGAAGTGCCTCTTCCCCTCCCCACAGCAGGAGGGCTCTGTCCGAGGATTTCAGCCTCAGAGATCAATCCTATGCCTGTCTACTCAGAAATAAATCCCATTGTAGTCAATGAGGCTTACCCTACAATCCAGAGTAATTACGGGAGCACGTAAGAGACATTACGTGCACCCGTAGTTACTGCATCACTTAGTGAAAACCTATGGGAAATTCATATTGCAATCCAGAGCAAATTGTTCTTACTCCGGAGCAAGGACTCCCCGTAGTTACTCTGGATTGCGCCCTTACTCTCCAATAAGAGTGACTAGGATGGCTTTGTGCATTTTCAATGCATCCTGCACTGAAAAAGGTTGAAAATCTCTGCTTTGAGTAGACGTGCATTGAGACATTGAGCTCTCAACTGCAATCCTATCCACAGTAACCTAGCAATAGCTCTTTTTATTATAATGGGATTTACAACTGGAGGCAGCTGTGCTGAGGAAACCCTCCCTCCAGGTGGCCAGAGGCAGAACTCTCCCCCCACCCCTGGGCTGGTCCCTGGAAATTTTTTTCCACAAAAACAATCACTGGGGCCAAAAAGGTTGAAGACCACTGATCTCGAGAGTCTAGCCTGATCTGCACCTCTTTAAAAGAGCATGATCTGGGCTGTTGTACAACTTGATCTTATTTGTGACAGAATACTGCCTCAGTCTCTCAATTTCTGATGTTGAGACAACGGTAGCATTTCACATGCATGTAGAACAATCTGCATGACTCATAGCCCAATCCCAAACATGTCTACTCAAAAGTAAGCCCCACTGTGTTCAGTGGGACTTACTCCCAAGAAAATGGTACTTTAGATTGCAGCCTAAGTACCATTTGCCATCCTTTGAAGTGCCATTGGCTGAAAAGCACTTGTATGGATAAAAGGCTAAAATATTTCTCATGAGAGAGAAACTATCTGGTATCTTAACCACATACCGGTACTTTGGCCATGCATATGTTTTTTCTAAGTGTAAATAGCAAGTACAGGGCTCCCAAACAGAATTGCAGACCATGGGAAAGGGTACTCAACCCTATACCATCACATTGTAGTCTCAATCAAACTGCACCCCAAAAGCTACCATTATTGGCACCATTATTAACAATGGGAACTTTCCTTTCAGGGCTAACAGCAGCTTTGAAGGCTTGTTTTTCATCATTATTGCTGCAAGTTGGGAAAAGGTAAAATATTAGGCAACAGCAGCCCAGTCTAGATTGGCATCATAACAGTTGCTACTAATACTAAAAAAATCAATACAAAGGCTGAATTACATGTGTGTGTGTAATACAGTTTTCAGAAAGAGAGAAAGAAATCTCAGAAATAATGCAGTTTATTTTGCAACTAGGGGAAACTTATTTTAAAAAAATTTACAAGATAAAACAAAAATATCATACCGCGAGCACACCGATTCCTCCACCACTTGAGCTTCGAAGATATCTCTGATGTTTAGAAGTCAAGTCCAGAAATAATAGTTGATTGCCAGCTATGTAGACAAGTGTATGACTATCCATCACGTGGAGATTTGACCGTTTAGTGCAATCATAACCAAAAGAGTGTCTGAGAAACACTTAGTAAGGAAAAAAGTGTTTTTGTGGCCCAGGTTTATTCCATCCATGTAACAATAAAGAAACTATTAATAAAACTCAGAATTACACTCCTTTCATAGTTAGGCTATAATACTATACTTATCTTGGGAGAAATAGTCCAATCTGCTGTTACTCCCTACATAGGATTCTGTAAGGTATTTTCAGACCCTTCTATATCTCCTCCAGGTAAAGGAAAATTTGTTTCTTTACCTGGGAGTAAACCTTCACTGGAAAGCAGCTCAGAGGGGGGACAGGATACTGGCAGCACAGCTGTCCATGATACCACCTTCATCCTGGCATCAATCTGTACTCCATCCTATTCCATCTCTATCCTGTTACTTCCCCTCCTGTACTAACTTATCAGTACTGGGCAATATGGATGGACTGCTCGTGCATGGACTATGCATGGACTTGCTGTTTGCAGCCATAGCTGGGCCACAAGAATGCTTTGTCATGCTTTGTGACATCCTTATAGAGATGGGTAGCCCGATCCTATGGGTGCAAGCACCAAAATAACAACTGCTGTATCTAGCAGGCCATGAAGGTTTCTGGAGGTCCTCCAGGAATGTTCATTCACTTTCCTTGAATAAGAAGCCCCTTGCAATGGGGCTTCTCTGCTTTTCAGCCCAACATGAAGGATAAGATCCTGTGGAGGAACCCCCACCCATCCTGTTTTACGAATCAGCTACAGGGGACTCCATGCTCCATTTTATCACTGTTAACAACACTGTGAGGAAAGTTAGCCTGTGAGAGAACTCACTGCCAGAACTCACTCAATGAATCCACATCTGAACAGCACTTAGAACCCAAGCTTTAACTGTCCAAGTCCACCACACCATTAACTAAACCACATAACTGAAATTATTTCACTTACATATTCTTACTCATATTAATATTTTGAATATACTCGTATGAGACTAGAATCGTATTCTTTTGCATTTATAATAGGAAATTCAACTCGTGCAGCATTGGAGAAACCAGATACATGATAGTAAGAAGGTTAGGTGGTATGCCAGAATCTGGAGTCACAAATGGGATGGAGCACAACTCTTCATAGTTATAATAGAAACTTTCTGAGATTTTCTTCTCTATTATTTCTTTTTTCTTCTTCTTCACTGGTTCTGCAGGCTTTTCCCACTCTCCAACCACCTCTTCTTCTGGATTTCAAAAGGTCAGAAAAAAACAAAAACATATACATTTCAGATAGTATCTTTCAAGAAGTTCAATGCAATCCAGCAGTCATAAAACCCTTCTATTTCAAGTACAGTAGCCCACTCAGAATACACTTTAAGATCATTTAACTCCTTCCCCTTCAGTTACTTTTTCTGGTGAGAGGGAATTTAAACAAAATTGCCTTTCTAGCTCTTTCTGATGGAGAAGTTTGGGAAGAAATTCTGTATTTTGAATTCTACCTGACATTATAGAAAAATCAGATTGTGTAATGACACATGAATAACATTGCCTGAAGGCTGTCTTATCGGCCAGAACACAGGCAAAATAACTAATAGGTTCCATTTAACGGTCATTATACTGCTACATAAGGACAGTTGATATACTAGTCTGAAATATGTCATAGCACTTAAACCTACCTGAAAATCAGATTTTGACTTTGGTCTGATTATGGAGTTCACCCTTGGGTTGATGAAGGCTGCCCTTTAGGAAATTCCACTGCAAGGTTATTTTCTGTATACACTCGTGATAGTGGTTTGTTTGGTTAGTTGTATTTTTTCAGTGTCTTGCATATGTATGTACATGTATTTGTGTAATTGTCTGAAAATTATTAATAAAAAAAAATCCCAGACCACAAATCTAAAATGTTTATTCTGTATTTAATCCTAGATAATGCAAAAATCAGTTCAAAATATTTGAAAGAAGAGCTCAATCAAAATGTATTTATACAGCATGCATAAACTCACCCTCACTGCCTTTATCAATGTCATAATCACCATATTCATCCTCTTCTAGCTTTTCTTCATCAGCGCCCTCAGGAGATCTTTTCTCTGCAAATAAGAAAATTATATCTATTTTGCCTCTTTCATTCAGCAAAGATGCTAAAGTGTTTACCTGTTTCCTTTGTATATTGAATGGGCAGAATATTCCTAACATGCACTGGAACAGGTAGGTCAGTGTGCATGTTTATGCAAGTTTGGGGTCAACTGTGGCAAGGGGAACTGTGGGGTCAACTGTGGCAAGTGGGAGGCAAGAGGAAACCTTTCTGGCAATAAACATCCTGGCAATATAAACCAAATGTAGACAAATGATTTTCAAAATGCTAAGGGACAATTCAAAGCAGATAGTGTCCAGACAATCCCAAAAAGAATAGCTAGTCCAAGGACTGCTTCAAATGAACCAAGTCCTTTCCATGTAATATGGGTCCACTCCTAACCCAATTTAGGATGACCTAACTCACCTTGCGTATCTTCCTGTGGTGGTGTGGGGTGTCAGCGTATTCCTGTAAACTGGCCTAACTCCCCAGGAGTAGGGCAGAAGTGCCTGATAACACTTTTGTGACACCCCCAGGCAGAGGTGGGCTTCAGCAGGTTCTCACCTACTACATAGAACCTGTTGTTATAGGACATATTTCTATAGGACATATAGGACATACGTTGTTATAGGACCTATGTCTATAGGACATAGAACCTGTTGTTAATTTATTTGAATTCCATGTCATCCTAAATTGCCCCCAGGTCATCACAGGACATACCGTTGGGCTTATGCTGGCCTAATTTGAGATTAGGATTGCAGCCTAAAAACCCTACATACTCCTGATATCCTTCTCTCCTCCAAATAGCCTCCTACACAGGGCATCCTGTAGGCAAAACCTATGAAAATATGGCAAAGCAGAAAACTTCTAGGAAAACTGTTTCTAATGTAAAATAAGATCAGAAGACTATTTAATTGGTTATTCTGCAGCAGCATTTAGTTGAAACGTAATTGCCACGGATGCTCTTGAATGCTTCAATCCTAAAGACACTTTCCTGGGAGTAAGACCTACTGAACACAAAGGTCATGGTTTGGACTGTCTATAAAGTATACTAAAAATCCACCAGTTTAGGGCCTTTGTGAGACCTGCAAAACAAAACAAAAAAATTACCTGCTCACTCCATTGCAGACTGATCCAGAGTAAAGAGCAAACAAATATTTTTTGATATTTTTATGTTCCATAATCCACAGCAACGTCACCTAAAACCGTAAAGAACTCTTACCCTCAGGTGTCTTGTATTCCTCTGTGGGCGAGGGCTCCTTTTTTCCTTCTGGTTGTTCATTCTGATCTGCAAAAAATTCCACAGTACTATATAGTCAGCACTTCAGAAAGTCCACTTGATTAAAAAATAAGTTTAAGGTAAGTAAATATATTTACAGTGCAATCCTGACATGAGCTGGAACAGGCAGGCTGGTGTGCCAGCACTACATCTGTTGCAAAGTTATGGGCTGTTACTGCACCAGCCGGAGGCAAGGGGAGAGTTTTTCCCTTATCCCAGGTAATGCTGTAGCAGCCCTAAAGGAGCTACTCAGATCTGCACCAGAAAAATTGGTGGTGCAAATCTCACCAGCCCATGTCTACCCCAGGCTACCCAGGAATGGGACTACGATACACCACAGGGATAGTGCTGAAACCCCACACAGCCTTTCCTGGGAGTAAGTCCCATTGGACAAGAGGCTTACTTCTGAGTAGACCTGCACGGGATTGTGCTCTGAGGCTGAAATCTGAAAGTCCCATTAAAGGCTTACTTCTGAGTAGACTTGCATGGGATTGTGCCCGGAAGCTGAAACCCCACACACTTTTTCCTGGGAGTAAGTCCCATTGAAGTAGAGGCTTACTTCTGAGTAGACCTGCATGGGAATGTGCCCTGAAGCTGAAACCCCACACACTCTTTCCTGGGAGTAAGTCCCATTGAAGAAGAGGCTTACTTCTGAGTAGACCTGTATGGGAATGTGCCCTGAAGCTGAAACCCTACACTCCCTTTCCTGGGAGTAAGTCCCATTGAAGAAGAGGCTTACTTCTGAGTAGACCTGTATGGGAGTGTGCCCTGAAGCTGAAACCCCACACACCCTTTCCTGGGAGTAAGTCCCATTGAAGAAGAGTAAGTCCTACTTCTGAGTAGACCTGCATGGGATCGTGCCCTGAGGCTGAAACCCCACACTCCCTTTCCTGGGAGTAAGTGCCAGGGGAGACAGTGGGGTTTACTTCTGAGTAGACAGACACAGGACTGCAGTGAGTGGTGCTGTGAGTGAGAAGGAGGCTGCCTGTGTGAGGCTTTTCCAGCCTGCAGAGGGAAGGGGGGCCGTGTCAGGCGGAGGGGGCCGCGGCAGGGCCGTCCAAGGGGCCCGTCCCCTGAGGGGAGTGAGGCTCCTCCACCCACCAGTACCTCTTGATCTTCTCCCCTCCCGCTGCGGCTCCATCTCTGGTGTTGCCCGGTTGCTAAGCAACCAGCACCAGGCTCGCTCAAAGCCTTATGGGAAATGTAGTTCACGCGCGGTGTGTTCTGAAAGCGCATGCGCAGAATGGTGGAACACTCAGGGTGTGGGCGGAAACCATTGCTTTGAATGGGCGGGGTCTGTGAGTGGCACATGCTTTGAGAGCCATCTGCTGATGCTGCAAAAACTTGTCTTGTTTGCAAATAATAAGTAATACACCCTGCAACCCTATGCATGTCTACTCAAAAGTAAGCCCCATTGTGTTCAATGGGTCTTACTCCCAGGGAAGTGTTCTTTAGAGCACAGCCCTAAACATGTCTACTCAAAAGTAAGCTCCATTGTGTTTAATGGGTCTTACTTCCAGGAAAGTGTTCTTTAGAGCACAGTCCTAAACATGTCTACTCCAAAGTAAGCCCCATTGTGTTCAATGGGTCTTACTCCCAGGAAAGTGTCTGCAATCCTAAAGACACTTTCCTGAGAGTAAGACCCATTGAACACAATGGGGTTTACTTTTGAGTAGACATGGTTAAGATTGTCCTCATGGTGTTTAAATTAAGCATATGAAAGCAGTGGCTATGAGTGTTTTCAGCTTTTATTTTACATTTTCCTACATTACTCTTGGGCATCCTACATTTTGTCCTCTTTTGTAATTATAATAAACAGTCGTCCTGCAGCCAGTCATCATCATGCAGATAAAGGTTAATGCATTTTCTTCCCTGAAATCTGGGTGCTGTGCATGTTTAAATGAGCAGTACCCCTGAATTTAATGGGGTTTCCTTCCTCCCAAGTTAAGTCTATGCATTATTGTATAAACAGTGACTCCATATAGTTCACAATTACCAGGGTGGGCTGTGGGTGGCACAAGTGGTTAAGATGCTGTGCCTGTTAACCAGCAGGCCAGGGTTTGAGACCCGGGTCGGCCCCACAAGACAAGGTGAGCTCCTGTCCTTAGCCCAGCTCTGGAACACCAGCTGAATCCAATCGTATTGGCTCTGCTGTTCCATTGGACTAATGGGGGGGGATTTGCTTCTTGGGTATCCTCCATAACAATCCAACCCAGGCTTTCGTGCTTCGCATGCAGCGCCGAGCACGATACCATAGTCTTTCAAGACTGACAGAGGCCTGCTTTACCAGGGTAACAAATGGACAAGCATTCTTTTTCACCATCCTAGCAGGGGGAAAAATGTCGTCTTGGTTAATTTTTGTATCAAAAAGATTAAAACAGGGATTTAAATCGTGGCCCAAGAGCCAAATGTGCAAGCCTACAGCAAGCCTCAATGTGGCCTGACAACGTGGTCGGACCTCCTCATCCGACCAAACAGCAAGGCTTTTAATCCTCTGGAGTCCAGATCTATCTTTAATACACTCTTATATGTACATTTATTTAAATTTGAAATGTAAATCATTTTTTTTCCAGCAGCTGAAACAAAAGATGATGTGGCCCTCCTGCCAAAATGTTTGGACACCCCTTGGTTAAAAAACACACCATCCCATAGTCGCCAATTTTACGTGACCTGCAGATGCTATGCCTTGAACTGTTCCCATCGTTGTAGTTGCATGCTGCTGATAAGTGCTTTCTCACTTATCAGCTATTTAAATGTAATAAATGAGCAGGCAGGAAAGCAACTCTGGTGGGTGTAGGTAGATGATCCCCACCGAAAGAGGAAAAGACTAGTGACTAAAGAGATCTGGAAGGTCAGTTCAACTACGCACCTGGAAGATGTAGCTCCCCAGTACAGTGCCCTGGTCTACCTGGCAAGGCTCTGGAGTTAAGGTAGTACTTATGCTCCACTGCCACAAAAAAAAAACAACCCCTGGATCTGCCCCAAGCAGGGTGTCCTTGTATCCTAACTGAAAAACTGTACAAGACCCTCTAAACATAGTTCCCTCTAAGCTCTGTGTGTGTGCACGCACAGATAACGCACCCAACTAGTGCACACAAGTTTCTACAAAGCACACAAAGCCAGCTGCCTGACTTTGGCAGCTCCAGGAGGTGCTGATGTGGGAGGAGAAGCAGGCACTGATGTGAGAGGAGGATGCGTGCCCATCAGCGGGAGAGAGGGATTGTTATGACAAATGACAATGTAAACTCATTATCTTCCATACATTGTACTATATTGTAATAAATGTACATATTGTTTTCTGACATGTAGTCAAAAGTATATAACTCCAACTGTCATTAGGTGGCACACAAAAATTTAACCTTCCTACAAAAGCTGCAGGGCTAATATTTTTTGTATGCACACGGCCTACCAAAAATTAGAAGGAACATTGACCCCAACATATAAGGACACCCCAGAAAAATGACAAAAACTGCCAGAAACAATCATAGGTTGATTTCATAGGATTAATTTAAGCAGTATATGGTATTACTTAAATTTTAAACTCTTTCATATCATTTTAATACATTCAGAGTCCAATCCTAATTCATGCCTCCTCGAAAGAGCCATTATTCTCAATGGGGCTTACTCCCAGGAAAGTGTGGCTAGGATTGTAGCCATCATTTATTAGTTCTAAGAAGACTACATGCTTACCTGCTCACATAGAAAAGGAGATTTTTTTTCCCCAGGGCACAAGGCTTAAAAAAGAGGACATATCCTGGTAAAAGAGGACCCTGGCTGGCCCCAAGTCAAAGTTATTTGTTTTGCTTGGCTTAGAGTCAGGATTGCTGTTGGTTGGGGGGAGTTGCAGGTTTCAGGGCAGGCTGGAAGGAGGAAGGGAGGAGCCAGGCAGGGAAGGAAGAGACAACCTGCTGGGTCACCTGGAGGGTGCAGCAACAGGTGGATTGCCTGAAGGTGCTGTTGGTGGGGGAGGCGACACCCAGCCTTCCAAGCAGAAGAGCCCAGCCCAGGAAGGTGGAAGGAATTTGCACCAGGAGAGGCGGTGCAATGGCCTGGCCCCTGCAGGAGCCACCAGCCCAGGTGCTGCTGCTGGTGGTGCTCACCTGGTTCCCAGCAGGTGCGTTGGAAGGAAGGGGCTGCACTGCCCAACCAGGCCCTTCTTGATCCCTTTTCCTCTCTACTCCTTTCCCCCTTCCTTGCTGGGATCACCTCCATGCTGCACCCTCCAGTGCTGCTTTCCTGCCTTTGCTCTTTTGTTACAGTTGCTTTCTCAGGTTTCTGATCTCTCCAGGCTTCTTTCTTGGTTGCTTTCAAAAGATTTGGGTGGGGAAGAGATTGAATGTTGGAAAAAAGGGGAAATTTAAGGCCAGGAATCCATCTGTGCGACCACCTTTCTGTTTTCCTCTTATTAGTACTGTACTTGCAAATACAAAGGCAACTTATTTACTCCTGCAAGTCAAAGGTGACTTCCATGTATAGTGTATTAGCCTGGAAATGTTACCAAGAGAATCTAGATTGTATCTAGATGCATGCAACTAGATCAGTGGTGTCCAAACCCAAGCCCTGGGCCAAATGCCGCCCTCCGCAAGCCTCAACGTTGACCTTGGCAAGACCCCTTTATCAGAACATGGGCAAGCCTTGTCATGTCTCTAATACACTCTTATATGTACATATACACATCTGTACATGCGCGTTTAGTGCTAATATTTTCTGTCTGTGTTACATTGTGATGACCCATGGTGAATACAATAAATCTGAATTCAATTCACTTTTATATATAAATTTATTCAGATTTGAAATGTAAATCATTTTTCTGGCCCCCGACACTGTCAGAGAGAGGTGATGTGGCCCTCTAACCAAAATGTTTAAACATCCCTGCTATAGAAGGAAAGACAGCTGTATAATAAAAGGATTTGGAGTTATGATCTTTATTATTTCAATTTTGCTTTGTTTCAAAATATAATTTTCTGTATGTTCACATCCGGTTATGACTTTGAACGCATTTTATTTCCGCAGTGCACAAAGTGCAACCCATTTCTTAGGTTGAAAGGAAGCCCACTTCAGATGCATACCAAAGGGTCTAGTCCTATCCAATGTTACAGAATTGGTGCATCCATGCCAATCGGTTGCATTGCATTCTATGGTGGAGGGGCAGACATAGGGGCCTTTTCAAGATATGGGAACATTTGTTCTCTTTTCCTCTGGGCTGCACTGTGGATGCACGGGTGCTGAAAAGTTGGATAGGATTGGGCCTTAAATGTATATATATGGTGGTCGGTAGTATAATTAACACCAGTTCTTTAATTGGCTAAAGCAGAGGTGGAAAAAAGACATGTAGGCTGCAATCCTGACCACACTTTCCTGGGAGTAAGAGTAGGACCCATTGCACACAATGGGACTTCCTTCTGAGTAGACATGGTTAGGATTGCACTGGTAATGTATTGGCAATGCATATACTCTTTTCGGATTAGTTGTTTCTTTAGAGCAGTTTCTCAAGGTTTACCCTCCACCATACCACTTCACATGGTTCACCTACTCTAATTACATGAATATAATGCTCCCCCTTTTCAACTGAATTTAGTCTCCAAAATTGAGGTACTCATTAGATTTGATGGCACATTAGATTTGAGTAAGTACAGGTATTTTGATTATAAGTATAGGTCAGTATTTTGTTTAACAGTATACTATATTGTAGTTAAAATGTAACATAAACCTGTTGTTGTATAAAGTAGTGCAATTGGGTAAAAATCATAACATAAACCGAATGCTTTTTTATTATTACAATATAATTCATTATTATATGCAGTAAAATTAAATTTTGTACCAGCTTTGTACCTGCGCATTGCAACTGCAAGTAAAAAAAACTTTCCAATCTCAAGGCTTTTAAAATAGGGGTGCACATTAGCTTTGATGGTATGTTAGATTTGAGTAAATCTGGTATCTGAAGTATCAACTGACTAACTAGTATGATCGTGCCAGTTACAGTGGCGCCTCATGTAACAAGCATCTCACATAAAGTATGTTCTATGTAACAAACAAAAATATATCTAGGATTCTGCTTCACATTACAAACTGTGTTTCATGTTACAAACACACTTGTGGGCAGTTGGGGCAGACGCACTGGCCAGGAAAGCATCAGACCTGCCTTTTGGAAAGCATCAGGGCTGCTTAGCGCACCTGCCCATATCAAAACCAACACTTCCACGCTGTTCCTCCTGTGACTGGGCATCCGCTGGGCAGAGGGAGAGAAGAGCAGTGGAGAAGAGGGAAGCAGCTCAGAGCTGGCCAGAAGGGAGCAGGGGACAGAGAGGCTCAGGATGAAGAGGAGGAGAAAGTGGGGAGACACTTTGAAGGTGTCTTGGATTGCAGCCTCCTAACCATGTCTACCCAGAAGTAAGCCCCATTGTGTTAAATGGGTCCTACTCCCAGGAAAGTGTCTTTAGGATTGCAACCTAAGTAGACTTCATAGGATCATGCACACTGAATGCATGTTTTGAATTCAATCCCAGTGTTTTGTCATCATTTTTACATACAGTTAATATTTTTATATGAATATTTGTTGGGTTGTGAAACCAATCGTCTGGGTTTCCATTATTTCCTATGGGAAAATCCACTTCATATAAAGAACATTTCACGTAACAAGCATGCTTCCGGAACAAATTAAATGCTTCCGGAACATCATCCTACTGATGATGTAGCATCTTATTCTTCGTCTTGCTGACAGGCAGCAGGGGTCCTGTAAGCACCACCAGACAACATTTCAAGTACCATTCCTTGAGAAACACTGCCTTAGAGATGTTAGACCTCTTGGAAAAGAAAAGGAAAAAACCCACCATTTCATTGTATCAATCATTGTATCACCATTGTAGGATCAACAAAAGAATGCCGTAATGGGGAAAGCATTTCCTCATTGCTAGGCAATCAACCCACCTGGCACTCATGAAACATAGTTTCACTTATCCCTGGATTTGCTAGGCTTGTGGAAAGCAGTAGCAGGTGCCATAAAATTTTTTAAAATAACATAAGTGGTAAGACAAATACTGCATTTACTCAAATCTAACGCTCATCTTTTCCTACCAGATTCAGCCTCCAAAATCAGGGTGCACATTAGATTCGATGGTTAATTGGATATGGGTAAATACAATACAGTGGTGCCTTGTAAGATCGTAATTCGTTCCGGAAGCATGTTCGTCTTACAAAGCATTCTTCTTACAAAGCAGATTTTCCCATAGGAAATAATGCAGTCCCAGATGATTAGTTCCACAACCCAAAAATATGCATATAAAAATCATAACTGTTTGTAAAAATTATGACAAAACACTGTATAGTAATTGAATTCAAAATACTGTAATATAATACGGAACACAATTACTGTAATATTAATTTAAAAATACTGTCATAAACTGTAGAGTAAAACAGAAAAGAAAAATCTTTATGGCCAAGGATGACTAATTTTCACAAAAAGAGTGAACTGGTGTCTTTTTGAGCAACTTTCACAAGGAACTTATCCAGTGACACTTGCTTTTGGTCTCCTTTTGAAGATTTCACGGAAATGTGCCATTGCATTGTCATTCAACATATTCATCGCTCGCACTGCTACAGCCTTATTTGTGTGGTGCTTTTCTACAAAATTTTGCACAATTTCCAATGTTTACAAAGGTCCTTAATCTCTTTTGATGTGAGGGGTTCATATTCCTTGTTCTCCTCCTCCTCTTCAGATCTCCTTGCTATTAATATAATAGCAAGGAGTAATAAAAACTAATATTATTAGTAATAATAAGTAATATTATTAATCTCTTGCTATTGCTCTAAAAGCAGATACATCAATTTGTTCGTTTTACAACAATTTTTCCTTGTAAAACTATTTGTCAAACTCCGCCAAAACTGTCTTACGAGGCACTGTTTGTCTTACAAAGTGTACTTCTTACAAAGCACTTGTCTTACAAGGTACCACTGTATTTTGATTGTTAGTATAGGCTGTGCATTAGATTCAAGTAAATACGGTTTGAGGGGATGAAAGAACACAACCACACTGAGACAAGGGGAGGGGAAAAATGCACAGAGAGACACAAACTCCCTCTTTATATCTGTTGGAAAGTGTTTATGAATTGATTTGAATTCATTCGTTCATTCACAAGTTCATCACTAACATATTCATGTCTGTAAATTTATTCAAATTTGAAATGTAAATAAATTCTTTTTTTTCTTCTGGCCCCCGACACATTGAAAGATGATGTGGCCCTCCTGCCAAAAAGTTTAGAGACCCCTGATTTAGACAAGCATAGTGTTTTTGACACCCTGATGAAAACAGGTTGCGGGTGTAATGGGTATAGGTTTTGCCTGTATTAACTAAACTTCTGTTCCTCTTATCATTGGTAAATAAGATAATACAACAATAAGATAATGCAAGTATTTGCAGCATTAGTAATATCAAAGATAGCAAGAACTTGAGATAAAGAAATATAAATAATGTGCTGTGTTTGACTTTCTTTCATTGTCTCTGTGTTTTCAAGTTGCCTCTGTGGATTCGAGGTGAGGATTTCTTAGGTAGAGAGACTAAAGAAATCAAACTGAGAATGCAACCTTAACCCTTTAGGCCAGCAGAAGTCACCTATTTTCCTGTTCCTGTTGTGGAATGGAGAGGCTGACACATGTCGGTGTACTGGCCTTACACCACCCCCAGGAGTAGCACAGAAGTGCCTTCTGGAACTTTTGCTGCAGCCCCAGAACTTGTGCCAGCCTAATCAGAGGTTAGGATTGCTCTATGTAGCATGGTTTGATGGGTCACACAGTTTTTTAAAAAGCATGCCATTTTATCTTTCTTTGGAAAGGAATGCTAAATATGGCAAGTTCTTGCTCTTTCCATATAATACAATGTGGGGAAAATTGTTGATGGTATTAAATAATTTTAATTGAAATATTTTGTGACAGTTTTTCATTGCATCATGAGAACCAGACCTATGATTCCTATGATTAAACCAGCCTATATAAATCTTCATTGTACTGACCATTCTCTGAGTACTTTTAAATCTTTGCATTCATCTTGCTTTTTGCAGAGATGGTACACTTTTCCTGAAGGATGGCTTTTTGAGTGACTTTCCACACTTGTTGGTGAACCATGGTTCTTTGTTGCAGGTTGCCTCTCTGTTCAGGTGTCTGTGCCTTATACCGAGCGTTATACGACTTTATTTGCCTCTGTGATTCTCCGGTGTGACTACAGTACCTCAGCACCACTGCAGGATGTGGTAGTGACCTGGCGCTATAAGTCCTTCTGCAAAGATCCCATTATTGACTATTACTCTGCAGGTGAGTACTATCATTGTCCACAAGCAAAGAGAGGCAGAACAGGGGCACTTTCCAGGGAATATATCTGTGTAACCACTTCCTCTAAACTTCTTAATTAAAACTGGCAGAAAAGCATCTGTAGGATTCCATTCTTGGTCCTGGCTGCATCTTCTTTTACCCATCATGTTGGAATGAATAGATTCCAAAGAAGAAAACTTTAGTGACTGTGGTTTTAGGAAAAAAATTCCCGCTCTGACAGATACTCGGCTTTTGTCCAATGTTTTGAACTCCAAGAAAAATCCAAAGTGTAAGATCGTAAGAACCAGTTCTGAAAAGCTTTACATTTTATATTTTTACTTTAAATAATAAAATACATTTTTAAGGAACACTTTGCCCAGATTATACAAGAACGCTAACAGATTCATAGAATTGGAAATAAAATAATATTGATTAAGCATATGCACCAGTATTTGTGGGGGCTGCATTCTTGAATGCTACAAACAACACTGTATACATTCCAGAACATGTGAATAGATAGATGTAGATGTGGACAACCTCAAAATGCCAGATGCGGGGGAAGGCACCTGCATACAGGTGTCTTATGTGCTCTCTGAGGCATCTGGTGGGCTGTTGTGTAATACAGGAAGCTGGTCTAGATGGGCTTTGGCCTGATCCAGTGGAGGCTCTTATATACTCCCATGGATATGAGGAGTCCTGAAGATGACTTGGACAGCTCCTTGCAGCTTGGAACAAGTGAAAGTCCAAGCCACAACTAAAGTGGAAGTCTGATTTCTGCAATCCAAGCAACTGTAACTTTCACTTGTTACAACTTGTTCCACGCAATCTGCAGGGCTCCCCATACATCCAAACACTGGCAGGATCCCCAGGAAGGAAGGAAAAAGCCACCCCATTTTCCACAGGGGCATGATCTTTGCAATCATGCTGCTACTTTTCCCTTTCCCCCACCCATTAATCAAATGGGGGGGGTCACAACCCTTGCATTTAAATGGCACTGCTTTAAGCATTGTCAGAATCATTTCTATGTTTGAGCTTATATTTTCATCTTTTTCTGTGACATATCCTGAGACCTAAGCTTTCATTCAGATCACACTAATGTATCCCAAAGTTAGCCTGTTAGGAGAAAAAAGGCAAAAGCTTGTATACTGATTAGCTGCTTTTGCCTTTTTGGTAATCTTTTGATTCTCCGTGCTTCATTTTTCACCACTGGCATCACCACTGTTAAGTGAGCAATATAAATGGTATGTGGTGTCATACCTTTCTGGGCTTTTAAGAAA
Source organism: Cryptoblepharus egeriae (assembly GCA_030015325.1). NCBI lineage: Eukaryota > Metazoa > Chordata > Lepidosauria > Squamata > Scincidae > Cryptoblepharus > Cryptoblepharus egeriae. The sequence continues at coordinate 73,016,335 of JAREYC010000005.1, forward strand.
TAGCACAGTTTGAATCTTCACACTGAAAAATATAAATAAACTGGTGCATCTATCATTATTGCTTTGTTTGTAGTCTATCAGGCAGGCCTAGCTATTGGTCAAGATCCTTCCAACGACTGCAATGACAATCAGCGGGAAGTCCGAATTGTTGCTCAGAAAAGAGGAATGAATGAACCTGTGCTGGGTGTTGATTACAGGCAGCGGAAGATCACCATTCAGAACAGTAAGTGACTGTTGCGATACAAGAGGAAAGAGAAGGTGGCAAATTGGAAGCTGTATTGTGAATGGAAAGCTGCCTTATTAATATTGTGTGACAAAGGATGCAATCCTAAAGGCACTTTCCTAGGAAGAAGACCCCTGGAACACAGTGGGGCTAACTTTTGAGTAGATATGGTTAGGACTGCGCTCAAAGTGTGATTTTTGCCATTTCATTCCTTGGTTATTTTGCTTTGTGGACTGAAATTGCCAGTAAGTTTTCACACCATCATTGCAAAAAGCGATGCATCCATTTTGAATTGTATCATCTGTGAAAAAGATTTTAATGCAAAAATTATGCATATATTATTTCCTTAGATCAGTTTCTCCCAAACATTTTAACACAGGGACCCACTTTTTAAAATGACAGACTATTGACACCCAGCTTTACAAGTCTAAAATTATTTTCACTTTACTTAAAGCCTCTTTTTTATGCATTTGTGGCGGTGGGGGTGGGGTGGGAGGAAGAACTGCCTTCTGGAGCATTTATGGAACTCCACATTCATCTGATTGGGACCATTCTTGTGGCCTTGCATTTCTCTTTGTCTGGCCTTCAATAAGAAGCAAGGCATGTTTGCCTACACATTAGTCAAGGTGCATGTGCAGTTCACATTCACTTTCCATAAGGCTCAATACCGTTTTTTCTTGTTAGTTTGGAGAGGAGGGGGACTTCCTGCTTAAATGTTTCTTAGGTTTGGGACCAATCACTCTCTTAAGGGGTGAGATATCCTCAAGGTGGAAAGCTGGTTATGGCCCATATCCTAAAGTCAAACTAAGCCCTTTGTGATGGAGCAGTTAAGGTCACTTTCCATAAGATAACACTTATGGGGGATGTAACTGCATGGATCCGTAACTGCTCTGGATTCTGCCCTATGATAGGTCTGTAAGTCCTACACAGATGTGCCCTAAGAGTGTGGGATTCAGTTGTAAACCAGCAAAGAAGATTGTGCCGCGTTTAATCCTGTGTCGTGTACAGACAAAGAATTTTGGTTCCAGATTTCCCACCAACATTTTTGCAATGAACTTGCTACAGTAATTGAGAGAAGAACCTGAAAACCAGTCTGTCACAATGGTATGCTGTGTTTCTCTTTCATAGAAGCCGATCTTGTGATCAGTGAGGTGATGTGGTGGGACCATGGAGTCTATTACTGTACTGTTGAAGCTACTGGAGATACCACTGGTGACCCAGATAAAGAGATCAAGCTCATTGTTTTGAGTATGTAGTGCCATTTGATGTTTCTCAATAACATTTTTCCTTCCCATCTGTGAGGCTTTGACAGGGTGACCATATAGAATGGAGGACAGACTGCCTCTTCATTAAATTGCATAGATGAGGGACTTCAGGCAGGTATAGCTCAACACAGAAGGGTTTAAAAAGTACTATCTGCCTCAATTCCTTCTTGTATGCAAAGCTTAAGGGAAGAGGTACTTGTCCTCCATTCTGTATGGTCATCCTGGGCTTTGAGCATAAAAACATAGGAAGCTGTCTCATACCAAGTTTGATCCTAGTCTCCACTGACTGGCTGTTGTTGTCCAAGCTTCCAGGCAAGGGTCTTTTCCACCTCTGCATGGAGCCACCAGGAACTGAATTTGGGAGCTTCTGTACACAAAACATGTTCTCTGACATTTTGCACAGCTTCATCCCAAACAATAATGGAAACTATAAAAGGACCTGCAATCCATTCCTAAATTTGTTTAATCAGAATTATTTCTCCGTCAAGTTCTGTGGGACTTTCTGATAAATATGGGTAGGATTATCGCCTAATACTCAGAAGGTGCTTTTTATGGATCATTCCTTGATATGGCCATGGGGTCCAAATGAAAAGGGATGCACAGACAAAGGAGATCTGACCCCCCAAAGTCCCTCCCTCCTCTGTTGAGAGTCCCTTCTCTGTTGAACTTTGACTAAACTGCATATCACAAGCATAGTGCAATTAGATGAAGGCTACAATCCAGAGTAGTTATGGGTTAGCTTACATCAACATAGTTACAGGGCCACCTATGAGAAATGCATTGAACAATCCAGAGTAAGTGCCACTTGCATCGAAGTAAGAGGTCCTGTACTCTGGATTGTAGCCAAAGTTTTTCTTGGGCAGAACAATTTTCCTTATCTCCGGTGCTGGTGCCAGTGCTGACCTCACTATTGCTGCTGACATCTCCACTGTCCTTGCTGCCCATCCTATTGCAGTTGCAATGAAATCTAGAAACCTACAAAAGGGATGGTTGGATTCCAATTGAAAATTAAAAAGGGATTTATATGTAAACTAACCGCAGATGTAAACTTGTGTAAACTAACTGGTTTACATGTAGCTGCTTTTGTTGAAGGACATAAGAAACATGGAAGAGGCCACAATAACCTTGTTGCAACTTGCTTTCTGTAATATTTGTGGAGGATGACCCCAAAAGCTGTAGGAAGCTTTGCCTCCCTTTGACCAGTAATCTGAAGTTTTGAATTTAATTTTGGAAAAGACATTCTGGGTGAAAGCACATTCAAAGGGATAAGTACTTTTTGACAGAAATATTGGGAAAACATTTGGGGGGGGGGTGGCAGCAGTGCAGGAAGTTGTCAGGTGTCAAGCTTGAAGTAAAGCAAACATTTTCCTGATCCTTTCCTTCCCTTCCAATCAGATTGGCTGACTGTCCTCTTCATAATCCTTGGTGGTCTCCTGCTTTTGCTGCTGATTGGGGTGTGCTGGTGCCAGTGCTGTCCACAATATTGCTGCTGCCACCTCCGCTGTCCTTGCTGCCCATCCTGTTGCTGTTGCAATGAAAAAGGTAAATCACAAAACAGTGTTTCACTCTGATTCAGAGACAACAACAATAAAGCAGGTGAACTAAATACCAATATATGCTTCAGTCAGTGATGGGATTCAAAGAAATTAACAACCGGTTCTATGCCCATCTGGCAGCCACTTTTAAATGGCTATGTTTAAACTTTATATGTCCTATCTCTTGTTAACAACCGGTTCTAAAGAGTAGGTGCGAACCTGCTGGAGCCCACCACTGGCTTCAGTGTTCTGCAAACTATTCTGATATTCTTTTTTTCAATCTGACTGTACGTTGTTTATAAGCACCAGTAATGTCTAGCTGTACAATATCCCAAATGTGTATAAATTCTAGTTGTGTTCCCTATCTCCACACCTATCTGCCATTTACAGTTTTTGTTTAAGTCTTTAGAAATGATCTGACTACCTAATGAAACATGTTGAAATTACAAAGATAAAATTCAGGCTGCAGTGTTAGTTGGAACACTTTGCAATTTAGAGAGTCAAACATACCATAAACATTAGTTTTTATTACTTCTAGCCCTGGAAAGACATCGCTTCATGAAACAGGCTAGAGATATGTTCCCTTGGTTGGCTCATTCTCACTCATCATCATACCAACTTAACCCACTGTTACAAAAAGGTAAGACGACAGTTGCAGGTGCCTGGGAGAATATGGACTCTATAGGGTCAGACTTTTCTGTATAGCATTTTGGATCTTCATTAACTCCAGTGTCTGTAATTTGGCTTCATAATGTAAACTCTTCCATGGTTAGGAAAAGATCAGGAGTGGTAGTTCAAAAGTGCTGCTTATTGTCAGGGCTTCTGAGTATTCTTTTGGGGAACTCAATAAGTATCTTGCTCAGGTTTGTGTTTTGGTTTACTCCTTTTTATTTATTTTATTTATTTATTTAACTCAATTTATACCCCACCTTTCCTCCCCATAAGGGGGAGCCCAAGGCAGCTAACACTGAAGAATAAAACATCATTAAAATTGCTAATAAATATAAATTAAAACATCATTAAAATACAATTAAAATACAATTAGAATAATTAGACTAGGAACAATTAAAAACAAGCTAAAAGACATTTGTTAAAACAATAAAATAAAACAATAACACACTGCCCCCCACCCTCTGCCCTGTTTAAAACGCTTTTTTAAAATAAAAGATTTGAAGGCTCCGCCTGAAGCTCTATATTGAGGGAGCTTTCCTAAGTTCTATGGGGAGGGAGTTCCAAAGCCGGGGTGCCACCACCGAGAAGGCCCTATCTCTGGCCGCCACACCTCTCACATCTTTTAGTGGTGGCACAGTCAGTAGGGCCCCCTCAGATGACCTTAGGTGACGGGTCGGGTTATACAGAAGAAGGCGGTCCCTCAGGTACCCAGGACCCGAGCCGTTTAGGGCTTTAAAGGTCAGGACCAGCACTTTGAATTCAGCCCGGAAACGAATGGGCAGCCAGTGTAGTCGCTGAAGCAGTGGCCCGACAGTGTTGAACCGACGAGCCCCAGCTACCACACGGGCCACCACATTCTGGACTAACTGCAGCTTCCGGACTGTCTTCTGAGGCAGCCCCATGTAGAACATGTCGCAATAATCTAGTCTCGATGTCACTAGGGCATGGGTCACCGTGGCCAAATCTGAACATCTCTGAATGACTTTTTCTTTTTATTAAAAAAACGCTCAAGTTACTAGACCTTACGACTGCTTTAAATGGGCATCTCTTCACAAATCTGGGAAGCCTGAGCTGATAGAAGTTCTAGAAGCTAATGACCTGCGGTTTTTTTTTAGCATTCTGCATTGCTTCTCATGCTTTTACTCATTAGTATCAGAAGTTGAATGTATTATGCAAATCATATGCATGTTTGTATAGTTCTATAACTTCTTTTTCAGTAGCAGAATTTAGGTTTCTTATGGTTTTTGGTTCTTGTTTTTGTGTCTGTGTGTGTGTGTGTGTGGAGAAGGGCTGGGATTAGCACAGAGGCCCTAATTATGGTCAGTCTCTTAAATAAATCAACACCATAGGATCCTGAAGCTATACATGGTGGTGTTTGTATTCATCTATTCATTTTTATAGATGCCAAAATGATGTGGAACTGTTGTTTGTCTCCTCTTCTGCTTATCAGACTTGGAGACAATGGCAGAGACAGGGGAATTCATTTGAAATAGTTACATATGTGGAACCATTTACTTTCCCTGAGGATGGGAGAGACATTTTTCAAATATTCACCTATTGCCCAAGATCAGACTGTTTCTTGAATTGGCATCCCTGTGCATCTAGATGATCCTCTCCATATCTAATCATCCCTGATATTTGATTTGATAAGTAGTTTGGAAAACTATTGATAACAAAGACTAATGCAGTAAAAGTCCTCTTCATCTGCTAATTCTTTAACATCTCTGCCCATCTGTTATGGTAGGCAGAGCAGCAACCAGTCATGCCAGCTAACTAAGAAACCAATCCTATCCAATTTCTAGTGGACACTTTATATATGATTAAGGAAAACCTGTGTTTAGATTTGCTTCTGTTCGTCTCATGTATTTCCCTATCTTAAGGCAAACTGGAAACCTTAACTTCTGAATTGTTTTTCCCCCGAATGGTGATGTCTCTTTTCCACATTTCTTAGATGTGTCTCTACCAAGCAGTCAACGGCTACCTCCGCTTGCTCAGGTGCCTCCCAACAATAAAGTCTTGGACTACCTTGAGTCGGAGATTAGGAATCTCAACCTAGTACAGCCCCAGTTGCCTTCACATCACGCTGGGAGCAGCCGGCACCCTAGCATACTCACTTCTTTGGGCTCGGAGATTGTGGAACGCAGGGTAATTCAGCTACCTCCCATCATTGAGCGCATCCCATCCTCTCAGAGGACTAGCATTTCATCACATCCACAACTGACTGTTCATAATCCAAGACCTCCAAGTCATATAAGTGAAGATGAGAGGGAGGGGAGGAGAAGGCTTTCATCATTGGATGAAGAGTCTCACTTCCGCAATAATCGTGACTCATGGGACAGACATAGAGACCGTAGAATTGAGAGGTGGAGGGATGACAGTTATTATGATAGGTCTCGAAGGATCAGGCCCGATGTATCACGTGTATTGCGTAGGAGGAACAGTCTGGATTCTTATCCAGAGGATGCCAGAAGGGTGTACGTTGGTCGACAACAATCCAACAGAAGACATCGACATTCAGAGAGGCAGATTGATCAACACCACAGTGGACGAGATAGCGACTCTGATCACCGTGTCCGGCAACGGCGTCGCAGTTATTCTCCACCATCTCATCGGGATTCCTGGAGTTCAACTGATGAGGAATATGCATACACTAAGAGAAAAAATAGGCGTCATTATCAGCATGGCTTCCCAGACTGGCCAGAAGAGAAACCCCCCAGTTATCGCTCTATAGAAATCACCCCAGCCAAAAAACCCAGAAGTCAGCGGGAACAACAGTCTGTAAATATTCTTATCTTGCTACAAATATTAACTTTCATATTCATGTGGAAATAATTGACAGTCTTGTTTTATTAAAACTGAAAAACCCACAGTGTAGTGATGCCTTTATTAGGACTGATATTTAATTAAATGTAGATAGCTACCTAATAAAGTGTTTCCATATTGTGGCTTTGGATGATATAATGAACATTCTAATCTGTGGCCACAGCTGAGAGCATATGGACCATAACAGAAAGGCAAAAACGGCCTTGGCTTCAATTAGTACACTCAAAATATTACTTGGGACTGCAATCCTATCCCCATTTTCCCGGGAGTAAGACTCATTGAACACCATGTGACTGACTTCTGAGTAGACGTTTAAAATTGTGCTATATGAGTGCATGTACAGTACCATTAATATTTTCATGGCATCTGCCTTTTGCCAGAGTCTGAATTTAGATGTCGATATAATTCAGATTACATCCTCAGTTCCAATGGTGTACCCAGGGGATGCAGTAACTATGGGCTACAAGCTTTAGGTGGTTACAAGTTGAGCTTGACAGTAGTGGCTAAAAGTGTGAAAAACTCGGTATGTATGAATAATAATACCATCATGTTATATATTGTTGGAAAGGTAACTTAATGCAGAGTGCAATGAAACAAACTGCATTGGAATATCTATATTCTATCACACTTTATGGCCAGTTAACCAGAAAATGAAAACATAATGGAACAAAGGTTTATTTTCTTAACTCAAGCTTTCCCAGGAGACTGATTGCTTTCAGAGCTAATGAGATATAATTCTGATACTGTATGGAAGTAATATGGTGTTAATATGAATCAGCTCTCATTTTCTTAGACATATAAAATAGTTACCCATGCTTACTGGGTAAAGTGGCACTTCTAAGTGGTGTTCCTCCTATACTTCGCAGGGAAAGAATAGTACTCTTTGCCCCAGCAGTTTCCCTAACCTATAGGGGACACCATTTTCATTTTTTACATAATTAAATTTGATTTTGTTGTTGTGGGGTTTTTGAGGGGTAGGTGGGGGGGGGAAAGCAACAAAATCTTCTTTGACTCCGTTTAGCAAACAGGAACTTTAGCTATGCCACTAGCAGAGCAAATAGGTGCTGAACTGCTGAGGAAAAGGAGACTGGATTCCCCCCCCCCCCCATTTTCTTTTTAAAAATACCCTGAGATGACATCACTTCAAGTTGTGACATCACTTCTGGGGGAACATTTTGAGCTTTGCACCAGGCTACATGATCGTTAGCTATGCCACTGCTCTTCTCAGATCTCATTAGGATAAATTGGCCTCAGATCAGGCTGTGGTTCTGTTAACCCCATCGAAAAATTAACCCCATCTAAAACAGAATAAATGGCTCCCCCAGAAATTTCTTATAAATGGTTAGATCTGTTGGTTTTTAAGGCTACTCATACTAACACCAATCTTTTTTCTCTTTTAGGAAAAAGGCAGTTCTCGTAGCGGAAGGAGTGTTGTCATTTAGACTTTTTGCTTTGCTACAGTATAAAAATGGAATGATTTTATCTCATTCTGCAGCAGATGTTCATATTGTCTGCAAGCATTAGCTGGTAAGTATAGGCCAGTAAGAAGCCTGTGCCTTGTTATCAGCATCTGCCCATACTTCCTCATCTTGGATACCTTGCAGTGGTCTGTGAAATGGTTTATTAAGATGAAAACAGTGGAGCTCTCTAAGAATCTAGCGATAGCTAAAGAATCACCCTTTTGAAGAACTGCATCATTTAGAGAAATTGACAGGGACCAGATCTGTAACACATTTATGTGCTTAATGCTCACAATCTCCCACTGGTACAGTTTGGCTTGTTCTCAGCATTAAGCACTTTTAAACCTGTAGACCTAACAATTTACAGATGGAAGCCAGTTGAAATATATGAAACTAACTTTTAAAATAAACATGAAACTCCCTATTCAAGTTCCACTGAATTCTTTGATGCTTCAAAGTATTCAGTCCACTCTCTATGGAAATATGAATAAAATAGCCAACTTATTTTAAATTGTCACCAACTGTTTTATTTACAGATTGATCCTTGCTTCCTGTAAGGAGTAAAAGTTGCCAGAGTTTTCTGTTTTGCATTTTTTTATAGGGGCGGAGATGAACCCTTTTGGGACACGGAGCCATTTCACTAATTTTTTTACTGTGAACTGCTTTGTGAACTTTTTTTGTTAAAAGGCAGTATATAATATTTAATATTTTTAATATGAATACCTAGCATTGCGGTATAATGACCCAGTTGGAGGTTGTTCAGGGGAGTTTCTAGTTTTTCAAGGCTCTTGTTCTGGCAAAATGATTTACTTCCAAACCTGGGTTTATATAAAACACAAACAAAGTAATGTCAGTTCACAATTTGTTTGAGTTTAAGGGTTAAATAGCTGAATAAACACAAAATGTTTGTTGACATTGCAAGAGACAAGAAGCTTGCATTTGGCAAGCAATTCGTTAGGAGCTTACTGAATGGATTTCTGTTGTAACCCTCTTCCTCTAAGGACTCACTATGCTTCCAGTGCAGAACTTTAACTCAGAAAGAGGTGGAAGAAATGAACTTCTGACTCCATAGTTAGCATGTTGTCAAACTGACCGAGTGAGAAGAACAAGCTGTGTGCAGGGTTTACACTAGCTGTGTGTTCAGAAGTTGTTTCAGAAGTCTGGCACTGATGGCACATATACAGTACATCACAGGGTCCAACTAGCCAGGTCAACTCTTAAATACCCTCTGTACTGGTGCTAGCATGGTAGACCATAGAGGATCCAGTGCAGGACTTTGCCATGGGGTCCCCAGTCAACCAAGAAATTGGCACCATTCATAAGTTCTGAAGCATATTCTGTATACAGATTATAGAAAGCTGCTTTATGCTGAGTCAGGCTGTTTGTTTATCAGATTCCATTTTGTCTACACAGACTGGCCAGGGTTTCTTAAGAGTCCAGGCAAGGATCTTCTCTAATCCTATATGGAGATGCCATGTATACTGTATACAAAACATTTCTGAAACAAGGCCTTTTAGCAAGCATTATATGTCTGGAAAATTAAGGCCATTTTACACACCCACAGCACAATCCTAACCCCTGGTTAGGCTGCCAGATATCCCAGCACAAGTCCCATGCTGGCCTGGGGGTGCCACAAAAGTTGCATAAGCTACATCTGTGCCACTCCTGGGGGGTTAGGTCAGTTCACAGACATGCATCAGCCTATCCACACCACCACAGGAAAGGGGAGAAGGGTAAGTTTTGCTGGCCTAAGCTAGTTAGGCTTGTGCCCCCAAATACTTTTTTTCTAAATTGCCCTTAGTTACTTAAAGCTGAGTGTAAATTGTTTGAAGTTATATGGAAGCTCCTGTCATGTTTCACCTGTGACTGATGTGCACATACAGATTATCATGCAAGTGTGACAGAGGCCGTAGAGATCAACAGAGTCTGTAATACTGCATTCAGGTAGCTGAGAAGCAATTCTGCAGCCACATTCCTGTGACATATTCATCCTCTCCTATATGAGAATAAAGGGAAAGAACCACTAGTTCAAGTTCAACACAGATATTTCACATATTGCAGTTGAATTCGGTGTTCAGGGTATATATAGACTGGGTTTTGCTTAGCCTGGATTTGGATAAAAGTAGCCTTTTGATTTTCTAATTTTTTGCAAATAACATTTTGTATAAACAATGACTTGAATTAACTGTACAATGTAATCAAATAGAACCTCTGAAGATAAACAAGGTGAACAGTGGATTCTGGAGTACATTGTTGCACTGAAATGTATTGGGAGCTAATACATGTGGTTAGAACACACATATGCATAATTTTACGCACCTTTAGATGGTAACTGAGAGATGTGAGGAGATATGAAGGTATTTGAGAGCCAGAGTAGCATAATGGTTCAAGTACTGAATTTACAGCCCAATCCAGAGCCTCCCACAGCATCAGGACTTTTGTGGAGTGAAAAGTCTAACCATCCTGAATTCTACAGACTACTGCTGGCAGTTCTTTGAGTGAAGGGGAGTTTCATGTTGTTCCACTGGGTAAGAGAAATAGCCCTGAAATGGGGCTATTTGATTCCGTAGCATCCCTTGTCATAAAATCAGGAGCCTCCATGTCAGGCCATGAGGGGCCACCAGTCTCGCCCACCTGCTCTGCTCCATCCCTCTATGCATATCTCCTCCTCCCCACATTCGCAGTCACCTCTTTGCTGCCCAGCAGCCTGGGCAACCACCAACTGCAGAGTGTTGGCTCTATGGCACTAAGCCAGCACTGAACTAGCTCCAACACTGGGATGCTGGTGCTGAGCTAGCTCCAACACTGGGATTCACAAACATGCTTTATGGCACATTTGTGACACTCATTTCCAGCAAAGCACTGGTGAACAAGTTCAGGATTGAATCTCCACTACCCATAAAATTGAGTATGCAGTGGGCCAATTACTACTTTCAGAATAACTTTCAAAACATTCATGTGCAGAACAAAGAGGATGACATAGAAACTGCCCAGAACTCCATGAAGGAGGATAATATAATAATATATTGGTGGTGGTATTATGTGGTTCACGTATACCATAAACATAGCACAGAGATAAGATGATCAGATTTAAGCAATGTTCTAATCTATGTGGTGTACATGAATATGGGAAAGAATCCATAGAATGCAGTTCTTGAAGTTGTCACTAGAGGGAGAAAGGAATCAGCCCCACAGAGAGAGAGAGAGAGCCAGGTGAACAGATTGTGAAGTCTCCCTGGGAAAGTGCAATACTGAAAGCTGTTTTGTACATGACACTTTTTCCTACAAAAATCATGTCTGATGCACAATGTGACAGTTTGTTGTTGCTGTTCAGTCTGTACAGTATATTCATGGCAAAAATCAACTATAGTTGATTGAGATAATGGAATATGAGTCTCCTACTGTCAAAATTGGTTGCAGTAAGGAAGTGTATAGTTATTGAAGAACAATATCTGAATTATTAACTTTGAGGAAGACAGAATATAGAGGTAAGGCTTATGTGATCCCAATGCCTGCATCCCATGATCTCTTGTCATGTTGTAGTGGATACTGGATGGCACCTGACCTCCTTAGCTTAGATTGCAGTGTTTCATGGCTAAAAAACCTGCAGCTCCCAAGAAATAACTTTGACAGTGCAATTCTAACCCCTGGTTAGGCTTGCAAAAGTCCCATACTGCCCTAGGGTGTCATAACAGTGCTGTACGGCACTTCTGCACCATTCCGGGTTGGGGGGTAGGCCAGTGCACAGACATATGCCAGCTTTCCCATGCCACGATGGGTAAGTTGTGCTGGCCTAAACTGGTTACAATTGTGCCCTGAGTTACTTCACAACTGGATGAGTCTTGGGAAGCACACTTGAAACTAGAACTGAATCACTGAACAGTATGCAATGGCTGAAGTATGCAATATGTTGAGCAATAATCTTTTTGTTTTCAGAATAACACAAACAGGAACTATGCGTGGTTTATATATATATGTTACCATAATTACCTGCAAACTATTATGTAGCTCAGTCATAAGAGTGAATTGTATGGTGTAGATTCTTAAGTAAGTAGATTTTTGAAATAGACATGGATGGTAGGGAGAAACATGCTGTCTGTAATTTATCTTACAGTGTAATCCTAGGCATTTCTACTTAGTGGGGTAAAAATAACTCATAACTCTCAGTGGAGTTCAATATGGCTTGCTCCCAGGAAAGTGCATACCGGATTGTAGCATTTATTGCCATGTAAGGCTGCAATCCTAAAGACACTTTCCTGGGAGTAAGACCCATTAGACACAATGGGGTTTACGTCTGAGTAGACATGGTTAGGATTGTGCTCTAAGCGTGTATAAGATTGCAGTTTAAATCATATTCTCTGATTGCTAAATTATTATTTTTAACTGCTGCATGTGTTCTGATTCAAATTGCAAGCTATGGCTGCAATCCTAAAGACACTTCCCTGGATCCATTAAACACAATGGGGCTTACTTTGGAGTAGACATGGTTAGGATTGTGCTGTATGTCTCTTTAGTAGTATGGCATTATGGGAACTCCAGCCATACTCAGAAAGCAGAAAGAACAAAGCTAGAACATTCACACACTTGAAAATATATCTATAAATAGAAATTGAATTTAGTACATTTCTGTTTGTGGTAGCAGCCAAAGCTCATCACACCCAATTAAAAGCCCCTGTTACTTCCCCTTTGGGAGCAATTTCAAATAAATTAATTTTGCTAATTAATTCATTTGCTTATTTTAATTTATTTTCCCTTGAAACAAATTTGACTGTCAAAAGAAAGATGTGCTTTGTAAAACCTCATTTGTGAAGTCTTCCTTTTGTTTTAGACTGGAAAACTGTAGGTTCGTCTCTTTGTTTAATACTGTTTCAAAAAACTCTCATTTAAATGTTCTTACAATTATTTTAAGCAGTTTGTGGATGTGGTTAGATTGTGTCAATGAAGCAATTGACATTAATTTGGATAAATTATAGATCTAATAAAGTATAGTGCGCCTAGCATACTGCAGTCCACAGAATCACTAACAGTTGGGCCCATCTTAAAACTGAGCAAATGTGAATGTAAGAAAATTCACTCATCCAGCACATTTTCATAAGCGACTCATTAACAATATTTAGACACAACTAGGAGAGAAGTTGAAGAAAAATGGAAACTTTTTCAGTCTCATGAAAAAGCAAGATTGGCAGATACTGATATAAAGCACTTTTCCAAACAATTGTGAAAAACTGACTTTCTAGCTTAGTTAATTCCTGTTTATGGAAAATACTGTATTTAAAAAGTGGGTGATCTTATTTTGTAAATGGTATGTGTTGATTGTTAATACTTTAAAAGAGTTGAAGGTATTATGACCATGTTTATTCATGTTCATAGTATTCAATGAGTGGGCAACACTCATTTCTTTCATGCTAGTATTGTCTCCGACCAAACAGGTTTTGCATTTTGTGAAGTAATATAAAACTTGTTGGACTAGAAACAAGAATGGTTAAAAAATGTGTGAAGAACATATTGCTTCAAGGCATATTTCCATTCTAGTGGGTATTACGCAGAATAACTGCTTAACAATCTAGATGCTTATAAATAAGTCTGTGGGATTCGTTGAACAGTGATAATAATATTTGCTCCACAGTAGTTGAACTACAAAATGTTGGGTTAGTGGCTGCATGAGTGGTACTGGTTAGTCTGCATGAGTGGTACTGAAAGGAGGAAGACTGAAAGTGGTACTGAAAGAAGCAAAAATTGGGATTTTCCTTTCCTGAGGACTGCTCAGCACATGATTTTTTGCATCTGTCATATTGAAAGGTGAATGTGATGTGATGAGATCTGTGAAAATACATGACCTATGAAAAATAAAAGCATATGCAAAATTAATACATATAGGCTGATCAGCCACAAAGGGCTTTGATGGCTTGGATGGAGTCCTAGTCTGTGTCATCTAGTATAGTCATGCAGTTCAATCCTAACCAGCACTGGAACAGACTGGCCAGTGTATCCAATGCAAGTATGGGGCTTCAAACACAGAGAAGGGAAAAATTTTCTCCTTCCCTCAGGTAGGATTCCAGCAGCCCCAATGGGTAAACAGTACTTCTGCGCCACCTGTGGAGGTGGTGCAAAACAAGGTAGATGCGAACAGTCAGAGGGTGTGCTACACTACCTGGAGCAGTGGGTTAGGATCCAGCATATCAAGGGTACCAACCCCATCTCCTTCTCCACTCATCCCTAGGACTGTCCTGCCATTATACCCACCCTGGAACATCTCCCTGTCCTCCTCCTGCCCTCATCAAATCTCCATGCACCTGCCGAACTCCCTCAAAAATGTGGCACATATGGCACTTTCACAACACCCTTGGCTGGCGCAAGTCACTTGCATTGGCTCATTTGAGAATTTTGGATTGCACTGAGTAAGAGATGTTGTGTATCAGTGAAGTTCTATACTTGACAAGAAGATACTAAGGACGAAAAGGTTTATTTCAATTTTTAATCTCTGCTCTCCATGCCACATTTTCCCTTAGTTTATCAGTGGCCTTAGGATGGTTTACTTTTCAGAATCCCACTGTATCACTGTTTTCTTTACTTGTTTGATTCTGTTTTATGGCTTTAATCTCTGTGGTACGTACTATAAGTGGTATGCATTATCTGTATCTTGCAAATATTTTGTGCGGTCTCCAAATACTGGAAATAACACAACAACCCTTCGTGAGAATAAATCCTTTTCGTGCAACAAGTGCTCCTCTATTCAGTAGAGAGATTAGTCAGCATCTCTCTCGATGTCAAAACCTGATCTCTGCTGGATGTCAAGTGACTCAAATCAAGCAAACTCTCTCCACTCTGCAGGTTCAATACAGCCAGGGGAATCCCAGTGTTGCCTACTAATGTTCTAAACTTACACGTTTTCCCATATTTCAATTTTAAGTTGTTCGGACGGTATAGTGCTCTATCATATAAAGTGTCTCATTGTGATGCAGAGTAAGAATACTGGAGCAGTAGCTGACTGAACATTTTCCCTTTCAGGTAGGAATTGGGTGCAACAGATATAATTTTAGGAATATAGGTGATTGAAGCCAAGGGTGTGTTTATAACTTAAAATTATGAATTTTATGAAGCTCAGTTATGAAGTTGGGTCAAAATTTCTCTCACATACTAGTGTACATATGCGGTATTGAAATGTAATGGCAGATTTGGGACAGATGAACACAATAGATACCAGTAATTAACTTATGGAATTGACAGCTACAAGGTATAATGATGTCTGCTAGCTTAGCTAGCTTTGAAGAAGGATTAAAGATGTGTTCAATGGGATAGTTAGCTGGTTGGATGGATTCTTCAGAGTCAATGTAGTGTAGAATCCCAATAGCACAAGCAATAAGGGAAAATTTTTATTTTAATCCCTTTATTGTAAAAAAACCCTTTTATTTTAATCCCTTAATTATTCTATTGTTTTTTACTGTATTGCAGAGGCATAATCACTATTGACTACAGGTTGCAGATCTATGTAAAAAGTTCACCCAGTCCAGTGACGCTGCTCAGATTTTCAATTACAAGCATGATCTTCTGCAGGGGACTCCAAATCCATGCCCTGGGGCCAGATATGTCCCTCAGACCTATCAGATCCTTAAGGAAGCTCTGAACATAGAGGAAGCTGTGCTCTTGTTAGATAGGGAGGGTGTTCTGAGGGCCCAAAAAATCACTGATTTTCCTCAAAATTAGAAGTAACTTTTTGTCTCTTCCAAAAGCCTTGGAAAGTGTGTGGGAGCTTGAGGAATAAGTGCCCATTTAAGTATGTGGTTTTTTGTGATGTGTTATGGTGCTTGGAGAAATCCTGGAAATTTTAGCCTATTCATTATCCAATCTACATTTTACCTCTAATGAATTTATGTAAATTTTATATTTAAACTAGCTGAATTGACCCATCATTGCAGGAGTAACCTTTACCAGACGCCAATGGGCAGCAGGCACCAATGGGCACCACTGGTCCTCCCTACTGGGCACCAAACCCCGTCAGCTCCATTGGGCATCCCTGATGGGCAGTGGGCTCCACCAGGCACCAGGCATCCCTACTGGGCAGCAGGTACCACTTGGCAACACTGAGCAGTGGCAGTGGCCACCACTGGGCATTAAATACCCAGTCACCAAATTGGTTTTTTGTGGATTGTTGCATCTCAGAAGGTAGCTTCTTGGTCCAAGAATTTGGGCTGGGCATTGAGGATTCACTGAATCAGTCTTCAGTGTTAAGTAAAGGGAAAAAACACATTGCACCCCTTTTCACCCCAGTGCCAAGTGGTGCACAGTGCCCAGTAAGGATGCAAGGTTTGATTTTATAAAAATTGGTCTTAAGTGGGGAAATGAAATTAGTTAAGAAGGGCACAATGAGTAAAATTTTCCTACCTCTTTTTTTCAAAGGACTCCCGACAAAGGCACCTATTATGTTTATGTTCCTTTTTCTGCCCACAATGATGAATCATTTTGCCTTAGCATAGTGCCAGCCTGCAGTTTTAACTTAAAACCAGTGCCCAAAGTTTCACTTGTGACCTCAAACAAAAGAGAGAAAAGCATGCCCTTCAGAGTGACAATTTGCTTTTCCTTTCTTTCACCTTGTGGTTAAATGAAGGATATATATCAAGTAATCTGAAATCTTATATTACCAACATAAACAAGCATAATTTCCTGCGGAGTGAAAAGTAGCAAAGAAAGGTCAATTCTTCTTAGAAAAAAGCCATTTAAGGCTTAACTATGTTTGAGTAACAAATCCCCATTAAAAACAATTCTTAGGATTTGAGATTTCTTTTAAAGAGAAAAAAAGAAATCTTATATACAAATTTTTCAAGGAAGTTCTCATTTTGAAGATTGGGTATGTGCCCTTAATAAATGTGTGGAAGAAATGTACACATTCTGCTAAATAGTTTGTTATTCTACCATAAAGTGACTAGGTATCCGAAAATACTGCACTGCATTATTCAATTATTTCAGTAATTTTCACTGCATTATTTTCAATAACACAAGCAAACTGGATTTGAGAGCCTGAAGTAATTGTATTTCCTTCTTTCTGTTACATTCCACATAGTGGAATTTACCCACTGCTGAAGTAAAATTTCATGAATATTTTTAAGCCCTGGTCACAGCTGGGCACTGGTAGGCACCGTTTGACACTGGGCACTGGAACTGGCCCCAGGTGGCAGGCACCAGCTGGCAGTGGGCACCAATAGGCACCAGGTACTGGAGGATACAAAGAGACAAAGGCAGGCAGCAGCAGTCAGTGGGCAGTAGGCACCACCAGACAGCAGCGTGCATTGGCACCACAGGCATCCCTGCCAGGGCACCATTGGGCAGTGGATACCACCAGGCACAACTGAGCACCAGCAGGAACCAGACACCACCAGGGACCAGTGTGCACCAAACACCAGCAGGGAGCAGGCACCTGTGGGCGGTATGTGCAGCGCACCACTGGACACTAGGCACCACTGGGCGCCAGGCACCACTGGGCATCACGCATTCCTACAGGGCACCAGCAGGTAGTGGGCACTGGCATTCGACTGAGCACCAGGCCTCCCTGCTGCACAGCAGGCACCAGTGGGGAAACACAGAGCAGCAGGCATCCCTGGCCATTGGGAGCTTAAACTTTCTTTCTACAGTCATGGAGTCATGTAGAATGTAGCTGTGTGACACTGCAATTCTAATTCCCAATTAGACAAACTGGGTGTGTTAGACCTACACACCCAGTCTGGCCTGGGTGTGTAGCAAAGTGCTGTGAGGAACTTCTGCACTACTTATGGGGAGGTTAGACAGAAATGCACAGCTTCCCCACACCACCACAGGAACTCAGAAAAAGGTGAATTGTTCTGGCCTAAACTGGTTAGGATTGTGTCCTGAATTAGTAAGAATACAGTATATGCAAGATGAGTAGTCCTATTATATCCTAACTATCTGAAATGGTGATTGACCCAAGATCATCCAAGGAGGTACATAACCAATCACTTTGATCTAAATCTAACACAATCCATTACCATACACTTCTACTCTTATTAAATCTCCAAGAAACCTAGTTTGTTGTATTTTAACTCAAAGACATAATAAAAATGGATCACCTACTGTCATCTGACCAAATGAAATCAAATACGGTGAATGTTTAGTTACTTAACATGAATGTTTAGTTCATGTTCACTGAATGTTCACTGAATGTTTAGTTAACTTAACATTAATAATCCATATTAACTACTGTAGATCATTTTAAAAAGCTTTAGTTGTTTCTTTAGTTGGTCTACCTGATTTTCCAAGGAGACTTATCAACATCAAATAGTGCAAGCCTATATATGTCTGTTCAGAGGTGCCATTATGGTTCAGTGTCATTTACTCCAAGGCAAATTTTATAGACTTGCAGTCTAAAACATATTCTCTTTCTTTGGTGTGAAAAGTCCGTTGATGAGGTAAATGTTCAGTCTTGAAAGGCATGCTATTTGAACAGTGTGGTTCTAGTTATGATGGAGTATATGACATCTGCCAAATGAAAAATCAGGGGTGGGAGGAATTACCAGAAACACAGGACTTGCTTGTTTTGTACTGATTTCATACCAAAAGTGAGATAACATAATAGACCAAGATAAATATCTATTACTGATTACCCATCTTAACCATTTAATCTGGTCGACTGACTTCCTTTTTTGCAGATTCCAAGTTTTCTTCTTTATCAATGTGTATATTTTTAATTTTTTCTGATAATTTAAGTTTCTAGTCATTCATTTTGTACCATTTTATGCAAGAACAGTAAAAGAGAAATTAACAGATAGGAATGTCATGAGAAACTGTGTCATAAAAATACTAAACACACACACACCAGTTAATATTTTAATGCATATATTTGTGGTTTTTTTAATCTATAAAGAAACTTAATCTTGAAAGTAACAGTAGTAACACAATTCAAACATGATCCATATTTCTCATTAATATGGAACAAATAAACACAACTCAGAAATAAATCATGAATAGCCTAGAAAAGAATCTTAAACTACTCAATTTTATAACGTGACAGAAAAAAGATAAATTTAATATGAAATGATGCAGCATTCAAAACTTACAATTTACCCGTTTTCATTGCAAGCTTTCTTGAGCATTCAAAGAGCAAGGTTTCAATCAGCACAGTTTGTGGTAGTTTAAAAGAACAACCAGATGTTGTCCCTAGATCCTTCATTATTTTGTTGCATATTAGTTTTAAGATCTTTGGTTAAATAAACTAATAATTTTCAGGAACCTTTAATCATTATAATTATGGAGTGTTTTCCAATTAAACCTTGTATGTACCGCATAATTAAAGGTAAGTAACATTTCTACGTAATTTCAAGAACTATCATTTTAGTCATTCATTCATGACTTCTTTCTCAGCCTCATTTACTCACTTTTTAAACCCTTGTTCTTTTTAATTCTGTTTGCTTGACTTAGAAGCAATAGAGCCTTTTGAATTACAACTCTTTTCAGAATAACACAGACTTCCATCTCCTCCTGAAAACATCTCCATGTACAAAAGTATTCATGGTGTAGATAAGGCAAGAGAGTCTGCAGTATCAGAAATAGTTCCAAGGCTATTAGTCTTCATGCAGCAAAGTTTTTTCACAGCCCTATAAATGTAGTCATCAAAGTAGTAGCAGAGGAAAGGGTTGATGCAGCTATTGACAAACGCAAATGGAGCACTAAGTTCCATTCCTAGGTGAGCAACTTTGTAGGAAAGGCAAAAAGGTGGCTTTAATTCCTGAAGGCCTGAAATCAGAGCTAAAAGCTTAAAAATATTGAATGGAGTCCATGAAAAAACAAAAGCGATCACCACAATGATGACAAATCTGATGGATTTCTGCAGCCTCTTGTCTTTTCCACATTTGTGGTAATGCACAAAGAGCTTCCTGGTGATGGAACAATAAAACATCAAGATGATGAACAAGGGAACAAAGAATGCCAAAATTAACACCAGCAGCGCCACAATCCGGTTTGCTAACGTGAGATCCTTTTCCACGCAATATGTGTCACCATCATCAGAGATTTTCAATTCTCTGGAAAGAAGCGTAGGCAATCCTAGCAGGCAGGACAGAATCCAGACACAGATGCAAAGGGTGATGGAAATCAACTTTGTCCTGATCCTCCTAGCCACAGATGGGTGCATGATAGCCAAATACCTATCAATACAAAGGCAAGTGAGAAGGAAGATGCTGCAGAACATGTTGACAGAGATGATGTAGGAACTGCCTTTGCAGATAAAATAACCTGATCTCCAAAGATCAGAGTACCTCTCCTTGTCCATCCAAAAGGGTAGTGTGATAAGGAAAATCAAATCAGATGCTGCTAAACTGATAATGAATACATCAACGAGCCTCTGAACACGCCGTTTGAAGATTAGCACTCCCATCAGAACAGCATTGCCAACAACTCCCAGCAGGAACACAATGCCATATAGTGCTGGCAGAAAAATATCTTTGTAGGGCACCTGAAAAGTTGGGCAGACTTCAGGGCTTGAATCATTGTAATCATAATAATAATCAAAATTGCTGAGATTCTGTCCTTCCATCTCAGAAATCATCAGTCTCTGGAAAAGTTTTCGGTGCTATGTATCCTTTCTTCGTAAAACAAGCTGATATTTTTTCCCTTTTAATTTCTTGAAGAAGAGCAAAATCTTTTAAAACACTATCGTATTGACAAGATATAAATATCTTGTACAGAATGGGTGGGCCCAGTCAGATTCATCCAACCAGTTGTTTTTCTTTTTACCATACTTGGTCTACCTAACTTGCATTTTCTGGACATCTCTGAACCACAAAATCGGGGCTGTATTTCCTTCAAATTTGGGAAACGGAGGGTTGAGTTGTACGTGCAATATATTTGATGAGGTTTTGAGGTTAAAAGGGTTGGTAGAAATCAGGAAGCAGTGGACTCAGCTCTTTGAGGGATTTGTTATTTAAATAACCGTTAACCCATCTGATGTTTTGTCTTAAACTGGGAGAGTTTCTTGTGTTTATTTGTTAATGTTCTTATTGGCATTGTTCTTAGAATGAACATGATTTCTTGGCATCCCACTTTTGGGGGAGGAAAAGCAGGATATAAATATTTTAAATAAAATAAAGGGTGCAATCCTAATTAATTTAGGCTGGCTTAACTCGCCCAGCATATCTTCTCTTGGTGGTGTGTGGAGGTTGGCATATGCCTGATCGCTGACCTAACACCACCACCACCCACAGGAGTGGTGCAGAAGTGTCTTATGGCAGTGACACACCCATGTCAGCACAGGGCTTATGCCAGCCTATGTGGAGTTTAGGATTGCAACCAAAGTGTCCTAAGATTTTGCCCAAATCTTACATTCTACATATACCCAGGTGCCAGTATTTTATTTTTATTTGCGTTCTCATTGCAATTTTATTCTAGTTTGCTCTTAAATCAGCCTTTTACTTCTATATTGTCTTTGAACCTTTTAAACACTCTTTCTACCCACATGCACTTTACTCCTGGCTATCTTGTACTTGTATCTCTACCACAATCTCTTGCCACTTTTATTGGAGTTTTCCTACCTAGCAGATTGTTGTATTAAAGGAAATAAACATATATAATTTTACACACTTGTGAACTGTTCTTGCTATCCTTGTTCACATGAACTATCAAGCTATCCTTGTTTACTCTGAGGGTGATGAGCAATATCTTCCTCCATTCACATGTGTAATCTGCCTCTATGCCAAGTACTGATAGACTCTGCTGCCATCATGAAGGCAAAGTTGGGCGGAAGGAAAATCCTCAATAGCCTACCGTAGTTTTCCTCCAAATTGAACCAACAGGTTTTTGCACAAAAAGTTATCCCAGAGTTTTTGGAGAATCAAGTGGCATCAGTTACTAGAAGTGCATTCACACAGCTTGAGCTGGTGTGCCAAGTGAGAATTTATATGAATTGTTCAGATTTGTCCATAGTGATCCATGCTGTTTATCTCAGAGGTACTCATATTCTGGATCAGGCCAAAGGACCATCTAGTCCAACTTCTTGTATATCAAAGAGCACAGTACTAACCATGTCTACTCAAAAGTAAGCCCCATTGTGTTATATGGGTCTTAATCTCAGGAAAGTGTCTTGTCTGTCCTGACTCTCCCAATGTTCAATCTGAGTGGACATCCCCCAGTTCTGGTGTTATGCAAGAGAGAAAAGAGCATGTCTGTATCAATTCTAGCTGGGGTCAAATGTGGGGTCTCCACTTTATGGAGCAAGTGAAGAGGTGAGGGCAGTGACACAACCCCCAGAATCACATTGCTAAGGGGGGATGCATTCACTTACTTTTCTTAATGAAGAGCTTCAGCTGGCTCCAGAATGTGCAGAAAGCTCTATGCAGCACTCCCCAAGGATTGGCATCTTCACAAATGAGTATCATTTGTGAACATCCCAAAGCTCAGGGAGTGCTACGGAGGTTTCCTTTCACCTCCCAGAGCCTCCTTCAGCCCTATATAAGTGAAAAATAAGTGAAAGCACATCCCTTCTTACCACTTAGTACTGTGATCCTAGGGATAGAGTCACTGCCCCTTGTCCCTTCCCTGAAAAACTTAGTTAGGCTGCAGTCCTAACCTGCAATTAGGCCAGCCAAAATCCCAGCACAAGTCTCAAGACTCACAAGTCTTATATATGTATAAGACCACTGGTGGGCCCAGGCCAGTTCGGTCCAGTTCTTGGGAACTGGTAGTTCCCATTTCCCTGCTGCTACTGAACCGGTAGCAGCAGGGGGCCCCCAAAACCGGCCGAACCGGTTCTCTGGTGCGGCGCGCAGCAGCAGCCAGCTCGGCATCTTTTTATTTTTAAATTTGCTGCCCCTAGCGGCAGTCCGGCGAAGCGCCCCAGAAGCCTCAGTGCTGTTCTTTCCCCAGCCGCTGAGGCTTCTGGGGCGCTTCACTGGACTGCTGCTATGTGCGGCAAATTTAAAAATTAAAAGATGCCCAGCTGGCTGCTGCAGCTTCAGAGCACCATCCTATGCAGGTCTACTAAGGAGTAAGCTGCATCCCAGTCAATGTGGCTTACTCCCAGGGCAGCTTGGAAAGGACTGCAGCCTCAGAGCACCATCCTATGCAGGTCTACTTGGAAGTAAGCCACATGCCAGTCAATGTGGCTTACTCCCAGGGCAGCGTGGAAAGGACTGCAGCCTCAGAGCACCATCCTATGCAGGTCTACTCAGAAGTAAGCCACATGTTCAATTTTTAAAATTTTTTAATTTTTTTAAAATTTAAATTCTCCCCTTTAAATTCGCCCTGCCCCGCCCCCTGACCTCAGCCCCGCCCCCAGACCCAGCCCAGCCCACGCACTTCCGGAGAACCGGTTGTTAGGGCAGGCTGGGCCCATCACTGTTGCTTCAACACAGGAATGGGAAGACCAAGTTATGCTGGCCTAGGTTAGGATTGCACCCTCGGAGTAAATCTCCCTAAAAATTTGAGAACCAGTTTTAGTAACTTCAAGACTGAACTACTATAATTTGCTCTGCATTGGTCTATCTTCTAAAACAGAATTGCAATTACGGTAGAATGCAGTGCATAGGCAGTTATGGAACTAGATGATATTACTGTGCTCAACCACTGCTTCACCAATGGTTTCCTATTCACTTTTGGTCCAAATTCAGGGTGCCAGTTTTAACTTTTAAGGCTCTCCCTGATTTGGGTTTGGGCAATTAAGGATCATCCTCTCCCATAAATTCCAGCTTGCTCTTTGAGGTCATCTGAGGGGCCTCTTCTACAAGTGCTTGCAGCAGTGAACCCACAACTACAAAATTCCCTTCAAGAGAAAATGGAGAGCTTCTCATTACCTCAGCTTTTCTGAGAGGACTCAAAACATATCTGTTTCATTTGACTTTGAGGCTGCAATCCTAAACACACTTTCTTGGGAGTAAGCCAACTGAATATAATGGGATTTACTCAGTGGTGAGCTCCAGCAGGTTCGCACCTACTCTATAGAACCGGTTGTTAATGAGAGATACGACATATAAAGTTTGAAAATAGCCATTTAAAAGTGGCTGCCAGATGGGCAAAGAACTGGTTGTTAATTTCTTTGAATCCCATCAATGGACTTACTTCTGAATAGATAGATTTAGGACTGCACCGTTAGTTGCTGAGCAGATTTTGGCTCTCTGAAGACAGTCTTTGTGACCATACAATAAAAATTTTGACATGATCACACTTCTCACTTTCATAGCAGGTAGGGATACTTTCTCCTCACCCTAGTTGTTCCTTACCTCAGTCAGCCTCATGGTTGATCTTTACAGATCTCTGCTTCCATGGTTCTGCAGCTCTCTCTTTGACTCCCTGAGGTCCTGTGGAGGAAGAGGTTCTTCACTTAGGGCACAATCCTAACCATGTCTACTCAAAAGTAAGTCCTATTGTGTTCAATGGATCTTACTCCCAGGAAAGTGTCTTTAGGATTGCAGCCTTAGTGATACATCACCTGTTCTCTGTGAAGTTTTGTATTTTGGGTGGACAGTTCTAGAAGGAGGGAGAGGGCAGCATAATTAGAGCTATGCCAGAGCTACTGTTTAGCAGGGTCAGCAGTGATGCATTGGTGTTTCATTTTGGCAAGACTTTAAAAGGTAAAGGTAAGGGTGTTGTCTTACTAGTCATGACCAACTCTAAAGGTGGTACTTATCTCCGTTACTAGGCCAAAGACCTTTCCATAGTGATGTGGCCAGCATGACTAAACACCAAAGGCCTCAAAACATCATTTTTGTCTGTTAGTCTGGGTGCAGTAGTATACTAGCATATATAGCATTGCTTGACAGCACAATCCTAACCTTGTCTACTCAGAAGTAAATCCCATTGTGTTCAATGGGTCTTACTCCCAGGAAAGTGTCTTTAGGATTGCAGCCTGAGTGCTGTTGGAAGCTCTCCTTGTGGCTTACCTCAGCTCAGCCCCTCTGTGGCAAAAGGGTTCCTTTCAACTGGAAGGAATATTGGTTTCATGCTGTCAGGATGTTGACTGATTGATGTCCTGTGACTGTATGTGCCACAAGAGTGAAGACATACACAGCAGAGTAGATTTACTATTAACTGTATTTACAATTCAAAGTAGTTTAAGACAATCTGGGTCATTCATGTTAAACCAAGTCCATCAGTCTAAGGTTGCAATCCTAAAGACACTTTCCTGGGAGTAAGACACAATGGAGCTCACTTCTGAGTAGACATGGTTAGGATTGTGCTCTTAAATCACCTCAGAGCTTATTAGTAACTTGCACAGAGCTGATCAACAGCTGAGTTCCAACTGCTACCAACTGACAAAACCCAACTTTTAGTTTCAAATCTATAAGTTCTATTCAGCCAGTGACCAGATGCACAAACCTCAAAAGGAGGACAAGGTCTTGGATTCCTCTCAGCCTGGCCTTTCCAGTGGACAACAGCACATTTGCCTACTCCTGAGTAAAGCCACAATATTGGGCACTTTCATATGTTCAAAGCATATTTTTAGTTTTGGGACCATAACTTTTGATAGGAAGGAGATATTCCAAAACCGATTTTTGCATTGGATTCTGCTCTTCAATATGAACCCAACAACATATGACATAATGGGGTACTGCACACCATTGCAAAGTTCCAAAATGAAGCCAAACTGGATTACACCCAGACAGGAGGATATAAAAGAGGACAAATCCAGAAATCTCCAGTCATATGGTCACCCTGATTAAGCCCACAATTCACCTGGAACCAACTGTTAGATTCAGAATTATAACACATGTGGTATAACACTAGATTACACATTTAGTTACCCCTTCTAACCAGACAAGAGACACTCTTTCAAGTGGGTGCTCCTCTTTTTTTTAAGCAGTGGGAGAGTAACTGACCCTACACCTCCCAGCAATGTCTGTTCAATTGGCTTCTGCTGGTGTTCTTTTTTGAATTTTAGGTTGTGAGCCCTTTTGGAACAGGGACCCATTAGCTATTAATTAGCTACTATTTTTGTCATTTTCATTATTAACCGTTATGTGAACTTTTTAGTTAAAAAGCGGTATATAAATACTGTAGATAAATTATTAAATAAAAAAAACAACTTCTTTGCCTTGTATCTCATATGGTAATAGGGTGCCATTTTGGATCAGAATCAGCCATTTCATGGTATTGAGGAGAGCAACCAGCCTGTCATCACAAAGGCCTGTCACCAAGCCGGGAAGGTGTTGTCACCAACAAATAGAACTGGTATGTACTTACCTATCTGCATTTGCTTGTTTTATAACTGGTGAGCTGGGACAAGTGAGAGTAACTCATACCTCTGTAGCAGTGGAGGGCTGCAGCAGGTTCGCACCTACTCCATAGAACCGGTTGTTAATTTCTTTGAATCCCATCACTGCTCTGTAGTCATGTGGAGGGCATGAACTCAAAAGGTACATGAAATGCTGTTACCCAGTGATGGGCTTCAAAGAAATTAGGAATCAGTTCTATGCCCACCTGGCAGCCACTTTTAAATGGCTATTTTTAAACTTTATATGTCCGATCTCTCATTATGGTTCTATAGAGTAGGTGAGAACCGGTTGGAGCCCACCACTGCTAGTACCTTCCCATTGAAGTTTTATTTGTTCCCATTATATGTTTCCATTTATATGTTTTTGAACTGGTAGGTTGGCAGGAAAGGACAGCAGGTGGAGTTGGCAGGAGTGTTGTCCCGATGTTGGCAGTGAAGAAGGCAAATTCCATGCTTGGGGTAATTAGGAAAGGGATTGAGAAAAAGGCTGCAATCCTAAAGATCCTTTCCTAGGAGTAAGACCCTGAACACAGTGGGGCTTACCTTTGAGTAGACATGGTTAGGATTGTGCTGTAAGATGGCAAAAATTATGATGCCATCATGCCTGTGGTTGGGCTGCCATCCTGCCAGAGGATGTGGTGATGGCATCTACCCTCAATGCCTTTAAGAAGGGGTTGGGCACATTCCTAGAGGAAAGGGCCATTGAAGCCAGAGAGGACACACACACCTCCTGCGTCCCTACCCTTTTGGCCCACAGATAAAACTACATTTCCCAAGATGCAAAGCAAAACGGCCGCTGAACCGTTTTAGAACTACAAGTCCCATAGTGCTTGGCGCCTGGAGGCGTCTCTGAAGAGGCATCACTACCTCCCTCTCCCCCCCGCCCCCCGCCAGCTGAGGAGAGGAGGCGGCGGCGACGGAAGCGCACGCGGGAGGCAGGCGGGAGGGTGTGTGCTGTGATTGCGGGGAGGAGGATGTGAGGTGAGTGTGGTGGGCCTGCCAGGCCAGGGGCTCTCTTGACTGGGGTGGGAGGGCCGAGGGCTCCCTGGGGGGCCAGCGCTCCACGCCTCCCTCCATTGCTTCAGAGGGGTGTCAGCTTCTTCCCTATAGCATCTATAGGTGTCTTCCTTCTTGTAGGCTTCTATAAGCTCCTTTCCTGTAACAGGCATCCTCCTTCCAATAGGCATCTATAGGCTTCTTTCCTCCAGCAGGCATCTTTCTATAGGCTTCTTCTTTAGGCATATAGAGCCTTGTTCCTCTAATAGGCATCTTTCTACAGGCTTCTTCCTATAGGCATATAGAGCCTTTTTCCTCTAATAGGCATCTTTCTATAGGCTTCTTCCTATAGGCGTATAGAGCCTTTTCCCTCTAATAGGCATCTTTCTATAGGCTTCTTCATATAGGCATATACAGCATTTTACCCCTCTAACAGGCATCTTCCCAACCATAGTCATCTACTGGCTCCTTTTCTTCAGAAGGCATCTTTCTATAGGCTCATTCCTATAAGCATATCATATATAGCATTTTTTCTTCCAATGTGTATTTATAAGCTTCTCCAGGAGGCATATTTCTATAGACTTTGTCCTATAAGCATCTTTAGAATTTTTCCTCCAAAAGACTTCTCTCTTCCAGCAGAGAAGGAGTCTTTCTATAGGAGTCAATAGGTATCCTCCCTCCAATAGGCATTTTCCCACCTTCCTGCCTACCCCTCTATACCCCACTGTGTTTTCTACATCTTATTTTCAGTATTCACAGAGTTGTGCATGGAAGGGAAAAGGATTATAGTTTGAATGGGAAGTGAAGGAGATTTCGGTATATACCTATATGTCCCCCTTCATTTCCCCCACCTCTCCCCTTGAGGATTAGGTTTTTGCAAGACTTAAGATGAGAGAAATCTCTTCTTGTCTGGCTTTGATACTTTCACTGGGTGTGATTCCTGGGTGACTGGCTGATTGTGGACCACCACAACAAACATTTTTTCTGGATGTGAATGGATTTTGTGTTCTTTCCCCATTGAGAATTTCTCTGACGGCCATCAAAGGAAGTCTTGTTTCTCCCACAGTGTAAACGTGTAGAAAGTAACAATGGGACCATCCAAATAAAACTGGCTGGCGGATGGAACCAGGAGCCCCGACTTTCTTTGAGCTGTTCATGTAGCAAAAGTGCCACATTATAAATGACTATTTTTTGTGTGTGTGTCAGTGAAATTCAAAGGGAGCAGAACTCTTTAGTTACAGTATATATTTTTTGCATTTAAGGCTGGATCGAGTAGCCATTTAGTTTTATGTGATAACATAGTTGCTGACATCTTATTTCAATGACCAACAATCGCCATATCACATTTTAGCTACAGACTGCGCAATATATTAATGGTCTCATGGTAGAGATTCCTATTAGTATGTATCATGCAAGAGCACTTATGCTTGTCTTGCACCACAGTATTTAAAGGTATTATTAGATTATGCTGTGTATGGGTGTTGCCTGTCCAATTTTTTTGTTAATCAAGATTGCTTAGAGATAACGATAAGATAAATTGTATTTAAGACAAACCTGACCGACTTGTCCCAGCCACAACTTGCCTCTTTAGCCTTTCCAAATTGTGTCCCAGCCACAACTTGCTTTCCTTTAAAAAGTTAACTATTAACTGAACTGCCTTTGGACACTCTTGTGGAAATAATCTATCTAAATCAGGGATAGTTAACCTTTCAACTTTTGAGCTCCAGGACCTTTAACTATTAATTGTATAGCTAGAGAAGGAATTTCAGCAGGTGCAGTTGTCATCATGAGATCTTTTTCTACACAATTGTTAAAGGTTTCTGTGTTCTAAATTGAAAGGTTAGCTACTGCTGTTCTTAAATAATTAAGCAGCTGTTGCAAACCTTTATTTCTTCTATGGATGTGCTAAATATGGCTTCCCATTTTTCCTTATTCTACCCCTATATTAACACAGTCAGGTCTTGACTGTCTCCACCATCGACTGTGTGCTCATCTCTTCTTAGCCACCTGCTGCTCTGCAAATGCTTTTCTTTGGAGCACTCCCTTTAATTACTTTCCTAAGCACCAGACCAGGCTTCAGCTTTCACTCAGTTCCTTACTCTTACTTTTTTTCTAAATATCTCAGTGAATACTAAGATGTTGCCTAAAACCAAGAGTTGCCTTGTGAGTTCCTATCTATGGTAGTATGTGACAAAAAATCATACTAAAACAAAACATCTAACTGATTCGAGAGCAGGACCTTTTATGGAGCATCTTGGGACAATATTCAATGAGTTATTTTAGTAAATCAAGAAAACAGCTAGACTTTTTGAAAAAATTACACTTGAAAATGAAGTTTGAAAAATTGCAGGGGTGGGGAAATGTTTCTTCATAATAATCCTTTAGGAATAATTGGATTCTACTTGTATCAGAAATGGAGAAATACTGTGGCTAGAATTTTGGACATAATATGTACAGCACTATGAATACCCTAAAGCAGGGGTCTCTAAACCCCGGCCTGGGAGCCAGATGTGGCCCTCAGCAATCCTCAATGTAGCCATTGGCAAGACCCCTCTATCCGGCCTTTGGGCAAGCTTTGTAATCACTCCAATACATTCTTATATGTAAATTTTATGTAAACGAATTCAAATTTGAAGTGGAAGTTAGTTTTCCAGCCCCTGACACAGTATCAAAGAGAAAACCTGTGAGGCCCCTGCTCTAAAGTAATGTTTCTCAATTTTTCGTTCTCTCCTACCTATTTTTTGTACCACTGGATGTAACTGGGCATGATATCATTGCCATTTATTTTTGGGTGAGGACACCAAACGCAGGAAAATGCTCAGGGTGTATGACAGGACCTTTCTGAGCATGCTTTGGAACTCTTCCTGTTGAGCTGAACTTCCTATAGCTATTTGTTAGATCACTTTCCTGGTCTCACTGTAGGGAGCAGTGATATTGTGAGTACCACCAAACATCACCTCAAGTACCACTGATGGTATCCATACTTCTGGTTGAGAAACACTGCTCTAAAGCACTATGTGAGTGCTGTGTTTTACAGTTTTTATTGAAGTCCAATTTCCTATGCTTATAGATACCACTTAACTCAATATTTCTTTTACTACTTTTTTCCTTTTGGCCACAGTTTTCATGGCAGTTAACATCAAACATTTAAAATACAATTCAACAGTAAGATTTTTCTTTGTTTTATAAGATGGCTAAAATAAGAGACAAGAGAAACCCACACACAAATTTTTTTCCACAGAAGGCACCCCATATTCAGTAAATGTGAAGAAGGGAAAGCAAGGCTGTGCCCATTGGTACTGCCCTAACATTGACCTGCATGCTGGCCATGCACGATGAGGATCACCATCATTTTACGACACCTGAACACACTAACCACTACACATGTTTGCTTTGGAGGCATTGCAATCATTTGTGGCCCTTCATGTATTTACTGAATTCAGGGAGCATTGTGAATTGTTGCTTTTGGTTTTTTTTTTCTTTTGTTGTCAACAGTAGCTGAGACACCATGATGGATAACCGCTTTGCCACTGCTCTGGTAATTGCCTGCGTCCTCAGCCTTATCTCTACTATCTACCTGGCAGCTTCAATTGGCACAGACTTCTGGTATGAGTATCGCACCCCATCGCCTCCTGAAAATAACAGTGAAAGCAAACTCACTTGGGATGATTTCACTAGTGAAGATGAAAAGATTTACACAGAGGCTCTCTTTCAATGGAATGGCACCATTGGCCTCTGGCGAAGGTGCATCACAATAGCTGAACCCTCCCTCTGGCACAATTCACAAGGTAAACTCACTTCAAATAGGTACTATAAGTACATATTTTCCCCCTGCTCTTCCCTCATTAAGGGCCCAAAACTATCCCATTTTCTAGTGTTGGGATAGCTGTGCCAGTGGGTATGTGCTTCATCCTGTGGTGGATGGGCAGTCAAGGGAAATGGAGGAACATGTACCTTCCCTTATGAAGTACTTTCCATTATGTCCAGGCTGCACCATGACTGCATCTGTACTGGGAATGTTGACTGGTATTGAGCCCTAAATCATTATTGCAGTTCAGATTAATTTGTATTTGTAAACATGCTGATTTGTAATGCTGACTATTTATATTATGCTCAAAATGCATGTCAGGCTATCTGATTCCAGTTGTATCTGATGACCAACATTAGTTGGATTACCGTACAGGAGTTAGGATATGTGCTAGACAATTATGGCTTTGGTTTCTGTTATTTTTTCAAATAACTACTTTCTAATTAACAATCTGACATACACTGTTGGTTACCAACCAGTATCTTTAATGTTAGTACTACAGTTCTATCGTTCTTTCTAATGGACTGAAATCCTACCTTGTATTCAGAACTGGGTAGTAATTAATTTCATATTTGGACATATTTAAATTGTGTTCAAAGTATAAATTGGTATTTTTGTATTGTAATTACTTTTTTCGTTCCTTATTGATATTTTGGGTCAAATTTCAGTGAAATACTGGAACTGAGCCTCTATCGTGTGGACTGGGAGTGAGGGTTTTGTGCAGATTTTAAAGCTGTCCTTTGTGCAGTCTTCCTTGCAAACCTAATTATGAGAACTTAATTGAATGCGGAGCACAGATGAACAGCTCAATATAGGGTCATTGCATTCAATTATTGCAACATTTGTCTTGATGCTTTGGAAACCATCTCTCATGGGGGAAAAACATTTTAACATAACTGAAGTTACAGAGTGATTTTAGAATGTCAAAAGAAAGCCCTGCAGTCAAATAGTATAACTAGTATAACAAGATTATGTTCTTTGGCACCTGTGGAAAAGCTTTTTCACGTGCTAACCAAAGAATGAGATTAGATCTTGCTGGCTGTTTCTTGTGTAGCGTGTTTCTATTGAATGATTAGTAATAGACACATAAAAACTTAAACTTTGTTCTTTTCCAGAATCAAGACCCTATTGATTTCATGTATTTGGAAATACATTCGTTTTTGTATATTGCTAATTTTGTAATTTTCTGTTTGAAGTTTCAGCCATGTAGCTAAGTTGATGAGTTGTACCAAAAAATAGTTCTGTTGACGAGCCTTCAAAAGCTTCAGATTGGCTCTTTGTAGACAATACTACTGTTATAGAGTTATAAAAACGAGTCAGATGTTCAGTTGTATCTGAAATATTTCAAAGTTCATACTTGAATGACTCAAAAATATGTATTCCATCGAAGACTGTCTATGTCTTAAGTAAAGAACCAATGAGCTTCGTGCTTTATTGGATTGGGAGATGGTATGTATCTTCTGGTTCGGTGGTACTCAACTGGGATCGCAACCCCCAGCTCCGGTAATGATGCCCTGTTCCTTTTAAGGGGCAGGGGAAAACAGTAATGCAATCCCCAGGATAGTGCCTCTGGTGGGGAAGGGAGGCTATTTTTAGACAAAAATAGTGGAACTTCCAGTTTCAGCACAATTGCACCTTTCACTATTTAGAAGCCGCAGGGCACCTTGTAAATGCTCCAACGGATCCCCTCAGAGGCTGGAAGCACTTAAATTGAATCTAAGCATAGCCTCTCTCAC
Organism: Cryptoblepharus egeriae; assembly: GCA_030015325.1. Classification (NCBI taxonomy): domain Eukaryota; kingdom Metazoa; phylum Chordata; class Lepidosauria; order Squamata; family Scincidae; genus Cryptoblepharus; species Cryptoblepharus egeriae. The sequence goes on from JAREYC010000005.1 coordinate 73,049,061, forward strand.
ACAGGGGCACAATCCTCGGGAATGTGTTGCTGCACTCCCCCACAAAGACTTCATAAAAGATTGAGAAACACTGTTCTAGTTAATCTGGTGAATGAATTACTTCATTGGAGAGAATTGACAGTTGTACAAATCAAAATGTAAATTAAACTTACTTTTCATTTTGGAAGGTGAGATGAAGACTAAGTGCGCCAGTTTTACACTTTCGGAACAATTTATGGAAAAATATAAGGAACCTGGAAATCATAATAGTGGCAGTGATCTGAACCGGACGTGTAAGTTCTTCACTAAGTTTTTCACTAAGTAGTGTTTAGGCTCTGCTACAAATTGAATTGAACCTTTTCAAGCCGCCTTGAGCTCCCTCTTGCAGGATATAAGGTGGGATATAAATTAAACAAATAAAATAAATAAATTTTCCTGTTGTGACAGATGCAAGTGATTTTTGCTTCAAATTATCTTAACATTTCTTACCTGCATTTTTATCCAGATCTTTGGCGTTTACAGTTTCTTCTGCCCTTTGTCAGCTTGGGCCTAATGTGCTTTGGGGCTCTGATCGGACTTTGTGCATGTGCCTGTCATAGTCTTTATCCTGCCATTGCCACAGGAGTACTCCATTTCCTAGCAGGTGAGTCTTCTTGGTAAATTTCATCCTTTCCTCTGTGCTTATATAGGAGTATTTTTCAAAATGTGAGTCCATGATTAAATGCTATAATCTGATCATGTTATATTGCTTTTTCTCCAGGCCTGTGCACTTTAGGTTCAGTTGGCTGCTATGTAGCTGGAATTGAGCTGCTCCACCAGAATCTACCACGTCCTGCTGGTGTACAAGGACAGTTTGGCTGGTCCTTCTGTCTGGCTTGTGTTTCAGCACCACTTCAGTTCATGGCTGCTGCCCTCTTCATCTGGGCTGCACGTACTAACAGAAAGGAGTTTACACTATTGAAAGCATACCGTGTGGCATAACAGGATATTTTAATCACTTCTTAAGCCTCTTGTTTTCATGTCAGACTACTTTTTGCACCATTCCTTCCATATTCTTCCTTTTATTGGTATTTTACCTGTTTCACAGAATGCATTATTCTTGCTGCTTAAATGGCCTACAATTTCTAAAGTTAAAAAACCTTGGAGGCCAAATTACCAGGAGCATTTCTTCTTGGCAGTGTCCTGCAGGGTTTTAACTAGTTTTTTTATTCTGTTTTAAGTTCTTTATTCTGTGAAAAAATATGTGACAATAGTCATAGGGTGCAATCCAGAGTGCCCTCTAGGTCAAAGCAAGTCCTTTGCGCCAAACTAGTACTGTTGCAAACATGCTGTAAAGCATGTCCGCACCAGAAAGAGGTAGGCCAGTATGTTCACTGGCCTTCCTACCCTGGTCAACACATCCATGGACTGGAATAACAGGTGAGTTGGGTTGGCCTTTGCAGAGCAGTGCAGGTCCTTGGAGGGGCATTCTGTGGGCATGTGGAGGGTGAGTCTAGGGTGGGAGGGAAGAGATTGGGAGGCAAAGTTTGGATCTGACACTTATGTTGGATCCACACTCTGCTTTCTGGGCAGAAGGGAGCAGATGCTGGCTCTGCCCTTCTACCCAGATTTAGGGTGCCTCCAAAGATTGCCCAAGTCTGAGTTAGACTGATTGGGTTTGCTACTGCCTTCCACAGGGAAGAGCCTCATCTTTCCTGGAGTAACGCAGTATCAGTCCTTAAAAGAGTGGTGGATACAACATGGGCACTCCACCCTGCCTGTTCCATGAGAATTAAGATTGCACTGTCAATGTGCTGTGCTGCAAAAATAAAATCAGAATTCAGTTAGCACCTCATCCTAACTTAAACAGCAGTGTGCTAGAATATTCTCTCTGCTACCAAGAAAAAAAAATGGGAAAAGGGAAAACAATTCTAAGAGATCAGGGATAATTTACATAATAGCTAAAATTTCCTGTATAGTGTGTTATTTTAGCATAGTATTATGCCAGATGTATGGTTGCCAATTGGCAGATATATGGCTGCCAATTTCTTCAATATTTCTGAGTTTATTGGAACTTCCTCATCTGGAACTTCATAATCAATAGCATTTAACATGAGATATTTAATATGTTAATTGCTTCTCAGCCTTTGGGCTTGGAAAGTGTTCTCTAGTAAAATTAATTTGTCCTTCAAGAATTCTAACATCATGGAAGAAAAAGCCCATCATTTCCCCACATCTCTAACGTTTGCTTCTAAACTTGATCTGCCAAAACAATTAACAGAATAGGAAAGACTAAGGAACTTATTTTCATGGGCATGAATCCAGCCACTTCAAAGTATCTAATCTTATGTGTGCTGCCCACTGGTGGTGAACTTCTGCACTGATCGGATTGCTATATAGCAGTCCACACATGTTTTAAAGGTAATCCAACAGCACTTCACTTAGAGAGATTAGTGATTACAAGAGTACCCAGTGAGTTGTCCTGCAGCTTCCTACCCACATCATTGCATCCCCACCATTCACCAGCATGGCTAAGTTTGCAGGGGAGGCAGGAGGAATGGGGCGTGTAGGAATGCAGTGAGGAGGGGATAAAATGGGGTGCACGAGGAATGCATGGATTGGATTCAGGATGGGGGCTGGATTGGTGGTGGTGTTGCATGCTGTATCCTCTACCCTATCCCAGACCCAACCCTATAGTATGGGTCAACATGCAGACTTGTCCCAGCTATATAGCTGGTGCAGATCTAAATAGACACACATCCTGTGCTATGGAGGCTTACCCAGGTAAGGGAATGGTTGTTCCTTTACTTTGAGGAAACCTCTGCAACTGCTCACTCATCTTGGGGCTGAGGTAGGATTGTGCTATTAGTTCCCTTCCTAAATATTAGCTTGATTCCAATGTTCTGATGGAAGTTGAAACAGTTCTTGCTGGCCCAGTGCTATCGTACCTGCATGAAGTCACCACCAAAAAATGTATTGGCTGTGTGACCTGCAGACATGGACATCCTCAACTTGGGTAGCAGTGTAGATAGACTGCTTCCCATTAGTAGACAAAATAATGCAACTTTTTCTATAAATGTAACTATGGAATATTCTATAATATTCCCCTTCCCACATCTGCCAATGTGTCCCCTAAAATTCTTTTCAGCCTGATTATTGTAAAAAGAGTGCACTTCTCAGTACTTACGAAATGTCAAGAAAAATGTTGGTTTTGTTGTGTTTCTCCTTATGTAAGGAACAGTCATAGTTTCTGATTTGACTAATGTATGTGTATATAAACCTGACTGAAAACTTTATTTAAGCAATGCAATTATATAATTAGTTTTTTGTACTAATATTATTTGGTTGTCATCCAAACAAGACCTTTTGTTTAAAAAAAATAAACCTGAAAAACGGTTTGTGAATTTTACTGGGTTTGTATGTGCTTGATTAATGAAAAGTAGATGAATACAACATAGTTTAATCAGTACTCACCACTTTATTAAAATCCTGCCACTTCACACATTTGTACAAAATGAGGGAGTAGTTTCTGTGAGGCAAGTAATGACAGGGACACTATTCAACAATTTGTGATATTTTCATGTTCTTCATATGGTAGTGGGAATAACAGCATTTTAATCTTTAGGTCATTCCTCCCTCTGGAGGAGACAGCCTGAAATTTGAATGGTATCACCAATTGGCAAAGACTTTAAGCCTATCAAATAAAAGAGCAAATTTATATTGCAAATTTCTAGACTGGATGGTTTTGGAGCTAATTTTGCCTGAAAAGCAAGGCACAAACATAACAAGTAGTTTCTCATGTGGGGAAAGAAATGCATTGTGCATGTTGGAGAAAATATGCTATCACCCTAACCAATATTAGTTTGAGGAAAATCATTTGGGTCTCTGAAGAAATGAGTAATGAATGTGCAAAAAGGGAATTGACAAAAGCATATAGTCTACACTGACAAAAGCAGTAAACATTGTTTATGTTAGCTAGAAGTTACTTTACTAATTGTTATAACAAAATTTATCTTTTTTTCTCTTCAAGTACATCGGCTTATACATGATCACGCAACTATACCCTGCGGCTCCAAACTGGCATTTCTAAGCTAAGCACCAGTGTGAATATATGACTAAATAATTGCCCCACCTTGTAGATTGACTCATGGATTCATTAAGCATATTAAGTCAATGCAGAACAGGAATGGGCAGCTTTGTTCAATGAAAGAAAATAAAGTTCTGGAGTTTAAAACTTGGGTGCTTCAGAAACATCTTTAGGGTGACATGACAGGACACCTATTCAGAGGGGAAAAAACCCATAGTGATTCTATACAGCCAAGCCTTTAAAACAGCTCTTTAAAATAACCAAGCCTTTGAAAATAGCACTATTTTTGTAGTTGCCCTGAACTGATTGCTGATTGTATAAGTAGCTATCATTTTAGCTGAGCTTCTGTTTGATTTAACTCAAAGCATAATTCAAACTTGCACTCGAGCCAGCACAGCCGTCCCAACTCAGTCAACTTTCCTCAGGATTTTACTCACCCCCTCATCAGTGGTATAGTGGCAAATTTTAGAGCTCATTTAAAACTCATTATAAAATCTACAGCTCATTATGACACCTTCCCTTAGTCCAGTGGTCTTCAAAGTGGGAGTCATGATGACCCCCAGGGGATCGCAGAACCCCCCACGGGGAGTCACAAAGGCGGAGGGACCACCATCTTGGTCCTGGAGACAGCCCCAAAAATCAACTTCACAATGGTGCACACTACCCCATCATATGTCATTGGATTCGTCTTGAGCTGAATCTAACACAACAATCTGTTTTGAAATAGCTCCTCCTATCAAAAGTTATGGCCAAAAAACTGAAAAGCAAAAATATGCATTGAAAATGCATGGGAAAATGAAAGTAATTTATATCGTGGCTTTACTCACAAGTAGGCAAACGTGCCATAGTCCAGTGGAAAGGTTGTAGTGGTTAGGGAGAAGGAATGAGACCTGGAAGATCCAGGTAAAAATCTGCCCTTAGCGGTCTCAATGTATGGATGAGACAATTGTGTCAGGAAGAGGATTTTAGATTTGACAGGCTATATGGAAAACATTTTGGGACAAGCTTTGGGCCTGTATAAGAGGGACAGTTGAACCAAAAAAGAATCAGATTTCTGGTGCGTAACATTAAAAAGGTGGCAGAGCAACTTATAAACTGACCTCTGAGGGGCAGCCTGTTTGAAATGAGAGTGGAGAGGTTGGAAAACAGCAAGGTAATGACAGAGTTGGAATTAGAACTGGAAGCGTGAAGGCATGATCTCCTGGTCTCCCCACACCACCACAGGAGTTTATGCCAGGTGAGTTATACTGACCTAAATTGGGTAGGACTGCATCCTTAATAAGCTAAATTTAGAGTACCGTAAAATTTAGAGTGCTTTAGAGTAGCTTGTCATGAAGTGAACAAGAGTACAGGTGACTCTGGATTTATTATTGTCTGGTAAAGAAGAGTCCAATAAATCTCTCCAGAGTGCACAGAGGCTGTTTAAAACAACAGAACTAAAGACCCAGCAAAAGTGTATACCACAAAAAAGAAGGACTCAATTAAGTCCCAAAATGTACCATTATAGCTATGAGAAGAGTTATAAAGGTTTTAAAGGACAAGGAAGCATACTTTTATAAAAGGAAATCTTGCCCTAATGAGGAAAATAAAAAAGATCACAAACAAAAGAAATATAAAAAGATTCTCAGGAATAATAAAAGCTCTTTAAATAATTAACAAGCAAGGATTTTTTTCTGGGGGTACTCACCGGTACTCAGTACCAGACCTTTTTCCACCTGTTTTTTCCCTCCACCCTTTTCCCTACACCTTTTTCTACCCCAGCAGTTAATTAAATTAGTCGTATGGGAATGACCTGTTGTGAGCACCTTTTTACTCCAGAAAAAAAACATTGGTATTGTTGCCCAAAAAAAAGTATTGTTGTCTAGTCTTGTGTGCTCCCTTAGTAGACCACTGTGAGTTATAGGAAGCTGGACTACATTGGCCTTTGACAGTATCCAGCAGATTCCTTATGTTCTTAGATTATATTTTACTATCTGCTTCTTACAATACCTAATGAAGTAATCGGTTGCTTACAAAAGTTCCTGTCACAAACTTAAAACGCCACACCCATTATGGTTTTGCGAGTTCTTTTGTATTATAAAAAGCTCTCGGGGATGTGGTTTTGCGAGCCCATTTGTATCATACAGAGCTCTTAGCTATGTAAGAAACAGCATTTCTTTTGGCTCTGTTTAACTGTTGTTGCTCAGTGTATGGTTTGTGACGAGGAAAAGATTGGTTCTTTTAAGATACAGAAACCACAAGAGAACCAGCTGCAGATTTCATAGTTTTGTTTTGAACAATAGGGACATGGTTAAGAAACCAGTATTTAAACAAAACATGATTGTTGACAGAGATCGTAAGTTGCCCCAAGTTCTTTGGAGGAAGGGTGGGAGACAAATAAAATTAAAAGAAATGCACTCCCTCCCGCTTACCCTTACTATTACATTTGTGCTTTCATCTCAAAGGGCTTGTAGCTGACCTGTGGTGTATTTGTGGGGTATTGTGGTCTTCTAGTTCTCCTGTGCTTGGGAGCACAAAATAGATGTGAACATCCAGAACAATTCAGAGAATTGTGTGATGGTTCTTTTCCTGAGGTTACAACATGGAGATGTTTGGGGAAACATTTAGGAAACCTTGTATGAAATGTTATCAGTAAATTCTTGATGAATATGTCTCTCAGTTTCATCAAATATTTGGCACATTGTCAAGAGCTGAAAAAAATTAAATATAAAAATGAAATACATTAGAGATGATTGGTTTAGAAATTTAAAATTATAGTTATAAGGTAGTGACATCCAAACACTTTAGAGACATCCAAAAACATCTGCTTCATGATTGAGGGACAATCTTCTCCATGTGCACATTGTTGTTTGTGCCACATTGTTGTTTGTGCCACTTGCCTTTCCTAGATGTTTAACACCAATTTTTAGGCTTTTCCCCAGATTTGAACCCAGAAGTAGGTGCTGATGTTATCACATTGTTGTTTCATCAGAACTTTTTGTGGATGCAGCAACAGGAGCAGGGCATTGCTAGCCTCTAGTTTATAAAATGCTGCTTTAAAGAGTTTATGGTATGATTTAAAGGTCATTTCCCAGTTGGCATCCTGACCTTTCTCCTGTACATCTCCCTCCCATGCAACAGAGAGAAATAAAAAAGCCTCTTTTCCTTCATTGTCATCCTACAAAGCTGGTTGAAGGTGCTGGGGAAGGAACAGAGAAACCCTGACAAGATGGAAGTTAGCCCCAGGTAAGGAACTTGGGGAGATAGTGTAAGATATAAGGCCAGGAATAGGATAAGGTGGGTTGTCATCGTTGTTTTTTTTGGGGGGGGAGGAGGGAACAGCAAGGGACTAGCGAGGGACTGGGGGACAGAGAAGGAAAATATTGTTTTAGTTATTCATATCAAGAAATATGTTCCCCCTCCTATTTTGGTTTGCTTTCTTTCAGCTGCTAGAGCAGCAATTTTCAGTCTTTTTCATTTCATGGCACACTGATAAGGCACTAAAACTGTCAAGAGAGAGTCAGTTTTTTGACAATTGACAAGGCACGCCGCACGCTGTACTGCTGGTCGGGGCAGGGGATTCACATATCCCAATGATCCTATTAACAGAGTCAGAGACTGGAGAGTCTCAGGTGAGTGGAGGAGGGGGCTGCTTAGCTGAGTGCTTAATTGCTGCTAGCTGTTCATTGGCTGGTTGTCTGGTGGGAGGAGCTTTCAAGGGCTTTATTAGGGCCTGAGGCGCGATCCTGTGGACCAGAGCCTGTAAGCAAGGAGGACTTGTGAAGTTGACAGGAGATGGAAGGGAAGGGTGCAGTTGTTGTGACATGCACCACGTGTGCCATGTTTGTCTTCTTGCCCAAGGACCCCGGGGATTATCGATGCTGCAAGTGCAAACTGGTTGCACTGTTGGAGGAGAAGGTGGCAGCATTGGAGGGTGAAGTTTCCACCCTTTGTCAAATTAAGGCATCTGAGGAGTTCCTTGGTGCAACACACACGGAACTTCTCCAGAGGGATGACACCAGTGGGGACCCCAGCAATGATGTCTCTTCATGGAGACATGTGACAGTCAGGAGAAAAAGGGGCAGGAGCAGTCGAGAACCACTGGAGCTATACAACTGTTTCCAGAGTCTCTCAGATTCCACCATGCTGGCAGAAGTTCCTCTTGCTAGCACACCTACACCGGATCCTGGCATTGCCCATACTGGCATGCCTACAGATCCCCCTCATAGACAGCAGCCACAACCAGTTAGTGTGGGGGAAGCTAGACACAGAAGGAGTACACGGAGGAGGGTGGTGGTGATTGGAGATTCTCTCTTGAGGGGCATGGAAGCTGTATGCCGACCAGACCCGTTTTCCCGTGAGGTGTGCTGCCTCCCTGGTGCTAGGATACGGGATATCACGGAGAGGCTACCGAGGATGATCACACCTGCTGATAGTCACCCGTTCTTACTCATCCACGTAGGAACAAACGATACTGCTCGGGAAACTTTGCAAAAGATAGTTGGGGATTATGAAGCTCTGGGGAGGAAGATTAAGGACCTGGGGGATACCCAGGTGGTATTCTCATCCATCCTCCCAGTAATTGGCAAAGGTCCTCAGAGAGATAGCAAGATTTTTCAGGTCAATAGCTGGCTTCGAAAATGGTGTCATCGGGAAGGATTTGGATTCTGGGATCACAGGATGAACTTCCTTGAGGAAGGACTCCTAGCAAAGGATGGACTACATCTTACGGGTTGGGGGAAGAGTGTCTTCAGATGGGAGATGGCCAACCTTTTCAGGAGGGCTTTAAACTAAATAAGAAGGGGGTGGGTTACGTCCAAAGGGAACCTAGGAATAAGGAAAATGCTCTGGATGGAAATTGCCAGGGCACAGCTGTCACTCAAAAATCTTTAGAGGGACCTGGCCTTACAAAAAAGGAGGGAAATGCATTGAGTTGCAACCTCCAGGGCTTAAGTTGCATTTACACAAATGCACAGAGCCTGGGAAATAAACAAGATGAGCTGGAGCTTTTAGCAAGTGAAGGGAAATTTGATTTGATAGGAATAACTGAAACTTGGTGGGACGACTCCCATGACTGGAACACACAATTGGAAGGCTATCAGCTGTTCCGGAGGAACAGAAGTGGCAAAAGGGGAGGTGGAGTAGCATTATATGTCAAGAACATATATACTTGCTCTGAAATCCAGGAGAGTGGTCCGGATATCCCTGTGGAGTGTGTTTGGGTAAAGGTGAGGGTGAAAAACAAGAAACAAAACATTGTGGTGGGCGTCTACTATAGACCGCCAGGCCAAGGAGAAGGAGTAGACGATGTCTTCTTGGAGCAACTGGCAGGCATTGCAAGGAAATATGAGGTAGTAGTAATGGGGGACTTTAACTATCCAGACATTTGCTGGGAGACAAACTCAGCCAAACATGGAAGCTCCAGTAGATTCCTGATGGGCCTGGAAGATAACTTCATGGTCCAGAAAGTGGAGGAAACGACAAGGGGAGGGGCCATCCTTGACCTGATCTTAACAAATCGTGAAGAACTGGTTGATCAGGTCAACATAGTGGGAACTTTAGGGGAAAGCGATCATGAGCTGCTGGAATTTAGAATAATGTGGGAAATAAAAAGAGTGCAGAGTGAAACTTATATGTTGGATTTCAGGAAAGCTGATTTCAACAGGCTTAGAGGAGTCATAGGTGGGATCCCATGGGTTGATGATCTAATGGGGAAAGGGGCCCAAGATGGGTGGGAGCTCCTTAAGAGGCAGCTTCTACAAGCACAGTCAGAAACAATTCCAATTAAAAAGAAAGGGGGGAAATGCTGAAAAAACCAGGTTGGCTCCACAAGCAACTTGGGGATCAGCTGAAGTTAAAGAAAGAGAAGTATAGGGAGTGGAAGACTGGAAAGATCACCAGAGAGGAGTACAGGCAGGTAGCCCGGTCCTGTAGGGAGGGGGTCAGGGATGCTAAAGCTCAGTATGAGCTGAGGCTGGCCAGGGGAGTCAAAGATAACAAAAAGAGCTTCTTTAGATATGCCCAAAGGAACAGGAGGAGAGACGAGGGGCTGGGGCTGCTCTTGGACAAGGATGGACAACAGGTGTCTGGAAACCAGCAGAAGGCGGAGCTGCTCAACTCCTACTTTGTGTCCGTCTATTCACAGAAGGAGGGCTGTGCTAATGGGGGCGCGGGATCATTGACTGATTCGGGGATGTGTTTACATCCCCTAAGAGGTAATGAAAACATGGATGGTGCAGAACAGCAGATTAAGATTGACAGAGAACTGGTTCGAAACCACTTAACTGGCCTAAATGAATTCAAGTCATTTGGACCAGATGAGCTGCATCCTCGAGTTCTGAAGGAACTCGCAGATGTCCTTGCAGAGCCTCTGTCGATCATCTTTGAGAAATCCTTGAGGAGTGGAGAAGTCCCACTGGACTGGAAGAGGGCAAATGTAGTCCCATTCTTTAAGAAGGGGAAAAAAGAAGACCCGGGAAATTATAGACCAGTCAGTTTGACTTCAATCCCGGGCAAGATATTAGAGCAAATCATAAAACACACAATTTGTGCACTGCTGTGGATGTCATTTATCTTGACTTCAGCAAAGCATTTGACAAAGTCCCACATGACATTTTAATTAGGAAGTTGGAAAAATATGGGCTAGACAGGGCAATTGTTAGGTGGATCTGCAACTGGCTCGATGGCCGCACTCAAAGGGTTTTAGTAAATGGTTCTGTGTCAACCTGGAGGTCAGTTTCTAGTGGGGTCCCCCAAGGCTCTGTCTTGGGACCGGTTCTCTTTAACATTTTCATCAATGACTTGGAGGAAGGGATACGGGGGAGCCTGATCAAATTTGCAGATGACACCAAACTGGGAGGAGTAGCAAACACATCAGAAGACAGGAGAAACCTCCAGGAGGATCTGGATAAACTGGAATCCTGGGCTGTAACAAACAGAATGAATTTCAACAGGGAGAAGTGCAAGGTTCTGCACTTAGGAAATAAAAACCAAAAACATAGGTATAAAATGGGGGATACTTGGCTTGGCAGCACAACATGTGAGCGGGATCTTGGAGTCGCCGTGGATCACAAGCTGAACATGAGTCAGCAGTGTGATGTGTCTGCAAAGAAGGCAAATGCCATTTTAGATTGCATTAAGGGGACTGTAGCTTCCAAGTCACGAGAAGTTATAGTTCCTCTTTATTCAGCATTGGTCAGACCTCACCTTGAGTACTGTGTTCAGTTCTGGGCACCTCACTTTAAGAAAGATGCAGCCAAACTGGAGCAAGTCCAGAGGAGAGCGACAAGAATGATCAGTGGGATGGAAGGGAAGCCCTACGAGGAAAGGTTGGGGGAACTTGGGATGTTCAGCCTGGAGAAGAGGAGGCTGAGGGGAGACGTGATTGCCCTCTTCAGATACCTGAAGGGCTGTCATATGGAGGAAGGGGCCAATTTGTTCATAGCTGCTTCTGAAAGCAGAACTAGAACCAATGGGTACAAACGGCAAGAAAGGAGATTCCGGCTGGAAATCCGGAAAAAATTCCTGACGGTGAGGGCGGTTCGGCAGTGGAACAGATTGCCAAGGGAGGTGGTGGACTCTCCCTCACTGGGGATCTTCAGGCAGAGGCTCGATGAGCACCTGTTGGAGATGCTCTAGGGGGAATTCCTGCTGCAGGCAGGGGGTTGGACTAGATGACCTACTAGGTCCCTTCCAACTCTATGATTCTATGATTCTAATAAATGTCCTTCCCCCATACTAGGGTGACCAGATGCTTAACCCAAAATTCCCCCGAATTTCTGACATCCAAGCCAAAATTCCTCCCATGTTAAAAAAGTAAGGACATGTCCCAAAAATGTAGGACATGTTAAAATAAAGCTAAAAACATTCATTTTGCTTTCCTATACTTAATTTCAACACTATAATACTGGTACTTCCTTTTAAATTGAAAACCTCTTTGCAAGACCATCGTGTTTAAATTAAGTACAGGAAAGCAATATAGCTATTTTAGCTGTAGAACATGATAAAAACACAGTAAAAGCTAAAACCACTCCTATATTCTGTATTGCTTTCATGTGGTTAATGTAACTCAGTCACTGACTGACTTTTCAACGCCCAGCCAAAACTACCGCTAAGTAGAGAATATTTTTTTCTATTCTGGATCACAAAAATTACTACAAAACTATTGTGTTGGGGAGAAAAAAAAGCTTCTCTTTGGATAAATCATAGATGAGTTTATCTTTCAAATGTATTTTTTAATTTAATGCTTGCTGGGAGGCAGGGGACTGGTCCCTGTTGAGGGACCACATGGGAAATGGGATCCTTTCTTGGCTTTTAGAACTGAATGCAGGATTTTTTTCACTTCCTTTTTGCTTGTGAGCCTTAATAAATTGCAGGCAATAAATTACAGTGTTTAAATTAATCACATAAGAGCAAAATATCTGAGTGTTTTTGGCTCTCATTTAGTCATGTCCTACATTTTCCTGGGGTGCCCTACATGAGGGGGGCTTGTCCACTTTTGAAATTATGATATATGGGCTGCAATCCTGAAGTGTAGTTAGGCTAACCCATCTTCACTTGGCTAGGTCAGTTCCAAGACTGGCCAGCCCAGCTGCACCAGAGAAGGCTTGGGCTGATGTTAGTCAGCTTAGCATGCAATCCTGACTTCAGGCCAGAGAAATGGCACAGCTAAGCTGTCCTATGTAGTCAATATCCTGAGCTGACAGTTAAGCCAAATCCTAGGAGGCTTCTAGCTGGCCTAACTGCTGCTGAAGATGGAGCAGTACAAGGGCAGCATGCTCTTGACAAGCCTAGGTTAACTTACGCCTGCCCGAGCCTTGCCTGGTGTAACTGGGCTGGTCTATCCTCACTTGGGCTAGCCCATCTAGTTCACCTTCCTGTATCTTACACTGGTCCACCATATGCTTCAGGGAGCACGTAAGATGTATATCCAGGGGCTCTCCCCTGCATATGGCATTTGGAGGTTGCCTACATCTATATCCATTTACTTGCATGAACACATACCCTCATGGATTATAACCTGTGATGGTCCTTTCCTCTAGGAATTAATCTAATCCTTTCTTAAAGGCATAGAGGCTAGTTGCCATCACCACATCCTGTGGCAGGGAGTTCCATAGACCAACTACGCACTCTGCTCTTGGACCTTGTATTCAACAATTATGTAAAGGATGGAATTTCAGCTGGTGCTGCTTCTCATCTGACATATCAAAAGCTGTACCTGCTGAAATTCCCTCTTTTATACAATTGTTAAAGGTCCAGGAGCTCTAAAATGAAAAGTTTGGTCACCCCTGCTCTTAGAATTTGTACGATCTCTTTTTAAAAATATTGAGGCCAGATGTCAGCACTACATCCTATGGCAGGGAGTTCCACAGACTAACTGCACATTGGGGAAAGAAATATTCTCTTCTGTCTATCCTGACTCTCCCAACATTCAATTTTAAGGGATGTCCCCTAGTTCTGGTGTTATGTGAAAGGGAAAAGAGCATCTCCCTATCCACTCTATCTATTCCTTGCATAATTTTGTTTAATTAATCATTAATCATAAACAACTACCCAAAAATATTTATCTTCATGAAATCAGGTTGAATTACAGGTCTTTGATTCCTACCAATACCTACCCTTTCATTTTGTACACCAGTATAGTTGATATAATTGCCTACCGCCCTGAAATTTTTTTGTCCCCCAACTTCTACAATCCTGGCTACGGCCCTGGTCCTGCTGGAGAAGACTCTTGAGAGTCCCTTGGACTGCAAGGAGATCAAATCAACCAATCCTGCAGGAAATCAATCCTGACTGTTCACTGGAAGGACAGATACTGAAGCTGAAGCTGAAGTATTTTGGCCACATCATGAAAAGGGAGGACTCCTTAGAAAAGAGCCTGATGCTGGGAAAAACTAAAACCAAAAGGAGAAAGGGACAGCAGAGAATGAGATGGTTAGATAGCATTACCGAGGAAATGAATTTGAATTTGGATGGATTTTGGAAGCTGGTGGATAGGGTGGCCTGGCGTGCTGCAGTTTATGGGGTTATAAAGAATCGGGCGCAATGTAGTGACTAAACAACACCAAAGGAGTCTGGAGGAAAAGAGACAATTATGACAGACCAAGAAAACAGTTGGCCAAGAAACAGAGCTGCAGAACTCAGAAGAAACTCTTGGAAGTCAGAAGTGACATCATAAGAGGCAGAGAAAATCATAGAAGTCAGTGTGTTGAGGGAAGAAAAACATTGAAAATCCTTGGAGAAGTAAGACTGTTCAAAGAGTTCTGTTATTACTTCATTGAAGTTTTATTAAGATACCACCTCATCTTATTTGTGGTTTATCAGCATTATCTTACTTCCTGCCCAGTTGTCAGACTATTGCCCATTTTAATATTACAGTGGTTATTAGAACAGTTGGGTTATTAACTGCGCAGTAGGAAAAAATTTGGAGGTAACATAGCCTGCCAGTATTCATGTACTCAAAAGCTACATGGGCTGTAACGGACTGTAGCTGGCAGTACTCAGCTACAAAGGGTCAGTCGGGGACGGTGTAAGCAAACAGCTTAGGCAAAAACACCAGCCTTGAGGCTAGTGTCTAAACCTGTCCATCTAATTCTCTTCAGGCAGCCCCTCCTGAAAGGAGGAACATGCAAACAGACGTAATGTGCTCTGTGGCAGAAAGACCTGTCTGTAGAGAACTGGGCCTTTCCATAGAGTTTAAATAGTGGGCACTTGGAAAATAAACGTGTGTCTCATCTTTAACAAAATACACTTATTTAGATCTAGCTCTGGCAGTAGCCTGTAGAGGAGCAGCCTGGCAAGGTTGCTTACACACACCCACTCCTTGGCTACGTTTGACAGTAAAACTATTGGGAGAACCTAGACAGTCAGGGTATGAGTCTGCAAGTACGAGAGGGGGGATCATACTCAGCAGATCTCCCCATGGAGCCCTGGCTGGTGATCTTGCTACTGTTTCAGGCAGGTGAGTACAGATGAGACGCTGAATGATGCTGCAAGGGACCTCATTTGCGCTGATGTTTCTTTTTTTCTTTTTTGCCTAGTTTATGCCCAGAATTCATTCCCAAATCTTACAGCATTCAATTCAACCAGGACAAATACAGGTGAGTGCACTTACTTTTCTCCACATTATTGCTGTAGCTGATTTTCGTGGTAGCTGTGCATCAGTGCAAGATGTGAGCGTATAAAATGCTCCTCTATGTTTCAGTGTCCTAAACTGTTCAAAGCAGCACTCAACTCCATATGGGGGAGTGCTGATTTCACTTCAGGATATTCCATTGACATAGGGTGACCATATTTTATAACCAAAAAAGAGGATGTGATCTCCTAAAATGTAGGACATCCAAGAAAAATGAAGGACATGACAAAATAAAAACCAAAAACACTCTATACATTGCTTTCATGTACTTAATTTAAACACTGTATGGCTTATTAAATTTAAAATGATTACATATAATTTATTACATATAATCTATTAATTACAAGAAGGCTACATGTTTCCTGATCACAAAGAAAGGGACAATGAAATTTTTCCCAGGACACAAGACTAAAATCCAGGACGTGTCCTGGAAGGCCGGGATATGTGGTCGCCCTGCATTGAGATTGAGGCCGATTGATGCTTAAAACTGTATCACTGGAATTAGGTTAATTGAATACAGCAGCTTGGACTTAAATGCTTTGGCATGTTGCCATTTATTTTCTTGGGTCTGAATGACTGTCTTAATGAATGCCTTTGTTTTTCTCTCTCCTCTAAATACCTTTTGACCTCTTCCCCATCCTTAACCAGTAACTTTTGACGTAGCTTTTAGACATTTATAGAGAGAAAATGACAGTCGAGAATGAGAACTTGTTTTTAAGGTTGTAGTGGGTGCTACCTCTACACCCATTTCCTCTGGCCTGAGATTGCACACAGCAGAATGGTGCCACATGAGACCATTACTACAAATTATTAGTATCTTTTGGAAACTTCTGAACTACTGCTTTTTAACATCTGTCTTAACATCTCCACTGTGCCAGGAAAGTTGGTCATAGGATGTCATGTAACCCACCTCAGCTACCTAGCACATTTTGGATGCTACTGTTCAGCAGTGAGTAACATGAGGACCAAATTAGAGTGCTGCATATTCTTAACCTTGCATAAGTTTTCCAAGGTTGTTGCCTTGGCCCTGCAAAATGTCAGAAATAATTAAAGTGGATTGTTGATTGGTCAAATATCTGCTCTTACTATATGAACACATTTAGTGCATGTTCGGCAGCCTCAAAAAACTGGGAGCCTGAATGAAAAAATTCATGCCTAAGCATGAGATTAAATTTCACACTTTTTTCTTTCAAGATTGAAAGCTCTGGTTCATAATTTGTAATCTACTTGAATATTTAAATTCTGTGCATTATTAATATTATGTTATTCCTGCCCACTTCAAATATTAATATAGCTCCAAGGAAGGCTTCGTAAGACTTCAATGTATATTTGTAAAAATGAAATGGTATTTCACACAGAACCTTTTTTATTTCCTTTCAAGCATTTCTGTTAATACCATGAGTCAAACTTCATTTTCTGGAAAGTGCCTAAGACTGAACACTCTGTCTCTGTATCACCGATATACCTGCTAAAGATTTTTGCTGCTGTTGGTTTTTTCCCCCTTTTCTAACAGAATGATGAGTCTTAAGCTTTAAAGTTTTTAGACTTTGGACATGAAAACCGTGTAACATAGAGAGGCAATTATATTTTCAGGAATGCATATTTGATCCCCAAGGAATGTCCTGGAAAACAACAGCAGGTCTGTGTAAAACAGTGGTCTTCAGTTTGAGTTTTGTTTTTAAAGCTATGCCTTTATTAAACCTGTCACTTTCTTCCTGATTATAGCTGAAGAACTCTTCTGTTTCTGAAGTCTATTGGCTAAGTCATAGAGAGCAAAATGCAATAATGTGCTTTAGAATTAATATATAGATTTAGGGCCCATATTGTCTTCTTGAAGATGAATGTGATTAGATAAAACTGAATGAGGATCTATATGTAAATATATCTACAAATACACCAATAGGGAAGTTTGTGGACAGAAGTGTCGCTAGGGTTTGCATCATCTGGTGCAAGAATTCATTGTGAAGCCATTCCTGAACTCTGCACACCAGCTTATTGCTAGCAGACACATTTGCAAACATGCCATAAAGGCACATTTTGTGGGCTTAAAATAGTTCCTTTCTCCAGCTCCTGCTTGCAAAGTTTCTACATAGGAGCCCAGGGCATGATCAGCTGGGCATTTGCTTTGATATGGGAAATGCAAGATATAGTAAATCTCATAAACAAATAATTAAGCCAATATTACGGTACCTTGGAGTTTTTTTAACACATTGTTATTGGTCTTTTACACAACGGAGCCAGACTATTATGCAAACTACTTTGGATACCAAGCTACAGTAAAATGATTCAACATTCTCTGATTATTATTTCTATTGGTTGGAAAGGTTTTAGGCCTATTATGAAAAATCAGAATTCACAGATACAATACATTTCAGGCACATTCTTTGGTTATACTAAGAATAATGTGAATATTGCTATAGTTTCACAAGGCCAATAATGTACAAACTAATTCAGAATTGGAATTGGGAAACTATAACAAAATAAAGAGCCAATCCTATCAAACATTCCAGCATTGATGTAGCACTTCATGATGCAGCACTGATGTAGGACTCCATGTAGTACCATGTAGTACTCCATGTAGTACCATGTAGTACCATCACAGGATGGTACTGCATCCTGTGATGGTGGGAAAATCACAGAGGTCTCTTCAAGGTAAGGAAACTTTGTTTCCTTTTACTGGGGTCGCACTGCAGCGGCATTGGTGCTGGAAATTGCTTTTTTAAAATAATCATTTTATCTATATGTATTAAAATAATTTTCCTGCCTTTGCAGTTTGGAATGGTGTTTCAGGGAGGACCCATTCTTTGCATAAGAGAGGATTAATTCAGTTAGCTGGAGCTATCAAATGTGCTACAGGACGATCACCTTTGCTGTATCTTGGTTATGGATGCTACTGTGGTCTGGGAGGAAAAGGATGGCCTAAGGATAAAACTGACTGGTAAGATACCAATTATGCTAATCTTTACACATAATGCCTCAGCAGAATTAATTCATCCTCGTCTTTTAATGTCACTTTAATGATGACAGCATTATTTATGAATAGGTGCAACAACGGGAAACCATATTTTACTAGCACAAACCAGCAACACATTCACAAAGTGGTGAGTAGCAAGAATGGTAAATAGTGTGATAAAATTAGCTTGGAACAAAACTTGGCCTTCCTTTTTTATACTATATGAAATTACCCTGTTGCTAAATTGGGAATACAGTGGGAGAGAAAGTATGCTGCAGTACCTTCCTCTGCCTTGAAAACAGTGGAATTTCACCAGGGATTATTTTCATTAAATTTAACTCTTGCTTCACTGACTTCTCATTGCACTTAGAATTGCTAATTTGGGGCTTATCTAGGCAGAATATTCCTGAGACCCTAATTTGTTGATTAGGGTACGGCAGAAACCAGCTATTAATGGACATATTGTGCATGACGTGTAGAAGGACTGAAACTGAGATCTGAGAAAAAAGGAGTGTTTCTCATCACAGAGATATACATACTCCTTTGCACTTTGGCTGAGGCAGGAGGAATAATAATAGCATCATGAAGAGTTTCTCTCTAAGAAAAATGGATGTGGCAAAGAATAATCCCAGACGGCTCTTTTGACAGTGCAGAAACAATCTACTCTGCTATGTTTGCACTGTCTTCAATGTAATTTGTGTGGCGTTTAAATTACAAGGGGAGGAAGACATTGCCCATTGACATTTTGTGCTGGTCACCACCCCAATCCTATCCTCACTTTCCCAGCAGTAAGCCCCATTGACTGTAATAGGACTTTCTTCTGAGTAGATATCCCTAGGATGGGGCTCCCCATTAGCTACTGTTTTAAGAAGGGATGTATGGTTTGGAGAAAGTTAAAGAATAGGTCTTATGGCTCTGGTTAAGAATCCTCTCTCCTTCCCCTTGATAATTTGACCACTAAATTGGTGCATTGTGCAATCCAGATCTTTCAGTTCAAATGGTCATTTGAGGATATTCTAAAGTGCTGCATTTGCTAAGACAGTAAAAACTCGGGGATGAAAAATATTGAAATTTTTAAAAATTATATGATCTATTCTGACTGTTTGAGATACATGTGAATAATAAATACATTGCACAGCCAATCAGATTCTCTATACCAAGGGTGACCATTTGCCATAACAAAAAAAAAAAGAGAACAAGGCCCCTCCCCCAAAGTAAAACATGCAAGCAAAATGTAGGACATGACAAAATAAAAGCTGAAAGCTCTCATATGCTGAAAACATTCAAATGTTCCAGCATACCGTCATTCTGCTCCAATGGTGAGTTGATAAGAAATGTGCATGAAGAGATTACAAGGAGTTAATGTTAAACATAAATCTTTCACTTGGGTTTCCACAGCCACCACACACCATTAAGGTTATGAGACTTTGTTCTTCTCACAGCTGTGCTGCACACAGACTGTTCCACGTAATACCCACATGCTCAGAGTGATCAGGTGGAACTATTTCTACCTTTAACTATTGCATAGAAGAGTGAATTGATGCAGATTTAGCTCATCATAAACAGGTTTAAAGAGCAGAACCTACCTTAATTCCCTCTTTTATGCATTGGTTAAAAATAGAGGCACTTGGTCCTCCATTCCATCTGGTCACCTTGCACATGCTATACATGAGAGGAACTCATATATGGAAAACAGGAAGAAGAAACCATTCACAGAAGCCTGCTATCACTTCATCCCTGTGCATAATTACCACTGGTTTATCTTTGGTACCACTTTTTCAAAGAAGCTTTGACAGTCATAGAAATTGTCTTTGAAAGCAAAGGTGGCATTTCAGGTATCTATAGGGATGCATATGGTGATAACTGGATCTAAACTCCATCTATATCCATATAATATCTGAGATTGCAGAATTTAGATGAAAAGGATATGGGTTTCTTCAAGGTACGTACTGATTTTTCCATCACTGTGCATTCTTATCTAGAAGACTCATATGCTGAGATGCAGCAAGATAGTACCATGCAAAGACATCACAAGGGTTTGTGTCACGCAGTGCAGGAAGCCAGCACATCAATCCCATGCAGTGGTTGGAGCAACAACTTGGATGGTGCCTTTGCCCCGCTGCTGGTTTTTTGGCCATATGTTTTTTATAAACTAAAGATATTTCAAAGTGGTTTGTTTCATTGCATTCTGCTGTTAATTATGCATCTAACTGTATATTCATTGGCATCCTTCAGTCTCAAAAGACTATGGTATTGTGCTCTGAGAGTCCTCTCCAGAGCACAATGGCCTGGGTAGAATAATATGGAGGATAGACTGTTACCTAAGCAGCAAATTGCCCCTCTCCATGTCACTGAAATAGTCCAATGGAACAGCAGAGCCGATATGATTGGTTCCAGCTGCGTCGCAGGAGTTATGAGAACGTGATTGTACACAGTCACGAACTGCTTCTGGGACTCCAGCTCCGGATTTTGCCTCGAGGTTGACTCCTGAAGTTTTTCCCATAGATGGGTATAGCCGCAAGGCAGTGGAGGTTTGAGGTGAGAGTTTTCCTTCTCCAGACAACCCATGTTCAGTGGGATTTTGGACAGGTTTAGTCTGGCTCCTCCACAAAGGACTGTCTGGCATGGGAGTCCCTGCCAGTCGCTATGCTACCACCAGCCTAGCCCTTTGTATCACTGGAGCACACAATCCCACCACCATGAAAAGGTACTTTCCATCAGTGGAAACAGTATATAACATGACAGTATTATTCCTAAAACTCATTATTTTAGCCATTTTGGTCACTGGTGGTGCCACCCTCCTCAAGGGTGCCTCCTTTCTAACTCCTAGTGGTTCTCAAACCTTTTAGCTTGGGACCTACTTTTTAGAGTGAAAGTTTGTTCAGGACTCACCAGAAGTGATATCATGGTTGGAAGTCGCATCAAATTAAAATAAATAATTGTAAGTACATTAAAGGAAATCAAGTTAATAACTTCAAACCCCCTCCACCCTGAAAAATCATTAAGAATTTTAGTCCTACCCAATGCCCAGTTCAGTTTAAGTTATCATATTTAAACCAGTTCAGTATTTGGGATTAAATCAATTTTAAATCAGAATTTTTTTAAATTTGTGCTACACTGATATTAAAAACAAAAACAAAACAGCCTTGCCACACCTGCTTAAAAAAGCATTAAATCCCCAGAGGGATTTTTTAGGCTGGCTGGGGGAAAAAGGAAGAGGAGTTTAGACCAGGGGAACTCAACCCCCCAGTCCATGGCCCAGTACCAGTATGAAGTGCCTTATCCACTGGGCCATGCTGGCACTGGGCCCCAGACATCCCTTGTCCTATTAATCATCATTGGCATCCTTCAGTCTCGAAAGGCTATGGTATCGTGCTCTGATTGGAGGTCCTGAAACAACATCTAGTGTGGCTAAAAAGGCCAATTCAAGAGTGGCAATCCCTTCCACACTGAGGACAAATAAATTCTGTCCCCTGCCCAGGCCCCAGGTTTCGCTACTTTCGGGTCTGTCTCTTTGCTTTAGCCTGCCGAACAAGTGTCTCTTCCAGTTAGAGAAGGCCATGCTTTTGCCTCCACGCTGAACGATTGGAGGTCAAGGTTTCCCAGCTGTTGATGTCCATTTCCAAGGCCTTTAGATCCCTCCTGCAGATGTCTTTGTATCGCAGCTGTGGTCTCCCTCTAGGGCGCTTTCCCTGCACTAATTCTCCATATAGATCTTTTGGGATCCGACCATCAGCCATTAATTAATGGCTATTAATAAATGACATATATTTAATAAATGAATAAATCTGCCAAATTCTTCAGGCACACCTGTGGCATACTAGTGTGCTCACAGCATACAAGTGTGCAAATGCACACTGGTTGAAAATCACTGCACTATAGAAAGCATATTCAGATGTTGAACAATTAATGCTCACCATTGTCTGGGATGTCCCGAGCATATATGCGCAGAATTACTTCTAAATAACTCTGAGGCTGTAATCACTTGCTAATCCTTGGAATAACAAATGTTTCTGAGGGAGTAATTTAAAATGGGAATAGAGATGCACCAGGACTGCTACTAAATCATAGTGCAAAGCATTGATTATATTTTCATAACAACCTCCAAGACACACTGTGGAACAATTTTATTGCAATCAGTGCCGTTACTCCAGAGTAAGCTGTTAATTGCACAGTGGCACCTCACGTAACAAACGTCTCACGTAAAGTATGTTCCACGTAACAAACAAAAATTTATCTAGGATTCTGCTTCACGTAACAAATTGTGCTTCATATAACAAACACAGTCGGCAGTTGGGGCAGACGCGCTGGCCGGCAACCCTTTTAAAAAGCATCAGGGCTGCCTAGCACACCTGCCCATAGCGAAAGCAACACTTCCGCACTGTTCCTCTTGTGGCTGGGCGTCCGCTGGGCAGAGGGAGAGAAGAGCAGTGGAGAAGAGTGAAGCAGCTCAGGGCTAGCCAGAAGGGAGCAGGGGAGAGAGAGGCTCAGGATGAAGAGAAGGAGAAAGTGGGGAGACACTTTGAAGGTGTCCTTGATTACAGAAGAAAGTGTCTTTGATTGCAGCCTCCTAACCATGTCTACCCAAAAGTAAGCCCCATTGTGTTAAATAGGACTTATTCCCAGGAAAGTGTCTTTAGGATTGCAGCCTAAGTAGACGTCATAGGATCATGCACTTTGAATGCATGTTTTGAATTCAATTCCAGTGTTTTGTCATCATTTTTACATGCAGTTAATATTTTATATGAATATTTTGTGGGTTGTGGAACCAATTGTCTGAGTTTCCATTATTTCCATATGGGAAAATCTGCTTAATGTAAAGGATGTTTCATGTAACAAACATGCCTCCGAAACGAATTAAATTTTTTATGTGAGGTCCCACTGTATGTATTTGTGGGTTTGTATTTGCATGCGTAATAACTTGCTGTATATAGCTAATGAGTTGTTCAAGTGGTACTAATAACAGTATTCAGAAAGCTTCATAGGCTTTCAGTGCACAGATAAAACATTTGGCCTGGTGCTGGAGAGGTTTCCTGTGTCAAACAGGAAGACAGCTGTGCAGCAAAAGATAGAACTACTACATGCCTATTGCTGTAGCTTGAAAATTTGAAATTGCTCACAAAATTTAACCAGTACAAATCAATCTCTGTTGCTGGAAGGTGCTGCCACAGACATGACTGCTGTTATGACATAGCACAGAAGCAAGGTTGTTATCCTGTGACAGGGAGTTATAAATGGACCTGCATGGACAGTACTGTGATTTGTGGTAAGAAAAATCATTTTCATGGTAGTGTTAACAGGCATTTTCTTCATATTAATTATTTATAAAATGTATCTGTACCCCCTTTGCAATCCAACATGCATTCAAAGGCTATTCACAGCATCAAGTTAAAACAATACAAGTATCAAAATGCTGGAAGAGTAAACCAAGGGCATAAAAATTTGCAGGGGCTCTAAAAAGGGGAGAACAAGCTTTCAGAGAGCATAGAGGATAAGATCTAAGACCTGCTTTGACCTGCTAAGACTGTGAAGAGCTCCAGAAGGATCTCTCCGTACTGGAAGAATGGGCAAAAAAATGGCAGATGCATTTTAATGCAAGTAAATGTAAAGTTATGCACAATGGGGCAAAGAATCCTGACTTTACATATAGGTTGAAAGGCTCAGAGCTGGCTGTGACACAGCAGGAGAGAGATCCGGGTGCTAGTGGATAGCTCGATGAAGGTGTTGGCCCTATATGTGGCGGCAGTGAAGAAGTCAAATTCCATGCTTGGGGTCATTAGAAAAGGGGTTGAGAATAAAACTGCAGAAATTATGATGCCAATGAGGAAACTGATGGTGAGGCCACATTTGGAGTATTGTGTCCAGTTCTGGTTGCCAAATCTCAAAAAAGGATATAGAGGAAATGGAGAAGGTTCAGAGGAGAGTAACTAAACTGATTGATAGTTTGAACACCTTCCATATGAGGAAAGGCAGTATTTGGAGCTATTCAGGCTAGAAAAGAGCCACTTGAGCAGAGACATGAGACATAAAATTATGCAAGGTATGGGAGAGAGTGGATAGAGAGAGGGTCTTTTCCCTTTCACACAACACCAGAATAAGGGGACATCCATTAAAACTGAATGTTGGGAGAGTCAGGACAAAGAAAATATTTCTTTCCCCAGTGAGTAGTTGATCTGTGGAACTTCCTGCCACAGGATGTGGTGATGGCATATAACCATTCTGCCTTTAAGAAGGGATTGGACAAATTCCCAGAGGAAAGGACCATCACAGGTTACGCGCCCTGAAGGATGTGTGAAGATTTGGACAGTCTCAAAATGCCAGATGCAGGGGGGCACTTGGATGCAGGTGACTTGTGTGCTCCTTGAGGCATCTGGTGGGCCTCTGTATGATACTGGAAGCTGGACTAGATGGGCCTTTGGCCTGATCCAGTGGAGGTTCTTATGTTTTGTATTCTGTGTATGCAATATTACACTTCAAAAAGCAGTGAAGTTTAAGAACATTTCTTGGTGCATTTTTTTAATAGTTAGTGATATCGGAAGTGTAAGTCACATGGGAAATAAGTCCCATGTGATCTAAAATGCGTGCTCGTTCTCTGATTAGTGGATAAATTTGTAAGGTGCAAGAGGAAATCTTTCTTGAAAATGGAATCTGTGTCTTGAGGATGGGACTGTAACTCAAGAGCACATGCACTGGTGCTATCCAGTTTTCCAGTTCTGAAGAACCTGTGGAAAAGCATTGCACTGGGTGTCCCAAAAAATTTACAATCACAACAGCTCCTTCCAGTTTCTATACCGGCCAACATGTGAAGGAAATCTGCAAAAGCTAATTGGTACTGGAGGGAGTTCCAACTGTTATATTAGCCATGTGGGCCCCTCAGCCAGCACCCAAACTTGGAAACCTCTGGTGCTGGTCCTCATGCATATGCTTAGCATGCCAGAGGTCCTAGGTTCAATACCTGCTATCTTCAGATGAGACTTCTGAAGCCCAATAACTGCTATCAATCAGTACAGAGAGTGGTTCCCAGTCTTCAGGACACCGCAGACCACTGAGGCAGAAATTTGAATCATCATGGACCACATCCACCACCACCCTGGCACCCTCACCCCTATACCCATAAAAAGTACAACTGGTAATAATTACAGAAGATTTATTAGGTCTGGTACTTACCATTTCTCTTCCCCCTCTATTCTTGCTATCTTTCCCCTCCTTTTCCCTACCACCTCTCTTTGCAGCACCTTCCTCATGTTTCATCTTCATTTCCTAGTTCCCTTACCCCAGTGGTTCTCAATCTTCCTAATGCTGTGACCCTTTAATACAGTTCCTCATGTTGTGGGGACCCCCAGCCATAAAATTATTAAAATTGCTACTTCATAACTGTTATTTTGCTACTGTTATGAATAGTAATGCAAATATCTGATATGCAGGATGCATTTTCATTGTTATAAATAGAACATAATTAAAGCATAGTGATTAATCACAAAATAATATTTAATTATATATTGTGAAATATTTATTTCTAATTACAAATAAAAAAGATGCAAAATACCTTGCAAGGCCCCCTACACCAGGGGTCTTTAGGCGACCCCCATGAAAGGGTCAGGCAACCCCCAAAGGGGTCCCAACCCCCAGTTTGAGAAACACTGCCTTACCCCATGTTTCAGTGCTAGATATGGTGGCGGCCATGCTGCACCAGCGGTGAATAGGATTGGGTTGCCCATGTCTCAGATTTAACAAGAGAAATAAAGTTCTTAAAATCAATATTTGTTTTCAGATCTCTTTGCTTGAGTTTTAAGAACAATTTATTATTTATGATATTTTCCTTTCTTTCCTGGGCCCCCAAATGGCTAAACTGAATTGGAAATACAGTACTAGAAATGAACATACGCTGTCATTTGGCTGTTAGCTTTTCTAATTTGATACTCTGTTCATGTTTAATCTTTATCTTTTTCAGATACTGCATTAGACAGATGTAAAAATATAATATGCAAGTGTGACAGAGAAGCAGCCAGATGTTGGAGATCTTCCCCCTTTAACAAACACAATATTTTTTGGCCAAATTTTTTGTGTGGATACATTTATCCCACGTGTAATTTCAATTGAGGGTTAAGATGAATTTTTCTCTCTGAATTTTGGATCCTCTTTATACTTTAAATGTATTTAATTAGTCAGATGAAGCTAGCAGCTTTTGAATTGTTTAATTTTACATTCCCTGAAATAAAAAATCAAATAATGAGCTGTTGGTTGCAATGAGCTGTTAGTCTAGTCCTACAATCCAGAGTAACTATGGGAAGATGTAAGAGGCACTTACTCTGTGTTGCTCTATGCATTTCCCATAGGTATCATTGTAACTACATCAGTGTAAAAGGTCCCGTAGTTACTCTGGATTGTAGCCTATGTTTCTGCTAACCTTGTGCTGCCAAAAAAGGACATTCCAGAAGTGGTTTTGAAATGCTATGCTGAAATGCTATGCTGTGTGTTTACATGTGTGTATAAGTTATATCCCCAAACACTTCTGGAATTTAGCGTCCATTTACCTGTGGGGGAGGGGGTATGATTGGATATGTGACTGGAAGTATTATCCCATGCAGCACTTTGTGTTGAAGAACTACTCAGTAGTAAATTGCCATTATATATCTATCTGCTAAGGAATTTTTAAATGAACTTGGGTTTTTCCTGAAACACTACTCAAAAATGCAATAATAGAACAGTGCTGGATACTTCAGGCCAAAGCCTGAAGCTTCAAGAGGGAGCAATTTGAAGTATTAAAATGGTGGTGATGGGTACTTTCCCTATTCACTCACTTTCTCTCCTCCTGTGTCCTAGTAAACAATGTAAATAATTTACTTGTGTATATCTGTTTACATCTAAATTATTATAAATGTAAAATTAAATTTTGAAATTAAAATATCCAGTGGGTACCTGTATTCCTGCTCACACAAATTACAACCAATGCACAAGAGGTGATATTGTGTTTGAAAGTAATTCATGGTTGTAGGTAGAGTTTCATCTACTGATGTGATAATTCTGTTTTAAAATATCTTTTTGATATGGTAATTCTTTTTCCAACTTCCCAACATCTTAATCAGGATATTGGATAGACGAGGCAATCGTTATGTGGATCTGCAACTGGCTTAACGGCCACACTCAAAGGGTTTTAGTAAATGGTTCTGTATCAACCTGGAGGTCAGTTTTGTGCGGTGTGCCCCTATCTTCATCAATGAATTGGATGAAGGGAAACAGTTAAGTCTCATCAAATTTGCAGATGACACCAAGCTGGGAGGAGTAGCCAACAACAGGAGACATGAAAAACCTTCAGGAGGATCTAGACTGTAATTGGGCTGTAACAAATAGAGTGAATTTCAACAGGGAGAAATGCAAGTTTCTGCCCTTAGGCAATAACAACCAAAAACACAGGTAAAAATGGGAGATACTTGGCTTGGCCGCACAACATCTGAGCGGGAACTTGGAGTCACCGTGGATCACAAGCTGAACATGAGTCAACAGTGTGATGTGTCTGCAAGGAAGGCAAATGCACTTTTAAGCGGCATTAAGAGGCTGTAACTTCCAAGTTGCAAGAAGTTATAGTTCCTTTTTATTCTGCATTGGTTTGACCTCACCTTGAGTACTGTGTTGAGTTCTGGGCACCTCACTTTAAGAAAGATGCAGCCAAAATGGAGCAAATCCAGAGGAGAGCAACAAGAATGATCAGTGGGGTGGAAGAGAAGCCCTGTGAGGAAAGGTTGGGGTAAATTGGTATGTTCAGCCTGGAGAAGAGAAGGCTGAGAGGAGACCTGAAATCTTCAAATACCTCTTCAAATACCTGAAAGGCTGTCATATGAAGGAAGGGGCTCATTTGTTTATAGCTGCTTCTGAAAGCAGAACTAGAACCAATGGGTACAAAATGCAAAAAAGGAGATTCCAGTTTGATATCAGGAAAAAATTCCTGACAGTGAGGGCAGTTCGGCAGTGGAACAGATTGCCAAGGGAGGTGATGGACTCTCCCTCTCTGGGGATCTTCAAGAAGCAGCTCAACGAGCACCTGTCGGAGATGCTCTAGATTTCCTGCTACAGGCAGAGGGGTGGACTAGATGACCTACAGGGTCCCTTCCAACTCTGATTCTATGTATATTTTATAAATGTGAAAGCATCACCCAGTGAAAAATTATTTGAGGCATGTGCTAAAAGGATGCTGAAACAAATATTTTTATTTGTATAGGCAGACTCTAGAGCACTTCCAGAAAATTATGTAGGCGCTGACTGTGGTATAGCTTGATATTTTCACTGTTTATCCTGTCCAAGTTATGCTGCACAGAAAGAAAAAGCAAGTTAATGATCAGAAGTGACCAAACATAGCTGAACTAAGGGCGCAATCCTAACCAATTTAGGTTGGCCTAACTCACATGGCATATCTTTTGATGATGGTGAGGGGAGGTCAGCATTTGCCTATGTCCTGGTCTACCCCTCCCCAGGAGTTGAGAAGAAATAGCTAATGGCACTTTTGTGATACTCCCAGGTCAGCAAAGGATTTGTGCTGGAGCTTAGGCCAGCTTAACTGGGAAAGTGTCTTATACCCAGGAAAGTGTCTAGGATTTCAGCCTTTCAGTGCAATTCTAAGCATGTCTACTCTGAACTAAGTCTCATTTAGTTCAACAGTACTTGTTATGTATGTGTGGAGTACCACCTATGGGTAATAAGTTGATTGTTGGTGACTGGGTGTCCAATCACAGCAGATTTAGAAAGGAGTGGAGAGTATTTATTGAGGTTTTAATGTATGTGGGCAGTACCATTATTCTGTGTATTTTGTGTGGAAATAAACTTTTTTATGGACTTATCTAAATCTCTGGAGTGTTGAACCCACAACACAACAGTACTTACTCCCAGGAAAGTGTGGTTAGGATTGCGGCCTTGGTCTTACATCTTCACAAGAAATAAATGCACTGTTGAAACACAAACTTTACAATCACAATACAGTTAGTACATGAATGTTTGCTCAAGGTATATGATCCTTAGCTCCACTATACTGGTTGAGTGTCAGCATCCACGAGAAACCTCAATGGATGCTGATTTTTCCATTAAAAATAAACATCTGTTTATGTAACAATTTAAAAAACAGTTATTTTTAAGCCATTAGCCATTGCCTAAAGAGATATTAATCTTTAATTTAATAGGCCACACTCATTTGCATTGAGATTAAACCATGGATGAAAAAAGTGCTGATAATTAGTTTATATCTGTACAGTTTAATTTCAAATGCAGCATGTGGGGGCGTCAAAATTCATAATATCCTTTGTTTCGGGTTGTTCATGTGATCATTTTATTTGCATTGGCCATGTTCCATTCTGCACCAGAGCAGTGGCATAGCTAATGATCACATAGTCTGGTGCAAAGCTCAAAATGTTGCCCCGGAAGTGATGTCGCAGCCGGAAGTGATGTCATCCCTGGGTATTTTTTTAAAAAGAAAATTGGGGAAAACCTGACTCTTCATATTTGTTCATTTGCTTTGCTAGTGGCATAGCTAAACCACCTATTTGCTATCTGGAGTCAAAGAAGATTTTGTTGCCCCCGCTCCTTGACAACAACAAAATCAAATCTAATTAAGTTTTTTTAAAAAAAGAAAATTGTGTCCCTTATTGGTCAGGGAAACTACACTGGTTCAAAGAGGAATATTTTTCTTTCCCTGCTAATTATAAGAGGAGCACCACTTAGAAGTGCCTGTATACCCAGTTAGTATGAGTAACTGTATTATGAAATATGTACCGATATATGGAAATGAGAGCTGATTCATATTACCACTTTATTAGCTCCATACAGTATCAGATTTGAGTTTTAAAAGTCCTCTTTTTGTTCCATCAGTTTTTGTGTTTTCATTTTCTGCTTAATTGGCCATAATGTTTGATAGAATATAGATATTGAATGCAGTTTGTTTCATTACATTCTGCATTAAATTACCTTTCCAACAATATATACTGTTGGTATTGTCATTCATACATACTGTACTTCTTTATTCACAATTTTAGCCACTAGTGTCAAATCAGCTTGTAGCCTCCCTAAAGTTTGTAGCC
The DNA here is from genome assembly GCA_030015325.1 of Cryptoblepharus egeriae. Classification (NCBI taxonomy): domain Eukaryota; kingdom Metazoa; phylum Chordata; class Lepidosauria; order Squamata; family Scincidae; genus Cryptoblepharus; species Cryptoblepharus egeriae. The sequence goes on from JAREYC010000005.1 coordinate 73,079,234, forward strand.
CAGTGCACCTTCTGCTGCACCTTCTGCTGCACCTTCCCTTTCTATGCCACTGCACCACTGATTCTCTCTGTGCTCTTTTTATTGGCAGAAACAGTTGTAGTATCAAAATAAGCCAGGCATACAGGTGGCAAACCTTTTCATTGAATTGTCATGACTAGGTGGAGAATGCTATCAGCTTCCTTCCTGCAGTAATTGCACTTCTATAGCTTTCACTAAGAGCATAAATGCTCTTAAGTTCCATTGACTGTTGATCATTCAATCAAATTCTGGTAAATTCAGGCAGGCAGGCAGGTAGGGTATGATTTCCATACCCGGAATTTGGCTTTGGCAATGGCTGCGTACATACAAACACTAACTCATAAATAACAAACAATACATACAGAATATACAATCAAATAAGAACACTGCTTCAGTACTCTCCAATAATCCCTCAGCATAGTTGTTGGTTCAGCAATTTAATGGCACAAGGAAAAAAACTGTCCTTGTGCCTAGATGTCTTAGTGTACAGAGTCCTATATCGGCGTCCAGAGGGAAGAAGCTCAAACAAGATGTGTCCAGGGTGAAGAGGGTCCGCAGCAATACTCATGGCTCTCTTCCTGACCCGAGCAATATATATATCCTCCATAGAGGGCAGGCTGACTCCAATTATCACTTTTAATTGCACTGATTTATGCGTGTAAAAATCTTTAGTGTTAGAGCACATCCTAATGTGAACTCTGGGCTGCACAAGCTACTAGGACCACACAACAAAATCAAGCATGCAAATACTGGCCAGTACACATAATGAACCTAACATCATCAGTACAGTATTAGGTATAGCAAGTGTTTTAACAATTGTCATTCTTATTACAAGTAACCACAGTTGTGAAAGTTTTATCTGAGCTGAAAAAAATCACGTGTAAATCCTCCTCAGTAATATGACAATGTATTAGGGTAACTGATGCTTACACCTACAAGAGTTATTGGACACAAGGAAAACAGCAAGAATAAGATTGACTTCTATCAATAGCTGTATGAGAAATGACCATCTCTTTGACGTTTCACTTCCTGTTTTGTCTGCAACAGTTAAAATATTCATACAGTATGTTTGAGCCTGTCTTTGCATTTTTGAGAAACTTGAGTAACAAATGGTTCAGTTATACCATCGCCCCCATACCTTATTCGGATGACTCTTTACCACACGAAAGGCACTTTTTCAGCTGAGGAGTTAAAACCACAATTAGCACGACCAGACCTCCAATTCCAGCTGCCACGACTCCAATGATTGTTCCAATGGATTCTTCTATACCAAACAAACCTGAGAGAAATGTCAGAAAGTCGGAACAGTCATCTATTGAATGAAGAGATGCAAACTCAGCTCCTGGTTGCCACCAGGCAAGGCAAGGAGAACCTGGCTTCCTCCTGTGCCTTTCACAGAAACCAGGTGTACAGTGGTCACTAAGTGAAGCTTTATATTGCACAGCTGATGGTGCCGCATCACTGGAGGCACTGGAATAAAGTCCTGCATGGGTCCCCCTAATGGTGAATTGGGCTCTATGACCAGCAATGAATGTTCAGGGCATTCACAGGCAGGTGGGTGATATGGGCCTTCAGCCACCTTAATTGCAAGTTGCTAATGAATGTACATCAGTGTGCTATTAAAAGGCAGTGTTCAGTACAAATTTTGGAAGCCGTAATCAGGGGTGGGCTGAAGCCGGTTCGGGCCAGATTGCCCGAACCGCTTCTTGTTTTTGACCCCCCACTACAGATCCGGTAGCTGGAGGGGCCAGAAAACCGGGCGCACAAGTTCGGCGCGCCCGGTGAAGCTCTACACTGCGCGTGCGCTAAGCTTAGCGCACACGCAGTGGGCGCTGAAGCTGGTCGACCGATATAAAGTACTTATATATATATATAAGTATATATATATAATATATTTATACTACATATAAGTATTATACTTATACTATATATAAGTATAGTATAGTTATATATACTCTGTTGACCAGCTTCAGTGTCCACTGCGCGTGCGCTAAGGTTAGCGCATGCACAGTGGACCCTGAAGCTTCAGTGTCCACTGCACGTGCGTTAACCTTAGCACATGCACAGTGTGCCAGGGTTGGGGCCTGCCCCTCGCCCCGCCCACCTGCACCCACAGCGTGCTGGGGTGGGTGGCGTGCCCTCCCCAGCCCCACCCCTGACCCTCCCCAGCCCCACCCCTGGCCCTGCCCGCCCCCTGACCCCGCCCCCTGACCCCAGCCTGGCCTGCCCACTTCCGGCGATCTGGTTGTTGGGTCAGGCTGGGTCCACCACTGGCCGTAATGTACTTTATATTGACTTAGAAGTTGACAAAGAAATTCTATTCCACATACTTACAGCTGCTAGCTTTAATTGGTTAAGTATTACAGCTGTGATGCACGACAGAACAATTTCAAATACATAAAGAAGGAACTTTGTTATACTTTCATTCAGTATATTAAAAAAATACTACATTGAGAGCCTAATTCAAGGGCTTGAGCTCTAGTCCTGAGAGCTGGACTTTTGTGCTGGGAAGAGGATGTAATGGTGCCGCGGATGGCAACTAGCACCACCAGATGGCAAGGCAACTTTTCAGAGCAAGAGGAGGGTAGGATGAGGAAGGGACAGCCAGAGGGTGATATCCTATGCCCTGTGTTGATAAAGCCCAACATGGGGCTTTTCATGGATTCACATCTGTCAGCAAAACACCTGTGCTAGCACGGACTCAAGTAGTCCTATTGCAAAGAGAGACTACTTAAGGTAAAGGGACCAGTGACATCCCCGGGGGGCTGGTCTTCTGGTACCATCCTCGGGAGTGACACACTGGGAATGACCAAAATCATTAAATGGCTAAAATCTGTTTCTGAATAACCATGTCATATACCAGAGGATGCATATTATCCATAAGAATCCAATGCCAAAAAACCGCTTCAAAATATCTCCTTCCTATCAAAGTTTATGGCCAAAAAACTAAAAAAATGCATGGAGCCTTATGTAAAGTGAAAGGGATCTGTACAGCACTTTTACTTGTGAGTAGACAAATGTGCCTCTGGCTACAATCCAGAGTAACTATGGGACCTTTTACACCAACGTAGTAACGGTACCACCTTTAGGAAACCTATTGGAAATGCATAGAGCAATCCAGAGTGTCTCTTATGTCTTCCCGTAGTTACTCTGGATTGTAGGGCCAGTCCGTTAGAAACAGCAGACTGAGAGGAATCCAACACCCCCAGAATGGTCCTGATTCCATGAATTCAGTCCCACAAATCTACCCAGAAGTAAGTCACTGATAATTGCATTGAGTCCTATGCAGAGTGGGACTGAGTTACACAGCTGCCTTAACTCATGAATAAGCAAACATGCCTTGGCTCATGTTCAGGTCTGGCACAGAGGAATGCAAGGCCACCAGAATGATCCCAATCCAGTGAAAGTGGAGCTCAACAAGTGCTACAGAAGGCAGCCTCGTCCCCTCCCAAAAAAGAAACAAAACAGTGTTACACAACAATCCTAAACCCACTTTCCTGGGAACCCAATGGGGCTTATTTCTGAGTAGGCATGTTAGGAATCTGCTATCTATTGGTAAGGTGATTTTTTTAATATGAAAATATTAATTAATATCTAATTAATTGTATTAATTAATACTGATAATAATTAAATAATTATGGGGTGTCAAAATATTTGTGGGCTCTGGATACCAAATGACCCAGGTACGCCACTGAAGGAGACCCAAGTCCCCTCCCCCCAAGGAGACTTCCAGTGGCCTTGCTGGTTTCGCTGGATATTTTAATATCCCAGCTATTTTAATGCTGGGGTACCCAGTAGTCTAGAGAGGTAAGGATTGGACTGTCTCACACTCAGAAATACTTTTTTAATGAACTGCAATACTTTAAAGTTTTGCCATAATGAAAATGACACCAGGTTTTACTTCTTATCCTTTACTTCTTTACTTCTTATCCTATTATAAGCTCCACTGAGACGTTTTAACCTGAAGGCAGGATTGCTTGACTGAATGAGGGCACAATCCTATCTAACTTTCCAACATCAGAGTAAGGGCAGTATAGGGTTGAAGTAAGGGAACAAGCATTCCCATACCTTGAGGAGGCCTGCCATCCAACTGCAGGATTTTCCACATGTGCCCCAATGGCACTACCATGTCAGAGCTAGAAAGTTGGTAAGGATTCTGGCCAGAGCTGCTGTGGCTTAAACATCACAGACAGACCATTAAACTATATATTATCAATAAGAATTTTTCAATACACATAGTTCACATTTTTGGATGAAACTCACCAAGTGATGAGAGACTGTCAGCATGGTCCTAGCCATGTTTACATAAGTTCTTCTGTGTTCACAGATGCATGAAACAGTACTCAGATTCCATCTCACTGAATACAGTAACTTTCTATAGATTGTGTAAGCAACTGTACAGTTCATTACAGAAATCAAAACACATGTCACTGACCTTTTTGTCAGTGCTTGCTTTTGTTTACTTAATCAAGAAAATCTGGACAGCTTAGAATGCAATAAATCATAACAGATTTAGGGCCCAATCCTACCCAGGTTTCCAATGCTAATGCAGCCTAGAAGTAAGGGAACAAATGTTCCCTAATCTTGAGGTGGACTCTGTGACTGTTTATTCTGCTGCAGATGCAGCAAGTGGTCCCACTGACATGGCTGTGTTAGTGATGGAAAAGTTGGAGGCATTTAATAATTACAAATTTATACATATAGACAGGTTTGCTTAATTGTTTGGGCTTGACGAGGATATGCTGGGTCAGTGCTCAAACCTATCCACCTAGTGAGGTTGACTTTCTGATGACCACCTGGCAAGGCTGACCACTAGTGATAGTTGTAGCATCCTCTGAGAAGTGTCATTAATTGCATTAATTGCATCACACATTGTGGGAGTTCACTGCTTCAACCCCATGAAGACTGTTCTTCTGTACCAGATCATCTATATAAATAAACAGCGAATTGTCTCCGTCCATCTGTGTGTCTGAAACTCCTCTAACTTGGGCTGCACTTGCTCTACATAGACATATTCTACCTTTCTGGAATCAGAATGATCCCAGGATTGAAAATCTGCACTTCATCTGCTGCTTGAACATCCAGCATTGGAATTTGCGTCTGGCCCAAATCGGCAGACATGCCATTTGAATTCAAGACACAATTTATGTATTTAAGCCACAGGAATGGCTTAAAAGTCCACATGGCTTAAGTCCAGAGTCTGAATTTGGGCCTGTCACTCAATCTCAGCCTCACCTACCTCACAGAGTTGTTGTGAAGACAGCAGGAAGAGGGGAACTATCTTTTGTATGCCACCTTGGGCATTTGCAGTGGCATGGGAAAGGCAGGGCATATATTCGATAAATACATAAACATGATGTTATTTTTTTAAACATGGGGGACATATCTACAGAATTACTTCACCATGGATGCAGGAGGAGATGCACCACCCACCCTGCCCTTCAAGAGAAAGGAAATCCACCTGTGGCAAGTAAAAGTAGCCCTAAAAAGCTACTTCTGTTTTTTTTTGTTTTTTTTGTGAAAACCAGAAGTGATTTTTAATTCCTTTGATGCCTGGGCTCAGAAGACCCTGCAGAAGTGAAGAAAAACTGCTGCCATCACATCTGGAGGGTTGGAATGCCCCCTCCATATTCATGGATTGAGTTATCTGTGGGGGTTCCAAAATGGAAACCCCATGGATACAGAATGAGGCATACTTATACGAAAATTTCAAAAATTTTTGCAGGACCTGGTACTGTCAATCATAATTTACTCTCACAAGAAATTGAAAACAGTAGTTCTGAAAGGCAATATCTAATACAGATTTATTTGCACCTCCATCAAACTACAATTCCCAAAATTCTTTAAGGAAATGATGCAGTAAAACATTGATATCATCCTGGAGTACAGATATATCCCAAGATGTGCCTGTGAATCACAACATTTATGTGAACAATGTAATGCATCATTGAATCATAACACTGCCCAACACGTGTTTTGGTGCTGAGGTTTTTTGAGCTGATTCTATGTATTTTTGGTGTGCTGATTTCAAATACAACAGTACTTTTCGCCTATCAGCTCTAGTTTTTGAGATATAAAAATCATGGCACCCTATGACAAATTAGACTTTTGATTGACAGACGCATAGACACTCATTAGTGCTGTTTCTCAAAAAGTATAGCTGATAGAGAAGAACTGTTTATATATTTCATGGAATCATAGAATCCTAGAGTTGGAAGGGACCCAGTAGGTCATCTAGCCCAACCCCCTGCCTGCAGCAGGAAATCCTCCTACAGCATCCCCGACATGTGCTCGTCGAGCCTCTCCTTGAAGATCTCCAGTGAGAGACATCACCTCCCTTGACAATCTGTTCCACTGCCCAACCACCCTCACCATCAGGAATTTTTTTTGGATATCCAATCAGAATCTCCTTTCTTGCAGTTTGTACCCATTGGTTCTAGTTTTGCTTTCAGAAGCAGCAAAGAACAAATGAGCCCCTTCCTCCATATGACAGCCACCTGAAGAGGGCAATCATGTCTCCCTTCAGCCTCCTCTTCTCCAGGCTGAACATCCCAAGTTCCCCCAACCTTTCCTCGTAGGGCTTCCCTTCCATCCCACTGATCATTCTTGTTGGTCTCCTCTGGACTTGCTCCAGTTTGGCTGCATCTTTCTTCAAGTGAGGTGCCCAGAACTGAACACAGTACTCAAGGTGAGGTCTAACCAATGCAGAATAAAAAGGAACTAGAACTTCTCTCGACTTGGAAGCTACAGTCCTCTTAATGCAGCCTAAAATGGTATTTGCCTTCTTTGCAGACACATCACTAATATTTGGAATTAGCACGCCCAGTATACCCAAAATCAGTTCTAACATTCCAGGCACCAAACAAAAAAATTTTTTTGTTGGGCTGTGTAATGGATGATGAGCTCTGGCCAAGTGACTCACTGCTATTTCCAGCTTTTTACTGCAGACACTAGCTTCAGAATAGTAATAGTAATTGATAATAGTTATAGCAATTAAAAATTAAGTAGAACATTACCCAGTGATCTCCTGATCCTCAGCTTTGTGCCAGAACCTGTCACTGCTTCTCCACTTGGAAATATCACCTGGCAGTAGTAAGTGCCATGATCGTTGGCTGTCACATTTAAGATAGTCAGAGATGCATTGCCATCAGATAAATTCCCTACCATGACAGCTCTGGTGTAGTTTGCCAAGACAGTGACATTGTTCTCCATGAGGTCCCTTTGCCCCTTTTCATCCTCCTTGAACCATTTCACAGTTAGTTGGTCCATTGATATTCCATGGGGGTTGTGGAAATGGCATCCAAGCATGATAGTTTCACCTTCCTTTGCCTTCTCTTTATCTGGGGTCTGCGATACAAATGGGTGCAATGATATGGCCTCTGTCAGATGCACTGCAGCATTGACAGTATTGGTAATCAGGGGAGCACTTGAGATGGTTGTATTCTCCTTGGCTGCTTTTCCAACACCAGCATAGCAAGCTGCAATACAACAGAAAAAGATAAATATTGAGACTGATCAGAAAGAAACAGTTCTCCAAGCAGTGATTTTCAGTCACTTTCATGTCCCAGTAAACAGAAAAGGCACTGAATTGTCAAAGTACACCATCCATTTTTGACAATTGACAGAGCACACTGCACAGCTAATAAGGGACTATTAAAGAGAAGATCTTTAATAATAAGATCCCCTAATAACCCCTGTAATAAAAGGGGTGAACATTCGCTGCACACCAATGTGCTGTGGTTGAAAATGCTGTTCCAGACGCTGGTGAGATTCTGAGAATAGGGAAATTGGATTCTGGGTTAGAGGGCAATGGAATTTCTAGAGCCGAAATAGATTAGGGAAATGGGAAATGGGTTGATGGTGCACTTTATCAACCACTTGCAGTGTTTTCAGTGGTTTAAAATTCTAATTCAACCCATCTCTTTGGGGTAGGCCATGATATGTGCTGAGATATCCTGAAGAAAAATACAGCCAACATTGCAATCTATGTGGATGCTTTTTCGTTTTAAACTGAATTCCCAATGTACATACTTGTATGTTCTCATACAATCAAGAATTGTGAGAATACGAACAACTCTGCATGCTCGCACTTTATAGCCACTTCACACAATTTGTAAAGGGAAAGGAGGGTTTGGATGTCTGTATTAAGATAACTTATAAAGTTGATTACTTTTTATTTCCCACCCAACGTTTATTGTCACTGAAAATAAAATAGGAGCAGAGGGAGGAAAAATGAAAATACACTTCACAAGTATGTACATTGTTGGTACTACAGGTCCTAAATTTTTGGACCAGGGAATCCTAGAGCTATTCCCATTAAATGGCTGTGTGAGACTTCATGGCATGGTGTGTTCTACGTGAAGATTTTCCTATACAGCTTTTAACTGATATCAGGAATGTTTTCAAATACTAATGTTTTTAATTCTAAATTTTAAATTTTAAAAAATATTTTGTGTTTTTATCATGTCATTTATTATTATGTTGTTTTTCTTATGTTGTAGCTGCCTTGGGTCTGCATGGTGGCTAAAGGTTGAGTAAAAAATCAATCAATCAATCAATCAATCAATCAATCAATCAGTGTGGATTGCTCATGAAGAGAGGCTTGCATGATTGAATAGTCAGAAGTCAGAAATGCTCTCAATGGTCAGAGGAACAAAGTCAAGGTCAGGGACAGTCCTCTACATACTGTGCTGCCTCCTGGTGTCCTGTAGATTATATACATTTTTCTTCCCAAAGTTTATTTACACATGTAATCATTGTAAATGAAAAAAATCTTAGATTTTAACATCAGAAAAAAATTGTTGGTTTTACTATGGTTGCTATTTTCAATCAAAAATTGTTGGTTTTTACTATGGTTGCTATTTTCAATCAGTGTGCCATGGTACACTGATGTGCCACAAATGATCATGACTCACAGGTGTACTGTGGGAATTTGGACGAAGGTAATTTATTAGTTAGTCCATTATAGTATTGAGCCTCCTATCAAGAGCCTCCTATCAATTTCCAGAAAATTAATGGTGTGCCTTGATAATTTCATTGCCTTTTCAGTGTACTGTGAAATAAAAAAGGCTGAAAACCAATGCATAACAGTAAACGTAGAGGAACTTTATTTGCTTTCACTTCAGAACAAGTTACGTTTCTTCATGACCTATGAAACTGAGGCTATGGTTTTCAATTTTTTATGAATTATAGAAAAAAGACACATCAAATCATGGTGGCATTCTTTTCAATGCAAGGTAGAGGAAGAGAGGGAAAGGAGCATCCAAGGTTGGCTTACCTAAAGTGAAACATGGTTTTGCATTATTTTTGAATGTCTTTTCCATTCAAGTCTTTTGATAGGTGGCAAGTTGAAAGACATTCCCAGATCCTTATATTTTGCATTATACTTTATATTATATTTATAATAAATTTTGTCAATTCACTCAGAAACAAATAATATTTAATTCCTATGTCTAAAAGCCAACCACAAGCATTTAAAGTAACATTCGACACTGTAGCATTATTCTTAATGTCAAATGGTAAATCTACAGGCAGCTGAACATTCCTCATTTCCAGAAACAAGCCTGTAAGTGCCTGGAAATAAGAGGATTATTTTTCCATTGAAATATAAGTATGAAAACATTGCTGTATAGATAAAAGTATATCAATGACACTGGCAGCCCTTCTAAAGAATTTGGCTAATTACTGGGCTCCACTTCAAAACTACAGCCTCGTTTTCTAGCACTTTATTGTTTTTTGTCATATTAAGCTCTGGGATGCTGTAGTCCATCAAGCATCAGCTTAAAAACAATGGCCTGGAGTAAAGAATCAACAGCATAAACTTATGCTGGTTTACAGAAAAATAAGTCCCACTGAGTTCACTGAAGCTTCTTGCAAGTAGCTATGCATCATCTTGCAGCCAAATTCACTTGCCTTTAATATGAATGCTAGTAATTATAGCTTCTTCATACAGTTGTACATGTTGAAGTTTTTTAATGATCTTAAATGTCTTATTAGCCTATTTTAACAACATGCCCTTGGTTTAGTGATTCATGTTTACAATATCTTTTGACCCACAGCAATTCATTGATAGGTCAGGCAGCAAAACGAAGGGGAAGCAGGTGCAGTTCAGCAGAGGTTGTTTTGAACAATATGAGACGATTCTGCAAACAGCAGGGATTTTTGCTATGCTAACCATCTTGCGCACCACTCAGGCTATGTCTGCACCAGGACTCAATGTCTCAGGCTAGTCTTTCAACAATTGCTTCAAAGTATCTGCCAGAAAGATAACTAATAGGCAATCCTGCAAAGGATGCTCAAGCCACTTGCATCCAAGCTCTCTGCCCCTATTTGTTACCATTTCAGCCCCTTCTTCTATCAGCCATCTAGTCTATAAAAGGATAACCTCAATCAAGATGAACTTTTCTTTCCCTCAAAGGAACAGGCTGCCGAACTGCTGATTCCGCTGAACATTCTGAACTATCCACACACCCTTCAGAAAATCTGTATCAAAGCACTATTTTTATTATACTGCTTAAACTTGAAGCTGCTCATCTGCAAAAGGCAGAGTGCTAATATATAAAGTCAAAAAGTGCAAGAAGTATAACTAATTCAGAGCCCAATCCTATGCACGTCTACTCAGAAGTAAGTCCCATTGTTTATACAGTAAGTCCCATTATAACTCTTAGGAGAGTGTGGAGAGCTGAGAATCCAAATCTATAATTTGAGAAAGAAGCACATACATATACTTATACATACATACATACATACATACATACATACATACATACATACATACATACATATAAAATACATACATATACATACATATATATAAAAATCAGTTCCTTCTGACTTGTTCTCTGCCTATTTAGTTAACCTTTAAGTACTGAGAATTCATCTAACCATGGAAATACCATATGGAAACAATGCTACACATGCAGGAAGTTAAGAACTTTAACTTATGCTTTTCAGAAGCATTTTTATAAACCCAAGATGACAGGTTGCAGTGATGTAGCTAAAAGGGTGCAGGGGGTGCACTTGCACTGGACTACAAGCTACAAGCTATAGGGGGGCAACAAGGTGAGCTTGACACTAGTGGCTAAAATTGTGAAAAACTGAGTAAGTATGATTGATAATAAACATGATAATATCATCATGTTATATATAATTGGAAAGGTAATTTAATGCAAAATGCAATGAAACAAACTGCAGTGGAATGTCTATATTCTATCAAACATTATGGCCAATTAACCGGAAAATGAAAAATACAAAAGACCATAAGGGGGTCGCAAAGGCTAAGGGACCTGGAGACCCCCCCTTCTTGGTCCTGGAGACCCCCCCTCCAAAAATCAACTTTGTGATGGTGCACACTACACCATCATGTCATATGCCATTGGATTTGACTTGAAGAGCTGAATCCAATGCAACAATCTGTTTTGAAATAGCTCCTTCCTATCAAAAAGTATGGCCAAAAAACTGAAAAGCAAAAATATGCATATAAAATGCATGGGAAAATGAAAGCAATTTATATTGTGGCTTTACTCGCGAGTAGGCAAATATGCTATAGTCTAGTGGAAAGGACAGACTGAGAGCAATCCAAGGACACCAGAAAGGCCCTGATCCAATAAATGCAGTCCCCAAAATCACCCCAGAAGGAAGTTTTCTCCTCACTGCACAGCCGTAGTTTGGTATTTTGGCTGGTGTGGAAGCTCAATCCAGGAGGTGCAAGGCTACTATCATGGCCCTGATCCCAACACCAGAAACTTACAAGTGCTCCAGAAGGCAGTCCCCCAGAACACTGAAAAATGATAGAAACTGGCTCTACAGATGATGTGAAATTTCAAAAAAATTATTTGTAAAAATAGTCAAAACTCCTCTTTCCCCTCTCCCAAGCCTCATTTCCTGACCTCATCGCTTTGGGGTTTTAATGCTTTTTTGGTGGGGGGAGTAGGTGTTTAAGACTGTTTTTATTCATTTATTTTTAATCATATGTCCTCTTTCTCCAAGACACATCCTCTTTTTATCCATGAATTCTAGAAAAAAAATCTTGACTGTTCTTTTCCTTGTGAGCAGGCAGCCTATGCCCTGCTTGAATTAATACATTATATGTAATAAATTGTATATGTAATAATTTTAAATGTAAGATTCAGCAATATAGTGTTTAAAGTCAGCACTTGAAAGGAATATACCCAAGGGTTTTGAGCTTTTATTTTGTTATGTTCTACATTTTTCTTGTCTGGCCTACATTTTGAGGGGGGAAGGCCTGCTCTCCAAAAGAAGGGGGCAGCCAGGCTTGGGGAGGGGAGGGAGTGTAGCCAACCTCCCCATCACTCCACAAGGGCCTCTTGCGGCAGGCGCCACGAGAGCCCTGACAAGTGCCTTCTGAGTCTGCCTTCTCCCAAGAGCATGGGGTTTAAGCGTGTGTGAGTGCATGGGTTGTATGCATATTAATGTATGTGTGTGAGTGCATGGGGTGGGTATGTGTGTTTTGTGTGTGTGTGAATGAGTGCATGGGATGAAAGGTATGTGCGTGTGTGTGTGTTTGACAGTGCATGTGGAGGTTGGGGGCAGTGAGTCTAGTGGCTTGGGGGCTGTTGGGGGTAAGAGAGGACCTATGGGGTTGGGGACAGTGTGGTGGGGGAGATCATGGGGACTTGGTGGCAGACTGGCCATATGTCCCATTTTTCCAGGACAGGTCCCCTTTTTCAGCCTTGTGTCCCAGATTGGGGGTAGCAAGCAAGTTTGACAGGGGGATCCTGGGCAGATTCCAAAGACTGAAAGGGGTCCCTGGGCTGAAACGGTCTGGGGGTTGCAACCACCACTTTGAAGACCACTGGATTATGGAACAAAAAGTGGACCTTTTAAACTCAAACTTTTTCATGATACTGATTGCTCTGAGAGCCAAAGAGATGTTTTTCTGATACTGTATGGAGCTAATAAGGTGTTAATATGAATCAGCTCTCATTTACAGTGACACCTCGCTTAACAAGCGCCTCATTTAACAAGGTTTTTACATAACAAGCAAAAATTTCAAAGAAATATTGCTTCACATAACAAGTTCCGCTTCACTTAACAAGCAAGCGTGCAATGCAGCCCTGATGTTCTGCATGGAGGCTCTTTAAAAGGGCTGCCGGCCAGCACTGCTGCCTATAACTGCCCCCAACTTGGGGGCAGTTGCCTGAGGGTGCCAGTGGCAGCTGCCCCCAAGTGCCCCTGACGACCACCTTGAACCTCCAGCAGCAGCCCAGGTAAACCTCCTAGGAAAGTGTCTTTGATTGCCGCCTCCTAACCATGTCTACTAGCACGAAAGCCTGGGTTGGATTTTTTATGGAGGATAGGCTGTTACCCAAGCAGCAAATCCCCCCTCTCCACACCACTGAATTAGATCAATGGAAAGGCAGAGCCAATACGATTGGATCCAGCTGGCATCGCAGAGCTGGGCTAAGGACAGGAGCTCACCCTGTCTTGTGGGGCTGACCCGGGAATCGAACCTTGGCCTGCTGGTTAACAGGCACAGAGTCTTTACCGCTTGCGCCACAGAGCAAATGGGTGATCAAATGCATTTTTATTTTTAAAAATATCCTGGGATGACATCACTTCTGGTTGTGACATCACTCCTGGAGCAACATTTTGAGCTTTGCTTGGGGCTACAAAAATATAAAATATAAAGAAATTTTTTTTTATTTTAAGCTATTGTGCTTAAAAGCTTTCTTTTCCTGGGTTCAGTAGAGAGAACAAAGATGCTTCTATACCTTTAAATACTGGATAGAGAAGAGAACTTCAGCACATCCAGCCTTTCTGACCCTCACATGACATGCTGTACCTGTCAATACCCTTCCTCTACACACCTGCCAGGGGTACAGGCACCCTGTATACTTCTGGCACCTTTGGGTTGATTACTAAGGCAGTATTCCAACACATTACAATAGCATGCCATTAAGTGAGAATGATTCTTGTGACAAACAGTTGTGCATAACTGTTGCACATATTTACACAAATTTTCAGAAGGTGGTGTAGGAAAAAGATATTTATAGCAGCTTTGTAATTAAAGTTGATAGCTGGTATACTGCAACAAGAATAGACATCACATCCTCATGACACAAGAAGAGCCAAGGGATAAAACTGCCCAGTTAAATTCATTCCAAAATCTATATTTAGCTTTAACTAACAATACAATATTATTATTGTCACTTCTTTAAAGCAGAACAGGTGGTGACCATAGACAAAAAAGTCTGCAACCAAAGCTAATTCTCTGTTTTGAATAGTGCTTTTTAAAAGCTAATCACTGCATATTTAAAAAACCTTGAAAAATCAAATCCTGGAAGTTATAGACTAGAGATATGTGATTGTGGAGAATTAAATGCCATTTTAATTAACTAATTAAGCCACATTCATTTTATTCTCAAATTGTCTTTTTACAAGGATAGTTTATCCTTTATCCTTTTACAAATTAACCCAGCCCTAATTAAGATCCACTTGTGCAGAATGATCCGATGCATGTTTTCTCAAAAGTCTCAGTACATTCCAGTGGATATAGAATTGCCCAATTCCTTTGCCAGAAGGATCCACAGAACTGTAATATTAATCTCAAAAATAAGGAATACATATGCTGATCTAGTTACTTACCCATCCAAACAGATATGAGAAGTGGGGATACTGCCCATCCATAGAACACCAAAGCCGGATGGTTCATAACGGTGTGTCCTCTCTGCCTTCGCCTTTTACTCCAAATGTTGTGGGCAAAGATGTGCGTTTGGGTGGCAAGAGAATAGACACTCACATTCTGCCCAGTAAATGTCACACTTACTAAGTTTATCACAGCTTTGAATTCACAGCACTCTGTCTGCAGACTAAAGGCTAACACTTTTGGAAGTGATACAGTTTTATCTGTTGGAAGGAAGCTGTGGATAGTCAAAAGGGTGGGTGCGTGTGAAGAACTATTTATACAAGTATCCTAAGTATGTCATCTCAAAAGTAAGTCCCACTGTATTTAGTGGAGCTTACTCAAAAGTAAGTCCCATTGTATTTAGTGGAGCTTATTTGAAAGCAAATATAGGATTACCATCTTAGTAACTGCTTGCAGTAGATTAAAGATATTCATACCATCTTTGTATTATTCTTTGTTTCTTGAAAACCTTATGAAAGTAGCAGCTACCAATAGGATTGGTTTTGGTTCCCATTGTCTTTAGTGCAAACAGAGAACAATCAACTCCTGTAAATACAATATAAATATAAAATATAATCAGAACAGTAAGAGCCATTATGGTTATTGAATAATGATGGTTTGGTATTTTGTGATTTGATCTTGAAAAGGTGAATACAAATGTTTTTAATGAGCACCTCCTGATTTGTAATTCTTCTTTTAGTTTAAATTAAATTTTAAATTTTTATTTTATTTAAATAATTTTAATTAAAGAACCTTGGCTTTGTCATTGGGGTTTTGAAAACAACCTACGTTAACTCAAGTATTGTTGGGAAACACAACAAAATAGCCAGGATTCAATCTGCATAAGCTCTGGAAACTTAATGCCAGCCCTAGGACTTGTAACCTGAAGAAGAGAATTCCTCTGAGAATACGTTGTATGTATGGTGTGTGACGTGTGTGTGTTGTTATTGTTCATCATTGTAGCCCTAAAACAGTTCCAAGTGTTTTGTTTTGAACAGTGTAGCCTATCACTGTAGCTTTGCTAAATGATTCTTTCAGGTTTGAGAAAATAATTTATTTTCCATCCAGCCTGGCTCGAGTTTTTCAGCACAGCTCATTTACACAATATAGACCATAGGATATAGACCAAAATAATATTTATATAGACCAAAATAATATAGACCAAATAATATAGACCAATATAGACCAAAATAATATTTTATCTTAAATGCTCATTAAACCCATTTCCCATTTAGTTACTGCAAAAGCCCTATTTTATCCTGATCCTATCAGTAATGCTTCAACAGGACACTTACCTACCTGTTGCCTCTGTTCAGGGACTGACACAGATTTTTTTTGCTCACTCTATGAGTAGCTTTTTTGTCCTGAATCAAAATGAAAAAGGCAGAGGAGCTTGAATTGCATTCTACAGAGGTAGTTAAGCTATTAAATCTGGACTAATTTAATTTAATGATGGATCTGAAAATAATATTTTAATTATTTATGTTTCAGGAAGACATATTAAAAGCTAAGTACTTTAGTCTATAAATGGAGATTCTTTTGGTGACAAGAGGGTTACAACCTCTGGTTTGGATAAAGATGACCTCTCAAATGCACCATGTCACTTGAAAAGATTTTTAAGCTTCCCCCTCTTCCAACCCCAGGCACATGTGCTACGAGGGGTGTTCAAGTCAAACTGAGACTTTTAATTTTACAGGTATAAAAAGGGATTCTACCATGGCAGTTCTACATGCAGTAGTAAGTGGCAAGTATGTCTGATTATTAATAGCTGGTGCACATGTCATGGGCCAGTCCAGACATTGTTAAACAAGAGAGCAAGAAACAGTGGTAGTGCGTGAATGGGATAGCATGTGGCGATGAAGTTTCTTGGGAATGAAGGTGTAAAAACTGTGGATATCTACAGAAGACTTCAAGCACAGTATGGTTATGGGTCACTCAGTTGCAGTCAGACATTTGAATGGTGTAAACATTTCAAAGACGGCAATACATCTATCAGTGACTATCCTGGCCATGGTGGTTCCCAGCCCACAGCCCCTGTGAATATTCAGTGTGTAGAATTCCTGATCCTAGATAACTGATGCATAACCTGTAATCAAATCGCACAAGAGACAAATCTTTCTGTAGGAACGGTAAACAAAATCATTCATAAGCATCTGCAGTTTCAAAAAGTTAGCACACAACCAAATTAGCTGGCAACCAAGACAGATTTCTGCTTTTGACCAGCACAGAAAAGTAGGATTGTTCAGCCATATCGACAAATCTTTTAATGCTGAAGCCTTCCGTGCATTAGGTAAATGCTGGGAAAAGTGATTAAATGAAAGACGGGTCT
Source organism: Cryptoblepharus egeriae (assembly GCA_030015325.1). Classification (NCBI taxonomy): domain Eukaryota; kingdom Metazoa; phylum Chordata; class Lepidosauria; order Squamata; family Scincidae; genus Cryptoblepharus; species Cryptoblepharus egeriae. The sequence goes on from JAREYC010000005.1 coordinate 73,096,228, forward strand.
ATGCTGAAAAATAAATGCGTTTTCCACTCCTTGTGGAAAAGAATTTGTTCTTTTATTTCATAAACTCAAATCAAAAGTCCTGGTTTGATTTGAGCGTTACCCATATTTACAAAAGAAAATAGGCTTTGTGCACTTGCCGTGTCAATTAGTAACACTGCATGTAGTTTTGCACATGCCATTATTGGTCTGGCATTGGGGTGAGGGTGGAGAGGAGTACTTAAATTTAAAGAAGTGGTTGTGGAGCCCTGGAACTTTTATTCAATGTCGTAGTTATTTAGTTGTAAACTTGGCCCATATTCAGATATGTGTTTTCCCTGAAAAACAGACTTTGCAAGTAAGCTATGATAAATTTGTGAGCCTTAGTTCACATTAGGTTATCTAATGGGATAGAGAATGGAAGGGGAGAAGCAAGGACTATACAAAGAGGAATCCATATTGATTCCATATTGATAAAATGAAAACATATTTGGGGGAATGAGAGTGGCTAAACTTGTGCCTGGCTCCACTATGTGGAGCTGCTGAGTTCTCTGTAGTCTGTACTAATGGTGGTGCACTTGTACCTCCATCTGGACTGCTTATCTCAGGCTATTATCATCAATCAATCAATCAATCAATAGTATCTATATGCCACTTTTCAAAAAAAGTTCAGAGTGGTTTTCAAAGAAAATGAACTATCATGACAGATGAACTATCATGACAGATGACACCAGATAGGCATCCAGAGCAAGGTGACCATATGTCATAACTGTGAAAGAGGACAAAGACCCCTAAAATGTAGGACATACATGAAAAAGTAAGACAAGACAAAATAAAAGCTAAAAACAATCATGTATATTGCTTTAATGTGGTTACATATAATTTATTAATTACTAGAAGGCTATGTGCTGCCTGCTCACAGAGAAAAGGGATTTTTTTTCCAGGATGCAAAGCTAAAAAAAAAGAGGACAAGTCCTGGAAAAAGAAGACGTGTGCCAGTTTAGGCCAACTGTCAACACAATTCACCTGCTTTCCATTCCTGTGTAGGTGTGGGAAGGTTGGTGCCTGTCTGTGAACTGGCCTAACCTTCATAGGACTGGAGTAGAAGTGCCTTAAGGCACTTTTTGACACCCTGAGGCAGGGATGTCACTAGGGTTTGCATCCACCTCCCCACCCAGTGCAGGAGGCAAGCACGTCACCCCCATGCAGTGCACAGAGCAACAACCTGGATGGTGGGCATGGTTATGGGCCATAATCCCATCTCTGCTAGTGTTTTGGTGACATGTTTCAAAGTGATATTCAAGATAATTCAGAGTGGTTTATTTCATTGCATTCTGTTTGCATTGTGCTGTAAATTTGCTGTATATAACATGCAAAGTATCCAGTATTTTTAGTATTATTCATAACATAATTTTAGCTATTTTTGTCACTAGTGGTATCATCTCCCCCGCCCATGCACTAGATGAGCGCATCCCCTTTGCGCTAGATGAGGTGTTCAAACCCCAGCCCTGGGACCAGATGCGGCCCTCAGCATGCCTCAATGTGGCCCTCCGCAAGATCCCCCCACCTTCCCTGTGGGAAAGCATTGTATTGTCTTTAATACACACTTATATGTAAACTTATTCAAATTTGAATGTAAATCATTTTTCCAGCCCCAGACACAGTGTCAAAGAGATGATATGGCCCTCCTGCCATAAAGTCTGGATACCACTGACTGATATTTAAAAAAAAATCAAAACAGCATTTTAAAAAAGCTTTTAAAAACTGTTAAAACCCCAGAGGTATGAGGACAGGAAATTAGAGCACAATCCTAACTGTGTCTACTCAAAAGTAAGCCCCATTGTGTTCAATGGGATTTACTCCCAGGAAAGTGTCTTTAGGATTGCAGCCTATGTCTGATGGAAGGGAAAAGAGGAGCTTGGATTACCACCTTGGATTACCACCTTTGGAGTTTGTATTATTTTACAAGTAAAATAATAAAATAATTTTTTTAAAAATTCACCTTATCTTCTAAAGCTGGTTTTAATCTTTTTTTCAGTGTGTGGATGGGTGGGGAGGCTGCCTCCTGGAGTACATTTTAGCTCCAGGTACACAGGATCAGGACCATTCTGGTGGCCTTGCATTCCTCTGTGCCAGACCTGAACAGGACTCAGGAGCCCAGGCATGTTTGCTTACTCATGAGTAAACACAGTTGTGCAGTTCACTTTCCCTTTCCATATAACTCAATGCATGCAGAAGCTTGAAGGAAGGAAGCTTTATCTGGGGTGATTTGGGGGGGCTGCTTTCATTGGATTAGGACAATTCTGGTGTCCTTGGATTCCTCTCAGCCTGGCCTTTCCAATGGAGTAAAGCCACGATACAGGTCACTTTCACATCCCATAGAGATCAATGCATAATTTTGTTTTTTTTCTGTTTTTTCCGGCCACAACTCTGGAGAAGGAGGAGATATTTCAAAATGGAGTTTTGCATTAGATTCTGCTTTAAATTTCACATCCAGTGATTACATAACATGATAGGATACTCTGTTCCTTCGCAAAGTTGGGGTGTCACAGCCCTTAGTGTGCGTAACCCTTCTGGGTGCTCCCCTGGAGCAGTTCCCTCCCCTATCAATGTCTCTGCCCCAGGCCAGTGCAGCACTTGTCCCAGCCTAACCATAAGCATGCCTACTCAAAAGTAAGTCCCATTGTATTCAATGGGTCTTACTCCCAAGAAAGTGTATTTAGGATTGCAGCCTAAGTCCTAGAAGGTAGTAGATTATTCAGTGGTGGAGGTCTTTGGGCAGAGGCAAGTCTGTTTTGGCGTGATGTGGGGGTTTGAACTCAAATGGTATGTCTCTCCCAATTTTACTGTCATTCTGTGCAATGTTTTTTTCTCTTTTTAAAGCACTTTCCCAAATGCAAGACATATCACACATTTTCCTGTAGGTGGCTCTCTATTGAAATGTATGACTTTCCAAGTTAAATATTGTACCATAGCAACACCTTTTAGGGCACAATCCTAACCAATTTAGGCTGGCCTAACTCACCTGGCATATCTTCCCAGGATGGTGTAGGGAAGTTTGCATATGCCTGTTCACTGGCCTAAACCTTCCCTGGAGTGGAGCAGAAGTTCCTCTGGCACTTTTGTGACAGCACCAGGTTAGCACAGGACTTCTGCCAGGGCTTACACTGGCCTGAACTGGAGTTTAGGATTGGATTGCAGCCTATTAGTGGCAATCATATATGCTCAGGTGGACCATATGTCCTCTTTTTTAGCTTTGTGTCATAGAAAAAAACTTAAATGTCATTCTTTTTCATATGACCAGGTAGCACATAGCGTTATTGTAATAAATAAATTACATGTAACAAATTAAATGTAACCGTTTTAAATTTAATAAGTGTAGTGTTTTAATTTACATTATAGTTACGATAGCATTGCAGCGTTAGTAGTTTGCTAAGAATTTAAAATACTTGTAGACTACTTTTCTGCTAACACTACCTAAATGGGTTTACAAGAACTTCAATGTACAGTTCTTCTAGTAGTAAAACAATTTTCTGAGAAGTAAACAGTAGTAAAACAATTTTTACTACTAGTAGTAAAACAATTTTTTTAAATACAAACAGCACCTACTGAAATAAAAGCCCTGGAGGACAGGAAAGCTGTTCAGCGTGGTCATGATCCTATGTGTATCTACTCAAAGTTCCCTTGTAGTTAATGGGGTTTACTCTCACATTAATGTGGATAGGATTGCAGCCCCAGAAAGACTTCCAGGGCACTCAGTGGGACTCAGTACCCAAGCCTATGCATATTTACTCAGAATCAAGCCCCATTATAGTCAATGGAATTTACTCTCAGGAAAGTGTTGGTAAGATTAGGCTTTCAGTTCCAAGTAATTGCGAGTAGTAATTATAACCTCTTAGAGCACAATCCTAACCATATCTACTCAAAAGTAAGCCCCATTGTGTTCAGTGCGTCTTACTCCCAGGAAAGTGTGTTCGGGATTGCAGCCTTAATCATTTACCACTTGGGGTGGGGTGGTAGGTCACAGAACAACAAGGAGCAATCAGTCCTTATGGGGCACTGTACGAGTCTGATCCCCCCATATTCAGGGTGACCATAACCAAAAAAGAGGACAAGGCCCCCCAAATGTAGAACACCCCCAAAACCCCATGACAAACAACTAAAATGTGCTTTCATGGGCTTGAACACTATACTATTATTGAATTTAAAACTATTCCATGTAATTAATTAAACTAATTACATATAGAGCATATAGAGCCCTCATAATTTATTAGAATCATAAAATCATAGAGTTGGAAGGGGCACAGTAGGTCATCTAGTCCAACCCCCTGCCTGCAGCAGGAATTCCCCCTAGAGCATCCCCGAAAGGTGGGTGCTCGTGGAGCCTCTGCTTGAAGATCCCCAGTGAGGGAGAGTCCACCACCTCCCTTGGCAATCTGTTCCACTGCCGAACCGCCCTCACTGTCAGGAATTTTTTCCGGATATCCAACCGGAATCTCCTTTCTTGCAGTTTGTACCCATTGGTTGTAGTTCTGCTTTCAGAAGCAGCTACGAACAAATGAGCCCCTTCCTCCCTATGACAGCCCTTCAAGTATCTGAAGAGGGCAATCATGTCTCTTCTCAGCCTCCTCTTCTCCAGGCTGAACATCCCAGGTTCCCCCAACCTTTCCTTGTAGGGTTTCTTGTCGCTCTCCTCTGGACTTGCTCCAGTTTGGCTGCATCTTTCTTAAAGTGAGGTGCCCAGAACTGAACACAGTACTCAAGGTGAGGTCTGACCAATGCTGAATAAAGAGGAACTAGAACTTCTCTCGACTTGGAAGCTACAGACCTCTTAATGCAACCTAAAATGGCATTTGCCTTCTTTGCAGACGCATCACACTGCTGACTCATGTTCAGCTTGTGATCCACGGCGACTCCAAGATCCCGCTCACATGTACTGCCAAGCCAAGTATCCCCCATTTTATACCTGTATATTTGGTTTTTATTGCCCAAGTACAGAACTTTGCACTTCTCCCTGTTGAAATTCATTCTATTTGTTACAGCCCAGGATTCTAGTTTATCCAGATCCTCCTGGAGGTTTCTCCTGTCTTCTGTTAATTACAAGTAGGCTACATGCTGCCCACTTACACGGAAAAGGTGGGCACTCGAGTCCCTCCTCTAAAATCCAGGTCATCTGGAAAAAGGGGACACCTGCTCACCCTGCCCTAAGTTAGGAAGCAGCATGTTTGGAAGTGATGCACACTTTGGGCATCACTGACACTTTTTAATAAGCACACCTTTAAAAAAAAGATCCCAGGTGTTCAAGAGGAGAGGGAAGGAAAGTCAGGATCCTCCAAGTCTGGATCTTCTTTCGGTCCCCTGATTTTATCCACCCCCAGGAAATAATCTTCTTCTTGTTGTTGTTGTTGCTGCTCCTCCTCCTCCTCCTTCTCCTCCACCCCCCTTTCCCAGGGGAAGCCTTCTGGGCTGTGCAGGGTCAGCTGCAGCTTCTCTAAGCTCTCCCAGGTGGGGTTTCTTTGCAAAAAGCTGCTGAGCCTTTAAGTTGTGGGGAAGGAAGGCAAATATCTCAGCCTTTCAGGTGTGGACCCTCCTTGCAGGTGACCTCCTTTTGCTCTTGATGGTAAGAAGAGACCTGGAGGATCTTCTCCTCCTAACCTGTCTTTGATGTTTCTTTCCCCTCCTTTTGTTTTCTAGGAAAAAAACTCTCTGTTTTTTTTTAAAGTAAAGATGTTTGAGAGGGTCTACAACCTGTTGTAGATGCTTCCAAGAGTGTGTTTGTGTTAGCCATCCTTTTTGTTTCCTTGCAAACTTTCCAGTTTCTCTGATCTTTGATGGAAAAAAGCCTCAGTTGATTGTGGGGAAGAGATGAGTTTGTTTATCCTTCTCATCTTAGCTTGTGGATCAAAGCTGTGGATCAAAACTGCTCAGTCCTACCATCTTCCTATTAGGTATAGAACCATGTAGAATAGAGGGTAGAGTGTCTGTACTTTTAAGCATTGCATAGGAGAGGGAATTTTTACAGGTGTTGCTTTGCAAACCCTTCTGTGTTGAGTTAATCCTGCCTATATTCCCTCTTCTATGCAATGTACATAAAAGTATAGGCACTCTGTTCTCCATTCTATGTGGTCACCCTGGTTAGATCTAGGGCAAGATGCCTAATTGCCTCCTTCCTCACTTGTGACCATATTTATTATTTTATTATTGTATTGTATTGTATTGTATTGTATTGCATTTTATTATTATATTGTCTACTGTATTGTTTATTATTATATATAATATAATATGTATTTTTGCCTGCCTTTTTAACCTGGGTTTTTATTTTCTTTTACTATCTTTGTATGGTTTAACTGTATTATCTAGTTTTAATGGTATTTTAGTCTCTTAAATGTTGTTAGCTCACTTGGGTTTCCTTTTGTTAGGAAGAAAGGCAGGATACAAATAATATAAATAAATATTTCCTCTTTTCCCGGGACATGTACTCTTTTTTTTTTAGCCTGGTGTCCTGGAAAAAAAATCTTCAGTGTTTGCCTTTTCCTTGTGAACAAGCAGCATCTAGCTTTCTTGTTATTAGTACGTTATATATAATAAATTATAGGTAGTAGTTTTAATTTAATAATAGTGTTTTAAAGCAATAAAGGTGCATATCTTTAGCTTTTATTTTATTGTCTTACATTTTTCTTGGGTATCCTATATTTTTGTCCTACCCTCCCCCTTCTTAAATTTGTTTTGTACTGCATATACTGTAGTTTGTTTTTTAATGGCCCAGGAAGTTTAGGTTTTTTTGTCCCCTGCTCCCTGCCCCCTTTCAGTCCTGAGTGGTTCTGTACCTTTAGAAGGAGGGTGTTGGGGCAAAATTTAAGTAAATGTAGCTTTTTATGTCAGGGATGCTGAGATGGGAAGACCTTGTTGAATTGCTTTTTCCAGAGCTATATAGATATGGGAAATTTGCCAATATGGCAAAGATATGGCAGTCTTCATTCTCAGATGTCCTTTATTTTAAAAAGAGAGTTGTGCGGAACATTTTGATTCTGTAGGTAGATAAATGTAGACTGTAGAGCATATACAATGACTTCAGGTAAGGAAAGCAAAACATTGAGATATTTGGCTATAACATTATGAACCACATCTGTAATGCCCCAAGTTCTTTTCCATGTAAAAGTAAGATAATTTTTTCTACAGAATCTCTTTGCTGTATTCACCTTCTTCTTCTTCTATCTATATATATAAAAGAGAAAAGTCACTCACTCATCACTGCCCTGCCAAAACCACTGGGCCTAGAAGCGTGAAATTTGGGGTGGGTGTTCCTTTCGTGACTGAGGGGTGCACTAAGAACCGGTTTCCCGAAATTCCAACGGGAAGGGGGTGAAAAGGGGCACAACGTGTTTTCCTCCCTATACTTTGCATTGAGATTTGCTGACTCAGCAACATTCCACCCCAACTGCTGGGCCTGAAGCATGGAATTCTGGGAGTTCCTTCTGTCACCTGAATTCCCACCAAGAACCCAAGTGGAGAAATTTAACCCTTTAGGGGCTGAAAAGGGGGCAACGTGTTTCTGTCCTATACTTAACATGGGAGACTGAACAACATCCAGCCAATTTGGTGCATGGTGCCTGGTGCACGGGGGGGATGTTGTTCGGAGGAAGAGGTTGCACTGGTGAGGATGCTGCGCGGGGGGGGGGAGTTGCGCGGGGGGGGGGAAGTTGCACAGGGGGGGGAAAGTTGCACAGGGGGGGAAAGTTGCACATGGGGGATTGATGTTCATGGGGGAAGTTGCACATGGGGAAGTTGAGCATGGAGGGTTGATGCATATGGGGGGAATGGCATAAGGGGGAATTTTACTCCCGCAACGCAGGTACACTTTTTGCTAGTATATATATAAAAGAGAAAAGTCACTGACTGACTGACTCACTGACAGACTCATCAACGCCAAAACCGCTGGGCCTAGAAGCATGATATTTGGGATGGGTGTTCCTTATGTGACCGAGGGGTGCACTAAGAACCAGTTTTCCGAAAATCCAGCTGGAAGGGGGTGAAAAGGGGCACAAAGCGTTTTCCTCCCTATACTTTGCATTGAGGAATCGATGATTGAGGGATGTTCTGCCCCAACCCCCAGACCTAGAAGTATGAAATTTGAGGAGGGAGTTCCTTCTGTCATATGAACACTCACCAAGAACCAATGTGGAGAAATTTAACCCGTAAGGGCTGAAAAGGGGTACAACATGTTTTTGTCCTATACTTAACAATGAAGACTGACCAACATCCACCCAATTTGGTGCTCGGTGCCCAGTGGAGGGGATGTTGTTTGGAGGAAGAATTTGCACTGGGGCTGCTGGTGCGCACGGGGTGGATGAACATGGGGGATGTTGCGCATGGGCGTTGATGTGTGTGGGGGATTGATACGCCATGGGGTGATGGCGTATGGGGGAATTTTACTCCTGCAACGCGGGTACACTTTTTGCTAGTTTATTTATACAAAAGTTAAACCCAGCAGTTACAGTCATCATCATGTAAATACACCCTTGAATGTGGGCTAACAAATATGTTAGAACAACTTTCTAAAGACACTGCATACAAATTTGACTGCCATTTGACTGTATTAACTAGTTTGAAAGGATGAAAATTGCGTGTATTTTGTCCACTGTTTTAACTGTCAGACATACTTAATATGCAACCAGCTGTATTTCTTCAGTGCAGGCAAGGAATGTGTGCAGATTATTTAACCCAGTGGTTTTCAAACTTTTTAGCACTGGGACCCACTTCTTTAGAGTGACGTTCTTTCAGGACGCACCAGAAATAATGTCAATAATCTGGAAGTTATGCCATGGCTAGAAGTGACATCACAAGTTTAGGCTTCAAACCTAAGTAGCGATTAGCCAAAAGTAATGTGATGTACTTGTTCTTTTATTTTGGATAGTAAATAGTACAAAATCCTAACATTCAAGCTCAGAAATCAAAGCAGAACAGACTTGAGAAATGCTGATTTAATCTACCTTTGTCCAAAGTTTTGGTTCACAAAAGTGGTACATGTTGCTGAAAGACAGAAGGTTGGCTATATTTTATATAACACAGTCAGTGTGGATGTTTTACGTACAATGAAAAGCCAGATCTTTGTGCTGAGCATTTTATTTGTGAGGGTGAATGGCCTTTCCTTACCTATTTATTTATTTTCCTAATTTATACCCTGCCTTTCCTCCCCTACAAGAGGGAGCCCAATGCGGCTAACATCAGAGAAGAATAAAACACCATTAAAATAGCTAATAATTACAGGTTAAAACATAATTAAAACACAATTAGAATAAATAAAAAACTATGAACAATTAAAAACAAGCTAAAAACATTTGTTAAAAACAATAAAATAAAACAATAAAACAACTGCCCCCAACCTCTGCCCTGTTTAAAATGCTTTTTTAAAATAAAAGGTTTTAAGGCTCCACCTGAAGCTCTGTACTGAGGGAGCTTTCCTCAGTTCTAAGGGGAGGGAGTTCCAAAGCCGGGGTGCCACCACTGAGAAGGCCCTATCTCTGGCCGCCACACCTCTCACATCTCTTAGTGGCGGCACAGTCAGTAGGGCCCCCTCAGATGACCTTAGGTGATGGGTCGGATTGTACAGAAGAAGGCGGTCCCTCAGATACCCTGGACCCGAGCCGTTTAGGGCTTTAAAGGTCAGGACCAGCACTTTGAATTCAGCCCGGAAACGAATGGGCAGCCAGTGTAGTCACTGAAGCAGTGGCCGACAGAGTTGAACCGACAAGCCCCAGCAACCACATGGGCCGCTGCATTCTGGACTAGTTGAAGCTTCCGGACTGTCTTCAGAGGCAGCCCCACGTAGAGCGCGTTGCAATAATCTAGTCTCGATGTCACTAGGGCATGGGTCACCTTGGCCAGATCCGAGCGACTCAGGTATGGTTGCAGCTGGCAGATCAGCCGAAGCTGAGCAAAGGCTCCCCTAGTCACAGCCGTCACCTGGGACTCCAGAAGCAGCTGCAAATCCAGGAGAACCCCCAAGCTGTGAACCTGCTCCTTCAGTCATACAAACCATACCTACAATCATACAAACCATTTTATCACCTCATTCGTCTGAATGTGTATAGATCAGGCCTTATTAACAAACAATCCTTGTTTGTAGTTTCAGTTTTGGAAGTTGGGGGAACTAAGGGCGCAATCCAGAGTAACTATGGGGAGATTTTGCTCCAATTCAAGAACAATTTGCTCTGCATTGCAATATGAATTTCCCATAAGTTTTCTCTAGGTGGTGCAGTAACGACAGGTGCATGTAATGTCTCTTACGTGCTCCCGTAGTTACTCTGGATTGTAGGGCTAGGCATGTAATAATTTTGTAAGTGCCTGTCAAATGTTTGCTGCAGAAACTGAAAGGAAGATGTATGACTGTGCACAACTGTGTGCAGTTACACAGTAAAATTGTGGGGAAAAGGCTCTTAAATGCTATAATCTAATTAAAATAAGATTGGAAATGTAACTTCATTGTTTCTCATGGTTTATTCAGTGCCTTTGAGGTTTCACTTGAACTTAGGAAAAGTACAGTGCAGGTACATTTTTACTCTAGTGACATTTGGTTACATTTTTGAATGACATAGTTTACTCCTTGTTCACAGGCACTTCATGAAGTGGATCATGGCCTCATCAACCAGTTACTGGTGGACTCTGAGGAGAATCTCAGTGTATGCACAGAGAAAATGCAAACCTCCTCTCCCTATCATTGGAGTACTGACTGGAGCTTTTGGGTAACTTCATTAATTTTTCTCAAGTTTTACTCTTCTGTTTTATTCAAGGGCATTTAATGGTGTTTGATTAAACCAATTCCCAATTTGACATAGCAAGTGTGTAATTATCATGTAGTGTGATAATTTCAGAGACTTATTTCATACTAAGTTGTTAGGGGACTGCAGTTGCTCCGTGGTTAAAAGCACTGTGCCTGTCTACTTGAAGGCAACAGGACATCAGGATATGAGCCATACAAAAGAGTGAGTCCCATTTAGGGTTGCCATAATTCCTTTCCACAAAATTGGGACAGGACTCTGTCCCATTTGCCAGTATGTTAACATGATCTCTCCAAAACGGAACTGTTCCTGGTTTTTCGGGACAAATTGCAGCCCTACTCCCATCACTTCTCCCAGCTCTTGCCAACATAGCAGTTCAAAAACACATGAATGCAAGTAGATAAATAGGTTGCAACCTGGCAGCAACAACACCAGCAGGTTTCCTCAGTTTCATATCTAAACATGGATTGGATGACTCCAGTACAGTATAGTGCAATGCTCTTCAAAGTGGGGGTCACAAAGACTGAGAGACCACCATCTTAATAGTACTTGATAGCTGGCATATAGTGGAATTTAGTTTCATTTATTTATCACATGTTTATTCCACTCTTCTTCCAAGGAGTTCAGTGTAGCAGTTAAAGGATTAATAAATTTTGTCCTTAGAACAAGCGTTTGAAGTAGGGTAGGGCTGAAAGGTAATGAACTTACTATGGGTTTCCCACATAAAAACCCAGCATTCCAGTTTCTTTTACCCATAATGTTGGGTGGGTATTTGATGTTTGACAACTCAGCGTTTTATACTTAGCTACCGATGGCATTTCCCTTTTTGATTCCATTAAACTTGACAAAACTCAATAAACAAACTGTGTAACCCTGCAATCCAGAGTAACTATGCGTGCACGTAAGAGACTTTACATGCACCCGTAGTTACTGCACCACCTAGTGAAAACCTATGGGAAATTCATATTGCAATCCAGACCAAATTGTTTTTACACTGGAGCAAGGACTCCCCATAGTTACTCTGGATTGCGTCGTTAGACTGTAATCCTATCCACCCTTAAACCTTATCCCATTGACTTTAATGGCACTTACCTCTAAGTAGACATTCATAGGATTGGGTTCTAAAGCATCTTTCATACATTTGACACTTATACAGTGAATGTACATGGATTAGATGGGATCATGATAGGAAGCTATAGCTCCAAAAAGTTCATTCACTTCAATTGCAATGTACCTGTGCGCATACAAACTCTAGACTGGTTTTTGTAGTTGGGGATCCTTAAAATCAAGTAGGCATCAATGCCATACCATATACCGATGGAATCGTTTTGGAAGTAGAAATCTTGTGTAAGCCAGACTGTAATTTGATGTAAAAGGAATGGGAAATGTGAGGTTTTCACAAGTATATTTTGATGTTCAGTTGGGCCATTCAGCAGGTGGCATTGGTGAAAATGCAAAACTCTGAAGAACAAGAAATCTCATTTCCAAACTGTTTTAAACCTATCCTAAGATCTCTCAGCTTAAAAAATTCTTGCTATACCCAACAAAATTGTGGAGGGCAGTCCATCAAGCAATGCTGTTTCAGGCCTGGAAGAGCTACCTGAGCTCTCCTTGATTACCTGCTTAAATTATTAAGTATGCTCCAGGCCTGGGAAATCTGAGTCATAGTTAAATGACTTGTCTGCATTTGTGAATCAGGTGCAGATCGGAAACCTTCAGCTCTGTGCTTTTTCCTCAAGATAAAGTAGCTCTTTCCCAGTTGAGGCAACAGATGATAATATTAATTTTACTCCATCGCTCTGAAACTTGGAAAACACTTATGTGTATTTCAGGACAGCCTTTAATATGTTTGGAAAATTAATGTAGTTTGACTCTTAAGTACTGTAAGTTGCTCATGATACACATCCATATCCTCAAAAGTGAAAACATCACATGCATTCCTAAATAGGTAATAAACCTGGGAATTTATAGGTATTTCAGCATTATTATTTTTTCTCCTCCAGGTGTTTTGAATTTGAGGGGGAGGAGAGGTGAAAAAGGCAGCAAGGAGAAGAGCTATTATCACTCTTCCATCTGCTGGTCCCCCTTTAAGCATGGAGTGTGTCCTTCTCTCCAACAGTGACTATAGACACACCAACTGCCTTGTGCCAAAGAGGAAACAAGGAATATCTCTTCACTGCCAGTCTTTTCCCATCATGTGGTCATAGTTGTGATATCATGATGACTTTTTTATTTTAATTATTCTGTTTGTACAGGCGAGTTATTGTGAGCTGCTTGGGAGCCAATGGGGAAGGAGAGATAAAATTCTCCTAAATAAATAAAATCAGAACTGAGATTTACTTCTTATTCCTTTATGTTTGCCACTAATGGTTCTTAAGACCTGGAAAAAACACTCTGTAGGGTGTTTGTTTTCAGCTAATCAGTGTAATGGTACAGGAAGGTAAGACCCATGTTGTTAATTAAGTCCTAGTTGCAGGCCCAAATGTGGCTGTGATGATTTCCATAAAACGATAATTATATCTCCAGAGATTTATTTTATTATTAACAGATGCCATGCTCGAATAGAGTAGTGCTTGTTGCTGATTTTTTCCTAGGGCTATTGATTTAGACTGCATGGGATATACTTGTAGATTCACTAATGTTGCTTTGAGAGAATTAGCAAATTTCTGTAATTACTTATAAATACTTTTTGGGATTTGGGCAGCCCACACCTAAGTTTCCCAACACCCAGAGGAGCATTGGTGCCATCCCATCCTAAGAGGCTATACCACTGCTTAGGGGTTCACTTACCTCCATCAATGGCACATCTAACTGGTGTGCCTATCGGCACCTAACTGGTGTGGGCCCAGCATTGCAACTGCCTCCTGGCACCTAACTGGTGTGGGCCTAGCACCAGTGCTTCCTTTTTACTGGGTACCATAATTGTGTTTTATGGCACGTTTATAGCACCTGGTGCTAGGGCTCAGTGGTATTGTTTGGAGAGTTAAAGACTGAGCCCAAAGGCAGCTCAATCTTTTATAATTTTGTCCATAATTTCATTTGTAAGATTTGGCAAAACACAGAATATTTCTGACTGTTTTTTAATGGTGCTTCTGTGTTTAATACTTGGCATGCATGTCTGAAGTTGATGAAGGTAAATTTATAAGAAGAGCTATAATGATGAAGCTTAAGTTTATAGGATGAGCTATAATGAACTGTGGTTATGAAGAGTAATGAAGGATGGATCTTGTGGTTTACTGCTTTTATGACTTGTGTCTCTAAAAATAAATATGTTAATAATTTTCTTTGTTATAAAATGAACAGATACTCCCTAATTTTAATACTTGGTATTTATCCTTATTCATGGTGGAGTAAATTGGTGTGGTCTTTAGTGAGAATCCAGTATAGATTAGTCATAAACCCCTTCTCCTATTTTAAAAAAAGTTTTTAAGGTTATATATAGAGAGAGGTTTAAAACAAGGAACAATTTTGTTTTATAGTAGTGGTAACTACTGACTGTGGTACTGTCTAGTGGTAACTAGACTAATTATTCTGTGGTAACTGAATAATTAGCTGCAGTGGCTGAGAGCTCTAGTCTGACCCTTGGGAAAATCTTTGAGCTTTAGCCTGTTTCCTTCATAGAAGGTAGGGATAGTTGTCTTCAGGCTTGCATATTATGCTCACCTGGTTACCTGTGGCTAGGAGGAACTGTTGCTAAGTGGAGAGAGTGTTACAAAGCTTGAGTTCTTTTATGCGCAGGAAATTTCACCAGGATAGGTGGGCAGGTAAAAGAAATGTGAACTATTAACTTGTGAACACAACTTACTAGAAAGGCTTTCAAGATATGGAAGTTCTGTGATAGATCTTATAATGACTCAAGATTACCTTGCAGGAAGAATTAGAACTGAATAGATGTGAAAGAAAGTTCTTTCTTGCTCTTCCACTTAAAAAGAAATCTGAAAGAGGTAAAGACCCGAGCAGAGTGGCCACTCTTGTACATGGTGTTCAGATAATCTGGTCACAAAATATAGCATGGTGGTGGAGTCGGATGCTGTGGCAGATGTGTTGGCATGAGTCGGATCAGGTGGTAACATTCCACAACTAAATGTTGAATATTACAAGTCTCTGTAATTGTAGGGAACTGTCATTTTCACCATCTTATGTAATGCTAATTAGGAGTTTCAATAACACCTGGCAGGGTTCTTAACTGTCGGCTAGGCTCTGTTCTTGCGTTGTGATTCATAACAGATATGTGCATGACATCATCATTGACAACATGTTGTCAAACATTAAAAGCAGGTGTCTTTAACACTCAGCAAGCAATCTGTCTTCTGGGATGAGCACAGATGTTCACAAGCTTCTTCCTGATTATGTAGGTAAGAACTGGAAAACTCCCACATCCCCCTTACCCTAAGCCCACTGGGCTACCATGGCTGTGCCATGGCTACCACTGCGCACAACAGCTCTATATGATGGAATTTTTAGTATAAAGCTGTGCTTCTAATGAACCTTATGCTCAGTTCACCCTTGGAGGAGGTTATACTCTTTTAAAGGTAGGTTCTGTTTGTTAATTTTAAAACATCTTGCAAGATATTAGGATTTATCGGTAAAATTTGAATCATTTACATTTTGGGGCTTCAGAAATAAACATGCATTTTTTAAGTGACATGTAGTGTCTATAAGTTTTGAACAGTAATTTTTCATGGTGGTATTTTGTCAGATCTTACAACTCTTATGTCTGGTCCACCAAAGTGAGAGTGGTACTTGCAGTGCCTTTTCTCAAGAAGGGCGATGAGAGAATACAGTGAGTTATTTTGCCCTTTTTATTTTAACGCATTCTTTTTGGAAAAGAAAACATAGTCCAAAGTACCGTATAGAGGTCTCAAGCTACAGAAGCCATGCTTTGCCTTTATTTATTTTGTGAAAAAATGAATAAAAGAGAAAATAGTATTGCCTATTACTTAGCCTTATTTCCATTTTATTGAGGCTTAGTTCTCACTTGTGTCTGGACTATTATCGCTTCAGGTCTCATGTAACTAAGGGTGCAATCCTAATCAATTTAGCTCAGCACAGCTCACCCACATGTTCTGGCAGTGGCATGGGGAGGCTGGCACATGTCTATGCACTAGCCTATGCCCCCCCCTTCCCAGGGAAGGTGTAGAAGTGCCTTACGGCACTTTTGTGACACCCCCAGGCCAGCAGGGGACTTGTGCCAGGACTCCTGCCAGACTAACCAGGGGTTAAGATTGCAGCCTGAATATCCCACCATTCATAAAAATTTATTCTGCATGAAAAATGAGAGGTAATTAAATCTATGAAAGATATTTGAGGCTTAAAGAGTGGGGCTTGCTGAAAGACTTATTAAGAATACTGCATTTATACAGGTGTAACCTATTTTCATGCAAATTATTTATATGCAATTTTGCCTCAAAGCGAATGAGATTGGCTCTTTAAATGTCTCTTTCGCAGTTAATGATTAGAAATGGCCTGCTTGTCTTGGTAAAGGGGCAGGCAATAAATCTTCCACTCTGTCAGCATAAGAATCAGATCTCATGGACCCTTAGGTTGAAAGGACTCCTCCAGTGGTGGGATTCAAATAAATTAACAGGTTCTATGTCCTAATAACTTAAATTAACAACAGGTTCTATGTTCTCACAACCAGGTGCTCATTAGCAAAGGATTCTATAGAACCTGTGAGAACCCCATGAAGCCCACTATTGGACTCCTCCCTTCCCAGTGATAATCCCTTCCACATCTGAATAAAGAAGAGAGCAGCCTTAAATAGAGTTGTTTTAAAGCAGGGAAAAAGCATTGCATTAGCATTGCCTAATTGAACTCCCTTACTAAATGAATCCTAACTTATTGGTTCATTCGTTACCATGGTAAATAACTGCTTTTTTATATAGCAGGAAAATAGCTATTCATGGGAACTTTTTAGTGTATTTACACCATGATCTGGGATATATTTAATAGCCATACCTCTCCCTGCTTAGGGAGGAAGCTTGGTGCGTCTGAGCCACCCAGAGGTTCATTCAGGCTTTGAATAACATTGTGAAATTCCAGGTCAAAACTTGCACATGATCTTTTATAGGAGAAGTCACAGAAGAGAAATAAAAATATGAAGCACTAGTAAACAGGGAGTCTGATAGCTGACAGTGTCAGGTGCATTTCAGCTAAATGGGAAACCATCTCTTTGGAACGTCTGCCAATCATTTGACAAATGGATACAAAGCACAGTTGGGAAAACATCATCAATCAAAATGCATACTGGACTGAATTTGGAACCCTCTACATGGAATAATATTTGTGTTATTAGTTATCTATAGGCTTTCCCAAGCATGGAACAGTGAAAATTTCTGAAAGTTCAAGCGCAGCCTAGCATATCACATTTCTAATGCTTTATAATTATCTTCCTAAAATAACTTGTTTTTTACTTCCCAGAAGAAAATCTGACCTATGGCTTCTTTGTGAAAAATATTGTAAAGAAATCATGTATTTTAAAAAACAAACCCTTTATGTTATTAGATTACCAGTGCAATCTTAAGCATGTCTACTCAGAAGTAAGTCCCATTGTGTTCAATGGTACTTACTCCCAGGAAAGTGTGATTAGGATTGCAGCCAACATCACATTCCAACAGAGGTAGACAAGCTTTATGCAAATGAAGAAAGAGACTTCCACGGAGATCACGTACATGACTGTATCACTGAGAAAGTATGATCTCTCTGTCATAATACCAAACTATTAGTGTACCACACTGAATACTGTGGTATCTGTGAGTCACACTTGGCAATTACGGTATTTTCAGATACTTTGCATCACCATGAGTAGGTGAAGACTGATTGCTAAGGACATGCAAATGTGGTTAAGAATTTAAGTATAAATTATGGTTTAATGATAGGGCAAGATGCATATGTGTGTGTATAGAAATACCTTTTTCTATACACACTAGTTTGTTCAGATCTCCAAGCGACATCCATCCCTGCTTTGATTTGTGTGTCTCTGAAGGTTGCCCTTGTTTATTTGGAAAAACTAGTTTCTTGGATTTGCTTAAGTACAGTAGTTGGTCCTTAGACAAAACATACATGTGGCCTACTATTCTGGCCAATTTTAATTAATAGACAGCTAATTTAAGAGTAAAATAAATCTAAAGTACAAAGCTCTAGAACAGTGGTTCTCAATCTTCCTAACGCCGTGACCCCTTTCTAAGTTCCTCATGTTGTGGGGATCCCAACCATAAAATTATTTTCGTTGCTACTTTATAACTGTAATTTTGCTACTGTTATGAATTGTAATGTAAATATCCGATATGCAGGATGTATTTTCATTGTTACAAATGAAATGTGTGTTCTATGCACACAATGAACACAATGGGATTTATTTCAGAGTAGGCATGCATAGGATTGGGCCCTGAGGCTGCAGTCCTATCCACATTTACATGGGAGTAAAAGCCCCCTGACTATAATGGGATTTATTTCAGAGTAGGCTTGCATAGGATTGGGCCCTGAGGCTGTCAGTCAGCCCCAGTGCACGCGCAGCTACAGCCGGAGGTCTGGCAAGCCTGACCTGGCCCCCTGCACCAGAGGTCTTCAGGCGACCCCCAGGAAAGCTCTAAGCGACCCCAAAAGGGGTCCCGACCCCCACTTTGAGAAACGCTGCTCTAGAAACATTTCCATTTCCCGCAAAAGAAACTCTGCAACATTGTCTCCCTAGATTGTGCAAACCGTACCCTAACAAAGGCATCTTCCCAAATGTACAGCATCACAGCCTAGATGTGCATGACCATAAGATCATTTGAAAATGTGTGAATGCATTGATGTTTTTCCTGACTTCAAGCCAGGAAAATCAACCTAGGCAACTCTGCTCTGTGGGGCAACACTGCAATATTATGGGAATGTGCTTCTAGGCTCATGCTGAACTTTTTGCACAGTAGCACCTCATAATGCAGTACTTGATTGTCTCTTTGGATTTAGCATAGTACATAAGTCTTAAGATCTCTGAATTAAAAAAAATCCTTGATAGAATTGTGTATTGAATCCTCTTTGATATTGATTCTTGGTCTAGGAACATAAGGAAATTGAAATTTTAACAGGTCGCAGGCTTGACCAGGAGCATGGAGGATCCCACAGTGTTGATGTATACCAAAAGTTGGGGTTTCTTGTTAGCCTTGCTGCTTGGCTTGTCTGGGGATGTAGAAAACATTGCCTAAATTTGATTGTGATTCTATAGCTCGGTTGGTAGAACATATACTTTACAATGAATAGGATTTTGGATAGCAGGGCTTGGATGTACCATGATGTGAGATTTCTGCAAGCCACTGCATGTCCAAGTATAAAATGCTGTGGTAGATGACTCAAGATATGGGTATATGTATGAATGCTAATTTTATATGGCTTCACCTGCTCCACTGATATTCTCAAGGTTTGTCTAGCCATGAAGTGAGCTAATGTGGCTTGTGTGAGCAGTGGATGGTAAGGGGGGCAGATTCAGGGACCCCTTCTAAACTTTAAACCTCATTTAAAATTATGAGGAGGTACCTCTAATTTTGTTGGTGTGAATGTGTGGTACTGATTTGTTAGGTGTGGTATCTGAACTGTCCATTCTATTATTCTTGGTCTTGGGGTTCCATTATCTGTCTATCATTGAAAGATATTGGAGGATAGCATATGAAGCGATTTTCTCTTTAGGCTTTTGGTCTAAAACACTATCAGAACTCAGGCCTTGCAGTTAATGCTAGACTGATCTTTCATTTTGACTATATATTGTGTGGGCAGTTTTAAAAAACTAGTTGCTATTTGATAGTCTAGAACCAAAGTTTCATGTGCTGCCGGTTTCATATTCAGTACTAGATTCCATGTTGCCATTGACTTGGCATGCTATTAACCAACATTGTAGAAAAATAATTCTTAATTCTGGCTTATATGATAAATATTCTGTTTTATCGGATTTCCCGCAGAGATGTTCCTGAAAATGCATATTCTGGCAAGAGCATTTAAGTTATCTGTACATTGCACAATTAACATGAACGTTTTCAACTCTTTCTCCTTTAGCTGCTACAAATAAGAGGGGGGCTGGGCCAAAGATGGGAGCCCAGACCTCTATTTGCCAATAGTCTCTTGGAAGAGTGCCTTCTGCTTAGGAGACAGTCTTTTCCAGAGCAGTTCAGGGGAAATGAAGAGGAGCAAAAAATGAATGAAAGTGAAATGCAGGCCTGATTTCTTGAAAGGTTTTCCATCAGTGAAACTGTGAGTAGGTGTTAAAGTTCATTCAAAACTAATCCCCAAATCCAGAGTAACTACAGGAGCACATAAGAGACTTTACGTGCACCCGTAGTTACTGCATCACCTAGTGAAAACCTATGGGAAATTCATATTGCAATCCAGAGTAAGTTGTTCTTCCACTGGAGCAAGGAATCCCCGTAGTTACTCTGGATTTTCCACTATGACAATTGAAGCATCCTGCACCCTGTTTCTTAAGGATGTGAAGGTTTTCGTCTCCTTTGTAAAACAGCAGCATAGCGCTGTCAACTGATTTAAAATTTGGTAGCGATTGAAGGTGTTTTCTGGAGAAGCAAGTAGGATTTTGTTGTTACATTTAACATCCTGAGAGGAATGGTGTAGAGAGGTAGCAAAAAATACCTTTTTAATGAAGCTAATGCTGTGTTGACTTCAGGATCATCAGATGATACATCCTGATTGGACGGGCGATAGCTCAGTCGGAGAACACATTAATTGAATCCAAAAGATTTTAAAGTTAAATCCCTGATGTATCCAGTTAAATACCATATTTATTTGAATTTCACCTTTTCTAGCCAAATTTATTCTCCAAAATCAGGGTGCACATTAAATTTGATGGTTCATTAGATATAAGTATGGTATTTTTATTATAAGTATAGATCAGTATGAAACCCCAGTAACTATATTGTAATTTAAAAAGTAACATAAACCATTGTTGTATAAAGCAGTGCATTTGGGTAAAACTCATAACATAAACCCATTGTTGTATTATTATCAAATTCCTAATTGTTGTATGCAGTAAAATTAAATTTTGCAAGTCCTTTGTAGCCATGCATTACAACTGCCAGTAGTTTTCCCCCCTCTCGCCTGGGTTTCCTTCTGGTTTTGGAGTCAGAACTGGGGACTTATTTATTAGTATAGACTAGAACAAGAACTGGATAGAACTTGATAAGAGGCTGTAGGGAAGGGATCTTCTAAATTGTTCTCATAAGTCTGGAATTGAGGAGGAAAATTTCAGTTTTCCCATTATCAGTTACACTGGTAACTAGCTTTTTCTATTCTGTATTTGAACTATTAGCATAGTTCAAAAGAAGGGCCCCACAGAATGTGCATGATATACACCTCCCTTCCCACATACGTATATCCCTTTATCCACTCGCTTCACTGCAATTTTCAAGGGTAAACATGCGTTAACCATAATCTGTCCATATGCCTGCAAACTATAGACCTGGGACAGCTTGCTGAAGGGAAAGTAGGTGTTGGTTTGAATGTATGAACACCTGAGAATCCCACGTGCATTTTTTTTAGTTTTGTGAGGGAAGAAAGGTTCAGCATAAAATAAACCCCCTATCCGTATACTATCACTTATGCCACTTCTGGAAATGCAGTGGCAGGTATTCTTAGCTCTGCATGCTTTCCTTGGCTGAGAAGTCCTAAGAGAATAAAAAGGATATGGGTTTTCATGCAGAAGCATAGACTGACATAGCATCGTGTATCTAATGTACATCCCTATAGCTAACTCATTTCTTATTGAGGTATACACAAGCTTAGTTAAACTGAGGCTTATAGAATTGCTTTTCATTACTGAATTTGCTGATAGGTCATTGTGTAACAGCCTTGCCTGGAAAGCACTGAGTTAGTGATGTAAAAGTTCTTTGTAGTATCGATTTGTGGAAGGTCATTTACATAATCTAGTCATCCCATGATGTTGCAGTAATAAAACTGACCATGTCTAAACAAGTTGACTGATTCATACATTTCAATAATATTGATGCACATTAATTTTTCAATAAATTCAAATAACTTCAATGCATTTTCTCACATTAATTGACAAGGTGGTGTGGTGTGTGATTCTATTTTGGGGATTTCTAGTCTTATAGGTTGCCACATTCTATTCTGAAAGCTGCATTCTGCTCACTTGCACAATATTTTCTTTCACAAAAGATATTTGGATTATAGAGTTAGGCTACAGTCATGCTCAAATTATATATTTTAACATAGACATGATAAAGGAGATCCTGATGATTAGTTTCAAAGTTAAAATCAGTCATGGGTAAACAGGGGCCATAATCAGAGGCTGGAGTGCTTTTGGAGACCTGCTACATGCCATTCTAATCCTCCTTGGAACACACTATTCCCCTTACGAGGAAAACATATACCTGTATATTTTCACCAAAAGGGGAATTAAGAGATGTGTGGGGTGACTTACTAGAGCAATCCTAGCACTGGTCACCAATCCATTCCTCTTTAGTGCCTGATTTTTGACTTAAAAGGTACTTTATATCCTCAGAGTGGACTTAAGAGTTAATTACTTGGGTGGAAGGAAGCAGCTGTGTTACTTTAAATAGGCCTATTCCAAAAATTATCTGAATTGTCCTATCCAGTTTTCCCTCAATATCAAAGATTATTCTGATCATGTGTCACAAGCAGCATGGGGATTCCACTTTGTTTAGATAATCTGATTGAAGCTAGATATATTTGCTGTCCTAAAAGTTCTAGCTAAACAGTGATTATCATCTTTGTTCCATTGATGGAAAAACAAGCATGGCTTAATATGTCTACAAAGGGTTTCAAGGCAAGGTAGTGTATAGTGTAGTGGTTCTGATGCTAAACATAGACCTGTTAGATCCAGATTGAAATGCTCAGCCAAGAAGTTTTGTGACTGACCTGTGGGCCACCCACTATGTCTCTGCCTAAGCCTTCTCAAAGGGTTGAGGTGAGGACAAAATGAAGGGAGTAACTAAATGCACCATTTTGTGCTCCTTGGAGGAGGATGGTATAAAAATATGTGAGTGTTAGGATTTGAGATCTAGTTTGAATAATGCTTAGATTTGAGACTCCCAGAGTTTTGATTTTTAGCAATGTTCCCTTGGTAAGGCATTTGGACTACATTTTGGTCTATGTGTACATGCAGGAGTCCTTCTTTTACAGAAAGGGAGTTAAGGTACTTAGCCTGCTGTTGGGCGAGGCGGGAGGTCATCTTTGCAATTTTTGAAGGAAATTTTATGTAGAGCTAGTGTGTTGAAAACAGGTACAGAGTTCAGGGTACCTGATGGCCTAACTAGATGTAATGGAGGTGCATACTACTTCTGCATGACTACTTCTGACATTGTTCTTCCTGCGAATGCGAATACCTTTATTGGCATTAAGATTACAACAGAACAAAAACATCAAAAGAAGAAGAACAATATTATAGGGAAAGGGTTGGAGTATGGAAGGGAGAAAAAGGGGAAGTTAATTCAAAGGAGGGATAAAGGGAGGGGAGGGAACTAGTAGGAAAGGATAGTTTAATAATTTGATTTAAAAAGCTAGCAACAGCAGTTGTAATTTCTGGTGAATTATCGCTCAGTAAAGCAAAAGTGGGGTCAATGAATGGGCCAGGAGGGCACCACAAAATGGGATCCAAGTACTGTTTACGGAGCAAACAATGTGTTGGACATCCTATTTTTCAGGATTGTTCTTCCTTGTAACTTCTAGTAAGAGAGCCTTAGCTGGTGGTTAAAGAATGAACTGTGTATCAGAAATTCCCTAGTCTGGATTTCATCTCTGCCTCTAACTGCTTTGATAGGTGGACTTTGGTAGGAGCTAAGGCTAGGGTGGAGTGGATTTCCCATTAAAAATGTGGAGATAGTTTACCTTTCCTTTCATGGTAGTATAAGACAACATCACAATAATACATGGATGCATCCTGTCGAAACCAAGATGTGATGCGTCTTTGGAAATAAGTTGTAGTTCTTTCATTAAGGGTGCAATCCTAACATAGGATGACACAACTCATCGGTCTCCCCATTCCCGTGGTGATGTTGGGAGGCAAGCATATATCTCTTCACTGGCCTAACTCACCCTCAGGAGTGGTGCAGAAGTGCCTTTACAGCACTTTGGTGATGCTCAGGACTTGTGCTGAGGATTGGGCCAATCTAACTGGGGATTACCGTTGCAGCCTGTGTCTTGTCTGACTCTTCCTGACCTCATGGGCCACAGCACGCCAGGTCCTCCTCTCTCCTGTTATCTTCCAAAGTTTGTCCAAATTCATATTTGTTGCTTTGGTGACACCATTTAACCACCTTATCTTCTGCTGTCCCCTTCTCCTTTTGCCTTCAGTTTTCTTCAGAATCTTTTCTAAAGAGTCCTTCTCATGGGGAAAGTATTTGAACATCAGCTTCAGTATGTGTCCTTCCAATGAACAGACAGAATTTATTTCTTGTAGGATTGACTGATTTGATCTTCTTGTAGTCCAGTTGAAGGGACTTCAACACCATAATTCAAAGAGATTTTGTCAGTATTGTATTACTGTAAGAAGCATACAATGTGATATGTATGTTTCATATTTTCATTTTCATATTAGTAGTATTGGCATCCATCAGTCTCAAAAGACTATGGTATGATGCTTGATGCTTTATGCGAATCATGAAGGCCTGGGTAGATTAATATGAAGGAAAGGCTGTTACCCAAGCAGCAAATCCCCCCTCTCCATGCCACTGAAATAGTCCAATGGAATGGCAGAGCCAATTTGGTTGGTTCCAGCTGTGTCATAGATCTGGGCTAAGGATAGGAGCTCACCCTGTCTTGGGGGGACCTGGGTCTCGAACCCTTGCTATTGCTGCTCCAATTTGTTGGCTAAAGTTTACAAGAGGTGTAAAAACAAAGATCCTGGTTACGTTGCATCATGTTTCCTTTTAACACTTTCTTGATTTTTTTATTTGTAGGTCTCCAGCTCCACATACAAATATAGGAATGAGGAATTTAAGAGACAGTTCTCACATCTCCCAGATTTGGAAAGGCTTGTAGTAGGTAAGAGAGGCTGACACACTGGTGGGGATAAGAGGCTGTGTTTGAATTCACAGAAATCTGGTTTTAATTTTTTCTATTTAAAGTAATTGTCAAACCTTTGTAGAGGTAGAAAAGTTTAGGAAAATGATGGGGAAAAATGTGGCAGAGTTACTGGAATAATCAAATACTTTTTTACTTTTTTTAGGACCAGTTTACTTTTTTTATTTTAATTTTTTTAGGACCAATTGAGGACCAAATGTTTTACAGTTTTTATGATTTCTGGGTGCTATACATCTAAAACCAGCTGTTTTTTCAAATGCTAACAATTCAGTGGTTGGTTGTAAATAATATCGTACAATCACTAAATGTTTATTTGACATGGATGTGAATCACGTGCAAAAATATGCCCATCAGGAGCTGCTTATGCACAATATTTTTAAAATCGCAAACCTGCAGGCAAAATTTGTTCTGTCTGTGTTTGTATAGCATCTAGCCTTGAAAGTACTTTCTGAAATATTCATTATTTATAAAGTGTTTTCACTAAGTAATTCATAGAAAGAAGGGAGAGGCCATATGTCATTGGAAGAGCACCTGCTTTGCACACAGAAAGTCTCAGTTTCAATCCCCAGCCTCCAGAAATTCCTATCTGAAATCCTGGAGAGCTATTGCCGGTCAGTGTTGATGATACTGAGCTAAGTTAACCAAAAGTCTGCTGTAGTATTCTGCAGTAAAGCAAGTTTACTTCATACTACTACTTTATACTCCCATCATTGTGGAGTAAAATTTCAAGAATATTGGTGGGCCCTGGGCACTGACAGGAACTCCAGGGCACTGGTGAGCACTGCTAGGCACCACCAGGCATCCCTGCCAGGCACCAGACAGGGGCAGCAACCACTGTGATCCATTGTTGGGCAGCACTGGACACCAAATCAGTCCTTAGTGGCTCCTTATATCACAGAAGAAATATTCTCCTCACGTTTCATGCTTTTACTGTAGGTCCAGGGGACAAATATATAGGTATGAAAACATGTTGCACCCCTTTTCACCCTCATAGGGGTTAAATTTGTTGAAGGTACCTACATTATGGAAGGAATACCCTCCCCAAATTTCATGCTTCTTGGTCTAGCGGTTTGGGGTGGATGCTGATAAGTTAATGATTCTTCAGTGTAGAGTATAGGGACAAAAAACATTATGCCCCTTTTCTCCTTCCAGTGGGAATTTCTAAAAATCAGTCCTTAGTGGGTGATGAAAAATCAGTCCTTAGTGGGTTCCATGATTCCTACATCATGGAAGGAATACCTTCCCCAAATTTCATGCTTCTAGGTCCAGAGGTTTTGGCTGGGTGTTGATGAGTGTGTCAGTCAGTGAGTTAGTGAATGTATCAGTCAGTTACATCAGTGGTCAGGGAACAGGGGTAAATTACCCCAAATGGGGTAAAAATGAAATTCCTGGGGGTAATGGATGGTCGCACTGTTGAAACACAGCTGCAGCCTGAGCCTCCCCCTGCAGCCTCCCCCAGCCACGGTAAGCACCCATTCCCAGGTATCTACTCCGGAATAACCCCATTAATTCAATGGAGCTTACTCCTGATTTTTTAAAAATGGAGAAAATATAGGACATCCTCCATTTTGTTTTTTTTTTAGTCCAGATTTTTTTAATAGATTCAATAAAATTTTGAATTTAAATAATCTATATATATAAAAAAAAGAAAAGTGACTGACTCACTCACTCACTCACTCATCACCACCACCCTGCCAAAACCGGTGGGCCTAGAAGCGTGAAATTTGGGGTGGGTGTTCCTTCCGTGACGGAGGGGTGCACTCAGAGCCGGTTTTCAGAAATTCCAACCGGAACAGGGTGAAAAGGGGCGCAACGGGTTTTCCTCCCTATACTTTGCATTGGAGAATTGCTGACTCATCAACATTCCGCCCCAACTGCTGGGCCTGAAGCATGGAATTCTGGGAGTTCCTTCTGTCCCCTGAACACCCTCCAAGAACCCATGTGGAGAAATTTAACCCTTCAGGGGCTGAAAAGGGTGCAACGTGTTTCTGTCCTATACTTAACATGGAGGACTGACCAACATTCGGCCAATACGGTGCTTAGTGTCTGGTGCACTGGGGGGATATTGTTAGGAGGAAGAAGTTGCACTGTGGAGGATGCTGCGCATGGGGGACGTTGATGCGCGTGGGGGAAGTTGCGCATGGGGGGGTTGATGCCCATGGGGGGAAGTTGCGCATGGGGGGGTTGATGCCCATGGGGGGAAGTTGCGCATGGGGGGTTGATGCCCATGGGGGGAAGATGCCCATGGGGGTGAAAGTGCGCATGGGGGAAAGGTGCGCATGATTGAAGGGAAGGGTTGATGCGCATGGGGGGGTTGATGCGCATGTGAGAAAGGTGCACGTGGGGGAAGATGCACATGGGGGAAGGGAAGGGTTGATGCGCATGGGGAAGGTGTGCATGGGGGGAAGGGAAGGGTTGGTGCCCATGGGGGGGAAGTTGCCCATGGGGGGAAGGGAAGGGTTGGTGCCCATGGGGGGGGAAGTTGCCCATGGGGGGAAGGGAAGGGTTGGTGCGCGTGGGGGGTTGGTGCGCGTGGGGGAAGATGCACATGGGGGAAGGGAAGGGTTGATGCGCATGGGGGAAGTTGTGCATGGTAGGAAGGTGTGCATGGGGAAGTTAAGCATGGGGGGTTGATGCGCATGGGGAAGTTAAGCATGGGGGGTTGATGCGCATGGGGAAGTTAAGCATGGGGAAGTTGCGCATTGGGGTCTTGATGCGCATGGGGGGGAGTTGAGCATGGGGGTTGGTGCATATGGAGAGATGGCATATGGGGGAATTTTACTCCCGCAACGCGGGTACGCTTTTCGCTAGTTAATAATATATGATTTCCTTCCTTTCAAATAAAGTGGGTAATGTTGGCGTATCTAAATATATTTTGGGGTAAAAGGTAAAAAAGTTCCCTGACCCCTGAGTTACATGGACTGTATATATGCAATATATGTATACTGTATGTGTGTATATAAATATCTGTTATTTCAGTAAAAGTTTTCTTTGGCTGTCATTGTCTCAATTAATTACAATTAAGATCTTCATCTTTACTCATTTGGCATTGCATAATTTGAGTCCAAAGCAGTTCTATGTGATAAATATTTTAGGCTTCCCTCTGAAAAATTAAAGAAATTGGCTTCAGTTTAACAAATTCTTATGAAATGCTGATGAAGTTTCATTGAGTAAGATTAATGCTTTATGGTTCATTGTTCAGATTATGCCTGTGCCCTCCAAAAGGATATTCTCCTTCAAGGACGTCTGTATCTCTCTGAAAACTGGCTATGTTTCTACAGCAACATCTTCCGATGGGAGACAACAGTAAGACATTTTTTTGGGTGTGAGAGAGACATGTGCCAGAGTAGTTCTCCTAAACATGTTCCAGTGTAAGGCTGCAATCCTAAACACACTTTCCTGGGAGTAAGTCCCATTGAACATAATAGGACGTATTTCTGAGTAGACATGCTTAGAATTGTGCCCTAATTCTCCTATATAGAACCATGCAGGTGGACTCTTTATCTGTGGAGTTCCATTCCTAGATCCCCAAACATGGATACTGAATTCCATGTGAAGTAAGATCACAAGGATTTCGGACATCACTGAGTTTTCCAAGTGCCACGAGAGCCTTGCTCCACTTGCATCTGGAGCCTCTTCTGAGGACCAAGGAAGCTGGATCCTAGAGCTCCCCAAATGACACTTCCAGTGTTCAGTCTCAGGCAAGCCTCTGGAGGTGACCATTGCACAGCAAAGGGGGGAAAAGCTGACAGCTCAATATCATTGGTTTACAAAGTGTGTTTTGGGGAATGTTGTCATTCTTGGAAGTTCCTCAATGAAAACATGAACAAACTTCTCTGGAAAACTGCTTGCTCAACCTTAGCAGTATGTTTTGGAGTCCACTCTACCTACAGTGTCAGTGACGCCCAATGGGCCTGCTTTCTGCTGTCCATGGACTATGTATATAGAATATGGTCTCCATGGCATAACTAGATGGGGCAGAGGAGTCAGTCTTGGAGGGAGTCTCACTCCTTCGGAGCCATAGCTATGCCACTCTGTCCCCTCTAGCTACACCACTGGATGGTCTACAACAGTGACTCCCAACCGGTGTGCAATTATGTGCTCCAGATGATTCACAAATGTGCTGCGGGAGTTTGGAGAAGGTCATTATTAATACAGCAATTGGGGAATTTGAGCAGCATGTCCCACCAGCACCATGTTGGCCTTGTCAATGATTGTAAAAAAACTGTTTCTTTGCCTTGATAATTTTAGCTCTCTGTCAGTGTGCCATGAGATGAAAAAGGTTGAAAATCACTGACCTATATGTTCTGCAGTAGACAAGGTGATGGAAATGTGCCCCCTTTCAGAAGATAGTTAAAAGCTGTTGCACTAATGTTAATGACATCCCCTTTGGCATGCTTTATTTTCTATACAGTAGTGTAAAATTTGGGCTGTTCATTATTTGTTGTATGCTTCATTCTGTGTGTATTTGAATTTCAGATTTCAATTGCCTTGAAGGATATAACCTTCATGACGAAGGAGAAGACAGCCCGGCTCATCCCAAATGCCATCCAAATTGCCACTGAAGGAGAGAAGGTGTGATACCTTAACATATTTGTTTTATAGAAATATTGTTACATATTTGAGTACAGTATTTCCCACAACCTCCCAGTCTAAGTAGCTGTTTGAGTTGGCCTTGTGGCCGATAGTGACAAATTGTACAATGTGTGGATTGTCCCTTTGCTCTGCAGTTTTTCTTCACTTCGTTCAGTGCCAGAGACAGGAGCTACCTCAATATCTTTCGACTGTGGCAGAATGCGTTGTTGGAGAAGGTGAGCTTTTATATGACTGGAAAATGTCTGCATGGATAAACCTTGATTGGTCTCTAGCATGACCCTTCTAATGTATTTATTATCCTAGTAATGGCCCACAACTGTCACTTGGTACAAAATAACATTCATCAGTTAAAAAAACATACCCTCTTTCCAGAATCTGAGCTGCCCTTTTCCCTCCGTAATAATGATCATTTGTACAGACCTTTTATAACTGTCTCCATCAACAAGGACATGGTTTCAAATTTAATAAAAACGGAAGCTGCTTGGGCATTTATTTCAGGAACCATCCCTGCAGGATATGTCAGAATCCAGAGTCCAGTGATTTTCAACAAGTGTGTCATGGCACACTGGTGTGCTGTGAGTGGTTCACAGGTCTGCTGCAAGAGATTGGACTATTTATTTACTTACTTATTTAACATCATTTTCTAATAAGGTTATTCAGGAATTGAATCCCCATCAGAAGCATGGTGTGCCTTGTCAGTTGTCCAAAGATCAATAGTGTGCTTTGACAGTTTTGGCACCTGATTGAGGTGCCATGAGATGAAAAAGGTTGAAAAATACTTTTTTAGTCCATAGAAGCAAAGCAGATTCAGTCTCTAAACTTAGGGGACTTGGTGTAATCTTATTTAACAGAAAATGCTAGCCCAAAATGAAGTGGTAGGAAAATTGCATGAATAGAAGACAAATTTTAGCTGCAATCCTAAAGACACTTTCATGGACGTATGACCCATTGAACACAGTGGACCTTACTTTTGAGTAGACATGGTTTGTATTGTGCCTTTTGTGTTTCTGTAACGGGGGGGATAAAGGAGGATTTATATTTTAGGAATGTCCATAGCCACAAAAAAAAAACAAGTGTGACATAGAGCCATTAATAGTAAATTAAACCTTTATTGTCAATGCACAACATACGTACAATGAGATTGGTTGAGCCTCCCCAACACAGTACAACCCCCCCACAATATAATAACTCAATACATATTACACAAAAAAAATTAATTTCATCAGTGTAAACATGTTACCCACTGCACTGGCCCTGCAAGTCTGTCATACTGTATACAGTAGTTACGATGTTATATTGCATTCAGGAGTCTGACAGCCCACGGATAAAAGCTGTTCTTTAACATATTTGTGTGGCTATGCTCCTATATCTCCTGCCCGACGGTAGGAGAGTAAAGAAGTGTTGACCAGGGTGTGAATTGTCCTTGAGAATTTTCTTCACTCTCCTAAGGCAGTGAATTTTCTTCACTCTCCTAATTTCATCCAGCAATGTCAGGGAACAGCCCACGATGTTTTGTGCTGTGCTCATCACCCTCTATAGTGTCTTTGTATCCGTGGCTGTCAAGCCAGCATACCATGTCGTAATGCAATAAGTGAGGACGCTTTCTTTTGTGGACTGGAAGAAGGAGGTCAACAGTTGTTGTATACTGTATAGATAAAGAATATCTTTTAATTCCCAGTGTAAGCGAATTAGATCTGCTGACTCACTTGAATGATCCTCTGTCATGTATTACATTCTGAAAATTTGAGCAGATCCAACCATTGTACAGTGCAGCCTCACATAACAAATTTAATTTGTTCTAGAAGCATGCTTGTTATGTGAAACACCCTTTATGTGAAGTGGATTTTCCCATAGGAAATAATATACGATTGGTTCCACAACCACCAAAATATTCATATGAAAATATTAACTGTATGTATAAATGATGACAAAACACAGGAATTGAATTCAAAACATGCGTTCAATGTGCATGATCCTATGAAGTCTACTTAGGCTGCAGTCCTAAAGACACTTTCCTGGGAGTAAGCCCCATTTAACTCAGTGTGGCTTACTTCTGGGTAGACATGGTTAGGAGGCTGCAATCAAAGACACTTTCAAAGCTCCCCACTTTCTCCTTCCCTTCATTCTGAACCTCTGTCTCCCCTCCTCCCTTCTGGCTAGCCCTGAGCTGCTTCCCTCTTCTCCACTGCTGTTCTCTCCCTCTGCCCAGCAGACGCCTGGCCACAAGAGGAACAGCACAGAAGTGTTGCTTTCGCTATGGGCAGGCACACTAGGCAGCCCTGACGCTTTTTAAAAGGGCTACTGGCCAGTGAGTCTGCCCCAACTGCCAACAACTGTGCTTGTTAAGTGAAGCAACACTTGTTATGTGAGGCAGAATCCTAGAGAAACTTTTGCGTGTTATGTGAATCACTTGTTAAGTGAGGCACTTGTTAAGCAAATTACCACTGTACTTATTTGCTTGTGTGAATTTTCCCTTTTGCAATATATAGGAATTTACACATTTTATATGTACACAAGGCAGCTCTGTTTGGTAGGAGAACATAGGAGCGGGGGCTAGATTGATGTGGAAGAGAGCAGTGCATGCCTAAGGGAGTTTGTGTAGTATTTATGTGTTAAGTATATAAACAATCTGTTATTTTATGAGGTTCACATTTTTGAGCACCACCACCTCAAGGGTTATACACTTTAAAAAAATTATGTAGGATTAAAATTCATGTTACTGGATACAGGCAAGGTATTTCTGAAGAATTGCAATTGTTTGGTTACTAAAGTACATATTCACTTATACTAGGAGGAATATGTAAACATCTTACTGTAAACTCTCTGGGTTCTTTCGATGTCACCCAGGTAACTCTGTAGGTTGCCATACTTGCTGACAGAGTGGTATGCATCAACTAATAGATTTAACAGGCAAAAGTGGCTGCCCCTCAGGAAAATGTGTCTTTTGAGTTCGAGGTGGTTTACATAAAAATATCACAAAGAGTATTTACTTTTCCAGAGGAGCTGGAATTCACTCTGCCTTCCGGTCAGATGTGATTTCATCCCCACCCCATTTAAAGCTTCCATTGGAATTTGCATATACGTGCCTGCCAGTGAAAGACTTAAGGAGAAACCTGATAAGGAAGCTCTGCTCAGGAATGCAGTCTGGGTTCTTCTGCTGCAATAAACTGTTGCTTGACCGGCTTTCTGTGGAACGGATTGTAGCCTGGACACCGAGAAATAATACCTTTCACTGCATTGTTAATGAAGAGCTTGAAAGTAAATTTCTGTTTAGTTTGGCTATGTCAGTCTGCTTTCCTTTTAGTTTCAGGTGCTCTGAAAAGAAGTGCTTATCATTCTTAAGAACCATACCCTTAAAAACAAACTGCTTACCTGTTTCCTTGATGGGAGGGACCAGAAACTGGGCAGGAGCAAAGCATAACTTCAGTTCTGAAGACCTGCCTACCTGTCACAGCTTTCAAAGTGCATATTGTAGGAAGTTACATAAATGTAGGTCTTCCTCACCCAGACAAGAAGTCTTTCTTTAAATCTTTTATTTAATAGGTTTATCACTACTGGACCTTTGTCATTAATGCAGGGAGACTTTTGTGCAGACAAAGTAACTTTTGATTTTACAAAGTAACTTTTGATTTTTGATTTCTAAATGGGTTGGAAATTGCTTCCGGTCTGGTTTGTAAGTAATGGGGTTTAAGAAGAGCTCTCCTGCACTTTAGAAAGTTCTGGATAAAATTAAAAGGTTTCAAACACGGAAATGTTACTCTGAAGAACTCGCTGGCAAATTTGCAACGTGTCCAGTTTTGCTGGTCATTACTATGAAGCTGCCTAAGTTTTGGAACTGCTGGTGTAAAGTTTTGCGTCATTCTGTTGCAGTGAATTGCAGGTAAATGAAGTGGGGTGAATATGACTTTGAAGATTTGCATGAGAAACATGTTAATCTTAAATTTAAATGCTTTCTCTTTGTAATTTGTGAAGATATTATATCTGTTGGAAGCTTTCAAGCTATAGAAGGATGTTTGCCTCTCCATGTGTGCAAAAATATTGTTTGTGTGGAATTAGTATCTTTTATTCTGTTAACATGAATAGTGTGATTACATCTTTAGAATGTTCCTTTTGTATTTAAGCATATTGTTTAAAATTAAATAGCCCATTATTGCCATTAATTCATTAGAAGGTCTTTGGCTGTCTTGCGTTTTGGTGAATAAATTATTTAGTATTTCATGTGTAGACAGTCTTTTTGGGAGTCTGGATAGTGGATGAACGAGTTTATTACTGTAGTTGATGTAAAAGTAATCTGATGTAAAAGGGAGTTGTAAAAGGGATCTAAAGCTGTGGATGTTTCTTGAATGGGCAATTCATATACAAGGATAGGATCTAGTCTTGAGTGCTCTGCACAAGGTGTAAGTTATGCACATGTGAATGGTTGTGGAAGTGATTCAAGCCAGTGGTAGCTGAAATGGAGTGTGTAACCTTGGACAGGGAAGGCTAAACAAATTGCTTTCTGGTGATTGCTGGCTTCTGAAGAAATGGCCATTTGTTTCCAATACTATCTGTACTGTATGCATATTTCTGAATAAGGCAAATGAATCTTATGTACAAAGCACACTTTTGCCTGCTGAATATTCCTTTAAAACCATCTTCCTATAGCTGCAATGAAGGAGTCTATCTACTTATCTATCTACAGTATTTATATAACGCTTTTCAACTAAGAAGTTCACAAAGCAGTTTACAAAGGCAATGGAAAAATAATAATAGCTAATTGAAAGCTAATGGGTCCCTGTCCCAAAAGGGCTCACAATCTGAAATGCAAAAAACAACACCAGCAGAAGCCACTTGAACAGGCATTGCTGCGGTGTGTAGGGCCAGTTACTCTCCCCCTGCTAAATAAAAGAGGAACACCCACTTGAAAGAGTGCCTCTTGCTCAGTTAGCAGGGGAACAATCAGTCAGTGAAAGAGTCAGTGAAAGGGGAAGAGTGAGAGAAAATCAGTACTCCCTCTGTAAAAGTGGAAGGATTTTGATATGACTTTGGGGATGCTGTCTAGAGGGTGTGAAAAAGACTGCTTTTTTCAGCAGAATTAGAAAATGAAGCTAGTTGGCTTCCAATATTGTACTATTAATAATAAGCTGTGGGTTGTGGGTGGTGCAAGTGGCTAAGACACTGTGCCTTTTAACCAGCAGGCCAGGGTTCGAGACCCGGGTTGGCCCCACAAGACAGGGTGAACTCCTGTCCTTAGCCCAGCTCTGTGACGCCAGCTGGATCCAATTGTATCGGCTCTGCCTTTCCATTGGACTAATTCTGTGGTGTGGAGAGGGGGGATTTGTTGCTTGGGTAACAGCCAATCCTCCATAGCAATCTAACCCAGGCTTTCATGCTTCACATGCAGCGCCAAGCATGATACCATAGTCTTCCAAGACTGACGGAGGCCTGCTTTTTTTTAAATAAGATGCTGCATGTTTTCCTTCTCCAAGTAGTGAGAAATTCCATGGACAGTGCTGCAGGGTTTTAGTTTCTTTTGTGTAAAACAACTCCAAAAACTTATAATAGGTTGGATCCCATGGACCTGTAGCATCAGGCAATTGTTCATTTGGGATTGTCATTTAGCACTTGAATATACTGATGATTATTTTCCAAGGAGCCAGATCTAAGTGATATGCATTTTATATAACTTATGAATAGGATGCTGCTTTTAAACAATACAAGAGGAAAAAAAATCCTTAACTACAGGGGAGGTTGTACAAAAGATACCTTAGGGTGATTATACTTACCTTGATAGAATACTAACAGAAGGTATCACATTACATAAAGTCATTAGTCCACTGTGCAATATTTGTCACCTAGTAAATGTACAGTAGTTGAGAGGAGTGTGATTTTTGTGTTCCATAGATTCCAGTGAGATTTATAATGGTGGGAAGTTGTCATTCTTTGAGCTGGGCAGATAGGTGAAAGTGAGACACAGATGTAAGAGATTGTCAGTTTTTAAATAAATGATAACATTTACTAGGGCTATCTCATTTTAATGTTAACAGACATGCATTTCTATTTCCACACTATTTCTCTCTTTCTTCCATCCACCCCATGCTAACATGAGAACACAAGGTGGTTTATATAAAACTAGCGAAAAGCGTACCCGCGTTGTGGGTATAACATTTTCCCCTATGCCATCCCCCCACAGCGCATCATTCCCTCCCATGAGCAACGTCCCCCATGTGCAACTTTCCCCATGTGCATCACCCCCATGCACAACTTTCCTCCATGCACAACTTCCCCCATGTGCAGCATCCTCGCCAGTGCAACCTCTTCCTCCGAACAACATCCCCTACTGCACCAGGCACTGAGCACCCAATTGGCTGGATGTTGGTCAGTCTTCCACGTTAAGTACAGGACAAAAACATGTTGCACCCCTTTTCAGCCCCTGAAGCATTAAATTTCTCCACATGGGTTCTTGGTAGGTGTTCAGGTGACAGAAGGAACTCCCTCCCAGAATTCCATGCTTCTAGGTCCAGCAGTTGGGGTGGAATGTTGATGAGTCAGCAATTCCCCTATGCAAAGTATAGGGAGGAAAATGCGTTGTGCCCCTTTTCACCCCCTTTCAGTTGGAATTTCCAAAATCCGGTTCTTAGTGCACCCACCGTCACGCAAGGAACACCCACCCCAAATTTCACACTTCTAGGCCCAGCGGTTTTGGCAGGGCAGTGATAGTGAGTCAGTCAGTGAGTGACTTTTCTCTTTTATATATATAGATCACATCTACAATAATATATCACAAAATTAATATATCACAAAACTAAAACAGTAACGTAAAGCAACAGCATATGTAAATGCAAGCAACAATAAAAAATGAAAGAGCCAAAGAAGAAAAAAGTAGCAACGTAAATTTCCAGCATCAGCTGTGAACATAAACATTAACAGCACAGTAGCACAGAAGGTAAGAAGCAGCTAAAATGGCAATGGAAAAGAAGCACAGTAATAAAAAAGCCGTTAGATGGCAATAAGAGCAAATATAGAGACATTAAATATTGAACACAATAACACAATCTCATCACTATTCATCACTACACAAATGCTAAGAGAAATAAAACCATTCTTTGTCTCTGTTGGAAACTGTCAAGAGATGGGACAGTTCATAATTTGTAAAGAAGGGCAGCTTCCATCAGGGGCAATGCACACAATAGGGCCCCTCAGATAAGCTAGCACAGTGGTTCTTTACTGGTGGAAGGGGGCTTTTTCAGGGGGTACACACCCAAACAGAGTACTGGTATCTCTGGGTGAGTACCGGCATACACACATGGAGCACAATGTCTACTCAAAAGTAAGTCCCTTTTGTGTTTAATGGATCTTACTCCCAGGAAACTGTCTTTAGGATTGCAGCCATAGTCACAAACACATACACAGGTGATTACTGGCACCAATTTTCCAGAAAAATAGCACTGACTGATGGTATGTGGTATATGTAGTGGTATGTGGAACTGAGTGGTATTCAGAGCATCCACTGCCCAGCACGGATTGCAGTTGGAGATTCCAACAGCAATAAAAAATAGAGCTGGTGGGCAAAACTCTAGTGGATGGTTTTTAAGCATAAGAAGAAGAGTTTTCCTGCCTACCCTGAGCTTCTTGCTGATCTTGGAAACTCCATTTACAGGAAGTTTCGTCATTGTGTTCTAGTGGTCTCAGAAGACAGTGATGATGGCATGGAGGGGAGCAATCTTGAGAAATATTGAGTTAACTTATTTTGTTCATGTATTTTGGGAACCTACACTGCCTTGAGTGGAAAGCTACTTGACCTAGAGATAGCTGGCTAAGAGGGAATTGTGGCATTGTTGTCGAGTGCAGCAGCTGAGAGGATGCAGCTGTTCAAAGCAGTTAAAATGACCTGGAGGTTTTTCTTTTTTATTTTAGGAACTGGGGTGTGAGGGGACTTTGAGGACTACAGTGAATTTGAAAGGCAATATGAAGTCATACTGGCAGCTTACAATCAAAATGTTTTCAAGCTCTCTCACCCATAATGATGGGTTTATATATATTCCAAGGACTGAAAATGTTTGTTAGAAGAGAAGCTGCTTTGTTTATCTCTCAAATAGTAGATTTTACATAATCAATTAGGAATAATCAATTTTAATAATCAATTTTTAAATAATTAGGAATAAGAGGATTTGTTACACCTTTTTCAAAAAATTAGTTTATTACTTACAGTAAAGAAAGAAACTTTTCTCCATGCTTACTGATTGAGTGTGCTTATTAGTTTCATATTTTCCAGAAATTGACCAAGGAGGAGTTTTGGAAGCTTGTACAGCAGAGCTATGGATCTGAGCTAGGCTTGAACATTGAAGAGATGGAAAGCATTTATTCATCCTCTGAAGAGAATGGACACTCTAGGTAAGAGAATACTTAAGATCAAGTCTTTCAAAGGATACAAATAACTGCTGTCTCATTGCACAAACCATTTGCAAAACTATTATCCAATACATATAGAATGCTTCTGTTTTGTAGTTAGTTTCTCCTAGTATGTCTATAAAGCGGGTATAACTTTAATTTGTCATTTTAATTCTGGTTTAGATTTTACTGCTTGTGCATATAGGCTTATCAGAAAGCTTGTACACATGGCAGCACTGAACTCTCAAGCACTACTTTTCAAGCACTCTCTCTGTGTGATTGATTAACATATGTGGTGCAAAATATGAATATCCAGAGTGTACTTGGCAGTAGTGGCATTACTGCCATATGTACTTCCCACACAAACAAGTGATAATCATAAAGATCATTTAAATACTAATTTTATTCATGTTCACTGCTCCTACAGATGCAGAGATTTTAGCAATTATGGTATATGGGCTTAACCAGTGCTAAAACAGAGTGAGTGAAACTGAAAAATGGCATGGTCCAATAAAAGGTGACTATCTAAAATGTCACTGAATTTTCAAGAATGCTACTGTCCCTTGTTAAAGGTGCTAGTCTTATTATAGGGGTGATTAAAACATTGTATGTGACTGGAAATTTGTACAATTACTCAGCTTATGAACAATGTCTAATTGTTTCGTACCTGTAACATGAAAAGGGAACTCGCAGCATATTGCAGATTGACTTCCATGAGAGCCGATGTCCATCTGTCAGGTACCTTTGGCTCAAGTAAATTGATAGCATTGCAAGTATACTAGTGCCAGAAATACATTGTAAAGAGCATAAGCACCAGGAATGGTTGGTATGAAAACCATTAAAAAATAAGAGCCATACTGGATCAGGCCAAAATCCCATCTACTTGTATCGGATGCCTTGGGGAGTGCACAAGACAACAAGATACCTGCATCCAGTTGATACTCTCTTGCATTACGAAGTAGCCTACTTCTAAAACAGGCTCATACTATCTACCATTAAATCTGTCACTACAGAAAGATAATTTGTGCTATAAAACTTGGAAGTAATATGTGTTGGCACTGAATGTCCCTTCCAACATTCACTGCAAGCAATGGTATTTCCAGAACAGAGGTATGAAAAGAAGCTATTTATTGTAATGGACTTTTTTGGGAGTATTACATGGTGAAAATACAGATCTGATCAAATGTTGAACTAACTTAGGATTCAATCATGACCAACTTTCCAGCACTGGCATAGCTATGCCAGTAGGGCATGTGCAGCATCCTGGAGATGATCACAAAGGCCTCCTTAAGTAATGTAATAACCTCCCCATACATAACATTTGGTTCCAGGAAGCACAGTGAATACCTATTTTCTCGTTATACAAAACCAATTACCAGTAGTTACCAGAGAAACAAAGCAGGCAGTGAATCGAGATGAATCAAATTAGATTTCAAGTGCCTTAAAATGCTTAGTTTCATCTTGAAGGCAGCAATTCAAAAGGGACTATCACTAGGGAAAGGCTCTGCCTTCCAGTTGTAATCTGAAACCAAAACTGAACTCTATGAAGTTTTCTAACCCTACAATCCAGAGTAACTATGAGAGCACGTAAGAGACATTACGTGTACCCGTAGTTACTGTATCACCCAGTGAAAACCTGTGGTAAATTCATATTGCAATCCAGAGCAAATTGTTCTTACGCCGGAGCAAAGACTCCCCATAGTTACTCCGGATTGCACCCTAAAGCAAGCTTAATTTTCTGCCGTGGTAAGCAGGCTTCCTTTATGGCTTTTTAAGTGTCCTTTAAGGGATGTTTATCTTTCAATTTAAAGAGCCAACCTAATTTGCTTTGAATTAGGAGACTATAAATTGCATATAATGTTTACACCTGTGTTCCCTTACCTCTGAGTTGTATTGTCCTTACCCCAGAGCTGGAAATAAATTAGAATTATGCCCTGAGTTACTACTACTTGATGATGTAAATGTACCTCCTCAGTTGCCCAAATGAGAAGTGACACAGAAATTTCTTCACAAATCTGAAGAAATAGATTTGCTGAATTGTATGCATTGCATGCCCTGCCATAACAGGATTGATTTCTCTGCTTCCCCCACCCCCCAAATTCCATAGTGTTGAGCAGTGAGCTGAGTGGAAGGCATATGTACTTAGGATGCATGGAGTGTTCTTGGGCATAGGATGGTAAGCCAAGCTGTAGTGCCTCCCCTGTTTAATCTTCCATGTCCATATAGGAGATGCTTTGAAATGTCAGAAAAGCAAATCCATTTTCTACTTAAGGAGGAACACAGTATTTTTTATTCTTTAAGAGGGAGTCAGGTTTTATATCCTTTGACAAATTCTTGGAAAGACCTATTTCCTCCAGAGATGAGAAGGATCTAAAACTGGGGGTCTGTGTCTCAGAGCCAAGTGGTGTGCAAAACAGATCTAGAGGAGACTCACTGAAGGAAATGGGATTTATTTATTTACCAAGTCCAGAACATCATACATTAAAAAATATTTAATAATTAAAAAATTAGAAATTAAGAATTGAAAACTAAACAGTTCAGGAAATGGGAGACAATTGGCCAGGCCCTACATCACTGTGCTCCCACTGTCTATAACACCTGTCAATCAACCTGGAATTATGAGTATTGAAGCCTCATTGCCCTAGATACTAATAGATCTGGAATTATCTATACATTGGCCCCTGCTCTCCTTTGGGCATTCCCTGGCTGAATGTACAGCCTGATCTGCAGATAAGGTGAGATTATTTACCCTTGATTTATTAGCAAAAATTCCTCATTTTACAAGCATCTATAGTAAATAGCACTAAGGGAGGCTGCATTATCAGAGGTATTATTGTTGATCATATGGCTAATATGTTGACACAGTGCTTTAAAATCTAAAACACTGTACTAAACTGTTAACAATACCTTAAAAAAACTCTGCTGTGTTTGCCTCTGACAGATCTAGCCTTTGTGATGAATCTCTGGAGAAGGATGAGAAGCCATCTAGATCAGTTGGTGTAACTCGAGAACCCGTAACACAGATGCTTGAAACAGAGTCTCTTAATGAAAGCATATTGACAGAAGTAAGCTGCAAAGAAGCCTTTTCTGCCCAAAATGCTGTTGTGCCGATTTATTCTGTGTTTGAATGCATGAATTCTGTTGTCAGAATTACGGTATATTTATAATGACTTAAGTGTTCTTATTTTGTTTTCATTGACTGATAATGTTAAGATAATTTATACTTTCCCTTTTGAATGAGCAGAGACCGATTGCAACTTGCTAGAGACCATTGGGTTTTTGGATGAGTTAGGATTTTCCTATACATCATCTCATTTTATGAGATGTCTAATGCTTAAATGTAATTTTTCTTATAAATGATACGATCTGAAATCCAAATACTTGCTGAACAGTCTAGAGCAGTGACTTTTAACATTGGTGAGCCATGGATGATCCTCAGATGTGCCTGGGGGGTTTTGGAGGGTCATTCATTAGGATAGTTGGGGGGAGGAATCGAGCATCAACTCCTATCAACAGCATGATGTATTTGTTAATGGTATAACAACTCATGGAGTGCCTTGCCAATTTCAGTGCCTTGTTAATGTGCCATGAGATGAAAATGGTTGAAAATCACTGGTTCAGAATATTAGTTGAGATAAGATGTATAATGCCCCTATCTTCTTTCACATTGATGTTCCCTGCCTTTTTTTCTTGGCACAGAAGGAAAATAAGATCATTATATATCTAAAGATTTCTTAGTAGTTTAAAAATACATCCACGTTCTGTTCAGTGCATGATTTAATTTTAGAATTCCCAAACTCTAATGCTAAAATGAATCTGAAAGTGACATTACTTCAGTGATCATTGCAGTAAGTAATATTTGTGTAGCTTTTAATCTGCAAGTGTTTCAACTGTGGCTTATCTCAGTATTCCATGCAATAAATATTCATGTTATAAATGAATAGCCTGTGTCTCCATTCCAATAATAAGATGCTATAGGTCAATAACTTTGTCCCCTTGTTGGTGAGGGACTGAGGGCATAATTCTACTCAAAATTAAGTCATATTGTGATCAATAGAGCTTACACAGGAAAGGGTGGATAAATAGGATTTAAAGATTGTGAGAACTAGTGAGCAAGCTTTAGTACTGTTATAATCCTCTTAATTTCAGTGAGGAATGTATGGAAACTGTATACAAATACCACTAATGAATGAAAATTACCCTATAGCAATGTTATTTGCACCCATCAATCTGGAAACTAGTGTATGTTAAAAGCAACACATAATCAGATTGATTTATTCTAGAGTTATCACTAACTTTCTTATTTATTGGTGGAAGGAAACCAATTTTCCTTCCTTATTTCTTTCTGAGCTACAGTTCTTTATAAAATCAGCATGATGATAAGGAGCACAATTGGTGTTAGACTTAATGCTTGTGACTTTCTTTCCAGGAGGTTGAGCCAGAGCAATGTTGCTGTGATAAACAGGACAGGAGGAGTTCACTGCTTTCAGGAAGAAAGTCCTCTGATATAGCACAACATAAATTTTCGTTAAAGCCACTGGATCTAAACGAGAGTCTTCATCAGGAGAAAAGCAGTGCTTCAGAAAGTGATGGAGAAGGTATATCGTTTCAATTTAATAAATACAGCCTGTTATCCCAATCCCCAGTTAAAAATAAAGTTCCCTGGCAGTTTGCCCTGCTAGTTGTGATTCTGGGGAGCGGTGCTCATCCCTGTTTCTAGTGCCTTAGAGCCAGCGCTGTCTGACGATGCCTCCATGGACATGTGGCCTGCATGCACACAGAATGCTGTTACCTTCCCACCAGGTGGTACCTATTTATCTACTTGTATTTGCATGCTTTCAAACTGTTACATGGACCAAGGACGAGTGCTCACTCCATCTTGCAGTATGTGGGTCTTGAACTGTTGACCTTGCAATCCTCAGACTGGCAATCTTCAATGCCTTTAACCACTAAGCCATTTAAGACTGGCGTAAATCCCAGCACAAGTCTCTGGCTGGCCTAGGGCTGCCACAAAAGAACCATAAGCACTTCTGTGCCATTCCTGGAGGATAAGGCCTGTTCACAGACGTGCACCAGTCTACCACCACTGGAATGGAGAGTGGGTGGCTTAGCTTGGTTAGGATTGCACCCACAATCCTACAGCCAATTCCATGGCCATTTATGCTTGCTGATAATCTCCTCCATATTTATAGAAAGTACCAAACAACTCACAGTGATGGCAGGTGCAATGAATGATATGAATTCCTCCCACTTACAGTCCAAAAACGAGGCCCTTGTAGTTGAAGTAATAGCTGTGGCAACCATCATGCATCTCTTTTCCCCTGGTTAAAAAGATTGGGCTAAAAAGGAAAGGAAGGATTGCTGCTCTGCTTGAAGCATTATGCTAACACTGTAGCCCACTGGTTAAGAAGAGGTCTGAATCATGTAGAACTCATAGGTTTCACTTACCATGTCTATGCACCGTTCCTTGCTATTTGTATATCATAATACACATGTTGGTGTAAGAGGAACATGTTGGTGGTGTAAGAGGAGCAAATGGTCAGCTGGAGCTGTCCACAGATTCTCATGAGCATTTTATATGTATGGTGGGCTTTTTGTGGACCTGGCCCCTGTGCCACCCCAGGGGACAGGACTATGACATGCCCTCATATAACTCTGCACTCCCCCCTCCCTGAAGAATACCCAGCTCTTTACAGAGTTTTGCAGAGAATTCCTGGGTGCTCAGAAAGCCTCCTGAGGTTTCTGGAGTGCCATTAAAGAGTACTTCTGGTTTTTATTGGTGGCACAGCAGTGATGTCTGCATGGGGCCCATGCACATGTGTGGCATCAGGGGCTTTTGTTCTCTCCCCCCCCCCTCCAAGAAATTAGTGTAATGTTATGCTGGTACAGGGGACTTGACCAAGCATGGAATTCTGACCCCTTGCATTGGCCCACGTCCACTTTAGTTTTTTGTACTGGTGGTGCAATGGGAAAAGGACACAGGAAAAATGCTGGGCATGAACCCCATCCTTTTCTTACTTGTTCTCCTCTTCCTCTTTACTTTCTTGTTCTTTTCTTAATTCTCATATGTGGGATAATAAAGATGTCTGATGAATGTATCCATA
This sequence comes from Cryptoblepharus egeriae, assembly GCA_030015325.1. Classification (NCBI taxonomy): domain Eukaryota; kingdom Metazoa; phylum Chordata; class Lepidosauria; order Squamata; family Scincidae; genus Cryptoblepharus; species Cryptoblepharus egeriae. The sequence continues at coordinate 73,140,095 of JAREYC010000005.1, forward strand.
CTTGAGTCCTATGAAGAAGGCATGATATGAAATAAAGGTGGTGAGGATAATCCATTTGACAAGGGAATTGTTTTTCTTGAAGAATTTGGATTATTTTCAAAAACTAAGTTAATCTGGTTTGAAAAGGAGTTCTGGCCATGTAGCAACATCTAACACCATCCTTCAGTTGCTATAACCTGAGTTTTGAATATACCTTGTTTATACTGGCATTAAAGATTGAGTATTGCAAAAACGTTTTATTCAGTATTGGATCTTGCAACTTGATATAGAGGGTACACTTATTATTTGACAACAGTTGTTGGCTTTGGAACAGAAACTATTTTGAAATAGAATAAAGTAGACAAGACTCCTTGCAAATTCACTTCCACTTTTTAGTGCTCATGTTTTAATATGTATTTAAACATTTATATGCATATACAGAAATTTTATACATTTTACTAGTGGAATCAAATGTTGTTGTAGGAGTAAAATTTCAACAATATTTGTGGGCCCTGGGAATGGCACGGGTTGGCACCTGGACGTGGTGGTTGGTACCAGTAGGCACTGGTCACTTTACCAGGCACTGGGTACCAGCAGGTATTGGGTACCTTACCAGGCATCCCTACTTTGCACCAGGCACCACTGGACTGCACTAGTGGGTGACAGCAGACAGCACCGGATACTGTGGGCACTGGGCACCAGGCACCCCTACCAGACACCAGGCACCACTGGGTTGTAGCGGGCAGCACTAGGCTCTACCTCGCGTCCCTCCTAGGTACCAGTGAGCAGCAGCAGGCAGGCACCACTGGGCACTAAACCAGTTCTTAGTGGATGCTTATATTACAAAAGGAATATGTTCCCCAAATTTCATGCTTCTAGATGCAAGGGTTGGTACCTGGTGTTGGTATTGATCAGCCAATCTTCAATGTTATGTATATAATAAAAACATGTTGCATCCCTTTTCACCCCATCATGAGTTAAATTTCTCAAAATCTGTTCTTTGTGGGTGCCTATAACACATCAACTTTGCTGCCCTCTCAATTCCACACACGGTAGTCTTCTATAAGCCATAAGTTTCAAACATTGACTTCTATAAGTCATAAGTTTCAAACATTGATAATTAAGATGTACTCAGCTATGTGAAGAATGATTGGAGGACATGTATTTTTCCAGTACATCAGTATATCTTTAGCTACATAAGGACACAGAGTCTATTTCCATTGTTCTGAGAATACCTTCCACAAATAATACAAAAGAACATAAGTGCCCACAAATAAGTATTGTCATAATGTATCATCAATGCACCAAGTAACCTCTTCTGAAAAGGATAATATCACTATGAGATGAGGATGTAAGCCTCAATATGCTTTAGAATCACTGCATTGCCAAGAGTTAGATTTTTGCTGTTGGACACCATAATGCCGAAGAATCTATCATAGATTGTTTAAGGTCCATAGACCTTATGATTATAGTGGCTTGTGCTGCTTTCCACTGATTATGTGGATGTTCCAACCCTGTGTTCCAGTCTCTCTAAGGGCCCAACCCTCTCTAATTTTTAAGCTGTGATGCAGCTTCAATAAACCCCTGAGATAAGGGAACAAATGTTGTAGTGACATCCATGGTTCCCAATCCTACTGCAAGATGCTGGAAAGTTGGTTAAGACTGGACTCTAAGACTATTACCTTAAGTGACATTAGATACTTATAAATATTGTAGGGTTCTTCATTTGATTCAGTGAGCATTTCTAAAATTAGAGGCAGTTGGAAAACAGAAGGGAAAATATGCAATTCCAGCCCACAATATACCACCCTTAATACACTTTTGTGCTGTTCCTCCTTTTTCGATCCAGAGTTGAGCAGAGGCTGGAATTAGGAAGGGTTGGATTTGGTTCAGCTTCTCGAAAAAATTTAATGTCAGTATGCCTAATAATAATATTAGGCACCTTGACATTTGGTTCAGCTTCTCAAGTCTTGGGCTAGCTGTGGGCTTAAATTTTAAATTTTCAAATTAAACTTTTTTTCTGTTTTTAATATAGCTTTGATTCTATAGATTCATTTTGTTCTTTGATTATTAGGCACCATGACATGAAGGAAGCAGACAAGTTTTTTTTTAAGTACTAAATAAAGTACAGTACTATAATGTTGTCTTCCCATTTCATAGGTCTGGAAATTTGCATCTCTCTATTAGGATTTTCTAAGTCCAACCTTTATTCCAGTTAAATCAAGCTTTCTAAAACCAGCCTTCACTCTTATACTGTTTTGTAGGATGATTGAAATAGTTCATTCTAAATTAGAGTATAGACAAATGTTAATCTTGTGAGAATTGGAAATTTAGTATTATGTAAGGGTCTGATAAGGCTCATCAATGCCCATTTTGATTTTAATTATATGTCATATGTTACGTTATATATGCTTATGTTATGTTATATATGCATATATATGTTATATATGCTATACCTGTGGGTGGCACAAGCGGTTAAGACACTGTGCCTGTTAACCAGCAGGCCAGGGTTCGAGACCCGGGTCGGCCCCACAAGACAGGGTGAGCTCCTGTCCTTAGCCCAGCTCTGCGATGCCAGCTGGATCCAATCGTATCGGCTCTGCCTTTCCATTGGACTAATTCAGTGGCGTGGAGAGGGGGATTTGCTGCTTGGGTAACAGCCTATCCTCCATAACAATCCAACCCAGGCTTTCGTGTTTCGCATGCAGCGTACGCAGCGCCAAGCACGATACCATAGTCTTCCAAGACTGATGGAGGCCTGCTTTTTTTTTATACCAAAATAGGTGATTAGTTTTTCTTGACATAGATTCATATAGTCTCTGAGTAATAGGAGATATCTCTCGTTAAGATATGTGACCTGACTTTCCCTAAAGGGATGTAAACTCAACATCCGGGGAGTAGGGGGGAAAGTGGAAGTTAGGTTCAACCTGTATCACATGATGTATGAGAACAGAAACCAAAGCTACAGGAACCAGACAAAATTGCCATGTTATGGTAGTAGGTATATCTGTGTTATAAATATAGAACAAGTTTTTTTGTGAACAGGTATAAATACTTTAGATCTTTGTTTAACTTGTACATCTCCCTCCTGGTTCACCTGTGTTCACTATGGGTGAGTCTGCTACGGAGCTGTTGTCCTTTTTCAAATGCAATCTCAACCTGTAAGCTATTTGTCCCTTCAGTTTCCTCCAGACTTAGAGATCAGATGATGGAAATTAAATTGAAATTCTCCCAACAAACTCTATTTGGTTACGTTTCACTGTGTGGAACATTGAATTTTCTTTAACCTCAACTTTGTACCCTTTTTTCCACTTAGCAGAGGACAACATTCCTGAGAGTGACCTCCTTGGAAAACTCTTTATTAATCGAGTTTTCAACATCAGCGCAGACAGAATGTTTGAAATGTTTTTCACCAATTCCCTTTTCATGCAGAGATATCTTAGTACTCGCAACATAAGAGGTAAAATATTATTCTTTTAAGTATACTGTACACTGAAAGGCCATAATACTTTTTCTGGGAAGGTTCTGTTAAGATCACTTGTATGCCACTTTTTACAGGAATAGTTCATAAAGTGAATTGCATAGTAAAACAAATCAATTAATAAATCTGTTCACTGTTATGCAAGATTTACTGCAGATAATTAGGAATTTGAAAAAACTACAAAAGCTTGTGCCCCTTTTTACCCCATTTCAGTTTGAATTTCCAAAAATGGGTTCTTAGTGGGTACCTACATTATGCAAGTAATACCCTCCACATATTTCTTCTAGGTCTAGTGGTTTTGGCTGGGCGTTGATGAGTCAATAGTTAGTGAGTCAATGATTCTTCAATTTTATAATACAGTGGTGCCTCACATAAAGAGCTTAAATTGTTCTGGAGTCCTGCTCTTTAAGTGAAACACTCTTTAAGTGAAGCAGATTTTCCCATAGGAAATAATGGAAACTCACAATGATTGGTTCCACAACCCCCAAAATATTCATATAAAAATATTAAGCAGGCCTCCGTCAGTCTTGAAAGACTATGGTATCATGCTCGGTGCTGCATACGCTGCATGCGAAGCATGAAAGCCTGGGTTGGATTGTTATGGAGGATAGGCTGTTACCCAAGCAGCAAATCCCCCCTCTCTACGCCACTGAATTAGTCCAGTGGAAAGGCAGAGTCAATACGATTGGATCCAGCTGGCGTCACAGAGCTGGGCTAAGGATAGGAGCTCACCCTGTTTGTTGGGCCGATCCAGGTCTCGAACCCTGGCCTGCTGGTTATCAGGCACAGTGTCTTAACCGCTTGCACCACCCACAGACCACTCATAAATTGGATTTTGGTCTACGCATGGTCCATTAAACACACAGACACACAAATGGAGGAGATGGGCCACTTTATTACATGATTATTAAAATAATCAATAATCAATTAATTCAATTAATAATCCAATAATAATCAAAAGAGAGGGCAGACCTTGAACTTGAACTAGACCTCGGGTTAAATTTTTTAAGACCCCCAGCGTCTGCCCTGTGTCTAGGGTTAGCGAGCTTGCAGGTCCTTTACAGGCCCCGAGGTACAAACCTGGGTACCAGGGTTAGCGTGTACATATATATTGGGCCATACCCATTTAATCAGGTTCCGCCCCACATACCCCTCCCCCCAACCAGGGAGAGCGGGTCGGATACCACTGTTGCCTGGTTACCCACTTCTGTTCCTCCAGGGATTGAAAGCAGGTGACCTGCCGGCACGGGGATTGCCCTTCCCGTCTCAACCCGCCGGGGGGACTGAGACTGGGTTATTGTGGGCACACACCCCCTTGGCTGTGCCTCAGTTGATCCTGATTATATGTTGAGCCGAACCCATTATTTGGACCTGTTAACACCTGCACCCCCTGCCACGAAAGGGGAGGTCAGCCTTGCGCTTGGCCCCGCCTAGCCCATAACAGGGAGAGCAGGTCATGAATGCCGCGTTGGAGGCGTGGAGGCTGCGGTGCTGCAAAGGCCCCCTCCACGTGACCCAGGAGGGTCACGTGGTCCAGCAGGCCACGTGGTCCAGCCGGGGGATGCCCCCCGGCTGAGTGGAGGCCGCTAGCCAGCAGCGCCGCAGCAGCCCCCTTCGCCCCGGAGAGCAGTGTGCTCCGGCCGGGCCACCCCTGAGAGCAGCATGGTCCGGCCAGGGGACGCCCCCTGCTGGAGCAAAGGCTGCCAGCCTGCGGCGCCGCAGCAGCCTCCCTGACCCCGGAGGGCCGTGTGAACCTAGAGAGCAATCAAGCTCTCTATTAATCAATTAATTAAACATCAACTAATTAATTATAAATTAATTTATTAATAATTTCATCAATTATTAATTAATTAATTATCAATCAATTATCAATCAATCCAGTAAGTAATCAATCAATCCCTCAATCACACAATTAATCAATAAAAATTAATCAAGCTTAATTAATTAATTAAATTAATTAAATTAAATAAACCCAAGTAATCAACGAGTAATTAATAAACCCGAGTAATTAAAATTATTCAAAATTAAATAATCATCCAATGAACAGGCAGATCTCCCGAGAGAAAGACAGAGTAGGCCTTGGGCCTTGTGGCCCCTGGTGCTCCTCAACTGCTTATCTTCCTGTTCACCTGCCCGAAGAACAAAGAGGGCGGGGTTACCTCTGCATCCCCTTTATAAAGCCCACCTTTAGGTTCCGCCCTTCCTTGGTGGTCTCACCTGACCCCAAGAGGGTGGAGCTGTGTCTTTTGTTTGACCAGTGAGCCAAATTTGACACCTCCCAATTGGCTTTGTGTCGTCAAACTCATTAACTGGATGTAAAAATTAACCACACATTAACTGGATGTAAAAATGATGACAAAACAGTGGAATTGAATTCAAAACATCCATTCAGTGTGCATGATCCTATGAAGTCTACTCAGGCTACAATCCTAAAGACATTTTCCTGGGAGTAAGCCCCATTTAACACAATGGGGCTTACTTCTGAGTAGACATGGTTAGGAGGCTACAATCAAAGACACTTTCCTGGGAGGCTTACCTGGGCTGCTGCAGGAGGTTCAAGGTGGGACCACTTGGGGGCAGTTAGGGGCAGCTGCCTCTGGCACCCCCAGGGCAACTGCCCCCAAGTTGGGGGCAATTAAAGGCAGCAGTGCTGGCCGTCAGCCTCTGCACGGAGTGTCAGGGGTGCATAGCAAGCGTGCCCATAGCGCGCTTGCTTGTTAAGTGGAACTTATGTGAAGCAGGATTCCTTGTTATGGAATTGCTTGTTATGTGAGGCACTTGTTATGAGAGGTACCACTGTATATGGATAAGTGAAACTTACCAATGTCCTGATATCATAGTGTTGTATGCTTCCTTGATGTTTTGCACCATGCTTGGCTTTTGCTGATGTTTATAGGGAAATGCATGGAACTGGGATATTAGAGGGCATAGATAAGTTTTAATGTATTTCATAGAAAGAAGGGTGGGAGAAAGAGTGAGATTTATAACTTTATTCATTACATAATCTTTGTTTAGATTTCATATCAACCCCTTGGAATAGAGATGCTGGAGGAAATCAGCTAAGGACCATGACTTACACCATTGAGCTCAACAATCCCTTTATTGCTGGAAAATTCACAAATGTAACTGAAAAACAGGTACAAAATTATACTGAATTTTTTCCGTGGCAATTTATTTCCAGTTCTTTAAAAGTTTATTTTCCTGGGAGTGGGAGGGCATACTTTGGTATCACTTACTGCTAGAACATTCATCTTAATTAGATATAGAGTACTAAAAAGATTTTTCCATCCATCTTACCAAGATGTACACACATCCTGGCTCACAACGTGTTTTATTCTGTCTAACTAGTTTGAGCATGAGTGAGGAGGTGTGAGCCAACAACTTAACCTTCACCATCTTCAACAGTTTGCCTCAGAATTTTTTATAAGGCATAAAAAAATCACTTATGTAAACGAGAACTTTTTTTTTACTGTAGTCAAGAGGGTTGAAAGATCCAATCAACAGTTAACATCATTTAACAGTTAACAGAAACATCATTTGTATGATGCCCTTGATGCCAAAAAAGATTGTGGGAATAAGAAAACAAAACAAATATTTTTTTAAACAAATATTTTGTTAAAATATCTGTTTTTAACAAATATTTTTAATCTGCACGTTTTTTATTCAATTTAATTGTATTTTAATTATATTTTAATGGTGTTTTAATCTTTATTTATGAGCTATTTAATGATGTTTTATTCCCTGATGTCAGCCACCTTGGGCTCCCCCTTACGGGGGAGGAAAAGCGGGATATAAATTGATTAATTAAATAAATAAATAAATAAACATATATATGTTTAAAAATGTCTTGATTGTTTTAGATCCTGTATAAACGGAGCCACAAGGGTCAGTCATATAGGATAGACACAGAGGTGCTGACTCATGATGTGCCGTATCATGATTACTTCTACACAGTATATAGTTACTGTATCACCCACCTGTCCAGTCAGAAGTGCAGATTCCGGTGAGACATTTCATTTATAATTTCAGATGATGGTAAAGAAGCTGGTAAAAAGTTGTTAGAAGTGATAGCATTTCTGGGTGTGACATCATATCTACATTTTTCAACTGAAATCTGCCACTTCCCCACACACCTGTTCACCCCCAAAAGGCACGAGTGGCAACTGGAGTTTCCAGCCGCTTTTTGCAAATGCACTTTTTGAAGGAGGCAAGAGTGGCGATTGTGGGGGGCTTAAATATGTGGTCAGGAAGCCAGACTGCTTCCTCAGGCAGCCCGCAGCCAGGTGCAATTTCTACCTCTGCACCCTCTCTTGCTAGGTCACTACTCAAAATATGGTTCATCTGCACAGATTTACTTCTCTTGAATTGAATATGATGTCACAAAACTGTCATCCTTCTGTGTTCATTTTGGTAATTGCAATATGGTCTGTTGAAAGAAATAAGCATTTACTTATTCATTTTTCCTTGCAAAAATTAAATACATACATATACAGGTGCTGTGAGGCTTTATAGACTTTCTTTTCAGTAGAATTCTGTACTAGGTTGGAGATGGTGGTATGATTTATGATAGCCTTTTAAATTTAGAGGGTGGGTGTGCACTGAGATCATTTAATGTACGCCGTACAATATAGAGCTATTAAGTGACTAAATACATTGTGGGTTTCCTCCTCCAGCTTTCCATGCTTGAGTGTATAAAGTGTCACCTTAGTGACCGTGCCTTTGTAGATGTACGCAGCTTGCTGCTTTGAACAGCAGAGGCTGAACTTGCTTTCCCAGTGAGTGAAAAGGCAGACCCCTGCTCTTAATGTTGAATTCCAGACTATTGCTAGCTTTGTTGTTCTCTTGCTATAGGATTTCTTCAGATGTGAAATATAAAAAGCAGCCATGGGGGCTTGTCAAGAATATAATAGAGAAGAATACGTGGGGTGGGATACAGGAAAATTTTAAGCAACTTGGTAAGTGTTGATGTTTTACAATTAGAAGTCAGTAGTGTTGGTTGTCCTCCTCTTCCTGGATTCAGAGTGTGTGAATGGCTGTGATATCTGATTACATTGAATAGTCATAGGAGTCCTTTTAATGTCACTTTCCTCCAAATTATTGCTAAGAACCACATTGGACTGTCCTAATTATTTCTAGCATTTTCTTGATCACAATGCCTTGACTTTTTATTGTGGATTTACACCTGTGAACCTGCTGCACAAGCATGGTGAATGTCCTTTTACAGGATGGTGTAAGCAGATAACAGAGCCTTTAGATGCAACAAGGTTTAATTGGTTTGTCTCTAAACTGAGACAGGTTTAGAGGTCTACTTCACAGCAGGGGAATTAGAATGCTATTTTATTGTTAATCATCTATTCCTGCACAATTGTTTGCAGTAACTTGGAATTAAGGCAGTAAAAGAACTGCATTCAGCCTCCCAAAATCACCGTGAAATATAATTTGTTTAGATAGATCAACCTCCTATAATTAGAATACTAATTCCACCCCACTCACTGCTGGCATCTCATTTTGGCCCAATTAAAGTCTGTTTTTATGAATTTTTCTCTCCATTTGCCATCCTGAATGCTACATTTTTTGGCAATATATCATGTACTTTTTTCTCCAATCAGACATGACCTTTTAAATATGGGGAACTATACCAAGGTGGAAAGCATATATACCTTTTAAATTTCTAGACTTAAAAACGAACAAAAGTAAAAAAACAGTGCTGCATTTAAATTACAGAATCAGAACTGTTAATGGAGGAGTATGCAATAAATAAACCTATAGAAGATCCAGCAAAACTTGTCTTGAGGAGGAGAAGATGGACTTTACAACGTAATATGGGTGAAATGCTTCCTAAACGCTCTTCACAGTATTCTTCTGGGGATACAGTTTCAACTTCCCGTGGTGATGTAGGTGTGTACATACAAGAAGTAGAATTTTTTGTTTTGACTTTTAGGAGCACATGTGTGTCATAACCAGTCGCACAGCATATATTCTCAGCTCATAAGCAGTTTGTACAGGGAAGGTCTGGGATGTACCAGATTGGGATACCCATGAATGGGATGCACATGGTGTGGTCTGTTGCTACCGTTGGCTTGTAAAACTCTGTAAAGTTGCACCTTTTCTAGATAAAAACATGAAGCTTCCTTTTACCAGATCAGATATATCTTGCTCAGTATGTTTTAACCTGATGGACTGCAGTTCTTCAAGATTTCAGACTGGGTCTTTCAAACTTTGAGATGCTGATAGGAACTGCATCTGAGATTTTCTGCATGCAAGGCATATACCCTACTAGTGAGTTAAGGACTCTTTTTCTACAGATCCTGTCTCCCATGCTCCTACCTCCATGAATTGGATCTGTGGAAAGGTACTATACACACAAGCTCTAGAAATAATTTTCAGTTAAGACTAGATGGCTATATTTCCTGTTTGTAAGAATCATTCTTACATTCTTGGCAAATACAGTGTCTTTAAAGGACTAAAGGACATTTTGAAATATGCCTGACAGAGCATATTCCACACAAACTGTATTTGTGCTAATATGGCAGTGATGTGTCCTGTATTGAGAAATTTATTGCGGATGATTCCTGGTCAGGTAGAATAAGGAGTCCAAAGTCTTTGGAAATTTGAAACATCATTTAGGGTTTATGTTCTGCACACACTGCTAAGTACATTTCATTATTTATGTGGTTGACTTATTTTCTCTGCTCTCCTGAACCCACCATCCAAATGTTGTTTTTCAAAGTTAGCTAGCTAAGCTAACAATCTTTCTCAAGCTCATGGCTGTTTCATTTAATTTATGGAACAACTATCGCTTTTTGCTATGTAGTTCCCCTTTCAGTATGCTAGTTGTACACAAGTGGGACTTGCATGTTGTCATGTACCGGCTGTTTTAGAAAGCTGAATACTGAGAAGACCATATGGCACAAGAAAGATGAATTGTAACTTAAATGAATAAATGCAGAACCAATAGTGCATAGCTTCGTTTCAGAAAAAAACACCTTTGAGTTTGCCACAGATGGCTGTACTGGCAAATGGCAACCACCCTTAATCATTTTTAATTTTTCTTGGTCAATTCCACTCTTCAGTGCTTGAAATTTCCAAGTGAATGTGTATATCTTGGTGCGCACTACAACCATGCTACATGGTCCTCAACCAGGGCTGGAAGTTTTAACATTCAGAAAAATTTGTAGAGGCACAAGTGAAATACAGTAAATTTATTTATTTTAAAAATTTATATCCTGCCTTTCTCGGGCCGTAGACCGACTCAAGATGGCTCAAAGTAAAACACATTGAAAACATTCAATAAGACATTCAGTTAAAATCAATTAAAAAGATACAAGCTAAAAACTATAAAAACAATAACTCCCCAACCTCTGCTTCAATAGAACACTTTTTAAAATAAAAAGTTTTTAGTCTCCACCTGAAGCTCTGTATTGGGGGAGCTTTCCTAAATTCTAGGGGGAGGGAGTTCCAAAGCCGGGGTGCCGCCACTATTTCTCACTGTGACAACGCTCACATCCTTTGGTGGTGGGGTGGTCAGTAGGTCTGTAGGTCTTAGGTCTAAGGACCTTGGGTGATGGGTAGGATTGTACGGAAGAAGGCGATCCTTCCTTAGATACCCTGGGCCCAAGCTGTTTAGGGCTTTAAAGGTCAGGACCAGTAAACTAAGTTGAGAGATGTGGTGATTGGCAACACCTTTGTTTGAGAATTGACCAAGGAGGCAGTTTGACTTGGTGACCAGGGAGGCAATAAAATGGGCATATGGAGTGATTAGTCTCCAGTAATCTAGTGGTGTGGTGATACTTGCTGAGATCCAGAAGGAACTAAGTTGTTCATGGAAGCACTAGGAGCATACCTAGGAGGGTCAGGATGGTAAATGCCCTGGGCAGCACTGCTTGAGAAGGACAGCACCTTGACCTTTTTCCTTTTTTACCGAAAACTGGCCTCTTTTATACCTTAGAAGGCTTTTTAAGAGCTGGGAAGACTGCCCACAGCTTCCCCAGAAGTTCTTCTGGCGTGTTAGAATGTCTTAAACTGTGACTGTATTTATTTTGGGAAATTTTGTAAAGATAATGTACTCAAAATTCTGTATCTTACATATACCCTCAAATGAAGATATACTGGGGAAGGTATAATTGGACATTTCCTATTTTCTCCTAATTACACTCGCCTATTATCAGCTTTCTCCACCATCAAGTGGCTGTTGGGTGATATTGGTATGGTATGGTGTGGTCTCAGCAAATGTAAGATTTCTTACAGTGAGCATAATTTGCACAAGAACATAATACAGCAATTATGTCAAAAATCCCTTTGAAACAGTTAGAAAAGCAGTTTAGCCTGGAACACAGATTTGGGATTGTCCACAAAGACCGCAAATGAGTGGAAAAAACCATAAAAGATGTATCAAGAGCCATACATGTCTCATAGCGATAATAACAGAGCCCTCATGTTAATATAAGAGCCCATTCACACTAATTATATATAGAAATATATATGCGCGCACCTATAGGGAGCACATACACATGGGAGAATGTCCGTCATGAGGGTGACATGTTGGCCCTCCTGCACAGATATTGAAACCCTGCTAACCACTGATGCCGCTGCTAACCAACCCAATGTCTGGCCCCTATGCAGAAGAAGTTGCTAACTTCTGGTTTAGTGAAATAAAAGCAGCTGTTCAGATTCTGACCATATTTTACATTTTACATTTACATTTTATGCACCAAATTCACATTTTAAATGTATATATGTGCAGTAAGCTCTCAAACCAGATGAAACAAAGGCTGTTTTACATTGAGAAGGATGTAAACCTTCAAAAAGATGAATTTAATGTGATTTTTGTGAAATGCCTCCGATATAATTTTACCTCTCATGCCCAACAGGACCAAAAAGGGACACTACCAATAAGACTACCATCATCATAGTGGTAATGAGCATCTTGTAAGTACCTTATTTGATTTAAATCTTTTCTGGAGCAAGAGTTAGAAAAGATTAACAACTATAGTAATATGGAGAAATATTTTATAATTTCATTATAAAAATGAAATGTTTCTTGTACACTTCTTATACCACCTTTTTATCTTGATGTATGGGAAACACTTTCCTAGTACAAGGGGTATCTGTGGAAAAAAAATAGCTAGGATCAGTGGGTTGAAATTGGATTCAGAGTCAACACATCTTCCAAAATGAGTTCATCACTTCACTGTGACCTTTCAAACTGAGAGTGGTAGTTTCACTCACAACTTTAAGGAACTTTTGGGTGAGCCCTCCCCTTATTAGCCTAACACCCAACAAAGTCAGAACACAGCATAAAATTATTCATGTTTGACTCCTCCCGAGACTTTTGCACATGAAACCAGGACAAATACCAAATTTGTTTTAAGTGTTTCTGATTTGCTTTTCTTTCTTTCTAGGGAATTCAAAGCTGTTAGCAAATTGATGGCACAGTACACAAAATCTAGTTTATTTTTCACAGTTTTATGTTACCCTTCCTTCATGGATTGTGTTCATGGTTCCTTTCTTCCTTGCTTTTGTCCTCACAACAACCCTGTGACTTTGATTAGGCTGGGTGATTGGCTCAAGATTACCCAAAAAGTTTCTTGAAAGGATTTGAAACTGGATGATACAGGTCTAAGACCAACTCCTACACTACTAGCAGGGGTGGGCCCAGCCAATCCCAAGATCCAGTTTGCTGGAAGTTGGGGGGCGGGTCAGGGGGCGGGGTGAGGGGCGGGCCAACATTGGCGCCTGCATAGTGCCTGCCCTGAAGCGGGCCAGCCTGCTTCAGAGCAGGCACTGCGCAAGTGTCAACGTTGACGCTTGCGTAGTGCCTGCCCTAAAGCGGGCAAGCTGAGAGATTAGGCTGAGAGATTATAACTAATTTGTAATTGCCTAGTGAACTTCTTGGCTAATAAGAGATGGAAATGCTGTCGTGCTGTTCCTCACATCATACTATAGCTCCTCGTGATACTGTGAAAAGTCCTATCTGACATACTCCTAATTCTGTCTCCCAGTCTTTGTATGCCAAATGACTGTCAAGGTGCAGCATCCCTAATCACAAGAAGAATCTCTCCACAGAGAGACTGCAGGCAATTTTGTCTCACAGGGGGAGTTAGGGCATCAGCTTTCCAAAACGTTGAGGCTCTGAACACTTAACATCTGAAAGGGGTGTGCGTTTCTCTTCAATATGCTAGTTAAAAGAAAATGTCATGTTGCATTATCAACAGCCTTATCCTTTGAGGATTGTTGGGAAGTGGCTGTTAAGACATTTTTCATTATTATATTAGTTCTGGTTTTTTCTCATGCTGCTAGTGGAAAAAAATTAGGGGCAATGAAAAAATCTGGCTTCTCTCTCTCCTTTCTAGTTTGCTTTTGCTGGTTTTGCTGAATGTGACATTGTTCCTCAAACTGTCAAAGATTGAACATGCAGCTCAGTCATTTTACCGTGTTCACCTTCAGGAAGAAGGGACAGTAAAGTGAGTTTCTCCTCCCCTCCCTCCCAGTGACTCTTTTTCACCAGCCAAATATAAGATCCAGATAGTTTGGGTATACAAAGAACTATCCAGGGGTTTGCTCTTTTCCCTTTCATGTAACACCAGAACTTGGGGACATCCACTAAAATTGAACGTTGGAAGGGTTAGGACAGACAAGATAAAATCTTTTCCCAGCATGTAGTTGGTCTGTGGAACTCCCTGCCTCAAGATGTGGTGATGGTATCTAGCCTCAATACCTTTAAGAAGGAACTGCATAAAATCCTAGAGAAAAGGACCATCACGTGTTACAAGACATGAAGGGTGTGTGTAGTTGTGGACAACCTCAAAATGCCAGATGCAGGAGGGGGCACCTGGATGCAGGTTTCATGTGCTCCCTGAGGCATCTGGTGTGCTGCTGTGTGATACAAAAAGTTGGACTAGTTGGAGCTTTGGCCTGATCTGGTGGAGGCGCTTATGTTTTTATAGAGGAAAAAATGTAATGGCTGAAGCATATGTATGGTTTTCTCAATGTACACATCTAACTTTTAGTACAAGATTGCAAATGCTTTTTTGTGCAGGAGCTTTGATAATAGTAGACATCTCTGTATTTCACTTGTTCATATTCAATCTCTGTTCTCTTTGATAAAAGCCTTTAGTTATGTCCGCTTTCAGCCTCATCTTGAATATTAACAATATAGATAGTCCTTCTGAGTGCAACCTAAGTGGCTCTAAGGGCATAATTACTATGGCTGCAAACCTAACTTCCATTTAGGCTGGCATAAACCCCAGCATAAGTCCTAAGACACCTGGGGGTGTCACAAAAGTGCCATAAGGGACTTCTGCCCCACACTGGGGAGGGGGGTGGGCAGCTAGGCCAGTGCACATACACCAACATCCTCACACCATCATGGGAAGATATGCCAGATGAGTTGGGCTGGCCTTAATTGGTTAATATTGTGCCGCAGTGTGTTAATTTGGGAATTGGCTTATATTGTTCATGCTAATAGTGTGTTCACAAGGCTAAAATAAAATGGATAAACCAGAGATTTTTAGATAACTATGAAGAAAATAATTCAGTCTGATCTCAGCTTTCTATTTTTCTCCCTCTTCAGTTTAGCCCTTAATGCAGCATCAAGGGAGAAAACATCTCGGCATGCAGCAGACCAAGTCCAGCATGTGAAAGGGGTGCTGAGAGATTCTATAGCACTGCTTGAACAGGTAGATATTCCTATTTGTTACCCTTGTTTGTTGGTCTACGTGATAATGAAACATGCCTACGGCTGATCTGGAAAAAAATGGAACTCAAGCATCTTATCAGAAATACCCAGCAACATTTGGAGGGTATTATGTCTCCTTATGTCTCCAGATGCAAGAATTTGAACTAGTCAGCATTATATGAATATAATCAGTACTATTAGGCTTCTACATACTTAGCTATTCAGCAAAAGGATATTGATATTCCAGAATGTTAGATATTTTACCATTGTTTTGGAACTGAGGAAGTATTCACTCTGGGAAGTACATAACAGTATATCACAGAAGTGAGTACAGTGTTGGGTTATTTTGAGGGAATAGCAAATTTACGCAGTTATACAAGCTGTATACTACTTTATGTTATAGCAAAGTGTCATTTATTCAGGGTTGTCACATGAAAAGAAATAAAATATTTACAAAAATGTGAGGGGTGTATTCACTTCTGTGATATACTGTATGTGATGGTATGTGTTTTATTTGTATATGCATAGTGCAAAAGTATAACACTAAAATTATTTGAGAGGCAACCTTCCTCTTGCTTGTGTAATTACTAAGTGTCACTACTTTCCTTTGTAACAAGAATATTCTTTGCAACTTTCCTTTGTAACAAGAATATTCTTTGCAACTTTCCTTTGTAACAAGAATATTCTTTGCAAAATAATTTGCAAAGGAAATATATGTACCTGTGTTTCCCCGATAATAAGACACTGTCTAATTTTTTTTTTGTCAAAACCCCATAGGTCTTATTTTCAGGGTAGGCCTTATTTTAATTAATATTGACAGCAAAATGTAGGACAATGAAGCTAAAATGTAGGACACCCGCACAGGAGGCTAAAAATAGAGACAAATCCGATCATATGGTCGCCCTGGGCACAGAAGTAAGTCCCATCCATCCCCATCACACTCAAAGTGCTTATTCCCAGGAAAGTCTGGCTGAAAGATCCTTATTGTGTGTGTCTGCAAAGAAGGGTTGGGCTCTGAGGCTGCTATCCCATCCACACTTGCCTGGGAGTAAGGCCCACTGACTATAATGGGGCTTATTTCTGAGTAGCAATGCCTCATTGACTGGGGGCGGGAGGGGTCTGTGAGGGGGCAGGAAGGGAGGGCCCCTTTATTACCAGTTCCTCTTGTGGCCAGCAGCAGCTGCAGTCGAAGAACAATGCCGGATGGCAGAGGCAGAGCAGCAACAGCACCAGCATGCTGCTCCTTGCCCTCTGTTCCTCGGGCAGCTATGAGGCTGGGGGAGAGGCTTTCCTCCAGAATAAAGGGTGGAAGCTTTGAGGCTGCTATCCCATCCACACTTGCCTGAGAGTACGCCCCACTGACTATAATGGGGCTTACTTCTGAGTAGACCTGCATAGGGTTGGGCTTTGAGGCTGCTATGCAGAAGTGGGATTTTAGTACCGGTAGGTCTTCTTTTCAGGGGAAGTCTTAATTTAGACCGCAGGGTGAAAGTCTGGGTAGGTCTTCTTTTCTGGGTAGGTCTTATTATCAGGGAAGCATGGTCCTTTAAGAATAAACTATTTAAATTAGAATGTGCACAGAATCCTAATTTTGTTAGATAATTCTAATAAAAAATCATCACCACAGTTTAATATTTTTATGGGATTTTATTTTTGCAGCTGAAGAATTCACTTTCTATGCTCCAAAGTAGTTTTGATCGCTTGAACAAGACCAATAGTAGGAAGCCTGGAAGCTGATGATGTCACTAAAGCAAACTACAGAGCAAAATAAAGAGATAACTGGTGGTGAAACTGGTTTTTTTCTCCTCAGAATTTGCCCAGCAGCCACTTGCACAGCTAATAAAGATCTATTATAAAACCAGTACACGTTTTAACGTCTTCTCCTACCTCATGAATTCTTCTGATTCACTTTTTACATCTTTTTCTAATTTCTGGAACTGTGAATACCTGGTGTGAATGTGCAAGAACACTGTGTTGTCTGGTAATGGTGTGATATGCAAATTCCACACAGCATCTTTGAAGTGATAAGAAGTGAAATCTGGAATCTTTAAGTTTCAAGAACCACTATTATGAAAGATTCAATATAGGATGTCTTGCAAACACTGTCTCACAGAAAGATTCTCCATATGGTCCTCTGGAATATACATGTAATTCCTTTAAAAAAACTGTTTCCAAAATCAATCTGTGATTGTTTTAGGTATCTCTGTATCTCAGTGTTCCTTGTAAGTTGTGTTTTGCTTTCATGGGTGTTTTGGTCATAGTAATTCTACCTCCTTCCATCCACTATCATTTCATCTGATTTCTCAGGAAGCATTCATCTAAGTATGAAATAAGATGTGTTTTTTAAAAGCACCTGAATTTTTTGAAATAAGAAATACAAGTAATGTATTCATCTGATTTGTTTACGGAGTTCACATAATTTTTTGTAAATATGTTATCCTGACATGGGAATGTTGCACTACAATGAGGAACACATCACTAGTCAGTGAAAAATGCAAGAGGCTTCCAGAAATAAATAATAAAGTGCACACAAATAAAATTGTGAGCTCATTGCCTCATTCTCCCTTTGCTGAATATTTAACTTATCATGGAATGAGTTTGTGACTTTATTTTTAGGGCTCTAATCCTCACCAGACTTTCTTCACAAGTGCCTCCTTGTGTATATATAGGGAAAGAGTTTCAGTAAGCAGATCAACAGTTACCCCAGCTTTAAAAATAAATCATGAAAGTACTGTACATAGTACTGTGTGTACTTAAGAATGTATTGGAATAATTGGTATCAAACTCCTACCCATGTTCCCAAAATATCTGTCTCGTAAAAAGCATATAAATCAATATCATAAATAGCTAATCAGGTGAAAGATAAATGAAGGCATTTTCTGTGACTTTTCTTCTGATGTCCTGCATGCTTTTTGCACTTGAACACTACATAAGCAATTTTGTATTAAAAATATGGAGCTGAATGTTGTATATAGTGTGTAGAAAAATGATGTTGCCAGTTCCAAATGTTTCTGTAATAATTTTAAAGAGAGGATCTAATAAAGTTTTCAGAAGGCAAAGCTGTGTTGCTATATCTTTGTTACTAAAACTTTTTAAATTTTTGTGGCCTCCTGAAATTGAAGACATTACAGACAACTATGTCCAGTGGCCACACTGCATCAGAGGTAATAAAACTAAGGCTGAAGTCCTAAGAGTGCTTACAAGTAATGCTTGTGGAGCTCAGTGGGACTTTTGGATAACATGCTCAGGATGTACAGATGTCCCTTATTGTTCAGAAGGGTTCCTTTTTGGAATGACCCATGGATAAAAAAAATAAGTGTATAAAGAAAAAAATTGAAAGATCCACTTACAGCTTTCTTGCTCCTTCTGTTGCATCTAATTGAATAAAATAGTGCCTCAATATTTACAGGGGCTTGACACTGGGACTGAAAATGGTATGACTGCTTGCATTACTAGCTATCTACAACAGTAAAAAAGCAGTTTTTAAAACTTATTTGCAGTGGCCATTTGGGGTTGTGTCAAATCCGTGTATTAAAAAATCATATAACAAGGTTGGGCCTGTATAAAGTTATTGTAGATACAAACAGCTATTATTGACTCTTGATCCACTAATGGTGGAGATGAGAGACAGTGAGGGTGGTTGGAAAAACTAGAATGAAATCAAATAAGGATGAGAAATGAGGGGGAAGAAAGATCATGATCTTGATTCCACCAGAGACATAAATGTTTATAATAGAATTGACTGTACAGTATATGCACCATCTGACAAGGCATTCTACCATGGGACAGAGAATAAAATGTCTCTTACGAGGCACTTCATGTTCATGGATTAGTGGTAGTTATAATAGGTAGTTTGAAGATTTGCTGCATGTGCGAGCAGTTCTATCAACAGTCCTTTTCATATTCCTGGTTGTCTGTATAATTCTTCAACCCTAGCATGCATTATTGAGAACTTTCCTATACATGTTGTATTGGCTCTGAATTATACTATTACACTGACTGTATGTTTTGGGTTTTTTCCCCTTACCCAGTGTAATGAATTAGGCCCTGCCTGTTTATAAAATACTGTACCTGCAATTTCAATATGTTTGTTGGTACACATCGAATCGGCACTGACAGCGGCATTGCCTTGTGAGCATCTTCTATTACAAAGAAGCAAAAAAGAAAGCAGAAGCAACTCATCCCTTTTACTAGTTTGTAATACTAGAAGACATTTCTGTCAAATGAAATATAGACCCTTTGCCAGCTCTGCCGACAGCAGGGTTTGTGGTTATGGAATGCTTATGAGTGGTGGGCTTGGTAATGCTCATCCTTAGGCAGAAACATCCTTTGGTAGCTATTCATGAGCAAGAGTCAAGTATGCTTTTTAAAAAGCATGGTAGCAAGCAATTCCATTCTCTTTATCTGCAAGGAGCAGAAATGCCACTTTCCTCTTGTTTGTGAACTTTCTGTTGAAAAGTGGTATTAAAAATTGTTATCTGTGAAGACTGGGTCAGTTCACCCAAAGTGAGAGGCTTAACACAGCTACGACATTTGATGGTGGCCATTGACACATGTTGATGGTGGCCATTGCATCCCATTGTGGCCTTTGATGGTGGCCACAGTTGACACATGTTGATGGTGGCCATTGAATCCCACAGAATACACCTCATTCTCTGGCAGAGGAAAGGTGGCATTCCTGACAGTGGAAATTCCTGCCCCAGGAGGCAGGTAGGAGCATAATCCTAACCATGTCTACTCCAAAGTCCACCTCATTGTGTTCAATGGGACTCACTTCCAGGAAAGTGTCTTTAGAATTGCAGCCCAGGTCTCTGAGTTATTGACTCAGAGCGTCCCTTATTACTTGGGTTATTGACTTGGGGCATCCCTACCCCTGACAGAGTACTGCCTCATAGGAAAGAAGTTGCAGCCTTGGGGCTGACCCCTTAGCTCAGCATATTCTGACAGAAATTTTTCTTTCCTTTCCCGGTTCTCCTTCCTTTGCCTGGCCTTTGTTTTTCTTCAGAGCAGGAGCACTTTTTCAGGAGGCAGAGTGTGGGGCTGGGGTCCATTCTGGTTATCATCGAAGCAATCAATAGCACTCGGTGAACACTCATCAGGGCCATCTCTGAAGCCACATTCCTAATGGACTTGGGCACTTTGAGTAGCTCACTGCTTCATACAGTACAAACAAAAAACTTTTCTGTGAGAGAAAAAAAATTTTCTGTCAGAAAAGAATTTTTACCACATGAACGTGGTTGTGTTCTCTGGGAAGAGTTTTACCTCAGAACATTTCTGACAGACAATTTTTCTGTCAGAAATTAAATAAATAAAATGTTCCTGTCTTACAGAAAAGTGGGTGCACTACAGTGTCTGTGCTGAGACTTTCCTCAGCACATTCTAACAGACTTCAATCCTAAAGACTTCAAGAACAATCCTAAAGGCTTCAATCCTAAAGACACTTTTCTGGGATTAAGACCCATTGAACCCAATGGAGTTTACTTATGAGTAGACATGGTTTGGTTTTTGCTTATAGTAGTCTGTTTTTGATATCAGAAGATTTCAAGTGCCCAACAGGACTTTAAACCCATGATGGACTTTTCCTCCAGAAATCTGTCCAATTCCCTTTTAAAAGCATGTAAGCCAGATGCCATCATTACAACCTGTGGCAAGGAGTTCCACAGACTAGTCATATGTTGGGTAAAGAAATACTTTCTTGTGATTGTCCTAACTCTCCAAACTCAATATTAGTTGATGTTTCCTGGTTGTGGGAGTTTTGTATAAGAGAAAAAAGCATCCCTCATTCTAAACATCTCCTGCATTTTGTGTGTCACAACATACCCCTTCATGCAGAGTATTTCCCCCCTAGAGAGAATCTGTTCCTTGAATCCCTGCAAGTATGGGGCTTACTCCCAAAAAACTGTGAATAGGATTGCAACCTCAGAGCCTGATCCTGTTCATGTTTACTCAGAAGGAAGTCCCATTAGATTGGATGGGGCTTACTCCAGTGGTGGGCTCCAGCAGATTCGCACCTACTCTATAGAACCGGTTGTTAACAAGAGATAGGACATAAAAAGTTTAAAAATAGCCATTTAAAAGTGGCTGCCAGATGGGCAGAGAACCGGTTCTTAATGTTTTTGAAGCCCATCACTGGCTTACTCCCAGGAAAGTGTGGATAGGATTACAGCCTCAGAGCCCGATCCTAAGCACATCTGCTCAGAAGGAAGTCCCATAAGAGTGAATGGGGCTTACTCCCAGGAAAGCGGATAGGACTGCAGCCTCAGAGCCTGATCCTGTTCATGTTTCCTCGGAAGGAAGTCCCATTAGAGTGAATGGGGCTTACTCCCAGGAAAGTGGATAGGACTGCAGCCTCGGAGCCTGATCCTGTTCATGTTTCCTCGGAAGGCAGTCCCATTAGAGTGAATGGGGCTTACTCCCAGGAAAGTGGATAGGACTGCAGCCTCGGAGCCTGATCCTGTTCATGTTTCCTCGGAAGGAAGACCCATTAGAGTGAATGGGGCTTACTCCCAGGAAAGTGGATAGGACTGCAGCCTCGGAGCCTGATCCTGTTCATGTTTCCTCGGAAGGAAGTCCCATTAGAGTGAATGGGGCTTACTCCCAGGAAAGTGGATAGGACTGCAGCCTCAGAGCCTGATCCTGTTCATGTTTCCTCGGAAGGAAGTCCCATTAGAGTGAATGGGGCTTACTCCCAGGAAGGTGTGGCTAGGTCTGGAACCTGAGCTTAGCAACCTGGGGGAGGGCTGGGCGTCTCCCTCTCCCCATTCCACAGGCAGGCATTGGGAGGCGCCAGTGGGGAAGGAGGAAGGAAGAGGCGAGGACGCCGGAAGCCTTTGCAGTTCGTGGAGAGGACAATTGGGGAGAAGGGCGAGGGGGGAGTGGCTGGCTGGCTGACGGCGACAGGTGGGCTTGGCTAGGCTGGGCTAGGCTGGAGAGCGCAAGTGGAGCAGCCGCAGCAGTCGCCCCTCCATGTGCAGCTCCAGGGCTGACATCCTCTGCACGCTTTCCTGGGAGGAAGCAGCATGCAACACAATGGGGCTTACTTCTGAGTAGACAGGCATAGGATGCATGCTTTCCAGGGAGTAAGCTGCACGCAACACAATTGAACTTGCTTCTGAGTAGATAGGCATAGGATACACGATTGGAGTAAGCTGCATGCAACCCCGTAAGGCTTACTTCTGAGTAGACAGGCAAAGGATGCACTCTTTCCTGGGAGTAATTTGTATGCCACCCAATGAGGCTTACTTCAGAGTAGACAGGCATATAAGATGCATGCTTTCCTGGGAGTAAGCTGCAGGCAACACAATGGGGCTTACTTACAAGTAGACAGGCGTAGAATGCATGCTTTCCTAGACGCAGCATACAGTTCAGTGGGATTTACTTCTGAGTAGACAGCCAAACAGGATGCATGCTTTCCTGAGAGTCATTTGCATGCAACCCAAACGGGTTACTTCTGAGTAGATGCACAGAATGTAGGCTTTCCTGGGAGTAAGCTGCATGCAACACAATGGGGCTTCTGAGTAGTCAGAGATAGGAGAGGACTGTCAGCTGCTTGTAGTAGGCATCGTCCAGTTCAGTCCACCCTCTCCAGCTCCCTTCCCTGGGCTGCCCAGGGGCATCCTCCTTAATGCCCTCTGGAGCCAGTCTGGAGGGGTGGAGGAAGCAGACATGACCCAGGCTGGGCGGAGGAGAGCTGGAGGTCCAGCGCTGGAGGATCCCCTCTGCTGCTGCGAGTACCTGGACCGCAAGGGGGAGCGGAGCCACCTGGCCGCCTGTCTCTGCGAGTGCGAGGACCTGGACGAGTGCTGTGAAAGGTGGGGAGAGAGGCTGCCTTGGGGGTGGGGGGCAGCCTGGGCAGGGGCGCCTCCTGCATCCCTTGAAAGTCTGGTTGCCAGACCTGTCCTTGAAGTTCCCTCTGTCTTCAGGCTCCCCACCTCCTGATGATGATGATGGTGGTGGTGAAGAGCTTCCTAGGTGTTTTGGGGTCCCCTGGTTCACCCTGGCCATGGTGACCCCCACCCATGGTGACCCCCACCATGTCAGGGCTGCTTTGCTTTTAACAGTCAGACCATTGCCAGAAATTGTTCTAATGATGGAAAGCTTCACCTGTTGAATGGCAGCTCTTGATGCAACTTTTCACAGGAAGCATTGGGCATCTTTCTGCTTATCAAGGATTAAAAGGGGGCAGCAGATTTCAGGGACACATTGTGGCCCTCTTGCTTCTGAAGTTTGTTGGCTGCAATCCTAAAGACACTTTCCTGGGAGTAAGTCCCATTGAACACAGTGGGGCTTGCTTTTGAGTAGACTTGGTTAGGCTTGTGCCTTTAATCCTGTTATGGAATATTATTTTTTTCACATTATTATACTACCCTTCCTCCAGGGGACCCCGGGTGGCTCTGTGGTTAAAGGCACTGGTCAGCGGTTGAGACCCTCAGGTGCTGCATGAAGCAACATCCTGGTGACAGACTGGCCAGATTTCCCCATGTTGCATCTATCATCATTCTAAGTGGACCATGAAAATGATACTACTCTTCTCCCTTGGAGATCAGTGTGATATCCATAGTTCCTCCCCTCTCTTTGTCTTCACAACAAGCCTGTGAGTAGAGTTGCCAAAAAAAAACTTTGCATCCATCAGTCTTGAAAGACTATGGTATTGTGCTCAATGCTGCATGCAAAGCACGAAGGCCTAGGTAGATTAGTATGGGGGATAGGCTGTTACCCAAGCAGCAAATCCCCCCTCTTCACACCACAGAAATAGTCCAATGGAAGAGCAGAGTTGATACAATTGGTTCCAGCTGCGTTGCAGAGCTGGGCTAAGGACAGGAGCTCACCTTGTCTTGTGGGGAACACAGGTCTTGAACCCTGGCCTACTGGTTAACAGTACTGTGTCTTAACCACTTGCACCACCCACAACCCAATATCCATTGAGCTCTATGGGAAGGTGAAAATCAGGACAGTCCTAGATTTTCAGGGATGGCAAGTTTGACAGGGGGTCCTGTTCCTATTTTGTGGAATTAGGGCAACTGTATCTATGTGGTATGTGGGACTGAGTGATAGTAACTGGCCAAAGGTCACTCAGGAAAGCCTCCTGGCTGACCAGGTAATTTGAACCTGGATCTTATTGGATAAAAAGGACTGTTGTAGAAGTGATCTTGACTCCGGATTTCTGTATGGTGCATTATAGCAGCTGAGCATTTCAGCCCAGGATCCCCTTCTGAGAATTACAGTCTGTCTGGGACCCCCCCCCCCCCCCGAAGTGATTTATGGCTGGAAGTGTCATTAAAGGTGCCCATATTCCAAGATGGCTGCATCCAGCTTTTTGTGACATCCCTGAAATGAAGTCTTAACCCCCAAAGTGGTCCTGGTCCCCACTTTGAAGACCACTGCATTATTGGGAAGCCATGCAGTTGTTCCTCTCATTTTGCTTGAGTATGATCAGTCTAAGGCTGCAATCCTAAAGACACTTTCCTGGGAGTAAAAGCCATTGACCAAAATGGAGCTTACTTTTGAGTAGACATGGTTAGGATTGTGCTCATAAACAGGTACATATAATTGTGTAATATAAGGTAGATGTTCCATGGCTTCCCTATAGTAGTGTCTATAGTAGTGTCTATAGATGTTCCATGGCTTCCCTATAGCTAGAGGGTGTGCAAAGCACTAAGTTTGCAGGAGCTTCAACGTGGCCAGGATGGCCATATACAATGGAGGACTTAATGTCTGTACCTTTAAACATTGCATAGAAGTGGGAATTGGTAGGTTCAGCTCAAAATATAAGGGTTTAAAAAATATCACCTTCCAAAATTCCCTCTTATGCAATGCTTAGAGATAGCCAGTGGTGGGCACCAGCAGGTTCGCACCTACTCTATAGAACCGGTTCTTAACAAGAGATAGTACCAGTGATGGGCTTCAAAAAATTTAAGAACCGGTTCTCTGCCCATCTGGCAGCCACTTTTAAATGGCTGTTTTTAAACTTTATATGTCCTATCTCTTGTTAACAACCGGTTCTATAGAGTAGGTGCGAACCTGCTAGTGCCCACCACTGGATAGTACATATAAAGTTTAAAAATAGCCATTTAAAAGTGGCTGCCAGATGGACAGAGAACCGGTTCTTAATTTCTTTGAAGCCCATCACTGGAGATAGTGCACCATATCCTTCATTGCATATGGTCACCCTGATTGTGGCATGCAAGAAACCTCTCCCCTATTTTTGGGTGTTGGTACAAAATAGAGATGCATGGCTCCATTTTGCACTCACTGCCCTGAATGGCTTTGAAGGGGATAGGCCACTTGCATACTGTGGTGAGGCTCCTTACAAAACAAAGTGCTTTGGACCCCTTCCATGTACACCCCTGCCGTTCAGTGTATGTGTGGTTCTCCTACTCTCATGTATTTCTGGGATTTAAAGAAAAGAGAAATATGACAAAGCAATTTGGTCATAAAATATTGTTTCATGTCTAGTACAAAATGTATAACTTTAAAAAATATGCTATCTCTCTAAACACAAACCTTGATGGATTTATGGCAGCAGGACATTTTCCCAGCAGTTGCCTATGTAATTCATAATTACATCAAACAGCAATGATTCACTTTGTGAATCAGAATTTGTGCTTTTCCCCAACAGGTGGCTGACTTGCAGATCTTTGCCCCCAGGAATTTTGGAGAGAATTTCAGACACCTGTGCAGACCGCTTTCGCTTCCCATGGCTCAAGGGGGCTGTCAAGATTGATATCAGCCTCCTTCCACCCATAATCTTGTTGCCGATCTTCCTTCACATCGCAGCTTTGCACTTCCTTTTGGCTGTTGTTATCTTGATATCACTTCCTGTGCTGGTGCTGTGGTATTACTACCTCACACACAAGAAGAAAGGACGGACTCTCTTTTTTTTAAGCCTAGGGCTTTTCTCCTTAGGCTACATGTATTATGTGTTTCTCCAGGAAGTGGTCCCCCGAGGCCATGTGGGGTACAGACAGGTGGCGCTTCTCACATGTGGCTTGGTCCTCATGCTTGTAGCCCTATTGCGAGCCAAGAGAGACCCTGGCTATCTTTGCCAAACAAACAATGACAAAGCACTTTGCCAAGAGAAACACAACCCAGCAAACAGCAATGTCTTGGGGAGCTCCAATGGGCTTTACAGAGCAGCTGTAGCTGGCATTATTATGAACAATAACACTGAGGGCTATTCCAGATTGTTAAAAGAGGACGACTCAGGTAGGATCATAGAGGATTGGTGCACCAAGTGTCAGTTGCTCAGGCCAGCTCGAGCTGGACACTGCCGGATATGCAGCAGGTGTGTGAAGAGACTGGATCATCACTGTGTCTGGTATGTTTCTTGGGTTTTCAGGTTATCTTTCTGACACCTTTTACTGGCAAGCTGTGATTCCTCCTCTCTCTTTTAGCCTGGTGTCTGTCCAGAGTCTATGATGGCGTAGTCTGTGTGTCAGTTAGATCTGCACAACGGATTGGCTCCAAGTCTCAATATTTGGTGTTACTTGTATTCTGTACTGTACATGTTTGGGAATTTCTCTTCTACTAAAACTGCAACTGCTCTGGATAGTTCAAAATACACCTTCAACCGTTTTAAATGTTATGGTGCCTTAGTAGCATCATTCAAGGCTGTGTGGTTTGTTTCAAGAAGATAACATTATTTAAATGATGAAAGGCATGCCTGTTCCTCCAAATATATAAAGCATATACAAGGCAGCTACAATATAGCAGCAGAAAAAAACGTAAAATGTCAAACTAGTAAACTGTAATAATTATGAAAATTATGAAAAAATTATAGTAATTACGGAAAAGAAATGGTGCGGATGGGGATTGGTGCGCATGGGGGGTTGATTTGCATGCGGATTTGATGCTCATGGGGGTTGATGCACATAGGGGGTTGATGCACATGGGGAGATGTTGCGCATGGAGGACTGATGCGCACGGGTAACTGATGCGCATGGGGGATGAACATGGGGAATGTTGCGCATGAGGGATGTTGCACATGGGGGTTGTCGCATATGAGTGGTTGGTATGCATGCGGTAGATGAACATCGGGGATGTTGCTCATGGGGGTGGATGCACATGGGGGTGGATTCACATGGGGGGTTGATGTGCAGTGGGGGGATGGTGTACGGGGGAATTTTACTCCCACAACGCAGGTATGCTTTTCACTAGTTCTATAATAGGAGCACCATCTTCAGGCAAATCTGCACACTTCATTCTGTGCTCACTTTGTATCATTTCAAGATGCAAGTCATCAAAAACTGGAGATATCTTTCATACGGTGCCATAAGGTTCCATAAGGTGCCATGCACAAAATGAGGAGGGTTGCAATTTGGGCTTGAGGATGGGCAAGCAAGGCCATAATTTGGGTTTACATCCAATCCAGTCTAGTGTAACTGTCTGTCACACTTAGATTATTACCTCAAGCAAGATTATGTTTATGCACATTTTGAACCTGGCACTTGGTTTATAAATGATTTCATCTTAAATGTGTTTCTTTTGTCCCTTGGAGGATTAACAGCTGTGTTGGGGAACAGAATCACCCAGCCTTTGTCCTCGCTCTGTCCCTCTTTCTGCTCACCGCAGTGTATGGAATATCTTTGACTTTGGACACCATCTGTAGGGGGAAGTCCATCATCAAGGCACTGTTCTACTGCCCTGGTGTGTATGCTGATTACAGGTGAGAGAAATCCTTATCCAGAAGCACAGTCTTTGAGCCTGGCTCACTTTTTCTGCCTTCTCCAAAGTCTTTTGCTGGGTAGTCACTAATATTAAATCCTTTAGAGGCTTTTTGTTAACAGTTCACTGTGCCAGGGCACAATCCTGCACATGAATGTCTGTTCTTGTGATCTCCCAAAATGGCCTCGTAGCAATTCTGTGGTTGAAACAAAAGGTAAATTCCAGAGGTTTTATTTACTTGGTCAGTTCTGTGCTTTAATCAGAAAAAAACATTATTGCTTTCAGGCTGACATCTCATCCCCTCCCTTTCCTTCTGTAATGTATCAGAAGGTTGCTATTATCAAATTTTTACCGCAGAACTTCTTAAGGTAACTACTATTTTAAAGACCAATAAGTAAAACCAAATTTAAAAAGCAGATTCATTAGCATTAAACCAAAACAGAAATAAATAGAAGATTACATATTTATTAATTTATTCTTTTACCCTATCTTTATACTTCATTTTCCCAGCTCAGGCATGTTACTATTCCTCTGCATGCCATCATATTAGTTTGCACTGTGGGTGTCAATTTTGTTATCTTATCACTTGTTCCTCCTATTAAAAGGAAAATCCTGATCTGTATTTATATAGTGGTGCATGCATTTATGCATGGATTAATTTCAATCAACTTCTCCATTCCATTCCCACTTGTCTTTCATTTTCAAATTATCTGTGACTTTACTCACTGTTGAGGGACTACTGAGATAAAATTAGTGCTGTTCGTTCCAGCAGTGTCCCTTCCCTGTTGTTTTCTGGTGTATAATAATAATACAGGCATTTCTACACCGCTTTTCTGGTCGTTTGGATTGCTCCTCAGACTTTATTCAAAGTGGTTTACATAGGCAGGCATATCTAAACCCCCGAAGGGATTTTTACAAACAAGAGAGTGGTTCTGTCTTTCAAGAACCGGCTGCTATGTTCAAGATGTTCACAGTGTGGTTTTCACTACTGGCCCCTGATGTCTGACATGCTGGCTGATGAACTTCTCCTTCGGCTCTCACACGAAGGGCAGCTGAGATAGCTTCTTCACTCTCACTGAAAAGCAGATGGAAAATCTCAGCTTCAGCAGCCATTTTTTCAAGGTCCTGACTTCTGATTATCTTGATCCAGCGACCTTCAGCTCTACAAACAGAGGCTTTACTAGACCTCCTGTATCCTTTGTCATTAATTTGTTTGTGTTTTTAAGATTGTGGATCTACATCTACAGTATTTATATGCCGCTTTTCAACTGAAAAGTTCACAAGCGGTTTACAAGAAAATGAAAAAATTAATAGTTAATAGCTAATGGGTCCCTGTCCCAAAAGGGCTCACAATCTAAAGTGCAAAAAGAACACCAGCAGAAGCCACTAGAACAGACATTGCTGGGGTGGGAATCCTTTGGGATAATGTCCCATCTTTTTGTTACTTGATTTGAGAACTATTTTTTCCTGTGAAAAGTGTTATATAATTATTATCATTAATTTTTCAGGGCAATTACATGTGTCAATTGTTGACTTTTGAAAATTTTGGTTTGACGATGAATAAAACTGAATGTTTGTTATCCTATTGTGAGAAAGAACAAAGTACTGTTTGGAAACAGTCTTTTATTGAATGAAAGGGGGGAAATGACATTGAAGTTCTTGCAGGATATTGAGGAACACTCAAGCTTTCCACTTTTACCATTTGAAGACTACCAATATCTATCTCAAACTGTGCAGGCATGCCTATCTTAAAACATTTTTCCTTATTTTTTTAGTTCTGCCCTCTCGTTCACCTGTGTGTGGTACTGTACCATTGTAACTTCCGGGATGGGCTACATCCTTCTCACCCAGCTCTTGAACATCAGCTACAACGTGACTGAGAGGGAAGCTCGGATTGCCTTGCGGGAGAACACTGGGCACAGGTTATTATGGGGGTTGATTGTTGACACAGGCCAATATAATAATGGCTTCTTGCGCAACTGGATTCAGTTCTTGACCTTGCGTTCTCCACTTCTACAACATTCCACTGAAGATATTGTTTGAAGTAGCATTATCACACTTTAGTTATTCCCTGATTATTCATCTAATTATCCATGTTTTAAAACATTAAGGGCAGTTCACTCTCCCCTGTTGAAAGCTAGGAAACAGAATTCAGTCTCTAAGCCATATTGTAAGCACAGGTTTGATAAGAAAGATGCAATTACAAAAGTCGCTACCCATGCCTGTTCAGCAGTCTTGTATGAATCAACATACATTAGATACCAGTGATAAAGCTTTCATATAATTTGACATGCCCTCATCCTTGGTACTTTTCTATGGAAGTTTGTACATTCAGGTAGGGGTTGTCATGTGATGTACATGCATATATAAATCACTCAGCAAATTGAGGTTGTGTTGTGAGTGATCAAGTTGGTATTAGCATGTCACTAAAGGGTTTGGGGCAGAATATGTCCTGTTCCAATGTAACATTTTGCATTAGAAGCAAATGTATACTATAAAGTGAACCCTAGGAAAAGTGCAAGCTGCTTGGAGAGGAAGTCTAAAGTTACAGGGAGGAGGTAGTATTGGAGATTCCTCCCTGCTTCAGAGGTTTGCGATTCCAACCACCCAAACTATGCTAACTATGAAAGCTGCAAGGGGCAGCTAAAACTTCTAGCAGCATCCCCAGCTCCCTGAGTCATCTCCTTCTATCTGACTTTTCAGAAGGGAATCTGAGATGCCTTTTTATAGGTTTCTCCTAATGCCTTGTTGAATTAGTGCCTCATTCCACAAATCCTTACATGGGGAAAGAGTATCGGTGTGTATACAGAGCTCTGTGAGGATTTTGGCATTCCCATCTTGTCAGGTGAGTGTACAAAGGTTTGAGAATGTACAGAGGTTTTCTATTAGAAGGGAAACATCCCCATGTAGAATTTTTAAAAATTATTTTTCTTGTAAAAGTGTTGCTCCAGTGGTTTTGTTAAGTGCCTTGGTGAGACCTTTGATTTAGAGGTGTGATTTATGGGGTGAGTGGAAGGCAGGATAGGGCTGAATGCCACTTCTCTAACACAGAGCGTGTGGTTAGTTTATTAAAAGCTAACTAAAAACTCCATCAGAAACATGGTTTGTAATGCACAAAATGGATAAACTGAAACCTGAAATTGCAAAAAAACTCTTACCACATGAATCTAGAAGATTAAAAAAGCACAAATACTAGCAATATGAAACCCAGAAAGTAATTTTAAATGGAAAAAATTTTAAAGGAATAACTGATGGAATTTGTATCTCTTTTGCTGGACAATGGATGACATCTTTAATAATCATTTTAATAATTCCAGCTGTTGTCTTAAGCTGGATTCTTGTCTTAGGTAGCCTTATAATTATTTGGATAATCAGAAGGTCAAATCGATGCAAGTGCCATTTATACAGGGCCACAATATAATGGTCTGTTCTACAGGAACGGAAACTATACTGTCTTTGGATCATGTATAAAAGGGTTGATTTACT
This sequence comes from Cryptoblepharus egeriae, assembly GCA_030015325.1. NCBI lineage: Eukaryota > Metazoa > Chordata > Lepidosauria > Squamata > Scincidae > Cryptoblepharus > Cryptoblepharus egeriae. The sequence goes on from JAREYC010000005.1 coordinate 73,171,381, forward strand.
TAGCTGAAGCCACTTTGTTTCAGCTGGTGAGGAAGTAGGATACATTACCTTTCTTTGTGACAGTTTTGCTGCTGTATACTTTGTAATAAGTTGGACCATTGGTCTCATCTAGCTCTGTATTGTTTGCAATAACTAGTAGTGGCTCTCCAAGATTTCCGAGAGGAGCCTCTCCTAGGCCTGCCTGATGATCACAGAAATTAAACCTGCAGTCTTCTAGGAGCAAAGCAAGTGCTCGTCACTGTGCTGTGGCCGTTCCCTATAAAGAGCATTGCAACTCCACTCATACAGTTGGAATGAAACCAAAATCTTTGTGGGCAATGGAAGCATTTATCCAAATAAAATGGAATAACCTCACTCAGGCTTTAGTGCCTGTTGAAGCGCTTTGAAGGTCTTATGCATTTGAATTGACTAGTTTTTCAGCTCTCCATATAGAGACACTTCCATTCTCACTATTTGCACATCTTTCAAAGGCAGGGAGTGATTGAACTTGCCTTTGTTTCCTAGTTTTGTTCTTTTGTAAGAGATAATAGTACTGCTACAGTACTGCTATCAGTCTAAACAAACTGCACAAGTGTTCAAGCTGAAAATAATCTGAGCATTGGACCCATTTATGTTTTAGCACAGTAGTGCTCATTTACTAATGCCTATTATGCAGCAGATAATCAGAGCGCTGGAGGAACTGCTGCCTTTACATATGAAAACTATCAAGTCAGGCCATTCATACTTCTAGCTTAGTGTGGTCCATATCAGGGCTCCACATACCATATCCTGTGGGCCGAATCCAGCATATTACCCAAATCTGTTTCCTGGATGAGTGGAAGTATGTTCCATTGTGGAGTCTCCCTACCATCCCACCAGTCTCCTCCCAGCTATATGCTGGCCAGTCACTTTCAGGGTCAGTCACCCCAGTAGGCTTTGTGTGTGGATTTCCAGGTAGACACAAGTGGTTCACATGCAGTTTAGGCGACATTAGTGGAATGGTAAAGAAGCTCCCTGATGGAACAAGAGTGTTCTGTTCACACTCGAAAAGCTTTTTCTGGAATGCAGCAATCTCTAGTTTGGAGAGCAGTGGACAATACAGTCATGCAGCAACTCTCCAGGGACGCAGATGCCAAATATTGAATCTACAGCATTCAACATGTAAAGCACCTCATCTTGAAGCCCATTCTTAAGGAATTATCCATTTGTTTCCTCTCTCCCTTCTGCCTTAAAAGTGAAAACTTTCTTGCCCACTTGTATTTTTAATGGAAGTCTCATCATATGCATAGAAGAAAGTAAGAAATTTGTTATTATACTAAACATACTACACAAAACAACCAGAATTCACATTTTTTTCTGTTCTAATAAACAGTAAAAAGTATGCAGTCGGAACAAGTTTAGCAGTCGCTGTTGAAAAAGCCTGAAAGCTAAGAAATCAAGATTGGACTCTTGTTCTGTCAGCCTTGTGGTTTTTAAGCACTATAGTTAGGGTTGGTATTAAGAATTTGTGTTAAAACATAGCATAAAACATCTTGCATTAAACATAAAGAAAAATGTAGAGAAAGAAAGTATAAAGAAATCCTTGAATCCTGGTGGTTCTCTGCTTATGCCTAGACTATAATACAATGAACTGTTGCCGCCATGTTTAGTTAGTCATACTCTTGTTTACATTGCACAGTTGTGGGCTGATTAGGCAGACCTGGGCACCATAGATGAAAACCCAGTTGTTGAAGGAATCTTACAGCGATCATTGAATGTCAGCATGAATGTTTTATACCTTTTAGCTTTCCTTGAGAAAGCTTGAAAGCATTACCTCATGCATGTCTTAGAAACAGCACATTATTAGAAGGAAATGTTGCCATGGAAAGGCAGTTCAATGTGGCCACAAATAGGCTCAGGGGGTTTAAAGATTTCTTAAATGCTCTACACATTGCAGCAAATAAGGGGAAGGTAGTGCCAGTTGGCTTTTTATACTGAAATCAAATCAATTTATATATAACCTATTTCACATGAAAAGTAATTTTATTTTCTCTATTTGGGCACTCAGGTTCTGAGCGCAGTTAACACCTGGCCATAGCTTTTACAGAAAGCTCAGAGTTTTTTGGAAGCATTAAAGCATTCTCTGCAGCCAGATGTGATATGAAGGATTACACCTGGAAGAGTTCTATGAGCTACCTGTGGAACAATGTAGAGTAGCCTGCACACCAGCAAAAATGGTCTATGCATATCAGCTGCCGGACCTTACGAGCAGTGATTGGTTTCAAAGAAATTAATAACCGGTTCTCTGCCCATCTGGCAGCCACTTTTAAATGGCTATTTTTAAACTTTATATGTCTTATCTCTTGTTAACAACTGGTTCTATGGAGTAGGTGCAAACCTGCTGAAGCCCACCACTGCTTATGAGGATATCCCCACAATTGTAATTGCCATATGTATCCAACTAATAAAGCTCAGAGCTCATCTTTCACTTTGATGGGAAATGAGAAAAATGTTTTGTTAAAACCCTGCTATATTTAAAAAACCGTCTAGTGCTGGATTGAAACCAGGTTAATTTAGGAAAATATAATTTTCCCCCATTATGGTTTCATACTATCACTTGAAAATTTAAAAATCTTAACATTTTTGTTTTATTTCAGTTAAGAGACCCACTTGAATTTTCAAGGGCCTGAATGCTTGGAGGCAACACCATACCAGATTCATTTTATGAGCACAGGTATTGGGTAAAAAGCAGTGTCAGGAATAAACCTGTGTTTTTCCAGTCATGTGTTTGCCCCACATTTTGTAGAGGTGTAAATGACTCTTGGATATTAACTCCATGTTTTTATTACTCTTTCCAATGAGCCAAAAGCATTTCAGCCTTCTTGTATTAATGGTGCTTTTTCTTTCAAAGTAGATTGATTTCAAGTGTCTTAAAATAATTTGCTGAGAGTATCTTCTCTAGAGCAAGTAATAACTGCCTCACTGTCTAGTGTCTTAATCACATGTCCTGTAATTTAAAAAAAATCTGAATATGAATGTATTTTGCTTCTACAGAAGAGGACGATACAGCTATGGATATTTTTTGTATCATCTCTTAAATGTCATATATCTGAAGACAATAGTCTACTGCCAGGATCTACTGTAAAGTACTTGAACTTAAAATTAAATTAAAAACAAAACAAAAAAACTTGGCAATGTGTCTTCTCAGAAGTTTGTGTTTTGAGGAACATGACAACAGAAAAATATAGGAGAATAGAGTTGCTTGTATCTCAAATCTTTCCCAAGTTGGGACTTGAAAGTTTGTGAAATACTTTGTGAGTTATTAAACAGTGCTGTGGTATTATGGACCCAGCATTTAAGCTGGGTACAATTAAGACAAATAAAAATATGAAATGGGCATGTTTTGAGTGTTTTTTAAGGAAAGGGAGGTAAGTTCTAGTTGTAATTTGGAACACTTTTGATATTTAGCTCACAAAGCTAGGCACTAAAAGCTTCCAAAAAAAGGGAACCCTTCAGACATGTACAACAGAGAGGATCCTACTATACATGGTAGGGATGAAAGTTTCTTAAAACAGCTCTCCAAGAATGGTGAATTGCTTTCCAAGTTGACTTCTGCCAGCTGCTGTTGGAAAGGATCTTGTCAGATGTTTGACAAATCTTTGTTTTCCAAACCCTACTATCTGATCTGCCCAGGGTGACCAGATGCCACACCTCAAAATGTAGGACAAGGGTCCCCAAAAGTCCAGATTTTCAGTTTAAAATCCGGACTTTTAGAGGCTCTTGTCCTACATTTCTAAATTTTCAAAAAAATTCAAAATGTAGGACATCCTACATTTTGTCCTACATTTTCTTAAAGATTACTCCCGGGGGGCTTACCTTGTTCGAGGATGGGGGGTGGTGTTGTGCTTTGCGCCAACTAAAGTAGCTGCACGGACTGGCGTGCGCTATAGCGGCCATCCAAGCAGCCATCTAGGGAGAGAGAAGCTGTGTGCATGCGCACAGCCTCTCTATCCCTGCCCACAGTGCTTTTTTTACAAGCAAAGGCTGCGCGCATGCGCACAGCCTCTGCTTCTCCAAGACCGTCTGGTCTCCTTTCAGATGGAGCGCGGTCTGCGGCGGCGAAGGATCTCTCCGCAGACCGCTCACCACAAGTGCGGCTGGCTCCACTGTTGCTCACTTGTAAAAAAAAGCTTGTAAAAAAAGCACTGTGGGCAGGGATAGAGAGGCTGTGCGCATGCGCACAGCTTCTCTCTCCCTAGATGGCTGCTTGGACGGCCGCTATAGCGCGCGCGCCAGTCCATGCAGCTACTTTAGTTGGTGCAAAGCACTACACTACCCCCCCATCTCCGGACAAGCCCCCCCCCCATGCCCAGACAGGCTGGACAAGTCCTCCAATTCCGGACCTGTCCGGGAAATTCCGGGCGTCCGGACGCCCTGGATCTGCCTGAAAGACATCCAGTTCCCGTTCATCTCTTTCAGTTAGATTATGTTATTATGTTTGCATTTTGTTGGTTTGTTTTGTTGTTTTTTTGCTAGTCAGCAGTTAACAGCTAGACATAAATTGTGAGTGCTTTCTTCCTTTACCTTTTTAAAAAGACAGTCATTTGGGTGGTGCATAAGAATTTAGCCATGTTCTTCAACCTAGCTTGTGGCTTATAGTATCCAACTAAAACTAGTGTAATAAAAACTTGGGCTTAAATATTGGTTTGTTTTTCCAATACATTGCATTGTGTTGATTAAGGTCTCCTCCTTAATACCCAAAGCTGATCTCCCAAAGGGAGAGGGAGAGAAAAAAAACCAAGATACCATAATTAAAATCTAAAAGTGTTATCATCTCTGAGCCTGCTCATTTGGTACTTTGCCTTTGTGGCTTTAACCCAGGGGTGTCCAACCTTTTAGCTTCCCTGGGCCGCATTGGAAGAAGATGAGTTGGTTTGGGCCGCACATAAACACTAACAACTTTTTTAAAGATGTCCTACATTTTGTCTTACATTTTTTAAACCTTGGAGTCTCATTGATTTTAATGGGGCTTACATCTGAGTAGGAATGATGCATAGGGTGGGCAGCAATACTCTCCAAGCTAAACTTTGGAGTAAGTCTCATTGATTATCATGGGGTTTTCTGCTGAGTAGCCATGCATAGGATTGGGCTCTCAGACTGCAACTTGGGAGTTAGCCTCATTGACTTTAGTGGGGCTTACTTCTGAGGAAGCATGATGCATAGGAAGGGCTGTGATCCTCTCCAAGCTTACTCTTGGAGATATGCTGCAAACCTGAATACACCTTCCTGGGAGTAAGACCCACTGGGTACAATGGGCCTTACTTCTGAGTAGACATGGTTAGGGTTGCAACTATCTCCAAGGTTAAGCTTGGAGAGGATCACAGCCCATCCTATGCATCATTGGGCTCTTAGACTGCAACTTGGGAGTAAGGCTCATTGACTTTAATGGGGCTTACTTCTGAGTAGGTCTCAAGGTCAGCAGGCAGCGGCTGGGATAGAGGCTGCTTTTGAGGGACATGGGTGGGCAAGTGCTGCAACGTCTGCAAGGGCCTGAAGCTCTCTGAGTGCCAGGAGGCAGATAGGTGGAGGAGCCAGGCAGCTCAGACCAGCTTTGTGGTGGCCATCCAAGGGCAGTGCGCAGAGAAGCACATGAAATTTGAAAATGGCTGCTGCCACAAAGCCGGTTTTTCCAATGGTGGTGGCCAGCTTTGCAGGAGGGCCGCATCCACCCTCCTCCTGGGCCGCATGCGGCCCCCGGGCCTCGTGTTGGACACCCCTGCTTTAACCCATATTGAGAGTGGAAGGGGGCTAGAAGTTTCTTTGGCTGTGCCATGGGAAAAGGATAGTGATGTTTAGGTAGCATTCTCTTTAAAAATCCAAACATGCGTAAGTCCCACTGAAATCTGACAATGTCTGGATGTATCGGGAATGTACCTAAATGGAGTTTAGTCAACCTCAGTATGTTTATCTAAATGAAATCAGCAATACATAAGGCTTACAGCAGAAAACAGGTAGTGAAGTATATTTCATCTTTTTGAACTTTGCCCAATACAGCTACTTCTAGATGGAGAATTACAAGCAGTAAATCATACCATTCAGTTTCATGGTTCCCTGAGAATTCAACAGATTGTTGTGTTAAAAATATACAAATACTGCAATTCACACTTTCTACTTCAATTCTAAAACTAAGTATTTCCCAGATGGATAGTGATAGCTGTAGAAATAGTGATGGGCTCCAACAACAATTAAAAGAACTAAAAAATTAGAAAATGCAAAGAATTCATAAGATAGATTATTCTCACTCTGGCCTCAAGACTAAGGAAGTGTTTCTCAACATTTGCCTCCTTCTTTCTCTATAATACTTCATATGATCCACATGTTTGAAGTACCACTGGAAGTTATGGGTGACATTATCATTACCAGTTGAGGCCAGATACCCCACAACATCAGTAAGAGGCTCTGGGTGGATGGGAGGGATTTTCAAGTGTGCAAAGCATGCTTTGGAGCCTCTTGCCATTATTTATTGTATCATGTTCTTGGTCTCATTGTCAGGGGGGCAGTCCCATGAGTATCACTAGACACCAAATCAAGAACCACTGGTTGAGAAGAAACACTGGTCTGAGGCATTTCAGAAATTATTTAATAAAGAGTAACATTATAGAAGAGTTGAAAATGTTTGCTGTATACAAACACTGTGACCTCTTATCAATTAAAACTTCCAATTAAACAGCAAGTTCTGGTCACTTATTCCCTGCCCTTCTTCCTCCCAAAGTTGAGTGGCTCAACTAATGCCACAGACTCATTAATGGCTTTAATGCCATTATTATTTAATGCCAGTTTTTTAGTCCAAAAAGCCCAACTGATCTGAGAGGGGCATTTTATTTTATCTGAACCTCTGTCACTTCTCTGAAGAGTGCAATCGTGAGCATGTTTACTCAGAAGCAAGTCTCAATGTGCTTATTTCCAGGAAAGTGTGGTTAGGATTTCAGCCTTAGATTACTATCAAATACTTTGACTGGCTTCCAACAAAAGTCTCATAATCAAGCTATTTTAATGAGAAATTTTCCAACCAATTGACAGGATTTTTCTGACATTCACCACACCTGTACCCATCTCTCTTGTCCTGATGACAAATTTTAAAGGAGCTTTGTGTCTCAAAAGTTGGCCAGCGACACAGCCCACTCTTACTCAGACATCTAGGATTAAGAACCATCATTGTATTAAATGCTGATTAAACACCCTTGATTGACTTTAAGAAATCTTTGCATGACTTTAAAATAGGTATTATAAAAAATAGTGCATTCTTATTATTTAGTGGATTTTTATTATTATAAAAATAGTGTTATTATTTCAACTTCCAATGAACACACATTGTGAAAAATAATCATGCGCAAAATGCAAGAAGCTTAAACAGCAAACCTCAGGGGTCCTGAACAAGAAGCAACATTTTAGCACCAAAAAAACACGGCTTATTGCAGAAGCCTATTGCATGGCACAACAGTCAATGAACAGATAAATTTTCTAAATCCTCAGATGATTCATCTGACGTGCTCCCTTTATGCTTACATATATGGAAGCAGTTTGCCTGTGATGTAGTCTATTGATAAACATTTGTGAATGTTCCCTTTTTTCAGGCATTATTGTGAGAATATTCCCACTCAATCATTGCTCTTCTTCCCGATAGCATAGTGTGGGGTTGGAAAATCCACCTTGATTTGTCCTACTTTTATAGCTATGGCCGCTATAGAATAACTCCTATAGAATATGGCCGCTATAGAATAACTCCTATATAGAATAATAAAGCTATGGCCAGTATAATAATACCCCATAGCTTTGTTTGTCTGCATGTATGGAGGGGGTCCAATGGTATTTTCATGCTGTTGGTTCTCACTACAAGCAAGCCAGCAAAAGTAAATAGGAAGCTGGAAAAGGAAAGCACTGACCTGCGTCTTCTTTTGATTGAAACAAGAGCTAGTTGACATCTCCTTGGTAGAGCAAAGAGACTGCTGTACTGTGGAGAGGCAAACATACACACAGGACTACAACTCCTGGAATGACTTCACAAATTCATTGACAACCAATGAATGGTGCACATTAACTCTTTTCACCCATTTCTGCTAGCCTTATGGTTGGAATCCATGTGTCATCTTTGGAAGTCTGGGAGAATTTCAGCAACTCTCTTCCTTAACTGGTCTAGCCTTTTTTCCTTTTCCCTTTCTTTTTTCATCAGTGCTGGGAAATTCTTCCAGACCTTGAATGAGTTCTTCATCATTCTCCTATATCAAGGGAGAGGGAGAGAAAAAAACCAAGATACCAACATTAATATAAGACATTTGTAATACATTAGAACATGTATCGATAGGTTCCTTTCTTTTGGTCCTGTTCGCACTTTCTTTGTAAACAAATCTTACATGCATTCTGTGGAAGCTAAACTGACCATAAAGTGAAAGGGACTTCACTGCAACAACACGGACAGACAGAATGCATTATATGTCTGAGTTTACTAGAACCTGTTAAAATGGGTGTTGAAAGAACAGATGAACAAGATATTAAAATGAGCCAAGGGTGATGACTGAAGCTAAGTTTTTTTAAATGGTTTTTAAACTTGCTTAAAAAAACCCATGAGAACTGAGGCTGCAATCTTATCTACACTTTCCTGGGAGAAAGTTCCATTGACTATTATGGGAGTTACTTCTGAGTAGACAAGCATAGGACTGGGTTCACAATACTGGGGAGCCCATTCCAAGCACTTCCCACGCTGACACAACTGGAGGAACAAATGAGGAAATTTAAAAACCTTCTAGTTAGGATTACAGTGAATACCATGAAAAGCTTCTCTCAAACAGAATTCACATTATGATGCAAACACAAGGTTGGGTATGTCTGCTTTGCGATATGCGATTCTGGGAATGTAAATTGTCTAGTCTGTAAATTGTCTAGTCTGCATGAAGAACTTGAATCTCATGATTCTATTTCCGTCATCGCATATCCAGGACACCTTACCTAAATAAATGTAGACCAATACCTCTCAGCACATAGCACAGCACGCTACATTTGACTTTCGGAGCAGACATTCAAGGTTTACAAAGAAGAGTTGGAGGGGTCAGCACAAAAAGCAGGAAAATATACAAAAAGAGGTTCTGTGAAAGAATATTATTGACAGGATAATGTGCTACGTCTTTCCCTCATACATGCCAATTTCAAAATTTATTCAAAGATTACATCAGAGAGCAATCTCAATAAACATCTGACACTATATTTCTAATATAAAGTATGAAAAAGGAAATGCTTCCTAAAATGTATGCAATTTAATAAAAAGTGAAAAATATTAATATGTTTGAGGCAAAATCGAACTAGGAGAAGGAATTTCATGTTGTCATCAAATCAGTTCTAGCTATAAACTTTTAACATGTGTCTTCCAAACAAAAGTGTTGTAAGATCAATGCATCCGTGGTACTGCACTCGTGAGAAAGAAAGCATACTACTCTTTCAGAGATTGTTGCTATATAAAAGGTGCAATCCTAACATCCAGTTAGGCCCAGCATAAGTCTGGTGTTGACGTGGGGATGTCACAAAAGTGCCATAAAGTGCCAAAAGTGCTATAGTGGGACACTTCTGCCCCACTCCTGGGGGAATTAGGCTAATGGACAGGCATACACTGACCTTCTCACACACTATGGGAAGATATGCTGGCTGAGTTAGGCCGGTCTAAATTGGTTAGGATTGCGCCAATAGTTACACAAGAGACACATTTGCCACGATGTGAGAGAAGTGTACCTTAATGCAATTTTTTTGGACTAATATTGTAAAATTTATCACGATATTTTCAAATATGAGACCCTAAAGAATCCAGTGACAATATTATTAGGACACTTAAAAGGACATTTCAGATCAAAACATTTTGTAAGCCCAGACCATATGGTGGGTACTGCTTGTCTTCTAATTGTAAACATGTGGAAGATTCCAATAAATTAATTTGCTGCCCAACTTCTGTTTTTCTTGTCCTCAACACAGTTTTGGCATTTAAGTATTTTTCTTTGCTACTCCTCACACATTTTGGACTTTGCTTTATTTTGTTCTCTTGTTCTTCAAAGTATTTGACTTACATGACTGGTTACAGCTTTTCCCAACTTTTTCTGATTAGGTAATATGCTCTTAAAAGCAGTTTTATGAAATAATCTGTGGCACTGCAACTACATTGTCAATGAGATTTTTCCAGTATGAGATACACATATAAATCCATATATTCTACTCTCAGTTAATAAATTATGAGAGATAAAGAATCTCCAGGATTTTAGATTCTTGTGAAATTTGCCAAAGAATAGGAAAAGGGTCAAGACCTGGTGGAAAATCATCTGGACAAAAGTTCTTGAATACCTGGAATTTAAAATTCTTTGCTTTGCATTCAGTTGCCACAAGCCCGGTCATTATGAGGATAATCTGCATAGGAAAAGGATGAACATTTCGTACAGAAAATACATTTCAAGTGAAAATACTGTTTTTCTATAGTCACCTGTCATTATACTGATCTGCAATCTTCTGCTTTTCCCAACAAGCACTTTTCTCTTCATTGAACACATCAAACCAAGCCCAAAGGACCTTCTTCTTAAGTGAACTATCATAGAGCTTATTTGCATTCTCTTCCAACGCAGATGCAAAATCCTTGTACTAGAAGGCAGACCCCAAGAAAAAGGGAAAACAGATTTGAGCAATGTTTAGGTTTTATATAGGCACAAAGCAACAGAATTAAAAAGGGACAGAGGAATGATTTTGTGTGTGTAAAACAAGAGACCTAATAAATTTATGACAAGAAAAGTGTATGACCATAGTAGGAAAGGTATATGCAGTGGGGCCTCCTTGTCCTCAGGCTCAACACCTGCAGATTTGGAATCTTCCCAGATGCCAAGCCAGCCACTGTATGGCTTCTAGTTGTGTCTAGGAGGTATTTTGTGATGGGGAGGTCTCCCCACATCTCAGAACACTACCCAGACACAATCAGAAGTTGCCAGCCTAAACCGGAAGTGCCTTCTGGTCATATCCAAGAGGCCTTCAAAGGAGGCCATTACTACTTCGGGAGAGCCAAGTGGGGCCCCCAGGTAAGTAATTGCAGTCCATTTCCACAACCATCCCCTTGTGGCATCCACAAGGGGTACTGGAATTGATCCCTGTAGATACTGAAAGCCCACTGTATTTCAGAGGCAAATAATTTCCGTTTCAATAATAATCTGAGCATCTCAGCTTCCAGTTTTTGCTTTGTTTTGAAGAAAAACCTAGGGCATAATAATTTCCCCGCCATATGTGTTGGAGAAAAGAGACATGACTGTTTCACTCTCCTTCATGCACAAAGGAAACAGTTTAGTCCTTGAAACAGGACAGTCACACAGATTGATCAAACACAGTCACAAAGTCACATCACATCAAACCCAGGTCACACAGTCACATCAAACCCAGGTCTAGCTCCTGGGTGCAATGCATGTGAAGAGACCCCCAATACCACGATGATGTTCTGGCAAGACGAGGACTACCTGAATCTATGTCTGACATTGGTATCTGTGGGGGATCCATTCCTGTATGCCACACCAATCCTGAAAGCTGCTGACAATTAAATCCATGTGTTGCAGACCAACATGGCCTCTGAAAGCAATGGGAACCTGACTATAGTCAAAGCTAGAGCTGTTCTGAGGCCCCCAGAGGAATATGAAGACCACTTCCAATGCTTTAGGGGCTTCAGGGCAGGAGGTCTGGTGTAGAGGGTGGAGCTGCCAGCATGTCCAGAGATCATTCATCTGAAGGTTGCCTGAGTGAGTGTGGTGACCTTGATAAGATACCTCACCAAGTGACCTTGATGAGCCTGAGAGTGGCAGTCAAAAGGAGCCAGCTGTGAAGCCTGTCTGTGTGGGAATCAGCAAGCCAGAGTACATGGCCAGACTAGGGCAAAATCCACCTGGAAAGTAGGCAAGTTCTTAAAGAACAGAACTCTGTTGACTGTAAAAGTCTCTTTGAGGCTTAGAAAAGCCTGTCCATGTAAACCATCTTGAATAAATCCTAAGGAGCAATCCAAGGCCAGAAAGGTGGTACAGTATTTTATTATAACTTTTCATGTGACAACCCTGTCACATGAGGGGTGAAAAAATGTGAGGGATGTACTCACTTTGTGATATACTGTATATAAATACCTATGATTGTTTTTAAAGCCTATACAGATTGCACGCAACCACTATATGCCTCAGAAAGCCTCAAGGACTGAAAGAGGTACCACTCTCATCCAGAGATCCTCTGTGTGCCCTTAGCTGCGAGTTTGGGACCTGCTGTAGGTAAAACTGCTGTAGGTTCATGGACAAAGAGGACCCAAGTTTTCAACATTCTGTGTCCTCAAGCAATCCTTATACAGAAATACATTCTGTAGGATCATAGCCCCAAAATACACAGCACAATGTACATCACGGCTAAACTGGTCAGGAAGAATTCTACTGATTGATATATTTTTCCCTTATCCCCACTTCCATTATTTTACAACCTACTGATAAGTGAAACAAATCTTCCAGTCTCCAGCAGCCCAGATTAAAATCTGTCAACAAAGTCTGAAATTTGGCTCCGCTGTCCTATGGAGGAGGATTACTTGGAGGGAAGTCCATGTGAAGGCAATTCTCACTGTAAATCAACAAGGCTTACTCCTAGAGAAATATTAGGGATGTGGCATCTGACCAAAAAAGTTTTTTTTTTAAAAAATAAATTTTTTCCTTTGCTCACCTCTATCCAACCCTTGAAAAACTTCTTCAGTAACGAAGAGAAATAAAACCCATCAGCCTGTTCTGTTTTCGTCGAAAGGGTCTCTTGGACATAACGAAGCCATGCAAGCAGACAGGTCCTTTGCAACTTGAAGCAATAATGCCTTTGGGCAATCTGAGCACAGAAATGGGGAGAGAGACAAAACACAAAATGTGGAGAGCTGTAGTTGTAGAAGCCCCACTGCAACATTACTGAGGCTTAGGGCAAAATCCATAGCAGTTACGGGTCCATGCAGTTACTTCGCCCTCTAGTGTTATGGAAAGTCATCTTAACTGCTCTGGAGCAAGGGGCTTAATTTCACTTTAGGATATAGACCTTACTATCACACTCTCATCACTACTAACCTACATTTTTGCTGTTTTTCTTCACAATTCCACATTCATGTCATGTTTTCAGAGCTAAAAGTTTCACTCTGTGGTTTAATAATAGACTGCATTTCTTCACTACTTGTGATATGAAATAAATAGCAAGTTCTGGATTGGTGACTAGAGTCGCCTATGTCCCCGACAGAGCCAGTTTTTGAGCAATTAGGCTGACTTAGTAGCATTGGGTCCTGCACTACAGGGGGCAACGCATGGCTGTTGCCACTGGCCCAGCATGAAATTGCTCAACCTGAAGTGGAGCAAGCAGAGTATGTGAAACCTCCAGCTGGTCCCAGCCATTGGACTGCCCAAAAAGGGCCCTCTGCAAGCAGTTGGTGGTGACAACAGCATGTCATTGCCAACTATTTTTCAAGCATGTCATTGCCAACTATTTACACCTTCAATGCAGTCACCACAGGGATGGGCCACCATGAGATGGGCTATGAGAAGGGTGAGGGACCATGCAAGACCTCCACACTGGACCCCACCATTCCTGGGGCTGACCATGATTCCTGATTCTTGGTGTGAATATAGATTACAGATTATTGGTTAGATTTCTTGTTCATCCTGAGGGCTAGCAACACTAAAACCATATCCTAATAAAACAGAAGATAAGATACCTATAATAATGCAGTGCTTGGGTTAAATTTCCCATATCTGGCTGATAAAAAGCTAGCCCAAAATGAAATATAATTGCTCATATAAACATTGTCAGAGATTATCTTGCATTACTCAGTACATATGCAGCGAGGAAAATTATCTTCTGCATTGTTATATCCAAGTTATTTCCTTTAGTCTTTTAAATTTCACCTTGGCTATTATTCTCACTCCACTTTAGAAATGGCATGAGATAGAGAACTACCATAGTTGGCATATCCAGAATGAATGAGAAAATAAGGAAATAAGGAAAAGAAAGCAATTCCTTCCCACTGCCCGCAGAGACATTCTCTAATGCAGTGATTTTCAACCAGTGTGCTGCAGGAATTTGGGGACTGACATTCATTAACAGGAACATTGGGGGATTTGAATAGTCTGCTGTGCCTTGTCAATGGTAAAAACAATGAATGGTGTGCCCTGACAATTTCAGTGCCTTGTTTAGTGTGCCATGAGATGAAAAATGCTGAAAACCACTGCTCTAATGGATGGATCTTTCACACTGTTGAAGGAACAGTGGGATGCTTGTTTAGGAGTTCTCAAGAAAGTGTACAAGGAAGCAACATTTTTACTTACCGCCCAATTTTGCTTAGTTTGCAATCTGAGTTTTTTCCAGGGCTCCAGACCCCACTTTTTGAGCAGCACCTTATCATAATGTGCTTTGGCTTTCAACAGGAGCTCCTGCTCCCTCTCATGCCTTCTCTTTTTATCACGTTCTTTCTGTACAATTAAGGAAACAGAAGAGATAGAATTCATTCATTCAGGACACATTATCATCATCTTTAAATTAATATTTTCAATTTGGTCTTGATATATATTATTAGGGTAATGGGGAAGTTGCTACTAACAGTAGCAATTAAGAACTTTTCCAAAAACTATATAGCATAATTACTCCAGAAATTATTTCCACTTTCAGTAACTATTTGCACACACTCAGGTCCGCTACTTGCGGTTGCTAATGAATGCTGATGCTTCTCCTAGCTGGTGCAATTGTCAAACATCTATTTCTACAGGAATAGAGACTGTGCCAATGTCACTGGCACCTATTAGATCAGTGCTACTTAAAGTGGAGGGTCACAATCCCCCTTTGTGTAAAGGCCCCCCAATCTAATGGTGAAGGCGCAAGAGCTGTGATGTGATCCCTAGGATCATACTGTTGGGGGGAAGAAAGATTCACTAATGTTCACTTGCAGCAAGCTCCTGGAAGTGCGGGGAGCCCTGCTTTGGAATAAGCCCTGAGCTTTGGAATATTTGGAACTCCCCTACCTTTTCCTTACTGTATTAGATGGTGCATTGGCATCACTGCCAGACTCACCACTAGACCACACACATATATACACACATAATTTTGAATAGCCCACTAGTTTTTTCCCTGTAAGATACCATAGATATGACATGTCCGTTAGTTAAAAATATTTTATTCCTAATTTAAAAGCAACAAAAATAAACCTTAAACCCAGCAATTGCCCATCACAACAATAGCACTGCTCATTTTTGTTATATGGGGACATGAAGATAGCTTCATTCAGTGACTGCCAGTAAGTTCTGAAAAAGAAGGGCTGGAATGGCAATTCCAAGAGGGGAACAAAAGCAAAGGTTCAGCTTGAATACCAATTTACAGAGAAAAGAGTTGTGCCCCCAGCTTATTACCAAGTGGTCACTGAGCAGCTAGTAATGACTCTGCTCTCTTGTGCTAGTGACACGAAACAGAAGTGAGTATAATATTCAGTTCACCATTTTCCGCAATCTCCTTTCCTCTCTCTGTTTCTCTAGGTAAGCCTCCCTTTCTGCTGTGTCTTGCCTCTGACGTTCCTCCTCTTCAGACTGCATCTTGGCCTGAAAATGGAAAAAAAGAATAAAGCTAAACCAACCACTCTTGAAATCAACTACCACAATCTCAAGAGTACAGAATTTGCAAACCAGGCTAAAACCAGGCTTTGAGTTTAAGGCTCAAATAGCCTTAAAACATGTAGCCTTAAAATATTTGAATACCAGTGGTATTCAAACTGGGGAGAAGTGACATGAATCTTTGGACTAAGCCTCTGCAGAGAAATTGGGGAGTGGGATTTGTCAGGTTGTGCAGGGTTTGAGGGGACTGGGCAGTCTTGGGGGGGGGGTGTGTGCAGATTACTTTGCAGACTCCCCCAAAGCTAGAAGAAAGGGAAGATTTTAGGCACAATTAAAGCCTCTGCTATGCACAGGTACTATAAGATACATAGAGATTATTTTCCTTTATTCTGAATCATCAGATTGGTGAGTGCATCTGTATTCCTGAATAATGTTATTAAAAATGTTAATATCAGCCATGATGCAAAATGAGATATTCAGAATGAGAAGCAGTATACCTCTCAAGTACCAGGCACTGGGGACAAACTACTTGAGATGGATAACACTGTCATGCTCTGCTTGTTTTCCTTCTAGAACAGTGTTTCTCAAAGTTTCTCCTCCACCATATCACTTTACATGGCCCACGTATTCAAAGTACCATCAGAAGTTAACTGACAATTATGTCATCGCCACCAATAAGTTGCTCAGGGTGGTTGGGAGGGCTTTTATGCGTGCAGAAGAGCATGTGCTTGAGCTCCACCTAATGAGCCAAGATTCCTACTGCTGTTTGTTGTGTTGCATTTCTGGTCTTGCTGCTAGGAAGTAGGTGTCCAAAGATCCTGTGAGTACCACCAAACACAATCTCAAGTACCACTGGTTGAGAAACACTGTTCTAGAGAGGCAACTGGCTGGTCACTGAAAACAAAATGAAGAACTAGATGGACCTCAGTCTGATCCACTAAGCAAGTGTATTGTCAAACTTGTATAAAATACTTTATGGTAACTTATGTTGTACCTCATAACTTATGAGGTATAACTTATGAGGTATACCATGAAGCATTTTATAAGTTTGATTATCATTTTTTACAAGACATTGGGCCTGCACCTTTACTTATCTTACTAATTTTTACCTCACTTGTTACTGCTCTGCTTTTTATTCTGATTTTGGTTCTCCAACCACAACAACCTGAAGTTTCCCTGATGGGAAGCAAAGACTCAAGGCTAGTACTCAATTTTATTTACCAGTTTGTCCTCTTCTCGTTTTTTCCTTGCTTCTTCCAATTCCCTCCTTCGTTCTGCTCGCTGAACTGCCCTCTCTTCCATGGCTAGGAATTGAGGCAAAAGGGGAACAGGGATTAAAATAAATGGAGCATCGGAGAACAAAGAACGTATCATTCTGTTTGTGTGCTTGACCTGGCCTCACAGTACCAATGGAAAAAAAACCTGCCCTGTTGCAACAGACTGATGGTCCACTTAGCTCAACATTCGATCATGTCAGTGCTCTTGACACAGAACATGATGTGATGATGATATTATCCTGCGGTCCCCAATATCAGGTTGTTAACATTATATCAGAAAATGAAGCGGAGCTGTAGAAGAACGGAATGTGACTGAACTTCCTGGTATTATGAATGTGTATTGTGATGGCTCCCTTCATCCATTTCAGACTGATCTCATCCCATTCATTCATCCTAAGTAGTATTCAACCATCATGAACACCTGCCTTTCTCTACCTAAGGCCAGACGAAAAAACCCTATCACCAAGGTGTGGTTAATGAAAATAACAAGTCTAAGAAAATTTCCAGCGGTAGGATGTCTCATGGGACATCCGAGGGAGCAGGGGGTAAAGCAGTACAACACCAATTCAGTTTCATAATACTCTGGGAGGCAGTTTAGTTAGAGGCAACAGCTTACCCAAGGTCACATGTTCACATTGAGATTCATCAGGTGCAAGTTCACACCACCTTGGAAAAAGCTCTGGGATGAATTAAGTTATGATCTAGGAGCTACACAGTAGTGCCTTGTAAGACAAACATAATTCGTTCCAGAAGCATGTTTGTCTTACAAAGCACTCTTCGCACAAAGCGGCTTTTCCCATAGGAAATAATGGAAACACAGACAATTGGTTCCACAAACCAAAAATATTCATATAAAAATATTGACTCTATGTAAAAATGATGACAAAACACTGTAATTGAATTCAAAACACTGAAATATAATACAGAACACAATTACTGTAATATTAATTTAAAACACTGTAATATACTACATAGTAAAACAGAAAACAAAAACCTTTATGGCCAAGGATGACTCAAAGAGTCACTGGTGTCTTTTTGAGCAATTTTAACAAGGAACCTCTCCAATGACACCTGCTTTTCTCTCCTTTGAGGATTTCACAGAAATGTGACATTGCAGTGTCATTAAACAGATTCACTGCTCACACTGCTACAGCCTTTTCTACAAAATTTTGCACAATTTCCCAATGTTGACAAATGTCTTTAATCCTATAAGGTGAGGGATTCCTCCTCCTTATTCTCCTCCTCCTCTGCAGAGGAGATTCCTCTATAACCTCTTGCTGTTGCTCACGATGCAGATCCATCAATTTGTTCATTTAATAACACATTTTTGTTGTAAAACTGTCTTATAAGGCACTGTTTGTTTTACAAGGCAGAATTTCTTAGAAATTTTAGTTTGTCTTACAAAGTGTTTTTCTTACAAAGCACCACTGTATATTCAACTAGTCCTGAGCCATGAAGTGGTACTTAGTCATCATTTAACAAAATGGTCTGGTTTTCAAACTTGTTAGCATCAGGACTCGCCTAAAAAGAATTTCACTTAACCAGCTGTTCAAGCCTCGGTAGCCATAATGATGAATGTGCAGCAGTGCTCCCTACAAGCAGCAGGTTGTTTAACCCTTGATGCACACAACCACATTTGCCCTAACTGTTTCACAAATCACCAAATATTGTGTCAATAACCTAGTGGTGGGCCACAAACCTATACTTTGAAAACCATTGATAATATGTTGTATTGTCAGATCACTTATTGGAGATTTTCACAAGCACCCCAGGAATGGAAAAAGCAAGGATTATACCTCTGAGTAAGGAATGAGGTGAGGAAAGCATCTTCAGGTTCTTCCTGTTTTGTGCAGCTGGTTGGTGATTTTCTGACCTAAAAGAATCAGGTAGTGAAAAAGAGATTGAGAGTATAAGAAAGAAAACATTTCACCTAGAGAAGGACGACATGTATGCAATACAAAAAAGTGAATAGGTTGCTAAAAAAATACCTGTTCTCCCAGACTATAAAGCAAAGTTAACTACAATCCCCTTAGACAAAAGGAGGAGCATATGTAAAGCCACCAAAATTTATTTAACAGATTTTCCCAGCAAAGCGAAGCATCACTCTCACCACCTCTATCACCTGGTACCTTTTTAAGCAATACTGTGCTTTGTCCTTCACTGAGAAACACCAACTGCCTTGTGAGGAAGACAAAATTCCACTCCTTTACTTCTGTATGGTAAAATTGTGCTTTAAAAATCCTTGTAAAATATTGTAAGCTGCCTTGGGCACCTTCAAAAGGCTGGATAGGAATATTTTAAATAAACGGTATAGCTAGACCTCACTAAATGCTATGATACCTCATGTAGAGTATGTAAAGATCTTTGGAAGGTGCCTGATACTGATGGTATTTTATTGTATTCAAACTACTCTTAGCTATGAATATACTTCAGCAGTGTAGGAAGAATGATCCTTTTGCATCACATTTCATCCTCTAACACAGGGATATCCAAACCTCGGCCCAGGGGCCAGATGCGGCCCTTGGCAAGTTTCAGTGTGCCCCTCCTAATTGAAATTTATGTAAATATATTCAAATTTAAAATGTAAATTAGTTTTCCGGCTCCCTCTAAGTCAGAGAGATAATGTGGCCCTTTTGCCAAAAGCTTTGGAGGCCCCTGCTCTAACAAATCAGCAAATATATTGCAAAGCATTGCAGGGCATCTTTAAGGATGCTTGGTTAGGACTGCCCAACTGGACACTGTGTGGACACACTAGAGAACTGGATTTTTGTGTTTTTAGCACTGTACCGTAAAGGTTCCATACTCTTGTGATTCGAGTGATTCTCTCTCAACTGATTTTCTTTGCTAATTCTTGGAGTAGGATTGTCAAGTGCCAAAGTAGCAGCTGTAGCTCGCTCAGCATCCTCCCTGGCCTTCTTCAGCTTCTCATTTTCCTTAAGTTCATCTATCAGTTTCTGCTGCTCTTGAATTTGCCTCTTCTGTTCTTCAATCAGCCGCTTTTGGAAGGCATGACGGTGTTCAAAGGGTCTGAAGAAGCCAGGACCCGCTTTTTGATGGGGGGTAACAACATGCTGTGTGGAATTTTGCTGTTCGTTTCCAAACATGGCCCGATCCTGTTCATTCAAAGTAGCATGCTTCAGGGTGACCTGCCATGCCCACGTGGGCTGCTGTGGCGAGTGACGATCCAATCTCCGACGTGTTTCTGGCGAGGAGAGATTTGTTCTTTCAACTCCTGTAGGTGAAGGATTTACCTGAAAAAAGGTTGAGAAGCTTTTTACTAATTACAAAAATCAAAATCTCAGTACTCATAGTAATAAATTTTTGATTTATGATGCTGTAAATGCTCCCAGAACTCAGAATCATAGAGTTGGAAGGGACCTAGCAGGTCATCCAGTCCAATCCCCTGCCTGCAGCAGGAAATCCTCCTACAGCATCCCTGACAGGTGCTCGTCAAGCCTCTGCTTGAAGATCTCCAGTGAGGGAGAGTCCACCACCTCCCTTGGCAATCTGTTCCACTGCCGAACTGCCCTCATGGTCAGGAATTTTTTTCAGATATCCAACTTCTTAGAGACTGCTTTACTGGAGAATACATCCACCATATTCTGCCCCTCCTCCTAGGTGTATTTGCAAATCTGACTGCTCAGATTTGCACCAGTGATTTCACTGTACAGCCACTTGTCTGGGATGCTGTAATTTGGCTAAAATGAGCATAGATTGAATGACATAATCTCTAAAGTTGCTTCCAATTGTTACATTCTATGAAAAATACTATGAAACTTTGCAGGGAGATGTTCTTGAGTTCCATCCCTGACATCTCTACTTAAGGATGGGAGACCCTGATTGAAAACCAGGACAGCCACTGTTAGTCTAGATTATGGGTGCCCAAACTTTTAACTTCAGTGCTCCTGGACCTTTAACAATTGTGTAGAGAATTTCAGCAGGTGTAGCTTGTGATCTCTGAGATGAAAAGTTTCACCTGCTGAAATTTCCTCCTTTACACAACTGTTAAAGGTCCTGGAGCCTTGAAGATGAAACTTTGGAAACCTCTGTCATAGATCACAAGCTGTACCTGCTGAAATTCCCTCTTCTCCACACTTGTTCATTTATTTATATCCCTCCTTTATTCCTCAAAAGAAACCCAAGGCAGCTAACAACATATAGGTAAGGGCCAGCAAAAGGTGAGGTTATTTTTCCTGACAAAGGGGAGTTATCTCAAAATAACCTTGTCTTTTGAAGTTCCCTACATATAGGACAATAAAATACCAATAAAATATCTAAAAAATCAGACAGAACAAACATGACTAAAATACAACGAAAATACAATTAGACTATATAGGACAATAAAAATCCAGATTAGAAAAGGTGGATAAAAATACTCTTGTTAAAAGTCCAAGACTAGAGACCTCTAAAGTTGAAAGTTTGGATAACCTTGGTCTAGGTCAGCTAGGTAGACCAAGGGTCTGACTCTACATAGGACAGTTTCTTAAAATTGTGACTTACTCGCTGTGACTTATTTACAGGTTGATCATGATCATCTTTTGTCTCATTACTTCTCTTGGTATTTGGTAAGCCATCCCCAGCAGATTTCCTTTGTAACATTCCCTCTAGAAACTTGGCCATTCTCCTCTTTGTTTCCTCCTTTTTCAACTGCAGCTCTCTTTTTTGCACCTCTGCATGGCTCCAGCACTGCCATTCAACAAAATAATGGCGCAAAATACATTTGCGATTAAACTCTGTAGCCAGTTGTGTTTTCCTGAAAAAAAACATGCACATTAGAGTTAATGGAACTACCCACCACAACCTGACCTGGAATTTCCACATAGACTTTAGAACTGTTTCAGCATCTGTATTATGTTTAGCAGAATAAAATGGGCAAATGCAGACTAAGATAAAATATGTGCAGAAAAATGTGTTTCCCAAAGTAAGAGTCATAAGCATACCTCTTTTCAAAGCAAAAGTGCTATGACACTTAGGGCGCAATCCTAACCAATTTAGGTCAGCACAACTCACATATTTCCCCCTTACCATGGTAGTGTGGGGAGGCCAGCACATGCCTGACCACTAGCCTAACCCCACAGGGGTATCACAGAGGTGCCTTACAGCACTTTTGCAACACTCCAGACCAGCACAAGACCTGTTCCAGAACTTATATCGGCCTAACCTGGGCTTAGGATTGCAGCCTTAGTGCCCAAGCCTAACCAATTTTCCAGCTCTGTGGCAAGACCAGTGTAATTCTGAGGTAAAGGAACAAACATAGTCTTACCTTGAGAAGGCCTCAGTGACTGCCTCCCAACTACAGGATACTGCACTTATCTCACCGGAACAGCTTTGCAAGAGCTAGACAGTTGGTTAGGATTGCACCCTTACTTATAAAACCTATTTTCCTGCTTGTTAGGCTTTATAATCACTGCAATAACACAGGTAAGAAATTAAGAAGCCAATGTTAAAAAAAGTATAGTCCCCATTAGATGCTTTAGGAGCTCAGCTCTGCCCTGTAATGAAGTACAGCCAACGTAGGGTTTGTGAAAACAGGGAATTGTGGCCTTCACCGTAAAAACATAACACCCAGCAGAACTAGCCATAACGTGAAGGAAAGTCAGTCAGTTGCTGTGAGTTGAAGATTTCAAAAGGAAGGTCATCTTACTGCCTCCAACATGCACGTTGGTGTTGTTTTAAAAAGCTGCCAATGAATGCTAATTTTAAAAATTATAAATGTGGGCACATTATTTTAAATTTTAATTTCAAGTGAAAATTTGTCTAATGCTAAAAATGGCATGCTGTAAAAATACTGCTTTCCTCTCCCCATCAACTTCTCAATGGAGATATCATATTAAATTCTGGTACCTGTTTTCATCCCGAAGCCGATTCTCCATTTTCTGAGTCTCCTGATCCAATTTCTGAGACCATGTGTAGTCTCTCCAGGCCCGGAAGGCCTTCAACTGGCACTTCCAGTCAGCAACGGCCTTTGCTTTTCCCATCTTAAGTCTGAGATCCAGAATAATCTTATACCAGGCAGAGAAGTGCTTCTGAAGAACCTGCATTAATAAGATTAATGAAAGCAATAATTATATTCCATCTCCACATTCACTGTTGTGATCTCAGTTCTCTTAGTCCATCATTCAGCAGCAGATCCTTCAAGCTCACAATGCTATAGACCTCTCTTCCTCACCAGTATCACAAACTGTGTGATTTAAAAGTCAAGAGGGGACAGCAAGAGCCTTTTTAAAATATATTTTTAGTAGTTACTACATTACTGAAAAACTATTCTCAAAGCAAAGTGAAATTCAAGGGAAAATGAAACCAAGCCAATGGGAAACATGGGTCTATGAGTACAGAGAGCAAACACCACTGTTTGTCTCTGAATATGTACTATCAAAGCCTGCATCTACTCCTACTCTCTCATGACATTACATG
This sequence comes from Cryptoblepharus egeriae, assembly GCA_030015325.1. Lineage (NCBI taxonomy): Eukaryota > Metazoa > Chordata > Lepidosauria > Squamata > Scincidae > Cryptoblepharus > Cryptoblepharus egeriae. The sequence goes on from JAREYC010000005.1 coordinate 73,194,683, forward strand.
GCTTCATCATTACACAAATTTTTCTGTAGGTATAAGGGCATGTAGGTGGGATCTTCCAAATAGAGAACAGGTACTCAAAGCCAGAACAGAAACAATTCTCCACTGATGTCTAAATGAAGAAGATAAAGAACCACAAGTACACAGTCAAAGTGACACTGGTCTTGTTTATCATTATATGTGCTCCTCCCATCCATCATCCAATGTTCATACTCGTAAAACAACCATAATTTAGGGCAAAATCCTGTCCTTCATTCCAATGCTGATATAGCTGTAACACAGCACCAGCGTAATAGAACCAATATTCCCTTACATTAAGGAAGTCTCCACGAGGTCTCCCCAGGGGTCTTTTTGAAGGGGTCCTCACTCATACGGAGTACCTGCACGTCTGCAAGTACCAGCATATACACGCATAGACACACACACACAGGTAAGTACCAGCAGGTGAGTACTGGCACCTATTTTTCCAGAAAAATAGCACTGGGTCTCCCCTCACCTCACCTCAGGATGCAGCTCTGGCATCCTGGCTCTAGCATGGCTATAAAATAAACATTGGAAAATTAGACAGGATTGAACCCTTTGCATTACATCTGAACAAAGCCATGGTGTTGTATTTCTGTTTACAGGGTGGTTTTTACAGCAAGCCCAAATGTTGCTACTTATCAGCTCATCAAAAGCAGTTGTTACTTGCTACCAACAATGACTTGGCCTCAATCTTTAACTTCTTAAGGAACAACCTTAGATTTCTTTAACTACTTTTCACATGCACTAAGCCTGATGAGCAGAGTTCCCCAAAACTCAAGTTGAGCTATAAGAGAACATTCTCACCTTATTGTTTGCAGTGTTAATCTCGCTCAGCAGCTCCCACATTTTGGTTTGTTTCTCATTCCTTTGTTGTCCTTTCTCATAATCCAGATGGGCTGGAAGAGCAAGAGGCAGAACAGAAATGCCTACCAGCTTCCGCAGGTGATTTAACTTGTGCTGCTTCCTTTCCCTAAAAGTAAAAGAGTTCATGAGAAATCATAGGCACAGTGATCATGGTGGTGATTAGAAAGTACAGTGATTTTCATCTCATCTCACTATGAACTAGTTTTTCGGTCTTTGCATTTAGTTCTGGGAAATAAATTTTCCGGGGCCTCTCAACTTTCAATTACCAATTGTACTTACGGGTACATTATCTCTCACTCTTTCTGTTTCCTACACCAGTAAAATTCACTGCATTAATATCTCATAATTCTAAGAATACAGTTCCATTAACAGATAGCAAAGAATTACATTTTGTAAAAATAAAATTTCTCTCAATTAAAAATTGCACAGAATTGCTGTTTCAAATAACGCTTTGTAACAGTAGAGGTATAATTGTTTTATGATACAAACGAACCTGGGTGATAAACTTAAGAAGCTTCCTTATAAAGTGGTACCTTGGTTTATAGGGATAATTTGTTCCAGAAGCACGCTTGTAATTCAAAACACTTAAATATTAAGGCAAATTTCCCATAAGAAATAATAGAAACTCAGACAGCCCAAAAATATTCATATTAAAATTTCAATACTATAATATACTTCAAAATAATTAAAAAATACAAAATACAATATAAAGAAAAAAACAAATCTGCACTTAGTATCTCAGGCTGCAATCTGTTCCCCTTACATAGGAGTGAGCCCCACTGATTATAGTAGACATGTGAGGCTAGATCTCACAGGCTCTTATCCATTGCCTCCCTTACATAGGAGTGAGCCACACTGATTGTAATAGGCTTAAGTAGACATGCATAGGCTGGTCTCTCAGGAGAGGCTGAAAAGGTGCTGGTAAAGCACCAAAAACAACCGTAACCCAGTTGGGACTATTTTTTTGCATGTATGGCAAGACATCGTTTGTATTGCAAGAAAAAATTATTAGAAATATTTGCTTCTCTTGCAAAACACTCTCAATCCAAAACGCTCTCAATCCAAGGTTTTACTGTAGTGAGTTAGATCACTGGCCCATCTAATCCAGTACTGTCTGACTGGCAGCTCTCCAAAGTCTGACAAAGGGTTTCCCATCACATGCTACCCAATTCTTGTCTAAATGGAGATACCAGGAATTAAACTTGGGACATTCTGTGTGAAAAACTAAATCTATTTCTGAGCTATGATTCCTTTCAGACCATTTAATACATAGTCCCATAGCTGGGCATATGTATTGCACAAAATCAAGTTTTCTCCAACACTAAGGGTCTGACACAGATCACTGCACAGATTTTAGGGCTCTTCGCCCAATAGATGCCAGTTACAAGAAGCAATAAAGACTGCTGAATGTAAAGGCTCTCCTTCCAAGGAACTTTAGATTTTAGAAGCCTTTGGAAACCTTCTGTCTCAAGCAACTGCTATGCACTGGTAAACCCATAATCAAGAGTAAAACTGCACTTTTCTTATAACCTCATTTAAAAGAGTTTCAGTGTTTGACTTTTCATCAGGGCCTTTTGATTTTAGTCTTAGAATGAAGTGATGATTTAAATTTTATGATTGAGATCTTCAAAATCAATGGAATCAAGCACATTAAATTCAGCTGGATTTACTTCCAAGTATGTATGTACAAAACTGAGCGGAACTCTCTTTTTGCCCAAGATTATGTAATGAAGAACACTCTTGCTAAATAGGTTTTTGCTTCTGATTTAATTTGTACAGTGTAAACAAATAAACAAACAGCATGCACTGTGTTTTCCTGGATATTTATTTCCAACTGCACGTTTGATTTTGGAGTCAGATAAGCAGTTTCCCTCAATTTCTAAAAATCAGAAAAAGATTTCACTGCATCCAGGAGCTGATGTCCAGGGACCACAAGGTGGAAAAGACTAGGCTTAGGAATTTACAGCACCTTTGGCAAAGGATATTACATTTATGTCCCTAGAATCTCCAGATTTTCATTCAGGCCTCGGCCACATCCTGCTTAAGCTTCACCAAGATTTCTGGATCATCTGACTTCAGACGAGGCATCCAACCTTAAAATGCATTATCTACCATGTTCTTTCTCTTAAGCTTACATTTTCCGTGCTTCGTCCATGACGTGCCTTTTTTCGACCATCTCTTTTCTCAGAACTACCATCTGCTTTTGAATTTCCTCTTCTTCCCTCCTCGCTTTCAGCAGCTTCTTCTTATTCTCCTCTTGAAGCTGCTTTTGAGCTTCTGCTGCTGCAACCTTTTTCAATGCTTTCTCTCGTTTCTGACGCTCTGACTCCTGCTGGCGCTTCAGACGTTTGTCTTTTACCTGATCACAAGCAAGGCAAAGGATTAAAGACAATAACTCATTGTTCTTTACTGAAGTTAAAAAAATAAAGAATTTAAATGTGTTAATCAAAACCAATTTATATTTGTAAATGAAGCCTGGAGAAATGGAACATATGAACCAGAGCCCCATGCAGACACCCTTCTTGCATTTACATCTATTTGCATTGTAACTTGCATGACAGCGATGTCATCCTTAGAATCCTCTAAAACTGCATGGATGATTAATGGTGAAATAACCTTGTATCACCATGTGATCATTTTCTCCACAACCAGTGGGTCCCAGACTGATGTGTCATGACCCAGCAGGGAATCAGAAAAGGGCCATTCCCATTTAAGGGAAATAGTGCAGATGTAGACAGAACACAATCGGAGTAATAGTGCTGCTGTCAGGAAGAGAAGGATTGTTTACACTTACCAGGGGAGTTGTAAAAGAAGAAAACAGGAAGTATTTATTTTTTTTAAAAAAGATCATCCCAATCTTGGTGCTGCCCCTCGTCAGCAAATATTTACAGGTTTCTGAGTAGGTTTGGGAACCACTGTCCTTGATTATATGTGGACATACCATCATCATAAAAAACAATAAAAATGGAAGTCATAGGTGTAATATTATTCACAAAACGGACTGTTGGAGTACAAAAAAAAATACATGCTGAGGGTTAAGAGAAAGTTAAAACACACTGATATTATTCACTGAGGATAATTGATTACAAAGCACAACAAGTGGTCAGGAAACTACAAAATGTTTTCATGCTCCATCATTTTTTGGCAACGGTCACAAAAGTTATTTACCAGAAAGTATTTTTACCCCAACAGAGTGACCATATGTCCTGCTTTTCCCAAGACATGTCCTGGATTTTAGCCTTATGTCCTGGAAAAAAATCTTCCTTTTGTCCTCAATTTCCTTATAAGCAGGCAGCATGGAGCCTTCTTGTAATTTATACATTATAAGCATTAAATTATGTGTAATACTTTTAAATTTAATGATAAGCAATATAGTGTTTAAATTAACCATACGAAAAGAATATGAATATTTTTAGCTTTTATTTTGCCATGTCCTATATTTTTGGGGTGCTTTTCCTCGTTTTTGTTTTTTGGCATATGGTCACCCTGTACTCCTAGTAAAGGGATTCCAATGCAAAAACAATGCTTCTTCACCTGTTTATGCCTCAGCTCCATGATAATCCGTGGGTCCTTGTGCTTCCTCTTCTCCTTGCGATCTTCAATTCTAAGGTCTTCCACTATACCACTGTCCACAACTTCACTTTGTAAGAGATGGTCCACAATATCTTGCACAGCAGTACCTTCTGCTTCTTCTTCCAAATAACCACAAAAATCTAGAATGTGTAAGTCATATTGAAAATTGAGTAAGTACCGCAATACAGTTTCTGTAGACTGGGGATATACATTCCAAAGCAATAAAAAGTATGATTTGCTTGAAAAGTCCACTTTGAAAGGCATGCATTCCTTTCTCTGTAATTTCTTCTGCTACCATTACATGGAAGAGTATTTAGGAAAACAGGTGCTCTCATATGATACGACTGTATTAGAATAACTGAATAGCATATTTTAAAATCACCAAACACAAAATGATTAATATGGGAGCTGTTTAGCTTTTGGAAGCCCTGATACTTTGAAAAATTAAGTTTTTTTCAGAAGACTATATAACTTTTGTCTTAGAATTTTTCCCCTACCAGAATGTTTTCACTTTGAATTATTTTTTTTAAAGGGGCAACAAATCAACAAATGCATACTGACTTCATTCTGAATTGGCAAAGTGACATCAGAATGTGGTCAAATCAGACGGACTACATGAAGTCATGACCATCATCATGTTCACAATGTAACCACTGAATTTATGATCTTAAAGCAAAAGAATACTCCTGAGTAGTTGCCAAGAAGAGTTGTGAATACCAACCAAAAAGGCATTAAAACAACTTTCTACAGATGAACCTAGAGGAATATTTTTCCCAGCTACAAGAATCTCATTCACATGCCACAAAATGTTTACTGGGGAATATCTAGTAGAGTCCTATACAGTACATTTTGCCTGACAATTGGTTTCCATACATACTACTGTATGTTGAAGTACATTTTTCCATATCTTGGAACAATGATTTTCAACCAGTGTCCTGTGGCGCACTGGTGTGCCGTAGTTTGTCCTCAGGTGTGCTGTGGGATTTTGGGAAAAGTCATTTATTAATAGGAAAATTAGAGGATTTGAACAGCCTGGTGTGCCTTGTCAATGGTACAAACAATGGATTTGTGCCTTGACAAATTCAGTGCCTTGTTAGTGTGCCATGAGATGAAAAAGGTTGAAAATCACTGCCTTAAAGTTACCCAAACTTGGGGGGATCATGACCCCTCAGTTCATGTAAAGGCCCACTGTTCCCTTTAAATGGCAGGGGAAGGGGGAGAACAGCAGTGTGATTCCCAATATCATGCCCCAGTTAGGGAATGGGGAGCAATTTTGCCATTTTTCAGAGGTGATACCAGAATTTGGGGAGCTCTACAGAGTACTTGCAGGGCTCTCTGAGGCAGAGAAAGAGTGAGTCACAGCCACAATTAATCTAGAAATTCAGAACCTCCAGACATTTTACCTAATGTTTCCGGAAAGGCATAACTGAACACCTGGAGCTGCCTGGAGTTACCAGGCACCAGGAGTTAAGGATGGTGGCTGCAAGTGTTGGGGAAGTTTGGCCTGTGTTTTCTCCTGGCTCTATTGGGGCTGCCAGCGAAGATAATATAGGCTTAATTAATAACTGGATGCATTCTCTCATTCCTTTGTCCAGCTGCTACTGGTCATTGCCTGGTGGGCAAAAAGGTGCTGGTACTGCATACAAGTGCATAATCCCCCAGAAAAAAGCCCTGATCCCAACTGAAACTGCTTAGGGCTGTACTGCTTGTTTGAAATTAAACCAAGTTGTCTCACCATCAAACTTTTCATACTTCTGAAAACCATCAGGGGATTCCCAAGGAGAGACAGGTCGAGGAACTGGATCTTCAATACCATCTTCTTGATCGCTTGCCAATTTTAACTTCAGCTTTGAATTCATCCATTCATTGAGAAGCTGCTGAGCTACATTGATGAAAGTGATGAACAACGAATATGTGGTCATAAACAACTATTTATATTGATGACATTTACATAGCACTCAGCAATAGCAATAGGCAAGATCTATGGAGGTGGTCCACTGTGATGACAGAACCTTTCCCTCCACCATCTTTCCCTCCACTACAATCCCTTTAAGAACCAAAAAGAGCCTGCTGGATGGGAACAAAAGCCCACCTCAATGAGCATCCTTCTTCCCACAGTAGCCTACCAGCTATCTCTGGGAAGCCCACATGCACAACATGAAGATTAACTCCCTAGCTTGCTCTTGCCTTCTAATAACTGATATTCAAAGACATACAGTGGTACCTTGCTTAATGAGTGCCTCGAATAGTGAGCGTTCCACATAACGAGATAAAATTTCTGTGGGATTTTGCCTCACACAACGAGCATGGTTCGCATAACAAGTGCTCATTGGCTGGGCTTCCTCTCCTGTCTACATTGGCTGGGCTGTAGCAATGAGGTGGGACTTTCTCCTCCTGCCTGCAGTACCAGGGAAGAGGCCAGCAGAGGGAGCTCAGGAGCTTCTTCAGTAAGAGCAACAGATGGCCAACGGGGCCAGCCCAGCCTCTGCAGCCTCCATCAGGTAGGAGGGAAAACTCCTCCTGCACCTGCTCTGCAGCCCCCTCAAACAGAACCCTTCCCCCCCAAGGAAGCCCCCCTGCCTGGACTCCACTACAACCACCCCTCTTTCTCCAACTAGCACCTTCCCTGCCTGGACCCCACTACAACCATACTCTTCCCCACTAGCTTCCCTGCCTTCATTTTTCCTTTCCTGTGAGTAAGCCCCAGTGGATTCAATGGGGCTGGATTCTGAGTAGACAGCATAGGATCTGGCCCCTCTGCTGTTGCAGACTGCCTATCTAGTTTGCATAGATTGATCTCACACAAAGAGATGTTCCTTGTTAAAGATGCTCCAAAAGACACCAGTAACTCTTTTGGTGAAAATTAGTCATCCTTGGCCATAAAGAGTTTTCTTTTCTTTTTTATTGTACAGAATATTACAGTGTTTTATTACAGTAATTGTGGTCTGTATTATAATGTTTTGAATTCGGAGGTGGGAGCAGCTGGTTCTGACCAGTTCTTAAGAACCGGTTGTTATTTTGGGCCCAATCCTAGAGAACCATTAGTTAGCTAGGATTGAGCCCACCTCACTGCCGCTTCCAGCCATGTTTCAATTGCAGCTGAGAAATGGCTGCCAGCAGCCTTGCCTGCCCAGTCCACAGCCCAGCCAGCGAACCCTGCAGCCGCCTGACATGTCCAACTCTTACTCAGAGGTGCAGGTGGGCGGGCAAGGCTGCAGGCAGCCGTTTTTCAGCCACTCTGCAATATTTGAATTGAATGTGCACCTTGCACGCCTCAGTTCCTTAGGCGTGCGCACACAGAGGTGGGTGGGGAACTGAGGCGGGCAAGGTGCGTGCACAATTCAAATATGGCCACTTCCAGCCATGTTTCAATTGCAGCTGAGAAAAGGCCGCCAGCAGCCTTGCCTGCCCAATCCACAGCCCAGCCAGTGAACCCTGCAGCCGCCCAACGCGTCCAACTCTTACACAGAGGTGTGGGTGGGTGGGCAAGGCTGCAGGCAGCCGTTTCTCAGCCACTCTGCCATATTTGAATTGTGCACGCACCTCGCCCACCTCAGTTCCCCACCCACTTCTGTGCACGCACACCTGAGGCGTGCAAAGTGCGCATTCAATTCAAATATTGCAGAGTGGTTGAGAAACGGCTGCCTGCAGCCTCGCCCGCCCGCCCGCACCTCTGAGTAAGAGTTGGAGGTGTCAGGCAGCTGCAGGGTTTGCAGGCTGGGCTGCTAGTCCCCTGGAGAGGCGCCCTCGCTTCTTTGCCTTGCTGCTTCCCTTCCTCTGAAGGTATGTGTCCTCCTTTTCCCTGGAGCATTCCTTTCTTGGAGCAACATGGAGCCTTCTTATCTCAGGACATGTCCTCTTTTTACTCTTGTGCCCTGGGAAAAATAATCACTATCCTCCTTTTCCTTGTGAGCAGGCAAAATGGAGCCTTCTTATCATTCATATTTTTTTCCCAGGATCACAATTTTCCCGGGACATGTCTTCTTTTTACTCTTGTGTCCTGGGAAAAAATCATCACTATCCTCCTTAACCTTGTGAGCAGGCAGCAGCATGTAGCCTTTTTGATTCTGCAAAGTGATCTTGCACAAGGGATGCCAGCCTGTGCAATTCTATGCATCAATCAAAAGTAAGTCCCTGAGTTCAGTGTAATTTATTCCTATGCATTGCTCCTGTGCAATTCTATGCATTAAGCCCATTCAATTCAGTGTGATTTATTCCTGCATGCATAGGAATAAATTACACTGAACTCAGGGACTTACTTCTGATTGATGCATAGGATTGCACAGGAGCAATGCACAGGAATAAATTACACTGAACTCAGGGGCTTACATCTGATTGATGCGGTGATACAATTTTTTTTTTGGTAAACTAAGGGATAAAATGGTCATTAGGAATCAGAGAACAGATTGTTAAAAAATTTGAAGACCACCACCTGAATTCATTTCCTTTGTTTTGTCATCATTTTTACATACAGTTAATATTTTTATATGAATATTTTTGGGGTTGTGGAACCAATTTTCTGAGTTTCCATTGTTTCCTGTGGGAAAATCTGCTTCACTTAGAGTGTTTCACTTAAAGAGCAAGCTTCCTGAACAAATTAAGCTCTTTTTGTGAGGCACCACTGTACTGTGTAATGTTTCTGAATGCGACGACGAGAGGTTTTGTCTGCCATGAATTGCCTTTTAAATCCACTTAAACTCATCATACCTTATGACAATTTTACAAATTGCAAGAATTATGCACTTTATGAAAAAATACTTCAATTCATTGTGGAGAGGCAAAGGCAATGATGCAACCCCTACGATTGCAGTCGCTAAGGGGGGGCTCAAGGGGTGCTTTCACTTTGTGTGTGCTGCAGCAGGGTCCAAACCCTGGAGATGGCTTGTGAAAGTTCTAGACCTTCTGGACTCTGCTGCAGCACACACAAAGTGAGAGCACCCCTTCCTCCTCCCTTAGTGACTGCAATCCTGGGGGATGTACTGCTGCCCTAGCTCCTTGCCCTGCTTCTTTCTATGGGTAAACCTAAGGGGATCTTTACATGAATTGGAGGGTTGTGACCCACCCCTGCTTCTCAGTTTGGATACCATTGTTCTAGAACGTGGCCAGTGACGAATTTTATCTAGAGCACAGTGGCCAACCTTTCAACTTCAGGGCTCTTAGATCTTTTAACAATTGTGTAGAAGCAAGAATTTCAGCAGGTGCAGCTTGTTCTGGATCAGTCCTGGGGTCAGATGCAGCCCTTGGTGCACCCCTCAGCAAGCCCCCTCTATGTGGGCAAGTCCTGTAATCCTCCAGAGGCGAGGGTATTTTGTGGGATGGGGAGGTTGCACACATCTTCCTTTTCTGTACAGTGGTGCTTCACATAACAAGTTTAATTCGTTCTGGAGGCATGCTTGTTATGTGAAATGCTCTTCACATGAAGCGTATTTTCCCATAGGAAATAATGGAAACTCAGACGATTGGTTCCACAAACCCAAAAATATTCGTATATAAATATTGACCGTATGTAAAAATGCTGACAAAACACTGGAATTGAAATCTACTTAATCTGCAATCCTAAAGACACTTTTCCTGGGAGTAAGACCCATTTAACACAATGTGGCTTACTTCTGGGTAGACACGGTTAGCAGGCTGCAATCAAAGACACTTTCCTGAGAGGCTTACGTGGGCTGCTGCTGGAGGTTCAAAGTGGCCGGTGGGGGAACTTGGGGGCTGTTGCCTCTGGCACCCCGAGGCAACTGCCCCCCAAGTTGGGAGCAGTTAGAGGCAGCAGCACTGGCCCATTAGGCACCAGAGGGGTTTGCTTGTTACATGAAGTAGATTTGTTACATGAAGCAGGATTCCTTGGAAATTTAGACTTGTTAAGTGGAACATACTTTACACTTTACACAATGCGCCTTTTTATATGAAAGTGCTTATGAACTGGTTTGAAGATCACATCCTCTGTGTTAGCAAATGTTTATGAACTGACTTGAATTCATTCGTAAGTTCTGTCTCTAATGTATTCATTTATATAAATTTATTCAAATTTGAAATGTTAATGATTTTTTTTAATCTTCTGGCCCTTATACAGTGTCAGAGAGATGATATGGCCCTCCTGCCAAAATGTTTGGACACCCCTACCCTAGATCAACAGGAATTAATAGCAGCATGTTTTAAATACCTTCTATGTATGCTTCATCATGAGCTTTCAGCTGCTCTGCTGTTTCCAAACACTGCACTGGACCACGAACATTTTGAGAAAATGATGACTTTTTATTAGAAAGGACCTCAGTAACAGCAAACTCAGAGGCTTGCTCCACTTTCTAAGAAGAAAAAAATGGGATATAGAAAAAGACTGTAGGCATCAATGGAATATTCTACAGGGTATATAGTGAGATGGTATATAGTAAGATGAACATGCTTGACATTTATGCATACATTTGCCAAATCTGCCAAAACCGCTGGCCCTAGAAGTGTTAAATTTGGGGTGGTGTTCCTTCCTTGACTGAGGGGTGCACTAAGAACTGATTTTCAGAAATTCCAACTAGAAGGGGGTAAAAAGGGGCACAATGCATTTTCCACCTGTACTTTGCATTGAAGAATTGGTGACTGAGGGATGCTCTGCCCCAAGAAGCATGAAATTTGGGGAGGGAGTTCCTTCTGTCACGTGAACACCCAGCAAGAACAAATGTTGAGAAATTTAATCCTTAAGGGGCTGAAAAGGGGTGCAATGTGTTTTTGTCCTATATTTAACATGGAAGACTGACCAAAATCCAGCCAATTTGGTGCTCAGTGCCCGATGCAGCGGGGGGATGTTGTTAGGAGGTAGGGGGTGCACTGGGGAAGATGCTGTGCATGGGGGGGTTGCACATGGGGATGTTGCGCGTGGAGATGATGCTCATGTGGAGATGATGCACATTGCAGGGTTGATGCTCATGGGGGAGATGATGTGCATGGGGGAGATGATGCGCATGGGGGAGATGATGCAGCGTGGGAGGATGCCGTACTGGGGAATGTTACTCCCACAATGCAGGAACGCTTATCGCTAGTCTATATATATATAAAAGAGAAAAGTCACTCACTGACTCACTGACTTACTGACTGACTCATTGACTGACTCATCACCGCCCTGCCAAAACCGCTGGGCCTAGAAGTGTGAAATTTGGGGTGGGTGTTCCTTCCATGACGGAGGGGGGCACTAAGAACCGGTTTTCGGAAATTCCAACCGGAAGGGGGTGAAAAGGGGCACAACGTGTTTTCCTCCCTATACTTTGCATTGAGAATTTGCATCAATATTCTGCCCCAACTGCTGGGCCTGATGCAAGGAATTCTGGGAGGGATCCTTCTGTCACCTGAACACCCACCAAGAACCATCTGGAGAAATTAACCCTTCAGGGGCTGAAAAGGGGGCAACGTGTTTCTGTCCTATTCTTAACATGGGAGACTGAATAACCAGCCAGTTTGGTACTCAGTGCCTGGTGCACTGGGGGGATGTTGTTAGGAGGAAGAGGTTGCACTGGAGAGGATGCTGCGCATGGGGGAAGTTGCGCATGGGGAGAAGTTGGGCATGGGGAGAAGTTGGGCATGGGGAGAAGTTGGGCATGGGGGGATGATGCGCATGTAGGAAAGTTGCGCATGGGGAATGGCGTGCATGTAGGAAAGTTGCGCATGGTGGAAGTTGCACATGGGGGGATGATGCGCATGGGGGAAAGTTGCGCATGGGGGGATGATGCGCATGGGGGGATGATGCGCATGGGGGAAAGTTGCGCATGGGGGAAGTTGCGCATGGGGGAAGTTGCGCATGGGGGAAGTTGCGCATGGGGGAAGTTGCGCATGGGGGAAGTTGCGCATGGGGGATGGCGTGCATGTGGGAAAGTTGCGCACGGGGGGACGTTGCGCACGGGGGGACGTTGCGCACGGGGGGACGTTGCGCACGGGGGGACGTTGCGCACGGGGGGACGTTGCGCACGGGGGGACGTTGCGCACGGGGGGACGTTGCGCACGGGGGGACGTTGTACATTGTACATGGGGGTAGGTTGTGCATGGGTTGTTGATGCGCTGTGGAGGATGTTGTATGGGGAAGTTACACCCGCAACGCGGGTACGCCTTTCGCTAGTAAGTAAATAAACGCCTCAATGTTTCTGCTTACCTTAATCCAGTGCTCCACCCTGTCAGCATCAAATGTTGACTAGGGAGAAAAAAAGAGATTAAAAGCAGTTTAGCATCCAGTAACCCCCTTGAATATTCATATTAGCACAATGTTAAAAACACCTCTTTTTAAAATTTGAGACTGAACCTTCTTTGCAAGCCCTAACCAAGTGAATTACAAACTAACAGCACAATCACATTCATGTTGACTTGTAAATTCTGTTTGCAGCAAGACTTAATCCCTCGAAAGTGTAGAGGAGATTGCAGTGTTATTCTGAGTAGACACAGGAGTGAGCACTATGTCCCTTGTCATAGCCACACTTACGTGGGAGAAAACCTCATGGAATCTAATGAAACTTTCTTTTGAATAGACATACACAGGATGGGGCTCTCACACTGCCTTCCTATCCTCCTTAGAGTCCCATTGACTCTTATGGGACTTCTGTGTAAACATATAGACTTTGGATCTGAGGATGCAATCTTATTCATACTTACCTGGGAGGAAGACCCACTGACCCTAATGGGACTTACTTCTGGGTAGATATGTATAGTCTTGGGCTCTGATGTTGCAATCATAGCCACACTTACCTAGGAGTAAAACCCATTGACTCTTAACGGGACTTTTGAGTAGACATAGGATTGAGCACTAGGGACCCTTGTCCTACATACACTTACCTTGGAGTAAGCTTCATTGTCTCATATGGAACTTACTCCTGAGTAGATGTAGACTTTGGATCTTAAACTGCCATTCTATGCATACTTACCTGGGAGTAAGTGTCATAGACTGTAATGAGAGTTACTTCTGAGTAGAGAGGCACAGGATGGGGCCCTTCTCGTGCCCACTCATACCTGGGAGTAAGTCCCACTAACCGCCATGGGGCTTACTTCTGAGTAGACCCGGCCTGTGCCTACCTTGGGCCTGGCTGGAGGGGGACAGAGGCGCTGCCAGCGGTAGAGCTCGGGCCGGTGCCGCACCACCTCCATCGCAGCAGAGCGGACTGGAGAGCGTCGCACCCACCTCCCTTCGCCTTCGCCTTGCATCTTCTGCGCGCGCTGGGCACGCCGGGAAATGAAGTCCTATCCATGGGGAGGCCGCAGGACACTGGAAGGACCGCGAACTACGTCACCCAGACTGCATCGCGAACAGAGGTCGGCGTCCTCGCCCGTCGCCCCGGCAACACCGCCCTCCAGAACAGTCGCTTCTCCTGGACGTCCCGCTCTGATGACGAAGCGCCTCCTGATTGGCCACGAAGAGCCAGGCGGGGACGGAGGAGGGACTGCGCGGAAGGGCCGCAGGTGGGGCTGAGAGCGCCGTCCGGTTTACCTGGGAGTAAGCCCCGTTGACTAGAATGGAGTTACTTCAGAGTAGACCTGCACGGGATGGGGCTCTGGGGCTCAGTCCTTCCCACCCTTACCTGGGAGTAAGCCCCGTCGATTAGAATGGAGTTACTTCAGAGTAGACCTGCACAGGATGGGGCTCAGTCCTTCCCACCCTTACCTGGGAGTAAGCCCCGTTGACTAGAATGGAGTTACTTCAGAGTAGACCTGCACAGGATGATGGGGCTCTGGGGCTGCAGTCCTTCCCACCCTTACCTGGGAGTAAGCCCCGTCGACTAGAATGGAGTTACTTCAGAGTAGACCTGCACAGGATGATGGGGCTCTGGGGCTCAGTCCTTCCCACCCTTACCTGGGAGTAAGCCCCGTTGACTAGAATGGAGTTACTTCAGAGTAGACCTGCACAGGATGGGGCTCTGGGGCTCAGTCCTTCCCACCCTTACCTGGGAGTAAGCCCCGTTGACTAGAATGACTTCAAAGTAGACCTGCACAGGATGGGGCTCTGGGGCTCAGTCCTTCCCACCCTTACCTGGGAGTAAGCCCCGTTGACTAGAATGGAGTTACTTCAAAGTAGACCTGCACAGGATGGGGCTCTGGGGCTCAGTCCTTCCCACCCTTACCTGGGAGTAAGCTCCACTGACAAAAATAGGGCTTGGATCCTGGAGCCCATGTCTCACAATAGGCCTCCTGTCTCAGTGCTGTCCACATGAAGTGATTCCTGCCTCTTTCTTTCAGGTGTTAGTCAATATGAAGGTGACCCTCTCCAAAGTACTTGGCGGCTGTCGTCTTGGCACACTGACAGATCTTGGCAGGAAGGGTGCTCAGTCCATGGAGATCCCAGGTTGTCTACTTTATACGAAAATGGGATCGGCACCGCATCTCACCCATGACACGCTGCAGATGGTCAAAGGCGTCCCTGTCGTCGCACAGGTTTCACTTCCGGCAATGTAAGTGCAGTATTTTTTCTGCCAAAACAGTAGACAGTAAGCCCTGTTTCTGTCAAAACACACAGCCTGTGTGTGAAACAGAAAAAGAAAGAGCCACGCAGTGCAAGCCTAAGCAAGTCTACTCAGAAGTAAGTTCCATTATGTTCAATAGTACTTGCTTCCCAGAAAATGTGGCTAGGATTGCAGCCACAGATATCTTACTTCTAAGCAGTTTTCTATGTGAAAGACCTTGCTGTTGTAACACAGCAATTATTGGTGTATCTAAGAATCTTCTTGATGTACCTAAAAAGCCATTACTGTAGCTGATTCATTTCTTGTTCTGTAAGTATAGTATGCATTACAGTTAGATCATGGCTAGGGAGAGGGTTGCTCTTCAGTATTTGCAAAACAAAATGAAATAAAGCCAATTTTTGTCAGTAGACAGTGTAATCCAATTCATGTCTACTCAGAAGAAAGTTCCATTGAGTTCAATGGGGCTTACTCCCAGGAAAGTGTTGTTAGGATTGCAGCCAAAATGAAATAAATATATTTTTAGCATATCACTAAATACCACCATTTTCACACCATGCCTAACCAGCCATTTCTTGGCTTCATCCATATACCTTATGTCAGTTTGGGTGGTGCAGGGTCTGCTGAAGAACATCTTTGCATGTGGCCAAAGGGGCAGCTTCTGGCCTCAGCCTGAACCAGAGTTTTTTCTTCATCTCACCACCACTCCATACAACTTTCAGTTCAGCCAGACTTCATTGCAGACTGTTTACCACCAGATCTGTTTCTCTTGATGTGAATTAATTGAAATATTTGCATAATATTCAGTCTTTACAGGTGTGATAGAGACAGATTCTCAGACACCATTAGGATGTAAGTTTTATATCACAGGGTGGAGTATCAAGATTGTTTGGCTTATACCCCTCAAACTTTTTCATCTGTAATCACTTAAATACTATATTCATGTGAGCCAAGTAGTAAGCCAAGTAGTAGCAGTTTCTCAAAGCACAAAGCTCTTTGATTCATGCTTGATTTTTTGTGCAGCTGAAGATTAGTTTTTTTTCTATCAATTGAGAGCCACAGAGGGATCAGTTGGTAACCAATCACTATATGATAAATGGTGAGAAGTTAAACATCTTCTGGACACCTGTAAGAATCTTTGATGTTGCATGTGAATTAATCAATTTAGTGAATTAATTCTACATTTTCCTGAAATTAATCTACTATTGTTGTGTTTTCTGTTTTGGATGCAGGGTAGACCTTCAGGAGGTTTTGGAGGACTATAAAGAAGGACTTGGAAAGTTTATAGGTAAAACTGTGGAGGCTGAGAAGGTGTCACCTGGGAGTGTGTAGTATGGCATTTAAAATGCTATATTTGGTATAAAATGCTATGTTTGGATTTAGGTAGAATAGGGTAGTATATGTTATGTTAGGAAATAATCATCCAGTAGATCATTACTAATTGCACTATGAGGATGAAAAGGTAAAGGTGCCCTGCAAGTCATGACCAGCTGTACGGAGCAGTACTCATCCCTGTTACAAGACTGAGGAGCCAGTCCAAAGAAGCCTCAGAGATTATGTGGCAAGCATGACTAAACACATCCTCAGACTAACAAGTCAGAACTGAGTTATGTACAAAAGCCCTGCTGACTGTCACCTAAATTTGGAAAGTTAACTAAGCTTCTATGAGAAGCCCTGCTCAGACATCTGTGTCTTAAATACCTACAGTGAATGTTGGTCATAATTTTTAAAAAGAAGAGTTTAAAAGCATAGCATGTTGAGACTAAACTATCATTTCAAGTCCAGCTGTAGCTATCAGTCCCTTTTTATTGAAGCTCTCAATAAGCTGCTCTCTAGGATTGCAGCTTATTGAGGCTGCAATCCTAAGCACCAGTTAGGTCGGCACAAGTCCTTGCCATAAGTCACTTTTGTGCCACTCCTGGAGGATTTAGCCAGTGCACAAACAAATACCGGCCTCCCCACACCATCATCAAAGGAATGGGGAGATGGGTGGGTTGTGCCAGCCTAAATTGGTTAGGTGTGAGCCCTTAGTCTCTTACATTGACATTTATTATCTTCAAAAATTCTAGTCTGAGGAAGTTTAATCGTAAAGGCTAAACTGTCTCAGGTGTCCCAAGAGAATTAATGCAGAAGACTAGCGACTCAGCTGTCATGTTGCCATTGCTGTGTTAGCAGCAATAGCATTAATCAAACCAAAACCCATAGGACATGTGTTGCACATGAGACGTATGCAAAAGTAACCCTACAATCTAGAGTAACTATGGGAGCACGTAGGAGACATCATGTGAAAACCTATGGGAAATTCATATTGCAATCCAGAGCAAATTGTTCTTACACTGGAGCAAGGACTCCCCATAATTATTTCTTTGTTTGTTTGTTTGTTTATATCCTGCCTTTCCTCACCTGCAAGAGGAAGCTCAAGGCGGCTAACATCAATCAAAAAAATAAAACACCATTAAAATTACTCTGGATTGCGCCCATTGCCTTTTTGGCTATCATTTCTTCCAAAAGGAGTACAAATTAGTAGAATTTAGTAGTAACTGGGAAAATGAATTAACTATTGGCACTTATACAGAAAGGTTAATTTGTGTGTAGAAACTTATTGGTCCAATCTTTATCATATGTGTATGATTTGTGTATTTTTTAGGTATGCCAGACTCAGTACTATACTGTTCCCTCCATGATCCAGTTGTTCCCTCCCCACCTGGTTACAACAACAACAAGGTAGAGTTAACATGATGAAAGTGTTGTGTCATCTCAACTGTTAAAGGCGGACAAGCACAGTAAACTCTTACTTCAAGCACAATTACAACCATGTCTACTTAGAAGTAAGCCCCATTGTGTTCAATGGGTCTTACTCCCAGGAAAGTGTTTTTAGGATTGCAGCCTTCTATGTGGCTGTGTGGGGATAGTGATGGCAACAAGAGTTCAGATTAAAAAGGGCTAAGCAACTAAGGTATAGCAAGGTTAGAGCTGTATATTCTGATTTTATAAAAATGACATTTATACAGATGGAAACTTATTTTTGCCTACAAAAGTGTTTCTGGAAAATTTGTGATACTGTAGCTGGAGTGATTACCCAGGAATACAGAGGCTGGTTGATTCCTTTAGCAGATGTATCAAAGCCTACATTAATTGATTGTCTAAAAGCACAATCCCAACCAGGTCTACTAAGAAGTAAGCTCCATTGTGTTCAGTGGGTCTTGCTTCCAGGGAAATGTCTTTGGGATTGCAGCCTCAATCTGAAAATTAAGAATCAGCAGAAGAATACAATCTTGTTTAATGCAACTGTCTGTCTATGTTTGCTACATTTAATTATCAGCAAATTTTTTTAAGCGTAGTATGTCCCTCAGACATGACAAGTTCAATCTCAATTTTTTAGACTAGTAAGAATAGGTGCTTGAATAATAATTTGTAATAACACAAAAGTTGGCACAGAGCAGTAACAGTGAGTCAGCATTTTCTGCTGCAATTCTAAATGTTTATTAGACAGTAAGTTTCATTGGACACATTGGGATTTCTGAGTAATCATGCACAGAATGTACTGTTATTTTTGTAATAATAAAATCCAGAGAGAAGTGCACATGTCATGGAAAACTACAGGTAAATAAAATTGATATTTAACTGACTCATTCTATGTATGTTCCCTGTAATGAGCATTATTGATGCAAAGTCCGGTCCCTTTCCTGTAATGTTGTGATATTTGATATTATGGTTATACCTATTTGCAATTTACTTATATGCATTTTTGTCTCAAAGTGGATTAGGTTGGCTCTTTAAATTGAAAGATAGCCATCCCTTGAGTAGCTGTTAATAGCTTAAAGGCAGTCTGCTTACCTTGCCACTGCCAGGCAATTAATCTTGCTTTGAAAAGTTCATAGAGTTCAAATTGGGGGTCAGATTTCAGCTGGAAGGCAGAGCCCCTCCTTCTCCCAATTGAAAATCTATACAAATTGTTGCCACTGTGCTGAAACTAAGTACAGTGGTGCTTCACATAACAATTTTAATTTGTTCCAGAAGCATGCTTGTTATGTGAAACTCTCTTTACGTGAAGTGGATTTTCCCCTAGAAAATAATGGAAACTCAGACGATTGGTTCCACAACTGCCAAAATATTCATATAAAATATTAACTGTATGTAAAAATGATGACAAAACACTGGAATTGAATTCAAAACATGCATTCAATGTGCATGAGCCTATGAAGTCTACTTAGGCTGCAGTCCTAAAGACACTTTCCTGGGAGTAAGCCCCATTTAACACAATGGGGCTTACTTCTGGGTGTAGACATGGTTAGGAGGCTGCAATCCAAGACACTTCCAAAGTGTCTCCCCACTTTCTCCTTCTCTTCATCCTGAGCCTCTCTCTCCCCTGTTCCCTTCTGGCTAGCCCTGAGCTGCTTCCCTCTTCTCCACTGCTGTTCTCTCTCTCCCTCTGCTCAGCGGACGTGGAAGTGTTGTTTTTGCTATGGGCAGGCGCGCTAAGCAATCCTGACGCTTTTTAAAAGGGCTGCTGGCCAGCGCATCTGCCCCAACTGCCAACAAGTGTGCTTGTTAAGTGAAGCAACACTTGTTATGTGAGGCAGAATAATAGAAAAATTTTCACTTGTTATGTAGATCACTTGTTAAGCGAGGTACCACCGTATTTGAAATAACTTGCTAGGGAACTTTATTCATCTTGATTCACTGCCTGCCTTATTACCATAGTAACTACTTGGCATCCATCAGTCTTGAAAGACTATGGTATCGTGGTCGACGCTGCATGCGAAGCACGAAGGCCTGGGTAGATTAATATGGAGGATAGGCTGTTACCTAAGCAGCAAATCCCCCCTCTTCACACCACTGAAATAGTCCAATGGAAAGGCAGAGCCAATACGATTGGTTCCAGCTGCATCACAGAGTTGGGCTAAGGACAGGAGCTCACCCTGACTTGTGGGGACTCAGTCTTGAACCCTGGCTTCCTGGTTAACAGTCACAGTGTCTTAACCACTTGCGCCACCCACAGCCCACAACCATAGTAACTAATTGCCTTTCTATAACATGAAAATATGTATTTATGGAGGATCTTGGAACCAATTAATGAGGAGATTCAACTTGTAATTCCTGTGTTTATGTCAAATATAAGCTTACACCAGATAGATGCAATCATTGTGTGCTGCATCTTCGTATGCAAACTGATTATACAGGTTGTGATTAGATTTTACTTCAAAGAGATAGTTGAGGGCAGAATTACATGTTGCAAAGGATTTAGGTTTGCCACTAAACCCAGCAGCTAAATGCCATGTTTCCAGGCATTTTTGACTATTTTCTAGTCCTTTTCTACCATTCCAATTCAATGTTTCATATGGACTTGATGTTATTACATTGCCAGTTTTCCTGGCTTCACTCCTTGTTGGCTGCAGCTGGCAAGGGTGGGTGGTTTGCATCATAATGAGGTCTGGAAATGGAATAAGCTGTACTAGAGAAGACACTCTAAGTCTATATTATCAGAATTATCCTTAGAGCTGCAATTTTCACTGGCAACTGTTGTTCTTTGTAGTACTTCTCTTGATTGGGATACTATAAATGAATGAGACCGTGTTGTTGCATTAGCAGGATTTTTATCATCCATTGATTATTCCCAAATATATTTAAATTTATTGTGTTTCCTTGTCTCTGACAGGCAGTGTCCATATGGGGTTGCGGAGGCCGGATGGAAATAACAGCTTCAAAGTTCATGGCCATTCAGCGGGCTCTCCAGCCAGATTGGTTCCAGTGTCTTGCAGATGGAGATACAAATGCTGAAGTAGTCTCCAAGAAGAGGGCCAAAAAATCTGTAGACCGATCACTATCATTTTTGGATGAGTGCTTACAACTGCAAGAGAAAATCCCAGTAAGGGCTTAACCTATTTGATGCATTATCACAGTATCTGCATTTTCTCTTTATTTTGCTGAGCTTTGTAAGTCAAAGTCATATGGGCAGCTGAGTGCTGGGAGCTCACACAGTTTGGCAAGATGGCTCAGCAAGTTATTAGCCCTGTATTTCTATGCAGAATAGAAATACTTGATTAAGGTGCCCTTGAATCTTCTCCCAAATTCTTCACCCTTCACCCACATTTGTTAGGATTAAAAATAAGACTTGATTTCCTTTTTGTTAAATCAATGCAGTTTAATACTCCACAGTACAGATTACCGTATTTCCCGGCTTATTACATGCACTATACCATAAGACACACCAAAGCTTAGAGGAGCAAAACAAGAAAAAAATATTCTGAACTGAATGATGTAGGAATATATTTAATAAAATATAGCAGAATAATATTACAACCATGTAAAGTCAACAGTGGTATTAAGAACCATCATCACTGTCATTAAAAAATGAGGAGAGACTTAAAGGTTCAAGCACTTTTCTAATTTTCTAGAAACCCCAAGAACTCATCATTTGCAAGTTCCAGGAAAGCAAATTCTCTGCATTTGCAAGCCTCAATTGAAAGCTTCCCCCACCCCTGGAAAGGACTGCAGCCCTAGGAACCAGTTCCTGTGCATGTCTACTCAGGTGCACGCCTCCCCCACCTCTGGAAAGGATGCATAGGATTGCAGCAGCAGGGACCTCTCTCTCCTGGGCTGCTTCGTCCTCTCCTCTTCCCACCAGTTCCCCCTTATTTTTGCTTGCCTGCATGCTCTGGGATTCCTTTGGGAGCCTGTGGGGAAGCCTCTATCCCTCCTCCCCAGCTTGCCCCCCGCCTTCCTATAGGCCTGCCCTGCCCAGGGAGGCAGAGCACAGCTGCAGAAGGTGCTCCAGGATTGGCCCCTTCACACCATAAGATGCACAGACATTTACCCCCTTTGGAGGAAAAAGTGAGTCTTATAAGCCTGCAAATATGGTATTTGAAGCTGTAATGCCTTGGTTCTCTGCATTGCAACCAAAATCCATTTTAAGAGAAATTTGCATTTTTTAAAAAAAATAGATAATTTATTCCAATTAGCGTCACTTTGGACATTCTCATACAGAGACTAATTTCTGTGTCAGAAACTATGTATTGTTGGGCCGAACTTTACGTGTTATGATATTGTCATGTATTACCAAAATGATGTCCTATCTAATCAAAACTAAATAATAAAAAACACAGTACAGTGTTATCTCACTTAACAAGTGCCTCGCTTAACAAGTGATCCACATAACAAGCAAAAATTTCTCTAGGATTCTGCCTCACATAACAAGTGTTACTTCACTTAACAAGCATACTTGTTGTCAGTTGGGGCAGATGCGCTGGCCAGCAGCCCATTTAAAAAGCGTCAGGGCGTCTGCTGGGCAGAGGGAGAGAATAGCAGTGGAGTAGAGGGAAGCATCTCAGGGCTAGGCAGAAGGGCGCAGGGGAGAGAGAGGCTCAGGATGACGAGAAGGAGAAAGTGGGGAGACATTTGAAAGTGTCTTTGATTGCAGCCTCCTAACCATGTCTACACTCAGAATTAAGCCTCATTGTGTTAAATGGGTCTTACTCCCAGGAAAGTGTCTTTGATTGCAGCCTCCTAACCATGTCTACACCCAGAAGTAAGCCCCACTGTGTTAAATGGAGCTTACTCCCAGGAAAGTGTAGTTACGATTGCAGCCTAAGTAGCTCATGCACATTGAATCCATGTTTTGAATTCATTTCCAGTGTTTTGTCATCATTTTTACATGCAGTTAATATTTTATATGAATATTTTGGCGGTTGTGGAACCAGTTGTCTGAGTTTCCATTATTTCCTATAGGAAAATCCGCTTCACATAGAGAGTGTTTCACATAACAAGCATGCTTCCGGAACGAATTAAACTTGTTACATGAGGCACCACTGTATCTTTTTAACAATTAAAATCACAGTGTGAGAGACACACCTGAGTTTAAAGGAACAGCAGCTTTATTCTCCTGTTTCAAAATTGCTTTGGGATTTATATTGACTAAGGCTGCAGTCCTAAAGATACTTTCCTGGGAGTAAGATCCACTGAATACAATGGGTCTTACTTTTGAGTAGACATGGTTAGGATTGTGCTCTAAGCTGAATTGTAACAGAATTGCATGCACTGTTTAAACTGATTTTTCTCTGTCTTACTACTAGTACTCTTAGGCTACAATTCAGAGTAACTACGAGAGCACATAAGAGACATTGGCTACAATCCTAAAGACACTTTCCTGGGAGTAAGACCCATTGGACACAATGGGGCTTACACCTGAGTAGACATGGTTAGGATTGTGCTCATTATGTGCACTTGTAGTTACTGCACCATCTAGTGAAAACCTATGGGAAATTCATATTGCAATCCAAAGTAACTTGTTCTTACTCCGGAGCAAGGACTCCCCATAGTTACTCTGGATTGTGCCCTTACTCCTACCCCTACTACTGGCCAAGCACATATACTTGAGTTTGTATAGGTAAAGTGCACATAAGATATGGGTTAACTATACACCTCTGAGCATTTAAAATACTTATATCCCTGCCTCTCCAAAGCTTGAAGCAGCTTTCAACAAATATCACAGCAGTAAAAATATAGGAAAGTAAAAATCCAGTTCAATACATTTATCCCCTACTCCCAGGTTTCTTTGATAAGGATATCTGGAGCCATGAAGGATGCCTGCTATCAAACCTGGAGCCATCAATTTCATACTCAAAAATAATTGTACCATGTGGGCTCCTGGCTCAGAGCTCCTTGCAGCAACCAGAGATTTGTTGATTCATGTGAGCCTGGCTATTGTGTAAAAATACTTTGTGTGTATTTAAGCTCTTTTTTAAAGAGCTACAAACTATTCCTGTTCATCAGATAAGTTTTGTTATTGTTGTATTGGCCACAAATACCAGGTACAACAACCCTCAGAAGGAAGATATTTTCTATCATTCATCTGTGCAAAAGTACCGTGGTGCCAAAATGCATATTTATTTAATTTATTCTTAAAACAGGAATTGCAAGAGAGCACGATGATTGGGGTTATTGAAGGAGGTGATGTGTTGGAGGAGAGATTGAGGTCAGCCAAGGAGACTGCCAAGCGACCTGTTGCTGGCTTCCTGTTGGATGGCTTTCAGGGAGATGTCATGGCCAAGGAAACCAAGTTGGAGCTCTTGTCCTCAGTTACAGAGGAGCTGCCAGAAGATAAACCAAGGTCAGAGCTAAGTATAATTTTTGTCAGAAATTCACCTTTCACCCCAAGCAACATCCCAGACATCCCTGTGTGGCTACTCAGATCATCACTCAGTGATTTTGCCACCGCAAATCCAAACAGTTCAAATAAGGCAAATTGGGACAGGGTTTAGAATTGGGCCTGAACTTCTGCAGCCAATCACACCCCTTCTTTCACTGCCCCAAAACGCCCCGCTTCATCCTCCCACCACTCCCACCTCCTATGCCAGCCCTGATCAGCTATATTGAACTTACCCTGTCCAGGCATGGATTCAGCATCTAAAACCTATAAACAAATATGGAATGAAAACATACATACATATATACACACACATATACATATACATATATGTAAACCTTAAAATTTTATATAGTATTTTTTAAGGGTTACATCAATAGTCTCCAAACTGGAGACTACCATTCAGCAGGAAAGACATTTTTTGTGTGACTGGTGTTTACCATTCCTCTGGGCAGCTGTCCTAGCCCTTTCTCCACCCCCCCCCCCCGCTTTTACTCCTCTAGCCAATCTTCTCTCTTAGCCAAATAGTAGCACCCATCCTTTGTCCAAATATTATTTATTCCTTCCTTCCTTCCTGACAGAGATGGGCAAAAGAGTTTACTCCCACCTCCTAGCTCTTTAGCCAATTCTGAAAGACTCCCTTGGGCTCCTCCTGCTGCCCTCCTTCAGCCAAATAAAATGTCAGAACTCCAATCCTTTGTCCACTCCTTTATGCACTGCTTGTGCCATTCACTGTTTCCTCTTTGGAGCAGTTAATCATGTGAGTAGTCGATAACCACCATTATCTTAAAAAGGGCAGTGACAAATCTGACTTGACTCTAATTATGCCACACATAAAGCAAAATCCAAAGTAACTACAGGGAATACTTCCTCCAGTGTAAGAACAATTTACTCTGGATTCCAATATGAATTTCCCATAGGTTTTCACTAGGTGCTGCAGTAACTACAGGTGCACGTAAAGTCTCTTATGTGCTCACATAGTTATTCTGGATTTGGATAATATTCTCTAATCCCTTCTTGACCAGCACTCACCCTCTAATGTTGCTCCTTCAGTTATTACATCTTGGCCCAAAGTTACTCAGGCTACAATCCTAATCCCCAGTTAGGCTGGCATAAATCCTCGTACAAGTCCTGTGCTGTCCTAGGGATGTTAGGGAAGTCCTGAGGAGGTTAGGCAAGTGCACAGACATGTACCCACCTTACCACAGGAACAGGGAGCAGATGAGTTGTGCCACCCTAAATTGGTTAGGATTGAGTTCTCTGTTCTTTAGAACAGTGGTTTTCAGGTGTTTCAGCCTAAAATCCCCTTTCAGTCTTCCAGGTCTGTCTGGGATCCCCTATCAAACTTACCTGAATGAAAATGTTATATCATGACTGGAAGTGACATCTCATCAAAAGTAACATCACTGTGGTGCCAGACCTGCTTCATATCTGCTCAGAAATAAGTCTCATTGTATTCAGTGAAACCTATGCCCAGGAAAGTGTGGATTGCATTGCAACCTGGGGCCCATCCTTGCATGGTCTACTTGGAAGTAAGTACATTTGTACTCACTGGGGCTTACTCCCATATAATACAGAGGTTGCACACACGGCGACCTTGGGGGATCTCTGTGGTCATAGGGGGTCCCAACATGGCAGTCCCTGAGCATTTGCAACCCCCCTGGAATGATGTCATGACCCCCTCTTTGAAGACCACTACCTTAGAAGCAGTGGTGGGCTTCAGGAGGTTCTCACAGGTACTATAGAACCCTTTGCTAATGAGTGCCTGGTTCTGAGAACTAGTTACTAATGGGACAAAAAAAACCTGTTGTTCTATGGACATCGAACCTTTGGTTAATTTAGGTTATTAGGACATGTAACCTGTTGTTAATTTATTTGAATCCCACCACTGCTTAGAACCATCTTTTCTGTGCTTTGTGTTTACATCTGGCTACCATGCACCACATCTTATCAGCAATCTGCCCATATTGTCTGATTTTACTTCAGTGGGTATCAATTTCCTGAGCAATTTTCAATCAATTTCTCTAGCCGCCACCCCCCAAACACACCTGAAGGTCAACTGTTTCTGCTTCTTCTACACAAACCACACTTCTTTCTCCTTTAAGAATATAAGAGCCCTTCTGTATCAGGCCCTTGGTAATTGTCTAGCTTCCTCTGTTTCACAATGTCCTACCAGATGTGAGCATGAAGGATCACACGATACTTGCATCTCACTACTACTCTCCCGCATCTGGTTTTCAGTTGACCCTCTCACCCCCAGCAAAGACTCCAAACTACTCTTGCATTTAACTTGAGCCATTTTATTAACACATGACCATTTTTAAAAGCATGACCATTTTTAAAAGCATGTAACCTACCGAACATGCCTTCCCTCACCTCTTTTCTCCCCATCACACCTGGCTTAAAATGGAGATGGCTAGTGACAACAGTGGTAGTGGAGGGTGAAAAAACATGCCTGTCAAATTTTGACAGACAGCAGCTTATATTTAGCAGAGAGTAACCTTGATTGCTGCTACAAGAATTGCAGGTAAGGAGCTACAGTTGTTAATTGCTTGTATAATTGCTTTGTGAACTAAACAGCGTTTTCATATCTTGGAAGTTTAAAAATATAACTCATTCTCTGAGTTGTGATAGGGCCAGAGTTTAATTATGATCAGAAAAATCATTTCTGACAAATGACAACTTGTTGCTACTTCACTATGTATGTATTTTCTCATCAGCTGCTAAATTTGCTGACCTAGATAAGCTTATACAATTGTCAGCACAGTCATTATTCCTGCGGGAAAGCAAAATTGCTGTTTCTTCACCTCCCAACCTTTGACAAACACCCAGCTGAATTTGGAGTCGACCATTACTATTGCTGATAATAGCATAAGAAGCATGGGTGAATCCAGCTGCATTTTGTAGTCCCAAGGGGATGTTTTAGAGCTGGCTGCTGGAAAAAAATGCTCTTAAAAACCATTATTTTGGGTGAAATGAGCACTTTTGATCTGGAGGGCATGATGGGGAAATATACAAGAAACCAGTGCTACAGGGAATAGGAGTGCTGTTCATGCACCCTGTTCATGCAATGAGAGCTATCATTGGGTGCAGTCTTAGGGCGCGATTCAGAGTAAGAGCAGTGAGGAGAGCTCAAGCTTGGCTGCCCCAACTATTCAGAGTTCAGAGCAGAAGGTTATACTGCATCAAGAGAGTCAGGAAACCTGGGCTGCTCTAGAGCATGCTCAGTTGGCACAAAGTCAGGGCACCTAGGGTGGGCTTGCTCCCAAGGAGATCCCCTCAGATCACACTTAACAAGGAACAGCTGTGGTGCCTGCTTTATAAGGAAGCCCAGAAGTTCCTGACAACCAGTAACAGCTGCAGCATGAAACTCCAGTACAGCAGTACCTCTAGTGGAGGGTGGATGCAAGGGGCTTGTTGGAGTGGCCTGCTGTATCTCCAGGTTACTGAATTGCTGTAGTAGTGCCATATCCTGAAGTTGAGAGGCTGGGGTAGCAGCTAACCAAGCAGATGACAAAGGAATAACAAAATTGCACCTGTGTTTTATCTTCATATTTCCTCCAGATTCATCCATGGTATCGGCAGGCCTGATTTGGTGCTAGAGTGCATTGAAAGAGGAGTGGATATTTTTGAGAGTTGTTTCCCTTATCAGGTGACAGAGCGCGGCTGTGCCTTGTCCTTCAGCTACAATAATCACCTGGATCCTGAAACAGCAGGTAACTGTCTTTACGGTCTGTGTGTCGTCACACAAAGGATCTGCTCATGTGTAAAACTAACTCTGGAAAATTCTAGACCTTTACCCAGGAAAATGGCGCTTATCTCTTCTTTCCTAGAAGGCAAATTCCCACATCTACACATTCTATATAGCAAGGATGAATGCTTCCCCATTCAATTCTTTTCTAGATGCTATAGCTGAGAAAATTGTCATTACAGTTAATTTGCTGTGGCTTTATTCAGGTTCATTTATCTTTTCATTCTGTATTTTGGGTATGGGTTTGTGTACTGATTGATGTCGGCAACCTCAAAATGCCAGATACAGGGGAGGACACCTGGATGCAGGTCTTGTGTCTTCTCTGATGCAGTTGGTGGACCACTGTGAGAGACAGGAAACTGAACTAGATGGGTCTTTGTCTTGAGCCAGTGGAGGCTCTTATGTTCCATCTAGTTTTGTTGGGCATTTTTTTATAATTTAACAATGCTCAGCACTTGAGTCACACTTTTTGAATATGCAAAATACTTCATATTCATTAACCTGATGTAATATGCCCATAAACATATTATGGGCATATTTATTATGCCCATAAACAGCAGCAAAACTGAGGAAGTTAATGCTATTCTTTCCTTTGCCCTCATCTATTTGGTAGTGAGATTCTAAGCCTGTTCTTGAACTGTACTTTTCTTTCTCAGCTTCACCTTGCGGTATAAGGTCTTCCTTAAAGCTGCATTCTCATCCATGCAAGTCACTCACGTCTTGGTTTTTTCAATATAAAGATGAAATTTCTCAGGCAAGGTACTTCCTCTTCACCTTAAGATTTTCAGCAAGGCTAAGTGACTGTCACTCACATATAGGGAGTGAACATTAAAGGCAACAAAAAGGCAGCTGATGGCTTACTTAATGGCTTCCTCTTAGTGTTCTTCATGCCTGGGTAACTCATACCAGACAAGTATGGTATACTTTTTAGCACATTTTTCAGAAGTCTTCTTTACAATGTGACAAGTGATATAGATTTTAAGGTGCAAAGGGGAAGACTCTGCTCCTTTGTCCTGTTTTATAAGACAAGCTGTAGAATCTACCATCATCCTTCCCAGAAATGTATAGCAAAAATAGCAAATAGTTTTTTTGGTGTGTTTTTTCCAGAAAGCATCTGAATAGTTGCAAGGTTTTCTGAGGGTGGAGAGAGTTCTCCTCCACCTCCATGGTTTTGCTGAAATGTGAATTTATCTTCTATAGCTGAACTTTTCCTCTGACAACTTTAATTTTCTGATTTAAATCCTTTCAGCTGTGGGACAGCTCACCAGTCCAAACATGGAGTGTGGCTTAGATCCAGGTTACCTGTGTTGGAGAGCTTTGTTGGAGCTAGTGGTTCTTTCTATACCAGGGCCTGGTATGCTCTCCACAAAGTGAAAAGCAGAGCAAAGTGGTAGCAGCAGTAGACCTCTCTAAGATAGAGGTTTACCAGGCTAATGGGCAAGGGATGTCTGGAATGGAACCTCTTACCCTTATTATTCCCATAAATCACTGCAATTTGTATCATTTGAAATGTCAGAAAGGATTTTTATGACTTTAAGAATCACCTTGAAGTGTTTGGTATCAGGATCCGGTTTTCTGTTTTCATTTTGCTTTATTAATGAAATACTATACTTTATTACAGTTCTAATAGAAAATGGTAAACTAGCTGCAGAAAAAGAGGGCCAGAAAACAAAAAGTGAAACCTGTGGTGGAGCTCAAGACATGAGTTCATTTGAAATCAATTTGAAAGATAAAAGGTATGTTGATTTGGGAGTTTGATTTGAAAAATAGGTTCTGTTAATTCTACTTGCTGCTGTTTTAAAACAAAGACAAAGGTCAAACCTAGCATTAACATCCAATCCTCTCTTCAATAGGCAGATAGCATGCAGCAGTGCTGGTACTGGCTCCACTGTATGCTTTGAGTTTTCCAGGTGACCAGGACATGATGGAGAAGAATTAAATAGTTTTTGCTTATTTACTCTGTCATGCCATGGTTCCCAAAAGGTTTGCTTGGATCTATACTAGCTCTTTGACTGAAACATGTTTAAGTGGACCCAAAGGTGTATGACAAAGCCAGGTTCAGAGCATTGGATATTGGCAGTGCCATTGCCAGCAATTTCCACCATCTGCTTCCTGAAGCATTCCTGACAACCCTTCTTTCCTTACCGATGCTGTCCCTGCCCACTGCCCAACCCTACTGTCAACTTATCTCCTCCAATGGTAGCTCGATGTAAAGAAGACTAAAGCTGCAATCCTAACGTCCAAGTTAGACCGGCCTAAACCCTAGCAGAAGTCCTGTGCTGACCCTGGGGAGTGTTACAAAGTGCCATAAGGCACTTCTGCACCATTCCTGGGGGCAGTTTAGGCCAATGCACAGACATGCACTTGTCTCCCTACATCATAATGGAAACAGGAACACATCCTTGTGTTGATTTTTAGATTTTTTGTCCCATGGAAGTGGTGATACATCTTATGGCTTGTGCCTGCTTGTGTTCCTACTATGTCTGAACCTAGAGGACTCTATATAAAGTTCTCTAACTGTCATTAGATCAATGGTTTATTTCCCATTTTTAATTTTAATAATGTATGTTGGTCATAATGCTGCAAATATCTGTTTCTTAGGAATTAGTATGATCTATAGTAGGACTATGAACTGCTACTTTCTTGGTGCTTTATGTATAGGTTTGGAGGACAGCATTATATTTTTAGCATTATATTTTTAGCCTCATTGTGTTTCCTCCTTTCTTTTCCATTTTAGATACCAGGGTGACTTTAGCCCTTTGGTGAATGGCTGCTCATGCTACTGCTGTCAAAATCATAGTCGTGCGTACATTCACCACCTTCTCATGACCAATGAGTTGCTGGCTGGAGTCCTGCTTATGATGCATAACTTTCAGCACTACTTTAGTTTCTTTTGTTCTGTTCGAGAAGCTCTGAAAGAAGGCAGACTGAATCAGCTGAAGGAGACCATCTGCAGGCAGGCCGTATGAGACTAAGAATGCACAGTCTTGGGTGGAAAAAAATTATTCAACCAGGAGGCTGCATATATTGCCTATTGTGTCATCTAATCACAAGATGTTTGTTAGCATCTGATCCTGCAAAAGCAGAAGTGAGCAAACATTCTAGTAAATGAACTGGGAAAGATAAAAGCTGAAGACGGTTTAAAGATATCCGGCACTAAGCATCATCTTTATTGACTTGAATTGCATCAGGAGTCCTCAGGAACCTATTTTGTGCTGTGACTTCATTCTTATTATGGCTGGCATCCATCAGTTTAGGATTTTATGTAAATTAGACAAGCGTGAAGAATATGAAAAGATTGACTCTGTAACAAGCTATGCTTTATTTTGACCTCCTTCTCCTAAGCTGCCATTTTGCAAGTGTGACCAATCCTCATTGCCATCCTCACTCCTGGGAGTCTGAATCTTGGCTCTTTGTTGTAGCTTTCCTGTTACTACAGAATATCAGTGGCTGATCTTGGGCTACAATCCTAAACCTAAATCTCATTGCACAGTAGGACTTACCTCTAAGCAGACATGTTTAGGATTGTGCTTATGCTATAAGTTTTAATAGCCATTAATAACAGGAGCAATTTTTCCCTAAATTTTGATATTTAAAAAATTATGCTATTTTTTCCTGTGTATTTCCCTTCATTCTAGTTAAAAGAATGGCTGGGGTAAATGAAATTTCACAAATGTCCATATGTGGCAGGGCTGTAATAATAAAGGAGAATATGGCAACTTGCTTTAATAATACAACTAGTATAGCCACCTGTCAAGAAGGGCTTCAAAGCTCAGAATCTAGTGCACATGCTGCATTAATGAGATGTGCTTAATGAGGCTTCAAATCAATAGCAGAAATGTTCTCTCTCCTCAGCTGGGAGCATTAGCCTGATATTGATGTTTAGCACATTACTGTGGTTTATAAAACCTAAATCTTGCTCTATGCAAGCTTAGTTTTGCCAAACTTAGGCTGCAATCCTAAACACACTTTCCTGGGAGTAAGCCCCATTGAATATAATGGGACATACTTCCAAGTACATAGGCATGGGGTTGCACTCTTATTGGATAAGCCTTAAAAAATTTAGATAGAATACAATGGGTTGTCTTCAGTAAATATTTTAAGTTTTATAGTGAGTTGCTCTGTCATTCCCTCTGGCCAGTAGCAGGTGTTTGACAAAGAACCTTTCCTAATCTTCTTGTCTGCTATCCTTCAAACCAGAGTTGTCAGGTGGCATTTTGTGTATAAAGCTGGGGACCTTCTGTATGTAAACTTTGTGATCTGCTACAGATCTGGGACCCTTTTCTTTGTTGAGAAGTTGCAACCAAATTCCAAAGCAACTTCATGAATTCCACTCTGGTTAGCAAAAAGGAACCAAATAAAATAAGAATTATGCCCAATCCTGCATAACCAAAGCACCAATGTGAGTCTTACTGCCGTAAAAAGTCCTTACTGCATTTTTCAAATGAGAAAGGGCCAGCTTCAATGGTGGGCTCTTACCGGTTCGCCTGAACTGGATGTTCCCATTTCCCCGCCGCTGGCAATCCGGCAGCAGCGGGGAAAGGCGATAACCGGGTGGACCAGTTTGGGCTGGCTGCCATCTTTTTTTGTGCACACACTGTGCAGGCGCCAACGTTGGCCCGCCCCCTCGCCCTGCCCATCCGCACCCACAGCCCTGCCCCTGACCCTCCCTGGCCCTGCCCCCTGGCCCCGCCCACTTCCAGGGAACCACCACTGGCCAGCTTAGCTGTATAATCCTAAAGTAGCCATATTCTGTGAACATGTATTTGCTTCCTGAATATACAGTATGCAAGTTATGCTGTTAAACAGCTGCTCCATGGTACTTCATTTTGAAGGACAAAGTATAGGTACTGTATTATAGAAATTCACAGAGGAAAAAGAAGGAGCTTATGAAACATAAGGCAATGGTAAACCCATACTTAAGAATTTGAGAAAGAAATAGCCAGGAGCTGAATTTTTTCACATATCTCTTTGGAACTATCCTCCCCCCAAAAAATGACAAAACTGTTTTCATTTATTATTTCAAATATTTATGAGCCTTTGCTACTGGCATATTACGCATTCCTTTTCCTACCACCCAGATCAGTATGAAGTATCTTTTCTTGCAGACAGGTTTTTTAACCTTATGAAATCAGGCCTTTTAAATGAAAAAAGGTTCTGCACGGAGTTAAGGGTTGTGAGAGGCTTTTGATGCTGCTTCAGATCCATATTTATCTATTTGGTGATTTATATTTTCACTTTTCCATTCCTGAAAAAGGCCCCTAAAGGTGGCTTATGTCTGTGAAAAATAAAACTTCTCTAAAAAATAACTAGTGCAGTTACAATTCCAATGACCTGTTTGGCAGAAAGCAGTGCTTTGGATAGTTTCCCCCCCGCCTACCCCCCCACACACACTTTGAAATAAGTGGCTGGGTTTTGCAAGTCTAAGTTCACAGACTTGGTGGGAGCTTGATGTGTTAACATGCAGCTTTCATGCACTGTAGCAGGGATGAATAAAGGATCTAGATACAGGGTCTCATTTAATTTTATACAGCCAATGAAATACCTTGAAATATAAAAGTATGTACAATTGCCATATGGCAGTATCCTACGAAATTCAATAAATTAAAGATTTCATTTGTATAAATAAAATCCTGCAAAAACATGGTTGGACTGAATAAGTTACAGAATATTAAAAGAGTTTTTCTGATAAAAGTTAGGGAAACGATCAGTGATCAGAGCAATGATTCAAATATCATTCCTGCTTGAGCTTTATTGTTGACTACTATATTAATAGTGTATTAAAATGCATCATCTGAATTTACATATAGTGCTCCAACATTACCGTACTTGCCATTTACAGTACTGGTTACATCAAAGTTTTGGTACAAGCTCTCAATATGATACTATTTTTTGAGCATTTCAGGCTGCTGATACAACTGGCTTATAGAAATCTTGGTGATCGGTCTTTCCTATGGTAACTCTGCTTACCTGGAGAGTTTTAATCAGGTTGAGAACAATATAACCAATCTTAGAGCACAATCCTAACCATGTCTACTCAAAAGTAAGCCCCATTGTGTTCAATGGGTCTTACTCCCAGGAAAGTGTCTTTAGGATTGCAGCAATAATCTTCTGGTACATCCCTACACAACTGCAGCATGATTGTTGTTGACATTTTTTATGTATTTTTGAACCCGTACTTTGAAATAGCAAGTGATTTTATATTTTTCATACTGGTGCAAAAGAGTTTTTTTTCCTTAATAAAAGTCTTGTAGTTCACAAACTGCTCTGCTTTTAACTGGTCTTTTTAAAGACCACCAAAGCCAAAGTTCTCTGAGCTATGATCCCTTTGCACCTTTAATACCTACCAAGAGTAAGGTTAGCCTGCAAACCAGAATGATCAAAGGAAATTGGTGCCCTTAATGATGATAATGATCTTTGCTACCTCTGGGATTGCTTGGCCTCAGTAGCATAGCTAGGCGGGTGCAGGGAGTGCAGTTATAAGATTTGGGGGGCTACAAGCTGAGCCTGACACTAGTGACTAAATTTGTGAAAAACAGGGTATGTATGAAGGATAATACCATCATGCTATATCATTGGAAAGGTAATATTATGCAGAATGCAATGAAACAAACTGCATTGGAATATCTATATTCTATAAAAGGAATGGCTAATTCAAAATCTTTGACTCCAAAAAGCAAATAGGTGCTTTAGCTATGCCACTTGTAGAGCAAATAGGTGGTGAACTGCTGAGGAGGAAGAGGTAGCAGGTTTTTCCCCAGTTTTCTTTTTAAAAATACCTTTTTAAAAATACCTTCCGGTTGTGACGTCACTTCGGGGGCTATATTTTGAGCTTTGCGCAGGGTTACATGATCATTAGCTACGCCACTGCTTGGCTTCAGTGTTTTAAGCCTGCTTCCTTTGACTCAACTGTGAGAAGAAGTAAATGCCACTGCTCCAGGGTCTGAATAAGCCTATTAAGACGGACTTGATTCTTCTGTATTCTGTACATTGCCAAGCACACAACTGATACTAATTAAATGTTAAATAGCAAAAGACAAACAGGAGAGAGTAGAATGGAATCATACTGAGGGTGCTGGACCTCAGCTCTCTGTGTTCACTTCCGAACATCACAGCACATTCCAATAATGCTTATTATTCTAATGATAAAACATCAGACTGAATAATATTAGCATAACAGCAATGAGTTTAAAAAGAACAAAAATGAGATCTGCTAAAGATGAATCACACTGTTTGGTAGGTTTTCTGTAGGTGGTCCAAATGTTTCATCAAGTTGCAATTATTGCTACAAATAAAATTTGCCTTAGCTGTTGAGGACTCTGCCACAAGAAGGAGAATTTTTTTTTCAGCTTCACTCAGCACCCACTGAGTTTCAAATTTGGTTTGGTCAGAAAACTTTTAATTAAACTCAGAGCAAAACATTCTGACCATCTTTTATGTTTAAATTCTCTATAAAGCTTGGGCCACCTTCCTCTTTTTAATAATCTGCTTTTTAAATAATTGCTTGCAATGGAAGCAGAATCAGGTTGCAATTCTAACTAATATAAGTCAGCAAAACTCACTTGTCTCCCCGTTCCCATGGTGTGTGGAGGTCGGCGCATGTCTGTGCACTGGCGTAAAACCCCCATGAGTGGCACAGAAGTACCCCATGGCATTTTTGTGACAACCCCATGCAAGCACCAGATTTATGCCAAGATTTATGATGCCCTAACTGGGGAGTTAGGATTGCAACCTAAATGACTTTGAGATCTTTCCAGTGGTAGCCTGAGAACCTGTGTCATTCCTGATACTGTATCATGATGATGCCGAAGTACTTCAGTGTGACATGACCTTCTCAGAACAAAACATTTCTTAAATTCACTGTGTATTATTTTAACCTTCATTTGCTTCCCTTTTTTGTTAATTTACGTATTGTTTTTCTCACAAGTTCCAAGACAGTTTATATATGCAATCTGAACATACAAATGTAAATCCAATTTTTAATGAGATTTCATAGGAAACCCCCCCCCCCCCCATTTCTCTACTTGTTTCACTCCATAGTGCAGTCATTATCCTGGCTGCTCACACTTGCACCCTCCAAACTCACAAGCAGTAATCGAAGTCAAAACATGCCTAGAGCCATCAGTCATCATCTCACCTCCTCTGAGGACTCAAAACACATGAGTATAAAAAAACTATCAGTTTTTATTTTTGGCCTTGTATTGAAAAACACACATAAGGAAGTTGGAAGCCCATTTTGCATAACAACCCCTTACTTTTGGGTGTGGGAACCTTAAGTTCAAAGCTCTGCTCTAAAGCCTGTTGTAAACTGAGATGAGAAACTGAATTTGGCATTTTTAGCTCTTTGAAAGTTAAAATTTCATTGGCTTGTAAATTGGTTTACAAGTACAGTTTTATTGGTTTACAAGTACAATTCGTTTTGGAAGCA
The DNA here is from genome assembly GCA_030015325.1 of Cryptoblepharus egeriae. Taxonomy (NCBI): domain Eukaryota; kingdom Metazoa; phylum Chordata; class Lepidosauria; order Squamata; family Scincidae; genus Cryptoblepharus; species Cryptoblepharus egeriae. The sequence continues at coordinate 73,230,886 of JAREYC010000005.1, forward strand.
TGCTTGTAATCCAAAATGCTTGTATATCAAAGCAAATTTCCCATAAGAAATAATGGAAACTCAGACCATTTGTTCCACAACCCAAAAATTTTCATATAAAAATAATTACAATAGTGTAATATAATACAAAATAATAAAGAAAATACAAAATATAAAGAAAAATAAAACATATTAACTAGTAAATTAGCTTCTCAGTTCTTTCAGACTGCAATCTACCCCCCTTACATAGGAGTGAGTCCCATGGATTATAATAGGGCTTACTTTAGACTTGACATCTCTCAGGCTCCTTTCCATTACCCCTTCTTACACAGGAGTGAGCCCCCTGATTATAACAGGGCTTACTTTAAAGTAGACATGCATGAGCTGGTCTCTCAGGAGAGACTGTGCTGGTGCTGGTGGAACACTGAAACCAGCCATATACCAGCCAGGAATATTTTTTTCTTGTATTGCAAGACATTGCTTGTATTGCAAGAAAAATTATTAGAAATATTTGTGTTGGAAAATATTCTCAATCCAAGTTACTCTCAATCCAAGGTTTTACTATACCAAGTCAGACCACTGGTCCATCTAATCCAGTACTGTCTGACTGGTAGCTCTCCAAAGTCCGACAAAGGGTTTCCCATCACATGCTTTTTTAACTGGAGACACCAGGAACAAAACTTTGGACATTCTGTGTGAAAAGGACCTGATCTGTTCTTGAGCTTTCACACCATGTAATACATAATCCCTTAGTAGCTGGGTATCTGAATTGCATAATATAAAGATTTATCAAAATTCAAGACCAAGGATCTTGCAAAATGCTCTCAATCCGAGTTACTCTCAATCTAAGTTTTTACTGTACAGTACTTGGCTGTGGGTGACACAAGGGGGTAAGACGCTGTGCCTGTTAACCAGCAGGCCAGGGTTCAATTCCCAGTTCGGCCCCACAAGACAGGGTGAGCTCCTGTCCTTAGCCCAGCTCTGCTACGCCAGCTGGATCCAATCGTATTGGCTCTGCCTTTCCATTGGACTAATTCAGTGGCGTGAAGAGGGGGGATTTGCTGTTTGGGTAACAGCCTATCCTCCATAACAATCCAACCCAAGCTTTCATGCTTCGCATGCAGCGTATGCAGCGCCGTGCATGATACCATAGTTTTTCAAGACTGATGGAGGTCTGCTTTTTTTTTAATTTGGTTAAAAGTTACATATACAGAGCATAGGCTACTGGTAATAGCAGTAATAATTGAAACAACCCCTCAAACTACTGCTGCTAAATTTCAAAACACAAAATCTAAAAATAATCAGCTACCTGCATTCCTAGCATGACTCTATAGAAATGCTGTCATCCATCTGTCACTGTGATGAGCAGGGTCATCTGAACCCACCTCTTTGTTATGTTCAGATGGGGTCTTTTTGATGAAGGCAGAAGTACCTTAATGAGAAAGCCAAAGTTGTACAGATTAGGACTAGGTTTAGCTGATTAAAAATCCGCTCCACTGTACAGTTCAATCAGTCTGGCCATGGCTGTGGGAATAGGCTTATTAAAACTGGCAAAGATTCCTGCAGCAGGGAGCCAGAAAGGTCAGTCCTATAACACCAATTGGAAAGCTGTCTTCAAAACACAGTTTAAGTAATTATGTTAAGCTTCATTCCAGAAATCTCTGATTAGTTGCACAATATTTTCCTGGCCTCCCTTAAAGGAGGTGAGCAACAGAGAACTTCAAAATAGAAGGCATATAGCTTCTGCTTTGTCAGTTCCAGGTTATTGTGCTTCCCCCAATACAAGATACCTTCACCTTCTGCAGTTGAGTATGCCTGAAAGGACATTAGGGACAAGTATTGGCCAGAAGACAGATGACTCCTGATTCTCCAAGCACAAAAACCTTTTTCAGCAGCTCTGACCAGCCACATAGTGCCAACCATGCCATGACATTTTACACACCCAAAGAAAATAGCTCTAGCAAGAGGGGCACATCCATTAAACAAGGTGATATGGGCTGCATCAGCAGTGGATTGTGAATGGGCAAGAGGATGGTGGATTCAAATCTTCTGCTCTTCTCAAATCTGCTGCTACTGCCCATCACCATGTTACCATCTCCCTCCAGCCTACCATGACTGCAGCCCACAGTGACCTGCTTTCTGTCCATTAAAAGTGAACAGAAATTGGTACTCCAACTCTCTGCATTGCTCCAGGCACAGTTTATATACCGGTAACTGTGTTTTAGGTGGGTCCCCATTCATTTCAATATTTCATTTTGAATATATTGTATTAGATTGGGGTGTCCAAACCTTTTGGCAGGAGGGCCACATCATCTCACTGACACTGTGTCGGGGAGCAGAGAAATAATTTAATGTCAAATCTGAATAAATTCACATATAAGGGTATATTTGAAATAGACCTGGAGGGTTACAAGTCTTGCCATATGGATGGGTCATGCTGCATTGAGGCTTGCCGAGGGCCCGATCTGGTTCCTGGGCCAGGGTTTGGACACCCCTGTATTAGATGATGCTACCCACAGGTGGGCTGCAGCAGTTCTCACCAGTTCTGTAGCGAATCGGTAGCTAAGAGGGGGCCATCATCTTTGAATTGATGATGGCATGCAACTGTGTTTGAATTTCTCTTAAAAGGTCTCTGGGTCTGTCTTCCCAGAGGTGAAGCTCCACTCCCCCTCCTCCCTCCCCTTCTGAACCTCCCTCCCCTTCTGAGGGGGGCTCTCTCTCCCCCCTCCTTCCCCTCTCTAAGGTTATTTTTTAATTTTACAAACAGTCTGTTCCCATGACCATCATTCAGACAAGGCACTGCAGTCATTCCACAGCACACTCAGACACTGACTGCTGAGATGGGAGGGGTTTGGATCACTATACAAATGTCTCAAAGTTCAATACTTTCAAGTGAGGGTGAAGAGCTTCTTCATGCCCCAAACTTTTGTATGAGGCTATTCAGGAAATCTGTCCTTGCTAAACATTTTATTTTCATTAAAAACCTTATTTCTAGCCATTTTTCAGAAGTTATTTCCTTGTGCAGTTTGCAAAGCATGATGGGTTTCTCATATGCAAATGAGGCAGCCTCTCTGGGGATGGTGTTTGGATCCCCCTCTTTGGGGATGTGCATATTTTGGATCATACACTTTGATAGACAGCTTTACAAAGGGGTCCTTGGGCGGGACTAGGGAAGCCAGAGCTGCTGAGAAAGGTATGGGAGCCTGTAGGAGCAGCATCTGAGTGTTGTTAGAATGAGATCCTCCAGGACTTTGTCCCCTGTTCCTCCAGCCCTGTCTACTTTCATGAGAGTAAGCCCCATTGACTTGAATGGGACTTACTTCTGAGTAGACATGGTTAGGATTGGGCTCAGGCTACAATCCTATCTACACTGTAGTCATTCCCCCCTTCTCCCCACCTCATCCTGCCCCTCTGAGAAATCTCTCCACCTGAGATTGTGGGGAGGAAGTATGGGGGAGCACCTGAAGAAATAGCCCCAGTTCCCATCCTGTCCTCCCAGGAGCCCAGTCCACTATCTACTCTGAAGTAAATCCTATTAAAGTCAGTAGGTTTTACTCCCCTGTGAGGATAGGAGTGTAGCCTCAAAGCCCAATCATCTGTCTACTCAGAAGTAAGTTCCATTATAATAGTGAAGCTTCCTGCCTGGAAAGAGTGCATAGGATTGCAGCCAGAAGCTGGTTTCTAAGAACTTGTAATCCTATGCCTGACTACTCATCAATCTATGAAGCTTACTCCCAGGAAAGTGTGCAGAGGAGTGAAGCATTAGAGCCCAATCCTATTCTTGGCTACTCAGAAGTAAGTCCCATTAGAGTCTGTGGAGCTTACTCTCAGGAAAGTGAAAAGGACTGCAGCCAGAGGCTGATTACTAAGAGCTCAGTCCTTTGCTTGACTACTCTGAAGTCCTATTATATTCAATGGTTCTTACTCCTAGGTAAATTTGGATAGTATTGCAGCAAGAGGCTGAGATTCTAAGAGCCCAAATCTTATGTATGACCATTCAGAAGTACTGGTAAGTCCCATCACAGTTAATGGAGCTTACTTACAAGAAAGTGTGGACAGGACTGTCGCCTTAAGACTGTCGGCTTAGAGGCAAACCTCAACCTGCAGATGGACACCACAGACTCTGGTCCTAAACTGTAGATCAGTGTTTCTCAACCAGTGGTAGGAGCACCATCTGTGGAACTTGTGGTAGTGTCTGCTGGTACTTAAGCATCTGGATGCAAGTGTCATGTGTGCTCCCTGAGGCAGCTGGTGGGCCTCTGTGTGATTCAGGAAGCTGGACTAGATGGGTCTTTGGTGTGATCCAGTGGAGGCTTTTCTTATGTTTTTATGTTCTTATTTGTGGCACCCCTGAACACGTTCCCCCTGAGAGCACAACAAAACATCATGCACAGGAATAAATTACACTGAACTCAGGGGCTTAATACTGATTGATGTGGTCACAAGTGATACCATTTTTTTGGTTAACTAAGGGTTAAGGTGGCATGCCCTCCCCTGCCCTGCCCCCTGACCCAGCCTGGCCCCACCCACTTCCGGAGAATCGGTTGTTGGGCTAGGCTGGGCCCACCACTGAATATGTGACTGCATTGGGGGAAATGTTACAGAGCTGTACCTGCTACTATTTATATGCTTTTAATAATGATAGTCATTGGGTCTTACTCCCAGATCTCTCTCTCTCTCTCTAATGAACTTCGAATGGCTGAGATAATGAATGAGTCATCTTGCATTGAGTTGTTTATGCATAAACAAGAAAGCACTACCAAGGGTGGTTCTTGGCAGTCCCAACATATTTCAGTCAAATAAGGTTCACACAGGAAAGCTTCGTTTATTCCTCAGAGGTACACACCTTAACAGCAGAACTGGCAGTAAACTAACTTGTGGTATCGCTCTTTGTGGACACAAGCAAGATTGAGTAATAATAAATTCCTTTAGCACACACTAATCCAACAAATGGATTCCACGTCCATTTCCCAGGTCAATTCTTTCCTTGAGATACACAAGCTTATCTCAGCATAAACTAGTGCATTGACCTGCTTCTTGGCGCAGATGCCCACCTGCTGATGGAGTTGCCATAGATGTGATGCAACATCAGCAAAATGCTATGCCAACATTGTCCCACTTGGATGGCAGTGGGGAGGCCAATTGGGGAGGAGATTGTGGCATGATGTGGGAAGAACTGGGTAGGGATAAGATGAAGCCAATACACACCATATACTAACCTCTTCCTTAGACAACAAACATGCCCTGACGCTGCATCAACTTCAGAGCTGGGTCAACAAGGCTCAAGAACAAACCAATGGCCAAAGTCTTACACAGTCTAGCTTGTTTACTTCAGTTATTTATCTGGAAATCTGTGCTAATTGGCTGGAAATAGACTAATTGACAGCAAAGTGATTTACCGGTATACTACTATGAATGTTGTTACTGTCAGAGTTCTCATCGTTAGGAGACATCATATCAAGACACATGCAAAGACAGAGTTCAGGCTGATGTCAGTAAACGATTCTTTGATCATTAGGGTTCATCCAAATTAGTACACATGAAAAATAAACACGGCTTGTGGTTCTGAAGTGGATATTTCTCATTGTTCATGGATTAGTCTCTCTTCTTGGCAATCCTGTTGATTTTTAGATTGAAAGTCCAATAACCATTCCAAAGCTAGATAATCCTTCACAAACTGCCAGATTTCCAGCAAGGTGTAGTACTTTTTATTTCCCCAGTGGTCTCTGTAACCCTGGTTGACACAGCTACCATATGGGCGTCATTCTAAAAAATAAAAAGATTCAGTGGGTTTTCCTATTCTGTCTGAAGGCAGCATGAATTTGACATGGAGAGTGACATCCTCCTCCCAATATGTTTCCGACTCAAGGACATTTTCTAGTTGTAGCTGCTTCTTTTCCACCTTGGTTGTTCTGATTTTTATTTAGATAGAAATGGGAAAAGTTTAAATAACCATATGATGAAGTCAGGCAGGCGGAGGCAGAGGGGAGCCGATACGCTTTTCCAAAATGTTCAGTACTCTAATGCATCTAGTGGAGCAGGGCTGGCAAGCATGTTATCTTCACAGAACATTGCAGAACATTTTCCAAATTTTGGGTGAGAGTATCTGCTTTATGGACATAAATGAATCTTTTGTATGCTGAAATAGAATAATAATTGCTTTGTAGTGTCATCTATGGAAAGTCCACATTTTCTATTACCTATCTTTGCAGCTAAACAAGGACTGCAGGATATTGCACTATGGTATAACTGCATTTAGGAATTAGAAAAGATTTATGAAATATACCCATGCACCTGCACACCCACCCACCCACCCATAAATGGGCTCATCATGAGGCATTTCCTCAAGTCATGGAATGAGGATGCTATAGATCTTACAGAATCCCACCCTAAGGCCAACTGAAGTAAGAACTAGTGCAAGGTCCAGCAATTTTGTGTGCCTATCCACTATCTTCTCCCAGGGACTGGGTCTGCCTTCCTACTGAACTGTTCTATGAGAAGGTCAAAATAATGACCTTTAACAGCTGCACCACATTTGAGAAAAGGGAAAATTATAAAAATGAGATGGAACAAATATTGTTCTAAAGCAGGCCTCTGTCAGTCTTGAAAGACTATGGTATCATGCTCGGCGCTGCATACGCTGCATGCGAAGCATGAAAGCCTGGGTTAGATTGTTATGGAGGATTAACTGTTACACAAGCAGCAAATCCCCCCTCTCCATGCCACTGAATTAGTCCAGTGGAAAGGCAGAGCCCATACGATTGGATCCAGCTGGCGTCGCAGAGCTGGGCTAAGGACAGGAGCTCACCCTGTCTTGTGGGGCCGACTCGGGTCTCAAACCCTGTCCTGCTGGTTAACAGGCACAGTGACTTACCCACTTGCGCCACCCACAGCGCAATATTGTTCTATGACACCAGAAATCACGTTCCCACATGTTTAGGGTGACCCTTCCTCCATATGACAGCCCTCCAGGTATCTGAAGAGGGCAATCATGTCTCCGCTCAGCCTTCTCTTCTCCAGGCTGAACATCCCAAGTTCCTCCAACCTTTCCTTGTAAGGCTTCTCTTCCATCCCACTGATCATTCTTGTCACTCTCCTCTGGACTTGCTCCAGTTTGGCTGCATCTTTCTTCAAGTGCGGTGCCCAGAACTGAACACAGTACTCAAGGTGAGGTCTAACCAATGCAAAATAAAGAGGAACAAGAACTTCTTGTGACTTGGAAGCTACAGTCCTCTTAAAGCAGGCCTTCGTCAGTCTTGAAAGACTATGGTATCGTGCTCGGTGCTGCATATGCTGCATGCGAAGCACGAAGGCCTGGGTTAGATTGATATGGAGGATAGGCTTTTACCCAAGCAGCAAATACCCCCTCTCCACGCCACTGAATTAGTCCAATGCAAAGGCAGAGCCAATATGATTGGATCCAGCTGGTGCCGCAGAGCTGGGCTAAGGACAGGAGCTCACCCTGTTTTGTGGGGACCTGGGTCTCGAACCCTGGCCTGCTGGTTAACAGGCACAGTGTCTTAACCACTTGCATCTTCTTAAGGTATGGGAAAATGTTTGCACTTTCCAAGGGGCTGTATTACAGCTACACCAGAGCTGGAAAGTTGAATAGGATTGGGCCTTCATTATTATAAGAATGAAATATGAGAGAACACAGACCTCAAAATATATTAATTTTCAGCATGATTGCATTTGTATTTATTAGACATGATTAACGAGTACCTGCTGCAAATTAACTTGCTGCATAGAAAGTACAATTTAACATGCAGAGATCTGAATCGCACTCTGGGATCAGATCATTATCAAACATAACTGATTGCACCTTTATAGAATTTAGCAGAATTCTGTTATTATGCATCTGGAAGATTAAGCTACTTAGTTAACTTTCATAATGGCTTGTAAATAAAGTGTATTTACATTCTTCTTCCTTCATGTCCTTGTTTGATCTTGCACACTCTTCCAGTTACCTTAAGACTGGAAAACTTCTGCCTGGCCTGAATTGGTTGGTGTGATGCTTTTTATTTTTTGCAAGTAAAAATGTTACAGCCACTCAAGATTGCCACATCTAAGGGACAGTGGCCTACGTGCCCAAAGCATCATCAGGGCCCACTTTTCTGGGTTGAAGTCTGTTGCATGTGACTGCCTATAAACATGTCTGAAAATGTCTATTTCTGATTTGTCTTCAGTACACTGTAGTTCAATTTGGTGTCAATGGTTGCAATCCTAAGCTCCAGTTAGGCTGGCCTACACCCTGGCGTAAGTCCTGAACTGACCTGGGTGTCACCAAAGAGTTATAAGACACTTCTGTGCTACTCTTGGGGGAGGGTTAGGCCAGAGCACAGACATGTGGTTGCCTTTCTACACTATCACCAAAACAGGAATTGCCAGCATAGGTGAGGATTGTGCCCCATCTTAGCCAATGCAGCTTTAATTCACTCTCACAACAGCTTTAATTCACTGAGGAAAGACAGAAAAATCACCTTACCTAGAGGAGGCCTCTATAAATGCCCTCCAAATTGCAGTGCTGCAAAGTGGGTCAGGATTTTTTCCCAAGTGTCTACGTTACATGGCATTAGATCAAGTCTACCTGTGTTTTGGCATTGTTCGAAGGTACAATGAACAGTATGAAGAACAAATAAGTCTGGAGCACACAACAGAAAAAATATTTTTATAGAGCCAGACAGGTTTATTTCAGCTGGGTTTTGTTTAAAAAATCATCACATAGTAATGAGGGAAATAGAGTGAAAGCCACACCTCAGATGTCTGTGTGCACACAGGGTGCACACCTCAGACGTCTGTGCACAGGACTATATGTCCTCATTTTCCAGGACATGTACTATTTTTTAGCCTTATGTCCTGGAAAAAATATTTTTAAATTTAATAATAAGTTATGTACAGTAGTCTCATTTTGTTGTAAAATTCACAAGTCTTGCAAATGAGTTTTTATATTTTGTCATGTCCTCTATTTTCTCTGATGGCCTACATTTTGGTAGGGGCCTCGTCCTCATTCCCAAGGGAATCCCCTTTCTGTGCATTATTTTTGGAAAAAAGGCAAAGGGGGAAGACCTAGGAGAGAGAAATTTAGGAAGAGGGCAATTAGGCAGCTTGCCCCAGTTTCAGCATCCTGGTGAAAGGCTGAAACACAAACTCCCTATTAGGATAAACACCTGTTGAAAAAGAGCAGCGGCCAAGATTGCAATCTTGTACATACTTTTCTGGGAGCAAGCCCACAATGGATTGAATTTTGCGAGATAAGCAAACATTTCTAATAAATTTTGACTTGCAGTACAAAAGAGAGAGAAAAAAGAAATTCATTTTGGCTGCAATCCTAAAGGCACTTTCCTAGGAGTAAGATCCATTGAATCCAATTGGGCTTTTCTTTTCTTTTGCAAATTAAGATTGCATTGTTAATTTAACATTGAGATGCATGAAGAGAAAGGGAGAAATAAGTCAGAAGAACTAAACATACGATGCACCTGAAGTGCACTTAGGCCAGCTTATCTAGCACTGGGCTGGCATAAATTGAGATGCCAGCCTAGGTGCACCAGAAAAGACCTGGGCTGGCATAAGTCAAATTAGGCTGGTGGAAGTCAATTTACACCGGCACAAGGCAGATGGACCTGGGCCAGCCTAGCAAGGCTAGCCTAGGCAGTTCAGTAGGGCGTGTTGAATGTTGAGCATGGCCTAGGACAGTGCAGTTAGGCTATATCCAGAGACAATTTTCAGGGCAGAAATGCCCCTTCCCAGTTCCTCAAAGCAAGACCCACTCAGGAGCAGGATTAAATCTGAGTAGACCCATAGGGGTCCATGATAAGCCAGAGTAAGAATGGCAGTGTGGACCAAAAATCTGAGTTCTTGGCTAGCCTAGCTGCGATCGATGCCTCTCAACCTCAGGACTTAGCACAATAACAACAGCCCACCAACCTCAGTATACACCACAACTCCAGCTGGCCACTCCAACAATCCCCTTGCTTCTATCCTCCACAACAGGTACTCCACTCTCATGCTACAGTTACTGGTTGTCAGGGACTCCTAAGCACCACAGCTGTTCCTTGTTCAGTGTGATCTGAGAGTCAGGTCTTCTTGGGAGCAAGCCCTCTCCAGGTGCCACTTGGTGCTCAGCAGCCTCCTAGCCCTGTGGATTTGGCCCAACTTTCTGCTCTGGGCCATTCTCACTGGCCTCACTTCAGGATTGCTCCCATAATTTAACACCAGGAAGGGACTGGTAGAAAGAGGAAGTGAAGGTGAAAAGGTGAATGTGATGAAGTAACATCTCTTCTGGAGAACCAGCACTCCAAGGAACAGCCCAACATCACTTTCTGGTAGGTGAGTGTCTAACCTGCTTTCCTATTAAGGAAACTGATTTGGTGTCAGACTTGGTTGGGAAAGTGACTTCTCTTGTATTCTACAAGGTAGTGTTTTTAAAACTATTGAAGCTACTACCAATGTTGGATGAAATGAATGCTTTGGTTTTTTGAGGCACGTTGCTCTGCGTTCTACTTTATGTAAGCTTTCTTTGTTCCTTCTGACTATGGCATTATGGTGGGTCTATGATTTAGTGGCCTGGTACTGCTCAGTGATGGAGGACTTGGGCATGGAAATACTTATGTTTTCCTTTTAAAATTTGCTTTTTGTCATTAATAAACCTGTTTATCAAAGCAGGTTTTTAAAAAAATAGAAAAATGCATACACTTTTCTTAAATGCAACAGAGGTGTTTGAAACAGAATGATTTATTTTACACTTAACAGGTAAAAATAAAAATTAAGTTAAATGAACAAACAAGTGAATGAAATAAATTGGAATGAGCCCTATTCATTGGCATATGCCAATTTCTTGGTTTTTAGTCCAATAATAGTGGTCAGGATGTCCAACCATTTCAGTTGCGCAGTTTGATTTTGTTGTAAAATTCACAAGTCTTGCAGATGAGCTAATGGATATGGTATGCAGTATTTTTAATACTAGGTATAATTATCACCAGGTTTCCAGTTCCCAAACATTCTCCCAATAATCTCTTCAAAATTGTTCACTGTGGTTGCATCTCTTGGAGAAATGTGTCAAAAGAGCTTATAAAACTTTAACCCTTAAGGAACAACACTGTCTCATTCTAGAACCATTTGTGTGTGTACATGACTGCCACACACGACTGCCAGCAGTACACATGTGTGATTTTTCTGCACAACTAACATGGAAAGCACACGAATCCTACAACAGCTGAGGTATTTCTTATGGTGATTGCTGAGTGAAGCCATATAAAACAAGAGTCCCTTGTTCCTTCCCTTTCTCTTAGTGATGAGTTGAGATTAATCCATCTAGAAGTGTCCAGATCCACTTTAGCTGCATCTTATTTGTCACATCCACACAGTATGTAGTGTGGTCTCACTTTTCAACCTTTCAGCAATTCATGATCTTGAGGAAAGCTTTTCGGAACTCAGCGTTGAAGGTAGTGTAGATTACGGGGTTGAGGGCACTGTTTACATAACCAAGCCATGTGGTGGCACTGTACAGTTCTGGGGGAATGTGACAAGCTTGACAGTGAGTATTCAGAATGTGTGTCAAGAAGAATGGTAACCAGCAGACTATAAAAGTTCCTAGGAATTAAAAGAGAACGAGATATTATTATTATGGCTCAGTAGTATAATAAATATAATAAATCTTTATTTGAAGTATAATAAATCTTGCCTTACGCAAACAACAAAAACTTTGAGAGACTGTAATACAGGCTTTCATGTGATGTCTCCTTTGACCCTCATTCTTGGATTTGAAATGATTCTACTCACCCAGAACAATAGCTAGCATTTGTGTGGCTTTCCTTTCTCTGAGTTGTATAGTCCGATGCTGCTGAGAAGGTAGCTTCAGGGAGGTGATGGTTTTGCCATCATTGCCTTTGTGTACTTCTAAGCATTGCTGCTTGGTTTTCCTCCTCGCTTTCAGATCAACAGCCTCTTTATTCCCCATACTTGAGAAAGATGCTTCCTGGCAGAAATTGTAATACTGCTGTAATTCTGTGGGTGTCAGGGGCTTCTTTTCAGCAGGCAGCTTGTGGTCCAACCGCTTGAGCTGCAAACAGCATGAAAGTGCATCTGAAGGCCTCTGGTGTAAATCTTTTTTCTCTGCATTTTGCTGTATGAAAAACAAAAGGCCATCAAGTGGTAAACACTGCAATATAACCATTTGTTGTTAAATAGTCTGTTAACAAGAGTTTACATAACCTTCTGGACACCAAATGAATCAGCAAAATGAAACCAGCTACATTTCAAAAAATAAAGTTTATAATCCCCAGCTAAAACTAGAATTTTTTTAAAAAATCTAATACTTCTTTGAGGGTTGTAGTAATACTAGGCAGTGTGACCTTGAATGCCACCTGTTGCCATCTTGGGTCCACTTCACTATTTTTTAAACCCCTTTTATGCTTCTTGCCTTATTTCTTCAACTGAGAAAACATGGGCCTTCTGCTTTGAAAGTTCTGCAATTGGAGGAACGATGCAAGGAGGCAGATGATTCCACAGAGTGCGGAAAGTGGATCAGTGCAGTTTATGTTTTCAATAACCTGGGAGGAGGTAGCAGTAGCAGCTAAGATGGGTGAAATGTTTGGCAAATGTACAGCCCTCTCACCCCCACAACGGCAGCTAATGGGAACTCGGTATTCTGTAAACCTACCTCTGAGAGATATTCCAACTTTGTACCTTATTCCATCTCAAAATTTACCTCAGACAGTGGTCTAAACTAAAGTCATGAAATTTTACACAAGAAACCTTTCCTCTCACACTATTGCTCCTTCTAATCCCATTAGTCTCTCAGAAAGCAGTAATGGAAGGAAAACATATCTCTAGATAGCAGTTATTGTAGTGTAGTATTAGAAGCTAGCTATGTTTGCTTTCAAACTCTGGAAGCATGCAGTATTTCTACATCTTTTCCTCACTGAGCTAACGTTTGTGGAAATTTCACAAACTGTACTAGGTGGAAGGATATTCTGGTGTAGCAGGAGTGGTGCAAGACAAGTGCTGACACTATTATAATCCTGTAAAGCAATGGTTCCCAAACATTTTCTACAGATGGCTCCCTTAACCTATGCTTTGAGCCATTGCCTATTAAGGATTGTTAAGTCTACAATCCTATGCATTATATAGTGGTTGGTCTTTTTGTGAGGATACGGTGGTTCCCCTGGCTAGTTTCGACAGATGCTCAGGGAGACATGGCACAATTTGGGAACAACTGCTATGTGTAAGTAGACTACCCCCACAATCCAGAGTAACTACGTAAGCACGTAAGAGACATTACGTGTACCCGTAGTTACAGCACCATCTAATTAAAACCTATGGGAAATTCATAATGCAATCCAGAGCAAATTGTTCTTACACTGGAGCAAGGACTCCCCATAGTTACTCTGGATTGTCCCCTACATGTCTTGCTTGCTGGTTAACTGATAACCACTAATTTACAGAGTGCTGCAGATTACAGAACACTTATGCATTGGGGATTCAGGTTAAGTAATCTCTAATATTTAAAATACCTGTATTCTAATTTGTGGCAGTTAAAAAACTCACTTGTAGCAAAAGTTAATGGCTGCAGTCTTCTCTGTCCACCAATTCTTATTTTATGATCTAAAGTAGCTTTGCTATGAATACTGTGTTAATGATATTCTGTGTCCCCTACAGAGATATTTTTTTTGACACATCCTTAATATTGTGTAGGGTTAGAAACCTGGAAAAAAAATATTTGCTCCCACAGGAGAGGGATAAAATTTGTGATTTAAAGGTAAGCAGTTCTCTTGCTGGAGCTTATTACTTCAAAACAGAGTCATTCTTGTAAGATTGGAAATAATACGGTTTTTTCCTCTTTCAGGAAGCTATTCATTGTTGCTTGTGTGTACGTATCACTTTTATCCTTTCAGAATTACCACATAATTATGGTACAGTTATCTATTTTATTTATTATCTCTACTTAATCACATTTTAAATGTTTTTTGTAGTTCTTAAAAAAAATCTATTAAGTTAGAGGAAAAATATTGGGATGCATTTGAGTGGAAAAAGTGGCTATTGGACAAAAACGTTAAGCTCTTCCTGCCTAATTTCTTTCCTTTTATTATTTAAAAAATTAGGAGACCATTACACATAGCCATCTCTACTGCAGTTTCAGTGCAATCCAGAGTTAGGGCAGCGAGAAGTGCCTTAGCTGGGCTGCCCCAATTATTCTGTATCCGCAGCAGGAGGTTATGGTGAATCCAGAGAGTCAGGAAGCCCAGGCTGCCCTAGCTGCTCCAGAGCATGAAAAGTAGGCATCAAGTCTGAGTTCCTTTAGCCTTTAGACCAGCAGAGAGAGGTTGAAAAAGTGAAGCATGTGATGAATCAGTCCAGGTATAACTGAAAGGTGTTGGAAGAGTGGAACTGTCAGCAAACAAACTGTCAGAAAGTGGGGGACACCTGAATATGCAAGAGGTATCAAATGGGTTACATGCTGAATAGAATGTGACTATTTAAGAGGTAACAAGATGAAAAGGCTGAAGTTATGTCGGTAGATAAAATGTGCAATGGAAAGAAGGGAAAATGCCAGTACTTGAAATAATGGTAGGGGTGGTACAGAAGCTGAGTGGGCATGTATATCTTTCTTGTGAGCTGGACAGTGTATAAAGGGATGGGAGGGTTTGGTTTTGTGACATTTATCAAACACGATTTTCTTCATGGTCCATACTTGCTGTTTGTTAAAGGCTTTGACGTTATGGGTGTTTTTTCTAGTTAGAATTTTCTTTCTCTGTCTTTGCCTCAGCACGATGTAAATTCGGATATACAGCAGCAGGGTCACCAGGAACGGAAGATAGAAGGACACCACAGAGGAGTATATAACAAAGTTGGGATTTGAGATGGAACAAATATTGGGATCACCTGAGAGAGAAGAGAGGGTAAAGTAACAAACCACATGAATTGCTAAGTGTTGCAAAGTTAGCTATGTTCTCCTTGCCGAGAAAAGCCCAGGATTTTGAAAACAATAAATTTTTGTTGATTGAAAGAAAGCACCACAAATGTAGTGTGAAAGGTTGTTGCTCATTTACTTTCTAGCTTCACCATCATCTATGCTGTCTGAGCAGAGAGGCTGAGCTATTCAAGCATGGATGATGAATGCTTCAAACTATAATTGTATAAAGTCCAGACCTTTAAATACTGTTACCTGTGGTATTGAAGCCAAACAGGAGAGGGCAGGAAACAGCAAATGCCAACAGCCAAACCACTGTAATCATAAGGGACACCCTCCTGCAGGAGCTGGGTCCTGTGCGGTATTGATAATGAACCGGCATAACCACTGCAGTGTATCTGCAAAGGGAACCAACTCCAAAGCAAGGGTAAGGAAGATGGAAGAGTTGTCATAAGGAATGTATGGAACAGGAGGGAGAAATAGGGAAAATAGAAGAGAAATGAATGCAAAAAAATTACATTAAATAAATAAAAACATTAATGTAGAGTGGAAATAAGAGTATAGAATTTAATAGTAGCAATAATTGAGAGATAAACAAGAAAAGCAAAATTAAAAAAAGGAGACAAAAGAGCAACAGAAGTACGGTAAGTAGTTATAATCAAAGTTGAGGTATCTATAGTATATCTGAGTGAATGTGTGTACTGTAAATCTATCATGTGATATGACTGAATGTAATTGAACCCACTCATTTTAAAATGAAAAATGGTTTCTGGAGGATGCAGTTCTGAAGGAGTTTTTTTAACCCTTTCCCCCTTTAGGTGTTTTCTGCTCAAAATTACAGGTACCTATCTGTCTTTCTCTTCTGGGTTTTCAAAAAGTGTGTGATTTGGAGTGGGGAAAAATGGTCAGAGGAAAGAGTTAAGTATCTCTTCCTTGCTTCCAGTTCATTAAAAGTTGCAGTTTTCCAAGACTGATTTTCAGACACAAAAAAACAAAAAAACTGGGACTCCATTAGATGCATTTGCATATAGAGTACCTGCAGATCTGTTTCAGTTTAGAAGTGTAATGGCATTGTGTAATTTCCTGGTTTAACTGCAAAATAATTTACTACAAAGTTAAGTAACTTACTACAAAGTAAAAGGTTGGGAAACTGATATATGGTATGTTTAAAATATATCTGTCATAACTCTCAGCTAAGTTTTATTTACTATGTCCATTCCTAACACAAATTCAACCCACCACCCCTATGTAGCCCACTGTGTTTCAGCCTCGCTTACAGTTCTGCTCTTTGGTTCTTACCTGTCAATGCTGATTGCACAAAGATTTAAAATGCTTGCTGTGCACATCATCACATCCATGGTTACAAATATATCACAGCAGACACGGCTAAAATTCCAAACTCCTCCTGTCACCTGAATATCAATAACAAAATGTTGCTATTACTTTTCACTGAAAATTAATACACTGGATTTGCACATTTCCTGTCAGGATTGTTAAACTGTTTTACAAGAACATTAATGATTGTAGTTCTTAATGATTAAGAACTTTAATGATTCTCTAGAGGGTTGGTGTTCTCTGAGTCACAGAAGAAATTGCTGTATCTGATAGTACCTGGGTTATAAGATTACAAAACAAAAAGTCAAAGGAAGGATCTAGGAATCATAAGTGTTTCAATGATAAAAGGTACTGAAAATGAATAACTGGAAGGAGAATTTCAAATCAAGAACAATACTTGGAGTGAAGAATTTCCAATACTGTAGTAAAATTATTGCTATGAAGTTTGATTTGCAGATAATAAGACCAGGCCTATCTGTGAGGGCAAATGAAGAGATTGCCTCAGTCTTCAGATTGATGAGGGGCACCCACGCTGTGTGCCCACTTGCCTCAGATGCTGCTGCTTCCCCTTCCACTCCCTGGATTGGAAAAGGAAGGGGGGATAAAGGAAGTGGAAATATGAAAGGGTAAATTGAATTGAACTGGATCATTGGAGAGTTGGGAGAACCAGAGGCTGGCACATCACTGGGTAAGGATCAGCATTTGGGCATGCCTCCTTGGGCATTATGAGGTCTTGCGTCATCTCCAAAAGGAACATACATCCTATAGTGGCACTGTTATGCAAAACTAATCTCAGGCCAGACTAAGCCTCAGCATAGGTCTTGTGTTGAACTGGGGGTGTCACAAAAGTGCCACAAGACATTTCTGCACCACGAAGAAGGTTAGGTGCACAGACATGTGCTTATCTCCATACTTCACAACGGGAACAGGTAGACAAATTATTTCTGCCAGCCTAGGTTAGGATTGCCCCTTAATGGCCTTTCCCCCTCTCTGACTATGATAATCTAGTGTAATATGCCTGGGATCTTTCTGTAGACTCTTTGGGCTCAATCCTAACTAGTTTAGGCCAGAACAACCCCCCTGTCTCCCTGTTATCACAGTAGCATGGAGAGACCAAAGCATGTCTGTGCACTTTCCTAACCCCTTTGTGAGTTGTTGACAGCGACTAGCCAGGTGGTATATTTTGCTGTAGGAAAAGGAATCCTTATGCTCTGCTTCCCCCATTTCAATAGTTAGCATGAAACCTATACAGTCCCATGAAAATTCATGTGTTGATTCCCTCTCTCCCCTTCCTTAAGCTCTGCTAGTGTAACAGAGGAGCTTTGCAAATAAATTGCCACTTAGCTGCTTCCATTAATTTCCCATTGGTCTGGCCATGGGTTGGCCGTCTCCTACAGTTCTAATCTGCTTCATTTAAATACAAAGGCTGTTCCATGAAGCTGGAAACAGAGAGGGAAGATATTGCTGAGATGGCTTGGTGCTTTGGGATTTAATTTACCTAAGCGCTGTTGCTGAGAAATAATTCAGCAGCACTGTGACCGACAGAGGGCTTTTCTGAAGCAACACAACTAAAGGCAATTAAAAAGGGCATGACTCAGTAAAATGTCTCTCACTCCTTAGGCCTGTGGAAATTCCTCAAGACATGAGGATCTTTCCTAGTTGCTGATTTTAATACTACTGCTATTTAAAAAACAAAATATGAATGAGTGATTGAAACAAGAAGCATCTGTTCAGCCACCCTTCATGGTTCTATAGCCCTGGTTTTGATTTGCTCATCATGATTCATAATTGTTTCATGCCAGCTTTCTCACTGATAGGCAAACGCCTATTAATAGACCGAAAGATATTTGTCGCAAAAGCACACAAAGAAAATTCCCAAGCTTCTTCTTTGGTATTAAAAAGTGCATAATACAGCAGTTTTTAAAAAAATATATCAATGAAGGATCAACAATATTTTGCCACATCCCATTTACATCTAAATGGCATCTGACATGTGAACTTTTCAGTCAAGGTAATTCTTTTGTGCATGTGCCTTTAGAAGAATCTGGGTGCAATCCTAACCAACTTTCTATCACTGGCATACGTGGCATAGCTGTGCCTGTTCTGCATCCTACAATTGGTGGATAGTCATAGAGGCCTCCTCAAGGGAAAGTTATGTTCATTGTAATCTGAGTTGTAATCCTCTTGTTGCTGCTGGAAAGTTGGTTGGAATTTTGCCCTCTGTGTATTATAAATATATATTACAAGGACAATGTTTGGAAATAAAAAAAACTAAAATAAAACTGGGGATAGGGAGAGGGAAAGAGAGTCAAACAAATCTTTTAAGAATCTATAATATGTTGTAATACTTTGAATCCATACAGTGTGGAATGATTTGTATAAATACAGGTATGTGAAAGGATGCCACTGGAATCTGTCATTCATGAAATGGGTACCAAAATATAGGACCATGAACTGGTTCTTTCTGGAAAATTTGTCCATTCACAGAACTATCTGAATGTTGTGCACATTGAAATGAAAGGCTGTCATATACAGTTTTCCAGAAATCGGTCTCCTGTCTGCATCCACAGCATTAATTCTGTCTGTCTTTGGGGACTGTTATTCAGTTCTGTGACTGTGGGTGTTGAATCAGTTGTCCCAAAATTCTGGGGTTTGCTGCAAGAGGGGAGAGATTTTTAGCAAGGTTTAAGGGCTCAGGCTTAAGGCCAAAATTAAGTAAGAGGAACATATAACCATAGTTGCTGTGCTTTGATTTTTTAGATTCAGAGGGGATAAGACAAGGAAATAAGCTTTAACTAGCTATTATCTTTAGCTAGAGTTCCTGGGGCTCCTAATTACACGTTAAAATGCATAAAATACTATATTTTTCATAATGTGTGATTTGTCCTTTAACTATTCAAAAGACTGCAGGATATTTTAATAACTTTTGTTGTGAGTTATTTTTTATACTTCACTACAATGGCTCTCAAACTAGTGGGTTGTGACCTATAAGCCTGAGAACTCCTGCCCTTTTGCCTTTAAGAGGTTGGATAAGACAAAAGCAGTGACATGAACCCCAGGATTGTGCTGGTGTGGAGAACGGGGATGTATTTTTTAACATTATTTACTTAGTGCTGATTTGGGAGCAGTGTTGAATCTCATAGAGTCCTCTGCACAGCTCCCTGCAGCTTGGAGAACTTCTAATTTACCATCACATCTGGGAAATAGGTTACAATCATTGTTGAAAATACAATCATTTTTAACATTCACACTATATGTAGAACTCCCTCCCAGCAGAAAAGATGATGGTGAATAGAATTTTAAAGCACACTTTTTTTTTGCTTAGCGTCAGTGTGCCGTGAGCTAAAAAAAAAGATTAAAAATTGCTGGCTATGAGATCACAGGTTTCTCTTCCTGGGGAGGAAACAATATCCATCGGCAACAATATCCATTGCCACTCAGTTCATCTCTTCCCCATGAAGAACAATTTTCCTGGTGCCAAACCCTCTGTTCCTCATTGCTGCCAAGAAAAGGAAGATTCGAAGTCAGAACAGATCATGTTGAATATTGAATATTGGCTGAATATTGGCTTCCTAAAATGGCAGGTGAAAACATACATGTCACCAAAGAGAGATCCAATTGGAGTGATCAATGAGGACATAAAGGAAGAAACAGAGAAAACAAAAGGGATGGAGTGGTTTTTTTAAACAAATAAACAGATATTCAAAAGTTGTTGTACTAACGAGAAAGATGGAGTAGAAGACTAACTAAAAGAAATGGGGGGATTTTGATGAGTGAAAGGAAGTGGAAAAAATGAGACATTTAGAGCTCAACCCTATCCTTGTCTATTCAAAAGTAAGCCCCATTTTGCTCAATGGGTCTTACTCCCAGGAAAGTGTATGTGATACAGGAAGTTGGACTAGATGGGCCTTTGGCCTGGTCCAGTGGATGCTCTTCTTATGTGATTAGGATTATAGCATAAAACTCAGAAAGAAACTAATCTGCAAGGAAGGGACATACTGGAAAGGATATACTGGTGGGGCCTTGGTATCTGCGGAGGTCCATTCTTGGACCCCTCACTCTCAGATGTCAATTTTTGTGGATAAACCAATCTGCAATTGGTCCTCTAAGCCTTCTGGAGGTGACCAGCGTGACTGAACCAGAGACGTCCCTGGGCCTCAGAATGCCCAACACAGTCTGGCCAAAAACATCTAGTTTCCCCTGGAAACAGGAAGGAGCATGGTTTCCAGTTAGTGCAGTAGAAAGGGAAAAACTGGAAGTAGCATTTTGACTACTGGAAGTAGTCAGAAACAAGTATTCCAAAGACCATAGAGCAGTGGGACTCAGGCATTTCAGCCCGGGACCCCCTTTCAAACTTGAAAGTCTGTCAGGACCCGCTATCAAACTTATGGGATGTGACATTACTGTGATGCCAGAACTCCTCCATGTCTACTCAGAAGCAAGTCTCATTGTGTTCAATGAGACTTACTCCCAGGAGGCTCACAGCAATCATCACACCCACCAAGGGTGTATTTATATTATAAATGCACAGCAAACAGTTTCGTGCTGGTTTCATTCACTTCACCAGTCGGACCCTTCCCAAGAGTCTAGGACTGTGTGATGTAGCGGCGTATAATTCATACTGATCCCAGAAGAGCGGCTTTCTGCAGTTGGCAGAGTGATATTTGTCAGTGCCAATAGTTT
Organism: Cryptoblepharus egeriae; assembly: GCA_030015325.1. Taxonomy (NCBI): domain Eukaryota; kingdom Metazoa; phylum Chordata; class Lepidosauria; order Squamata; family Scincidae; genus Cryptoblepharus; species Cryptoblepharus egeriae. The sequence goes on from JAREYC010000005.1 coordinate 73,251,791, forward strand.
TCAGGTGCCTGCCAAGGTCTTTGGGCACTGCACTGAGTGTGCCAATTATCACTGGAACCACCTGCACTGGCTTACACTAGATACGCTGTAATTCAGTTCTTAGGTCTTGGTAGTGGGAGATCTTTTCCAGTTGTTTCTCCTCAATTCTGCTGTCACCTGGTATGGCGATGTCAACAAGCCACACCTTACTGCTTTCTATAATGCTTTCTATAATGGAGTATTGTGTTCCAAGACCTTGTCCGTCTGTATCCTGAAGTCCCACAGAAGCTTGACCTGCTCATTTGCAACCACTTTTTCAGGCTTGTGGTCCCACCAGTTTTTTGCCACTGGCAGAAGACACTTTTGGCATAGATTCCAGTGGATCATCTGAGTAACAGAGTTCTGCCTCAGTTTGTAGTCAGTCTGCGTGATCTTCTTGCACGTGAATGTGATCCTCTTCTTAGAGTGTGGTCGATGGTTTCATCCACTTCTTTGCAGAGCCGGCATTTTGAGTGATGGGCTGATTTTTCAATTCTGACCTCGATGGTATTTGTCGTGATTGCCTATTCTTTGGCAGACTTCCGTCTCTTTCTTCAGTGTTCCACTCGTGAGCCACAACCAGGTCTTATCCTGATCCACTTTTCCTTCGATCTTGGCAAGGAATTGGCCATGCAGTACTTTATTCTGCCAACTGGCAGTCCGAGCCTGAATTGCACTTTTGTGATATTCATAGTTGGTCTGCTGCACTTTCAACAACTTTCTCTTGCTGACTTCAATCAAAGCAGATTCCTGGCTCTCTCACACATAACCTGCTAGAGCACGTTTTTCTTCTTCAACAGACTGCTTCACTTGCAAAAGTCCTCTGCCCCCTGATCTTCTAGGCAGGTACAGCCTGTCAACATCACTACGTGGATGTAAAGCATAGTGAATGGTCATTAATTTCCTTGTTTTCCTGTCCAAGTCATCCAGTTCCTTTTGTGTCCAGTTCACAATGCCAGCAGTATACCTAACTACAGGTATGGGCCAGGTATTTATAGCCTTTATAATGTTGCCGCCATTCAATTTGCTCTTCAAAATTTTTCTGACCCTTTGTTTGTATTCTTTGCTGACCAGTTTTTACATGCCTGTGCTTGATATTGTCTGGCTGCAGTATGTCCAGATATTTGTAGGCTTCAGGCTGGTGGCATTTAATAGTTTGGCCATTCGGCATTTCAATGCCATCACTTTCCATGATCTTCCCTTTCTTTATTGCTACTGTGGCTCATTTGTCCAGGCCAAACTCCATGTTGATGTAGTACTAAAGACTTGGACTGTACTGGTGAGAGGCTGGATTTCTCCTTCTGACTTTCCGTAGAGCTTCAAATCATCCATGTACAATAGATGGGAAATTTTCTGTGAATTTTTGGCAGTTTTGTAACCCGGATTCGCTTTCTGTAGGATCACTGACAAAGGGATCATTGCGATAACAAACAGCAATGGGGACGAGTCCCCCTGGAAGATTCCCCGTCTAATGTTGACAAATCCATAACTTTCATTGACTACCACTTCTTCTTCTTCTTCTTCTACTACTACTAGTACTACTAGTACTACTACTACTACTACTACTACTACTTATTATTATTATTATTATTATTATTATTATTATTATTATTATTATTATTATTATTAAAACAAAAGCTCCATCATCTGTTGCTGTCCCCTGATTTGTACACATGGGTGATATATATTGGGTTCCAGGGCAGAATCTACTACTTAATGGACTGGAAAATATATGGTCTGGAGGAAATCTCTTAGCAATCACCTGAAGACATTTTCATCAAGGACATGCAGGCACACTGAAGTCACATGTACTCTCCAAGAGGGAGCATTGTATTGATCCAGCTGGATTTTCTTGCCTTCTTTGCCATTCTGGACAAAATTTTCTCACCCCCTATCGGGCTATTGCAATCAATGCATAGAGAGCTAGTATTTGAAAAAAAACTATTCTTCCAAATGCTGAAAAGTGTGAATGGGCTAGAGAAGAATGTGTCTGCTATATTGGTAGCATAAGTAGAACAAGTACTATTTATATTAAGGTGTATATCTTCTAAAATTTGAGGTGGCTAACAATGGGGAAAAGTACATTTTGACAGCAGCATAGCAGAATCCTAATTTATTTCACAGCTGTAAAACTCCACTGATTACTTGCTAGAACCCCAGAACCCTTTTTCCAACATACTATATTAGAAATTGGAACTAATTAATTTTTCTTTGCAGTATCCTCTTCTTAGTTCATCAAATACCTGGAGATAGGTAACATTTATTTAAGGAAGTTTTTCTTTCCAAGTATGTAGTTGTTCATTCCAAGAACACAAAAGTTTATAAACTTTAAAATAACTGCTCTTGTTCAGTTACACATTTCTGATAGTAGCAATTCATATAAAATAATATACACAGAGTCATTGGGGCTTGGTGAAAGCATTGTGGAAGTTTTTTATAAATACAGTAGTTATGAACAAATGACTGATTTTTCCATTCAATTCTTTGAAGCCCCTCCTGGAGCAATGGCAGCTTCAACCACTGAGGAGGTCTGGCTATACCCATGTCTAATTCCTGAAAAAAGAGTTACCTGCTCCTTTTCCGCATTAGTTTTTATGTAAAGCTTTAACAGGAACTGCTAACACTATCTGCTGAGGTTATCTTTGTTCTGAATCTTTTTCAGCCATTAGTCCTATCTTTCTGACTCTAGCTATTGAATCTAACCATGCAAAAGTGTTGAAACCAAGTGTCCTGCTGTGAATCCTATTAACAGATCTTGGGCAATAGGCTTTTAAAAAAATTCTGAGATTGGTTCTGATGAACTTCTTAATGCTTGCAATGTGCTCCGAGTTTTGAACTGCAAAGTACAGATAGAACACAAAATATCAGTGGTTAGAAAATAAGATTAGATCTCTAGACTTTGATGCTTTTTCATTGGCCAAATTCACTTGTTGTTCATTTTCTCTTCCCTGTACATTCCCTTTATTGATATACATGATGCTTGGCCCTCTTATGAATGTGTAAATGATGCTGGAAAGCATGACCCAGGACAGTGTTGTGATTTTGGACTGATGGCTTCAAAATGACTCCAGGATGGCCACACTTTGGTTTTTCAGAGCAATTGCCCTGTTTCAACCCCCACTCTAGCTTGCTGGCTTGCAAGAATCTTTGCTTTGGTTTAGCGAACTGAATATTTTTCATCTTGTGGCACACTGACAAGGCATAAACGCTGTCAAGGTACACCATCAGTTTAACAATTGACAAGGCAGACCACACTGCTGGTAGGAGGCTCACATCCCTCAATAGTCTTACTGTCCCCAATAATAACTGTCCCATAATACCTGCTCACAGCTGCTATGATCTTTACAAAGAAGTTCTTACTGACGTACCGTCAGTCTCGCCTCTCTCTTATCTGCCAAACCACTGAGCTATGCCATTGACCACTGTGCTCAGATCATGCACAGGTCACAGATTCCTGTATACAGGTTCACAAAAAGCACACCCATTAACAAAACTTTTTTAGCCTACCAGATATTCTGCCAAGAGAATAGCTGCCTATAAATTATTTTTATTTTGCTATGAGTTTCATTGAGCATATTTGAATCTGCACTATATTTTCCTCTTTCACATTGGTTCTATTGTGATATGTACAGAATAATTCATCACCAGTGCCACTGTTTGGATTGCCTATCATGAATCTAAACCATTTAAGTTTTTCTTAATTGCAGAATCATTTTAATTTGCTGAGCTTAATTAAAAAGAAGACACAAACACAGACCTTGATAGATAATCAGAATAAATGGTTATGTGCTGTGCTTATTTGTTTAAGTTGGTGGTCCAGAAATTTGGGAACTGATTTGCTGAGAGTTTGGCCTTTAATTTCATTTGGTAGGATGAAAACTAGGAACCAAGTCCAATTAAAGTGCTTTAGAGTGGATTTTTTAAATATATGGGGCTGCAAACTTACCCCCTCTATGGATCTAGTGTATAGGGAGCTGCCATCGGTCTTTATGTCAACCTGTCTTGATCCACAGTAGTCAAGAACATGTTTTATGACATGTTTGCTCAGGGGATCTGAGATCATGATTAGAAATGGATGACTGTGAATTTCGTGAGTCTCTTCACATGTGTAAATGTGAAAACAATTAGACTCACAGTCAAAGTGTTACTTACCTCAAGGTATACCACCCATGGCATCACCAAAGTTGCTACAAGGAGGTCTGCTACTGCCAGGCTGACCACAAGGTAGTTGGTGGTAGTTTGCAAACTTCGTTCTCTTAGAACTGCCAAGCAGACCAAAATGTTTCCAAAAACAATGGCCACGATCAAGATGCAGTAACAGAGGGCATAATAGGTGTGAGACTGTGATGATGCAGGTCCTGTGGAATTATCTTGCCAGTGTGGGACTAATGCTGTAGAATTGGGATAACTACTGATTCTACTGAAAGCTGCCATCATGAAAGAATAGGAGATCTGGGGAAAAAGAGACATCTGATGAAAAAGTGTACCGGGCAGCAAGTTTCTAATATTTTTCTAGTATAGATGAACAACAGTGCAGCCCTGAGGAAAGGCAACAGTTGTCTGTGTGAATCCCCTATTCCTCACTTTAGGAGGTGTCCATGTAAGATGTATCCATGAGTCTCCAGTGCATACTCCATTGGCATGGCTACGTCAGCACTGAAATGTTGGATAAAATGAGGCCCTAAGAAAATCTGCATTACATACATCTATAACTGTGCAGGCTAACACATGCAGAACTGAGATTGAATTCAAGTGAAGCAATTTGATAAGAGTACCAACATCTATGAAGGGACTGACTGAGATTTGACCTAGAGTCAAATCCTATTTGAAATAATCCTATACAACTTTCCTATTCAGTCCTATTCAACTTTCTAGCAATCTGGATATTATCATAGGTTGTGTTTTTTATTGATATGCCATAATCTTTAGAATGACTTGTATCCTGCCTTTCCACTTTCAAAATGGAGGGCTTAAGACAGTAATCTAAAATTCAATAAATGCAAACTACAAAAGGCAACCATTCCAAAGAGCCCAAATTAAAGATATTAACAAAATATCTGCAACAGACAACATACTTAAAGCAGTGGTAGAAATCACAAAATGAGAGCTGAACAAGCCTCCTAGACTAGGGTGTCTTTTAAGGAAATATAGGGAAAAAGTTTACCTTCTGCATTCCCATAAACCACCAATTAGAAAGTTAAAAAAAAGTGTAATATGCTATCTCGGAGCAAAGGCAGAATAATACATACAGGCATCTCTAGTATTTGCATCACCTGATGTGAGAGATCATTGTGATGAACCAGATGATATAGAATAAATTATATTGTCATATGCAAAGTCTAAATGCAGTGGCATCACTATGGTTCATGTCAGCCCAATTAAATTTATTTATTTTGACATTATTTATTTTGACATGTTATCCAACAAATCAGTAACCAGCAAAAGACCATTGGCTAACTTGATGACACACAACAACATAAGAATTCCAATTTAGCTCTCAAATGACAGCTGACTCATAACTAACACCTTTAATGTTTCCCTGTTGTGTTAAAATAATAGCTTATTGGTTTTCCGAACCATCAGTCTCATTGGTCAGTTTTCATTAAAAAAAAAATATACATAGGCAGTTGTGTTTTCCTTTTCTGATTATTTGGCCATAACTTTTGTGTAATACAGAGGTGCCCAAACTTTCTATACCCTTATTAAATGTCCAAGAACAATGAAGTTAGAAGTTTGGACACCCCTGGTGTAATGGATCCCTCAAGTGTGGGTGTGATGGTGTCAACAATGGCTCCTTGCTCAGACAGGCAAGCATACGGTTAACAGCAGGGCCTTGGGCTGCAATCCTAAACACTTTCCTGTGAGTCAGGCCCATTGAACACAATAAGGCTTACTTCTGAGTAGACATGGTTAGGATTGTGTTCTTAAATTGCAGTAGCATGTACATAGACTGCATAACTGCAGCCACTTGAAAGCAACAAGACCCTCAGGAATAAAAGCAGCACCTGGAGAAAGGAAAAGATTGTGGGTGTAGAAGGGAAGGGGTTTGGAGAGACATTGAGCAGAAGGAAGGAGTTTGGAGGAGCTGACTGTTTAATGAACTGCAGGACTAATAGACTTCTGGACCTGCTCACTGACAAATGGAATAAGTGACTGACTGGTGGATAGATGGATGGACAGGTGGCAAATGGACCTCTGAGGATTGCTGGAATGGAGACTGCTGAAGAATGTTGTGTGGCTGCTGAGGTGGCTGGAGAAGCTGCTGACAGGAATGGAGAGGAAGGAAGACCTCTGTCAGTTGAACAGACGAGCAACACTGGTAATGGGTCCAGCAGTGCTGCAGTACAGAACTGGCAGCTCAATCATGGTTTGCTTGGAGTGGTGGGCTGCTGTGGCTCAGGATTTGGGGCCATTCTTGGGAAAAGAAAGGGAGCTAATTGGCTTAAATTCTCTAGACCAAGTTTGGAAAGGAATTCTGACAAAACCATTTTGATAGGATACAAATGTTTCAGCGGAGTTTGTTTCACTGCATTCTGCAGTATGTTATGAACCACATGGTACATAATATTATGTATCATGTATTTGAAAATGCAAAGATTTCACAAATTTGTCAGTCTCCTGAGTGCATCTCCTGCTGTAACCTACAACCTCTCCCCCTCAGAGACTAAAAGCATTTGTACAATTTACTCTCCTAAACATTTTTACAGCTTTACGGGTGGTAATCAACAGTACCTTGAATTGCGCTCCAAAACAGACCAGTAACCAGTGGAGCTAATACAACTGGAAAGAAGCAAGTTCCCCTAATCTGATCATATTCTTGCAGTGTCATTTTTTACCAACTGAAATTTACAAACAGTTTTCAAAGAAAGGTTCATATACAGCATGCGACAGTAATTAATTCTAGATATAACTAAGGTGTGAATTACTGAGCCTTTCTGGCTAGGATACAGAGGACATTACAGCCCTACAGGGGTACGTCTGGAGGATCTTCCAGTCCATTTTTCTAAGGGCTAATTCATCCACACAGATTCACATCATCTTATAGCATTTTTGTAGATGCTGATTGCTGAACGTATGAACTAATTCCACAAAACATCTTTTGTTGGAGGGATGTCTGTTTGTGGTGCTTGGTCTGTGATACCTTTATTTTAAGTCAGGCAAGTCCCCACTTGACATTTCACAAAACCATTCTCTTTCCAATAAATCAAAAATAGATAGCAAAAGGAACTTGGCCTCAAGTTAGGATTCAGTGCTAATTTGATGACTGCTAGTCTATCTAGATAAAAAAGTGACTGACTGACTCACTCACTCACTGACTCATCAATGGCCAGCCAAAACCACTGGGCCTAGAAACGTGAATTTTGGGGAGGGTGTTCCTTCCATGACTGAGGGGTGCACTAAAAACCAGTTTTCAGAAATTCCAACAGGAAGGGGGTGAAAAGGGGCGCAACACGTTTTCCTCCCTATACTTTGCATTGAAGAATCAGTGACTGAGGGATGCTCTGCCCCAACCCCCAGACCTAAAAGCATGAAATTTGGGGAGGGTGTTTCTTCTGTCACATGAACACCCACCAAGAACCGATGTGGAGAAATTTAACCCTTAAGGGGCTGAAAAGGGGTGCAACATGTTTTTGTCCTAAATTTAACATGAAAGACTGACCAACCTCCAATCAATTTGGTGCCTTGGTGCACTGGGTGGATGTTGTTCAGAGGGAAGCGTTGCACTGGGGAGTATGTTGCGCATGGAGGGTGTTGCACATTGTGGGGTTGATGCTCATGGGCGAGATGATGCACATAGGGGGATTGAGGTGCATGGGGAATGTTGCACATGGGGGGTTGCTGTGCATGGGGGTTTGATACGCATGGGGGGATTGATGCGCATGGGGGATGTTGTGCGTGGGGGTTGATGTGCATGAGGGATTGATGCACTGTGGGGAGATTGCGTATGAGGGAATTTTACTCCTGCAACGCAGGTACGCTTTTCACTAGTTTCTCATAAAAATTTACAAGCAGTTACTACAAGGAAGTAGCAGTCTGAGTCAACATGCACAGATTTTATACTTATGTACACCAACTTCTCACATTTTTGTCCGCAGTATGTCCTGGAATCAAACTCATATTTGCAAGCTAATGTTTTAATGCAATGATATTCCACTCTGGAATTATGCTCTCTTCTACCATTCTTATCCCCATCATTCGCTCTCTGTGTCATCCATTTCCCTTTATTTTTTTGTTCCCCCTATTATCTTTCCCCGTTCATCTTGCTGCTTTTCAAATTTAGAAATTTCTTCCCTGGCTAGGCAATAAAGCCAGGAGAAATTCCTGGTGAAGATAATTCTGTCAGTTTCTATGTACTGTACTTTATTCTGACGGTGCGCATAGTATGTGTTACGAGCCTGAATTTCAACATTCAGAGATACTTGATACCTAGATTTCACCCAATTATAATTATACCATGATCCTTCAAACAATAACACTCTTGTTTCAAGATGATTTTCTTCTGTGAGATAATTTTTTTCTGCTTAGAAAAGTGTCATTTTAAATACATACAGTATTTCAAACAGCACAACCCTTATTAATTCTGTATTGAAACTAAGGGATTTAAAGTAAAATTCCTTCAGCATTACCAGAGTTACTTTGCCAATTATAAAATTGAAAAGCATCAACTAACTTAAACCCCTTCCCACCCACAAGACTTCTAATTTCAGGTGAATTCAGATTTACTTCCACTGAGAGAGTACATCTTTTTTTTAATTATCTTTCCCTGATTAGGAAAAGGGGGAATATAGAAAAAGCCAATTGAACTGCTGTTCCTTCATTCTGTCCTCCAAGCTGTCCCAAACAGATAATAAGCATAGAAGGTAGTATTTCTGCAGCATAGACAGACTCTTGTCTTGACATTTTGTTTCTTCTCCCACTGCATAAGTCTGTTAATATGTGTTTAAATATTTGTAGCATGCATAAATTAAAAGCAAAAACTAAGATGCCAAAGAGTAAAATACAGTCTTACCTTTGTCAGCTCTGGAAGGATTCTGCAGAGAACAGGTTAGATTTGTGTGGCTCAGAAACAACAAGCCCTGATAAACCATCAAACTTTGTCCTTCCCTGGTCATGGCAAGCATGTGAGAAAGCAGGAAAAAAAATGCTCATGTTTTACTCCAAGCTGAAGTCGGTGGCTTCCCCATTTCTTAAGAATGCTTTTGCAGCAGGGTGTGCACCATAGATTTCCCCAAAGGCTTTATGAAACAAAGCGACCACAGCATTGACTGCATGGAGCTTCTGTCCTTGGTGCTGAGAGAATCAGCTGCTCTTCTGTCCTCTTTTTCTCCCTCTTTGTGTTCTGGTTCTACATCATCACCTCTCTCCTTTCCTCTAACTTTTATCAGTCTCTCACATGCGGCTTACTCCCTCTGCAAGGCTGTGCTCAGATATTTAGATAGCTGATTTCTGGGGTCTTCTTACATTAGTTGGAATATGTTTTAGGGGGAAAAAAGTTGTCATAATGTTAAGCTAGTGAATGGACATTGGGTTTGATTTTTGGAGGCTGCATCAGACCAGGAATTAAAATCTTTTACTTAGGCTTGAATCCAAGCAGGGGGCTGATGTTTGATCAGTGCTGAATCAGTTCTTCATGTTTTCAAGTATGATTCATTTGTTTTCCATGGTTTTTTAAATACCCTTACCAAGAAAATGTCTAATTGAAATGCCCATCAAAACCAGTGCACTTAAATACAGGTGTTCCCCACTTTCTGACAGTCCATTTTCTGCTCTTTCAACACCTTCCAACTATACCCAGGACTCATTCATTCAACATGTGCCTCCATCTTTCAACCTCTCTCTGCTGGTCTAAAGGTTAAAATTGCCTTCCCTGACATTGATTTGCATGTGATATGGTGAGCAAACTGTTTTTTGGCATTTCCTTATGACTTTCTTCAGTAAATAACTATCTTTCAAATACATAAGAGATTCACTGCATACACATGACCTTTGTTCATTTTACTGTAATTTGTTATTTATCTTGGCTATATGTTAATATGTTATTTAGATTTTTGGTGGCCAGATTTTTGTTTTTAAATCTGTTTGGACCTTTCTAACACCCTTAGAAGCTGGCATGTCATGAGGAAGCTGGCATGTCATTCAGATCTGTAGCTATGTTTGCTCTTTGTGATATTTGTTGTTATAAGCATCTTCATTTCCCACAACTGACCAGTAACCAGAGCACTTGCCTTTGAGCCAGCTCATTGGAATGTGATTTCCAGAAATGGGAAATTCAGGTTTCAATCCTAAGCCTCAGTTAAGCCAAGCTAAATCCCGGCACAAGTCCTTGCTGGTCTAGGGGTGTTACAAAACTGTCATAAGGGACTGCTGTGCCATTCTTGGGGTGGGGTTAGGATTGTGCCCTCACTGGCTCAGGTAACCTTGCATATCAATACCATGAGTAAAGCAGGGTGGATGCCCAGAAGTCATATAAAATGGTGATGGAAGCATATAATTTATTGCAGGGCTTGCTTTTCATCTTGCTGCAAGTGTGGGTCTCAAGTTTCTGCAACAGTATGGATGGATTGCAAGCATTTTAATATCATTGCAAATCTTTGCCACTTCCCATTTTTTTCTAGTTGATCAGTGCCTTGTTCTTATCCTGAGCAACTGGCCCTTCATTGTTTTGATTTTTCATCCTGTTAATAAACTTTTGCTTCTGGTGTAGCCCTCGCTCTGTGTACTTATTACATACGGATAACTTTTTAGATGGGGAAGTGTTCAGAACATGGTTCCTGCCTGCCAACTGAAGTGCTATAGCCCATAATTTTAACATTGTCCAGCACAATCCTATGACTCTTTTTTTGGAAGTAAGCCCCACTGAGTTCAGTGAACCTTACTTCCTAGTAAGTATTATAGGATTGCAGCTTCAGTGGGTTCCACCTAATTGTGCATATAGGATTAAGTCATTAGAATGTCTTAGTCATTGCATTATGGATTCTTAGTACATTTTTTGATTGACACAGTGACAACTTAGAGTATGAAGGGCAGAAGAATAATACAATGGACTATTTATAGGTATGTGTATGAACAAGTTTGTCTTAGAACTATCAGTCAGAAACCTGAAGCCAGATGTTGACAACGTAGGGAGAATTAGGAGGTCACAGTGGCAAAATGGATTAGTGATAGATTGGGGGCAGATTTCTTGAATCTAATTGCAGAGCTACAAATGTTTGCTTTGCATGCAGGAGTCCCTAAACTCAATCTATGGAAATGTTTTCAATCTGAAACATGGGATAGCGGTGGGTCACTCAGGTTGGGGACTTGCTAAGGCCCATGCCATCAGAAGACACACTTGATTGTGTTACCCCCTGAACCCTTAATAGTCATGGCAACCAATGATGTGCATTAAGGGAAGTGCAGGGAAGTGCCATGGGAAGGTGAGGTAAATCTTGGGATTTTCAGTAACCTGGAGCTGGCACTGCTAAAGAGAGAGGATGTTGGGATGGACATTCTGATCTAAGTGTCCCAATAGTCATACAGTACAAGGAAGCTTCAGATGAAAGGAATGAAACCAGTTCAAGTGACAGAATAGTTTAGAATATTGGTTATCAAATAGTGGATCTTTGCCAGCCCCTCCAGAGGTCATTGCCCAATTTCTGGAAATTTGTGAAACTGACAGGGCAGTTTACAAAGCTTAATCAAAGGGTATTTGGGAGGGCATTTTGTTGCCCAATCACTATATAACCATTGGCATTTATAAATCAAGCAACAGCTTCCAGGGGTCCCTGAAAAGTTTGACAACCATTGGTTAAGAAGTCAAGTAGTAAACTTGATTGTTGAGTAGTTTGAAATTCAAATTAAACCAAAATAATTGTTTTTATTTCCTAGACTATCTGGATTTGTAAGATTGTAACCCCTAATTAGGCTGGCACAAGTTCTGCATTGGTCTGGGGAGTGTTGTAAAAGTGCACCACTTCTGGGAGGGGGAGTTATACCAGTACACAGACATGTACTTCCCCCCAACACCACTACAGGAATGGAGAGAGAGGTGAATTATGCTGGCCTAAAGTGGTTAGGATTGCACCTTGGATAATTATTTACTATTCTAGCTACAGTTGAAACATTGTTCAATAGCAGTAACCCAAGTGGGGGGTGGGTGGGTAGCAAATAAGCACAGGTAATTTGAATACAATATTCACACTGAAATGAGTGGCACAAATAGGGCAAGTGGCCAAGCCATTCTCTCCCCGAGCTGCAACTTCAAAGACAGTGTACCAGGTGAACAGAAGGGCAGATGTTTTTAATTGCCTATGTTGTACATGCTCCATTAATTAATAGGAATTGTAGCTGTCAGAGATGTCAGCTTCTTTCTCATAGTTTTAATAACAAAATCTGAACAGACAGTTTAATTCTCAACACTCACTGCTTGGGGATGAGAAGCGACCCAATACTCCCACAGAACGGATTCCTTGGGCCAAAGAGAGGAATCCTCTCTTTGGGGAATCCAGAGTAACTACGGGAGCATTCAAGAGACATTATGTGTACCTGTAGTTACTGCACCACCTAGTGAAAACCTAGGGAAATTCATATTGCAATCCTGAGCAAATTGTTCTTACAGCGGAGCAAGGACTCCCCTTAGTTACTCTGGATTGCGCCTGAAGAAAACCTTAAGCATTTTATTAGTTTCTTTTGGGGGTGTGTGTGTATATTTTTGAATGGTATCAAGGTTTGGCCTGGACAATGTAAATGGAGTTTGTTCAGGAGAGGCATATTGTGGTCCTTTAAAACAAATCAAAATGTAACGCATCTCTATTCCAAGTTGCAGGCATTTCTGATGGACCACAAGCAAATATTGGAAGTGAACATAGGTAGAGATGGATTAAAACAGTATATTTGTTCATGAATTTTAGTGTTTTCCAAAGGTACAGTAGGTGGTATATGTGTTTTTATTCAAAATTTACATCATAGTGTATCACTTATAATAATTTTATAGGTGTACTAGGTAGGTAATATAAGTGGTGTATGAGCAGATGCAGCCACTGTCATTACCCATTAACTTCCTATTAAAAAATAAATAAAATCTAAGTAAAATGATTTTTTTTGCCATTTTTAGGAGTGTTTTTACCAAAATGAGAAGTGCAGAAGATGGTGTTAGAAGTTTTCATTCTGTCATCACAATTTTATCCACCTCTTTATATAATTAGAAGAGGGACTAGATATAAGTATAAGAGGGACTGCAGTGGCTCAGTGGTTAAAGGCATTGTGCCTGTTGATTTGACGATTGACAGATCAACAGTTCAGGACCCAGATACTGCATGATGGGGTGAGCCTTTAGCTCTGTTCCTGTCAACCTAGCATGGTGTTTTTAAAAGCATGGAAATGCAAGTAGATAAATAGGTACCACTTTAGTGGGGGAAAAGCAATATCCTGGCAATAGGCCCCTGCAACAGCCTGGCCAGGGTTCACATCAATCATCTAAGTGGAACCTGCCATGGAATGAGAACAATGCTAAGAATATGGTGATGAGATATAAGTAGAACTTTGCAGATACAGACAGCTTCTTGTGATACTGCACCTATTAGGACTTATTTGGGAAAGAGTTCCCACTGAAAACACTGCACTTCTGTGAAAATAAGAAATGGGATCCAGGCTCAACAGACTGATGATCAGAGGAACTGGGATTCTCGGTTGTGTGATCATAGTTAGTGTGATCATAGATGGAGGGACCAAGGTGGGGAGTGATTCAGTAGGCTGAGGAAGAGTACCCATCTCAACCTGTCTACTTGCCTTCACTTGCCTCATCCTGGACTGGAAAAGGTAAAGGGGTTTAGGCAGGAAGAAGAATGGGAGAAGGAATGGGAGAAGAGCGCTGAGCTAGAGTATTGAAGAGTAGGAGGGGCAGAGGCTGGCACCTCCTTGGTTAAAGGTGGCAGCATATGGCATGATGCTTCAGGATGTCTTATGCTTGCCCTCAGCTTAGCCACAGGTAGCTTTCTCAAAATTTGGGGTGTTTTAAAAAAATTCATCAATTTCACTGGCTATCTGTTGTAAAGCCCACTATGGTGTGTATGATCCAACTTCATACCTTCAGAACAAATGTAATTTTTTAAATTTTAACTAGCCCCTTAAAGCAGTCAGTGGAACATGTTAGCTAACACTGTAATATGTATGACATGTCCCTGTTGATGCTCATCCTTCTGCATGACAAACACCCTCCATCAACTTTCCCATATTCATTTGCTAATTTTCTGTTATCACCATTTTAGAGCCAGTTCTTGGCCTTCAGCAGGACATGTCTGCATTACAGCTATGCCAGAAACTCAGACTATCTTCCTGGATAGTAATGATGGTTCCATTTTCTCCATATTGGAATCAGAAATTCATTCCTGGAGATTATGTGACTGTTGGTGATCCTTGACTAATCCCCTTTGTGAAGCAGCTTCTTGGGCATTAAAGGGGAACTAATTCAGAAATAATACCTCACTCTCTCCCCTCTCTCTTATTGTTCCAATGCAATAAAATAATTGACATTTTTCACAATCATTTCTGATTCCTTTATTGCCTTTCCTGTCAACATTTTGTCCCAGCTCCTTAATTCCAGTATTTTCTGGAAGCAGCTTAGGGTTTCTGCCGACTTGCTTGGTTGGGCACACCTGAGGAACCTTGACAAGTGTGTCCACTGTGGATGCATTATAGAAATATTCTTAAAATGTGTATTGCTATAACAATGTCAAGGTATTTTTAAATAATGAAGAGGAAAAAACACATCTTTTAATACTTACACGAAGCTCTGATCCTTTTATATCTTTCCTTAAGATTCAAAGTGTGCCATAGTAACTCTGGGAATATGCCAAATGATCACAGCTAGGCAGATGGTCAGTGGGGACTTGTGATACTTAATATATTCATTTATTTATATCTTTGGGATTTATTTATAAAAAGATTTCAAAAAAGCCACATAAAGGGCTGCCTAATTTAGTACACAATCTAAAAATTTCTCTCATGATCATTCCTCATTTTCTACAGCAATTGATCTTTTTCTTAGGCTAAAAGCATTTCACAATGTGAACAAGAAAACCCAAATACTGAACCTCTACAGTTTTTGTCAATTCTCCACACGGAAAGAGATTTCTGAGAATCTATTCTGTATTATTACATATACGATATAGACCTTGCTGGGATTGGCTTTGTTTAATTGTGATGACAGTAATAAACAGCATGGGGAGATCTCTTAAAAGCTTATACTGAAATGCAGCAATCTATGGGCATTTGTTCCACAAAATGAATAAAGAAACCCATTGACAATTCATAAGGGTAAACCTCTCATATTCATGAGAAGCAGCTGTGCTTCTGGTAATGGAAAAATCGATTGCCATAAAACCAGTATATTTGCATTTGAACTAAAAAAATGGATTCTCTTTGGAAGCCCCGACCACTGTAACATCCTTTTATTTATATTAAAAAACCTTAATTCTGCAGAAAAGGGGAAAGGAGGGGAGTTGGGACCCCCCTCAAATACATTATACCCGAGTTTCCTGTTTGAAATGAATACAAGGGAGCTTTCAACTACCAACTGAGTTTCATTTCTCTGCTTTGAGAAGCTATCACAGCCACTAGTGGTGGAAATTGTCACTCTGATACAATGAATCATGATTCTATTCTGCATAGCAGGTTTCTCCACTAAATGTGTTGGCGCTCTCTTTTATCAAACTGAAGCTGTAATCCTAACCACTAGTTAGGCCAGCATAAGCCTTCGCATAAGTCCTGTGCTCCCCTGGGGGTGTCCCAAAAGTGTTGTATGGTAAAGAGGATTTAAATGCCTTTCTCCCAGCATAAGCCTCCTGACTTGCAGTGGGTTTCCTTATACCTATACATGTTGAATGGGATAGGATCTGGCAGGCACCTTTGGTGCTGGATCCATCTTTTCGTACAATCTTCCCACCCTGTTTCTGCCTTTCTTGCTTCAGTAGGTGCAAGCAGCTCCAACAACAGAAATCAAAACACAGTGTTAATTGATAAGCAGTATCAGGCCAATGCAGAGTTAAAACAGGAAAAAGGAAGAGACAAAAAGAAGAGACATAATAAAAAACAACAGTAAGGTCAACCTTTAAGCAACCATAGAATATAAAGTTCTTTCAGTTCACTTGTGGAATAGAACTGGAGGAATAACATTCAAACAGTCAGATGCTTATCTAATGATGAAGTTTCCTAATAGATGATTATCAAATGATGAGACTTTACAAGCGCGGAAGATTCTTTGTTCTGGCACCAGGTTACTTTTAAAGAAAGTTTTTGATCTGTTCATAATGTCTGCCAACAATTCACTACCCATTTTATTCAGAGACATGCTTTGCATTACTATGACTACTGAAAAGTAACCTATGACTGACCTAGAAAGGAGTTAGGATTGTGCTGCCCAAGCTTCTGACTTGGTTGATCAAAATATGCCAGAGTGATTGTGGCATTGGAGCGGAAGGATCGAGCAATTCCAGGACTGGCATTTTCTATAATGTTCTACTGCACACCCACACCAGGTACTGGGCATTGGGTCTCCAGCATCCCTGTTGATGGCAGGTAATGTTTAGCAGGCACTCCTGCCAGGAACCAGGCACAGGTTAGCGACCATTGACATAGGGCAGTGGAAATGGTGGGCACTGGTTACCAACGGGCACTGGGAGGGACCAGGTTCTGATTGCTGCTGGCAATCAGCACAAGGCACCAATGAGCACCTGGGCCTGATAGTCAGCAAGCACTAGTGGGCATCAGGCAGTGGCAGTCATCAACAGGCTGGTGGTGGTGGTGGTTACTATCTAACCAGCAAATAGGAGGCACCACTGGGCAGCATGTAGAAGGTGCACTCCAACCTGACAGTGGGTATCTCCACCAGACAGTGGGCACCACCAGGCACCAGTGGGGAGCATGCAGTGTCAGCAGGCACCATCAGGTACCACCAAGCAAAGAGGACTGGGCACCATGCATTCCTACTAGGCACCATCAGGAACAACATCTCCACAGAGATATATAACCTTTATAGAAGGAAATGAACTTGAGAAAGTGTAAACTTTTATATAGGGATTTATGATAAAGGACAACAATCAAAATACATGAATAAGACATAAATTCCTTTGAAACCTAGCTTATATGTGTGTTACTACTTAACTTTATAGTTAACTGAGAGAAAGTAGGGAAGCTGGGAAAAAAGGGGGTTTAAGGTAGGGAAGAAAGTTTGATTTACATAGTTAGAGCTATGTGCACATGAGAGATATGAAACATAAATGAATATTATGTTTAGACTTGGACCCAATCTCTAAGATATCTCATTATGTATATTCAAGAATTCAAAAACGTGGAAAAATCTTTATATCCAGAACATTTTCAGGCCCAGGCATGTCCAACAAGGAATGCCTACCTGTATTTCAAAAGCAAATGTGGAGCTTCAGTTTTACTTAGCTCCTACTACAGCAATATGGGGCTAGTCAATAAGGCTCAGTGCAGTTGATTTGATAAGGAGATGACATTTTGGTATACACAATGCATAATTACATCATGGAGCCAATATTGCTACAGGATTCCAGGAGGGTTTTGACAGTCAACATAAAAACATGATGCTTCATATAACAGGCAAATAATAAGCTTATTTTGCTTTAAGCCATCCTGAGATTCCTATTGTGCCAAATGCCTCTGCTGATTTCTCAAAATAAATACATTTTGGGGGAAAACCAGGCATTTCAGTAGCTAAGTGTCTGAATGAATGATGTTGAGCTATGCATATAAACAAATCAAACTCTTCAGAGACAAAGCCAATTTCTATGGAGTCAGAAACATTTTCAGGAATGCACAGTTCTGCATCCTCAAAACTGATTATCTTTATAAAAGTAGATTGACTGAGGCAAAGTCTACAAAAGTGGACTGCGTGCCTGTAATGTGTGGAGGTGCCTCTGATAGGTATTTGTTTCAGCTTCTGATTTTTCAGAACAAATAAACCTTGCAACTATCAATTATCAACTACAGATGTGTACTCAAACTGAGAGGGTGGCATCTCCCCCCAGTTCATGTAAAGGTTTCCCTACTCCTTTGAAGGTGTTGGGGCAAGGGGAAAAAAACGGCAGCGCAATCCTGGGGATTGTTGCACTCTTTGGAAGGAAGGAGGGGCTATTTTCATATAGTTCAGAGGTCCTTCCAGGATTGGAGGGCACTGGGTAGCCCTGCTGCGCTATTGCAGAGTTCTTTGAGGCTTGATAACAGCAGACATTCCAGCCGTGATGAAAGCAGAAGTCAGACTTCATGGTGAGTTAGTGAAGTTTTGTCTTTCTTACATTGCAGTTGGTGCAATCTTGATGCAAGACTTGTGGTTCCATCTCTACTCTTTAAAAAAGAAATTTTAAAGGTAATTTCTGGCCAACGTTGCATAATCACAACGAAGGTGTTCAAATGAGTATACATGTGGGCTGGGCAGAAATTGGTGAAAAATTAAATTGCACCTACAGTAGAGGTGTACACAAACTGCAGTGAGATGCTGCATAATTATTTTGTTCCTGTTCTTTTTTCTGAAGAAAATCCCACACATCTACCTATCCACCTACCTACCTACCAGTGGTGGGCCCGGCCTGGCCCAAGAACCGGTTCTCTGGAAGTGGGTGGGGCCAGGGGGCGGGGGCGGGGGCGGGGCCAGGGAGGTTTTCAATTCAAACATAAAAAATTAAAAAAATTACTTACTTCAGAGTAGACCTGCTTAGGATGGAGCTCTGAGGCTGCAGTCCTTTCCACACTTTCCTGGGAGTAAGTCCCATTGACTATACTGGGACTTACTTCAGAGTAGACCTGCTTAGGATGGGTCTCTGAGGCTGCAGTCCTTTCCATACTCAGCCCCCCCAGCCGGGGAAGTCTGTATGCACGCGGAGGAGGGCGTGCAGGGGACTCAGCCCCCCGGCCGGGGAAGTCTGCAGGTGTGCGGAGGAGTGCGCTAAAAAAAAGATGGCGGCTGGCGCGAACCAGTCCACCCTCTTTTTGAGTTTCCCTGCCACTGACAGTTCACCAGCAGCGAAATTGGAAGATCCGGTTCGGGTGAGTAGGCCCGAACCGGTAAGTGCCCACCAGTGCTACCTACCTACCTACCTATCCATACAGAAGAGAAATACTTACAAAGGATTGTTTTGCCAGATTTTTTTCCAGTTGGAGTACCATTTTAAAAACTAAATCATGCTCACATTTGATTTGTTCCACTCTCTATCTAATTTGCTTACTTATCCAAGGTCTAGGTTCAGATAAAGTTAGTCATGAGTGAATTCCATTGCAACGAGTGGAACAAATTAATTTTTGTTCTTGAACTTAGAGCCTGTTACTTTCACTGATGCTCAGAAAGGGAATTGTTCACAAATAACTTTCACCGGATGGAAACAAATACCTGCTGTTTTCATGAAGCTGAACTCTGAATTCCATTTTTAAAGTTTAATAATGGACTAAGGGCACAATCCTAAACAATTTTGGCCAACACAACTCACCCTTCTTTCCAGTGGTGGTGTGGGGAGGCCGGCACATGTTTGTGCACTGGCACTTTTGCAACACCCCCAGTCTAGCACAGGACTTGTGCTGGGACTTGTGATGTCCTAACAGGAGCTTAGGATTGCAGCCTGAGAGCTCAATCCTATGCACGTCTACTCAGACATAGAACACAATCATGTCTACTCAAAAGTAAGCCCCATTGTGTTCAATGGGACTTACTCCCAGGAAAGTGACTTTAGGATTGTAGCTACTGTATAGTTCCATTGTGTTGAGTGAGGCTTACTCCCATGAAAGAGTGCACAGGGTTGCAACCTGAGATATAATAAAAATAAGTAATCATTAGTAATGTAAGGAAAAAGCCAGGTTAATGACAATGTTCATGGTTCTAAACTGTGAAGCAAGATTTCTTGGAAATTTATACTTGTTATGTGACAAGCTTGTTATGTGAGGGACTTGTTATGAGAGGTACCACTGTATATAGAATACTAGCAAAATGTGCCCGTGTCATGGAAGTAAAATGTCCCCTGTGCATCATCCACTTTGGGTCCCATCCACCCATTGCACATCGTCCTCCATGCGCAACAGCATCCCATGCGCAACATCCCTCTATGTGCAACATCCCCCATTGCGCAACATTGTCAAGTCCTTCGCATGACAGTCCCCTTCAGAACTTCTCTGGACAAGCGCAGCAGTGAAATAAAGACACCTAAAAGATAGAATTTGTTTTTAATTAGTTCTGTATTAATATGAGTAAAAGCAGAACAAGAAGTCCAGGTTTACTAAACAAAGTAAAATAGTCTTTACATGGAGTGCTTTACATAACCAAGGCTGTATCTCTTGTAGATTCAGAACTTTGGCTTTGCAGACAGTTAGCCTTGCAATACATGCAACTATATCACAGTAGAGACTTTCTTCCACCAAGGCTTCGGCCTTCTCTGGAACATTCAGGGCTTACCAGGCTTCTAGGCATCACTGGCCTCACACTGAGCCACACGACAGGCTGAGCTGACTGTTCACAGAACAATTACAAAATTTCCTAGCCCTTTTATTCTGTTCCTCACATGATCTCTTTTAGCCAATCTTTGCAGAGATAGCATCATCTCATTTTCCCCCCAAAAGTGCAGAAGCCTCGTTGCACTAAAATGTTGCATGCATACAGTTTATGCTGCAAAAATTCCAACTGCCAGTTTCTGTAATACCTGACAATCATCCACACCATTTTGCAACATCTCCCAATGCGCAACAAACCACCGTGCGCATCATCCCCCTATTGCGGATCAACTCCCTTTATACATCAGCCCCATGCACAGCCACCCTCCATGCACACCCACCCCATGTGCATAATTATCCCTTCCATGCACATCACCCTCCAAAGTGCATCATTCTCTCAAGCACATCACCCTCCCATGTGCACATCACCCCTCCATGCACATCACCCCTCACACAACATGCCCCCAAGTCCGTCATCCCCCCAGTGCACCCTCCTTCCCAGTGCACCAGGCACCAAATTGGCTGGATGTTGATCAGTCTTTCATGTTCA
Organism: Cryptoblepharus egeriae; assembly: GCA_030015325.1. Taxonomy (NCBI): domain Eukaryota; kingdom Metazoa; phylum Chordata; class Lepidosauria; order Squamata; family Scincidae; genus Cryptoblepharus; species Cryptoblepharus egeriae. Next base: position 73,272,831 of record JAREYC010000005.1, read on the forward strand.
GTATAGGACAAAAACACTTTGCACCCCTTTTCAGCCTCTTAAGGGTTACATTTCTCAACATCGGTTCTTGGTGGGTGTTGATGTCACAGAAGGAACACCCTCCCCAAATGTCATGCTTCTAGATCCAGGGGTTGGGGCAGAGAGTCCCTCAGTCAGGGATTCTTCAATGTAAAGTATAGGGAGGAAAACGTGTTGTGCCCCATTTCACCCCCTTCCAGTAGGAATTTCCATAAACCAGTTCTTAGTGGGTGCCTCCACCATGAAAGGAACACCCCAAATTTCATGCTTCTAGGCCCATCGGTTTTGGCTGGCCATTGATAAGTCAGTCAGTGAGTCAGTGAGCGAGTCAAGTCAGTAAATCAGTCAGCGAGTGACTATTCAATTTTATATATAGAGATAAGTGAAACACCAGCATGAATCACATTTGGTTCTGACATGTTTAAAATGTATGTGTGTGACAATGTCAAGAGGGATTTCCCACTTACAGTAGTTAAAACTTACTGTAGTTAAAACTAGGTGCAGAGCTGATAAAATAACAGACTGTGCAGTGTGTGTTTCCATTCCTTTCCCTTCTGTTCTCCTTATTGCTTTGCTCCTCTTCCCATCTACCAGGGCCCTCTAGTGACAAATAAGAAAAGGTAAGGACACAACAAAGGGAGAAAGAAAAATAACGATAGTGTTTAACTTTTCTAATACTCTTCAATACTTCAAATACTTCCTCAATACTTCTTCAGTACTTCTGTTCAGCTCTCAGAGGCAGAGACTGGTAGTTCCTAATCATGTTAGGCAGATTTCAGAGTGCAGAAACGCATCATGACAGTGCTGTGGCTAGAGGTGGGCTGGAGCAGTCAGTCTCAGAGGGAGATGTTGTAGCCTTACATTTAGGATACCAAATGTTATTAATAAAAACCTTTATCAAACTCCATATGCCATTGTATTTCTTTTCTAAAATTGCAACCGTGGGATCTGGCGTGGGACTGTGGCAGGAGGAAAGGGAGGTTTAACCCTTCCCCCCCCCCATGCATTTTTCCTAATGGAAAATCACCCATTTGCTGTCTCTGAGCAGAGAAAGATAATTCTGTTGGGGGGAGGACTAAATATCTTCTAATTTCAAGCAGTGATGGAGGACATCCAAGAAAAATGTTGGACATGACAAAATAAAAGCTAAATACCTTCAAGTATATGTATTGCATGTGGTTAATTTAAACACTCTATTACTTACTACATTTAAAAATATTAGATTTATGCTGCAATCCTAGAGACACTTTCCTGGGAGTAAAACCCACTGAACACAATGGGGCTTACTTTTGCATAGACATAGTTAGGATTGTGCTCATAATTTATTACATATAATTTATGAATTACAAGAAGGCTGTACTGTCTGCTCACAGGGAAAAGGAGGACACTGAAGTTCTTTTTGAAGACAAAAGGCTAAAAAAGAGGACATGTCATAGAAAAGAGGACGACTTGCTTCAGATATCCTGAACCAGGAGGAATAAGGCAATTGTGCTTTGTCTCCTCACACTTATTTGATGACTGAGAGCACAATCCTAACCATGTCCACTCAAAAGAAAACCCCATTGTGTTCAATGGGTCTAACTCCCGGGAAAGACACTTTAGGATTGCAGCCCGTAGCTACTTCGTCTGCTGCTATTTTGCCATGACACTAATAATAAAACATTTTCAGATAGTGCCTCTTAAAGAAAAGTTGTTCCTCCTTTGCTGCTTATCTTTTGATAAGGTCCTGCATGCTTCATCACAGTTCCACTGGGACACCATGTGGGCACTCAGAGAATTGCTGGAAATTTAATTGAAGGAGAACTTGAGGTTATCATATATAACATTTAAGCTGGGAAAACACATTTTAGAAGATCTGACTGAATTTCCCTGAGCTTTAAGATTGAAAGAAATATTTTGAAAAGAAACCTCAGTATGTAAGATATGATTAAGAAAGAATCTGGCTGCATGTATACAGTTTATATGTTGTATTCTTTTCTAGTACAGGAACTGGAGGAGAAAGAAGGATGATCTAGTCATGCCACGGTGACCAAACGTCACAACCAAAAAAGAGGACAAGGCACCCCAAAAATGTAGGACATGACAAAATTAAAGCTAAAACACTCATACGTATTGCTTTCATGTGCTAAATTAAAAAACGGTTACTTATTATTAAATGTAAAACTATTACATGTACAGTGCAATCCCAAGCATGTCTACACAGAATTAAGACCCATTGTGTTCAATCGTACCTGCTCACAAGAAAGTGTGGTGAGGATTAGGTGCAGTAGTTTATTACATACTAGCTAAAGCGTATCTGCATTGTGGGAGTAAAAGTCCCCATACAACATAGCCCCCACTGTGCATTGTCCCCCCATGCACATCGTCCCCCCATACGCATCAGCCCCCAATGCGCATTAGCCCCCAATGCGCATGATCATCATTGATGCGCATAGGGACGGATGCACATGGAGGGTTGATGCGCATGTGCATCAACCCCCCATGCACATCATTTCCTCCATGTGCAACAACCCGCCATGCACATCTCCCATGCGCATCAATCCCCCATGCGCAATGGGCCCCCCATTCGCAGCATCCTCTCATGTGCAACCCCTCCCTCCGAACAACTTCCCCCTCATTGCACCAGGATCCGAGCAACAAATTGGCTGGATGTTGGTCAGTCTTCCATGTTAAGTGTAGGACAAAAATACATTGCACCCCTTTTCTGCCCTTTAAGGGTTAAATTTCTCCACATCAGTTCCTGGTGGGTGTTCATGTGATAGAAGGAACCCCCTCCCCGAATTTCATGCTTCTAGGTCTGGGAGTTGGGGCACAGCATCCCTCAGTCACCAATTCTTCAATGCAAAGTATAGGGAGGAAAAAACGTTGCACTCCTTTTCACCCCCTTTTGGTTGGAATTACCAAAAACTGGTTCTTAGTGCACCCCTCGGTCACAGAAGGAACACCCATCCCAAATTTCACACTTCTAGGCCCAGCAGTTTTGGCTGGCATTGATGAGTCAGTGAGTGAATTAGTCAGTCACTGACTTTTCTCTTTGATATATCTAGATAGACTAGCGAAAAGCGTACTCGCGTTACGGGAGTAAAATTCCCCCATATGACACTCCCCTTGGCCCAACATCCCCCCATGTGCATCATTCCCCCTTGTGTATTATCTCCCCATGCACATCAAATCCCCATGCACAACATTCCCCAAAGCGCATCATTCCCCCATGCGCATCATTCACATGCACATGCGCATCAACCCCCCATGTGCATCATTCCCCATGTTCATCTCCCCATGCACATCAGTCCCCCATTTGCATCAGTCCGCCATGCGTATCATCCCCCCCCATGTGCAACATCTCCTATGGGCATCATTCCCCCCATGTGCATCATTCCCCCATGCGCATTAATCCCCCATGTGCATCATACTTAGATTTTTCTAGACTTTTGATATGTTCTTGTGGATATTATTCCAAGTCTAAAAAAAACCTTACTTCATTTCTTTTACAATTAGTTTGATGTTTTCATAGATTTTGCAAGTACAGTGGCGCCTCACGTAAAGAACGCCTCGCGTAAAGTATGTTTCATGTAACAAACAAAAATTTCTCCAGGATTCTGCTTCATGTAAAGAAAGTGCTTCACGTAAAGAAAACATTTGTTGGCAGTTGGGCCAGACACGCTGGCCGGGAGCCCGCTTAAAAAGCATCAGGGCTGCCTAGCGCACCTGGCAATAGTGAAAGCAACACTTCTGCGCTGTTCCTCCTGTGGCCGGGCATCCGCTGGGCAGAGGGAGAGAAGAGTAGTGGAGAAGAGGGAAGCAGCTCAGAGTTAGCCAGAAGGGAGCAGGGGAGAGAGAGGCTCAGGATGGAGAGGAGAAAGTTGGGAGACACTTGGAAGGTGTCTTGGATTGCAGCCTCCTAACCATGTCTCCCCAGAAGTAAGCCCCATTGTGTTAAATGGGTCTTACTCCCAGGAAAGTGTCTTTAGGACTGCAGCCTAAGTAGATTTCATAAGATCATCCACATTGAATGCATGTTTTGAATTCAATCCCAGTGTTCTGTCATTTTTAAATCCAATTAATATTTTTATATTAATATTTTTGGGGTTGTGGAACCAATCGTCTGAGTTTCCATTATTTCCTATGGGAAAATCCGCTTCACGTAAAGAATGTTTCATGTAAAGAACATGCCTCTGGAACGAATTAAATTTGTTACTTGAGGCGCCACTGTAAATCCAAGTTGGCGGCCAATATGGTGACTTTCCCATACTTAGATTTTTCTAGACTTTTGATATCTTGTACTTTTGATATCTTATTCCAGGTCTAAAAAAAACTTACTTTATTTCTTTGACAATTAGTTTGATGTTTAACCTTTTTTTCACCTAAAATGACTGGCCTACAAATCCATGTTACAAGCCATGATTGTATGTACAACCTTCTTATTTAGATGTTGGCTGCCTCATATTGCCAAACACAGGGAAGGGCACCAGTTTACAGGTTTCTTGTTACCTTGTTTGCTCCTTGAAGCATTTTGTGGACTACCATGATATACAGGGAGATGGATTAAATGTGCCTTTGGCCTGTTCCAGCGAGGTTCTTCTTATGTTCTTGATCCAGCAAGATTCTTTACAACCTACCAAAACACCACCTACCAGAAAAGGTTTTAGAATTATGTAAATAGCCCAATTGTTTAACTTGTTGTTTTTGCCAGAATACTGAAAATGAGACCTAAAGACGTGTGTAATCTCTCTTTTATACATCCTTTCAGAAATGTTGTTTATTAATGAAGCTGGGAGAAAAACCCGTTGTGGGAGGAAAATTTCAAGAATATTTGTGAGCTCTGGTGTGACTGCGCACTGCACACTGGTAAGTGGGCACTGGATGGTGGACACCGGCAGGCACTGGACACCACTGGGTACTGACAGACACAGGGCTCTGGAGGATACCAGGGGCATATGCAGGCAGCAGCGGGCACCAGCAGGCTTCAGGCATCCCTGCTAGGCAGTGGTCACCACAAGGCACCAGGCATCCTTCATGAGCACCATCAGGCATCACCAGCCACCCCTACTGAGCATCAGGCACTACTGAGTACCATGCATTCCTACCGAGCACTGGGTATCCCTGTCAAGCACCAGACACAGAGCACCAGTGGGTATTGGGCACCAAACTGGTTCTTAGAGGGACCTTAATCACAGAAGGACTACAATCCTCAAATTTCCTTCTTCTAGGTACAGGGGATGGGGTTGGCTGTTGATCAATCCGTCTTCAATGTTGAGTATAGGGATGAAAACATGTTGCACCCTTTTTTGCTCCCTTAGGTGTTATTACAAATCGGTTCTTAGTGGGTGCTCACCTCATGGAAGAAATATGCTCCCCAAATTTCATGCTTCTAGGTCCAGGGATTTGGGCTGAGTGTTGATGAGTCAATGTATGAGTGTTGATGAGTGTTGATATGAGTGTTGATGAGTGTTGATTTCTTTAATGTAAAGTCTAGGAATGCCCCTTTTTACCTCCTTTTGTTTTGAATTTCAAAAAATCAGTTCTTATTGGGTGTCTAACTCATGGAAGGAAGCCCCTCCCCAAATTTACGCAGTGCCTCTTCAATTTTATATATAGAGATTTTAGTATTTGATAGAACTGACCATCCTTGAACCAACTGTTTTCTGCCAGTATTTATTGAGACAAGAATAGGCAAGATCAAACCTGAAAAATGGTGACATCCCAAAATAGTCTTTCAAAGTAAAAGGCAAAGAAAAACTTGCTTCCCTCTCACCTTGATTGGCAGTGGAGCTGCATTATTATAATCAATTGTGAATAACCTTTCTTTGAACTGATTGGAATAATTAGATACAGTATATTTCCTCCATTTCTATTACTTTATTATTCCTGTATTTAGGTTTGCAAATTGGGGTGAACAATTTGTGAAAATTATTGAACTTTTAAAACACTTAACAATTAAGGTCCAATCTTTATTACTAAGGGGCCACAATACTTTGGTGCCAGTTTTTTTTTTCCTGGAGGTGCAAATGTGGATATACCCAGGAGTCACAATGTTGCTGCCAATTCTGGGTTCTGAGATGTCAAAATTACTCACAGGAGGAAATGGTATGAAAAGCAGGTGGAGAAGAAGGCGGTGAGTGCAGCAGGGCTTTTCAGACTTTCTGAAGCACTGTCCTGGCTTCTCCTATCAACATGATCAACTGAAAAACTTCTAAAGCAGTAAACAGTGAGGACAGCAAAGTGTTTTGAGAGGTGCCAAAACAGCCCTTATGGGTTTCATGCAGCCTGGGATAAACAGGTTGGACCACCTTGGCCTAGACATTTACTTGGACCACTTCAATGATGGAGGGAGTGCACTTCAGAAACCTTAACTGAAAAGAAAATCTAGTTAGTGTCCTTGCACAATCCTGCATTGCCTGAGGGTTCCACTTATAACGTGCTTTTTGATTTGTTGTAAAGCAGAATAATAAACAGACAGAGCTTTCTTTCTTTCTTTTTTTAATTATTCCTTCATATTCAAACTTCACAAACAGTGTGAACTTGTACAATACCTCAGAAAGTGAAACTTACAAAAAAAGTGCTGGTAACATTAAAAAAAGAAAAACCCAAAATAACAAACATCATTCTTAACATCGATTACTCTTCCACACAAAACAGAAACCTTGTAAAATTTATTTCCGTATCTTTAAGGCGTAATACTTCCGTATAAAGTATATGCAAGAGATAAAACTTCACAGTATTCCAAAATGTCACAATAATAATAATAATATAGTATAATGAAGCGCTACAGTTAATTTTCTTTTTTTCCTTTTTTCTGTTTTAAATAACAAATACAAGTCACAGGTAAATATACGTGAGAAAAATACGAGGCTAATATTAAATGGCAGGTAAGGATACTCTCACTGTAAGAAAAAACTGGCAGGATGTGTGTAGTTATTCTATATTTTAAAGCACTTGATAGAAAAGGCGTATGCAAGGTTTTTAAAAACAATTTTCAGTTTACTTGCTTTATAACTGACATACCATTTACAGAGTAAAATGAGAGAAAAAAAAGGAACTCATTATTTCCTCAAAACTTTTGACCTGCTCATCTCTTTTTCTCAAACCAAGTTGCACTGTATAAGGGTGTGTTTTTGTGTGTATGTATAAGTACACTTACAGCCACAACACACTTTGGATTAGGCAGGAACTTGTCTGCTCAGAAGCTTCTTTGCCCAAAGAAGACCTTGGCCCAAAGTCTACATGCTTGAAATGCCTTTATTTGTGCAAAGACTTTACATCTTAAATGTAGTTTTTTTTTCCCAGTCACTCAGTTCCTAATGATTTGGGGGTTATCTTTGCCCCATGTTTGAAATCATCCAGGCTTTAGTCATGTGGAATTTTTAAAAAGGGAAATAATTAGAATATAGCACTGGAAGTACCTTGTGGATTATGGAGCCAACCCCTTCAAAAATGACACACTGAGGAATGGGAAAACATGTCTGGAACTCCACTTACAGAAGATAGATCTGTTGTGTGCTTGCATGTGTGCAAGTGTATATGCATTGTCTTATATGATGGCTTGTGTGTGTAGTATGCAATGGGCACACAAGCCATGCTTTGATTCTGCACACGTTTGTGTATGTTAACAGCCAGCTGTTCAGCCAACAGGTAACAAAAAGACAGCAGATAGCGTAACACATCAATAAGGTGCTCAAAGGAAAAATGGTGGCTACCACTCCTGGAATGGGAGGCCACGTTAAGGTGCTTCAAAAAGGTTTTTTTTGTGTGTGTGAAAAACCCACAACGGTTAGTTTAGCAAAGTACAGATTTTTGCATGTTGTGATTGAGAGCAAGGCCAAAAGTTAAGAGATTTCTGACATCTTCCATAAACAAGGACTTTAGTTATATTTTTGTTGTTGTTTTGTGTTGGGTGGGCCAATGAACAAAAAACAAATCAAAGGAACAGAACCTGAATTGTGTCATTTAGACTGTAATAGTTTTGCCCAATCAGTCAGTTGCTTTCATTAGCACCGTTCCTTTTTCTTCTGGTTACAATCCACTCTTACTGCAGTTACTGAACGTACAGAAAGGACCAAAGTCACTTGCAAGTAGCTGTTTGTATTTGTGATCTGTTTCAAGAGTCCAACAATTAATTCCTCTGCTGCTTCTATGTTTGTGTAAGATCTGTTTTGTGGTTGTGGAAAGGAGACTGATCTCCTTCCACCTTTCATGCTTGTGTGTGTGTATGTGTGTGTGAATACACATCAGTAACCACAGTACACACAAGAGTTTATTTTAACTGGAGATAACATGAAACTGGGTTCAGACATTAGTGCACTATCTTTCCCTGGTGCATTTGAAACAGTCTCCAACTTTTTTTAAAGTGCATTTAACGTGAAAGAATAGGGCATTCACTTGCCCTTTGGAAAACACTTCAAAAGTGAGAATGTCTGACTTATGTAGTTTTAGCAGTGCCAACAAGCCAATGGGGTAATAGCCATGGGTAATAAGCAGCTGTTCTCAGACAAAAATGCAGCAACACCAGGTGACACAATAAAGGTGGAAGGAACTGAGTTCCAAATTTGAAGTTTCAGTTTTGGAGTACATTTGGAACAATTTGTACAGGGCTTCTATGATCTTTTCCCCACTTCTTTCCTTGGGGCCTAGCTCAGCTTGTTCACTTTTGAAAGCAAATCTAGTTTTCAAGATTCTTGTGTGCATGCACATGGATGCGTGTGTGTGCGCCAGCATCTATAAGGAATAAGGCACTGTAGAAATCTCAACATCCTCTTTCCTTCCATATGTTGAGATATTGCATGTGATACAGTTTATTGTATATTTTACAAATACCAAATCCAGGTCTTGGAAAAAGGGATTTAATCATTAGGCTCAGCACCAAAGACCTCTAGATCAGCACCCTTTTTTCCACACACATGCATGCACACACAGTCAAAAAGGGTTTATGTGGATGGTTTTAATATTAAAATAACTTTGAGATGACTGAAATTTTATTACTATTGGATAGTTAAGTGAGATTTTTGAATTATTGCACAGAAGCAGCTGCCCGACATGAGATTGTCTATTAAACCCAAATTCAATTGCTCTTCACTCAATTCCTAAATATCACTCAATTTAGGGATTTATGTGCTGCATTTGTCCCACTGCTGATGAAGCAGCCACTATAGCCTTCCACCTCTAATTGTCCGTAGTGATGCAAGATCATAATTGTCTACTTTTTTATCATTCCCTGACTCCAGTGACTTCCCTTTGGCTTTCCTTACCCATTTGCAGATAACATGAGGTGACTACGAAAGCAAAGAGTGTAGCAGAGAAAGTAGGTGAGAAAAACAACAGGCAGCAAGGCTGTGGACTGGATTAGAATGTAGTCAGGGAAGCACAAAATTGTGAAGTCTAACTATATTTGATCTCAAGGCTACCAGGTTAGACCTCAGAACAACTTGAGGATAAATAAATATGTCTAATGAAAAGACCACAAGATTTGGGCAGCAGCGGGACTGCCACTTCTAATGGTAGAAGTCTTATAAGGCCACAATCTGGGTGTTGTCTTAGCAGTATACCTTTGCAAAAAGTGTGAACTCCAAGTAGGAAATATTCACTGGGCTACAGTGGAACTGGGGGCACAAAAGTCTCAAGCCCTTTAGTGTTAGTTTTGGGTGAGTTGAGTAGTGTGCATATGAGTGAGGGAAGTTGTTTCTCTGGGAAGACCTAGACATGGATACAAACAGGGAGTGAAGAGGCCCAGCTTCCACAGATCATTTTGTTGTACACTAGCTGACGAGAAAAACATACAGAAGGGCAGGAGGAGAGTTTTATTGTAAGACAGGAAAAGAAGGCACATGATTTGACTCAGTCTTGACTGAAAACAAGGGAAGATTTCTTGCAAGGAGAAAAAGTGCTCAGGGGAGCAGGTTTCCGCAGAAGAGGTCTGGGGCAGATAGAAAATTGGCAAAAGACTGAAGGAGTCTAAGAGGAAGAAGAAAGGGGAGTGAAGGAGAAATGAAGAACACTCTTCAGCTTTCTGTTTGCCTGTCATGTTCAGGATTTGGCTGTGTTGTATGTCAAGAATGGAAAAGATTTTGCCTGGCCTTGAACATAGCCCAGTTAAGTATCTCCAGTTTCTGGTAGTTATGGCTGTTGGTGTCTCCCAGTTCCCTTCCTTCCCACCAAAGGATCTAGATTAGTTTTAGTCTTTGTAGTTTAAGCATTTCTCTTTCTCAACTCAATTGGAAATGTATGATTTGGCAACCCTCAGGCTCTTTCTCTCTCCCTCTTCTTTAATGAGAAAATAAACATGAAAGCAGAGTTTGCCCTTTTATCATAGGCTTCTGTGAGTCAAAATTGTCCTGGTATTTGAAACAACCCATCTCACATTATAGTGTAGCTTGCATCAGTGCACAGCAAGGAGTTCAGATGGGCTGTCTAGTCATGATGTCTTAGCGTTATCAGAAAATATGGCCCTCTTTGGACTTTTGAAATGTGGATTGGTGTCACTGAACTCCTCATTAGAAAGTATGAGCTAGGAAGGAGGAGAGAGATATTCAGATGATCAACTTGTACAGATATAAAAGGCGTTAACTTTTTGACCTTTGGTTTTTTCCCCAAGACTTTGAATTGAAGGTTCATACATTTCCTCTACATCTTCCACTATACCTAATTTAAATCAACCTTAGGTGAAGGGAGGGGAAATGGGATGACCAACAGCTCTATGAAGACACAGGGGTAGTACACAAACTCACAGTCCAGTGTTTTAGACATTTCATAAATAACTTTAAAAAAAATAAAACAATCCCTTTACTTACTCATTTGAAACAAAATAAACAGCAGTGGATACAAACTTCTTGTAACAATTACAAAATAAAACAACAATACAATCCCCCAACTTCAACACATCTTGTTTTTAACTCAAGACTGCAGCATATCCTTAAGGGCAAACTTTTCAATTATTTTTTCTTTCTTTTCTTTTTTTAAATAATGTTTTCACCAAGAAAAAAAATCCACAAAACAGTCTTGTACCAAGAAAATGCATTCAAAAATAGAAAATATTACACAACAAAAATATGTACCCTTCCTTTCCAAAAAAGTCTTCACAAAAAATGTAGAAAAAATTCCAACCATTTTGTTGCTTTCCTAAACATGTAACCTTCAACCTAGGGCACAAATATTTATTGATTAATTTTTGCATAAAATATGGAAGATATAAACCAACTATCAAGATTGTGAAGATAAAAACAGGCAACTTTCCCACTCTGTTCCACATATTCTTAGAACAAAGTAAAAAAAGAAAAAAGAAAAGCTAATGATTAAATAAGGTACTGTATTTGTGAGTCAATGGGCTATGAACATAATGTATTAGGACCCAGACATGAGAGGAAAACTCATCTTTTCCTGTCAGAGGAAAACGATCTTTTAAAATAGGTGATTTGCATTTCATATTTCAACAAGACTATAAACTTCATTGTACTGGATTGAGAGAAAAGTTGGCATTGGCATTCAGAATTGTATAGTCTATAGGGAGAATAAGCTGATTTAAATATAGCATTTTATTAAAAACTTTGTAGCCATTTTAAAACATTATAGAGGGTGTTTCCACATACCCTCAAAGTGCAAGAGGCCAGGGATCTTTTTTGGATTACAGTAGTCAAATATGAGAAAGTCCATTTTCCAAGGACAGAATTGCAAATTAAAATCAAGTCATGTCAGTTGGTAGTAGGCTATCTGACTACTACTGTCAGTTGGTAGTAGGCTATCTGGTAGTAGGCTATCTGATACTTGATAAGCAACAGTGGGGGAGAAAAGATGGAAATTGGTTCTACAACAGGTTTACCAAGCTCAAGATAGCTCTAGCAGACATTGTGATGTATAATACTGTACCCTCCTATAATTGAAATGGTTATTATGACACTGGGAAGGTGAGATGTATGATTGTAACACATGTAACCGCTTTTGGATCTTATGTTAATCATATACTGTCAAACTTATGTTTTTATAGCTATTTAAAAAAAAAACACCAAAAAACTTTCTGGTGTTCTCATTCGGTAGGGTTAGGACCATTAAGGCCACCCAAAATGTGATGGTATGTTTTGAGCTTCTAGTGCTTTGGAGATTTTATAAAAGCCCAAAAATAATGAAAAGGGGGCCTTTTCCTCCCAATTTTTCCATTTGAAAAATTAGATATAAATTTTTATTTCCAGTGCATCTGTCCCCTTCTACAAAAAACAAAACATATTTTACTCATCCTCCAAAAGGAATATTCTAGATTTATAAAGATACTATACTATAAAATCAGGTCTTTAAAAAGACAACACAATGTGCAAATGCAAAGCAAAAACAAAAACCAAGTATACAAACATTGACTATTAGCAAGAAAGAGCTCAGAAAGCTATCTGACCCCCCCATAACTGGATGATTTTTTAAGCATTGGTTAAGAAATGGGTAAGGCTATTTAGTATTTATCTTTCTACATGTTTCTTGCTCATTTACTGTTTCAGATATTCACTTTCCATTCACTGGCCTTTTAGCTTTTGAAGTTAAAATAAAGCTTTTTTTGGTCTACAGTAAAATTAAATATTAACAAAAACAACAAAAATGGAAACATTTTAACAGTAGATTTATAATGTCCTATCTTTGTGGAATTTACATAATTTGAGCAATAATATATATATATATATATATGGTTGAAAGAACCTAGAAATAAAGGTGACAGATTTGTTTAAATTGCTTGCTCACTGAACCTGGCTTCTTCTTCTTCTTCTTCTTTTTGCTACAATTTTAGAGGTTTCTGACAGTTCAGTCACAATATGGCCACTTCTTTAATTTTAAAACAACAAATGCAAACCATTGTCTAAAAATGGAAAATCAAAATAAATTATATACATAGTGATCGAATGGTTTCTAAACCTGGGCAGCTTAAAGAGAGTTTAAAGACTATAATGAGAAAGGTTCTGCTAAGATATATATGTCTGCTATAGACACCAAGCAGGTAACATGCTGTAGGCTGACCTTCTGTTTTTTTAAGTACAAACTGATCATCACACAGGAATGTTTTGGACTGAGATGCAATGCTGTTTTACTAGCACCGTTACTGTTTCTGAAAAGTAGCATGAATCAGAATACTGCTGCTATTAAGATAGCACTAAGGTGTTCAATAAAATCTAGATAACTGTTTAATGGATAAAGTATTTTCTTAGCAGGCTAAGTGCAGACTTTTCTTTCTATGTCTTTTATTTTAGGATTTGCTGTGTAGTTTTTATTGTTGTGAAATGTAGTACAGGCAGAATGAATATAAAGCTGTAGCACACAGTGCAGGATGGAAGGCTAATTCCAAATAGTCATTAGTTAGAAATGTAACGTACAGATGCCTAGCTAGTAAAGGGTAGTCTGGTTAAATCTAAATCCCTGGCCAGACCCCTTAGAGCTGAACAGAACATGTGCACTTGTGAGGCAGGTACAGGACAGTGATGGAAACAGGGCCAAACTGCAACAAAAATGCTCCAGTTCTCTCTACCCCAGTCAAGTAAGTTATTCTTCATGATCTGTCAGAGGCGGTAGCCTTTCCCCACTAAACTGGATAAAAATAGCACTTCCCATTTTGAAGTGCATGGAGTCACAAAAATCATAATAGCAAAGAGAAATATAATTCCACAAGAATGATTAATACTAGCACATGGATTCTGAGTAATATGATGCTGAATCAGCCCAATAATCCTATTCAACCTGGTAGCCAGTTGATACCTCTTGCAGGTTTTTATGAGCAAAATGCTGGCAAAAAATCCTGCTTCCAAAAGGAACTCAGAGATGCCGTTAAGGATTGTCTAATTAAATGAGAGTACCATTTTGCAAAATGCTATAAAGATCTGGACCATTTCCTTCTGTCTTATTTCATCTATAATTTAACAGTATGTTATTAACGAAATATAACGATTCTGATAGTATAATTTTATCTTCCCATTTCCTAAACAGATTTGATAGGTTTATATTCAAAATACTGTACATGCTTATACTGAAAGGAGAAAAGAACATCACACTAAACTGGAATACTTGTTCATAGGACAGGTACGGCACTTGGATCCAGCATGGTCTTTCTTTGTCAGCTCTTTATGAGGGGATATGCTATTATAATTATGTTTATTAATTTACCCTACAATCCAGAGTAACTACGGGAGCACGTAAGAGACATTACGTGTACCCGTAGTTACTGCACCAGCTAGTGAAAACCTATGGGAAATTCATATTGCAATCCAGAGCAAATTGTTCTTACACTGGAGCAAGGACTCCCCCTACTTACTCTGGATTGCACCCTTAGTGATGGATGCTTTGCAGATTTTAGTGGGATGATATAGTAGACTGGTTGTATTCAGACCTAAAGATTTAGTATGAATACAGATGAGTATTTATTAAAAAAGCGCCTCCACAACCCATGGTAGGTTTGCCTTCTCACGCCAACTTGTTGCCAAGGACAAATTGTACAGTAATACTATACTTTTTCATATGTGAATATTATCACAACTGAGCACTTGAAAATGGATCCGTGATCACCCTATAATATTTAGGGTTGGAGAGAAATGTTCTACCAGAGCAGACTGGCCAGTGGTCCTTAGATATTTTTCACTTTCTCTAAAGAATGTGGCTTGGTTTGTTTTCATGCATTATCTGAAGCTGTGGCAGAGCTGTCTTGTTGATAGCCAGAAGAGTCATTATTTTTGCTTTAGAGCTAGACAAAAGGCTTTCAGGTAAGCTATCGGTATCTGTAAATACAGATTGCTACAAAGTAATTTTTATTTTAATCTTGAGATTTGGATGGATTTGAATGATTGCAGAGACTTCTCTGCTTTCTTTTTTATTTCTATGGCCCCCTGCATTTCAGTAGTGCAATACAATGCAGTCTTAGTGCAAACGTAAAAAACCTTATCCAAAAAGAAAAGGATTCCCACCTCCAAGCATCCAAAACTCAAACAAAAATTGTAGCCTCCCAACTACACTGTCATACATTTCCTCCCAATTCCTGTTGGTTTCTGCTTGTCTTCTCCTTTAGTGTTTTTATAATAAAGCTTTTTGTTGCAAATGTGAAAAAATACATGAAGCCTAGGAAGACATATAAAGGAGGGCCCATGAATGGGAGGGCTAACGGATAAAGACAAGATCTGTAGTGGTTTTTAAACTGTCAGATGGCTCCATAGCAATGGGTATACAAAATTGTAGATACCATATATATATGCTCCCGAAGAATAATTTTAACAGTGTCGTCTTTAAGGTTCTACAGTGCAAACAATTTCTCAGAGTAACTCCCAGTAAAAATCCTAAATAATCCAGTCAACATGAACTTTGATTTTGGATTTCTCAATCCTATGCATGTTTACTTGAAAGTTAGTCCAATTTTATTTAATGGTGCTTACCCTTAGTATGTAATGTCAGTAAATGTAGCCGTATGTAACATAGTATATAAAAGTACCTAATGCATTGCAGCATTATATTTATTCTCCATTTTTTCCAAGGGCCTTTTCAGGGCAATTGTGCCAGGAGTGTAGATTATCATACAAGAAAACAAAAATTCCAAAGAAAACTTCATCAAACTGTGCCAGTGGATTAAAAGGTTGTAATTAAATCTCCTGTTCTCATTTTAGTTCTCTTTGATGAAAAGAAATTAAAAATCTTATGGGATTTCCACTTTGTTAATCAGCAGTAGCTGTGACTTTGATAAATATAGAAAGGAAGCTAGAATTTGGAGATTGTTTCCATCTTTAGAAAATCTTCAGACATTAGTTTCTAAAAAGTCAGATATGCAAACATATAAGAGAGACATTAAAATTATGGAAGAAGAAGAAGATGCACTGGTGAACAATGAACATATAGTTAAATATAAGTAAAGAACTTGGATGATATTGTGTTCATTCCAGTCTCATCTTATTTAACAAATTATGTGAATAATTTTTGGAAGATACTAATGATCAAACTCATTTTTCCTAAGTTAGAGTCTAAACATAACATGTCCATCTCCACAGGGTGACCATATGCCATAACTAAAAAGTGACACCCAGGACATCCAGGAAAGCTAAAAAAACTCATATACTGTATATTGCTAAGGCTGCATTTCTAACCAATCTTTCCTGGGAGTAAGTACTATTGAACACAATGGAAATTACTTTTGAGTTGACATGCTTAGGATTTGCACTGTTAAATTAATGAGCAATCCTAATCTCTAGGACCAGGACCGAAAAGCTAAAATCCAGGCTATGTCCTGTAAAAAAGGGACATATGGTCACCCTACATCTATCTCCCTTTTCTCTTAACAAAACAAGAACATTTACTGCTCCCTCTTGAATAGGAAGAAAAATCCAGAATCAGAAATAATTAGGAAATCTGAACAAGAATGATAAAAATGGATATTGGAATGCAGGACAACATCTCCAAACTTTTGAACTGCTACATAAAAAGAAGGTACAGTAAGTTCATAACAAGATGCTAAAACCAGATCTTGGATCCTAAAAAAAACTGCAGACTAGGAAATGGGTCAGATTATTAAAATACCCTACCTTTTGGCATTGATATTTTAAGGACTGCATTTGTTTGATGTAATTGTTTCATTTAATTGAAACAATTTTTTTCAAAGAAACAACGGTAAAAAGATGAAATAATTTTTAGCTGGCATCCCTGGTTAAAAACTCACCTTTGTAATAATGGCCTTAGGCAAACCACTCTAATCAACTTCAGCTTCCTACCTACAATATGGGAATAGTAATACTGTACAAAAGTTACAGAATTGTTGTAAGGACTACATCAAGATAATGCCCATGAAGTGATTTGCTTAGAAAATATTACATAGAGATGTATTATTAATGATCCTACTATTTGCTTACATGATCATAAATGAGAAATGAAATGAAACTAGGGAGTAAACCACAGATTATATATATAAATGTGTGCAGCAGAGCCTCAATAATTAAAAAGCAAAGCTGCTTCAGGGGAAGGGAATTTTGAACAGAAGTGCCAAAGCAGGTGGTACTAAACACTTTTCCTGTTGCCTCAAATCATGCATGAGGGCAAACACACTGGTGAAACCTCACTGGTGGAGACATGTTCAATTTCTTTGTCTTCTAACACCATACAGGCCAATTTGCTCATTTCAAAAAAGTATCTGGACACTGCCACATGCATTATTAGCAAAATATGCGTAAGACTCTGAATCAAAAGATTCAGATTTTGCCTTACTGAACTCTTCTTTCTCCAGTTTATCCCTTGACCACGTAAACAAGTCTGAGATTAAATGTTAAGGCTTATTATAACATCAAACTAAACCAATAGAGCTTTTTTCATTATTTTCTTCATGAGACTTGCTATACACAATAGAAAATGGTAACATTATTTTTGGAGAAGCACTGGCAGAACTTTTCTACAGAGAACTTTTTGTACACTCTGAAATACTTTCCACCAATACATGGCTACATAATAAAGATCTACAGTATATGCAAAGGCAGAGAAGTCTAGAAATTCTGCACCTTTGTGCCACTGATTCCTAGTAAGTCAGCGGCTTTTGATGATTTCATGTCACAAAATTATCTGTGTCCAAAGCAAATAATGGCTGAATAACTGTTTTACTATTGGCTGTTTTATTCTGGTGAAAAGAACTATGTAGCAAAATCATGAACTGTTAGAATTTCTAACTAATGAGGATAAATTATACTAGACACAAAACAGTTGAAAGAACAATTAAACAACATCAAAGATCTTCCACTTTACTGGAAGTTATCAGTTTACAACTTACTTTTACTGATAACAAAGCAAAGAAATCCCTTGTGTTCAGTGCAAGCTCTTATTGCTCTCATTCTTTGGTGAAGTGCCTAATTTTGGTGAAAGGGTTTCATGAAAGAAACTTTTCTTGTTTTATGAAAGGTGGTTCATACAATACCTGGTGATGAGATGCATATTGAGCTTCTATGCATGCCCTGCAATATGCACAGCATCACATAGGCTAGGTGGGGTGATCAATCCAATTCATTTTATGTTGATAACATGTACACACAGCATCAGATGCAGTGTCTGAAGGACATGCACAAGCCCCTACTCTTGACGGCATGCAGAATCGACAACTCATGTCTGTAAATTGGTCTATTTTTTACCTTTCACGTGAATCTTAGAGAAAATCTACATTCTTTCAGGCTTGTCTAGTACTAATGAATAGAGAATGCAAGAATTCTTGACTGACATCAGTGTTATTTTAGTAGAACCATTACGTTCCATATTATAGAACTTTTAAGATTGAAAAGAAGGATATTCGCTGAATTAAAGGTTATATTTTATCGTAAAGTTAGCCTACACTATAGTTTTCATCTGATTGAAGTTGCAATCCTAACCTCCAGTTAGGCTGGCCTAAGCTCTGGCATAAGCCCTGAGCTGACCTGGTGGTGTCACAAAAGTGCCATAAAGAACTTCTGCCCCACGCCTAGGGGGTTTAGGCCAGTGCAAAGGCATACACTGACTTCCTTACACCACCACAGGAGATATGCCAGGTGAGTTATGCCAGCTAAAACTGATTAGGATTGTAACCTCAGTTGAAGACAGGAAGGAAATGTGTGTGTGAAGTGATATACTAGGACAATCAATAGGTATTCAGATGAAGAATTGATAATACAAAAATGAGAGTGTTAAATCAGGAACTAAAGTATTAAAAACCTGCATTGAACTAAAAAGAGGAAAGTAATGAAAGGAAGATGGTTTAAATGGTTTCTACATTACCATAAGTTTAACAAAATCTGTAAATGTATTTATCCAGAGATTTAAAAAGAGGAAAAATCATATCAAGGTATTACTGTAACAAGTTAACTATTGATTATATGTCTTGGACATGTCTGTAAAAGTAGTTTTCATGAACCAGTGATTTTGTTAGTTTCACTTTCTTCTACTGAATTGCCTTCTGAACACACTACAATGTGAAAATGCACTGAGAATATGTACAAATTTGGTACCATCTGGTTTCTGAAACCTTTCCTTAATAAATGCAAGCAGCAAACTATATACATGCAAAATAAGCACAAAGGCCCTTCAGAAAAAATTATGTATTTTTATAAACAAAAATGAAGCTAACCCTACAATCCAGAGTAACTACGGAAACACGTAAGAGACATTATGTGCATCCATAGTTACTGCACCACCTAGTGAAAACCTATGAGAAATTCACATTGCCATCCAGAGTAAATTGTTCTTACATCGGAGCAAGGACTCCCCATCGTTACTCTGGATTGCACTCAAAGAGACACTGCATCAACAAATCACAACAATGATCACAATATAAGATTGTCAGAAATAGGAAAGGGCTGTGTTTTTGAAAAAGGTATATCTAAAAACAATTGAGAAAGCTCTAGAAAGTTGAGAAAGCACTCTGAGAGTAAATCAGAAGTCAGCACCTTGAGGGGAAGCATCAAGAAGGTCTGATTCAATATTCATTTTCATGTACTACATAGAAAGAACTTCATGAACTTTGTAAACAACAGATTACTTGAATGAATGTGTCTAGTGATGTACTTGTTCAGTTAAAGGATATTTTCCTTCCACTAACCTTATCGTAAGAAATATGAGTGAAGATTTTTCGATAGACCATGGACTCAAAAGTGTAGGTCATTTGTGCAAAGCCAAACTGTTAAGTGGATTATAGTTAGGTAACAGATTACTTGTGAATAATTTGCTCCTACTAAAACACTTAAATATAAGGGGTAATTCAACCAAGTAGGTACGATGTATCCAAATACCTGGCTTCAAGAATTTACATCAGCCTTGTTCATAAGTCCACAAAAGTTATTAGCTTACAAAAAGTTTTACTAGCCACCCCTAGTAAAAAAAAGGTTTTAAACAAGAACCTCTCCATTTATGGCCTAAAAGAAAAAGCACCACCAACTTCAGGTCACGTTTCCCCATCTTGGTTGCCTATATGTTTGGGGTGATTCTTATGTCATAATTAATGTCAATAGGCCATTTGCAAGCTTGATTTAACTTGAATGGTAGATAATAAAACATAGAATGGAGGGTGAATATACTATTGGTGGCCATTTTGGGAGTGCTGCTGCATGAGGCAACAGGAGGATAAGACTGGGCTCCAAGTATGATAGCTGCACTGGGCCACTGACAAAAGCATCTTACTTTAATCTGGGAAGGTCACATTCAGAGTAATAGTTAAATAGAGTGCTGGTGAACAAAAGGGCAGTCAGAATCCCTCCCCAACTTTTTTTTAACCCTGGAGGAAAAGTATTAACATGGCATTTAATATGAGGATCAATACTGGAAGAGGGAAGCCAGCTGCCCATTTTATTTATATAAATCAGATTAAGGCTCCAATCCTATACACACTTATCCGGGAGTAAGTCCTATTGTCAAATTCAACTTACTTCTAGTAGACATGCATAGGATTGTGTTGTACATCTAATACTGTGGAGAAAAGTTAAGTTTATGTTTCTTGACCTTCTGATGGACCTGTACTTTTTAATGAGAATGTTGTGGTGCTTTTTTGTTTTACCCCTCTATATTTTGCTAAAGAAATTTGTTTTAAAAATAGGAATAAAAATATTGCTCCATAAAAGTAGTAGAAAGCTGTTAATTAAAAAGCAATCTAATTTTAGTGTGTTAATCATTAAATGGCTTATGTTTAACTGCTGCAAGTGAATAATAAATGTGAAAATCCTTGTTATTCTAGAATAGCCAACAGATTCAAAAGTACAAATCAATATGTATAGAAAACGCATATGTGTGTGTGTAGATATATGTATGAATGTGATATATGATACAGAGATGTATAAATTGTATGTATGTGTACATATGTTCTAAATTTTTGGAATATTGTTATGCAGCGTAATGTACTTAACAGGCTAAGCAGAGCTAAATAGCAATTTGCTCCTCTTCCACTAAGGCTGCAATCCTAAAGACACTTTCCTGGGGATAAGACCCATTGAACACAGTGGGGCTTACTTTTGAGTAGACATGGTCTGGATTGTGCTCTCAGTTACTCATACTAATTCATTTTAAAACATTCCAGAAAAGAAGAAAATAATCCCCAAAATTAACTGTCACGGACTGTTTGATTGGAGAATATACAGTTATTAACAAAAAAACCTCCTCCCCAAGTGAATAATATTCTTGTTGCATTCATTGTCATATTTTAAGAGGGGAGGGAAAATGCCACCAACACAAGAATGCCTACTCTATAAGAAAAAACAACTGTCACTAAATGAAGCAAAATATTTCTGGAGTAAAGAAATTAAAGCCACTATGCTTCTAAAATGGGCTGTTCGCCTAATAAACTGTTCACCTAACTCCTTTAATCAAATGTATTTGGGTGGAGTGAGTCCCCGAACGTACACAGAATACACCAACAGTTAACCAAAATGTTCCAGCATTTCTTTCTTCACCTGATACTGTACTGGTCAGTTAGATTAAATAAGAACATTCATTCTTGGAGCGATAATGGCAAAGGCCACATTGGTTCTGGGAGCTTTAAGTTACTGATAGACACGACAACAGAAAATGAATACATTTAGCTATTCGGTGTACCTTACATGAAATAGGAAAAAATTCAAAGTGGGCCACATTCTGATAACTGTTTCCAAGAATTACTTATTCTGTACCAAGCGTTTTGTCTGGTAATTTCCTAATATCAACTCTTATCCTTATTGTATAGTTGCAACTTCTGTACTTGGAGTCCCTTGCTAGTTTTTGACCTAATTCTTTGACATAACCAAAATCAACAGAAAGACTGAAATCATATATTCAGATGCAAATAAGTCTACTGCAAGATGAAACGCGCCAGGTACTCCGAGCAGCATTTTAAGGTCACATGATGCTCTGGGAGACATTTTTCACCCGTTTGTTCAATACTTCAATACATGTAGCAGGCTGAATTTGAGACCTGTTTTATAATTTACATAGATACATAATTTACAATTTAAATTATACAATGTAAATTATGATTTTCATAGATTCATAATTTACATTGAGTAGAGCTCATTTGACAGTATTTGGGTGCAATCCTGAAGTACACTTGGGCCAGGTTATCTGGCACTGGACTGGTCTAATGCCAGATAGGCCAGCCAAGCTGCACCAGAAAAGGGCCTGGACCAGTGCAAGTCCACCTGGGCTGGTGCAAGAAGATGGAGCTGCACCAGCCTAGCAGTGTAAGGGTAGGCAGGGGTGCGCCAGCAGGGGTGCGCTGGGGGTATGTCAGGTGTAACAACAGTTAGGCTGTATCCAGACCCTGTTTCCAGAACACATGCTTCCTCCCAGCTCCTCTGACAGGCCACCTCAGGAGCAGGCACAAATCTGAGTAGACCCATTGAGGCCCATAATAAGCCAAAGTAAAAATGGAAGTGAAAGAAAAAGGTCTAAACCCTAGGCTGGCCTAAGCACTTCTGCCTGTCAGACTCAGGATACGGCACAATTCCACGTCAGCAGCCAATCTCCTTGCACCCATCCTACATTACAGGACTGTAGAATTTCCATGAACCACACAACAACAATGGATGTGGGGGTTCCCAGCTTTCTTTGGTCCTGTCCCACTTTTTTCTTGGGTACCCTACATTTGGGGTGTGTTTTGCTCTCTTTCTTTTTCAGTTCTGGCATTTGGTCCTCCAGACAGCCATTCCCTTTCTTTCCATCATGCTGCAGCTGTGACTGGTTGCCAGGGACTCCCTCACATGGCAAACAGGGTGCAGGCACCCTGTTCAGTGTGATCTTAGGCAATATTCCTCAGGAGCAAGCCCTCTTTAGATGCCACTTACTTGGTCCCCAGTGAACATGTCTGAAATGGCAAACTTGTGCTGCTGCCTTGTCACTAGCAGTTAGGCCTGCCTAAATGCCTTCCTCCTCTGTGGATTTGGCCTAAGTGTCAGCTCTGGAAATGACCTGCCATAGCTAGGCCATTCTCTCTGGCATAAGTTAGGATTGCACTATTTGTCTCATATGTTTGGCTTAATAGACACACAAAAATGTGAAACCCAGCCCCTTTACCTATAATCCAAATTTTGGGATCTCGTCCCAGACTTCCCCAGTATTCAAAGTGACCTTTGTGGGTTTTGAGGTGCTATTGCCAGAATGTGCAAGTATGAAAGAGAACCCTGGAAGGGAGAGAAATTGTGGGTTATTCTTAAAATATAGTAGAATTAACACCTCAGTCCTATGCATGTCGATTCAAAAGTAAGTCAAACTAAATTCAATGGGACTTTCTTCCAAGTAAGTATGAATAAGATTGCAACTCAGTGGTATAATCCTGTGCAGTTATTTGGGGAATGATCTCCACTGACCTTGGTAGCATTTCCTAATTACACTTGGATAAGGTTCTACATTTTGAGTAGGGAGAAACAATTGGTTATTCCTCCAGACCAGGAGTGGGCAAACTGGGACACTTTAGGATTCCTGGATGTTTAATAGTTGTATAAAAGTGGGAAGCTTGTCATCACATAGATGGAATGCTGAAATTCTTGCTTCTACACAATTGTTAAATGTCCAGGAACTCTAAAGTGGCTCAGTTTGCCCTTCCTTGCTCTAGGTCAGGGGTCTCCAAGCATTTTGGCCAAAGGGCCGCACCCAAATATCCGTCATGTTAAGGGCAAAAAATATTACAGTTAAATATAAAATTTAAATAAATACTTTAAAGACAGAACTCTAATCCTGAAACCCTCAGAACACAGAAGATGCAAGCAGAGGACAGGTTCAGGATGCAAACAGAGCACAGCTTTGGATGTATTCTTTTGGATGAGCCAGAAGCTACAGGCTGGAGTTTGGAGACCCATGCTCTAGTAGGCAAAGAAGTGTGGAAGATGGAACCCCTTTGTTTGGACATATGCACTCACGCCTCTGATCTTCCTTCCCTTGTGGTTACAGCTGCCATCAGCAACTCTGAATCTGAGAGAGCAGTCATGCAAATGATTAAAGAGATGAAGTGAGGTATCACAGGATGCCTGTGCAGGATGTAGTTACAAATTCTTGTAACTCAATTTGACTTACTATTCTCCTGACGTGGTCTAATCTTGCTACTCACAAAGGAGCAGGAGGAAAGTGGCAACCATGTTTTCACTGAACAAAGTTGGGTGCTTACTCATTGCGAGCCCTGCACAAAGAGAAAGGTCCTTGCCTTCCCTCCTTTCCTGTGACCAATAGGGAGAGTGGCAGTTTTTATCCTTTCATTCTATTCAGAGGGCCCTGGAAGAAAGAAAAGCTTTCTGCCTTCTCTGCAACTCTGCAGAAAATGGAAAAAAAAATCATGTTTTATATAACTTTAGAGGAGGAAGAACAGATGGGAGTAGCTGATCTTGGTCACATACACATAGTTTGGGATTCATGGCCACAGGTACACTGCAATAAAAATGAATCAAAGTTTCATTCACTGTCCTCTTTAAATATAAAGTTCTTGTTCAGTCACAACTTCCATTAAAGGAGAAATAGTCAAGTTACAAAAGAGAATTCGGAAAAGTGTATCAGCTTTTAGCAACAGGCACAGATATCGTAATTCTTCATGAAAGTCATTGTTTCCTGTCCAATACTGTTTAATGCTTGATCTTGGTGATCCTTTGGATAACTCTACATAAAAAAGACATTGATGGCATAAATGCCACTTGATATTCAAAGCAACCTTAGATTAACATGTCTAGTTAAAGGTTGGGGGGAACCTGGTTGGGGGGGAACCTGACTTGCCCTACAATCCAGAGTAACTACGGGAGCACGTAAGAGACATTACGTGTACCCGTAGTTACTGCACCACCTAGTGAAAACCTATGGGAAATTCATATTGCAATCCAGAGCAAATTGTTCTTATACCGGAGCAAGGACTCCCCGTAGTTACTCTGGATTGCACCCTATGACTAAAGAGCAGGGACTTAGACAAGTACAGTACTCAAAGCAGTATGCTTGTTTAGTTAATACCATGTCAATTATGAACAGCTCATGAAAGCACTTTTCCAATACTTGATTAAAAACTCTCCAATGCACCAGCAATATAAAAAGGCTCAACAGTATCCCCTTGCTTCTCCTGAGAGTACAATTACATTAGAAAATTGCTCAACTCAGTTGGACTAGAACTAACCGATAAAGTCTTTCCCCACGACCAAGTCTTGCTGTCTCACCTGAATTCAATGATGATATATAATTTTGTTTTAATGTCTAATTATTGTCATGGTGCAGCTGCATTACCATATTAGTCCCTCAGTATAATAGTACAGCTGTATTATGGCAATAATTAGCTGTTACCCCAAATCAAATTCTGTCCTTGTACCCATCTCAACATAATTCCAATTACGGGAACAAAAACGATGCTTTGGCTCTTGGAGAGTTATATTAGAAAAATAATATAGTGCTTTAGTTGTATATCTTTGTTGTAGCATTTCTGTTGTAAAAAGAAAAGTGTAACTTGCCAACACACAATACGTGTTGCCACTCAGAAGAAAAAGAATGTAAATATAGCCAACTGGACCTTTCACTTCTTCATATCTATTGGAAACAGTAGCTACCTATAGCCAAGCCAGATATGATAATGATTGATCCATGATATCAAAAACATATTTGTTGCTCTTGAGTAGAAAGGAGAATAGGATAAAATAAAACAGCAAAAAGGTTTGCTTGTGAGAAATACAGAATACAGTTTATCTCCCTTCAAGTCTGCTTCCTTTGATTAAGCACGTACCTCTGTCATTGCCACATGTAGTTTGAACATCAGCCCTTTTCTCAAATCATGAAGCTTATATGTAGATGAACCTCTTAGCAGTCTGATAAGCAGTCTGATTCATAACTGCTAGGGTGCAAAGTTAATATGCAGACAATGCCAAAGACAACTGAAAGAAGTTGTCCATCATGAATCCATTTTTTTAAAATGTTAACTAACACCCAACAGGGACAGTGCAGTGCAAATAGATAGCAGCTACCTTAATAGTAGCAGTAATACTTTCCAGCTAGTTGTCTCTTCACAGTTCACTTAACTCTTCCTGCTTGACATCCTATCACACAAATTCAAAACAAAATATCCAGCATTTCATACAAATGAACTTTTAAAAATAATATATATTCATGTAGATATAAAAAATAATACACCTCTCTCTTTAAAGGGGTTTTTAAGGCAGCAATCCTACGTAAGGCTGCAATATGATTGCTTCCTATAGAACTTTTCAGTTTTTGTCTCACAACCTTCTTACAGTGCTAGGGTGTGTTTTAATATTTTAGGACAAGTTTGTGAAGCAAAGGTTAAGACTTCCATCAATACACAGATCTTGATTAAAGCTCTAGCAGCACATTCAATAGGTAGTGCTCATCTTTAGCGCTCACCCCTATTAGTGAGGAGCGAACAGGTGCTCAACACCCATTTTTCTCCAAAGATCTAATTCTGAAAATGTGATCTTCCCCCTCCCTATCTGGCTATGTCATGTATGTTTCACACCAAGGAACAGCAATTAGACATTTGGGATATGCAAATAATTTACAAGAGATTTTTAACTTTTTACTTTTGTTTTTGAAGAGATTAGGAGCATTGAGTGTATATTTTCTGACTGTGACAGAGACTTCTTTTTATTGACATGAAAAAGAGAAGATAATGCTGTTCATTATCACCAATAACGAACAGCTTATTTTCCGCAGCAGTGGGAAAGGCCTGGTGTGCCTGGCTGCTTCTGCTGTAGGTGTGCCACCTGCCCACTTGCGTGAGAAGGCTTGTGGGGTGGGAGAGCTGATGGCCAGCTGAGGGAAGGAAAGGGATCTCCTCCAGCCCCAAAGGTCCTGGGGTAGCCCAACAGCGACAGGGCAGCCAGAAAGAAAAGGCAGACAGGCCAAAAGAGAAAAGGGGGGAAGCAGCAGAAAAAATGAATAAAATAGCAAAGGATAGAGAAAAGAAAGATGAGCAGAGAGCTTCCAGGAAAGCAACCTGCCACCAGCTAGGCAGGACTGGACTGGGACAAGGGGACACACTTCCTGAAGGAGAAGTCCAAATCTGGCCTGCCTCCTGGTGGGTGAGGGGCAACTATGCAGTGACAAGTGTCATCCCTCCTTCCTCCCAGAATAGGAGATTCAAGGTAAGAATTGCTTTTGTTAGCCATTCAAAACAGGAAATGCACTTTATGTGCAAATGATTGTGCAGGAGTCAACCACTGCTTGTCTATAGACCTGCTGTATTATCAAAATGTTTTAAAATGTTGCAAAACAATTTTACTTTCACTTTAGTGGCTAATTTGGTTTTTCCCCCAAGCAATAATAGTATGGGATATTATTTATTTCTCTGGGTTATTAGATTTCTATTGAAATACAACAGATTGAAAATTTAGTTTTAAGATGTTATATTTCTAACTTAATTCTAGCTTAACTAATTATATGTTAAATTATTTAGTCTTCAGAAATGTTAATATTATTCACCTCTGGCTGCTTCCACTTACACTTCCTTAATTAATGAAGTGAAGGACTAGTGAGGAAATCAAAATAATTTATGTCATTTACTGGCTGTCAAGTATTTTTGAAGCGTGTAGTTTGAGGGTAACCATCATTGTTTTGAAAGGTCTGAGTGCATACAAAAATATTTTGATATCCACGGTGAAATTACTGGACATTCCAAACAACATTACTAGTCCTAATTTTTTTAAACAAATGAAGAACCTAAATTTTGCAGCAAAATTTTGCAGGGTCTTTATTAAAAACCAGATAACAGGTGTTCACCAAAGTATTTGTTTTCAGACCTACCAAATCCAATTCAAATCCCAATGTGGAGTATTTCCCCTACATATAGGGTGCAATCCTGACCTATGTCAACACAATTCATTGGTCTTCCTGTTCCCATGATGATGTCGGAAGGCAAGCACATGTCTGTGCACTGGTCTTTCCTCCCTCAGAAGTGGTGCAGAAATGTCTTACAGTACTTTTTAAACACCCCCTGGCCAGCACAGCTCAAGAGCATAGGCTGGCCTGAGGCTTAGGATCCAAAACCCTGTGCTAGTGATCCATACTTGGATCATACAATAGGATTTGAACTCCTTGTCCTTGTATGCTATTCCATTTCATCATGCCATTAAGTATCCAAGACATGTAATGAAGGTGGCACAATTCAGAACAGGATTAAGAATTTCAGTTAAGAATTTCCAAATTATTTCAAAATTCTGATGTTGGCTCAGTTTGTAATTAACTCAGACTGGAATTCAGTACTCCTCACCACTGTCCTTTTATTTTTTCCATGGTGGAACAATAAAAAAGGCTGCTGTAGCTTTCATTAGATGCTGGAAAGCTGCAATGTGGTGTTTCCATTGCCAAAATCCTCTGGAAAAGAAAGCTGGTGATATAGGAGCTTTGGGAAATTTCAATTTATAAGTATTTAGGATGTGGGGCAATGTTGCTGAAGTTTTCTTAAAGTCTACTCAAGCCTTTTTTCTGGACAGCAGTCACAATCAAGTAGATATAGCTAAACTATAGCTAACTAACTATAGCTAAACTATAGCTGTAGCTACTATAGCTATAGTAGATATAGCAATGGTAAAGGTCAAAACAAAAATGATGCTAATTTCATAATGGGTCATGGTTGAGTGAACATCTGCCTGATCCCTGTTACATGTGCATCTATTTTTCCTGTTTTCTCTTTCATGATCTCTCTCTTTCCTTCTGCCAGTGTGTATGATTGAACAATCATTTTCATTGCTTTGCCTTCATCAAGTTAACTGTCTCAGCATTTCTATATACATATATTTCAATTCTCTCTCTGATTCAGTGTTAATTTAACTGATATACTAGCTGATGGCTAATCAGTTATCGTGACAGAGGACAGTTACTGTACTATGAGTGAAAAACCGCACATTCAATATGGGTTTTAAAAAATGACAAGACAGGGAAGCAAATACCCCATTAAAGCACATCTGTTTTGTCCTTTCTAGAGGTCATGTAATCCAGAGTAATGTGAACTGTCATTACTTGTTTTGTATATTCATTCTAGTGCCTGATTTTTAAGATATATCCAAGTTCAGATTTATGGGTCTGATTAGTCAAGCTACTCTTTCTGACTGAGCTATTAACCCTTTCAGTGGAATTGGGACATTCTGTATCAGTGAGGATATACCCAAAATGCCATAGCACTGAATTCTTCCTACAGAATGGGGTGTCCTAAAATCTCTTTTCCCCGTCCTGATATTATGCAGAAATAAAATGCATGAGTATTTTTGCTTCTACCTTTTGATATCATTACTTTTCTCTGAGATATATGCACAATAAATACATTGCACACTGCGATGCTGTACACACTTTCTTGAAACTCAGTCCAACTGAATACAGTAAAATCTACTTCAGGGAAAACATGCATTGGATTGTACTACATTTTTTTTAGTTACAACTCCTGTGAAGGCATAACTTTCTATTATCCTTCATCTAAGTTCCTTCTGGTATAAAATGATGGCAGTGTATGAGTTACATCCTCTAACAAGAGAACAAATGCAAAATTTATTGCATGTAAGTGTTTTCTACATATTTCTCAGAAAAGCAAGAAAGGCTTGATACTTGTATTAGCTGGGGGGAGATTGAAAATAGAAAATTTTGGACCCAACTTCCCCTCTACAAAAATCTGAGTAGTTACTACATGATCTTCACTTAGAACTCCCTCTTGATTTCTGAACTTCATTCCTCACAGGGTTATTTTACAGTGTGTCAACAGCTTTCTTTGGGAAACAGGAGGATTCCTGTCCCCAGGCTTAATGGCTATATTTTAAAAAATGAGATACTGTTTAAAACGTAACAAAAACCTCAGACTAGTACCTGATTTTTCCACTAGCAAAGATGCTGTTTTTCAAATAAGACACTGTGGTATACCTTTATGGAGTTTCTGCCTCTTGTTCTTATTTGTTCCTGAAGTTTTTTCCTGGAGTACTATGTTAAGAGCCAATATTTTACATCCTAATCGTAAACAAATTTATCCTAGAGCACAATCCTAACTATGTCTACTCAGAAGTAAGTCCCATTGTGTTCAATGGATCTGTCAGGAGGAATGTAATGAAGAGGAGTTGATAACCCGAGAAGAGATACTCATGGACATGTTGTATCTGTCACCTTCAGATGACGAAGACAGTGGGAGGGTGAAGTGGGTCCCAATACAATTGCCTCTGGAGGAGGAGGAGACAGAGGCAGCAGAAAGTGCTGAAAGTCAGCCCAGCCCGGTCCCAGACTTCATGGAGAGATTCCAAGAAGAAGGATCCCGAGAGGAGGAACAGGAGAGACCCCCCCAATAGGAAGGACCCCAAGAGGAAAGACTGGAGGGATCCCAAGAAGCATGATCCCGAAAGGAAGAATTCTAAAGGGAGGGACTGGAGAGATCCCAAGAGAAGGGAGTGGGGAGGATGAACCAGAGGCTTAGCCAAGGAGACAATGGGCTGTGATACTAACCCCATGCCTCACCTGGATGGCCTAGTTAGCCATGGACACTGTTGCCCGAAGAGGCGGAGGACTGTGACGAGGTCTGGGCAAAGGTCTCTGGCTGTTTCTAAGGAGACTTATAGGAGGCGGCTGCGGGAGGAGAGGCTGGAGAAGGGAGTTAGAGAGCTGCCTCCAGAACCAGCACATGTTCAACTGCATCACACAGGTCTTGAGGGGAAAAGAGATCAATCACATGGGTGACAAGTGCTGGGAGAATATCAAGAAGATGAAGTACGGCTGCATCGAGAACAGCCACAAGCACAAGGTGCCCCCCAGGACATGCAGGGGTAGGAGCTGGAAGTTCTATGAGGTGATGGACAGGTGATGGACCGGGTCTTGGCCAGAAGACCTTCCTTCTTCACCCCACTCGGAACGTGAGACCTCGTGACAGGATCTTACTCCTAGGAAAGTGTGTTTAGGATTGCAGCTAAAGTCTAGAACTTTATGGTACAGGTGGGTTTTCTTATTCAGTCAATATAAGTGAATGTAATAGAAGAAAATGTAGGATACAATTTAAAAAATAAATAATAAAGGGCTGTTTCACGTACACATCCTGTTGATTAATCTAGAATTATGTGAATTGCTTTCTCCTTAAATCCTTGGGACTTTTTTCCATTTAATTTGTTTAGCAATGGGATGTTACATATCTTGACATTTGGGCAGAATCTACATAGTTAGAATAAATTGATAATAATATGTATTAGTTCATTTATCCTAGTTCATTAGTTCATTTATCCATTCATTTTAGAATGTTGGTGCTAAACTATGTTAGGTTTTCTTTTAAAAAATAATTGTTGGTTTTTTAAATTATGCTGCCTCATTATAACAGATTAGGATTTTGAAAAAATCCTATGCAGATTGTAACTAAAACTAAACCTAGAAAATCAGATTTTTTTCCTTACTAGGTGAATGCAACCCCTTACTAGGTAAATGCAACCCTTTCCTCTCAACCTCAGGATACAGCACAACTGCAATAGCCCAACTCATGATATGGCACAACTACGCTAGCCCAGTAAGCATGCTACCTTTTCAGCAGCAATTAGCCTAGATATCTCCTAGCCCTGTGGATTAGGCCTAACCCTCAGAACAGGATATGGCCTACTTAGGCCAGTTTAGCTGGACCATTCTCTGTGGCCTAAAGTCTGGATTGCACCCTAATGGGAGAAATATTCAGGATTTGAGTATCAAAGAAATAATGATAGTATGTCTAGTATGGAGGAGTGTCTGAGACCTACAGACTTTTGAACATCTGGCAGCCTGCTCCTAAAACACATTACATGAAGCAAGTCTGAACATCAACTAATTTCCATGTAAGTTATGCTTAGGAATGCAGTGACAGAAGGTTTGGTTGAAACCAAGTCACATCTAAACTGTTTTAAGCATCTTCTCACTGTCCATTTTGCACATTATTGTTAGATACTTTTCTGCCTGGACTAAAAATTGTTGTGCCAAGCCCAGGACAATTCCTTTTGGACATATTTAAGACATTGATCTAGTTTAATTAGTATCCCACAAAGCATTTTGGACGATTCTCAAAAATGCCAGTAGAAAGGGAGGACTTCATCAGTAACATATCAAAATCAAACAAATTTAATATATATCTTGCATATGTTACCCTGCTTTGAAAAAGCAGAAAATGCAGAGTGGCCCTTAGCTTGAACATTTTTGCAGATGGAAAAGAGGGAAGATTAGTTGAATTTGGGAGGGAAAGCAACCATTCAACATTAATGTAAACTAGAGAAATGGGATTCCTTTCTCACATAATTATGGAAGATTACAGATGGACTTACAGACTATATAAAAACAATACAACAGACAAATCTCCATTTGTCTCCACAAAATATAATCTAAGTAAAGGTTTTTCTTTTCTAGAAACTTCTAGAACTTATAAAAAATCAATATAGAACTCCAAAGGCTGGATAAATATTGTTAAAATAAAAATCTTGCTTCTGAAACTAACCTCCTTTCATCAAAATCTTGGATGGAACGCCTGATAAAATCCTAAGATAGCAACAAATCCAAATTCAGAAAAATTTTCAAATCATTCTCCAAGGTGGACAGAATATGGATAATATCACTCTTAGGCCATTCATCTCAAATGAATAAAAGAACAGAGAAAAACAAAAACTGAGACACCTTTCTCCTCTTTGAAACAAAACACTGGGGTCAGCTCATCCTTCTACCTTGCTACTTGGAAGTAGGGTAACTAATCTTAACAGTCCTTATCTAAAAACACATTTGTGTATGTGTGTGTGTGTGTGTGTCTATCCATGTACACACATCCACACACATACATATATTCAGTTACATAATTGAGCAGGTATTAGTGGCAGTGTATGCAAAACAAAAGAAAACAAAAATTTCTTTAACAAGGTTACTCTTTTGTTTTTGTTTTTTTTACACAAATACTATGGTAAATATATTTTTTTAAAAAAATCGGCACTCTATCTGGTAAACACCACTTCTGTCCCTCTATAAAATTCTGAATTAAAAAAACTTGAGAGCTCTCTTAGTTACACCCACCCACCTTCCACTTGACTTCCTTCCACAAGACTAAATCTTGATGCAGCCTTTTCTATTTTACTCCCAGTTTGTGGGAGTTAAAATCCTTTACTTGTATTTAGCAAACGAGTTGGGAAAAAACCTCTTAAAACCTTTCTTTTTGTTATTTCTCTTTGATATTTGTAAAAGTCCCCTTGATTGTGCTGAGGCTCTAGGCTCAGCAAAGACAATAAATTACAAAAAGCCACCTTTGCTCACCTCTGTTTCTAGTTTTTGATGAAAGATGGTGTTGGTGTTAGTGGGGGGAAAGAAGTTGGGAATCATGAATCAGAATGTGTGGAATGGAATAGGACCCACAAGAGGAACCTATGATTCTCCTTCCCCATCCTGCAGGGACTCCACACCATCCAACCCAAACTCCATTGCCCCTCTCCACAGCCCTTTCCTGTTATAGCAAGACTAATGGTGGAAACCAGTAGGGCCTGTTTTCTGTGGTTGTTGCTCAACCATATGGTTCTATTCCACAGATTTAACTGGATACTGTGAAGTCCAAAGTGGTCAGAACTGTGAATCTGTCCATTGAAACACTGCAAGCGGTGTACTTACGACAGTAGGCCTTGTAGATCTCATAATATATTTCTGCCTTTGTTGATTTTTTTTGTAGTGCTCTTCACAAGTGACAAAAAGATTTTTTTTAAGTTTTTTTGTAGTAAAGAAGGGTTGTATTTAGAGGCCAGTAGCTGAAGATCCAGCCAGTAGATCTCCTGAAGCACTATCTGGCCTTAAGGCCACCATCAAAGGAAGGCTGAGGTAATTACTATTCACTCAGCTTCCAGAAATGTAATGTACCAGCAGGCAAAAAACAGTTCTTCATGTTGTACAAAAACGAAATGAAATAAACAAAAAGTAAAAATGAAAAAAATTCTTAAAATTCTAGTGCCATAGCTTTATGTTGTTGTTGTTTCTCTGGTTGGATTTTGTTCATAACAGAGAACAGATTTTACTTATCCATCTGAAACATGCATCCTCATGTGGTCATTGAAATGCTCAATTTGGTCAAACTTAGCTGGACAGACAGAGCAGACATATGTGGTTCCCTCCGTGCAGGCCATCACTCCAGCAGGCAGAGCCCTTGCACCAGTGCCTGTTGTGCTAGGTGTTCCATTAGTGGCACTGTGCAGGGCCACATGTCTTTCAAGCAGGGTCTTGTGTGAGAATTTTTTCTTGCAGATGTAGCATTCATATGATTTCTCCCCACGATGGAGTCGCATGTGCACATTTAGGGAGCTCTTCTGTGTGAAACGCTTGTTACAGATGCTGCATTGGTAGGCTCTGACACCAGTGTGAGTCACCATGTGTTTGATTAGGTAATCCTTTAGGGAGAAGGATCGCCAACAAATGCTGCATTGGTGGGGCTTCTCTCCTGCATATTGGCATAAATAAAAGAAACAAGGAGGGAGAAAGAACCAGAAAAAAATTAGCACCAACTCGACAAACCAACCAGCATTTGGCTAAAATTTCTGCAACAATATTGTCAGTCAAATTGCATTGATTGACAGTGCAATCCTACCCCCCACCAGTGAGGGGATTCAAAGAAATTAACAACCGGTTCTATGCCCATTTGGCAGCCACTTTTAAATGGCTATTTTTAAACTTTATATGTCCTATCTCTTGTTAACAACCGGTAATATAGAGTAGGTGCGAACCTGCTGGAGCCCACCACTGCCCCCCACCCATTAGGCCAGCATGTAGGTTGGAAGTGTCACATGAGAGAGTGCCACACTGGAAAAGTCCCATGTGAGCTGGGAGTGTCATAAAAATGCCATTTGTACCACTCCGGGAGGAATTAGGCCAGTACACAGATATGGGCTGACCTCCCCACAGTACTGCAGGAATGGAGAGAATCTTGCCCCTGTATTTCCCCCATACACTGCAAACATTCGCAGTGCTCTCAATTTCTTTGGAATAGTACAGGAATCACTGTATTAAGAAATTTTTTATAGAATGTTTTCCTATCTTGGACAGGGTGTTAAACTAGAGGGTGTATAGTTGCATTTTGAATATTTAAATATTATTAATATGTACTATTACACAGTCACCAGGTGTTTAACTGGAATTGGCTCTACTGTAATTCGGTTCCTATCTAAGGTACTGGAAATCACAAAGGTATAGCCTCAATATGTGTGAAGTTCCTGGGAGCACTGCTTTTGTTGACTGGGCAGTTGTGATCTTCTGGAGGCCCATTATGTTTAGATGTTCCTGGAGATAAATAGATCCAAGAGCGCCTAGAATCATGTAAATCAACGCATGCCTTCCTTGAGAAACTGGAACTGAGAAGTTCCCAATTTGAAAACTACACAAATTCTGCATAAGGACAGAAAGAGTAAATGCAAAACATTACTGGGCTCAAGATTCAGGAATATACAACATGGTACAGAATGCTGATGCTGATGCTAATAATAATAATAGAAAGCTGGCACAATAAAATATTGCATGGACATTATACGAAAAAGCTCAAAGATAAAATTGACAATGAAAATCTTGGCTATCTGGAACTGGAACTTTAAAAAATGAAACAGAATCCTTGATATAGCAACCCAAGAGCAGGCTATCTGAACAAATGTAATAAAGGCCAGATTTGTTAAATTGTCTAATAATGCAAAATGCAGGTTGTACAAAGATGCTGAAGAAACAATAGACCACATCCTGAGTTCCTCCTGCAAGAAGATTGCACAGACTGATTATAAGTGCAGGCATAATATAATGGCCCAAATGCTCCATTGGAATTTATGTGAAAATTATAACATTAAAACAGTAGAAAACTGGTGGGAGCATAAACCAGAGAAAGTGATGGAAAATGACACAGTGAAGATCTTGTGGGACTTTTGTATCCAAACGGATCAAGTCTTGGCACACAACAAACCAGTCATCGAAAAAAATAAAGTAACCATCATTGATGTGGCAGTACCTGGTGACAGTCAGACTGATGAAAAAGAAGAGAAGAAAATCAATAAATATCAGGATTAGAGAATTGAAGTTCAAAGAATATGGCACAAACCAGCAATGGTTATGTCTGTGATTATTGGCGCTTTGGGTGCAGTCCCAAAAGAACTTAAATTCCACCTAAAACAGCTTGGCATTGGCAAGATCACCATTGGGCAGATTCAAAAAGCAACCCTGCTTGGCTCAGCAAATTATACGGAAGTTACGTCCCTGGTTGGGACTAGTGATTGGGAATCGACTAGTGACCAGCTAAAGAACTGGCTGCTGTGACCATGTAATCAGTAATAATAATAATAATAATAATAATAATAATAATAATAATAATAATAATAATAATAATAATAATAATAATAGGATAAGACCTGGTTGTGGCTCACGAGTGGAACACTGAAGAAGGAGACGGAAGGCCTGATACTTGCTGCCCAAGAACAGGCAATCAGGACAAATGCCATCAAGGTCAGAATTGAAAAATCAACCCATGACCCAAAATGCAGGCTCTGCAAAGAAGTGGATGAAACCATTGACCACGTTCTAAGTGGCTGCAAGAAGATCGCGCAGACTGACTACAAACTGAGGCACAACTCTGTTACTCAGATGATCCACTGGAATCTATGCCAAAAGTATCATCTGCCAGTGGCATAAAATTGGTGGGACCACAAGCCTGAAAAAGTGGTCGCAAATGAACATGTTAAACTTCTGCGGGACTTCAGGATACAGATGGACAAGGTCTTGGAACACAATACTCCAGATATCACCATCATAGAAAGGAGTAAGGTGTGGCTTGTTGACATTGCCATACCAGGTGACAGTAGAATTGAGGAGAAACAACTGGAAAAGATCTCCTGCTACCAAGACCTAAGAATTGAATTACAGCGAATCTGGTGTAAGCCGGTGCAGGTGGTTCCAGTGATAATTGGCACACGGTGCAGTACCGAAAGACCTTGGCAGGCACCTGAAAACTATTGGCATTGACAAAATATCACTGCCAACTGCAGAAAGCTGCTCTTCTGGGATCATAATGAATTATATGCCGCTACATCACACAGTCCTAGACTCTTGGGAAGGGTCTGACTGGTGATGTGAATGAAACCAGCATGAAATTGTTCGCTGTGTATTTATGGATGATGATGATGATGATGATGATGATGATAATAATAATAATATCTGATGCCTTAATATAAAATCTTGACAGAAATAATATCTGATGCCATACAGGATCATTTAGAGAAGAACAATTTGTTCCCTACTGAAGAAAAAGGAAAGAGGCAAAACTCAAAAGGAACAAAAAACCAGCTCCTAATTGACAAGATGATCCTTGAAAATTACAAACAAAAGAAAACAAAGTTACATGTTGCCTGGATTGATTACAAAAAGGCTTTTGATTTACTTCCACATAATTGGATACTCAAGTCCCTAGAAATGATTGGAATTAGCAACAATATCAAACAGTTTGTAGAACAATCTATGGCTCTATGGAAAACACAGTTAATGTTAAATGGAGAAAATGTGGGCAATGTCAACATTCAGTAAGGCATATTCCAGGGAGATTCACTTTTCCCATTACTATTTGTGATTACATTGATACCACTGACCAAAATACTCAACAAAATAGGCTATGGATATCAGGTTTTAAAGCTACTGACAAAGCTCAACCATCTACTTTACATGGATGACCTCAAACTGTATGGGAAGTCACAATCTGAAATTGAATCACTGCTAAATACACTTCGGATTTATAGTACTGAGATATCAATGGAATTTGATTTAGAAAAGTGTGCCACTTTGTCACCAAATCGTGGAAAACTTATGTCTATGGACAGAGTGAAGATGCCAAACAATAGTGAAATAAAAAGTCTTGAACCAGAAACTGCTTATATGGCATACTCCAAGCTGACATTAAACACAGAGAAGTCAAGACTATGGTAGCCAAGGAATACATCAGAAGAGTCTGGAAAATTCTAAAATCAAAACTCAGTGCTGGCAATACCATCTGAGCTATCAATACATGGGCTGTACCAGTGGTTCAATATACTGCCGGCATAGTTAAATGGACTCAAACAGATTTACCCTACAATCAAGAGTAACGACGGGAAGACGTAAGAGGCACTTACTCTGGATTGCTCTATGCATTTCCCATATGCTTCCCATAGGTGGAACCGTAACTACGTTGGTGTAAAAGTTCCTGTAGTTACTGTGGATTTCCTTAGAGAACTCGGACAGGAAAACCCGAAAAATAATGACCATCCTCCAACTACTACACTCACAAAGTTATGTAGATAGATCATATTTGCCACGTAACGAAAAAGGATGGGGCATGATTCAAATCCAACAGTCAGTGGAAGAGGAAAAATGATCCATGGCAGAGTATTTAAGGAGAAGTCAAGAAGAACACTAAAAAGAGGCTCACAAAGAAGGCATCCGAAAGTGTGATGAAACAAAATGGGATTACAAAGTGCAGATGGTTAAGAAGAGACAGGTGGAGATATAAGGCAATGCATGGGCAATACCTTGAACAACATTCAAGAGAATACTAATATCTCTTAAAGAAAATTTATTAAGATGTTTTATCATTGGTATTATTCTCTGGAGCTTTTAGCTAAAATGGACCATAGTGTATCAAACAAATGCTGGAAATGCAATGCTGCCATAGGTTCATTTTATCATGTTTGATGGACAAACAGGTCAGTGTTCTGGAAAATGGTGCATAAAATATAAACGGAAATTTTAAATTGTCATATCCCTTTTGTTCCAGAGATTTTTTATTGAATATAATACCAAAGCACTTAGGTAAAGATTGTAAACATGTACTGATTCACATATGTACTGCAGCTAGACTCATGTTTGCGCAAAATTGGAAGAAATGTCTAATACCAGACAAGGAGATGGTAATTGATAAAATTTATGAAATTGTTGAGAAGGATGTCCTGACTGAAGGACTGATAGAGATGATGGAGAAATTACAAAAATTACAAAAATTACAAACCTTTTTATGTTTGGTTAATGTTGTAACATTTATATAATAGAGATAAAGGTAGATATGTCAGTCAGGAAATTATGAATATTGACTATGTAGAGTGATTTGAATTATTAATAAGAGAATTTTAAGTAAGAAAATACAGTGGCACCTTGCTTAACAAGTGCCTTGCTTAACAAGTGATCCACATAACAAGCAAAAATTTCTCTGAGATTCTGTCTCATATAACAAGTGTTGCTTCATTTAACAAGCACACTCGGCAGTTGGAGCAGACGCGCTGGCCAGCAGCCCTTTTAAAAAGTGACATGGCTGCCTAGAGAGTCTGCCCATAGCGAAAGCAACACTTCTACACTGTTCCTCCTGTGGCCGGGCGTCCACTGGGCAGAGGGAGAGAAGAGCAGTGGAGAAGAGGGAAGCAGCTCAGGGATAGCCAGAAAGGGAGCAGGGGAGAGAGAGGCTCCGGATGAAGAGAAGGAGAAAGTGGGGAGACACTTTGAAAGTGTCTTTGATTGCAGCCTCCTAAACATGTCTACCCAGAAGTAAAGCCCCATTGTGTTAAATGGGGCTTACTCCCAGGAAAGTATCTTTAGGATTTCAGACTAAGTAGACTTCATAGGATCATGCACATTGAATGCATTTTTTTGAATTCAATTCCAGTGTTTTGTCATCATTTTTACATCCAGTTAGTATTTTTATATGAATATTTTGGCGGCTGTGGAACCAGTTGTCTGAGTTTCCATTTCCAATGAGAAAATCTGCTTGACGTAAGGGCTTACTCCCAGGAACATGTCTTGCAGCCTCCTAACCATGTCTACCCAGAATAAGCCCTAAATCTAAGTGCATTAGATTTGATGGTTAATTAATTGTGTTAAATGGGGCTTACTCCTAGGAAAGTGTCTTTAGGACTGCAGCCTAAGTAGACTTCATATGATCATGCATGTTGAATGTATGTATTGAATTCAAGTTCTGTGTTTTGTCATCATTTTCACATACAGTTAATACTTTTATATGAATATTTTTTGGGTTGTGGAATCAATCATCTGAGTTTCAATTATTTCCTATGGGAAAATCCGCTTGACATAAAGAGCGTTTCACATAACAAGCATGATTCCGGAATGAATTAAACTTGTTATGTGAGGCACCACTGTATGTTGATTGTAAGTAAGATAATTAAGCAGGCCTCCGTCAGTCTTGAGAGACTATGGTATCGCACTCGGTGCTGCATACGCTGCATGCCAAGCACGAAAGCCTGGGTTAGATTGTTATGGAGGATAGGCTTTTACCCAAGCAGCAAATCCCCCCTCTCCATGCCACTGAATTAGTCCAATGGAAAGGCAGAGCCAATACGATTGGATCCAGCTGGCGTTCCAGAGCTGGGCTAAGGACAGGAGCTCACCTTGTCTTGTGGGGCTGACCTGGGTCTTGAACCCTGGCCTGCTTGTTAACAGGCACAGTGTCTTAACCACTTGTGCCACCCACAGCCCACAATTAATTGCATATAAACTGGATGTATAAGAAGCTAATGAGAAACTGTACTGGAAGAACCTTATGTGTCAGAACTTTTGTTACCATACCCTTGCTGTCTTGTACAAACTTTCCCTTTCCCATATATGAAATCAATAAAATAAAAAAAAATTAAAAAAGAGAATACTAATACTGATAACAAAGCAACATGGCAATGGGTGAGGAAAGGAACATTAAAGAAACAGAAGGGCAGATACTAGCACAGCCCAAGAACAAGTACTGCAAACAAATGCAATAAAGGCCAAAATAGACAAGAGCCAGAAAGAAAGCAAGTGCCGGCTGTGCAAGGAGGCCGAAGAAACAGTGGAATGCATCATCTGTGGCTGCAGAAAGATAGCGCAAACGGACTATCTGGAAAGACACAACAAAGTGGGCACCATGGTACATTGGAATCTGTGCCAAAAGTACAACCTAGTCACAACCAAGAACTGGTAGGACCACAAACCAGAAAAGATAGTCCAGAATGAACAGGCCAAAATCCTGTGGGACTTCCGTATTCAAACTGACCGCCACTTGGAACATAATACACCAGACATCACCATAGTTGAGACATCACGTGGATGAGACATCACGGTAGTCTGGATAATTGACCCTGCAGTAACCAGAGATTGTCGGCTTCAAGAGAAAGAACATGAGAAGATCACATGGCATAAGGGACTACAGATAGAAATTAAGAGAATCTGGAAAAAGAAAACCACTGTGATTCCAACAATAGGTGCTCCTGGAGCCATTCCATTAAGTCTCCAGGAACATCTAAACTTAATGGTCCTCCAGATGATCACAACTGCCCAGTTACAAAAAGCAGCACTCCTGGAAACTTCACACATATTGAGATGATACCTTTGTGATTCCTAATTCCTTGGATAGGAACCAAATCAGATTAGAGCCAATTCCAGTCAAACACCTGGCAACTGTGAAATAGTACATCATCATCATCATCCCAACATCATCATTATCATTATCATCATCAACAACAACATTTTGCCTACATTAGTCTGATAGAAGAATTATCCTCCAAACCAACTGTGATGGAATAAATGTGTTTCCTTACTGGGCTCACAAGCTTAGCCACAAATGAATGGACCACACACTCACCTGTATGAACAAACATGTGCTTGACATAATTCTGTTTGGCGGTGAAAGTCTTGTTGCAGAGGGTACACTCGTAAGGCTTTTTTTCACCCTGCCCACCTGCTGTACTGTGGCCTGCAGAAGGAGCCAGGGGCTGTGGGGCTGGCAGTTGGGCAGTGAAAGTTGACAGGCCAGGCTGGGACACTGTCACAAATTGTGTCTTTTGGCCTAAGGGCTGGGGCAGACTGAAGAGGAAAGGCTTAGGGCCACTGCCAGCAGACTGTGTAGTAAAGAGTGCAGGCAGGTAGGTATTGCCAGCTGTGCCTATGACTTGTGTGTTGCTGGTCAGCGTCAGCGGCATCCTCAGATTGCTGGTGAGAGTTTCTGTCTGGTGTAAGTAGAGCTGGGTACTTGGCAATGGTTGGGCAACAGTTGTAGTGACAGAAGGCTGCAAGGTCCCCTTTTCAGTACTGGTGCTTATGGTGAGCACTGTGCTGTCCCTTTCAGTGTCGTTGCCTCTCTCTGGTGAGGAAGAATTGGCAACTATGTGCTGCTGCTGAGTGCCTTCAGCAGAAGCATCAATTTGTTCTGCTTGGGAAGTCTCTTGTTGACCTTCTCGGCTGAGACTAGGCATAAACTGCTGTTCAACAGAATCAGGTTCAGTGCCAATGGAGGAACTGACTCCAGAGTCAAAGCTCTCCCCCTTGGGCTCACTCTCAGTGCCTTCTGCTTGATCAGTATCCTCAGTGCATTCTTCAGATTCATTGCGCTCTAGAATTTGTACTCTCTGTTGTCCATAGTAGTCATAGTCATCATCCATTTCTTGCTTGATGTGAATATTGCCCATCAGGGTTTGGATCCGAACTGGACGTGGTTGCTTACGGCAGTGTGTTGTTTCTGGAGTGGTGGCGAGATACCGCTCCATTTGCTGTGAGCGCTCATGTATTCGTGTAATCCAGCTTGGGTCCTCTATGTGATGGTCTCTAGAAAGTCCCAATGCTGTTTCATGGTGGCTGACCACTGCTCCACTGTAGAATGAGCGCTCTCCACTGCCATTCTGCATAGAACAGGCATACAGAGCTGAGTAGATCCTGTCCACGCTGTGTTGCGAGTGGCTCTGAAGATAGCCAGACTCTGTGTCGCTGCTCTGCCCTGAAGTGGCTGATTCAGGAGTTCCTCGGGGTGTCTCCTGAGCAGAATCCTGGATCACTGGATAGATGTCACCCACATTCTGTGAGACAATGCGTGTGCACTCATCAATCACAGTCTTGATCTGCAGGATGCTTGCTGCTGTGAGGATCTGTAAGGCCTCTGACTGTGAGACCCGCAACACTCCACTGTACATGAAGTCAATGAGCTTTTGCACTGACTGGACTGATACAACAGAGGGAATTTCAATGTCGCTG
Source organism: Cryptoblepharus egeriae (assembly GCA_030015325.1). Classification (NCBI taxonomy): domain Eukaryota; kingdom Metazoa; phylum Chordata; class Lepidosauria; order Squamata; family Scincidae; genus Cryptoblepharus; species Cryptoblepharus egeriae. Next base: position 73,315,701 of record JAREYC010000005.1, read on the forward strand.
TAGCCCAGTAACAGCTTGTCCTGGAAGAAGGGGCTGCCAGCCGCCAACACACATCGGTGGGCGCGCAGCATGCTCCCGTGGATGCGGACCGTCACATCACAGAAGTGGCCACGGTTGCGTTGCTCGTTGAGCGTCTCGAGCACGGAATTGCTGAAGTTGTGGAGATTGATGCTGTGAATGCGCTCTGTCATCCCCTTGCAACTAATGTTACCTGCAATAATAAAAAGCAGAAGGAAAGGTTAGAATTTGGTTGTTGCATGATGTTTATATAGAAAAAAAACTACTGTACTTAGTTGTGCACACACAAACTGTAATTTTTGCTAGCCATCAATAATAAAAACTAATTTAATGTTAGTCTAAGAGATAATCATCTCTGCAGTAATTTTGGGTGGAAGGGAAGAACATCCCTTCCTCAAGTTTCAGAAAAACAGCAGCAGTCAACATATCAACAGGTTGGAGAGACCTCCTACTGCCCCTTCAGTTATCTATCTTTGTTCAAGGAAGTGGGTAAAAATATGGAATAGGGAATAGGGAAACTGACCAAAGCTGTTGATGAGATGTTAGCCCAAGCAGCAGGAAATTCTCCCAAAGCCATCAGTAATTCCTCCAAATTCTAAATCTCTTGGAGCAAACTATATAAACCCCCCATGAAGGTAAGACATAAGAGTGATCTTAATCTTTCTAACACCCATATCACCATCTACCTACCCAACAGTAAATGCTAATAGTGCAATCCCATCTTGCATTGGAGAAAGGAGACCAGTACAACTGCACTGCATGGAGTGCAAGAGTGGGCTGCTGCTGTGTTTCCATAGGGTAAGGGGAACCTTTCCCCCTTACTTTGGATAGCGCTGAAGTGGCCTCAATGAGCCATTTCAGTAGCACAAATTTGAATGGACCACAACAGCCCCTGATTGCTCCATTGTGCCCAAGGTACCATTTACCTGTGTACCAGTTCCCTGACCCTTTTCAAATTTCTTTGTGCCTGTCTTTTAGACAGTGACTCCATTGTCACTGTCTAAAAGTGGCCTCTTCGGTGCGGGGTGCCACAAGGTTCCATTCTATCCCCCATGCTATTTAACATCTACATGAAGCCGCTGGGAGAGGTCATCCGGAGGTTTGGAGTGAGGTGTCATCAGTACGCCGATGACACCCAGCTCTATCTCTCCTTTCCTCCTGAGTCCAAGGAGGCAGTTGAAGTCCTGAATCGTTGTCTGGAGGCAGTGGGGGACTGGATGAGGGTGAACAAGCTGAGATTAAATCCTGATAAGACAGAGGTTCTACTGGTACGGAAGTCCTCCACTCGGGTATTGGAATATCATCCTGTTCTGGATGGGGTTGCACTCCCTTTGAAGGAGCAGGTTCGCAGCTTGGGGGTTCCTCTGGATTCGCAGCTGCTCCTGGAGTCCCAGGTGGCAGCTGTGGCCTGGGGAGCCTTTGCTCAGCTTCGGCTGATCCGCCAGCTGCAACCATACCTGAGTTGCTCGGATCTGGCCACGGTGACCCATGCCCTAGTGACATCGAGACTAGATTACTGTAACGCGCTCTACGTGGGGCTGCCTCTGAAGACGGTCCGGAAGCTGCAATTAGTCCAGAATGCGGCGGCCCGTGTGGTTGCTGGGGCTTGTCGGTTCGACTCTGTCAGGCCACTGCTTCAGTGACTACACGGGCTGCCCATTCGTTTCTGGGCTGAATTCAAAGTGCTGGTCCTGACCTTTAAAGCCCTAAACGGCTCGGGTCCAGGGTATCTGAGGGCCTGCCTTCTTCTGTACAATCCGACCCGTCACCTAAGGTCATCTGAGGGGGCCCTACTGACTGTGATGCCACTAAAAGATGTGAGAGGTGTGGCGGCCAGAGATAGGGCCTTCTCGGTGGTGGCACCCCGGCTTTGGAACTCCCTCCCCTTTGAACTGAGAAAAGCTCCCTCGATACAGAGCTTCAGGCTGAGCCTTAAAACCTTCTATTTTAAAAAAGCATTTTAAATGGGGCAGAGGTGGGGGGACAGTTGTTTTTATTATTTTTTACTGTTTTTAACAAATATTTTTAATCTGCATGTTTTTTATTCAATTTAATTGTATTTAATTATATTTTAATGGTGTTTTAATCTTTATTTATGAGCTATTTTAATGATGTTTTATTCCCTGATGTCAGCCACCTTGGGCTCCCCCTTGCGGGGGAGGAAAGGCGGGATATAAATCGATTAAATAAAATAAATAAATAAATAGTGTGACAGTCCACTGAAATGGAAACTATCTTCTCTAGCATAAAATGCCATGCACATTGATGGTGCTATATCTTCTATCTATATATATATATAAAAGAGAAAAGTCACTGACTGACTCACTCACTCATCACCGCCCTGCCAAAACCACCAGCCCTAGAAGCGTGAAATTTGGGGTGGGTGTTCCTTCCGTAATGGAGGGGTGCACTAAGAACCGGTTTTCAGAAATTCCAACCAGTTTTCGGAAATTCCAACCAGATGGGTGTGAAAAGGGGCGCAACGTGTTTTCCTCCCTATACTTTGCATTGGAGAACTGATGACTCATCAACATTCCGCCCCAACCCCCGGACCTAGAAGCATGAAATTCGGGGAGGGAGTTCCTTCTGTCACATGAACACCCACCAAGAACCAATGTGGAGAAATTTAACCCGTAAGGGGCTGAAAAGGAGTGCAACATGTTTCTGTCCTATACTTAACATGGAAGACTGACCAACCTCCAGCCAATTTGGTGTTTGGTACCTGCTGCACTGGGGGGATGTTGTTCAGAGGAAGAGGTTGCACTGGAGAGGGTGCTGCGCAGGGGGGTTGCGCATGGGGAGATGCACACAGGGGGTTGATGCGCAGGGGGATGTTGATGCGCATGGGGGAACGATGCGCATGAGGAGATGTCGTGCATGGGGAGATGTTGCTCAAGGGGAGATGTTGCACATGGGGGTTGATGTGCATGGGGGAATAATGCACATGGGGGTTGATGCACATGGGAGGTTGATGTGCATGGGAGGTGCGCATGAGGAGATGATGTGCATGGGAAGATGTTGCTCAAGGGGAGATGTTGCGCATAGAGGTTGATGTGCATGGGGGAATAATGTGCATGGGGGTTGATGCGCATGGGGGGTTGATGCGCAGGGGGATGTTGATGCACATGGGGGAACGATGCGCATGAGGAGATGTGCATGGGGAGATGTTGCTCAAGGGGAGATGTTGCGCATGGGGGTTGATGTGCATGGGGGAATAATGCACATGGGGGTTGATGCACATGGGGGGTTGATGTGCATGGGAGATGTGCATGGGGAGATTATGTGCATGGGGGACTGTTGCGCATGGGGGAACTGTTGCACATGGGGGTTGGTGCGCTTGGGGGAATGATGTGCATGGCGGTTTGATGTGCATGGTGATTTGACATGCATGGGGCATTGATGCACATGGGGGTTGATGAGCATGGGAGATGTTGCACATGGGGAGGTTGATGTGCATGGGGGAATGATGTGCCTGGGGGTTGATACGCATGGGGGAATGATATGCCTGGGGGTTGATGCGCATGGGGACAGATGCACATGGGGGACTGGTGCGCATAGGGGAAAGTTGTGCATGGGGTGTTGATGCACCGTGGGGAAATGTTGTGCAAGGGGAGATGTTGCGCATGGGGGACTGATGCTCATGGGGAGTTGAGGTGCAAGGGGGGGTTGAGGCACATGGGGGATGTTGTGCATGGGGGAAAGTTTTGCATGGGGAAAAGTTGCGTAAGGGGTGCTGATGCACATGGGGTTTTGATGCGCCATGGGGGGATGGCATATCGGGAAATGTTACTCCCACAACGCGGGTTCCCTTTTCGCTAGTAGATAATAAATGAGAAAGATAAGCAAAATAAAATAAATCCTAGTCATTGGATATATTCAAAATCATCATATTCATATTCAAAACCTTTGACAGAGGAATAGGTATGCAAATTGTAGCAACTGGATTATGGGCTTACGTATATAGAGCTTGTTACATGCAACACAAAAATGGACAGCCATTTTGCAGACTGCCAACTTCCCTAAGTGGTGCCGGCCCCATAGGGTTTCAAATGCATGTTTGAAAAGACAAGGTTAAATACTCCCTCTTCCTATAACTTTTCCAATTTCAAATTCCCCCAAATCCTGCATCAGAGCATACACAGATTTGTGTATAATGTGTAATTAGCATCTTGTGTGGCCAAGAGTGCATGATCATCAGGAGGACTCTTCGCTGGACATACAGGATAGTGGCTCTTGAGGAAAAGCTAGGCAGCTGTTGGAGACGAAGTAAAGCTATGAAATAAAGCTTCTGGAGTAAGCAGCCTATTAGATTAAGAATGGATTTTACATTTATTTTTGATATGGCAAAAACCAGCAAGAAGCAATCTTTATTCAAACATTTGCTATTCCCTCTGACTACGCCCTCTCCTGGTAAGATTTGATATTTACCATATCCTCAAGCATTCCAATTTTTCCAGTGTAAAGGAAATCTATGCAATCAAGAACAGAAATACTAGATCTCCCTGGAGATCTGTACAAACAAAAGAAACGCTTGCCAATAGAAAATGACATGGAGATGTCATTTTGTCAAAAATTAACACAAGAATCAGGCTTCAGTAGTCCAAGCAGTGAGAGGCCTTCTATTCCTCTAGAATTCACATTGACAGTTAGGTTTCATATATGCTAAATCACCATTTATCAGTTTCAGATCTAGGAGAAAGGCTGAAAAAAATACTTAATAAATAAACAAATTTAACAAACAACGCATCAACGACTTGTGTGAAAAGCCATAAATAATTTTCTTTACATACAAAACCACAGTAAAGAAATGTAGGAAAAATAAAATTTAATTGCTAAATATATGCATTCATATTCATTTCCTCACTCACCTAATTGTCACTGCATCTGCAAATCCAGAACAGAGAGAGAGAGAGAGAGCGAGCGAGAGCAAGAAAAAAGTCTTATGTTTCATTCTGTTCCCAGACCTGCCACTCTTTTAAAGTTAATACAGTGGGAAATGTTTCTGTGGAATTGAAGTGTCCTTTGTTAAGCAATCCGCTTTTGCCCAGTGAATATCAACACAGAAACCCCAATGGACTCTTCATGAGAAACTACTGTAGGAGGGTTTGCTCCTTTTTGTGAGAGCAAGTCCTGATTGAAGGTGTATTCTGAAAGGCACAGGAATGAAAGGGTGTGAAAATGCAAGGGCTATTCTTAGTCAGGCAAGCAATGAATGGCCATACAGGCCATGAGAGGGAGGGTGGAGGAACATTACAGATTATACACATGTGCATACTTTTGGAATAGTGGCAGGACAAGGGGATTTCATTCTGTATGTGAGGGTTTGGAAGATGTTTTGTTCTCCCTTTAAAACTTACTAATAAAGAGCCAGGAATATGCATGTACTGTTTGAGAAAGAAATGTCAGAATATGGCAGACCTTTTTTGTTACACGACTACTCTAAAGGAAGAGTCAGGCACAGATTTCTGAATGGTAGAACAATTAATTGTAGTGTTTGAGTATGCATGTAAAGTTACTCAGAGCTGAAGAGCCTAGTAATTATTATTTACAAAGGTGATTCAGGATGTAGATCCACATGTCTGTTAAGAAAAAAATGCTAGTTGTTAGTAAACTGTTTTCTCAAAGTTAAGCTGAACTGATTTCCATAGCTGCCCTTGTGCTATAAAATACTGTATATACAGTATATAGACAAGGGCACCTGCATGCCATTATAAAGTAAAGAAAGTTATTCAGGTATAATTTGTATTCATACCTTCACTGTGTGGAAGATTGCTAGGACCAATCATAGGATTTTTTTTTAAAAAAAACATCTAAACCTATGAGTCCTGGCAGTCCTATGAGCAGGAATCCATATGAGGTGAAATGCAAAGACGCCATGGCAGGTTGTTTCATGGCACACAAAATATATGTTGTTGTGGGTAGGAATGATTAATTTATGTACCATTCAAAAAGTGCTTAATAGCAGAACTATCTCCTTATATAAATATTTATGTACTTAATTAGTACTTATGTACTTAATCCAAAATGACCTGCAACAAACACATGCATATGTGAATATAATTTCCAACTGCTTCACATAGGACACTGCTATACATTCAGCAACAAACCCCATTAACATGCTATCAAATAAACACATATCCTTAAGATCAGGGTTGTGTTGGCTATTCAACTTTGATTGAGTGAGGTAATGTAGAGGAGGTGATAAAATTAATATTTTTTTTAGAACAGGGTTCTATACAGCTCTCTGGCAGTACCCTAATTGTAGCCCTGCACTGGAGACTGTTCAAGACAGAGGTAAGAATCTGGGATGTACTTATGGGGACAGTTCACACATGTATAACCTACCATGGCTGAAGACAACACCAGAGAAATGTTGCTTTTTCATGTAGCAACTAGGGGCAACTCCAAACTTTATGCAGAAATCACATCTATAGCATGTGTATTAATGTTTCACTGATATTTTCTGAAGCACAGAAATGACATATGAATTATAGACATGTATCTTCAAATATCCATGGACATGCTTGACAAGGGCTGCAACCAAATCAGCCGGGTACACAGCTGTTGGAGGCTGCATGTTTATCATTCATGGCAAACATGATTGCAGCATCAAGTTTGAAGTCACTCTAAGCATCCTCACAACATAAATGTTTAATGATTTAATAATGATAATTGAGCAAAACTGCTCAAATCTAGCCCATTAACCTTTAACATAACAGAAGTCTATTTATCATATTACATTATATGTCAGTTGTGATTACCTCATTTTAAAATATGATAGAGAAATGAAGAGGCCAAAAACACTCTTCACTCCCATCCCACAACAATTGTAATCCTTAGATTGAAGCCAAGAATACAGAAGCAAAGGACTCAAAACAACTTTAGAGATTAGGATTTCTTCTCTCTCTTCCCTTCTACCCACATTGTTTTATATGTCACATTTAATATATTTCACAGTTAGCTTACTGTCAGCTTTATAGTAGCACAACAATTAAAATTGTATTAATGTGAAACAATTTTTTTGTGTGGTAAATGAGTCTTGTGTTTTCATACAATCCTGAAACCCACTTCTAGTCATTCTAAACACAGATAGAAAAAAGATGTTCAGGACTGTACTTCCAGACCTTAGGCTCTTATTATTTTGACACCATAAGAACAGGCCTCCTGGATCATGCCACTAAGGCTTAAAACCATATTTATCATGGTCTGTATATCACAGAGCACAACACAGGTATCTACTTAGAAATTGCACTGAGAGAAATCTGGGGAAAGGGAAGTTGGATACAATCCATTGCCAACAAGCCTGTCCCCAGGCTGAGGGTAGAAATAAGGCAGACAGACAAGACTGTGTGAGTGCGAGGTACTACCCTGCACACATTCACTATCTGAGGCAGTCACCTCAGTCAACTTCTAGTCAGTGAGCTGTCCCTGATTGCTGATCCACATGATCTGCCATCAAACCTTGTACTGATCTTGCTTGGGTTTGCACCAAGATAGATACCAGAAGTATGGGCAAAGTCATGCAGACTTCTCATGGTACCATGCATGTTTTTCACATCGTTACCTGTGTGGTAACCTGTGTGGCTGCGTAGTATACACCAGTGAAGATGCTGAAATCAGTGGTCTATCTAGCTGAATAATGTCAACAAAGATTAGCAGTGGTTCTGAAGAGATTCAAACATGAAATTTTCATGCTCTCTCCAGCAACTAGAATCATAGAATCACAGAATCATAGAATCCTAGAGTTGGAAGGGACCTAGTAGGTCATCTTGTCCAACCCTGTCTGCAGCAGGAAATCCTCCTAGACAGTGATGGGCTTCAAAGAAATTAACAACCTGTTCTCTGCCCATCAGGCAGCCACTTTTAAATGGCTATTTTTAAACTTTATATGTCCTATCTCTCGTTAACAACCGGTTCTATAGAGTAGGTGCGAACCTGCTAGAGCCCACCACTGCTCCTAGAGCATCCCCAACAGGTGCTCATTGAACCTCTGCTTGAAGATCCCCAGTGAGGGTCTACCACATCCTGTGGCAATCTGTTCCACTGCCGAACCGCCCTCAACTCTGGGAATTGAATCTGGGTTCTTCCCAAACATAATGTCCTACCATTGAGGTATATCCTATTCTCTAGATTTTTTATTTGTTTATGGTCTACCTAATTTCAGACAGGTTTTGAGCCACACAAAATGATTCAATCCTCTTCAAGATAACTATCTTGGATAAGTGATCATCCTGTGAAGGGTCTTCAGGATCACAGGAATATTTACATTACCTAAACAAAACTGAGCACAAACCATACTTTTTCTTTGTCCATTTAACTGAACCTAAATCTTAATTTGAAGTCTAGGGAGCTGGGCTAATTAAAATCTGATGCTTCCTCCTCCATTCCTACATCCCTCGAGGCATTGAAGGTTGTGGCGATGGCAATTTCTCTATACTGGCCCTCCTGTGACTCATTGAGGATTGCTAACTTAACAATGACGCCTCGGAGTTCAGCAGCAGGAAAGGGGTTGCTTCACCAGTCCTCTTTCTCCACCTGCCAGGCTCCTTCCCTGGGCTTGTACCAGCGCCAGTTCAGCCTTCTGGCAGCCTTCCAGGGACCTTTAATCATCAGACTGTCATAATTGTCAGTTTGATACCAATTCCTATTTGCATAGATTGATACCAATCTATGCATAGAAATATACCATATTTCTTATACAAGAATTAATTATTACAATCCAAACTGAATATTATTGTGTTGAAACGTGTAGCATAATGCCAAACTAGGTATATTTCAATTGATTATAAAGTAAGCTCTAATTGTTGCAGTCAGTCAACCTACTAATGCTTTATATCACACATTTAAATGTGTTCGACACCAGAACTGTTGAACCGCTCACTTTTATGTAATTTCTGATAGAACATAAAGCCTTTGCCAGGAGAAAAACTTAGACATTTAAGGGCCTTATTAAAATATGTATGATATTATACACCAACTAACAACCAATTAAAGAACTCAAGCATTTCATATTAAAAAATAAACAAGAAAAATATATTATTAAAGATGATATAGCTCAGCTGCAAGTAAACATTATGGGTGCCATCCTAATCTAGGCCAGCACAACTCATTGATCATACCTTTCCTTTGGTGATGTAAGAAAGCAAACACATGTATGTGCATTGGCCCAACTTTCCGCCAGGAGTGGCGCAGAAGTGCCCTTTACAGCACTTTTGTGACACCCACAGGCCAGAATAGGACTTGTGTTGAGGATTATGCTGGCCTAACTGGGGATTATGTTAGATCAACTGTGTGGATCTTCAACAGAAATTTAATCCGAACTCTATATGAAAGGACTTCAGTACTTATTGCACTGTTGTTAACAATCAGTGTACATCTCTTGATTCAGACAAGCATCTAAGATAGTTTTCCAAATAATAAACTGTCTGAATACAAAAAGAGAAGTTCCTCCATAAAATATCCTTACAATATACCATGCATACAACAAAAGTGCTAATTATTTCACGAGTTTAACTGACTGATGGGTTACAAAAAAATTAATGAAAACCACAAACCACTTTAAAAGTGTCTTTTGTATGTATAGTACACAATAGAAATGGCCACACGATGGCATCCTTTCTTAGGAAAAGAAAGCTCCTGAATATAGTTGCCAAGAAGTAGTTTGATATAATTCGAAATCATTTGGGTCTGGGAAGAAGTTTCAGCTCCACTGCTATGGTCTTTTTTGGGGTTAGTTTTAAAAGCTAGCCAATGGACAGGAATTCAACAACAAAAAAATTTCCTCCTTTTGGCATCAAGTTAGTAGAAATCTATATCTATTGAACTCTTGCCTATATGCAGCTATAACAGCCTTCTTAGCCAAAACAAAAAAAAAGCAACATAAGGGGCTTGCTTTTTATGTTGTTTGATTTCCCTCAGCAAGTTTAGGGAAGCAGTCTTTACAAAGATGTAAAATCTTATCTTCAGTTCCAAAACTACCTTTCTTTAGGCCTCTTCCCATCCTGTACTAAACGAGGAATCTGATAGCAGCTGAAAAGCAGCTGAAGTTAAGGGGTTATGATAATCTGAGTTTACTTATTCCTGTCCTTTTGTAACTTGACACACCCAGGCCTGAGTCAGAAGGAATGATATAGATAATTTTCCAAGAACAGCTTGGGCTCATGACAACAAAAATACAGATACTACTCATGAGCACTCACAAACAAATGCTTCAGGAGTTTTCAAGGCTGCTACTAAACTGGAGGCTGATGTAATTTATTTGCATGTATTTAGGTTGCAATCCTAAAGACACTTTCCTGTGAGTAAGACCCACTGAACACAATGGGGCTAACTTTTGAGTAGACATGGTTAGGATTGTGCTCATCATGGTGGTTTAGATTACCCAGGTTTCCACTGAAAGGGCATTTGCAGTGATTTCAGCAACAAAAACATAATAAAACAACTACTGAACACTTAAATAATAGAGCAAGTGGAGAAGATGGAGATGGAGAATCATGTGTCAAGTGGAGACAGTTTGTATGAGTCAGAATCTTCATATCCACCAATTCATTGTTTTATGCACTTGCTTCAGCTTTGTGAAGAGATTGTCAAGTGCTTAGCCCTTGCATGGAACTATCTATTTACTGAAATGATGAAACCACTGAGCATTTAAATACGCACCTTTTGGGTGGGAAGGTAAGCAGTGTTCATGGTCATGTGGCTGGTATGGCGCATGGGAGATGTCTGGACAATGCTGGCTCTTTGGCCACAGAAAGAGAGATGAGCACCACACCACCTCACCTTACTTTACTGAACTTACCAAATTCAGCGACTAAATGTGCTCCCGAGATACTTGCGTAAATACCGGTAAATGCAAATTAGGGTGAAATCCAGAGTAACTACGGGGAGTCCTTGCTTCGGAGTAAGAACAAGTTACTCTGGATTGCAATATGAATTTCCCATAGGTTTTCACTAGGTGGTGCAGTAACTACGGGTGCATGTAATGTCTCTTATGTGCTCCCGTAGTTACTCTGGATTGTGCCCTAACAGCACAATCCTAACTTGCACTGGAACAGGTAGGCTGGCATGCCTGTGTTGTATCCAGGTCAAGTTTTGGGCTGCTATTATGTCAGTCTGAATCAAGAGGAAACTTTTTGCCTTACTGTGGGGAGAAGGTTGCACCCTGAGTCTATAATTATGATGTACAGAAGGGATTTGTGAGCTAACTTTAAAAATAACAGAAGAAGAGTCCTGCTGGATCAGGCCAAAGCCCTTCAACTCCTGTATCTCACAGAGGCCGACCAAATGTTTCAGGGAGCACACTTTTCCTCCAGAAATTGGTTCTAAGTTCCTCTTAAAGGCATCTAGGCCATATGTCATCACCACATCCTTTGGCAAGGAGTTCCACAACTAATTACATGCTGGGTAAAGAAATACCATTTTTTCCTCTGTCTTAACTCTCTCAATACTAAGTTTTAGTGGCTATCCCTTAATTCTGGGGTTGTGTGAGAAGGAAAAGTACATCTGTCTATCCACTCTATCAATCCACCACATAATTTTTTATGCCTCAATCATATCCCCCCTCAGGTGCCTCTTTTCTAGATTGAAGAGACCCATAACTAGCTTTTCCTCTTAAGGGAGGTGTGCCAGCCCAGTAATCATTTTGGTCACTCTCTTCTGCACCTTTTCCATTTTCATTATATCCTTTTTGAGATGTGGTGACCAGCACTGGAAATAGTATACCAAATATGGCCTGCATGTCAATTTATGCAATGGCCTTATAATATTAGCTGTTTTATTCTTGAAACCTTTTCTAATTATCCCAAGTATGAAATCAGTTTTTATCACCTCCATCACACACTGGATTGACACTTCCATTGAGCTATGACCAGCACTCCAAGATTTTCCTGGGAGAGAGCTCCACTGAAGTTGGTTGGGCTTACTTCAGAGTAAACATGCATAGGATTGTAGCCATAGTATAATCCACATGTACATATTTCAATGATAAAATTATAAAAATGCTTTCCTAGGCTACATGTTAAAAAATACTGTATTGCTTCATTCATGCTTTCAGTACTTAAGAAGTAGTTACTTTTAAATTTATTTTATTGTTCTGTCTCTTGATAATCTCTCTCCTAGTCTCTTTTAAAATGTTGATTTTGATATTGGACTTCATGTTTCTTCTTGAAAGATGTGTATCTACTGAAATCCTGTCTCAGTATGCATCAGTAATTAGGTCCCTGTTGGAGCCCATATAAAAAATTCCAGAAGAAACAGATAATTGTATTCTATAATGCGCGTTTAGAATACCACTCTTGGATAAAAGCAGGTCCAGTGGACAAGAAGAGATTCTCTCTCACACTGCAGAGAATCCTGTCCGCGTTCTCAGGTTCTACAATCTGAAAAGAATCCCAAAAGATGGATTCGACAGGTGCCCTGGGGAAATTGTTAAAGTGGAGTCCAAGTCATGCCGGATCCAATTGATCTTGTCTGCAAAGTGTTGAGTGAACACAGCGAGCCTCCGTGTGCTCTACCACATCAGTGGGGAGGGGGGCCAGATGGAGTAGGCCCCAGACCACACAGAAAAGCTCAGCTGGATGGTGCTCTGCAGATGTGATGGTGGCAGAGAAGTATGTCTTCTTAACTGCCACTGTTGCTGCAGAGTAGGCTCGCCGGTGAGCGCTGGCCTCTACATAATCAGAAATGGCACAAGTCTTTCGCCACCGTTGCTCTAAATGTCGACCTTGCTGTTTCAAAGCCCACAGCTCCCCAGAAAACCAAGGAGCTGCATTCAATCTACATCAGGGCCAAGGCCACTCAGGAGCAATCTCATCCAGGGCCATAGTCAATGCTGTATTCCAGAGAATTTTGCTTAAGAGATGGTTTAAAAAATATGAAACCATCTAAGGGTATAATCCTAACCTAGACCAGCCTAACTCATTGATCTTCCTTTCCTGTGCTGATGTAGGGAGGCAAACACATGACAGTGCACTGGCCTAAACTTCCCCCAGGGAAGGTTACAGCACTTTTGGGACACCCCCGAGTCAGTACAGGGCTTATGCTGGAGATTAGGATTGCAGCCTACTGTCACTTCAGGTATAATTTAAGCTTTCTTTATTAATTATAACATGTTTAGTAAACAGTGTTTTGAAATACATTCTAATGGATATTTGCTTTGTTCAAAGGAGAAGAGTGTTTTCAGTGTGGATGAACGGTTGGCCTCAGTCAATGTATAAGAGTGATTTTTAGGCGTCCAATGGGCATATTTATCATAGTGCATACCAAGTGAGTACAGTGACGATATAAAGAAATTACTAATACAGTGGTGCCTTGTAAGTCAAACATAATTCGTTCCGGAAGCATATTCTTACAAAGCATTCTTTATACAAAGCGGATTTTCCCATAGGAAGTAATTGAAACCCAAGATGATTTGTTCCACAACCCAAAGATATTCTTATAAAAATATTAACTGTATGTAAAAAAGATGACAAAACACTGTAATTGAATTCAAAATATTGTACTATATTACAGAACACAATTACTGTAATATTAATAAAAACACTGTAATATACTGTATTACAGTATATAAATTAGAAAAGAAAAACCTTTATGGCCAAGGATGACTAATTTTCACTAAGATTCACTGGGGTCTTTTTTAACAACTTTAACAAGGAACTTGCTTTTGTCTCCATTTGAGGATTTAACTGAAATGTGAGGATTTCACTGAAATGTGACATTGCATTATCATTAAACAGATTCATCGCTCACACTGCAACAGCCTTATTTGGGTGGTGCTTTTCTACAAAATTTTGCACAATTTCCCAATGTTTACAAATGTCCTTAATCTCATTTAATGTCAGGGATTCCTCCTCCTTATTCTCCTCCTCCCCTGCAGACAAGATCTCCAAAACCTTTTGCTGTTGCTCACAATGCAGACCCATCAATTTATCCGTTTTACAATGAATTTTTGTTGTAAAACTATTTCTTACCAGGCAGAATTCCTTAGAAATTTTAGTTTGTCTTACAAAGTGTTCTTCTTGCAAGTTATTTGTCTTACAAGGTACCACTGTATAAGATATGAATATGAAATGGAATACATAAAAATCACTTCTTAAAACTTCATAAAGGATCCAACTTTATGAATTATTCATAGGTTCTGAAAAAGTCCGTAATCTTTTCCAGTACTGAGGCAAACAAAGATGGATGTCTGATTTTGCTTTAAAGAACAGAAGTGGCTTTAGGACTTCTTTGGAACCCATCTTATTTTGTGAAGTTCACATAACAACAGATAACTAAACCAATTTTGGTTTGTTATCAAATAGGTTTGTACATTTCTGTTGCTGAGATTGATTATACAAAGAAAGTATTAATACTATATATGAATATGAGATGGAATATATAAAAAATAACTTCTTAAAACTTAGGGTCCATCTTTATGAAGTATTCATATGCTCTGAAAAAGTCAATAATCTTATCCAGCAACAAGGCAAACAAGTGATGTGGCCTCCTTGATGACAGTATGGAATGACACTAGAAAACCATTCACTGGGAAGAACATGTTTCAGTAAGATAACCACTCAGATAATGCATGACTGTACTCACAATCAGGTGACCCTGTGTGCGCGTGTAGGTTTGTTGATGAATGTGATGAATAGATGAGAGCTGGGCTCAGAGATGGGACAGTTTCAAAGTTCAGGCAGGGAAGGCCCGACTTGGCGCTGTATGCACCCGTCTGCGTAATCTCATTCTCCTCAAACTCCTTCTGTTTTTCAGCTGTCTTGGGTTTCTTCCTGAAAACAAACAAAGAGACTTTTGAAGGAACTGGCTGCATATTCAGGAAAGGGCATTTTTAGAATCTGTTGAAAGAAGACTTTCTTTTTTTGTCTCATAGGGAGAAATCTTCTGCACACTTTGTATTTGGAAATATGCCAATCCTTGTATTCACACTGAGACAATGGTCTAGGGATCATATTAAAACATATGGAAGACAAAAAACAGCCCTTTCTATTTCTGAGGAGTTCACGGAAGGCAAAGCCTACTCTACTGCTTTGGACAGTTCTGGTTTAGACACTAGCAGAAACCCCTCCCCCCCAAAAATACATCAGGGTTAGGTTTTACACATGAAAAGATTAGAAAAGGTCCCATGGGGTAACATAAGAACAAAATGTTTGAAAAAATACAAACAAAATAACTGGAAAGTATAGAAGATATTTAGTACAAAATTTAAAACAACGCAGTCCTATCAGTGTCTACTTAAAAGTATGTTCCATTGAGTTCAATGGGACTTAATCCCAGGAAAGTGCTCATAGGATTGCAGCCTAAATGTACTACATGATTACAATAAGGTATGACCATCAACTGATTGACACCAAATGAAAGATACTGTCGCTATCATCCATGGAGTGGATCCAGTTCTCCACTGAATGTCCCCTCCAGAGAGGTTCCCCGGCCTCCCACTGCCTTCTAAAGTATGAAAAAGTCACTTCCAAAATGTTCTCTTTATATAGTTATGAAACTACAGGAGCTTTCTTTTCCTTTGCATTTGGTAATTGTGTTCAGTAGTGATGTAGCATAGCTTACAGAATAGGCATTTTAATCCAGTCTTCTATTAAGGATGCCAAAAAGCTAGGTCTAGCCGGAGTGATCATATGTTCTGTTTCTCCGGGACATGTCCTTTTTTTTAGCCTTGTATCCTGGAAAAACATCATTGTCCTACTTTTCCTTGTGAGCAGGCAGCATGTAGCCTACTTGTAATTCATAAATTATATAGAGTGTGTATATTAAATAGTTTTAAATTTTGTAATAAACAATACAGTGTTTAAATTAAGTAATTGAAAGCAAAATATTGAGACACACACACACACACACACACACACACACATACATACATATTGGGGGTATCTTGTCCTCTTTTTTGTTTCTGACATGATCACCTTGGGGCTACCCTCATGTTTCACATATTTATGTAAGGAAACAAACATCAGAGATCAGAGATGGAAACAAACAGAGAAGGAAACAAACATCAGAGATGTAAGGAAACAAACATCAGGAAACAAACATGAGAGCTGGTAATTATAATCCAAGGAAACTATGAGGCTGCACTCAAAAACTGATATGTTAAAATGTGACAAATAGGCCATGATTCTGACTCCCATGTTTATGATGATTGATGGAATGGGGAAAATGCCTAAAATTTTAACGATGTAACAGTGGTTCCTTTCTATTAAAAAATGCAATTATAACCTGCCATCCAGTTTTCAGCCAACAACCGTACTGTCAGTGATGCAGTATGGTTTAGCGCGCAATCCTAACCACTTTAAGCTGGCATAACTCACCTGGCATATCTTCTCATGCTATCTTCTCATGTGGGAATGTCAGCATATGCATGTACACTAGCATAATCCTCTCAGAAGTGCAACAGAAGTTCCTATGCCAGGACTTACCAGCCTAACTGCAGGTTAGGATTGAAGCTTATTAAGCAAATGTGTCTCATGGATCAACAATCAAAAATTTTGTTTGGCTAAGAACAAGCTTGTTTCATTCAAAGCTACCGTAATCCACCCTAGATAATTGTGTATCTGAGGAATTTGGAGGGTCACTGTGAGATAAAGGAAACTCTGCTCGTTGGAAGTTTGGTCTGATCTAGCAAGGCTCTTCTGATTAAAAGAAGAGGTATATAGTTTTAAGTTAGAAACCAAGAAATGAATTCAACAACAATTTTTAATTTCATGAGATTGTCCAAGGGCAGAGAACATATTAACGAAAAAAAATCTGAATAAAGTGATCTTAATGAACTGAACTAGTTAAAACTACTTTCTACTTAACATGAGAAAGAATTTTGTCCAATAGTGAACAGAGAATAGTTGAATAAGATATTTTAGGAAATATGCTCTAGGGGGCAACCCTAAGAACACTTATGCAAAAGTAAACACCATTAGTTTAGCAGGTCTAACTTCTGGGTAAACATGCATAGAATTGTGTTATAAGACAAATATACATATACAGACACTGAAAAGCAGATAGAAATTGAAGTTTTGAGTTTTCTGTGTAAACCTAAAACAGACCTGAAATACGTATTTCCAAACATGAAGGAACATGGGATTGTTCTCTATAAAAGTCTCAAAAGAAATTTATAGGACCAGGAGATAATTTAAAAAAATCATATTCATAGACCAATAAAACTATTAAATTCTAAACAATTTTCCATCTTCTCTGAGAAAATGAGCCCCTCTTTTTTCCCTGTCCCCTTATTTTTTCTGCCGTGCAAGGCTATTTAAGAAAGCAATTTTGTTCCCTAAAGGAATCAGAAATGTTGAAATATGCAGTAAAGCACCTTATCACACAATAGAGAGCAAAGCCACTTTACAATTAATCAAGAACATTGTCTCTGGTTATATAAAAGACTTATATAAGCCTGGTATGTATGAGAGAGTGCAGAATGTGAATGTTTTTTATGGGTGTCAGTTACAGCAGGTATCCTTCAGATGGCAGCAGAGGACCAGCTGGCTCCAGGCTACGTTGCCAACAGACAGAACTTCCATTAAACTCTTCCTCCTGGTCATCATGCCAGAGGTTAGTCTGCTGAGCTCCCTTTTAAAAAAAATAAATCTTTGCCATAAGTGTTAAAATTACACAGCCCAGTGAAGCTTCTGCTCAGCCGGAAAATGAAACCTCAAGTGAAACAAATTGGCAGAACAAAGGAAAAAATATATATCCCTGGCCTCTCTTTTCCTTTTCTTAAATATTCATCGAAGAAAATGAACTGGGCAAACATATGAAATAAATAAACATGTTGCTTGACTAAATCAAAAGAAAAAGTATTCATATAATCAAAAGGAATGGGGCCAAACACTGACTGTTCTCATGCCAAGAATTGCCTGAGAATCCCCAAGGCATCAAAAATTCTATTATTTTGAGGACAGGATGCTTTTATGAGCAATTAAAAGGAAAAGTGAAAGGTATATATAGAAAAGTGGGGTACATAGGCAACAAACCCAAGCCACAACAAGGTGTTTTGTGGCACTTTACTAACAGATTTATGATGGAACCAGCTTTGATAGTTTAGAGGAGACCACCTATTATTCAGATCTAGCCCACAAAAGCTGATGACAAATAAGTGTGGTAGGCTGTATTCCTAAACCTACTTGGGAGAAAGTCCTACTATATTCATTAGGTTTAACTTGTGAGTAGTAATGCACAGGACTGCATTATTATTCTTAAGGCGATACTTTGCTATTATTGTTGATATTTATGTTATTCAAAAGTTAGTGTCATGATACGTGGTTATTTATCTTATTGAAGATTGTTGATAGTTTTTGCTGGAGATGTGATGTTATCCAATATATGGATCACATATTGAGTTCTATTCCACACAGAAAATGTCCTAAATGTGGAAACCTAGCAGGATTATAGAAAAGAGCAGGAAAACCAACTTAATTCCTTAAACCTAAAATAATTCCCTTTAACTATAATCCTAACAGCTAAAACAACTAGAACTGATGACACTAACAAAGCCAGTGCAAACATACAGCAAATACACAATCAGGAATCATAATCCAAATGACAAATGTACTGAAAACCTTTAGGTTTAGGTGGCATCAAAATTTGATCAAGAATGGTGTCTAGCTCCAGACTCCTGCTGCCTGGCAGTGAGGCCCAGGAGGCAGAAGTCCAGTACTCACTCAAAAAGACCTCCTGTCTGCTCTGAGCCTCTTTTCTGTGTTTACTGTGTAGTATCTGGCCACCCATAACTGGCAGTGACATCACTGGCGTGGCCAAATATTGAGAAATGCTGACATAGGCCAACAATACTTTAATTACAGAAGATCCTGCTGTAGGACAGGCCATAAGATTAAATGTCTTTGGGTACCCATTAGGTGCTATGGTTTTAATAGGTGTATACAATGGCATTTCAGCTGCCTAACATTTAGGAAGCCTTAATTTACCTATCTTCAATGAATGATGGCATATTTATGACATTCTCTTATTCTTACCTCACGTTCAACAGCTTCTTATTGATTAATAGGAATACATTTCAAATTTTGTAAATTCCTGTGCTCTTACATTCCCCTTACATTCCCATCACTTCACCAAACAGAATATATTTAGTTTTTTAAAATATTCCTGCTTAAAACAATATGTTAAACATCTCCTCAGTTGCTGTGGCTCCTCTTGCAATATCTCCCAAACTGCCAATAGTTTCCAGTTGAAATAATACCTTCTATTTTTATTCTTATCTGTTTATATATACCATATTCTTTTTACAATGAAACAAGGTTCACAAAAATGTGTGGCTAAGCTGACATATGTTCCAGAGAAAAAGGGGAGAGATTTCTGAATATTGCCATATCCAAAGTCCTAGGGCACATATTAATAAAGTATTGTAATAAATATGTTATTATTCTGCTTCTTTATGACATTTCCATTTTTTCCTACCAATATCCCTTTGATCAATTACCACTGTCACCACATCAGAGAAATCTGAGCTGATCAAATTAATTAAAAGAATTGATTAAACTGGCATAAAATTGCATTTTTTGAGGGGTGCAGGGGGAGAACTGTTTTTTTGAGGGGTGCAGGGGGAGAACTGTTCTTAGAATAGGAACACATGTGTCACAGACTTGTATCAGGAGAAGCATTCCCCCTTGTATGTGAGAGTAAAGGGAAATAATCTCTTCTGCAATAGTGCTGTTAGCTACTGTTTTCATAAGTATACGTATTAAAATAATTAGCTTAAAAAACTTGTTGCCCATGTAACTTTATATTGTAGTTTATTAGAAAATTTTAATACTTTAATGTAATTTATAAATTAATAAAAGTTGCAGCCCTGATTTGGACAAT
This sequence comes from Cryptoblepharus egeriae, assembly GCA_030015325.1. Classification (NCBI taxonomy): domain Eukaryota; kingdom Metazoa; phylum Chordata; class Lepidosauria; order Squamata; family Scincidae; genus Cryptoblepharus; species Cryptoblepharus egeriae. The sequence goes on from JAREYC010000005.1 coordinate 73,335,537, forward strand.
GAATATCTCAACAATTATTTCATTCAATATTTTTTCCATTTTAAAGATGATCACTCATTTCTATTTCCATGGCTGAACACTGCAGGACTACTGGATGCTGTCCCTGGTCCTCTTGCCCCATGTCCCTGGTCCTCATGCCTTTCAGTAGCTTCCTCAAGGCATTCTGGAGTGTGTCAATGCTTTGTGGAACAGCAGGTAAACACCTAGCAATCATGCCTCATGAGAATGTTTTACTGAATCATCCTATGGTAAAGGTTGGTTTTGTTATAAGTTGCAGTTTCCAAGAACCTAGTAACAACTTCAAGTGAGGACTTGCTGTACTTTGTGGTTCCACATTACAGCAGAAAAGGCACTTGCAGTATTTGGATTAGAATGTGGCCACACACACACACACACACACACACAGACACACACAGAGAGAGAGAGAGAGAGAGAGAGAGAGAGAGAGAGAGAGAGGTATGAGGTTATTTTTCTGTATGAACCTGAGAGATTTAGTGCACGTTAATTTGTTTTACTTGTCTTTATATTTTGTATTTTCTTTATTATTTCTATTATTTGTATTGTATTACAGTACTGGGGTTGTGGAATGAATTGTCTGAGTTTCCATTATTACTTATGGGAAAATTCGCTTTCTTATACAAGTGTTTTGGATTACAAGAATGCTTCCGGAACAAATTATGCTCATAAACCAAGGTACTACAATAGACCATATTATTTGATCAACTTGATGCAGTTGCCCGATACAACAATATGCATATTTTTATTTTCTTCTGAGGTAAAAACTTAATTATGAACATGGAGCAATATATTTTCTGATGCATGTTTTTCAGTTTTTCACAACTTTAGTGCAGCTGATTATTCTGAAGACTGGATTCTTCTAAATATAGAAGCCTAAAATCCAGGCCTATAATAAAGGCTATCTCTGTACTGAGCAGAAATTAATGGCAAGTTTAAAAAGTGCCTGTTATATTTTAACTACATTCTCAAGTATTATTCTCAGGACCATTCATAAATGGAATTATGGGAGAATAGGGGGCAGTGCCACAATTCAAAGGGTGATGGGTAATTTTGGCAATGGACAGAGTTGATCAAAGGTACAGTAGGTCACCCCTCTTTCTGTCCCTTTCTCCTTCCTTGGCTTCCTTAAATCTGCCATGAGGATATGAAGCTACTGTTTTTTAAAGTGAGGTTGGTGAATAAAAACACTATCCTGAGTCCACAGCAAAATCTGACCACCTAGCATGACTACCAGGAGGAAGAGTCACTTTAGACACTTTCTAAAGAGTAACTTCTTTCTGTTGGTGATGTAGCCTAGAACCAGCTAGTTCTCTGCTGCCCTCTAAAGACCAACCTGAATTCACTGAAAAAAACGATAGCGAAATCTACCATAGGCGTTCTTCAGACTAAACCATGACAAATGATGGAAATATTCATTGTTCATCTGGAAGCAGCATGTGATTCTAAGTTGCAAAGTAGTTTGTAGGCATTGCTATGTTTTTACATTCTCTATGGGTGCAATGCTAACCAATTTACTACAACTCACCTGCTCCCCATTCATGCGGCAGTGTGGGGAAGCAGGTATATGTCTGTGCACTGGTCTTATGGCACTTTTGTGACACCCCCAGGCCAGTGTGGGACTTGTGCTGGGAATTATGCCGGTTTTACTGGGGGTTAGGACTGCAGCATATGGCTACAATCCTGAGCACACTTTTCTAGGAGTAAGACCGTTTCCTAGGAATAAGACCATTAAACACAATGGGTCTTACTTATGAGTAGACATGGATAGGATTGTGCCCTTATGTCTCTAACACTTTCAGCAATCAAGTCACAACACTATTTTTCTAGTCAGGATTGATTTTAGCCTCTTTGCTTTCACATACAGGCTCCACATAATGACACTCTGAATTCAAAAGCATTTAAATCTACTGACCATATGGCACTCAAAATAACATATAGGAGCCCACAAAGAACGGTCTGCTACCGAAGACATTTTAAGAATACCATATTGGAGGCCATGGTCTGCTCTAAACAAAGCATATGTGTACCATTCCATACTTAGAAAATAACTGTTAAAAGTAATAATAAGAACAACATATCTCATGTAATAAAATCTACACAAAGTGACTGGAAAGGGTTGTCATTAAAAAAATTTGTAACAAAATAAAGTGAAGACTTGTAGTAAGCCTCCAACAGGAGAGAAGCATAGCAAAAACCATTCAAATCCCTTTTTTGCCACTTAACCAATGTAATGAGAAATAAAAATAAATTAAATACTTTTAGTGTTACTAAAAATAACTAGTCAGAAAAAGTTGGGAAAGGTGGGAGAAGAAAACTCACCTGCATGGTTTCCCCATCTCATCCAAAATAAAATTCACAGAGGCCTGCCTTTCAGTTGAAGAATTTAGAAATTTATTCTGGTGCATGTGTGTTCTTTCTGTGCTTGTCAGGCCTCTCCTCCACATCTTGTTATGCATTCAGGGTCAATTAATTACTTCCTCATCAGAAAAACTGATGTCATTATATCCAAACTTCTATGTACAAAGGCATTTCATGCTTGTTCCACAAAATGGGAAACCATCAGAAGAGCCTCCACTGGATTAGGCCAAAGGACCATCTAGTCCAGCTTCCTGTATCACACAGTGGTCCACCAGATGCCTCGGGGAGCACACATGGCACCTGCATCCAGGTGCCCTCCCCAACAAACAATAATTTTCTGATTTTAATGTAATCGATGTAAAGCTGGCAAACTACAGCCTTAGGAATAGGGGGGCCCTCAGGGACCCCCAATCTCTAATGAGCTTCTTGCCTACAAATTACTGTATTTTGGATCCTATGCTGGCCAGCTGGCATTATTTTAATGTCCTCGCTGCCTCTGAACAACTTATGTCTCCATGTGTTTCTGGCTTGGTCTATGCTTTCACTGTGCAAGAAGTGTGTGGCAAACAGTTCATAGTTCTCATGTGTTTCTACATGCCTTTATTATTGTTTTCATGTGTATTATAAATAGGCTCAGTAAAATTCATTCATTCATACTAACTTATTCCTTTATGTAAATTTATTCAGATTTGAAATGTAAACTAATTTATTTTTCCTGGCTTCCAATGCAAAGTCAGAGAGATTATGTGGCCCTCTTGCCAAAATGTTTGCCCATTCTGATCTTGGGGATCAGAAACATTGTGTGCGAACAGCTCTTATATTATTTCTAACTGGAACAATTGTCTGCAAAACTGATATTAACCATTTAACCAGAATTAAACAGTTGTCTTATAAACCTTATTTAACATTGCCTTCCCCAAGATGTAATCTGAAATTACATCCTTTATAGAAGAAAATAAAACCAAAACATACTGTTTCTGCTTCTTTTTGGCAAAATAAACTCGTTTTCTTTTTGCACAAACAAAATATTTTTATATAGGACACACAATTTACTCACAGTGGTTTCTGAGTGGAATCACTCTTCAGGTAAATCACTCCAAGCTTTGGACTTAGTGCAGACATTCATTGGGGCAGAGAATGGAGGAGAGCTGGGCCTGTGCTGGAAATAATCAACAAAACATGATGAGATTGTTATTAAATTATGGCTGCAATCCTAAAGACAATATCCTGGGAGTAAGACCCATTGAACACAATGGTGCTTACTTTTGAGTAGACATACTTATGATTGTGTTCTAAATCAGGAATAATTAAGCCAGGATAAAAAGTGAATTACCCAAATTTGCAGATGATGTTATTCTACGTTGTGATATTTTCATGTGATTGTGAAGAATTAAAAAAAAATCTACCTTTAGATTGGACAATTAAAGACAGTGTGATTCAACAAAACTGTTATGTGGTATTAGGGCAAACTATTTTAACATCACATATAACTGCTGAAAGGATTGAAACTGGAAATCAGAAAATATAATCCAAGAACAATCCTATGCATATGTACTCAGAACTCAGTCTCATTGATTTCAGCAGTTTTTGCTCTCAGCTGTATGTATATAGGACTGCATGCACCCTTTGGCAGTCAAAGTGGAAAGCTCATAGAAAAATGTCAGCTTAGAATACTGTGGAAAAGGAAAATTCAATTTTAGGAATTTCTGGAAATCAATTTCAAATTAAAAAATCTAAATGCAATGATCTCTCAATTTAACAGACTTTGAATTAACAGTCTTGAGAAATATTTGATGCCACCAACTTCTTTAGAATTAGCCATATATGGTGTGCATATGTGCTTACAAATGTGGTATGCACAATCAGAAATGCATTTTGATTTAATAAACTTTTGACATTAATGAACAGCCCTTCCCTTCATTAGGTCATTAAATACATATTCATGGTATCATAATATCAGTGTATAAAACTTTTGTTTGTTTACTTTTAGATACTATGAACAGTTTTGAATGTTCCATTGCCAAAGGGAAGCTGGCAGACTAATCAATATATATTTTCATGATCTCCAAATTGGATACCCATGACTTCTGAATAGTAGATATTGTAGACAAGCAACAGCATGAGCATCCTGTATGATGCTCTATTGCCAGAGACTATGTTGTTAGAGACTATGAGCGCAATCCAGAATAACTACGGGGAGTCCTCGATCCGGTGTAAGAACAATTTGCTCCGGATTGCAATATGAATTTCCCATAGGTTTTCACTAGGTGGTGCAGTAACTACGGGTACACATAATGTCTCTTACGTACTCCGGTAGTTATTCTGGATTGTAGGGTTTATAAATCTTGCTCTGAGCTCCAGCAAGGCAGTACTTAGCTTGCTCATTATGGCTGCAATCCTAAGAGCACTTTCCTGGGAGTAAGCCCCATTCCACTCAATGGAACTTGCTTCTGAGTAGACACTAGTGGTGGGCTGAGGCTGGTTCGGTCTGGTTCTTGGGGACAGGATGTTCCAATCTCCGATCTGGTAGCGGCGAGGAGGCCCCAAACCGTCCAGATCGGTTCGTGTGGCAGCAGCCGGCTGGGCATTTTAAAATTTTTTAATTTGCTGCTCCTATCGGCAGCTTGGCAAAGCGCCCCACAAGCCTCAGTGCTGTTCTTTCCCAGGCTGCTGAGGCTTCTGGGGCTTTGCCGGGCTGCCGCTAGGAGTGGCAAATTTAAAAATTTTAAAATGCCCAGCCGGCTGCTGCAGGCTTTACCTGCCGCGCCAGCAGTGTGAAGAGGACTGCAGCCTCAGAGCCCCATCCTATGCAGGTCTACTCAGAAGTCCCATGACAGTCAATGGGGCTTACACCCAGGACAGTGTGGAGAAGACTGCAGCCTTAGAGCCCCATCCTATGCAGGTCTACTCAGAAGTAAGTCCCATGACATTCAATGGGACTTACTCCCAGGAAAGTGTGGCTGGCACTGCAGCCTGAGAGATCAATCCTATGCTGACTACTCAGAAGTAAGTCCCATGACAGTCAATGGGGCTTAATCCCAGGAAAGCGTGGTTAGGGTTGCTGGGGGGGGGGCCACTAACAAAAACTTAGATTTAAAATTTTTTAAAAATTTTTTTAAGTATTTGGATTTTTAAAAAATTTCCCCTTTAAATTCTCCACGGCCCCGCCCCCTTACCCCAGCCATGCCCCCTTACCTGCCCCCTGACCCAGGACCCGCCCCTGACTGGCCCCGCCCACTTCTGGGGAACCGGTTGTTGGGCCAGGCTGGGCCCATCACTGGACTAGACACAAATAGGATTGCAATGTTTGATTTGGATGTACTAGTACAGTTTATGCTATTTTCAAAAATTAAATAGTGGTACCTCTCATAACAAGCGCCTCAGATAACAAGTATAAATTTCAAGAAATCTTGCTTCACATAAAAGTTCATAACAAGCTTACTCCAAGGAAAGTGTCATTGATTGCAGCCTCCTAACCATGTCTACCCAGAAGTAAGCCTCATTGTGTTAAATGGGGCTTACTCCCAAGAAAGTGTCTTTAGGACTGCAGCCTAAGTAGACTTCATAAAATCATGCACATTGAATGCATGTTTTGAATTCAATTCCAGTGTTTTGTCATCATTTTTACATCCAGTTAATATTTCTAATATTTACATCCAGTTTATATTTCTAATATTTCTAATAATAATAATAACTATTTTGGGGGTTGTGGAACCAATCGTCTGAGTTTCCATTATTTCCTATGGGAAAATCTGCTTCACTTAAAGAGTGTTTCACTAAAAAAGCATGCCTCCAGAACGAATTAAGCTCTTTATGTGAGGCACCACTGTACAGTGCTGCCAACACTTCACCTAAAATCTGAATTTGGGCGCAATCCTGAGTAACTACAGGGAGTCCTTGCTCCGGAGTAAGAACAACTTACTCTGGACTGCAATATGAATTTCCCATAGGTTTTCACTAGGTGATGCAGTAACTACGGGTGCACGTAAAGTCTCTTACGTGCTCCCGTAGTTACTCTGGATTGTAGGGTTAGTTTGATTTTGGCCATTGTTACTCTGTATATTCTACCATCTTTCACATTTTAGTTTAAACCTTAGTTTAAGTTCTTAGGATCTTAAATCCATCTTTGACAGTAATAATTCCCAACATGACATAAATGCCAGGTGGACAATCATGTTGATTTTCAAATGTAACATAAAGAATTGAACATCAAATTCTTGATCTTTCAGATGACAGTTTACATCAGTCAGAGTGAACAGCTTTTAGAATGGCAAAGACTACAATAAAAAATGAGGATCACATCAAAGGTGCATGTATGCATATATATGGAATGGTTTTTATGTTTTTTGCTTTTTAAAACAGCAACTGGTGGACGTAACATATCTGAATTGTACCAGCATAGTTGCTGGGAGGATTTAGAACTGTGCTCTTACTATCAAATCTGTGCCCAAGTACTCTATTTTAAAAATGAAAAAAAAGATTTCACTGAAAGCTGATATTTAAAATAGAATGGTTATCAAGAGCAAAACTATGGCAGAGCAAAGATCTAAAATCTTCAGCTACATGTTTTCTCTCTGTTTCATTTGCTCTCCAAAAGCTACAATTTTTAACATGAACAACCAACCAGGCCATGTTACTCTTTTTATAAGGTGTGACTTTGCCCTGTGCCTCCAATCTTGGGAGCATCCACAAGTACATAAAAGCTATAAGAAAGGAAGAGAAGCTGCTCACATATGCAGAACCTTTTTAAAAATCCAATATTAAAATAATACTGGGTTAAAGAGGTACTTTTTCAGTAGTGTTGATCTTATATTTAGCAGGGGAGGAGTACACCCCATTGCAGTGTCCTTTCTATTTGAGGCTATTTGCTGACTTTTCTTCTGCATCTCTTTAGATGGATGCATTTTGGTAATTTTACAGTGCAATCATAACTTGTGCTAGAAACTGGCAAGCTGGCATGCTTGCGCTGTATCCAGTGCAAGTTTCAGAGGCTGCTACTGCACTACTCTGGGGAAATGAGATTTCTCCACTTTCCTAAGATAAGGCTGCAGGAGCCACTATGGGTTACTCAGATTTAGGCCACCTCTGGAAGTGGCCTGTGTCTGAGAACACAGGAATGGCAATGCACCGCTTCTGCCTGCCCTCAGGACAAGGTCAGATTCTAACATAATTTGGCTCCTTGCCTGCCTTCCATCCCCCCCCCCGCCTATCCTCCCACCCCTTCCTGCCCTTTACCCACCTTCCCCTCACCCTCTGCAGTCTCTCTTAGCCTTCTCCCTGCCCTCTGGAAAACTTAGGCTGGTGTCTGTCCACCAGCCTGAACTATCCTTTCTCCTTTAGCCAGTGTAAGCGATGACCCAAGTCGCTTTCAGGATTGTTTCTGTAGTCCCAAATTCCTTTTAGGATATTGAATCATTTAGTTATTTGTTTTTCTTAGTAAATTGCTTTGTGAACTTTTATTGAAAATTTGTTTATCAATATTTTTAACAACAGTTAAGTATATTAATTTCCTCTATAAATCATTTAACTATAAGCTAAATATTTTTCTATCAAATCTTCAAATCAGTTGCCTTGGGTTGTCCTATCTATCACTAGGTTGGAGCAACTGCAAGATGCTCCACCCCAGTTACTCTGGAAGAGGCTTAAGGCAGAGAAAAGCAACATAGGATGCCCTAAGAGAGGTGGACCTGCTCTGCCCTAACTGGGGCAGCCTATGCAGCTCAGGAGAGGCCTGTTGAGGGTATGTTTAGCATTGCCTAAGGCAGAGCAGTTACTCTGTATCCAGAGCCTGTTTCCAAAGCAGAAATGCCCTCTTCCAGCCCTCAGAGTTATACCACCTCAGGAGCAGGAATAGTCATGAGTAGACCCATAGGGGTCCATGATAAGGCCTGAGTAAGAATGGCAGTGTTGACCAAAAATCTGAGTTCTTGGCCAGCCTAGCTGCAACCCCTGCCTCTCAACCTCAGGATATGGAACAAACTACGGCTGCCCACAAACCTCAGGATACAGCAGGCCACTCCAAGAAGCCCCTTGTATTCACTGTAGAATGTACTGGCATCTCATCAGGGACTCCTTATAAGGCAGGCACCCAGTGGCATCACCAGACTGGTGCGGCTGGTGTGGGTGGCATTGGGTGATGCGCTCTGTATGGGGTGATGCGCCGGAGGAGTTTGACTGTCCTTTGGCAGGCCCCAGGCGTCAGCACCCCCATTCAAGCCTGCTCCAAGGCGGAGCAGCAGCCAGAAGCTGCCACTTGTCCTCGGAGCTGGCCTAAACGGCCATCTGAGGTGCACTGCACAGAAACACACTGAGCATGACGAACAGCTTCAGAGGAGACTTCTTAGAGCGGAGGAAGTCTGCACCTCTGCACGGCCATTTGGCCTCACTCAGGAGGCAGACGGCAGCCAAATGGCTTCAGAAAGAGTACTGCACAGGCACCAACTCTGATGCCTGCTCAGTCTCCTCTGAAGCCGAAAGACATCAGAAAAGTACTGCACAGGCGTCAGAGATGGTGCCTGCGCAGTACTCTTTCTGAAGCCAGTTGGCTTCAGAAACAACTGCGCAGGCGCCAACTTTGACAACTGTGCAGTCCAGGTGAGGGGTTGCACGCATCCCAGGGGTGATGCACAGACTACCACACCGGGTGATGCGCAGAGTCGTGTCACCACTGTAGGCACCACAGCTGTTCCTTGTTCAGTGTGATCTGAGGAGTGTCTCCTCAGGAGCAAGTCCTCCCCATGTGTCAATTACTTAGCATGCTCTGGAGCAGTCAGGGCAGCCCAGGCTTCCTGACTCTCTGGATGCAGCATAACTTTCTGCTCTGGATACAGAATAGTTAGGAGAGAGCAGTTAGGGCAGAGCAGGCTGAACTTGCTCTGGATTGTGCCCAAAATTACCACTTGTATGTGTAATTTTATTTTAAGCTTGGTAATTTACAGTATTTTAAATCCAACAATAGCATAGTAGCAATAATGTTCCCTTTAATTTTTAATTTCTATATTACAAGTGTAGCACCTGCACAGAGGTGTAGGAGGGCAGCTCCAGAATGGTTCGTGTTAATGTCATCATTGTGGAGTTCCAGAGCACTGTGACAGAAGCTGCCTAGAGCTCTCATTCAGGCTGTGTGGCACAACTATATAGCTCAGAAGGAATACTAGCTAGAAATTGTTATGAGGAAACGTCTAGGTTCATCTTCCAGTATATTCTGGTGCCACTGTTCCCCTCAACAAAAACGTTTACAAGATAGCAACTGCAGAAAAAAATTCTTATGCTGGCATATGAGTTGTGGACTACCTAGATCTCCAGCTACCTTCCAAGCTATTGGTGAGCAAAGGAACCTTGGACACCACAGAATCTAGGTCTTTGCTTCCCAAATGAAAGATACATTGTTTTGATATTGAATGTTTTATTACAGCTAGTCATGTGTGGTTCAAGGAGGAAACCATTTGAAAATAAAGTATAATTTCTTCTCTTTTCATTAAAGAATGTACCTTTTTATTATAGCAGTGAGGCACTTTGAGCAGTGAGGTTAGATACAATTAAAAGTTATACACAATTTTGATTTCCATGGAATTGCAAAGGGAATAAAGTCAATAAAAAGATGTGGGTCTCTTAAAGGCAATGCTGATTAATGGGCCTTCCAGATAACTCCTCATACTAATGCTTTGATACTCCACTTTTCCCCTTCCATAAATTGGATTGTGACCCTTCATCACTTGTTGGTCTCCATCCCTGAGCTGCTCATTAATCAGCATCACTTCTCTGATATGGTCTGTCACATCGTATTACTTACAATGCACAAGAGCAGAAGATGCATCTACCCTCCACCTAACATAGTACACACATGCTAGAAAGTGTCTAAATTTACTGTCTTCCAGTTTCCTTTACTGTAAATTAAAACCATTAAATAAATAACTCTCCCGCTTGGATAGTTTTATATAACTGTTCACTTACAGAACACTATTCAGACTATCCTGTACTTTTTAGAGAACTGAGAACTTATCTGATCTAACTGACAATGGGAGTTAAGTATTGTATCTATATAGTCCTGAATTTAGATTCAGTTACAAAGTATTCAGAAACAAGTATTCCGCATCAGAAACAAGAATTTAGAAAGTCAATGCACATTGGGCAGCACAATCTTCAATGCAATAGGCAGGCAGACTGGAGTGCCTGCACTGTTTGTACCCAGCACATGTGCCAGTCAGTGGTTTGCTTCAAGACAAGGAAAAACTTCTGCACTGATGCCAGGAACAGCCACTGCACTCCTATGTCCCCCCAGATTCCTGAACCAGCCAAACTCAGCCAACGCAAAAGTAGCCTGCTGGGGATAGATCTAGCATGGGGAGGACAGTGCACATCCTTGTGCAGGTTTCTCCCACTTGCAGCAGCACAAGTGCTGTCTTGGACTATGCCCTTAGACAATTAAATAGTAAACGGTTATATATATTAAAACAGTATATGTAATGCTGAAAAAGCAGCAAAAAGCGGAATTCTTACTGTGAATCTCCTCTTCTAGGAGGAAGGGCACTCATCACCATGTGTCCAGTTCTGCCTTGCTGATGGTAGGTCATTTCACAGAAATGACAGCTCCCTGTGCTGCAGGGTCCCTTTATACCAGGCTGCCCTGGCACCTGGCTGGGAAAGTGCTGGGGAAAGAAAGCCAAAAGAAGGGGGAAGGAGATAGTACTCCTTCTCCTCTCAAATCTCTGGGACAGGGGTGTTCTGGGAGAAATGTAAGCAGCCAGGCAGAAAAGGGAGCAACCACAGAAGGGGAGCCAGAGATAGAGAGAAACAGAGAGAGAAGGAAAAGAGAAAGAGGAGCCAAGAGCTTCAAAATAGTCAACCTGCCACCAACAAGGCAGAACCGGACACGGGGTGATGACAGCTCTCCCTTCTTTGGAGGAGAGAAATATATAACAGGATAACAGGACAAAGTGCAGGGAAGTTTTGCCGGGCTGGGAAAACATAACTGAAAACACACACAATGAACTTTGTGTAATGAACTTTAACACAGCACCATAGACTAACCAGCACCTCTGCAAATTCTTCTTTCACCAACTACTTGAAATTCATTTACTATCTGAGTGAGTGAATTTGACTATGGGCAAAATCCAGAGCAGTTATGGGACCATGCAATTATGTCACCCTCTAGTGTTATCTTATGGAAAGTCACCTTAACTGCTCAATCACAAAGGGCTTAATTTGACTTTAGGATATAGGCCTATGTGTTCCCTATTCAGAACTGCTTTGTTCTGCTCACACAAAGAGCTTTACATTTGGGAAAACATCTTGCACAGGTCATCCCAAATCCTGGAAGGAAGCATTGGTACAAACTCTTTGAATATTAATATCAAGTGATAATAATGATGGTGATATTTTAAAGTTGTATTTGGAGTGCCTATAAACATTCACAATTTGTATCTGGTTTGAAAAGAGTGAGACAGGATGCGCTCCCATCCATAGCCCAGCTCCTGCCAACCTAACAGTTCAAAAGCATGGAAATGCAAGTGGATAACACTTAATCAGAAGTTAAAGAGCATTCTGTGCAGGCATGTTGGCCACATGACCACAGAGGAGTCTTAGGACAGTGGTGGCTCTTGGCTCAATCGGGAATGAGCACTGAACCCAACAGCTGTAGCTGGTGCCTGTATAGCCATGCCAGGGACCTTTATCTTTTGTTAACCTTCCTAAATATGTCTAAGCTTTGGACTGGTCTATTTATTATCAGAGGGGCTAGGAAAGAGGAACAAATTCAAACTCATGAAAAGTTCAAGAGACTAAGGGCACAATCCTAAACGGTTTAGGCCAGTACAACTCACCGACCTCCCCATTCCTGTGGTGGCATATATTTGTGCACTGGCCCAACCTCCTAGGAGTGGCACAGAAGTATTTGGTAGCATTTTTGAGACACTCCCAGGCCAGCATGGGACAAGTGCCAATGCTTCTGCCGGACAAACTGGGGATCAAGATTGCAGCTTCAGTTTCCTCAGGGGTTAGGATTGCATGCAGAAAAAAGTTGAATTCTCTACTCTGATCACCAATGGAATAAGTTGACTGTACCGCGGCTAGCATGTCTTTCAAACCATTCTCTGTACCACAGCCAACATATTGTGCCTATTAGGTCAAAAAGGGGGTTTTTGCATGTAAAAGAGGAAAAACAACCAATTATGTTGTGTGCACTAAGAAAGACATTTTTCTTCTTATTTAGGCAAGCTGTGTAGCTTTCACAACAAATGCAGAATTTATCATTTGGAAATTATGATTATTACACAATAAAGTCGCCTTGAGTACCCTATGGGGAAGAAAGGCGGGGTATAAATCAATAAATCTAAAGATTATTACACTTTAAGATATTTTACACCAAAGCTCTGCTTTATGCAGAATGGGAAGGCAGAATTTCTCTGCCACACATACAATGGTTTATTTCTCAAAATGAAACATTTCTGTGTGATAAATCACTGGACTGTTCCAATGGTTCTGGATGCAATTACAACCAATCAATTGGTTTATGAAACTTATGTGACATCCCTGGGCCAGCATGGGACATGTGCCAGGTCTTGCGTCAGCCAAACTAGGGGTTAAAAATGCAGCCTAAGTTTCCTGAAGGTTGAACCTCCCCCCTCCTGCCCCCCCAAACCCTCCTTTTATTTTCAAGGACGTTTTTCTATGGAAATCTGGAAATGCAATGCATGCTTATATGGTAAAAGTCTACATCGTGTTCCTGTTTTTTGTCACATGATCTTTCTTACTTATCTGTAACTAGTTCTCAGATACATTTTCATCTAACACCCAATAAAATTTCACTTTGCTCAAGATTTGGTTCTTGCTTAACCAACTGCAGCTCAAATTTGGCACTTGGAAACAGATGTTTTCAACTCAGTTATGACTGAATGAACTTTCAGTTTCTAGAGGCCAAGTAAGGACAGGGGAGAATGTTTATTCAGAAGATTCTGAATAAAATTATTTTGCTTTTCTACACATTGATAGCATTGATTCTGAAAAGCAGGATTATAGAATCATAGAACTGGAAGGAACCTAATAGGTCATCTAGTCCAACCCCCTGCTTGTAGCAGGAAAACCAAGCTGTATTGCTTAGGTCAGTACTGAAAAAATAATAATAATAATAATAATAATAATAATAATAATAATAATAATAATAATAATAATAATAATAATAATAATTATTATTATTATTATTATTATTATTATTATTATTATTATTGGTCTTTGCAGTCAGGGACATGTTGACTGGTTGTTTTAGCCAGACATCAAGTCCTTCCCAAGCAACTGGGATGCCTGGTTTTATTCTAATTTGATTTCATGAATATTGTCACAAGATGTAAGCTGGTGGTTGTAGTTGGTGGACAGTAATTTTCAAAACACGAGAAATAGGTTATCATAATAACAACAACATCTATCTAACAACAACAACAACATCTATCTATCTATCTATCTATCTATCTATCTATCTATCCATCCATCCATCCATCCATCCATCCATCCATCTGTAGTCAAAAAGAAATAAAAGTCAAAATAATCAGTACAGCAATCCCAAATGATAGCAGAGTAGAAGAAAAAGAGGTGGAAAAAATAACAAAATGCAAATATTTACAAATAAAAATCAAAATCCTGTGCCAGAATAAGACCAAATTGACTGCAGTGATGATTGGTGGCTCAGTTCTATTCCAGAACAACTCGAAGAGCACCTGAGCAGCTATGGGGCCACAGAATTCTCTCTCTGTGTATATATGTATGTGTGTATGAAAAGATAATGGGATTTCCTATTTTCAAACTGCTCTCCATCTCCAAAGAACCTGGAAATGTTTAAATTTGTTAAAATTAAGGCTGAGATGCATCTGATTTTACTGTTATTAAGAATCAAAATATTAAGAACTAGTAAATTCTTGGGCACTGTTAAATTTTTGCCAAAGTACATATTTAAAACTAACACATTTGAAGGCCTAGAAAAATTCCTTATACCACAGGTCAGCAACCTTTCAGCAATGCAGTGCTGAACTTATGTTACAATGTTATTCCATGTTCAAACGTGATTATGAAATTGTTATTCACTGTGCCAACATGATTCTAAAATCTCTCTCTCATACACACCATATATATTAAAATTATAAATAATACATACTAAAAAGCAGGCCTCTGTCAGTCTTGATAGACTATGGTATCGTGCTTGGCACTGCATATGCAGCATGAAAACCTGGGTTGGATTGTTATGGAGGATAAGCTGTTACCCAAGCAGCAAATCCCCCCTCTCCACGCCACTGAATTAGTCCAATGGAAAGGCAGAGCCGATACGATTGGATCCAGCTGGCGTCGCAGAGCTGGGCTAAGGACAGGAGCTCACCCTGTCTTGTGGGGCCGACCCAGGTTTCGAACCCTGGCGAACCTACATACTAGCGAAAATGCATTGTGGGAGTAAAATTCCCACAGTGATCAGTCAGGGATTCATTAATGTATAGGGAGGAAAATGCTTTGCTCCCCTTTTCATCCCCTTCCAGTTGGAATTTCCAAAAACCGGTTCTTAGTGGGTGCCTCCATCATGAAAGGAACAACCTCCCCAAATTTCACACTTCTATGTCTGGGTTTTGTCTGGGTGTTGATGAGTCAGTGAGTGAATCAGTCAGTGACTTTTCAATTATATATATACAGTGGCACCTCATGTAAAAAATTTAATTAGTTCCAGAGGCATGTTTGTTACATGAAACGTTCTTTACGTGAAGTGGATTTTCCCATAGGAAATAATGGAAAATCAGACAATTGGTTCCACAACCCAAAAAATATTCATATAAAAATATTAACTGGATGTAAAAATGATGACAAAACACTGGAATTGAATTTAAAAAATGCATTCAATGTGCATGATCCTATGAAGTCTACTTAGTCTGAAATCCTAAAGACACTTTCCTGGGAGTAAGCCCCATTTAACATAATGGGGCTTTACTTCTTGGTAGACACGGTTAGGAGGCTGCAATCAAAAACACATTCAAAGTGTCTCCCCACTTTCTCCTTCTCTTCATCCGGAGCCTCTCTCTCCCCTGCTCCCTTTCTGGCTAGCCCTGAGCTGCTTTCCCTCTTCTCCACTGCTGTTCTCTCTCTCCCTCTGCCCAACGGATGCCTGGCCACAGGAGGAACAGCGCAGAAGTGTTGCTTTCGCTATGGGCAGGTGTGCTAGGCAGCCCTAACGCTTTTTAAAAGGGCTGCCGGCATGTGTGTCTGCCCCAACTGCCAACAAGTGAATTTGTTACGTGAAGCACAGTTTGTTACATGAAGCTGAATCCTAGATAAATTTTTGTTTGTTATATGGAACATACTTTATGTGAGGCGCTTGTTACGGGAGGCGCTTGTTACATGTATATATGTGTATGTGTGTGTATATATTTTATTAATTATATTTATATAATTTATATGCATATATAGCATGTATATGCAGATACCATCTCCTGGGGCTTTTCTGACATCCAGCCTGCATGTGGCTCCCTCTGCATCCCCATGGGGCTTCTCCATTGCTATGGTGCTGTGGGAGCTGGAGATGATGAATGACAGCTTGATCCTATCCTTGCCATGCCTCTTGCAAGGAGGCTTTTGAGCAAAGATGCTCAGGATTGCATTCTAAGACTGTCCTTTGCTCCACCCCTTCCTGGGAATAGGCTCCATTGTCTGGAAAGGGGGTTACTTCTGAGCAGAAAGTGCAGGATTGAGTTCTAGGTATGCATTCTTCTCCACGTCTTCCATTCTGATAGTGGCAGGGTGGGGTGAGGGTGGGGACAGTTGGTGCCGTTCTGGACACCAGCAATGGTGACAGGCAGTTTCCTGGAGGCAATTGGGACATCAGCAGTGGCAACACCGCCGAGCTGTGTGTGCTGGGACACCTTAGTGTGCCTTCAAGCACTGTTCCGAGTGCCTACCCCTGCCTTATATTATGGACTAAGAAAAATCCACATAATAATATTAAGTACGTTTCTAAAATGTTCATTAGAATGTTTAGTTTTAATAATAAAGTTCTGTAAGTGAAGGAAAATTAATCCATAATCTGAGTTCAGGTGAGGTTATAAAAAGCATAATAGAATAAATCCATGCTGAGATGAAAGTAAATGAATACTGGGGCAAGAAAAGTGATGGAGTTTAATATGCCAAGTCTTAACAATGAAGAAGTGAAACAGGGTCAGATGAAGTGAAACAGTAATCCTTTGAGTAGGGGACTAGAGTCCAATCCTATGTAACTTTCCAGCACCAATGTTGCCACAATGCAGCCCAAGGTAAAGGAATAAATGTTGTTCTCTGAGACTATCACCCCACTACAGGATGCAGCACACTCCCCAATGGCTCATCTTTGCCCTGGTACTAGAAAATAGAATAGGACTGGGCCATTAGTCCATGGAAGAAACAATTAAAAACCTGGGATGCTTGCATTGCAACAGACATTGAAGTTGTTTGCTGCTGACTGTTAAGAGATTATTGCCAACTGATTAGACTGAAACAAATTCATGAGTGACTGTGATGTCACATACATGAACTTTTGGTATACCTTATTTAGGCTGCAGTTGTTACCGATTGCACCAGTACAGCTGGTCTATGCCCCGACTTAAGTCCTGTACTGATGTGGGGGTGTCACAAAAGTACTATAAGACACTTCTACACCACTCCTGGAGGAGGGTTAGGCCAATACGCAGACATGCTTGCTTCTCTACATCACCATGGAAATGGGAAGACCAATGAGTTGTGCTGGCCTAGTTTAGGATTGCACCCTTAGTGGCTAATCATGAAAGGATTCTAATCAGGATGAGCCTTGCAATGAGGCTGATTGAACTGTTTGCTTCAAGCAACAAGTTGCAGTGAGCATCAAATTGAGTAGTGCCTGGACATCCCAGCCTCTCTGACCTATCATCCACCAAGCTGCTTGAACTGGCTCTCCCATCCAACTGCAGAACACCACCATCTTATCCACACAGCTGCTTAGGAAAGCAATTTGATAGGCAAAGAGAAGTGGAGACTTCCCCATATCTTTCACTCCAGCGTTGCTTCTTCACCCTTGCTCTGTACAGTGCTAATCAGGTTTAAAAAATAATGGGAGGGGAGGGCTGAGCAAAAAAGACAACTCCCCCACAAATCAGGCAACATTTCTTCTTGGTCTGATCATGGACCGAGACCCCTATGTCTTGCTTACATGATGATAGCATGGCCCAATTAATGATAATCTAATTGTTATTTAATGTTTACTGGAACTTCAAATGAACAGATAAACAGTGCAATGGTACCTCTGGCTGAGTAAACAGACAACAGATTGCAGTAACTGTTGACTTTTGAGCTATAATCCAAAAGTAGCTGCTTTATTACTGAGAATTCATGGGGTAAAAAGTGCCCTGAGGCAGATAATGAAACTTCTTTATTGAGAGAAAGCACCGTTTTCACCAAGGACTGCTACCACTGGAAGGAGAGTCACCACCACCTCAAATCGCCACAGACTGTTACAATGAATAGAAATTGGCTGCGTCACAACAGTGTATCCATCCAACCCACTGCTTTGGCTAGTTATGACAAATGAGTTTTAGGAACATTTAATTGCCAAGGAACCCTGTCAAAATATTGGTGATTTTTCCAAATCTGTTCAAAATCACAGAGATGTCAACTGAAGTCTGAGAAGAGGACATTATTTTTCAGGAAGCACAAAAACAACAACATTAGAAGAGAATGACTGGTCTATTTTCTACAAACTAGTTCAATTTACTGGTATTTTGCTATTACTTCATCTTCAGCAGTGTCTTAGCTCCATTGTTTTCAAAAAGATAGTTGGAAATTATTTGCTCTCACTGAACAATAGAATGGAAAACAATCTAATTATGGAGTGGACATTATCAAGCCAAATCTCAATATTAAAACCTTATTTTTAAACAAATTGTATTTTGCATGTGGCCAAGGTGAACAATTTGGAGAAGGTGGAAAGAAAAAAAAAACATATGTAAAAGATAAATGTTGTACAAATTCAAACACATTTTTATTATTTTTTTGAAGAAGTTTTCTGACGTTTTCTTTCCATCACTAGACCTTCATTTCTCTCAGTACTCCATACTGGGAAACTGTCAGCGAATGCTTTCAGGCTTTTTTATATAAAATTGTTGTCATCCAACCTGAGACTTAGGTGGGTTTTAAATGTAAATATTAGTACTGAAAGCAAATTCACAGTACAGTATCAATGCCGCATGTAAAACCATACCTGAATTATCATAATAGCTGCTATTCAGTATTACCCTACAATCCAGAGTAACTACGGGAGCACGTAAGCGACTTTACGTGCACCTGTAGTTACTGCACCACTTAGTAAAAACCTATGGGAAATTCATATTGCAATCCAGAGCAAATTTTCTTACACCAGAGCAAGGACTCCCCGTAGTTACTCAGGATTGCGCCCTTAGTCTTATTCACTTGCGAGTTTTGATATTCAGCCTTGTGAGTAGATTAAGTGATTACTAGCCATTCTAAAAGCTACAGAAATTGCAACCTTTCGTGTTACGCAGATGAGCCTAATGTAAAAGTGATTCCCCCATAAAGCCTAAAACTGGAGTATACATTTTTGGTCATAGAGAAGTCAATGCGTTGCTGAAGAAACAATTGTTTTTATTTTTAGTAGGAGACACTACTAAGTATGATTATAGTATTTGTTTTGCTGAAAATTGTCCTGCTTTCTAATGCAGGAAAAAGCCAGTATGAAACCACAGACAGACAGACATGGTGGCTTGTAAGAACTCACTGCTCCGAATGTTACATCTACACAGGGCTGAAACTGAAGTGGTTGTCTGAGGGAACAAACTGGCATGAGATACCCATTTCTGTTCACCTACTAGCTTCCACTGATCCCCCTTACCTGAACTGGAAAAGGAAATTGGAGCCAAAACAAAAGTCTGGAGGAGAGTCGAAGGGCTACAGTGATGGAAGAGCAAGCAGAGGCTGGCACATCACCAGAAGCAGGCACCATTTGAAATGCCACCTTAGTGCCAGAAGGTTTTGGGCAGACTCAGCATCCACCCAGGATCCATGTTAACTATTTGTTGTAAACAAATCTAAAGCTTAACAGTTTTAACATTGTTAAGAAAAGGATATACATGATAGATTAACTATGTAAGAGTGATTAATAATTCTGGTTCCATTGTCTCACCGCAGCACTAACTGAAAAAGTGCTGAATAACTACAACATTTCAGTCCTACTACTCGAGCAAAGGAAATGTTGGAAATCTGCAGTAATAACTAGCTAGTGTTTGTTCTTGACTATAGCACCTGCACACACAACCTTTCCAGAAGAAAGCAGACAGAAGCATCTGCTCAGAATCTGGGAGTCTTCAAGAGACTCAGAATTAGGAGTAACCCCCATTTCTCAATAACCTGAGTGCTCCACACACAGGCAAAAGGTATCAAGAGAATGGCTGTACTCAGCTGACACTGATTACTCCAGACTTTTGTCTGTGTCTCATTTGAAGAAGGTTACTGTTACAACAAGTAGCATGAATAATGTCTCTGTTAAAAACAGAGCCTCAGTTGTCTTACATACCCCCTGGTAACTGAATGTCTAATAATAGCAAGTCATTTTCAGATATGAAATCTGTCTACCTCCCAGACATACATATATGCTGCCTCACACAACTCTCAGAGCCTCTTGGGAAGAAAGGAAGAAGAAAGGACTGGTTATTTTATTTTTTCAAGTCTCATTCCATCTTCTTAAACATAAAAGAGTAGGGCTGGGTATTGTGAGCTATCAAAAATGTTAAAAGATAATGGTACTCCCCGTTTTCAAACTATTCTCCATCTCCAAAGTGCTTGGAATGTTTAAAAAAATTAAGGCTGAGATGCATTTGATTTTACTGTTATCTTTGGAATCAAAATATTAAGACACTGCTAAACTTGTGAAAAGTGTATATTTAAACACATATCTCCACACATGTGATGACTTGAGGAAGTAAAGCTGGAGGGAAAAAAATCACTGAAATATGAACCAAGTTATTGATTTTTAAAGCTGAAATCTTAAAAACACTTAACAGTGAGTAATTCATATTGAACTTGGCAGAAGTAGACATGCAAAGGATTATCCTACACATATCCAAAATTTTGCATATCAGTTCAGGACATGACATTTATGTTCTGAGATAACATACCTGTTCTAGTTATATATGTTACTACCTTCTCATTGTATAATTTTATATACAGGGAAGTACTGTTTTAGTTAAGCATCACAGGACTTCTTTGTACTGTACATAAAATTAAAGGAGAATGAGGCAATATTTTCTTTTTCCCCTTTTCTGAAACCTCTTGCTTACAATATGAAGAATTATTATTTTCCAATTACCATTGTAAAATTCCCCAAGAATTTGAACATGAATATATTTTTCCTGTCACTTGACAAGAGTGGTGCCATCATATTCAAAGCACGTGTTTTGAACTCTGGGGAAATTTTAATGCATTCCAGAGATCGATCCATGACCTCACTGTCATTAATTATACTAGATAGTTACTTGACAGCAGACTACATAGTTTACAGAGTCCCTTTTACTACATCATGTGTAGCCACTCTTTACGACAGCCTCGGTTTAGGTCCCGTTTGTTGCTTCGATTGCTATTTCTAGAAAGTCATGAAAATTGAAGAGTTAAAACAAGAATGTGGATGAAAGTTTGCGAAGACTGAACTGGTTTCAAGTGGACAAGAAGCACCAACGCATCTGGAAAATGGAACTTGCAACTGACTGTGCTTTACCATCTGGTGTCAGGAACATATTCTACTTGGGAGTTGCATAAGCCATAAAAAAGTACACAACTTCCTGTACTATGTTTCGGCCACTCGAAATGACGCATTGCAAAGTAAACTAACTAAATATGCACAACTGTGCCTCACTCCAGATGACAGCATGTATTATATAACAGCAATTCCTGACACAAAGACTATTAATTTAAAAGATCACGACATACAGTGTACCCAGGGGTAAATATTCTCAGTGCTTGAGACTTGGGAGCAAATGCTTTAGACAGCTATGACTCAATCAGCAACATACCCAAACCATTTCTAATTTTTTTTTGGGGGGGGTATAACAAAAAAAGATTATATATTATACAAATTTTAACTGATAAGGATTTCAAAAATATTGCTTCAGAAAATTACTATTTTTCAAAATTTGGTAGCCCAATTTTAATGCTAGTGTAGCCTGGCTTGCACTGACTTCACTAGCAGTTGTGAAGCAGCTAGAGGTCTCCTTCAGGTAAGGGGATATTTTCCCATTTCCCCAAGAAAAGTTCTAGCTACTTGGATCTCCATCTGCTTTATCTCATTTAATCGATGAAATTCTAAGCAACTCTGTATAGTGCTGTCTGACCTGGAAAGGGGATTAGCAGAGGAGGTTTCTGCCAATCCTGCCTCCTGCAATACTGCTATCCTCTGTTCTGAGATCCCACCCACATCCCTGTGCTACTTAGTATCTGCAGCCTCTGCTGCATCCCATAGGGGAATTTTAGCTGCTGGATGTCTCCTCAAGGTAAGGGACATATGTCCCCTTGCCCCAGCATAATCCCCACCAGCTGCAATAGCTCAACTCATACCTCTTGACAGTGATATTACTTGTGCAAGTCTGAGCTGATCTGTATAAGTGGATCAGGCTGGGAAGGTGGACAGGCTAGAGTGCATGCTGGCAAGTGCCAATCCTGCCTCCACCTGGCCCACACGATCATCACCACCCCCATCCCTGCATCAGAAGTACCCATTCCAGTAAGGTTTGGTACAACCACTAGCACTAGTAGGAAGGTTCTTCCTGCCAGCTTTCCTGTCTCCTTGCTATGGTCTTTTAGACTTATAGAACAGGTCTTATAGACTATCTCTTGTTAAACACAGTACCTTTTAAACTTCTCATGCAATTCAAAATGGCAGTCAAATCTCATCCTGTTTAACCATTATGGTTGTTTTTATTAACATTAAGTTGGACAGAATGTGGTTTCCAATCCATTGGTGTACTACTGGCCAATTTCTAGTAGATTACTGGGAATTTACTGGGAATTCTTGCAAATAATGCTAGACTAACTGAGTCTGGCTTTAAAAGGTTACACGTTTATGACCTTATGCAAGAAGGATAATACATATTCTATTTTCATAATTTTTAAAGGATATCTCAATACACTGGAAATTTGGATTATGGAAATTTTGGTAAAAAAATAGGGGTACACATTTTGGTACAAAATAGGGTATTGAATTAGTAGAATTCTAATATATATCATTCAGCAATCTCACAGATTGTTAGGACAGAATTATCCTCTAAATTACTTGAATACATCCATGATTGATTTCAGCAGGAAACTTATCCATGTAAATGAGAAGAGAACTTGGCCCCCTTTCTTTTCCAAGGAAGACTAATGATCAAATAATTTTCTCACATCTCTGTTTGCACTTTCACAGCCTGGTTACATCGATTTGTGTCTCGTAAGTACACATTTCCTTTGTTAGTTACAAATCAATGTTATAGACCAGGCATGTCTGTACATTTCCTTCTCCTTTCATACTGTGAGGAAGACAAGTTCATTCTTCTTGTTCTGGAAATGCAAACTTTCTTCAATAACTTTACATGAAAGGCCATTAGTATTCCAGCTGTCTCTTAAAAGGCTTGTGTTTACATTTCACATGTTTAGTGTTCAGCAAATCAGTTTGGAAACACCACCAAAAATAAGGTGGTAGTTTCTACATTCTTGGAGGACTCTTCAGATATGCAGGAATATACAGTCTGCTTCCAGTATTAAAATCTTCTAGAACAGTGGTTCTCAATCTTCCTAACACTGTGATCCCTTTATAAGTTCCTCATGATGTGGGGACCCCAACCATAAAATTATTTTTGTTGCTACCTTATAACTGTAATTTTGCTACTGTTATGAATCGTAATGTAAATATCTGATATGCAGGATGTATTTTAATTGTTACAAATGAAATGTGTTTTATGCACACATTGAACACAATGGGATTTATTTCAGAGTAGGCATGCATAGGATTGGGCCCTGAGGCTGCAATCCTATCCACATTTACATGGGAGTAAAGGCCCCCTGACTATAATGGGATTTATTTCGGAGTAGGCATGCATAGGATTGGGCCCTGAGGCTTTCAGTCAGCCCCAGTACGTGCACAGCTACAGCCGGAGGTCTGGCAAGCCTGACCTAGCCCCCTGCACCAGGAGTCTTTAGGCAACCCCCAGGAAAACTCTAGGTGACCCCCAAAGAGGTCCCAACTCCCACTTTGAGAACTCTGTTCTAGAAAGTGTTGGGCTGCATCTCATATTTGAGAAGCTTGATTGGGAAGACTCTAAACTAAGCTGCACGGGGGAGGGAGATTTCACAGTCCATGCGATGCTGATTGTTGATAAAGGCAACGAGTTGATATAGAGTTTTTTTCTGGAGGACAGGACTATGACAAATGGGTTTTCATTACAACAAAGAAGATTTCAATTAAACCTTAGGAAAAATTCCTGGTGCTAAAAAGAGTTCAGATGTGAAACAAGCTGCCTCAGAAAGTGGTAGTGTTTGTTGGAAGGAAACTACCGTATATACTCGTGTATAAGCCGACCTGCATATAAGCTGAGGCACCTAATTTTACTAAATAAAAAAAAAAAACTGGGAAAAATTATTGATCCGTGTATAAGCCGAGGGTGGGAAATGCAGCAGTCTCTGGGTTTGCTCTGAGGCTGCTGTCCTGTCTACACTTTCCCAAGAAAAGCCCATTGACTATAATAGTACTAACTTCTAAATAGATATGCCTAGGATTGATAAAAGAATACAATCCTTTCACACACTTTCTTGGGAGTAAGCCCCATTGACTCCAGTGGGACTTACTTCTGAGGAGATATGCCTAGGAGGGGGCTTTTAGGCTGCAATCCACACTTTCCTGGGAATAAGCCTAGGAGAGAGGGAGGGAGGAATAGAGAGAGTGGGGGGAGGGAGGGGGGAATAGCAAGGGAGGGAGGGAAGGAGGCATAACAGAGGCAGTGGTGGGAGCATCCTCCAGCCATCGCTTGGCTGCAAGAGGTCCCTGGTCCCTGCAGCCCTTCTCCGCTGCGTCTGAGGGCTTGGGGGGCTTCCCCCTCACACACACACAAAGCCCTGAGAGGCAGCGGAGAAGGGCTGCAGGGACCTCTCCTTGCCAGCAGCAGCAGGGAGAGATCTTCTCAGCCTCTCTTCCATCAGAAGGGTGCTGAGGGGACCTCTCCTTGCTGGTGCCAGCAGGGAGAGATCTCCTCAGCCCTGGCCCCAGGAGGGACAGGTCTCTTTACATTCTTCCTCCTCCACCACCTCTTAGTGTGCCTGACTCAGCATACACAGTGGGAGGAGGGAGGGGACCTCCATTTGCATAGACCCGCCTTTGAAAATACAAGAAAATACCTCCTCAAAACGTGAGGAAAAAGATTTTTAACCAAAATAAGATGTTTGGAAGAGAGAGGGTTCCTTAATTGCCCCCTCCAAGTCTTCAAGGCAGAAAATGCTTCTCACCCTCACTGTAAAGTATACCTACTTATTTGGACACCTACTTGTTTAGGATTAGTAGGAAAGGAGGGGGTGAGATGGAGGAGCCCCTGGGGACAAGGAGAAGGAGGAACATTAAAATATCTGTACCTGCCAGGGAACTCCTGGCAGACTAGCTGGCTGCTTGCCCTGCGTATAAGCCGAGGGGGCTTTTTAAGCTCCAAAAAAGAGATTAAAAAACTCAGCTTATACACGAGTATATACACAGTATCTCAGCAGAGTAATAAGCACAGTAACTCCCCTTGTGTGGCTTAGAAGCCTGTGGCTTAGGAGAAAACCCTAGTTTAGGAGCAAATCCTGGCTAAAGTTCAGGTATGCACAAAAATTAGGCTGAGACTAGTATCAAGTTTCATGAAGGTTTATTCAAAATTCATGTTGCTTCATATTTACAGTACTGGTTTTGACCAGAATCCCTATTACTATGGACCAAGATCCCTATATTCAGTCAATGGGGCTCACTCCTATGTAAGAAAAAGACAATGGAAAAGAGTAGGAGAGACCTAGGGCACAATCCAGAGTAACTACAGGGAGTCCTTCCTCCAGTATAAGAACAATCTGCTCTGGATTGCAACAAGAATTTCCCATAGGTTTTCACTAGGTGGTGCAGTAACTACGGGTGCACGTAAAGTCTCTTACTCTAAAGTAAGCCCTATTATAATCAGAAGGGCTCACTTCTCTCTGTAAGGGAGGTAGATTGCAACCTGAGTGAGAGACCAAGTGCAGGTTAATTTGTTTTATTCTTCCCTCAAATTTTGTATTTTCTTTATTATTTTGTTTTATATTACAGTAATTGTAATCCCTTTAATATGAATTTTATTGGGTTGTTGAATGAGTCATCTGAGTTTCCATGATTTCTTATGAGAAAATTTCCTTTGCTATACAGTACATGCATTTTGGATTACAAACATGCTTCTGGAATGAATGATGCTTGTAAACTAAGGTACCACTGTACTCAAACTGAGTCCCATTTCCCCACCTCTCAGACACATACTAAAACACGAAGGACACAATTCTAAAGACACTTTCCTGTGTTCCTAATGAACACAATGGGCTTACTTTTGAGTAGGCATGGTTAGGATTGTGCTCAAAAAGTTTCTTCTGTTTTTTTTTGGGGGGGGGGAGAAACAGGAAGTGATTTTTAGGGCCTCAGAACACTCTCCAGACATGACCAGAGCACACCTCCAGTTGTGTTTGGTCAAGTGGGCCAAAAGCTTACTTACTCAGAAGTAAGTAACTACAGGGCACATCTGGCCACCAGGCCTGAGTTTGGAGATGCATGTTCTAGAACTACCCAAATTCTAGCACTATTTAACAATAAAATGCTCAGGTTCAGGCCTAGCAGTCAGTCCCAAATCTGAACTTCTGGCACCGACAGCATAGCAGGGCAAGTTTCAAAAGAATGAGAAAGAAGAGATTTTCCCAGCTGCCCCTGAAACTCCCCTCCCAACTTTGAGCCCTAGAAAGCACTACAAGTCTTCAGTTCCAGGTTACCTGCTGTCATGTACATTAGTGTTCTTATGGGAAGGTTATATTCTACAATATTTTGTTGCATCTCCCTCTCTGTTTATGGAATAAGCACATTCACAAATGCTAAGTCCTGCAACTCTCTTGCTAACTGACCCATAATCCTCTTTCAGAGAAGACAGGTTTTCTCACTGCAGCCATTGTGAATGTAATCAAATATGCTTCAAACTGAAGTTTAGAAAAACACAGAAGACAAAGGTTTGGTTCTGTAGTAGTAGACCTGGGCAATTATATAGGTATCCTGTCAAAGAAAAAACAGTTATTCACATAGGGCCTGCCCAATCTGATCCAACCTTCCAGTGCTGGTGCAGACACAATGCAGTCTTTATTTCTTTATTTGTATGGCAAAATACAACAGCATAACATGGAATTTACATATATAATGTTCTGTATGTCTGGGTCTATGGCTAGATATCCTGCAGCCCTGAACAAGGGAAACAAAGATTCCCTTACCCGGAGGAGACCTCAGTGACTGCTGTCCTACTGCAAGATGCAGCACATGCCTCATTGAAACCACTGCACCAGCGCTGGACGATTGTACAGGTTTTGGTTCTTAGTCATCTGAAAGTGTGAATCTTTTCTGCAAATAAAAACATTCTAGTTAAACAACCTGATGTTCTGCTATAAAACCATGAAAATTAAACAAAAACGTATTAGCCAACTTTTTATTTTTACGCTTATCTATTTTTATTTAATTATACAAAGTGATCAACAGTGTTCTGAAACTGTTATTCTTGTTAGAATCTCCATTCTTTAAACAAAAAAATGGCTTTAAATAAAGTCAATTAAAAAGACATGTTAACTAGCCTGTAAAAAAAATCAAAATCTGGAATTTACATTCACATACAATCAATTGGCTAAAAATGTTCTTCTTGCATAGCTGGATAGGACAAGGCATGTTTCCATGACTACTTCCCCATACAAAATTGGTGGGTCCCTGTCTCCCTTAGCTTGTTACAGACAACTGCAGATGAGTTGATTCCATGTCCTGTAGGTGGCAGACCAATATCTAAAGTTTTTAGAGACAAATCTGAAGTTTCTGCAACTTTCAGTCCAAGTTTCCCTAACAGCAAACACCACACAAACATATACACAAAATGCAACATGTAACTTGAGCAAAGAAATACCAAAAATAGTTAACAGTTGCACAAGTGTTGAATAAGGGGTGCTCTTGTCCCATCCAGTCCTCAAGGAAATCATGCTTGGAAGCCCCAAAATCTCAGTAACTAGAAGGCTAAAGTCCTATCCTTTATCTAGAATCACCAGATGCAAATGATCTAGGGGAGTGATAACAGGAGGCAGATATCTTGTTTTTCCTGTGTGCATCCTGAGGCATCTGTAAAGCCACTGTGCGATACAGAAAGCTGGATTAGACTGACTTTTGGCCTGATCCAGGGGGGCTCTTCTCATATTCTAATGTTTATTCTAAAGAGGAGTACCAAACCTGGTATTTTCCCAAAGTTGTTTGGCACATAAAACAAACTAAGGGCACAATCCTAACAAATTTAGGCCAGGCTAACTCACAAGGTATATTTTTCCATGGTGGTATGGGAAGATCAGTGTGTGTCTGTGCAGAAGCTTTAAGCATTTTTGTGACCTCCCCCACAAGTCAGCACAGAACTTCTGCCAGGGCATATGCTGACCTAACTGAAGCTTAGGATCGCAGCCTATGTAAGTTCTCACAGATAAATATTTAGTTGACCATTCTTCCAGCTGTCTCTAAGTGTAAATCCAGTATCTCAGCCCTGAGAGGAGAGGTGGTATGTAAATGCATCGGGAGTTCGGATGTGAAACCTGTCCTTCCATAGAGATTTCAGCTTTCTTAATGAAAACAACATTTTTGTTTATTTCTAGCAGTTCTGGCCTTCTCAAAATAATAACCAAACTCAGAACATTTGTCTGTAAAAAAATTAAAAAGGAAAAAAACACTAGTTCTGCAATGTCTTAGAAGTGTCTCTTCATACTCAAAATACCATAATGAAAGTTCTGGCCACGTCATGAAGTAGCTGGGTGTACTAGACAGTTTTGAATTGCCGTGTTGAACCCTGACTAGGAAAGGGGAGGGTTAGAAATTTTACAGTCATACATAAACTAGGCACCTGCCTTTAAAAAGAAAGAATGAGGAGATAATGAAATCAACTAAAGAATTATGCTTTTAATATGAAGACTCTGGAGAGATTTTTTTGAAGCATCTGAATGTGACACCAGCACTTTAATAAAGAAAAAAAATCCATTTTCTTTTTATTTTTTATGAACAAGACAAACAATTTTTAAAGCTCATATTTATCACCAAAATATCTAAGCTCATCTGGCACACTCTGTATTGCACTTCTCTGTCAGAGGCCTATAAAATGTCTAAAGAAACTCCAAGTTTTAGAGTTCAGGATGTTGAATTAATGTTCCATTAAATTGGACAGATTTTACCCCTGGTTTTGTATTGACTCTCTTCATAATTCTCCCTTTGACATACTTCTCATGCACTTTCCCCCACCTAGAGTGCTTTTCATGGTCCAAATATATTTTCTGCCCTAGAGAACAATTTCACTTCCTTCTCACCTATTCCTGACTGCTCCAAGTTGGTCAAATTACATACAGATCTTCCCTTGCATCACTGCTTCACTATCTGCCAAGTTTCAGATCTTGTGTGGGCTAGAATCAGGCAAACATAAATTTTGCTTTAGCTGCTGAGTTGCTTTTAAATGAGTCTTGCCCTAGTTCGTCCCAGGAAATCACTTATTTCTGGGGATAAAGGCTAATTTTGCTCAGTTTTCAAATAGAAAAAGCCACAGTACAAATATAGCACTTTTGGTAAATATAGACATCTTCAACTGATATTCCTTTCTTCATTGGGATATTGTCATACTCATATTATCATAATCAAACGAATTCAGACCAAGAGGCTAACAGAGAAGGAGCAGGATGCAGCCCTATGCATCTATATTACCCTATGCCCTATATTAGCCTATGCATGTATATTCAGTAGAAAGCACATTATAGCCAATATGGCTTACTCCCAGGGAAGTATGGATGGAATTGCAGTGGATGCTCGCTGTTGATCTCCTTCAATCCTTGTGTTTCCTTCCTTCCCCACTTTGTGTTGAGTCAAAGGCAGTGGGGAGAGAGTGCCCAATGCAGTTCTATTCAGAAGTAAGCACCATTATAGCTGCCATCACTTGTGCCTTGATGCATGTGCATGTACACAAACACGTGCGCACACATACAGAGGAAGTCATTATTAGCTAAAACAAACATGCCTTTCGCTTTGTTCACTGCATGGATGGAACTTGTGAACGAGGCATCTCTCGTCCTATTTAAAATGGAAATGCAAGCCTATGCATGTCTACTCAGAAGTAAGCCTGAGGAAAAAAATCATACAATGGATAAATTCTTTGTCCATTTCACTCATTATCCTTCCAGGCTACCAGTTTACAGTGCATCAAATGCACAGCTGCTCATTTGTTGTGTGGAAGCCACATGCTTTCCCTCAGGGATGTTCTTCTGTTCTATGGATGATTTTTCCAGCTCTTAAAATTCAATTTATTGTTGTGAAAAAGCTACTTTCAACAGGCTGAGGGACCAAGCTGATTTGATAAGCTGTGTGAAGTATGCTTCAGCTGTGCCAGACTTATGAACACATGTTGAATAGTGTCCAACTGTCCATGACACTCCTGATGACAAAAGACACATACTATCAGCTATGCAAGTTTTCACCAAACAGTGAAATAGGCACATGCAAGTTGATCTAGTTTGGAGACAAAGTTTCAGGTCTCACATATTCAGTGTTTCTCTTGATAACTAATATTAGATATTCTTTTTATAACTAATATTAGATATTCTCTAAGCATTGAGCTCAACCGGGGTCTCCAAACTATTCCGCCGGAAGGTCACTTCAAAATATCAGGCACAGTGTCAAGGACCAGTAAAAAAATTAAACATAAAACTTAAATATATTACAAATGGAACTAAGATAAATGAATAAATGAGCTAAAATTTCTAGGTTTTCTCCAACACACACCACAGAAATAAAGCAATCACTTAAATGGACTCCTATTCCCCCATCCCAAAAGCGGTTTAGTTATGTGTAAAGGAGTAAATACCTCAGATTCAGTACATCACAGGAAATACCTGATGTTTTCTGCGGGCCATGGAAGCCTCTCCATTTGTCAGAAAGCCTTCTAAGTCCCTAAGTGGTTACTAAAAGTTACTTCTGATTTTTTGTGAAAATCAGGAAATCATGCTTTTAGGCCTTTAAAAGGGTCCTGAGGGTTTGGGAGGTTCAGAGGAGAGTGACCAAAATGACTTATGGTCTGGGACACCTTCCATACGAGGAAAAGGCTACATCTTTGGGGGCCCTTCAGTCTAGAATAGAGGCGCCTGGGAGGGGGACATGTCTGAGACATACAGAATTACGCAAAGAATTGACAGAGTGGATAGAGAGCTGATCTTTTCCCTTACACATAACACCAGAACTAGGGGATATCCACTAAAACTGAATGTTTGGAGACAGACAAAACAAAATATTTTGTATGTTAGGACATACAAAACAAAATATAGGTGAAACTAATTATATGTGATTTATTTATATGCAATTTTGCCTCAAAGTGAATTAGATTGGCTCTTTAAATTGACAGATCCCTTGGGTAGCTGTTAAAGGCATAAAGGCAGCCGTGGTTACCATGTCAATGTGGCAAGCAATTCACCTTGCTGAGAAAACTTCATAGTGTTCAGCTTTAAGGTCAGATTAAGCTGGGAGGCAGAGTCCCTTCCTTTCCCCAAGTGATAATGACTTCTAGCTCCCTGTGAGATGAAACTCAGCATTTGAAGCCACTTGCAAGAGAACTTGATTCATCTTGATTCATTGCCTGCCTTGTTACCATAATGACTACTGTAATTGCCTTTGTATATCAGGAAAATAGGTATTCACTGAGATTCTTAGAACCAAATGTCACCAATAGGGAGGTTCAACCCCTATTTCTTTACCCAGCATGCAATTATTCTGAAGAACTATTTGCCACATGATGTGTATGGGTGCATTCATGTATGTGTTTGCGTGTGGGCGTATAGATGTAAGCCACCTCAAAATGCCAGATGCAGGAGAGAGCACCTGGATGCAGGTGTAGTGTGTGCTCCCTAAGGCACCTGGTGGGCCACTGTGAGATACTAGAAGCTGGACTACATGTGCCTTTGGTGACTTTGGCTTGATCCACTGGAGGCTTTTCTTATGTCCTTAAGTGCTTAAGTGCTTAAAACAAAATTTTGTTTATGCAAAATATGCGTATTGCACAATATATCTGATATGTTTCAGGTTTGACTTTAAAAGTTTTTGTCCTACGTTTACAAAGTCATTTACTGATACAAAATCCTGTTTCAAAAGCAATGCAAAAGCATTCCAGCGTTCAATCTGAAACAACATCAAACTTCTGCACACATTCCAAGCAATGTCCATAAAAGCTTGAGCTTTTGTGAATCATCAACACAAAGCCCAATCTGAAGTGGCCACCTGGGCTGACACAAATAATTTGTACCTGTGTTACAAATGAGCCATAAAGCATTCCTGTGAGACCCAGTAAATAGGGAAGGTCCTCTCGGAGTTGTGACAGCCTACCCTTGCCACCACAAGCCCCGCATTAAGGAGTTTCTATTTATGCTGTTGAAGAAGGTTGAGGCTGTACCACCTCAGGTTCAATGGAGCTTAAGCAGAACGCTTAACCAGAACGCTTCATTAATACTTAACTTTTCTTATTTTCCATGTTCTCCTTGTTTCCGAAACTTAGGGTACAATCCTAACCAATTTAGGTCAGCATTAACTCATCCTTCTCTCCGTTCCTATGGTGGTATGGGGCCACATATCTGTACACCGGCCTAACCCTCCCAGGGGTGGCACAGAAGTGCCTTACAGCACATTTGCAACATCTCCAGGCCAGACTTGTACCGGGACTTAAGACACCCTATCAGGAGGTTAGGATTGCAACCTGGATTTGATTTTTGTTTTCAGTGTCACATTTGTTTTCTCTACAAGAATATCATCCCACTGTAATTTTTCACCATGTCATTTTATTTATGTCTATCTTTAAGTCAATCACAGAATCTTAATGTCACATATCACTGCAGCATCTTGGTATTTGGTGAGCATTTATGTTTACATCCAGCTTTTCATTTATTATGATAAATTCTCTCAGCCTCGCTTTTTCACCTTTACTTGACACTGATTTTCTACTTTGTTCATTTCACACTGAGCATGGAGGGAATGAAGTACTCATGGAGCCAAGTGTTTTCTGTCACCAGCTGATTGACGGAAAGCACGCTTCCTGTAAGCACCGAGACCGCCACGATTTGCAGAGCAAAGTGAGACCTCTGCACTTGTTATGCCCTTCTTGATTGGACAGACATTTACAGTATGACTGCTGATCATGTCTAGACCAGAGTCTCCCTCCATCTTTCATTCTTCTCCTTTCAGGCTGTCAAACTAACATGAGAAACCACAGATTAATCAGTTTCTGCCCATAAAACAAACCCTTTCAGAAACTAAACAGAAAACTATTCTAGAATAAATCTGGAAAGAGTATTATCCACCTCTTACAGGATACATATAGTATCCATTTGTCCCTTTCTGAGCAACATAATATTAAAGGTAAAGGTGTCCCCACAGGTTATACCGCTAACATATCATTAGTAAGCATTAAAACTCCTCCTAACTTGGCAAAGCTTATACACATACTCCAAACTAAATGAAATTCTGAATTGGAATGTTCTGGGTTGTACAATCAATGGAACGTTGTACTTAAGAATATATCGAAATTACTATGGATTTTAGACTATACTTAATCTAGCAATAAATAATATTGGTCACCACATATGTTTTATTTAAAATGAATTCACAGTGGATCTAGATGCTGGAGATGTTTGAGTTGTAATATCTCACCATCTGTTGTGGTCTTCTCCTGATATTGCAAGTTTTGGGGGAGAAATAATTTATAAGGACTGTGTTACAACAACCTTTGATTTTTACTTCTTAGTATGTGACCCTTAATTATTTACCTGTTGTTTGTAGACTTACACCCAACCAAAGAATATTTTCTAATTTGAAAAAGCCCTCTCTGGACCCAGCTATACCTGACAACTATAGGCCAGTCTCTAAACTCCCTTTTCCAGGCAAAGTGATCAAGCAGGTGGTAGTGTCTCAGCTCCAGAAGGTCCAGAAGGAAACTGGGTAGATTAATATGGAGGACAGGCTGTTACCCAAGCAGCAAATCCCCCCCTCTCCACGCCACTGAAATAGTCCAATGGAACGGCAGAGCCAATACGATTGGTTCCAGCTGTGTCACAGAGCTGGGCTAAGGACAGGAGCTCACCCTGTCTTGTGGGGAGCCGGGTCTTGAATCCTGGCCTTCTGGTTAACAGGCAAAGTGTCTTAACCACTTGTTGATAGGTCATAAATACATATAAACATACTTTCGATTTTTTCCTTTTCACATTCTTTTTTTGCAATGTACAGAAGGGTGCAAAAGTAGGTATACAGTTTTTATTATAAAAAAACACCGTCATAATAATGGATGATATACTAATTGCAATCAAATACAGTCTCTTAAGTGCTCAAATTGTCAGCCTTCAGCATTTACACTTTCTTAACTCTAAATTGCCAGCCCTCAACGTTTATTCATTCTTAACTCTTATAACTATGTAACTACTTTTGCAGCACCCTGTATATGTAATTGTTTTTGTTTCAATTCACATATAATAAAAAAGAATTAAAAAGACACAGAATTGGTAGCTTTCTTATACTTGTAGGTAGTTGGAGGATTGCATATATCCCTGTTCAATCCAGTATCCTGAGCCTTTCAGTGGATATTGTTAGCATTTTCCTTTAAAACCCATTAGCTATTAATTAGCTATTTTTAAATTTCCTTTGTAAGCCGCTTTGTGAACTTTTTAGTTGAAAAGTGATATATAAATACTGTTTCTATCTATATTGATGATATATAGATTTTAATTAATTTTTATCGTAACTTGCCACAGCATTCTTTGGATGAAAGGCAGTCTATACACTGAAATCAACATATACAAAATCAAATATATTTTATAGCAGTGGTCATCAACCTTTTTGGCCTCTGGTTCTTTTGGACTGGTTCTGTGAAAAAAGAAATTTTCCAGGAACCAGCCCAGGGGTGGGTGGGGGAGTTCTGTCTCTGGCAACCTGGAGGGAGGGTTTCCCCACCTAGAGCACAGCTACCTCCAGCTGTAAATCCTATTATAATAAATAGATCTTTTGCTATGTTACTGTGGATAGGATTACAGGTAAATGCATGTCTACTCAGAACAGGGAATTTCAACCTTTTTCAGTGCAAGATGCATTGAAAATGCACAAAGCCATCCTAGTCACTCTTACTGGAGAGTAAGCCTCATTGACTATAATGGGACTTATTTCTGAGAAACAGGCATTGGATTAGACTCTGAGGCTGCAATCTTATCCGCGCTTTACTGGGAGTAAGCTCCACTGACTACAGTGGGACTTTTTCTGAGTAGACAGGCATAGGATTGGGCTCTGAGGCGGCAATCCTGTTCACACTTTCCTGGAAGTAAGCTCCACTGACTACAATGGGACTTACTACTGAGGCATAGGAGGTCTCTGAGGCTGCAATCCTCAGAGTCCTCCTGCTGTGAGGAGGGGAAGATGCACTTAGAAGAGCCTCTCGCAGATCGGTTAGGCAGCTGCCAAGAACCTCCAATGATCCCCTGAGGGGTGGGGAATCCTGTTTTATAGGATAAACCTTGAACAGGGATCAAAGGTGAAATAACAGGAAAGCTGAGAGCTACAGAGCAATTAGAACAAAAAACAAAATGTTTTAAGAGC
This sequence comes from Cryptoblepharus egeriae, assembly GCA_030015325.1. NCBI lineage: Eukaryota > Metazoa > Chordata > Lepidosauria > Squamata > Scincidae > Cryptoblepharus > Cryptoblepharus egeriae. The sequence goes on from JAREYC010000005.1 coordinate 73,370,830, forward strand.
ACAATCCTAATCATGTCTTCACAGAAGTAAGCCCCATTGTTCAATGGATCTTACTCCCAGAAACGTGTGCTTAGTGTTAGGAATGTGAGTCCCTGCAGGATTAGCAGGGCTAAGCAGAGTAGTTGTGCAGAGGATGAGAGGGCAGCAGCACAAAGTAAATACACAGCTGTTTATAGTTCAAGATAACTATAATGTTCAAAACGACAGGCAGAAGATAAGTCAAGTAACACAGTCCAAGGTCAAAGCAGTAGATCAGTCATGTACATACATCCAGTTGCAGGGTTATTCCAATCTCAGTTATCCAGTTAAACAGTCCACAAGTCAGTCCACACATACAGTCCAGTCTTTCAGAGTATCAAACAGTAATAATACTCCTCCTCAGTAACCTACACTTTGCAATAATCTCATACACACTTAAATATAGTGAAACACCAATCAGTTAGAGATATTGCAGTCATGTGACCAGTGACTCAGCACTTCCAATTCTGCTGAATCATGCTGTAAGAGCAGTTACAGATTGCATCAGCTAGATTGCATCAGCCTTCTGCAGTATTGCATCAGCCTTGAATCAACTTGCCTGACCAAACATGTTTCATTATTAGATTCAAACCCTAACATTCTCCTCCTTTGGACAGGTAAGTTGTTCCTTTACAGTTTAAGATAATATGCATTGTTTTATACAGTTTTCATATACATATTCCATACAGTTCACGATGCTCATTGTGCTTAGCAATGTTTTGTGCCTTTGTAAAATGGTCAGCAATATTATTTTCTGTAGCACAGTATTCTAAACATATTAACCCATTTTTCACACTTTCTCTCACATTGTGGTATCTTATATCAGTGTATCTTGATCTAGATTTCACAGCAGAAGAGTTAGCCATGGATATAGCTGACTGACTGTCTTCATATACAGTAATTGGATAGTCAATATTTATTTCTAGATCTTTTAACAGTTGTTTGTACCATATTAGCTCATTACATAGGTAAGACAAACAAGAAAATTCAGATTCTGTAGTTGAAACTGCCAAATGTTTCTGTCTCAGTGATTTCCATCCTATAATTGCATTAGCAAGAAATATAGCTATTCCCGAAGTAGATTGTCGGGTAGTAGGATCAGAGGCAAAACCTGCATCAGCATATGCACTCAATTTCAGTTCTCCTTTTGGTACAAGATACAAAGAATGATTCATAGTTCCTCTTAGATACCTTAACACTCTTTTAGCTGCTTGCCAATGTTTTTGAGTTGGCTTAGAGCAGTGTCGAGCTAGCTGAGTCACACTATAACAAATATCAGGTCTTGTCCAGTTTCCAATGCAAGTTAAACTTCCTATTAAAGACCTGTATATATCTGGATCAAACAGTGGACTTGGAGAGTCATCATTGTTGTATTCCAGTCCCATAGGGGTTTTTGCTGGATTACATTGTTCCATGTTATACTTTTGTAGAAGTTGCATTATTTTCTGAGTTTGAGATAGTTTGTATCCCTGTTTTGTTTCAGATATATCAACTCCTAAGTACCTTTTGATTCTACCAAGATTTCTCAGTGAAAATTTCTTTTCTAGCTTCTGAATTATTTCATTAGCTTCAGAGTCAGTTTTGGTTATTATGGCCAAATCATCTGTGAACAAAAGAATGATCTGTTTGTTTTGTTCAGTATCCTTTGTAAATAGACATGGCTCTGCTAGGCCAGCTTTAAAACCTAGCTGTAATAAAGCATCAGTAATACAAGTATTCCATTCATAACCAGATTGTTTTAAACCATACAGAGATTTTTTCAGTAACCAGCAATCTTTTCCAGTATTTGCAGTTACACCTGGGGGTTTTTGCATATAAATTACATGCCTTAAAGGAGCATTCAAGTAAGCAGTTTCTATATCACAATGAGTTACAATATATTTATGTTTTGCAGCCCATAGAAGTGCAACCCTTAGCGATTCAGAGCGTAAACATGGTGAAAACGTTTCATCATAACAAGCAGAGGTTTGTGAAAACCCTTGAGCAACAAGTCTAGCCTTGCATTTAGTTACACCATTTACTCCTTTTTTCAGTTTAAACACCCATCTGCAGCCAATAGCATGCTCACCAGGAGGCAGTACAGCATCCTCATAGACTTGTAGTTTCTTTAAAGAATCAAGCTCATTGTTAACAGCTGTTTCCCAAGCATTTTTGTCTTCTGGTGACATGGATTGCAGATCATGATAAGATCTTGGCTCTACTGATACTTGACAAATTGCACCAGGACTATAGCGATCTGGAGCTTTTCGTTCTCTGGTGGAGCGTCTCAGTGGTATAGGCTCCTGTTGTACAGAGTCTATTGGACTTAGCCCCTCTTTTGTTTCTTGCTCCTCCTCTCCCAAGACCCGAGAGTGAGGTAAAGCAGAACTCTCAGTTTTGGTTTTTGTAGCCAATTTGATGCTAGGCAATGAGATAGGAGATTCAGAATTTCTTTTTCCAGAAATGTCAAAGTCTAAGGAATAATGAGGCACAAATTCATGTTGTAGCCTTTCCCATCCACTTTGCTCTAGGAATTTTGCACTAGCACTTTTCCAAATTTGAGTTGAACCAGGAGTACCAAATCAATAGGATTTATGGCTTGATTCATAACCCAAGAAATAAAGTTTTCTGGCTCTATGACTCCCTTTTCTCCTATTTTGGGCTGGAATATGAACCCAAGCAGGACAATCAAAAGTATGCAAATAATCTAAGTTTGGTTGTTTACAATGCCAGCGCGTAAAAGGTATTTCCATTGTGGAAGAGTGTGCAAGAACATTCAGTAAATGGTTAGCGCACATAAAACTTTCACCCCAAAAATTATTAGGGAGACCACTGTCATTCAGCATTGTTCTTGCCATTGCTTGCAGAGTCTGACCCCTTCTCTCAACAAGTGAGTTGTGTTGAGGCCGATATGGGGCAGAACGTTTGTGGGAGATGCCTGCCTTTGCCAAAATATTCTGCAATTTTTGATTTCAAAATTCTAGACCATTGTCAGTAATTAGGCATTTTACCTTTTTATTGGCTTTTCGCTCTGCAAATTTAATCCAGTTGACAATCTGCTGAAAAGTTTCATCTTTTGATTTTAGCAGATAACAGAAACCATATCTGGAATAATGGTCCTTTATTTCCAGGACATATTTAGCTCCTCCCAAACTGGGTTTAAAAGGACCAAGTAAATCGGCGAACACGATTTGGAGCACGTCAGTATTTTTAAATTCACTGCCACGTTTGGCTGGAGCAGCTTTTGTTTTCTCTTCCTTGCAAGCCTCACAGTCCAGATATTTGCTGCAAGGTTTCAGTTTTATTCCTTTTGACAATTCTACAGTCTTTTTTAAAGTTTTGAAATTAGCATGACCAAGGCGCCTGTGCAGCAAATGAATACAGTTATCATGGGGTACCTTGTTGTCATATACAGACTGAGCAGTTACATGGTTCAGTACAAATAGCCCATTTTGCAGTATAGCAATAGCAGAATTACCATCCCTTCCTTGGATAAGGCATTGGTCCTCTTCAAAAGATACTTTGAATCCTTCTTTTACCAGAGCACACACAGACAGGAGATTGTATTTTAGTGTAGGCACACAAATCATATTTAAGGATTTAGCTAAACAAGGGAGATATACAGTTCCTTCCCCAGTCACATTTACACATAGCCCATCAGCCAAATATACTTTTTGAGTACTTACAGGCTGAAATGATGCAAAGATTTCCTTGCGCTTTGCAATGGAGTGAGAGGCACCACTGTCTACGACCCAGACATCGGAGCATGGACCATCTGTGCCTGTTAGAGCCAGATGAGCCCCAGTATGGGTTTCAGCAGCACCAAACTTTTTTCCTTTCTTTGATTGCAGTGGCGTGCAATATGCCCAGTGGCACCACATTTCAGGCATTTCTTAACAGTGTAGGCGCTTGCCGCTTGTCCTGTGCAGTCCTCAGTTGGCTGTTCTCTGTCACGTCGAGGTTTGGCGGGAATCACGAAGCAGTGCAGTGTCTTTGCGCCGTCTGTCTTCATCTAGCAGCCTGCTGGTAATACCTGCCATCGTTATCTCAGTGCGTGGCAATACCTCCATGTTGGCGATGAAGTTGTCATAGCTTTCGTCCAGCGATGAAAGTATAATGTACGCCTGCTGGAGTTCAGTAAATATCAGCTCCTGCTCCTGCAGCTCATAGAGGGTGTGCTTCATAAACTCAAGATGAGCAAGCATGTCCCCTCCGGGAGCGAGCCGTGCTCGAAATAGCTTGCGTGTCAGGTGTATTTGAGCACCTGCACTATCACGAACATAGATAGTTTTTAGAATGTCCCAGCACTCTTTTGCAGACTCAATCCCTCTGATGTGGACCAATTGGTGATCCTTCAGAGTTAAGCCAATGAAACACAATGCCTTTTCATTGTCATGGTGGTACTTAGATATTTCTTCAGCATCATCTTCCTCATCTAAGTCCTCCAATTTAGGAGGGTTGGACACGACTTGCCAAAGCCCCTCCTTTCTTAGGAGTAAGCGCACCTTTTGCGCCCAAGTGGCATAGTTCGTCCCATGTAGACGGGTAATAGGGAATCCACCCAGTGATAGCAGACTTGACTCTATTTTATGACCTGGACACTGGACTTTCTCCAGGAATCAAACATCTGGAAAGTTGCCTTCAAATGTCAATATAGCCACCAGCAATTCCAGCAAAGTTCACCTGTAGCACACTGCCAGCTCTGCCAGCCACTGGGCCCGTAACCAGTGTTAGGAATGTGAGTCCCTGCAGGATTAGCAGGGCTAAGCAGAGTAGTTGTGCAGAGGATGAGAGGGCAGCAGCACAAAGTAAATACACAGCTGTTTATAGTTCAAGATAACTATATTGTTCAAAATGACAGGCAGAAGATAAGTCAAGAAACACAGTCCAAGGTCAAAGCAGTAGATCAGTCATGTACATACATCCAGTTGCAGGGTTATTCCAATCTCAGTTATCCAGTTAAACAGTCCACAAGTCAGTCCACAGATACAGTCCAGTCTTTCAGAGTATCAAACAGTAATAATACTCCTCCTCAGTAACCCGCACTTTGCAATAATCTCATACACACTTAAATATAGTGAAACACCAATCAGTTAGAGATATTGCAGTCATGTGACCAGTGACTCAGCACTTCCAATTCTGCTGAATCATGCTGTAAGAGCAGTTACAGATTGCATCAGCTAGATTGCATCAGCCTTCTGCAGTGTTGCATCAGCCTTGAATCAACTTGCCTGACCAAACATGTTTCATTATTAGATTCAAACCCTAACACTTAGGATTGCAGCCTATGATTAAAATATTTTTAAGTTGTCTACTAAAGTTATAGTCCTGTGATTCTTCCTGACTACTATATGCACTGATCCTTGAAGTCACTCTGTCAAATCTATTGTTTGTTTTCTGTCATCCTTTCTATGAACATGTTCCAGAACTGGATAATTAATCCAGACTGATAAACCTAAGTGAGGTGCTTACTGTGACACTACTAGACAATTCAGTGGAACTATAAAAAGCAGGATCTACACTGAACAGATCTTTTCAAAATTTATCAAAGTGGTGGTGGCGTTTATCGGCTAAAAGACAGACAAAAGATGGAGACTCTCTTTTTAGTTTATTGGTGAATTTATAGGAAGTTTTGGTTTACATAGCTCAGTAGCTCACAATTACCGCACTTACAAAGAGGTGCTTTTTTCCTTTCTTTTTGCATGGTCTCATGGGAAAGATATTTTGCATACAGAGACAGTGTTGCCTGATAAACTGCACGTACAGTATATCTTTCTAAGGCAAACCAGAGCAATTTGTCCTGATGTTCACAATAGTTCATTTATAGTGAAGTTTCAGTCTTGGCCCATGAACACACAGGCTTTCCCTTCCTCAGACACTGTAACAGGCCTTTTATACCCCTCATAAAACAGTGAAGCTATCTTTTTCCTTATCTCATATTTCCATGGAAGCTTGGTCCTTACAACTGCAAGACCTTGGCTGCTTGAAATTGACAGAATTATCCTGTATTTGTGTTCCAGAAACGCATCGATTTGACCTTAACTAATATAGTACCCTCAGATACGAGAACTATCAAAATGAATTTTGTTGGATAGTGAGTGCATTTTGAGGTAGGTAGAATGCACCCAAAAACAACAGTGGCTTAATACTAACTGCTGTTCTTAATCTTTTTAATGGTAACAGAGATCTAGGTTGCCCAAATGAATGGTCTTACCAACCATTCATTACCCTAAGATCTTCTGGCGAGGGCCTTCTATGAATCATTGTCTGATGTTAGATTGGTGATAGAGGACATCTTTCTTGGTAGTATCAAGCAGTCATTGAATTTCCCTTCCTACAGAAGTTCATGATGCCACCTTTATTTTGTGAATGTTTTGCTGAAAACAATACATAAATACTGTTGATTGATTTCTCTTCATTTTTCAAAATACTGCATGACTACATCATATCCATAATGCTCGGATAATTTTTTTAAAGATTTCTTCTAACAGACAGAGCAGAAGGGCAAGACAGAAAACTTCAGAAGACATAAATTGTTATTTTCCCTAACTATTATCAAAGCCTTTCAAGTTGGCTAAGAATAAAAACTTAAACTCACAGAAGCCTCAAACAGTTGTAGAAAATTTTGGATTTAAAAACTGATTTTAAGATCTTCAATCCACTAGAAAAATTCCAAAATTTTTCAAAGGATACAAGAAATTTATTTCTAGCGAAACAGTAGGAAAAATAAAGTGGGGAAAGCATTAAAACAATGTGAGATTTGACATTTTATGTCTGTCTTCAATACTTCTATATTGAGGACTATGTATACAAGTTTTCTACCAGGTTGATCAGTGTATTGCCTTTGCTAATTTTAGTCCTTTTCTAACATGACCACAAAGTAAGCTCAGTGAGAATTCAGTGCTTTAATTTTTCTTTCTTGAACCTATAACTATTTTCTAATTTTTTAATGTATTCACCTCAAAAGATACACTAGGTCAACCCCCAAATCCAGAGTAAATACAGGAGCACATAAGAGACTTTACATGAACCTGTAGTTACTGCACCACCTAGTGAAAACCTATGGGAAATTCATGTTGGAATCAGAGTAAGTTGTTCTTACACCGGAGCAGGACACCGGAGTCCCTGTAGTTACTCTGGATTTTGCCCTAAACTGAATAAATTATCAGATTAATGACCAACAGAATCCAAACTAGTACTAGAATAGGCAGGCCAGCCAGTCTGTGCTATATCCATTACAGCTGCTGCTACATGAGTGCAGGTCACAAGAAAACCTTTCCCTTACCCCCCAAGTAATGCAGCCCAATAGGTCTACTCAGTTAAGCACCACTTATATTGGTTGCAAAAATCTGAGCAGACGAGCTGCTCTAAAGTTGTTCTGCACTGCCCACAGATAGGGTTTGGATCAGCATAACTTAATCCAAACTATGGTGGATCCAAACGTCATTGTCTTGGCAGCTGGGAGCAGCCTCAGATTGCAACCATCTGCTCAGACTTAGCTTTCCATTCCCCAGAGTAGCGCAACAGCAGTCCTAATACTTGTGCTGGATACAGCACATGCAAGCGAGCCTACCTGTTCCAGTGCAAGTTAGGATTGTGCTGTGAGAGTCTCAGTCTGTTGTGAGGCTTGGAGTATAATCCTAATATTTCTACTCAGAAGGAAGCCCCATTGTGTTTAATGCCTCTTATTCCCAGGAAAGTGTCTTCAGGATTGCAGCCTCAGTGGGAAAGGCAATATAGAAATGCTATTATTATTGATTTTCGCAAAGACAGGTATATGTTGTTGACTAGTTTGTGTTATCTAGGTATTGAGTTCTTCCCAAGGACCCATAATACCTGGTTTTTTTCCTATTTTGATGTTATAAATATTGGCCCAAGATGTAAGCTGTTCCCAGTAATGCTTACTATTATTATTTTGTATATCACAGTCATCATTACTAGAATTGGCTCTATCGTAATTCAGTTCCTATCAAGGAACACGGATACTTTTCTAGACCAAATTCCATTGATATATCGGTGCTATAAATCTGAAGTGTATTTAGCAGTGATTCAATTTCAAATTGTGACTTCCCATACAGTTTAAGGTCATCAATGTAAAGTAGATGATTGAACTTTGTTGATAATTTTAAGACCTGACATCTATGGTCCATTTTGTTGAGTATCTTTGACAATGGTTTCAATGCTATCACAAATAGTAATGGATAAAGTGAATCTCCCTGGAATATGCCCCACTGGATGCTGACATTGCCCACTTTCTCCATTTAATATTGTTTTCCATAGAACCATAGATTTTTTTCTACAAACTATTTGATATTGTTGCCAATTCTAACCATTTTCGGGAACTTAAATATCCAATTATGGGGAAGTGAATCAAAACCTCTTCATAATCAATTCAAGCTACAAGTAAGTTTGTTTTTCTTAGTTTGCAACTTTTGAGGATCATCTTGCCTATTAAAAATGGATCTTTTGTTCCTCCTGAGTTTCTTTTTTCATGTCTGTCTAGTAGGGAACAAACTGTTCTCTAAATGAGCCTATCTATATATGGCATTAGATATTATTCTTGTCAGTAACTTAAAAGTGGTCAGTAATCAGGTTATCGGTCAAAAATTGCTTGGAATCTCCCCTTTTTGCTCATTCTTTTGGTGGCAGTAAGTTCTTCTAGTTTTTAACCAATTTTCAATTTTGCCTCCCTCTATTAATACGTTTATTTCTTCAGTAGTTATTGAACATAAGCTAGTTAGATGTTGTAGCCAAAATCTGTGTAATTCATCCATTCTAGGTGTAATCCATTCCAGACCAGTTCTCTTTTGGCATGTTTTTCAATCAGTCCCATAGTTATAACAATGTCTTGTCTATGTCTTGTCCTTTCAGCTCTTTTTTGAACATCTTTTACCCATTCTGCTTTCTTGTTGTTATCCTTCCAATATTTAATCTTTCCAATATTTTAGGATTTCCTCTCTATTCACTTCTTGTGGAGTTCTTTCTGATTCACCATTTGTTATCTTGTAAAAATGTTCGTTTGTGTGGAATAGTACATTTTGCTTGTACTGACCAATCCATAGCTGGATATTTTCTTTATTATTATGATTGTTATTTTCTTTATTATTGTTTTATTATTATGTTCTTTATTATGATTATGTTTATTTTTAATCCATCCTCATGATATACAAGAGCATCTCCATGTACACTAGCACACAGATGGACCTGCCAGTGCAGAAGTCTACTCACTTAGTGAACACTGACATACTCACTGCCAGTGACTATACCCATAGAGTTGTTGCTCATATGTTCCATTTGCAATATAATATTGGGATATATGAAACTTTCAGAGCTTGAACTATATAACTTACTGCTATGGAAAATCCAATAATATGGAGTACTAAGGTTGGGACTCGGCTTATTTTATTTGAATGTTGAATCCACTGCCAGCTGTTAAATGTGCTTTTTTGTCTTTTGCACTTTGCCCCATCTGTGAATGAGGCTGAAACAGATATACACTTGGAGCTTTTCTGGATTTCCATAGCCCAGACTACCACACTGACCTCTCATAAATCCCAGGGAGACGACAGAAGCTTTTTTCTGCTTGGCAGCACTTCAGAGGCATTAAGTGTAAAAGAGAAGGTAAGTAATTCACCATACCTTCCCATTTCTATAATGGGGGAAGACTTCTTGATACATTTGCTGTGCTCCTCTGGGGTTATTCCATCAGTTATACTGAACTCTAATGGACAATAATTGATTTGAACTTTCTACTTAGCACAAAGCTGTAAACAACTTCAATCCAGGCTGCAGCAGTGAACTAGTGGTTTGTAAAGCGGAAAGACATTTGGGAAACTTGTCCAGTGGATCATAAAGTGGCCTATGGACTGAGGAAACAAACATTACTGCTGTTGAACTTTTAAAAATTAGCATATTGCTTTTGTGTGCATACTGCAAAAAGAATTCTACCAGAGGAACACAAATTATAGCACAGATTGAGGTGGAAAGTTTCATGCACTGGGTAAGAATTAGATTTGATGGTAAATCTCTTGTGCTTGGGTTTGATCCGTACAACATAACTCCCCATTGCATAGTCCCAAGTCCCTAGGCTAGTATTAAAACAGAATTGCTGTGTATAGTTAAGAATTTTGAACTAAATATCTGCCAAGTAAGGCTGCAATCCTAATCTCCAGTTGGGCTGACATAAATCCTGACATACATTAAGTCCTTTGCAGACCAGAGGCTGTCACAAAAGAGCTGCAAGGCACTTCTGCACCACTCCTAGGAGGTTAGGCCAGTGCACAGACGCATGCTGACCTTCCCACATCACCACAGGAAGATATGCCAGGTGAGTTGTGCCAGCCTAAATTTGTTAGGATTGTGCCTTAAAAGGCACTTTTTTCAAGTGTGAGCTCTTATTTAGCAGGAGGGAACTGGTCCTCCTCACCCCAGCAGTGTTTTTTCTAGTGGTTATCTGCTGGTGTTCTTTTGCACTTTATAAGATTTTGAGCTCTTTTAGGACATGGTGCCATTAAATTGATTGGTTTTCTCTATGGGGAACTGCATGGGGAAAGTTTCTGCATGGGGAACTTTCAGTTGAAAAGCAGTAAATATTGTTAATAACTGCAGTATTTGGAATCAGTCTTCAGAATTAGTTATGCTGAATATCAGTTCCTAGGGAATTATAACATGTCATATTGGGTCTTGCTGCCATGACGTTTAGCAGAATCTCTAAATGTCCATTTTATCTGACAAGGAATTCAATGAGAGTGAATGGCACCCAATGTGTACATTTACTGAGAATGAGGAACTTCACTGTATTCTCATCTAGCTAATTATGGGATTCAAGAACATGTTCACATAGCACACCATGTAGATTTTCCAGATTGCTAGCCTCTTATATTCAGAGAATTATAGCAAATCTAGGAGTTCAATCTCTTTCAGAAAATATCTTTCAGAAAATATATGGAAGCATTACAAGCAATATATTTTGGTTTTTGACACGAGAAAAACCCCAATATCCTATCAATTATTTATTCATTTACTCCCCAGAAACAACTTTATTCCCCTTTCTTTTCTTTTAGCCTCTGTTCAGCTTTATTATACTAGCTGAATTTACCTGTCATTGCAGGAATAAAATTTCAGGAATATTGGTTGGCCCTGGGCACAGCTGGGCACTGGTATCAGATGGCAAGCACCAAGAGGCACTGGGGACTGGAGAGTACCAACGTGCAATGGCAGACAGCACTGGCACTAGTAGTCATTTCTATCGAGCACCATTGGGCAGCGAGCACCATTGGGCAGCGAGCACCATTGGGCAGCGAGCACCATTGGGCAGCGGGCAGCACTGGACACCACCATACAGCAGGCAATAGGCACTAGCAAGCATCACCAGGCACCAACACCACCGGGAACCAGTGGGAAGCTAAGTGGAACACAGAAGATTTATTTCTTGTTTAATACAGTTTTGTCATTGCTAACTTACAAAGATGGGCACTATTAAATTCATTCTCTCTCTTCAAGACTTAAATTCTTTATCTAGTGTCTTCTAATGTCAAATTGGCAAATCTAAAAAGGAGGCTGGATGCTCCTGAAGAAAAGCAGGTTCTGTGACACAGCATAACAGAATGATTAGCTGTGCACTTGCCTTTCTGAGCAAAGCTCATCTTTTGATACATCTTTGAAACAAAAATAAATGACAAAAATATTTCAGTTTTCATAGAATTACACCAGTTATGAACTGGTCACTTCTGTACAAGAAGAGGCAAGACCTCAGACTTATATTAAAAAATGAACATGAGAATGTCAGTAGCATGCTGCTAGATCAGACTAATTCAGGTTCAGCACCCTGTATTCCATAGTGGCAAAAAAGATACCTCTGTGAATCCCACAAGGAGAAGATAAGGCAATAGCCTTCTTCCAGTAGTTCTCAAACTACTGGTATTCACAGACACAATTTCTGATCCTGGACATTTGAGAGTTCAAAAATGATGTTCAGGCAAAATAGTCTTTATTTATCCATCTGATAACCAGAATTAAAACAAATTCATCTGAAGTATGTGATTACAAAACTGCATCAAAAGGCTGCAGTTACAGAAAGGTTTTACAGGAGCTAATAGCTATGAGGTACAGGATACATATGCCAGTATACTTAGGCCATGTGAACAAATGGTGATAGCTAAAAGAGAGCCTTTTGCTTTGCATGTAGACAAACCTAACATATCCACAAACCTAACACCAATCTTTAGCTGTTAAAAATCAGGAAGTTCAATTCTCAGACCCTTGGAAATCTGTCACCTTAATATATGGCAATTCCTGAGAACCTACAGAACATGCTCATCAGGCCTTTTTTGTCGGGGGTTTACTTTTATTTTTTCAAATTTACATATTTGCATTTCTGCATATTTATGAAGTCTCTCTTAAGGGGAGTGGCTCAGAAATGGCTTTAGTGATGTTGCTGAAGCAATTATGGAGCCCCAGCAATCAAGGATCTTGAAACCTACACAGGGTAGTGCTGGCTTCTGGGGGGCACAAAGCATTTCTGTGGGTCTCCCATGGCACCAATCTGCTTTCTTTGGCAATCACGATCACCCAATTTTGGTATTGCAATCACAACCCAGAAGCGGGTGGTTTGGAGACAGTTTGCATCAAAGGAGGCAGTCTGGAGCAGTGGAGTGTACTGTATTCCTTCTGTGATGTAAGGACCGACTAAGAACCAATTTAGTGCCATGTGGTGCTTGCTGCCTGATGGTTCCCACTGGTGCCTGGAGCCAACAAATATTAAGAAAATCCACTTTTTGTTCCATAAGCATTTGGTATTTTCATTTTTTGCTTAATTGTCCACACCTTTTTCTAGATTTTATACATTCTGCATTAAATTACCTTTCCGAAGATATATACCATGATGGTATTATCATTCATACACACCCCATTTTTGACACTTTTAGCCACTAGCGTCAAGCTCAGCTTGTTTCAGCCTAAAGTTTGCTCACAGTGCAACTGCTTTCCCTGCACCATCAAGCTACACCACTGTGTTTCACCCCTTTTCACCCTCTTCTGGTTGGAGTTTTTTAAAAAATAGATTCTTAGTGGGTACCAATATAACAGAAGGAATACCTCCTCAAATTCCATAATACTAGGTTTGGGCTGGGCACTAATTAGTCATGGATTCTTCTATGATAATATAGGGACAAAAATGCTTTGTGTCCTTATCACTCCCTTCCAGTTTGGGTTTCTAAAAATTGGTTCTTAGTGGGTGCCTCTTCACAGAAAGAATATTCTTCCCAAATTTCACACTTCTAGGTCCAGTGGTTCTGCCTGGGCATTAATAAATCAGTCAGTCATCAAACACACACACACACACACACACACACACACACACACACACACAGAGTTTATAAATAAACTAGCGAAAAGTGTACCTGCGTTGTGGGAGTAACATTTCCCCATAAGCCACCCCCCATAGCGCATCAACACCCCATGCGCAACCTCCCCATGCATATCAACCCCCATGCGCAACTCCCCCCATGCGCATCACACCCCATGCGCAACTTTCCCCCACGCGCAGCTTTCCCCCCTGCTCATCAATCCCCCATGCGCAGCATCCTCGCCAGTACAACCTCTTCCTCCGAACAACATTCCCACTGCACCAGGCACCAAGCACCAAATTGGCTGGATTTTATTCAGTCTCCCATGTTAAGTATAGGACAAAAACACGTTGCTCCCTTTTCAGCCCCTGAAGGGTTAAATTTCTCCACAGGGGTTCTTGGTGGGTGTTCAGGTGAGAGAAGGAACTCCCTCCCAGAATTCCATGCTTCTAGGTCCAGCAGTTGGGGCGGAATGTTGATGAGTCATCAATCCTCCAATGCAAAGTATAGGGAGGAATGCGTTGCGCCCCTTTTCACCCCCTTCCGGTTGGAATTTCCGAAAATCGGTTCTTAGTGCACCCCTCGGTCATGGATGAGTCAGTCAATCAGTCACTTTTCTCTTTTATATATATAGATAAATAAATAGTTTATAAATAAATAAATAAACGGTTTACCTATCTATCTATATCTATATATATAAAAGACAAAAGTCACTCACTGACTGACTCACTGACTCATCACCGCCCTGCCAAAACCGCTGGGCCTAGAAGTGTGAAATTTTGGGTGGATGTTCCTTCCATGACCGAGGGGGTGCACTAACAACCGGTTTTCAGAAATTCCAACCGGAAGGGGGTGAAAAGGGGCGCAATGCGTTTTCCTCCCTATACTTTGCATTGGAGAATTGATAACTCATCAATATTCCGCCCCAACTGCTAGGCCTAGAAGCATGGAATTCTGGGAGGGAGTTCCTTCTCCCTGAACACCCACCAAGAACCCCTGTGGAGAAATTTAACCCTTCAGGGGCTGAAAAGGGTTTCTGTCCTATACTTAACATGGAAGACTGACCAACATCCGGCCTATTTGGTGCCTGGTGCACTGGGGGATGTTGTTCAGAGGAAGAGGTTGCACTGGCGAGGATGCTGCACATGGGGGGAAAGTTGCGCATGGGGGGATGATGCGCATGGGGGGTGATGTGCATGGGGGGTGATGTGCATGGGGGGAAGTGGCACATGAGGTTTTTCTGCGCCGTAGGGGGATGGCATAGGGGAAAATGTTACACCCGCAACACGGGTATGCTTTTCGCTAGTGTGTATGTGTGTGTGTGTGTGTGTGTGTGTGTGTGTGTGTGTGTGTGTGTGTGTGTGTAAAATAAAGCAGGCCTCCGTCAGTCTTTGAAGACGATGGTATTGTGCTCGGCGCTGCATACGCAGCATGCGAAGAACGAAAGCCTGGGTTGGACTGTTACGGACGCTGTTACCCAAGCAGCAAATCCCCCCTCTCCATGCCACTGAATTAGTCCAATGGAAAGGCAGAGCCAATACGACTGGATCCAGCTGGCGTCACAGAGCTGGGCTGAGGACAGGAGCTCACCCTGTCTTGTGGGGCCAACCCGGGCCTCGAACCCTGGCCTGCTGGTTAATAGGCACAGTGTCTTAGCTACTTGCGCCACCCACAGCCCTTCATTTATATACATATACACACACACAGAGTCATTCACCATGGTGGTGAATATAGAAACGAACACTAACAAAAGCAAAAATTAACAGTAGTAAAACCATAATCAGTGACAGGTAAAACACCTAATAAACACATCAGTGACAAGCACACAAAGACATAATAAAAAGGCTGCAATCCTAACCTCCTATTAGGCTGGCCTAAGCCCTAGTATAAGTCCTTTGTTGGCCTGTGTCACAAAAGTGTCACAAAAGTACGACACTTCTGCACCACTCCTGGGGAACGGCTAGGCTAGTAAACAAAAATGTGCTTGTCTCCTTACATCACCATGAGAATTGGACGACCAATGAGTTGTGCCCATCTAAGTTAGGATTGCACCCAAAAATACCTAACAGCAATTCAGTATAAACTCATTTTCAGATATCAAATGCCTGCTGAAACTGTTTTTTCAAAGTGAGGGTGGAGGGAATCTCCCAGTTCCTCTGAGGCAGGAAGTTCCACATTCAGGATGCAGCAATGGAAAGGGTCGTGACCAATGTGCACGTTGGATAAACCTTAAAGGGCTGTTTTTGAAAGGTGCTATCAATATGCTTTCTCTGTGCAGTTCACATCCCTGTGGGATTCTGAACCTATTGCAGTTTCTGACTATTTTTCAGATACAACACTTCAGAATATTGAAGATTATCTGTAGTGACCAGACCAGAGCACATTTTTCCAGTTATACTGGAAAAATCAAGAAAACTAATTTGTTATACAGGTCCAACCTTGTTTTTTTAATACACAGATAAGAGTCTCAACAGTCGTCCTTATAGAACATACAGAATGCCTCAAGCAAAGAACAAAAAATAATTACAGCATTCTGAGTTTCAACCGTTCTCGAGGAAGGTTAAACCACTATCATTTCTGTAAATCAAATAGTTGAAGTCAAGTAGTTTGCTTCAAAACCAATTAACAGATCATTTTAATAAAAACTATTGATTAGAATGTAGCTCCAATATCCTTAAAATAGGTGCCACATATAGGGTGCAATTCTAAGCATGTCTACTCAGAAACGTCCCATTGTGTTAGAGAACAATCCTAAATATGTTCACTCAAAAGGAAGCCCCATTGTGTTCAATGGATCTTTTTCCTACGAACGTCTGATTGCAGCCTTACTCTCAGCCTTGCAGCCTTACTCTCAGGAAAGTGAGTATACGATTGCCATCAGTCAGATTACTAAGAAATAAAATATAAAAATGTTTGTATTAACGTAGATTGTTGAGATCTTTGATCCCTATGCCCTAAGATTAGTGACACCACACCTATGACAAAAAAGATACTTGTTTATTAAACAAAATGTACACACTAACACAAAAACATTCAGTATCTATCTACAGTATTTATATACTGCATAGCAGGAGCATAGCAGGAGCAGGACAAAAAAGTTCACAAAGCGGTTTACAAGAAAATGAAAAAATTAATAGCTAATTAATAGCTAATAGTAAGGACACAATTATATAAAACCAGACGTTCTGTCGTTTATACACTTCTAGCATAATCAGATATGAAGTAAAATTAACTATAATTGATATACAAAGCTTATATTCAGTCTTAATGGCAATCAACCTGACTGGAAGTACAGAAGCAGTTTCAGTGCAGTTTTTAATTTTTCAGTGCAGTTTTAACCTGTGCAAACAATGCAGGTTGGGAACTCACAGCACAATCCTGACTTGTGCTGAAGTAGGCAGGCTGACATCCCTGCACTATATTTAGCGCAAGTATAGAGGATACAGCTGCACTGCCATTGGCAGGGGGAGGCTCATCTCCTTTCCAGAGGTAAGTCTGCAGTAGCCTCTAAGGGTCTACTCAGTCTTGCACTACACTGGTGCAAGTCAGAGCAGAGAGGAGCAGCCATGAGCCAGCTCCTCCTGCCTGGGAACAGAAGTCAGGATACGACATAAGCATTGGATCCTGGTTCCACCTCCCACTCTCCTGCTTCCCACTCTCCACCCTCTGCTTGCCTCCTGCAAAAGCAATGGGTCTGATAACTATCGGTCTCCAGATTGATATCATCACTGTAAGGTACCTTCATCATTCTGATCAAAAGGCAGGTAAAATATATAAATAAAATGCGATTGTTTTCATACATAAGGCTGCAATTCTAACCTCCGCCTAGGCCAAGCTAAGCTACAGCTCAAGTCCCGTGCTGACCTGGGAATGTCACAAAAGTGTTGTAAGACACTTCTGAACCTCTCTTGTGGGAGGGTTAGGCCAGTGCATAGACATGTGCTTACCTTCCTACATCACCAATGGAACAGGAAGAATGAGTTGTGGCAGCTTAGGTTAGCACCCTAAGTGACCTCTATAATCTTAAATGTCTCTATAAAGCACATAAAACATAAGGATCTTCTGATTAACAAGTATTTGCTTAGTTAAGTCACAGATTTTTAAAATTTTATTTAAAAAATTTTAACTTAAATTTTAATTTCTAAATAGGTATTTTATGTTCCATCTTTTAGTTAAAGCAACTTCCAAATAGGCTAAGAATAACAACTAAAACATGAAAGAGTTTAATATAGCAGTTACAATCTGAGGGTAAATTCTTCAGACCTGTGAGCAGAACTCACTGATCAGGCAAAAGCCAGTGACCCCACTCCTATGAATGATGCAGCTCTCGGCAACCTAATTAGCATCCACTAACCTGATGCTTGAGTGTTTTGATTGTACAGGAGTTCACAATGCAGGAGCATTGCCATGGAGAACAATAGACTTTAATACTATGATGGGAAGTAATACTGTTTAGGACAGACTGGGATAAAAGAGAAGAGAAAACCAACTTCTCTGTGTAATCTGCTGTCTACAAAATAGACCTCAAAACCGGAGTAAAACATATTGCACTGAATTTGATACTATACATTTTATATAGTCCATACAAAAATAAGTACAAATGAATTTAGCCACATTTTCACATGGAAAAGAAGGAAATATTCAATGAATAAGGCTGATTTTGTATAAGGCTGATTTTTCAATCTAAGGACCATGACAGTGAAGCAATACAGCAATATCCCTTTTCCACATCCCTCCAGTGCACTTAGAATCCTGGAGTTGGAAGGGATCTAGTAGGTCATCTAGTCCAACCTCCTGCCTGTATCAGGAAATCCTCCTAGAGCATTCCAGACAGGTACTCGTGAAGCCTCTGCTTAAAGATCCCCAGTGAGGGAAAGTGCACCACCTCACTGAGGATCTTCAAGCGGAGGCTCGACAAGCACCTGACGGGGATGCTCTAGGAGGATTTCCTGCTACAGGCAGAAGTAATGACTTCCATTACTTAATTAAATAGGTCTTCTCATTGCCTTGACTATTGAAGAGCATAAATCCAATCAATGTTACACAAAACCAAAAGGTGCATACTTTCTGACTGTCATGTCACTTTGAAGGAGAGAACTTTGTGTAAACAGAAAACTTGTTATTGGATTAATGAGATTTTTAAAAATATCTTTGCGTAGCAGGAAACATTTCCAGAAAAAGTATTCTGACATAGGGCACAATCCAACTCTTTTAAAATCAGCTGCTTTACCAATGACTTTACTGAGTCTTGGACTGCAGCCACAGACTACAATAGCAGGTGCTTATAATCAGAATGTCTCAAAGGGCAAAATCCAGACCAGTTACGGGTCCACGCAGTTACAGCACACTTTAGTGTTATTCTATGGAAAGTCACCTTAACTGCTCCAATGCAAAGGGCTTATTTTGACTTCAGGATATGGGCCTAAGATCGGATATTGCTTGACTTCTTTATCCATCTTAATGGCGGTGAACATTAGTGTAGGTGACAGCAATTCCTCCATTTTCAAATTATAAAACTATTGGAACTCTACAAACCAGAAAGTTTCAAAGAGCCAAAAATATTCCATAAGCTAGTACCTTTAGTACCTTGATCTCAGGTAAAAGGTATTTATTAGAGCAAGCAGATCTGATTCTTCTCTCACACGTGGTTTTTGCAGTTTCACATTTCATGAGCTTCAGCTAAATTATTTTGGGCTCACAGCTGTACAAATTAGAGAAGTGGACGTTTTTCTATCTGACCTTGTCACTTCAATTATCTAATCTACTAGAAAGATGTCTGGTATTAGATCCACAACAGTTTTGTATTATTGTTCATGGATACCCACAGATAGTGAAAAGCTTGGCAAAATGTATCACTGGTCCAGAATGTAGATGAACTATGATTGAAATAGTATAACTGAAGAAGTACTGTATAGCCTGCTTAAAAAAATGCAAAGATATCTTCATACATGTGTTTAGTAGCTATAGGATGTAATCCTATCTACACTTACTAGGAAACAAGCCCTACTGACATTAATGGGACTTACTTCTAAGAAGACATACATAGGATTGGGCTGTTAAACATCTAACTAGAAATGTCAATACTATGCTATATTCGTTTGACTGAGACACAACAAATATAAATTACAATTTAAAAAATCCTGTTTTCAAAAGCTGAGAACCTCTCTCTCTTTATAAATAAATAAATAATATATATTTAATAAATATATATTTATAAATAAAACATATATATGAAGTTAAACAAAACAGCTATTTTCTTACGGTCATTACACTCCCACTTCAAAAGACAAGCTGTACCTCTCTCTGTAAGTATCAAGAAAAAATGCAGTATATAAAAAATTTAATCTGGCAGCTTCCTTAGAATTTGCAGGCTTCTGGGATGAGCAAATGGACACAGTTTTCTTTTAACTGTTTTGAACACCATGTGTTGAGAGAAAACAACAGAATGGAAAGTGCTCATCCAAAATGCTAACTTGTGGCATGGTGTAGCCAAAAAGCAGGTGCATGGCATGCAGTTTACTTTACTAACATGCCTACCACATGTCACTCAATTCTGTTATCCCATTCACTTGATTTGGGAATGTATTGGCAAAAGAATATAGCTCAATAGAGTGCCATGATCTTATGGGTGTACACAATTCGAAAAAACACTGACTAGAATGATAACATCACAATGCAGATTAATCCTCTGGATTATCTACTGTGACCTGAGATTCCAGCACAAATAATAAATGTGCTTCAGATAATGTTATTCCATTAGGATAATATTCTGTACAAAATCCATCCAGATATCACAATCCTGCTAATTCATACAGCTGACACAGAGGATGATCCATTACAATTCACTAAATTTTGCAAATTAGTAAGTGAAGAGACACAACAAAATGAAAATAAAGGATAATTCTTTGCAGAACGTGTTTTTGTTGATTTTGTTGATTTACTTAGTAAACTGTCTAGATTTTATTTGTGAAATGCTAAGAATCAGGAGACACTGTGGGAGGCACAAAAGGGGAAAGGTAATGTTGCTGTGAGACCAAAACACCTCTCTGAGCTCCAGGAAGGAAAAACAAGATACAAACAACAAATGAATAAAACTATGATAAAAAGGTAAAGGTGTCCCCCACAAGGTTATACTGCTAGTCATGACCGTCTGTAGGGTGTGATGCTCATCCCCATTTCTAAGCTTTTAGAGCCAGAGTTGTCCAAAGACACTTCTGTGATCATGGGGCTGACATGACTGCTGAAGGTACATGGAACACTCTTTTACCTATAACTTTTCCAGGTTTTGTCCTCCTTCCTAGGAGAAATAACAGATGCAAAAGATCCAGTTTGGATGCAGATCAAGAAGAGGGCAAGGATGCACCTACCCCAAGTAATTATAATCCCTTAAATAGCTGCTATTATATAAAAAGAAAGCAGAGAAAGAAAGCAGAGAAAGCAGAAAGGACAATGAGTTTATCAACACGTATAGCCCATACTGGTGCAGGAGCACCATTGTTGGGACACTGACATGTGTTCTGCATTCATTTGCATTTTAGATTGTGAACCCTTTTGGGATAGGGACCCATTAGCCATTTTTTCATTTTCTTTTTAAATCACTTTGTGGACTTTTTACTGAAAAGCGATATATAAATACTGTAGATAGGATTGGATACAACAGAGAGAGAGAGAGACAGAGAGATAGAGAGAGATTGCGGCTCTGCAAAAATATAACTGGAGGCTTTTTAAACCTGTCAGAGATGGACCCAGCCTGCAATACAGGAGGTAAGGTACTGTGGGTGGGTTGGGGATGTTTGGAGCAGGGACATACTGGAATGCTATATTCATTTTCCCTGCCTGACACATCTCCCACTTCTCCTTGGATGTAAGCCTCCAAAATAGCTGGTGTATGTCTAAGGAAACTCAGTGATGGCCAAGTGGCCTACATAGAAGTAAGTAAAATAGTATTGGCATCCATTAGTCTCTAAAGACTATGGTATCGTGTTTGATGATGTATGCAAAGCACGAAGGCCTGGGTAGATTAATATGGAGGATAGGTTGTTACCCAAGCAGCAAAACCCCCCTCTCCATGCCACTGAAATAGTCCAATGGAACAGCAGAGCCAATACGATTGGTTCCAGCTGTTTCACAGAGCTGGGCTAAGGAGAAGAGCTCACCCTGTCCTGTGGGGACCCGGATCTCAAAACCCTGGCCTTCTGGTTAACAGGCACAGTGTCTTAACCCCACAGCCACCCATTGCCCATTGTTGGGAAAATAGGGTTACACAAAATATGCAAAGATGACGCAGGAAAAGATGCAAAGATGCAGGAAAACTGGAATGAAATACAGCAGAACTTAAAATAATAAAGATTTTAAAATATATTTTACTTATCTCTTCCAAGCTATCTGGTTGTTCCATCATCATAGAATGCTGTGTGCAGTCTGGCATCTTGGCTGCTTCAGGTAATATAATGGGGGAAAGGACAGGGCTCATATTGTTTAGCCTTCATAGGATCTTTCTACAGAACTGTAGGAAGACACCCTTAAGCTGTTTGGTATACTAGGCTATGATGTAAGAAATGCTGTTCATGCAAACATTCCTTCTTATCTTCACACTATGAATCTGCAGATTTGCAATGTTAACTGACAAAATAAACTAAAATATGAATATCATGCAGTTTGTGAGAAACATGGACACTGAAAAGGACATGTAGTACCCCATCCTGTAAGTGGGTAAAGAAAGCAACAGTAAGAACCAAATATGGAATAACAAAGAGGTTTAAAATTGGGAAAGGAGTACAACAATGCTGTATACTCTCACCCTGTTTATTTAATTTATATAAAGTTACCATATATACTTAAGTATAAGCCAACCCGAGTATAAGCCGAGGCACCTAATTTTACCACAAAAAACTGGGAAAACTTATTGACTCGAGTATAAGCCTAGGGTGGGCAATGCAGCAGGCACTTGTACTGGTCCTTTTCCTCATAGCCTTCTTGGAACTCATAGGCTGCAATCCTAAGCACACTTTCCTGGGAGTAAGCCTCATTGAACTTAGTGGGGCTTACTTCAGAGTAGACATGCATAGGACAGGGTGACCAAATGCCAAACACAAAATTCCTGAACCCAAAGCCCAAAATTCCTACCTGCTTAAAAAAATTGCCAAAAATGAATTTTTTTACTTTTATAGTTTTTGGTTTTTTGCCATAACTTTTGATAGGAAGGAGATATCACAAAACTGATTTTTGCATTGGATTCCACTCTTCAATACGAATCCAATGGTATATGACATGATGGGGTTTGATGCCACTTTTCAGTTCACTTGAGTATAAGCCAAAGGGGCTTTTGGGGCCCATGTCTGGACAGCCTGCTTGTAAAACAAATTTAATTCACTCCGGAAGCATGTTTGTCTTACAAAGCATACTTCTTACAAAGTGGATTTTCCCATAGGAAATAATGGAATCTCAGACAATTGGTTCCACAACCCAAAAATATTCATATAAAAATATTAACTGTATATAAAATGATGACAAAACACTGTAATGTAATACAGAACACAATGATTGTAATAAAACACTGTAATATACTGTAGAGTAAATCAGAAAAGGAAACCGTTTATGGCCAAGGATGGCTAATTTTCACTCAAAGATACACTGGTGTCTTTCTGAGCATCTTTAACAAGGAACCTCTCTCTGTGTGTGAGATCTGTCTATGCAAACCAGTTTGCAGCCCACACCAGCTGCACCACCCTGGTGACGCCACTGGATATCCATACCAGTTGCATAGCTACTGAAGGGTGGGTGCAGCTGCACTGAACTACAAGCTTGGGGGGGGGGGGCTTCAAGCTGAGCTTGATAATAAATTGTGAAAAACGGGGTAAATATGAATTTGTCATCATGTTATATATAGTTATATATAAAAAATCATGTTATATATAGTTGGAAAGGTAATTTAATGCAGAATGCACAATGTCTTCTGAAGCTGACTGTATGGAGCTAATAATCAGCTCTCAGTACATGTGTCATATACAGTACATACAATAGATCATAAAACAGTTACCCATGCTAACTGGGTATAAAGTCTAAGTGGTGCTTCTCTTATATTTATCAAGGAAAGAATAACCATACCTCTTTGCCCCACCACCTCTTTACCCCACCACAATCCCTAATCAATAAGGGACATAATTTTCATTATTATACTTAATTAAATTTGATTTTGCTGTGGGGGAGGGGGGGGGCAACAAAATTTTCTTTAAATCCAGATAGAAAACAGGTGCTTCAGCTATGTCACCACTAGAATAAATGGGTGGTAAACTGCTGAGGAGAAAGCAAGTTTTTCTCCAATTTTCTTTTAAAAAATAACTGAGGATGATATCATTTCTGGTTGAGACATCACATCCAGGGGTAACATTTTGAGGTTTGCACAGGGCTACACGATCATTAACTTACACCACTGATCCACACCTTTCTCTGAATGAAAATTTCACTAACATTTTCTTATCAAGGCTGTTTCCAAACAGCCACCAGCAAAGAACTTCAAATATTTCTGTCCCATTCCTCCTCAGCCATGTGTGCACGCGATCTGAATAAATCAGTTTCTTAGGTGACCACAGATTTAATTTACAAATTTTAAAACTTACAAGAGACCCCGCTACAGGTCCAACATTGTTATATATGCATTTTTTAAACATGGATTTGACTCAACTCAAACGGCCACTGCAAATCAGTTTTAAAACTGCTTTTCTATTGTTGTAGATAGGTAGTCATGCAAACAATCATTTCATTTTTCAGTCCCAGAATCAAGCTCCAGTATATATTGAGGCACAACCTTATCCTACTAGGTACAATAGAGGTGCAAGAAACCTGCATGTGCATCTCTAAACCTATTTTTTTCTTTATACACTGATTTATTTACCGGGTATATAAGGTGGATAATGAGGGACACCTATATATCTCTCTTGACTTAAAATGGAGATGCTGACAGTTTGTTACAAAGACAGAAATCAAGAATGACATTATTTAGAAATAAAATGTTCTACAACTTTTCCTAGTTGTCATATTCTGAGAGAGGCTATCAATAAACTTTGCAAAAGGAGGACTGCAGCTTTGACTTTGTGTATTTTGCGATGCTGTCAAAACCTTGACTAGTTGACATTCTACCAGGTACTACAGTTGTTGCAAAGTAATGTGCTTGTAGTTCAATGCTTATAAAAAGTCAAGGTAGAAACAAAAATGGATTACTACAAGTTGAAGCTCCCAAACCTGTCTTGATTACACAGCAACCACTTTGCTTGTTCTGATTATGCAAAACAAGTAATCTAATAAAAAATGGGGTGTGATTCGCAGCATCAGTGATATAAATAACAATCCACAATACACATTGGAAATATTTCAAAATGTTTTGGAAATGTAATTAATGAAACAGCCACAGAAGGAGGATTAACTTCAAAACACTTCCTTTAATGTACAGATTTCTACTTGTCCAGCTTAGAATCAGTATCATAAAACAGCATTTAACCTTCTGCTAGCCAATGCTTTGTTTTATGTGTCAAATGATCTGTGATTGCCAGAATGTATTCTAGGTCAATAGAAGTGTGACTCAAATGTTATAGTTGTGGCATGATGAGATAGCAATAGCTTGATTCATTTTATTTATTTTTTGGATTTTACCCTACCTCTCTCATGCCAACACAAATGCCCAAGGCAGTTTACAAGACTTTTTTAAACAAGAAGTACAGAGTAAAACAGCCAAACCACCACCATAGAACAAGAACAGTGATGGCCAACCTTTTCAGCACCAAATGCCAACTGACAGTACCAATGCCCAGCGTGTATGCCTAGAACTCCAGGCATGCACAGTGGGCCAGGAGCTCCCTGAGCCTATTGCATATACCCAGAGCTTTAGGCATGTGCACTGGGCACTGGCATGCTTTGCATGAGAGCAGAAAACGTGTGGTAGCTACACAGTCTGCAGGGGGAGTGCCTGGCAGCATCCATACCATCGGGGGTGGGGGCATGAAGCAGCACGATGGCTGTGTGCTAGCAGGGAGACTCCAAGTGCCCTCCCCTGCACTTGTGCCATAAGTTTGCCACCATTGCATTAGAACATTAGTTACCATGTTATTTTACAGGGCTGGTATTCTCTCAAGAGATCTAAATCTATACAGCATCAAAATGAAACAAGACTACTGGTTTTTGTGTTGCTCAGTCATTAAGTCTTGTCTGACTGTTTGTGAGCCCATACACAGCATCACGCCAAGCCTCCTTATCTTTCACCAGCTACCAAAGTTTGTCCAAACTTGTGTTCAGACTAAAGTTTAAGACTGGGTATTCATGGGGCCAACTCAGATCAGTAAAAGAAGAAGCAAATAACCAAAAGTATAGAGAAATACTTTTTGAGGGCTGCAGTGGGTCAGAGGTTAGAACACTGGGGTTAGAATCTACTTGACCGGAATTAGTCAAGAACACTGCTTGACTGATCAGCTGGTCACCAGTTCAAGGTCCGAGTACTGCAAGACAGGATCTTGTCCTTAGCCCCGCTGCTGCCAACCTAGCTGTTCTAAAGCATGCAAATGGTGTGGTGATATGCACAAAATGTGGTAGGGCTGTAGACATGATTGTAGAAGTGGGGAGGGGGCAACAATTGTTTCAGGTAGGCAATTATGCCAATTATCTATACTGGTGTATATCTATTGGAACAGGCTTCCATGGTCGGGGAACTCGCAGGGCGAACGGGGGCGGGGTAGTTTGAGCAGGGGTGGGGCCCTGGGCAAAGTTTGGAACAGACTTCCATTGTCTGGGAACTCGTGGGGGAATCTAGGGTGAGCAGCCTGAGCGAGGTGTGTGTGTGGGATCTGTGTGGGGCAGTGTGGAAGGTGTTCCTTATCAGTGTGAAAGGTGTGCCTTATCAGTGTACCTTATCCCCATTAGCAGCATGAGAATATTAAAGTTGAACAAAAATACAAAGATTCCATTGAGCCAAAGGGTAGAAGTGACTTCTTTAGTGACAGTCATCCTATAATATCTCTCCTTTCTCTTGTCTCCCTTCCACCAGCCATGAAAATGTTCACAGGTAAAGTACAGTTCAGGATTATTCAGTATTTTCTTTTTTACAATTTTTTGTATTATATTACAGTGTTTTGTAATCATTTTTATATACAGGACAGTAAGTATTTTATATAGATTTTTTGCACTGTGGAACCAATCATCTGTGCTTCCATTATTTCCTATGGAAAAATCTATTTTGGATTACAAGCCTGCTTCTGGAACGAATTATGCTCGTAAACCAAGGCACCAATGTATTCACTATTCATTAACTGGTGGAGGTCAGATGTGGAAAGTGAACCATCATCTCTATCAACTTCAAATCTGCATTTAACTGTATTCACCATCCTGCCCTTTCTCAACCACCACCAAAATTCACCTCTCCCAAACATTAATCCTGCCAATTCTCCTGTATGGATCAGAAACATGGCCTCTGCTCAAATCAAATATGAAGAAGCTTAAGGCCTCAGATATGAATGAGATTCTGAAACAGATTCTGAATGTCTTTCGTGACCACCATGAGACAAATCAGAAAAGGTACAACCATCAATCTTCAAAGAATTAATCCAAAAATACAGACTGAAATGGTTTGGCCACATCTGTAGAATGAACACCAACTGGCTGCCACATAAGCTCCTCTAGCAAGAGAAACCTATCCACTGGAGAGTTCAATAAGCACCACCAAAAAAGATAAGGCTCAAACTGATTGAGAAGACCTGAGGAACCCGCAACTGAACATTGATGAGGCTAAAAACATCACCATCAATCACAAAGAATGGAAGTATACCATGAATGATGCATGGAATCCAGCAGCACCTATAGCAGGATATTGGTTGAGAGGATAACCCTCTTTCCAATTGCCAGCTAAGGACTAAAGAAGATCATACTGCATAAGCAACAGAAAAGTTAAACCTCACTTCATATGAACCCAGGGCATACAGAGCCAGTGACTTTCTATTAAGTGTAATACATCAGTGCAACAGCTGGGTGGACTACAGGCTGAAGCAGAACTCAGTAAAATGGTGATACACTGTGATAAAGTAATAAATCTGAACTGATGACAATATGCATATTGAACAAAACTGAAAATCTGAACATGTTTCAGAGTTGAGTAAAAAAAAGAATTTGTCTAATCTTATAATAGAATCTGATGAAAATGAAAACAATGCCATGGCTCTTCCCTTCTCACCCCAATGTTAGGCCAATATGGTACCAACTATCCACATCAATATAAAAGAAGGATAAAGACAAAAACTTAACTAAAAACAATATTAATATGTATCTTTCTCATGGGGATTCAGTCCCATTAAAATATACGGTAATATGACTTGCTTCTGCGTTAACATGCTGGGGATTGTGCTGTTAGGATGTTAAAACAACAACACTGATTTCCTTTTGCTATTCTTGAATTTCTTTTTAGTCTCCTAGCATCAGATTCGCGTGCTTCTGCCTGACCTTAATAGTCTGTGTAGTCCTGTCATGACCCACATCCATTCCTTCCCCTATTAATCCCTCATTCCCCATAGCCTGCATTCTATTCATTCAAGTGATTCTCCCTGTTTCTTCCAGTAATTTATTTGTGATACCCTACAATCCAGAGTAACTACGGGAGCACGTAAGAGACATTACGTGCACCCGTAATTACTGCACCACCTATGGGAAATTCCTATTGCAATCCAGAGTAATCTGTTCTTACACCGGAGCAAGGACTCCCTGTAGTTACTCTGGATTGCTCCCTTAGACTGCAATCCTAAAGACACTTTCCCTGGAGTAAGACCAATTGAACACAATGGGGCTAGCTTTTGAGTAGACTTACCCTACAATCCAGAGTAACTACGGGAGCACATAAGAGACATTATGTGCACCCGTACTTACTGCACCACCTAATGAAAATCTTTGGGAAATTCATATTGCAATCCAGAGTAAATTGTTCTTACACCGGAGCAAGGACTTCCCGTAGTTACTCTGGATTGCACCCTTGGTTAGGATTGTGCTCTTAGTCTATTTTCATATGTGTTTAGCACACAAGTGTTTAAGCTCAGATTCATGTTAAGGTACATGAATCTACACGAACGTACACAGAACTGATGAAGATTTTAGCCAAAACCACTTCTGTCTTCTTTCATCAGCAAAGATCCACTAACCAATGGCAAAAGTGACATATGGATCAGGGAAATAAATTATTTTCTCTTTTACTTCAGTAACATACCTTATAGAACAACTCATTCTAAATCAGTTTTATTTTTCAATCATATTAATGTATATAAATTTAACAAAACCCCATGCGGATCCTGCCAGTAAGAAAAATTATAAAGCAAATACATAAGGAAAAAGGGAGAAAAGTTAAACAACCAAGAGAATGCTCTGTGGGATTATAAAGATAGGAAAACTTTGCAGATGTTACTGTCTCTCCAGAGGAATAAATGCTTGCATTTTAATATTCCCAGCAGCTGGTTCCTGTTGAATGCCATCAGGATGATTCAGCCACCTACTAGAAACACCAGTAGGCAGCAAGCACACTCTTATACATATCAACAAAATCTTTCTGGTCTTAACTTTATCAGTCAAAACCAGTCAATCAAAACTTTATCAAATTTTTGTTAATAGCATCAAATGCAGTAATTACAAGGGAAATCAAGGCCATTGCTTAATTTTTAAAAAGCGCAATCCTAACCATGTCAACCCCATTGTGTTCAATGGATCTTACTCTCAGAAAAATGTCTTTAGGGTTGCAGCCATAGCTTTTATTTTCTAGCACGCTGTTCAGATGGAGTTCACATCCACATCTACAGCAATGTTTCATTATTACTTCCTTTACTATTTACTTGGCAAAAGGCATCTCCCTTTCTTCTCAACTGCATGTCTGAAGTTTAACACACTCCACTCTAGCCACTATTCTTGACTCTCAGCCTTCAATAATCATTGTTTTCTAGATTGAGCAGATTCACACAGGGTAAAACATGCAGCTTATTTGAAAATATTTTTTTACACAAACTTCAGCAATTCTGAAATTTTGGTGGGTGGATCACTGCCAGGTGGTTTATGAACTCCTACTGCCAACTATGAAAACATCTGGTACTTCTCAAGCAGTTCGCTTCCTGATAGTTGCATATAACCCAGACCATCCACAGAACTGCAACAGTTGTCCTGCAAAAATCCATCTCACAAAAGATCCTGACCCAGTGACCTCATATGAAGTGTCAACAATCAAATATGCCTCAGAAAAAGAAAAGACACCCAAAAGGCTAAACCAGGATATAAAGTTAACTACAGTGATGCCTCACATAACAAATTTAATTCATTCTGGAGGCATGTTTGTTACGTGAAACATTCTTTATGTGAAGCAGATTTTCCCATAGGAAATAATGGAAATTCAGATAATTGGTTCCACAACCCCAAAAATATTCATATAAAAATATTAACTGGATGTAAAAATGATGACAGAACGCTGGGACTGAATTCAAAACATGCATTTAGTGTGCATGATCTTATGAAGTCTACTTAGGCTGCAGTCCTAAA
This sequence comes from Cryptoblepharus egeriae, assembly GCA_030015325.1. Classification (NCBI taxonomy): domain Eukaryota; kingdom Metazoa; phylum Chordata; class Lepidosauria; order Squamata; family Scincidae; genus Cryptoblepharus; species Cryptoblepharus egeriae. The sequence goes on from JAREYC010000005.1 coordinate 73,400,715, forward strand.
GACACTTTCCTGGGAGTAAGACCCATTTAACACAATGGGGCTTATTTCTGGATAGATATGGTTAGGAGACTGCAATCCAAGACACCTTCAAAGTGTCTCCCCACTTTCTCCTTCTCTCCATCCTTAGCCTCTCTCTCCCCTGCTCCCTTCTGGCTAACTCTGAGCTGCTTCCCTCTTCTCCACTGCTCTTCTCTCCCTCTGCCCAGCGGACACCCAGCCATAGGAAGAACAACACGGAAGTGTTGCTTTCACTATGGGCAGGTGCACCAGGCAGCCCTGACGCTTTTTAAACAGGTTGCCGGCCAGCGCGTCTGCCCCAACTGCCAATGAATGTGTTCTTTATGTGAAGCACATATTTTACGTGAAGCAGAATCCTAGAGAAATTTTTGTTTGTTACGTGAAACATACTTTACGTGAGGCGTTCTTTATGTGTTGCACCAATGTATATCTCCTGTGTTTGTTAAGTACTTATGAAAATTGTAGTTCCTGGTTAGGAAGGCACAAGTCTCATGCTGGCCTGGAGATGTCGCAGGAGTGCAATGAGGGGGATATAGACCAGTTAACAGACATGCCACCTGCCTTCCCACATCACCACAGGAACAAGGAGATGTGAGAGTTGCATTGGCCTTAATTGATTAGGACTGTGCCTTGAGTTTCACATACTTTCAGCAAATCTCTCCATATTTTTATGGTATGGTCATTCCTTCTGATCTGGTAAGTACCCAAGCAATATCTCATCAAGGATGAGAGCTGCCTAAAACATGTGAAACCACCTTCTGAAGAACTCACATAGCAAATGGTAGTGCAAGAATAAACTTTATTTGCTGGGGGAAACTCCAGGTTACTACTCAACATCCCAACTCTTAAGATGGGCAGACTCTGAAAACTGCTGAAATAGCATGGAGTGTGTAGCAAATATCCACAGAGGTTCCTTACCCATAACCCAATAAGCCTCTTCTATAGCCTGTCTTATCCATCACAAAATGATAAAAGGGGAGATTTGAATCCCCTGATTCATTGGACCATTGGATACATTAGATAGTCTAAAACAGTTTTATTTTTTCATGGATGGCAGTGTTATCCTAAAACATAAAGTGAACACGATGATTAAGACAATTAAAAACCTTTGTGAAGACTCTTGGGGCTGATGAAAGACTGAAAGGAAGACCAGGAAATTCATCATGATCAACCTGGTTACAAAATTGGAGGAACTGTCAGTGGGCTGGTAAAATCAGCATGTGCAGGTAAACACCCTGGAGGTCCAGGGAAACAAGATGGTTGTTCCTCTTGATAGCTCAAAAAATTGGAACAGTCTCCAACTTGACCCTCTGTTGCTACATTCAGCAATTTAACTACTTCAGATCTAATTTTTTGGGCACTGTATACACGTGGGAGTACACTCCTGATCCACTAGTAAAGGTTCCAATCAGAAGCAGATATTGAATGGCTTCAAGAGAATTTGAGGGCTTTAGGCCTGTACACTTGAGTGAACCTGTTCCTTGGAACAATCTGAAATTCCAGTTCCCATCATCTGCAAAGAGCTGCAATCTTCCCTCTAATGTCATGATTTCCCAAGAAAAACAAACTCCTACAGTGCCTTCCCCATAAAATACACGCACCATTGGGCTGACCTGCCTGGAAGGGAAGACAATCAAACCAGTGGAAATTGTAGGGGAAGCTAGAGCTATTGGACTGCCTAAACTAGCAATGAGACCACTGCTACAAAGCAGCATTGCGAGGTAGCTTCAACCTCAGTAAATGGTGCCAAATGCAGGAAAAAGAGGAGAGAGGTACTGTGGCAGGCTGTTGGACGGTGCTGGGATGAGTGGGAACCCCGGCTATGGATGGAGTTGCGACATTATGCATCTAGTCATCTAAACCACTTTGCCTCCTGCCCAAGATATTGGACTCCAGAGCCAGCTGATATAAATGCTGGTCGACCATCTCCATTTCCAGTCTGAAGGGGGAAATGATAGAGTTGGATGCAAAACGCCTGCTTTCAAAAAAAGGCTGCTGTGGTCCTGATAAGTGTAGGGCAAAAGCAGCCAGCAATTCTCCATTCAACAACATGACACACACCTTGGAAGTTCCTCTGGGTGAAGAGTGACTTATAAGCCAAAGGAAAAAAGGCACAAAATGAAAGCTAAACCTTTTATCCCCTGTGCAGGGGAAAAAAGTATCCAAGAGTCAGCACTGAGCTGGCTTGACTTCCAGCCTTATTTGCCATGAGACAAGATCAGTTGGTGTGACCTCTTGCACCTCCCCTTGGGAAAACTTTCAGCCTGACGAGGAGGTGCTACCCACTTAAGAAGGACTGAACATGAAGGAAGCACTGGAGTATGGTACAATTTTTAAAACTAAAACCCAACTGTAACTCCATTGTGCCTCCAAAACAAAAAATTTAATGGAATATCCAAATTAACAAAAGCAACAATAGCAAATTAAAATGGCATAACACATAGCCAAATGTATAGAAAGCATATAGAAAACATACATCCTAAGAAAGATCCAAACATATAGAAGAAACCTCAGGCGTTTACCTTTACAAAGCATGCCAGTACAGCCTCTATCAAAAACCTGAGAGCATTTGTAGGTGTATGTGTAAAGATGTGTATAGAATTCATGCATTACCTATGCAAAAATATATTTTTGAACTAATGAAGCTCCAAATTAAATTGGAAATCAACACAAACACAATAAATTGCATGAACTGTAATTTCTCAATGATTCCCAGACTTGAAAATCACAACCCAAAATGACTTTGTCCAGATTCACACCACTTCTTATTCTATCATCCCTATTCTGGTTAAGAGGTTACATGCATACGCAACTGAGGTTATTTTCTATTGCTTGGCCATTGCCCAATTGTGAAAATTTGCAACCAACATGCAAGTGTGTTTAGAAAACTATGACCATATCCAATTCTGCTGAAAGGTTGTTTTTTATACAAAACACAAATCATATTTTACAAATCATCAATTTGTGGATACAGTGGAAACACTTCCCCTTTAGAATTATGGTAACTGCATCAGACTTAACAATCAACTTTAGAAAACAATCTACTTCACTGTAGAAAAGTAATGAATAGTTCATTCCTATGCTCATCTACTCAACAATAAGTCCTACACCACAAGGTCAGAACTTCAGAATCCATAGATATTCAAATCCTTGAGTACCAAACCAGTACCAAGGGGTGCTTGTAATTATACACACATACACATAATATAGGAACGTCTGACAGAAGAAGAATACAGTTCCCCCCTGTGGGGGAAGAAAGGCGGGATAAAAATTACTTAAATAAATAAATAAATAAAAATTTTCCTCCAAATGGGGAGATGAATACTTTAGTACTGGATGGAAAAATGTCATGATTTGTTCTGAGCTGCAACACTGTAGTCTTTTATAAGAAAAATACACAGTATGTTGTTTGAATCATTAAATACAAAAATGTCTGCTTTGATTATTTGCTTTCCACATATTACTTTCCATGTATATTTCTTACACATACTGAGGGGAAGCCAATTCTGGCTTCTCAGGATTAGAAGGCCTCCGTCAGTCTTAGAAGACTATGGTATCGTGCTTGGCGCTGCATACGCTGCATGCGAAGCACGAAGGCCTGGGTTGGATTTTTATGGAGGATAGGCTTTTACCCAAGCAGCAAACCCCCCTCTACACGCCACTGAATTTGTCCAATGGAAAGGCAGAGCCAATACGACTGGATCCAGCTGGCGTCGCAGAGCTGGGCTAAGGACAGGAGCTCACCCTGTCTTGTGTGGCCAACCTGGGTCTCGAACCCTGGCCTGCTGGTTAATAGGCACAGCATCTTTACTGCTTGCGCCATGTAGCATAATACACCCATGTGTTATTGGCAAATTGAATGATTTATACCTGGATCACCAGCTGCTTCCGACATCCGGAAGTGTCCTTTATACAGAAATTTTATGATGTATGAATATTTTAAAATATTTTTAAACATTTGAAAGGGCTACTTCTTCTGAAGTGTACTATTAAGAACTTCATAAAACATTGGAACAACCAGAAGAAGAAATTATTTTGAAATTATTAAATTGAGTCTGAAATGGGTTCTTTCTTAACAAAATTATATTTTCATAATTTAGACAGAAACAAATGGCAATATTCTGAACACTTGGGAAATTATTACAAGTGTCCTGTGTTCTTTGGAGCTATGCAGGTTAGCATTATCTAATCCATTTTATTGGTTAACAGGCTGTGGGTGGCGCAAGTGGCTAAGACGCTGTGCCTGTTAACCAGCAGGCCAGGGTTTGAGACCTGGGTCGGCCCCACAAGACAAGGTGAGCTCCTGTCCTTAGCCCAGCTCTGCGACACCAGCTGGATCCAATCGTATTGGCTCTGCCTTTCCATTGGACTAATTCAGTGGCGTGGAGAGGGGGGATTTGCTGCTTGGGTAACTGCCTATCCTCCATAACAATCCAACCTAGGCTTTCGTGCTTCTCATGCAGTGTATGCAGCGCCAAGCACGATACCATAGTCTTCCAAGACTGACGGAGGCCTGCTTATTGGTTAAAAAAAAGAATGACAGGAAATACATAAACAAAGATGTTGATATCATTCAGCTGATCTATATTTAACTGTACAATATATCTCTATGGTAAAATGCTTTGTGAACTACTCTGTTGAAAAGCGGTATAAAAATATTCTTTATATCCTCTAGGGAGCAATAAAATGCTATCATTTTTCATGAGACAACATAGCAAAAAACAAAAAACAACAACCCCATGATGATTTATAGGAAAGATAAGCAATATGTTAACATCAACTTACATTTGAAGAAGCAGCGTGGCCCCAGTATTAGAGCAAAGAGCACAGGACGTGGGATTTGCAAAGTATGCTGGCTTTTACACAGATTTGTTCAAGCATGAACCTTCAGCAAAGTTGTGTGAAGATCTCAATTATCTGTAAAATACAATTTATAAATGTAACTTTTAATATGCCACATTCTGCAAGTCACAAAGCATTCAAACAACTTATCTCAAGCCCCCACCCAAAAAAGCTTACAATAAAAAACTAGAACTTCACATTAAAACATAATAAAGTTTCCAACAAGTAATTCTATCTATTCAAACAATATGACTATTTAAAACAGAAGAAGTCACCTACAGGGAAATGGTTTTGAAAAATGCCAGTTTTTCACCCAGTACTGCAAAATCAATGTTGAGAGGTCCTGACATATCTCCTCAGGGAAGCATTCCATAGCATGGGAACATTACTGAAGTCCTTTATAAAGAGCCCAATCATGGGGTTGTGTTTTTTTGGCTCTTTATTAAGAGTCAAATGCAAGGTATGGCATCACCAACATAACTGAGAGAACCGTAAGTTCCCAAAAGTTCACAGGCTGTTTAGTCTGGGCAATCAAATATAAGGCACATGGGCTGTATCTGGTCTGTGGAAGTTATTTATCCAACACCTGTGATCAAGCTCTCCCAGCACCACCATAAGCTGCTGAACTGTGAGGTGACTCTGCTGAAGTAAATTGGCAGAAATGGCACTGCTGAAAGGGTAATGCTGGAAGAGATCAATAATGCAGGCTATCCTTACTACTGCTGAGGTGTCACTACTGAAAGGGTGACCAATATAATAAATACTGGGCTCTTCTACTACTTCCCTTTCAAGCAGCGCTGTTTCTGCCAAGGTACAAGGAGGGGAAGACCGAACAAGGCATCAGAAGGCAAGGAATGTGTTGAGTCCTATGAGCGACAGTCCCCTTTGGCTACTATTGACTAGCGCAGCAGATAAATAAAAAACACCAAACGATCACATGTTCCACACATGATCACCTTGAACCAATCAGTGAGGAGATAACTTTCCCTACAATCCAGAGTAAAAACGTGAGCACGTAAGAGATATTACGTGCACCCGTAGCTACGGCATCACCTAGTGAAAACCGATGGGAAATTCATATTGCAATCCAGAGTAAATTGTTCTTACACCAGAGCAAGGACTCACCGTAGTTACTCTGGATTGCACCCATCATCTCATTTTCCCTCTAAAAATGGTTAAGCAAAGTTGCACAAAAATGTTACATGCACATTGTTCATGCTGCAAAATTCCAAGCACCAGATTTTAAAATACCTGACAGAATGGAATGGAAAAGTGGAACATCAAGAGACGTGAATCTGCTGGGATATAGAGAGAGCAGTTATCATATGGTCTGTGATAATTTCAGCACTGTTTCTGCTGAATCATCCCTTTGTAGAGAACCTGTCATCTATTGAGCTGCAGTGACAACTTGGCAAAGCAGTGCTGCTGAAAGGACAGACCACATAATAACTGGGCTCTCTCATAGCTGAAAACATTCCTACGATTTGCCCATTTTCCCTTCTATCATTTGCAACTGTGTTCCCAAGTGAGGAATCTTATCACCTGTTTAACAGCATCACTTCTGGACCTCAGCAGGTGCCATGAATACAGGGTGACCAGATGCTGAACCCAAAATTCCCTGCCAAGCTCAACAAAATTCCTACTCCCCCAAGCCAAAATTTCTACCTGCTTAAAAAAATTGTAGGACACCCCAAAAAACATAGGACAAATGTAGAACATGTTAAAATAAAAATAAAAACACTCATATTGCATTCCTGTACTTAATTTTTTTTCACAAATCTCGCTGCAATAGTCCAGACACCAACCAAAAATGCAGATGTTTAAGTGATCCAGGCAGGCATGCACAGGCTTGGTCTTTCAGCCTTTGCCCCCGTACACAATATAAGCTCCACTGACTATAATGCTTTTGAGACACAATTGGGCTTGGAGGCTTAAAATTTAAGAAGCCAGGAGTTGTCCCCACCATCCCTGCCCTGAGAAGATGGCCAACTTTACACCCAGCCCCTGCTCCTCTGCTTTGACAACAGCTGGATGAAAGGCCTCACAACCTGAGCAACTCAAGCTCTTGTTGTGAATTACATGCTCTATTGTGCAAAGTATATATTAGTGGATCCAAAGGCACAGGCGCACAAAAGGCTGGGGTTTCTCTGGTCAGCTGGCAACCCTGCTTAAAAAAATTAATTTTTCCCCCTCTTTTCCTTCCAATCCTTTGCACAGAAGCAGAGTTTCCTCCCCCCAGATCTTTTTCTCTGCAGGTACTGGAGCCACTATCAGGCACAGCCATCTTGCCAGCCATTAGACGGATACAGATGCCTCCAATCAGGCCTCTATGAAGCAGTCTGCAAAATGGGAGTCTGGCATGATGCATACAGGTAGATGTAGTTCTTCCACTGATTGCTTGGAAAGGGGCTTTAGCACTGGCCTATATCTCCCCCCACCCCAGGATTGGCATAGAAGTGTCTTGCAGCACTTTTGTGAGATTGTCAGGTCAGCATAGGACTTAGGGCAGGACTTGTACCAGGGCGTGGGTCAGCCTAAATACAGGTTAGGATTGTGGCCATAGACTGCGCAACTTGGCCCTGAAAGCTGATGAGCTGCAGGATTCTATGTTTGTTGCAGCTTTCAAACCATCTTAAAAGGCATCCCAATACAGAGCAAATTGAAGTAGACCAAATTAGAAACTAATAAGGCATGTATGGCCTAACTCTAGGCCAAATAGCTAGAATAAATGATGGGGTAACTAAACCTTTTAAAATAGCACTTCTGATTTTAGCTTCTACATGAGAATTTAGCAACAAAGGATATACCACCCCAAACCTTGACCTTAAGGAGAAAAGCAATTTCATCAAAGGGCAAGCAAAACTATAGTCCTACAAAATAAATCTTGGATCACGTGTAATCAACAACTCTCTAGATTTACTCAGGGAATTAACACTCTGGACTTGTTAGAAAAGAAAAACAAAAGTGTGATTATTAGCATAGCGATAAAACTGCTCTCCAAAAACGATAAACGATCTTTAATGTTTAATTTTATCAAATATTCTGACACATTGTCCAATTGGTGGATGGTGTAAATGCTACTATTTATTAACTTATGAAAGTGCCTTGAGGCTAGCAAAACATTTTTCTGTAATCTCTATGTGTGTCTATTACCATATGTGTGTTTTCTCCAGTCATAAAATGTTCCACCTAAATAACATTTCAAACAACTCTAGTGACTCACATTTTTAGGTATACAGTGGTACCTTGGGTAACGAACGCACTGGGTAAAGTATGTTCCAGGTGAAGAACATACTGTTCCCCTGGGCTTCTGACCTGGGTAGCTGATTTGGGTAACGAATGCCAGCTGGCAGATCTTTAAAGTTTAAAGAGCTGCCAGCCTGCACTTGTTACCTGAATGAATAGGTCAGGTAACGCAGGTCAGTTCCTGGGAGGGGGGTGGAACGGTGCTTGGGGGGACTGGAGGGGTCTTCTGGGGGTGTGGGAGGGTGCTTGGGGACAGTGGGGGGAGATATAGGCAGCTGCGAATACTGGCTGCTACTTTAAAAAGCCTGCATTCCAACCCCAGGCTCGGAGCTTTAGAAGAGGCTGAAGGGGACACGCCTCCCTCCAGGGAGCCAGGCTTTTAAAGTGGCAGCCACTACTCCCAGCTACCTGAATCTTCCCCCACTGTCTCCAAACACCCTCCCACCCACCCCCAGAAGACCCCCAGTCCCCCCAATGGGGCTTACTCCCAGGAAAGTGTCTAGAATTGCAGATTCCTAACCATGCCTACTCAGAAGTAAGTCCCACTGTGTTCAACAGGTCTTACTCCCAGGAAAGTGTCTTAAGGATTGCAGCCTACTAAGTGTCTTTAGGATTGTGCCTTTAGGATTGCAGCCTGACTTCATAGGATCATGCACATTGAATGCATGTTTTGAATTCAATTCCAGTGTTTTGTCATCGTTTTTACATACAGTTAATATTTTTATATGAATATTTTTTGGGTTGTGGAACCAATCATCTGAGTTTCCATTATTTCCTATGGGAAAATCAGCTTCATGTAAAGAACGTTTCACGTAACAATCATGCCTCTGGAATTTTGCCTGCAAAATTTGTTACGTGAGGCGCCACTATACACTTCAAACATTTGACATACCCATAAAAATATGTGTGAATAGAAGTAACCTACCAATGGGCTGCAGTGGCTTAGTGGTGTAAGGCCTGCCAATCTGATTAGTGCCTGCCAGTCTGAAGATCTTCCTGCTAATCTGAAGAGTATGTCAGACGTTCAAGACCTGAGGATAGTGAGCTCCCATCCTTAGCCCAGCTCCTGCCAACCTAGCAGTTTGAAAACATGCAAATGCAAGTAGATAAATAGGTGCCGCCTTGGTGGGACGGTAACAGCGTTCCATGTGGATGAGGACCACACGTTCATAGAGGTGTCTTTGGACAGCACTAGCTAATGGCCCAAGGAACAGGGGATGAGCACTGCAACCTAGAGTGGATCACAACCAGCAGGGCAACCTGCGGGGGACACCTTTACCTTTACAAGTAACCTACCTAGGCAAACACATGACTGTTATTTGTTTGTTTATTTATTTATATTTGAAAAATAAAACTGATTCTGAAACTGCTAATGACTACAGGGGGACCACATTACCCATAGGGGTTTTGTTGGATACCAGTGGATACCAAGTCAGGGGAAATCACTTCCAGGTTTCTTGCTTGTCTATTTCTAGAATGCATCATTACAGACACTATATCACATTCAACCAGTGGCATAGTTAATGATCATGTAGTCTGGTGCAAAGCTCAAAATGTTGCCCCAAAAGTGATGTCACAACCAGAAGTGATGTCATCACAGGTTTTTTAGAAAAGGAAAATTGGGGGAAAAACCTGCCTCCTCTTAAGAATATAGGAAGTGTCTCCAATTTTAGCCATTAGTGTCAAGCTCAGCTTGTTGCCCCCCTAAAGCTTGCTACTTGGCGATACTGCTAACCCCTGCACACACTTAGCTATGCCACTGCATTCAACCAGCATAGATTGGTGAATAACGGAATCAAGTAGAAGAAAACTATTCACTCCATCTAGACTCTAGAGGCTGAATGCGGTAATCTCTACAAATGGTGGGAGTACCTGAAAGTGCAACACTGCCATTTTGACTCCTGAGTGGGAGACTACTGGAAGCCCCCATGAAAGGGGAAAACAGGTGTCAACCGCCTCAAGATTTTGTACGCATTAATATGCATTTGGAATCATACCAGTGAAAGCAGATAAATGATATTTTTCAAGAAAAACAGCCAATTGGAGAACATTCCGTTACCTCCCATGCTACTCTGCTCCAAATGACAACCTATCAACACTAACTTCCATTACAGAAAATTGAGATTTTGTTACCACATCTGTGCGCAATGTGTAGTTTTCCCTTAAGAGTATGATGCAACCTTGTTATACACGGATTTTTTTATACACAGATTTGACTCAATGGGAACAGCCACTGTAAATCACAGTTTTAAAAATTGTTTTTCTACTGTTGTAGAGAGGCAGTCATGCAAGCAATAATCCATTCTTCAGCTCAGTCAGGCAAAGGCAAGGGGTTCTTTGCATTTCTAATTGCTGACAGCCTCTCGACAACAGTACAGCAGTTTTTCAACAACTGTAAAGGGACACAGTTTTTATTTTTAACACATTTTTTTCTATCAGTAGGGAGACCCAGAATCAAACTCTTGCAGCTACTGAAGCACAACCTTAGTCCCTTAGGTGCATGAGAGGAACAAGAAACCTGGAAGAGTTTCTTTAAATCTATTTTCCATTGTTTTTAATACACGGATTGTTTTAAACATGAGAGGTTCTGGAACAGAACTCTAGCGTATAACGAGGGACAGCTGTATGAAGAATAAATACTTTTTAAAAAATGCCCCTCTTTATTAAGCCAGGCAAGGATGTACAATATATAGAAAGTCACTTCTTAAATAGCTGCATTAGTAGAATAACCAGCAGCAGAACTGGTTTATTCTGCTTGTTCTTGTTTTCATGTATTGTGGCTTCAGGGACTTTTGTAAAAACCTAAAACACTAAAGATATGCTGAGGACTTACAAACCAAGTGAAGGGAAAAAAATAAAATCAACAACTGATCTCACAGGCAACGACTTGGGCAACTTTCTAAATACACATAATTTTCTTTGGTATTTCCTAATTCTCTGGCCAGAAAAATGATCACAGAACTTGTTTTCTGCAGGAAAGAAATAGAAATTGTTTCTCACGCTAGATCTACAGGCTTTCTGGGATACATAGTAGAGATTAACAGGTCACAGAGAAATTTTATTATCTAGGGTAATGAAAAGACTGCATTAACAGACTAGCTTCTTTTCTACTCTTAATATGGCCAGAACTTTAAAAGGCCGCCTGAGCATAAAACAAGTCTTTGAGAAATGCCAAGAGAATTCTTAATGGAAGGACACAATTCAGTCCACAGTTCTGATTTCATTGAGAACATCTGCAGGCATAAACCTTTATGTAATATGTATTTTAACCGCAATATCAAAACTGAGATCCTAAACTTAGGGCACTATCCAGAGTAACTACAGGAGCATGTAAGAGACATTACATGTACCCGTAGTTACTGCACCACCTAGTGAAAACCTATGGGAAATCCATATTGCAATGCAGAGTAACTTGTTCTTACTCCGGAGCAAGGACTCCCTGTAGTTACCCTGGATTTCACCCTTAAAGAAAAATCAACTGTATCATATGCAAAACTCAGAGACAAAGTTTAAGCATAAGATCTGGATTTTCAATTACCCTAAAGCTCAATAGCCCTAAAGAGCTCTTTATAAAATATTGAAATATACCTCGTATTTTGGGGAAAGGATAGATTTATGAAAATAAACTTGACTTTAAGAAGCAATGAGCATGTATAATATGGCAAAAGTTTAGTAGTTACAATATGAAAATATTAGTTGCACAGAATGTTATCTTTAATCCTAAAATGAAAAATAAAACAGATGTAAATGCTTGTTATTAATCAATACAGAATTACAGCTGGGCTTATTTGACTGATTTCCACTCTTGATTGGAAAAAGAAACAAACATAAAATTCTAGTTCATGTGTTCACTGAAAACACGTCACCACCACCACCACCACCATTATTAAAATTATAAATAACTGAAAATAGGATACAAAGAAATGCTTCAGTTGTATAATAAAATAGGTAAACAAGTGTGACACAAGCAAACTGAATAGACCTAAAGCTTGTGCGACCAGTGCTGAATTCAAAAAGGTAACCAAGTGAATAAAACACTAAATGAAAGATTAATCTTATGTACAAAAAGTTAGTTTCAGCAAAAAATTAAACTAGAAATCTCTGGCATCCTGAAGCAGCAGGGCAGCTTATCATGCTAAAGGAAAATCTGCTTCTTCTCTCAGTAGTTATCCTGTTAGTGACCTTTATACAACACTGTTGTACCAACGACACACGTGTTACACAAGCTGGTTTTCCCTTTGGCAAACATCCATCTAAATAATCACCAGCCTTGGCTATGCTTGTTTCTTAAAAATAAAACCTAGACTACACTGAAACTACAACAGTAATGGACTTGGCCCTACTATAAGCAAGTTACTCTTGAACTTTCTCAACATCCAACTGTTATCCTTTCAGCTATAACCTTCCTCAGTTTGCAACAGCTGGAGAAACTTAATTTCTCCTGGTCCATTGTTCAAGATATTTCTATCCTTATTGTGAATGTTTTGCCTGGTTTTCAATCTCCACTGTTGAGAAAAAAGTGGACAATTATTTTGGTAGCACAGATTGCTGCAAAAAGAAAATACAGTAAAACTTGTTTTGAATAGGTGGTAAAACTCTCATGCTTTGGTCCTTCCTTCGCACTTTGGATCAGTTGGCAAATCAATTTGAATTAATATTTGCCTGGCTCTTTCAAAGTCTAAAGTGCTAGTCCCAGTTTTTGGAAAGCTAACACCAGATGTGTTAGATGCCACCCAGAACAGGTGTCACTGTACAGTTGTTAGGAACCCAGGAAACTAGCTGTCTGAGATTTTTCAAGCCTGGGCTGAATAACTAGAGTACTCAGAACAGTGATGGGATTCAAAGAAATTAACAACCGGTTCTATGCCCATCTGGCAGCCACTTTTAAATGGCTATATTTAAACGTTATATGTCCTGTCTCTCGATGACAACAGGTTCTATAGAGTAGGTGCAAGCCTGCTGGAGCCCACCACTGACTCAGAACCTTGATGTGTTTGGAAACTTATAGGGAACACGTATGTTACACATATTAGGTGTGCACCAATTTTAAATGTTCATAACACTTTCAAGGAAAAAATTTTTTTTCCAGAAGGCTGAAACTGCAAGTTCCTCAGTTAAGACTGTGTACATGTGGATGTATGAAATATTTAAAATGAAGCTAGAGTGTAAAAAGCCTTTAAATGTCTTCCATGGTTAGAGAGCTTCTCTAGTCATGTTCAAATGGAGGTGGGGGAAGGGAAACAGATTTTTAAAAATAGTTGGACAAGAGGTGGCAATCTTGTAAAAAGTATGCTGCTTGCTGAATAACAGGTGACACAGGAAAACTAACCATGAAAAATTTTACACATTAACTGAATGTTGTATTCCTAAATGTTGTCTGGTTTCAAACAGTAATGCAATATTTACATTGCACATTTGAAGAAATGAAATGTTTCACTAGCTTTCACTTATTATAGGTCATTTTTATAATACTATCACAACACAGACCAGTATCATTGTTACTCCATATTACAGAGAGATGGTTGAGGCTGAAAAATGGCTCCTGAAAACATACTCAGTAAGTACATGCTGATACGAAATTTGAAATGAGGGCTTTTCCAGATCACAGTCTAGGTTGCTATACATAAAGGCTGTGAGTTTCATCCCAATCTATTTATACTCTGACCAAAGGCAAATTCAGATAAACTTCAATAGTTTGCCACACTTCAACAACAGTTTCCCTAAACTCGAGAAGAAAAAGGACAGATCCCAGAATTTTGCATCAGAAAAAAAATACTGTACAGCAACACTATACTAATGAGACACTGAAATTACATACACTCATATCTTGGCTCACAGCATTAAGATAAACTACTGTCTAATAATTTTTTAAGTTAAAAAAAACATAGAAAATTAAGAGCAAAGTCATCTAAAACATAAGCAATGTATTTAATAGAAATGTACTGTCCTAACAACCTACATATGGTGTGCCTGAGTGTGAAAGACTAAACTTTGTAAACCAAAGTGGAACAGATAGATATAATATCAAAAGCTGAGACTTGAGATGGTTTCTCATTGTTGCAAATTACACAGTTTACATTCCTATCCTGTATATCCTACTAAGGCGCACACTTACCTGAGAGTAAATACCATTCAGTTCACTGGGACTTACTTCCAAGTAGACATATACAGGATTGCATGGCTAATCTGATGACTGACCCTCCAACAGACATGCACAGTATTGCAGGCTAAAATCATTCTGAAGTACCTTACTTTTGATACCTAACTACAACCTGCAGCAGGTAAACCATTAAAACAACTCTGCTAGAAAGTCTGGGAGTGGAGCCTCAAAGGAACAAGAGGAAGGAAAGATCAGAGACATTTCACTTTCCATCAACGGTGCTCTACAATACATATAAAGTGCAACCTGGAAGAACTGCCAACAGAACATTCATTTTGACTGGTGTCTTGCTCTTCTGTTAGCTAACATCGATGTATAAATTTAAAACATACAAGTTTGTAACTGATGTTGTCAGCCAAATGAACCTACCAGGCCTGACTCAACTTCCAGTATAGTTCACAGGGATTCATAAATGTCTATATTCAGATCCACAAACTGTAAAAACTTACTATTAAAAACATGTTCATATAAAACCAGTTTACAAAGGTGTTGATGATAATATTTTACAAATCTATACAATAAACTGATCAAGAATTCTAGCTTTCTTACAAAGATCTGGAAAGGTGATGCCATCTACTATATTACATGCCAAAATGAATAAAATAATATTCAAAGGTATGTGTGTGAACACACAAACAGGCATGCATAAGAAACACCACTGGAGAGGGCAAAAGGATAACATATATGAAATACTGAAATTTAATTTGGGAAGGTAACTTAAAACAGACCATGAAATTAAGTAATCCTTTGTTTTCATGTAAAGCATGTGAAAAAAGCAGAAAAAATGAAAGTAATACACAGAAACGAATACACAGAAACAGAGACAAAATCTGAGGGACCACGGGAGGAGGAAATGAAAGGAAAGGAAAACAAACAGAGTTCTAACAGGCCCACTCTGCTAAAGGAGTCCAACTAAAGAGTCATATGATATCTGATAGTGCAGGACACATCGCCAGGAGCTGGAGCGGATTGCCTGCAGGAAGAAAGAGCCAGTGTGTTCCTGCTCAAAGAGCTTTTCTTTCCCTGTTTTCTTTTTTTTCACCCTCGTCTTTCTCTTTTCTCTTCTACTGTGAATGCCTTAGTCTTAGGTCAGGTCCACGAAGAATCTCAGAAAAAGAACTATCATCTTTCACCGTACTTCTGGATGTAAAGTTAGCTGGTGGAAGATGTCTCTTAGTCCAGAATGAAGAGGTTTATGTAGATTTTGGCACGGATTACCCCTCCCTCCTGTTGCCACCATTGGGATTACAAACACAAAATGGACACATACCATGTTATAGAACAAAAACAAAAAGGAAATTTCAAGAAAAGAGATGTAGGAGGTACAGACATGTTGGTTATTTTCTAAGCAAAATACAAAGATTAAGAGCATTTGTTGCTCTTAATTATATTTTAATCTCTAATTCAAGATAAATCATATTAAACAAGTAATAGAAAAACAAGAATGCACAGGTGTTTGTGGGATAAAAGAAGAAAATTGCAACTTTTCTAAAGGAAATAATTTGCTGAAAGTTATTCAATTTTTACTGCCTTTCAGGAACCTGAGGGAAACATTAGAGATGTCTAGCATTATCTATATCCTCTTTTCTTTATTGAAATTTTTCATGCTCACCTATGTTGCCCTGGAGGGTAAGTCTAAATCTGAAAATGCTTTACTTTACACTATTTAGTCAGTTTACTCCAATTGCTGCAGTTAAGTAACTCCTGAATTATAGCAGTTAACTGTAGGACAAACTTGTCTTTGTAACTCCTGAGTAAACATATGAACACTGCCTCTAAAATAATATTAGTAAGTGTGGAGGACTGCCAAAATCTATCTATCTATCTATCTATCTATCTATCTATCTATCTATCTATCTATCTATCTATTGTATATCTTACTATATACTATTGTATATCTATACTATACTATATCTTACTATAGAATACTATAGTATATCTTACTGCAGTATATATATAGTAAACAAATCTATATTATATGATGCGCAGTGGATCACCTCTTTAAGAAGACAGAAGAAAGTACTAAGAATAATAATAAAAGAAAAAAGCAAAGAAAATAATTAAAAAATAAAACAGTAATAAGTACTAATAATGATAATCAGCCATTGTATTCCAAAACAATTGCTGTAATTGCTTCCAATCTAGCTCCACACATTTTGTATGTTTGTATACATTACGTACTACAGTAGTGTAATGGTGAACTCATGTGCTTTTTTCACCTACTCTGAAATGGCACAATGATTTTACAAAAGTAGTAATTAATTAATGGTGATTACTTTGACTAAAAGCACCTCCCATATGAGCTTGTACATGTTTCAGAGCCTTTTTATGTCACTATATTCAATAAGAGGAGGAACTGTAGATGTTTGCAAATATACTTCATATATCACACCCTCTTCAATGACAATCCACCTATCTACTCCATCATCTTATGGTACTGGTATAAATCTATTGTGTAAAACTGTGCAAGACAAGTTCAGATATACTGAATCCGCATTTGTGAAGATAACACACAGGCACACTGCAGGAAGGGGTGGTTATAAATATGGTCCAGGGCTCCTGAGAGGGCATAGGTGGCAGGTGCTATAGATACGGTGCCATCAATAGGAGAGCTGAACAAAAACTTGGAGCTTCTCATCTCTCGAATGAACAAGAGTATTCTGATTAAGGGCTGTAAAATGTGTCCCCCTGGATGTGAGCACCACACTCCATTTCCAGGCACAGTCACTCACTCACTTACAGCCGCTCACACACACCTGCCATCAACAAGCCCTTCTGGGTGAGTGGGGGGAATAAGTGGCAGACTGGGAAAGTTTCCCCCTAGCTCCTCTATCTCCCCTAGCCTGTTTCCAACCCCAGGTGAACAGTGGAATATGAAGGTGGGGAGAAGGGAGAAGAACAAGAACCTAACTTTTCCATCAGGGAAAAAGTTAGCAAAGCAACAGCTAGATTTTAAATCTAAAACCCTAAACTCGGCTGGATCCCTTTTGCAGCTGGTTGGGGGGAAAATGTATTTTAGGAGCGCCTTTTCATCTTTAGTGGTGGTTCTTTTTTGGGGGGGGGGAGAAGAGATTTTTGCTGCCACTATTTCTTCTGGACAGATAAAAAGAGCCCCTGCCCAAAGGAGAGCAAAGCCCCTCATCTCGCCTCTTTTCCTTTGTAAAGAACTCTTTGTTCTCCAGTGAAAATGCTGGAGAAGGAAAAAAAAAATCCCTGGGCAGTCCCTGAAACAAGTGCAAAACACTTGGAGGCTCTGGGGCTGGCTGGCTGGCTGGCTGGGAGCCAGGAGCCCTCCCGCTGGCTGCCTGCTTAGGAAGAGGGAGAAGGGAAGGAAGGAAGGAAGGGAAGGGGGGAGGCTGCTCTTCCTTTCCTAGGCGTAGGAAGCGGGGTCTGTTCAAAACTGGCGGTCAAGCGTTCAGCCAGTCCTGGATCCACCTGCTGGGCATGAACTTGGGTAACCCCTGGGGGTGCTTCCAGGCTCTCTTCTTCTTCTACTCCCCATCATCTCGTCCAACAACCCGGCTCCAGCCTGTGCCCCTCGCTCAGCCACACACACGCTCTTTCGCAGAGGGAAAGGGAAAGAAGGGGAAAGGAAAGGGGATCCTGCCTGCCTGCCTGCCTGCCTTCCTTCTTTCCTTCCCTCCGGGTTGCGACACAGTCAGTGGGAAGGGAAGCAGCATCTCATACCTGGTGTGCATGTTAATCAGCCAGGAGTTCTCTCTCCTCCTTTCCCCAGGCGGGGGACTGTCGCCTTCCAAATTTAGGGGCGCCAGACCTTCTTTGTCCCCCTCTTCCCAAGTCCAGAGACACTTTTTTTGTCCAATTAAAAAAATGGCTTCGGAGCTCCTTCTATTCTGGATATTGATTCTCTCTCTCTCTCTTCTCCCTCTTTCTGTCTCCCCCCAGCCCTCCTCCTCCTCCTTCCTCCTGTCTCTGTCTCTTCTGAGTGGTCTATTGATAAGTCCCTGGAGGCACTGGGTCAGCCTGCCCGTAGGAAACCAGACACAATGCACAAATCTCCCAGTGCCATTCTGCCATCAGCAAGCAGACCACGTTTAGGAGAGAGAGAGAGAGAGAGAGAGAGAGAGAGGAGGGGAAGAAGAAAAAAACAACAACACACACATGCACAGGCACACACACACACACACACACACACAGAGCAAAAGACAGTGTGCATGTGAGAAAAAGACTGATTGGAACAGGAGGGAGAGAGAGAGAGAGCGACACTGCCAGTCAGGTTAATCATCCCTACTTTAATTAGCTGTTCGGCTTAGACATAAAACAATTGAATTTGAATGATCTGTCAGTGGGCTCGGCTGAACCAAAAGGGAAATGGGAATATTACAAAAAAGGGCTGTTGGTGGATTCTGATAAGCTAGACTGGAAATCCTCAAAGGGGAACTATTAAAAACTTGCCACTACACAAAACCAAAAAAACAAACAAACAAAAAAAGTACAAATGGCATTATGTGCAATAAGACAGGAGCTGATGCCCTTCTTTTTTCCTCCCTTTTACTGATACAGTAAAAGACACAACCGTTCAGAATAGACACAACCATATAGAAAGTCCAGAGCCTTGCGGTTCCCCAAATGCTTAGGGACAGCAAGAGCTTTTCTGGTTGGTGCGTTTGTGAATCCAGAACTTTACTGAACTTCCTTTACTGAACAGGTGAAACAGGTGAAATGTCTGGCCACAGCCAGACACACGGTGCAATCCAAGGCATGCCTATTCAGAAGCAAGTCTCACTGAATTCAATAGGAGGTACTTCTAGGAAAGTGGATATAGGATGGCAGCCTTATAAGTCTATATTACATCTGTGTGTGGATACTACCTTTTCCAGAAGGAAGCAATATGCATTTCCTAAGAAACTTTCTATAGAGCTGAAACTATCAAGGTTGGAAGCAGGTTGCTGCTGGTCCACACTCGTCAAAATGAATGGGGAAGAACCCTGATGAATGTGATAGACACTGGAAGTAACTGTTGGGATTGTAAGAAATTTGATTCCTGGACAAGTCCTTAAATTGTAAGTTTTCTGGGCAGGACCTTTCACTAGGCATGTGTTCCATACGGAGCTTTATAATTTGTTGGAAATTAATAAATACTGTATTAAATCATAACCAATAGCAATATTTGCAATAATAGTAAGCAACAGTGAAAACCCAGTTGTAAAAATTAATACATTTACATTTATGGATAGGGGCTATCCCTGACAAAACAAATTGCCCAAGGAATTGAGGTGATGATAGTAGACATCAATGATAGACAGAGGTTCATGATCTTATAGCCAGAAAGGCAGCACTAAGTACTATGAATAAGCAATTCACTGCGGTGAAAAAAATGTCTTTAAGAAAAAGAGAAAATTCTCACTAAATAAAACAGGTGCAGAGTAATTTATTCATTCAGACCTTGGATGCAATCTGAGGTACAAATGGATTAATCCTAGTGATAGACATCACACTGAAGTGCTGTATAGCAAGCAGGTGAGATATTTATGACACTTCTGAAAACCTGCCATAATTGGTACCTCAAATAGGGAAATGTGTAACATTTGTTGCTATTACAAAATGTGCCACGTTTCACTGTCCAACATTGTGCTGGCAAGATGTCCATTTAGCACACTGGTGGGAGAAAGTGATGCTGACAAGAACTCCTTAGTGTATATTGTTCTATTATTATATCTTTTGACGTTTAGAAGCAGGAAAGAGAGTCTAAGGCTGCAATCCTGAAGGAACTTTCCTGGGAGTAAAACCCATAGAACTCAAGAAGGCTTACATTTGAGTAGATATAAGTTCTGGCATAAGTCTTGTGCTAATGTAGGGGTGTCACAAAAGTGTCATAAGGCATTTCTGCCCCACTCCTGGCAGGAGGAGTTGGGTCAGTGCACAGGCATATGCCAACAATATTCCCATACCATCAAGGGAAGAAATGCCAGGTGAGTTTGGCTGGCCTAAATTGGTTCGGATTGCTCTTAAAGCTGCTACTCTCCTATATTCACTTAGCGGGAAGTAGGTCCCACTGAACTCTGTGCCGCCTACTTCAGAAAAACCCTCATAGGATTGCACTGTTACATAATCTCAAAAGCAAAAGTTAAAAAAACACGTTGGATTGAAATTAATTGGATTGTGAGTGTTTTGCAAGACAAGCAAACATTTCTAATAAAGCAATGATAAACAAGTTAAAAATAGTCTTGTCCAGGATATGGCCAGTTTTGGCACTCCACCAGCATCTGACCAGCCTCTCCTGCGAGACTACCTACGGATGTCTACTCTGAAGTAAGTCTATTACAGTCTGTGGGGCTCAGTCCTATGTAAGAGGGGCAATGAAAAGGAGCCTGAGAAACCTAGCCTTGCATGTTACACTAGAGTAAGCCCTGTTATAATCAGTGGGACTCACTCCTGTGTTAGGGGGGCAGATTGCAGTCTGAGACCAAGTGCAGATTAATTTGTTTTATTTTTCTTTAAATTTTGTATTTTCTTTATTATTTGTATTATAATATAATATTGTAAAGAAACACTATAACATACATTGTGGGGGAGCACTAACTCCTGTCCTGCTAAATAAAAGAGGAACACTCACTTGAAAGAGTGTCTCTTGCCCAGTTAACAGGGCGTTTTGGATTACAAACATACTTCCAGAACAAGTGATGCTCATAAACGAAGGTACCACTGTATGTTCTAAATAGGGTTAGCAGCATGATATGATTTCAGTCATATTATTTCATTTTATTTACAACCACAATTCAGTCAAATGTAGTACCCAAAACAGTGACCAAAACTAAAAAATAACCACCCAAAAATAGCCACCCATTACCACCACATGGTATATCATCAAAGCTACAACATGATTACCAAAAATTAAATAGCATAATCATTTACAAGAATTGACAGCGAGAAATATTAAAACAGACCTTAATTTCAACATTCAATCTGCCATGATAATTCAGGGAAGAGACAGATTTTATATTAGCCACCAGGCCTCCGCCAGTCTTGAAAGACTATGGTATTGTGCTTGGCGCTGCATACGCTGCATGCGAAGCACGAAAGCCTGGGTTGAATGGTTATGGAGGACAGGCTGTTACCCAAGCAGCAAATCCCCCTTCTCCATGCCACTGAATTAGTCCAATGGAAAGGCAGAGCCCATACGATTGGATCCAGCTGGCGTCGCAGAGCTGGGCTAAGGACAGGAGCTCACCCTGTCTTGTGGTGAGCCACCAAAAGGTCAACAATACAGGAGTCATGCAAACCACAGTAGGAAGAATATTCTAAGGTGTGAGTGTCTGCACAGAAAAAGTTAAATGCTATACATTAACAGTTATCAGGTTGTCAAGTCTAAAAAGGCAAGTGACAAGGCAGGATTTACTCTCAATATCTGATTGCATGTGAATACATATATGGGTAGAGATTCTCTGTAAGCTATGTATGCTTCAGTTTCAGGCAACCATTTTCAACCACTGTGACAGCCAGGGAAAATTGGTAGTCCAATGTGCAAGTTGTCCATTTATTAGTAAGGCCAGTGAAGCCTCCACTGGCAACATAATGCGTCTTTTGTTAATTGTCAAATTGTGGGAGCCTTGATAATTTTAGTGCCTTGTCAGTGTGCCATCGAATGAAAAAGGTTGAAAACTGCTAGCTTATGGCATTAAAGTTAACACTAGCACATTGAACTGAACTGATAAGCAAATAGACCAATAGTCTTTGAGACTTAAGGCACAATCCAGAGTAACTATAGGACTTCTTATGTCAATGTAATTATAGCGCCACCTATGGAAAATCTTTGGGAAATGCATAGAGCAATCCAGAGTAAGTGCCTATTACATCAATGTATGAGGTCTCGTAGTATCTCTATCTATCTACAGTATTTATATACCGCTTTTCAACTGAAAAGTTCACAAAGCGGTTTACAAGAAAATGAAAAAATTAATAGCTAATTAATAGCTAATGGGTCCCTGTCCCCAAAGGGCTCACAATCTAAAATGCAAAAGAACACCAGCAGAAGCCACTAGAACAGACACTGCTGGGGTGTGTAGGGCCCAGTTACTCTCCCCCTGCTAAATAAAAGAGGAACACCCACTTGAAAGAGTGCCTCTTGCCCAGTAAGCAGATTGTGCTGTAATGTATATAAAGATATAAACCACAGCATCCCTCTCTAGCTCTGCTTCTGAAGTGTCTTCAAATGTAACTTCATACAGGACACACTGCAGTTATCCAAACAGATTACGGGTGCACGTAAGAGACTTTACATGCATCCCTAGTTACTGCACCACCTGGTGAAAACCTATGGGAAGTTCATATTGGAATCCAGAGAAAGTTGTTCTTACACCGGAGCAAGGACTCCCCATAGTTACTCCGGATTTTGCCCCTAGTAACCTTTAGTTTGGTTATTCTGTTGCACTAAATTTGTTCGACTTTCTTGTCCAACTGTTGCACTAAATTTGCCCAACAATAGCCATATCAGTCACCTAAACTGATAAAGAAGCACTCCAAGCAACTGCTGCCACTTGAAAATCTGAAAGTAGCATCACCATTTGGGACCACCATCAGGCTATGGACCTTGTACTGAGTACTGGAGATCCCCATAAAGAACTGGAAAAATCAGATACCCTTGATTTTTGTTTGGCCCATCATAATCATTGCAAATTAATCTTCAGTTTATATAAACTTCTAACAGCATTTAGACATTTGCTTAAGCTCCACAACTGATCATGAGTATTTTGAAAAAAACAGAAGTATTCATCATCAGCATATTGATGGCACCCTATTCTGCCTGAAAGATCATTATAGTGGTAGTAAGAAACAAAAAGCATTGGGCACAAGCTGGAAACTTAAGAAACAGTAGTCTACAGTTCAACTCCCATTAGACAGAGCAGCGATCATGCAAGGATATGCTTTGAAAATGACCCTGATAGGAACTGAACCCCTGCCAAGTAGTGTTCCCAGCTCCCAACAGTCTGATCAATAGTATCAAATACAATGGGGAAGTCTTAGAGATAGGCCCAGTTCCAGATGTAAAATATTGACAAGGTCAACAAAAGCAGTTTCAGGTCTGAATCTTTCTTTGACCTCCGACCGATATGGGTCTGTAAAAAATATCAGATTACTATATGACAGTTTAAATGTTAATATGCAAAGGACCCGAGAAGAAAAGGAAAAATGAATAACCTAACTTTTAAGAAAATATATTATTTCTTTTATTTTTCATGAAAGAAAAAAACAGTTATCTAACAAACAAGTCCTACTACAGGCCTTTTAATATCCAATTTGTGCCTCAGTATACACTAGATGGAAATTTTGATGGCAAAGCACAAAAGGCTTATATAATCATTAATTTTCTATAACCCAAAGGAATATGAGGGCACCCTTTTAGAGAGTCCAGTGAACCTTTGATCCGAATTATGAATTCAGTGGGACTTAATCTCAAAACCACCCACAGAAGTGCAGGCTTAGAGCCCAGTCCTATCCCACTCACCTGGGAGTAATCCTCATTGACAATTATAGATGCTAAACAATTAGGGTATATATGAAACCAATTCAAACTGTAGCACATGGATTTAAGCCAATGTTCATCTGAATTTAAGCTTCAGTTGGATTGGACTGGATCAATTGCTAATTTATTAACTACAATTAAAAGCCTGCAGCTGTCGCTTGCAGAGGTACAATATAACAACATTCATCAGTTAAATTTTTTTTCCATTTTAATTAGTTGTAATTAATTAAAACTCCTTAGAATTACCCAGGGGAAGACTGTGGAAACCTCTCTGTGTGTGCTGCTCCATCATTCTCCTTTTGAGGAAAACACAAAGCAACATTTTTCATTGGCCAAAGTTAGCTATAAATTCAAATACCAGTAGATCAAAGTTAAATAAAAGCAAAGTTATTGCTCAAAATATTTTGTCTCTTGTGCTCCCTCACCCTAGTCTCTTTCTGTGCCAGAGGCAGTTGGGACTGGCAGAGACTACTTGACACTTCTCCAAACACCTCTTGTGTCCACTCAGCCTGGTCTCTTCTCTAAAATATTTTTTTCAGGAGCATGAAAACTGATGTTTCAATATCCTCTACATAAGAAGTCCAATGTCAAAGAAAGTGATTTTAAAATAAAGTGAATTAAATTGGTGTATTAAGTTCCTGTGGGTGCAATCCTAACCAACTATACAGCACCAACAAGAGAGCATTAAAACTCTGAGATAAAGGGAAAAAACACTTTTACTGTGAGGAAGCCTCTCTGACTGCACTCTCCAAAATGCAGGATATAGCACATCTATCTACCTACAGTATTTATATACCGCTTTTCAACTGAAAAGTTCACAAAGTGGTTTACAAGAAAATGAAAAAATTAATAGCTAATTAATAGCTAATGGGTCCCTGTCCCCAAAGGGCTCACAATCTAAAATGCAAAAGAACACCAGCAGAAGCCACTAGAACAGACATTGCTAGGGTATGTAGGGCCAGTTACTCTACCCCTGCTAAATAAAAGAGGAACACCCACTTGAATGAGTGTCTCTTGCCCTACTGGCATTGCTATGGCATTGTCTCTTGCCCTACAGCTTCGGCTGATCCGCCAGCTGCAACCATAACTGAGTCGTTCAGATCTGGCCACGGTGACCCATGCCCTAGTGACATCGAGACTAGATTATCGTAACGCGCTCTACGTGGGGCTGCCTCTGAAGACGGTCCGGAAACTTCAACTAGTCCAGAATGCGGCAGCCCGTATGGTTGCTGGGGCTCGTCGGTTCTACTCTGTCGGGCCACTGCTTCAGCGACTACACTGGCTGCCCATTCGTTTCCGGGCTGAATTCAAAGTGCTGGTCCTGACCTTTAAAGCCCTAAACGGCTCGGGTCCTGGGTACCTGAGGGACCGCCTTCTTCTGTACAATCCGACCCGTCACCTAAGGTCATCTGAAGGGGCCCTACTGACTGTGCCGCCACTAAAAGACGTGAGAGGTGTGGCAGCCAAAGATAGGGCCTTCTTTGTGGTGGCACCCTGGCTCTGGAACTCCCTCCCCTTAGAACTGAGGATAGCTCCCTCTATACAGAGCTTCAGGTGGAGCCTTAAGACCTTTTATTTTAAAAAAGCATTTTAAATGGGGCATAGGTAGGGGGCAGTTTTATTGTTTTATCATTTTATTGTTACTGTTTTGAACTATGTTTTTATTGTTTGAGTCTTTTAAATTTAATTGTATTTTAATTGTTTTTAATTATGTTTTAATTTATATTTATAATTCATTTTAATGGTGTTTTATCCTGTTGTTAGCCGCCTTGGGCTCCCTCTTGTAGGAGAGGAAAGGCGGGATATAAATATTTAAAATAAATAAATAAATATGCTAGTGCTGGAAAGTCGGTTAGGATTATGCCCTGTTTTAAACATTGTTTATTGAGATTAGTAAGCTCATATTCATCTTTATCATTTAGGACAGGGAACTCCAAACCCCAGCCCTCGGAGATTATCAATCCATCAGTCAATTAGTCAGTCAACCAATAGTATTTTTATACTGCTTTTCAAAAAAAAAGGTCACAAAGCGATTTACAGAGAAAATGAAATAGCTAATGTGTCCCTGTCTCATAAGGACACACAACCTAAAAAGATGTCAAAGAATACCAGCAGAAGCACCTAGTGAAGACATTGCTGGGGTGAGGAAGGCCATTTACTCTTCCCCTGCTAAATAAAAGAAGAATGTCCAGTTGAAAGAGTGCCTGTTGCCAGTCTCCATCCTGTCCTTGGAAAGCTCCCTCCATCCAGCCATCAGGCAAACCTTGTAATTCTCCAGAGATGAGGGGAGATCTGCTCTCCACACCTGGAGAAGGTACTTTAAGGGTTGGAAAGGCTGCATACACCTCCTCTGTCTGTGTATGAAAGGCTTATGAACTCGTTTGAAGATCACCCTCTTTCTGTCTGTTGAAAAATGTTTATGAACTGATTGGAATACGTTCATTCATTCACAAGTTCTGTCACAAATATATTCATTTATGTAACTTTATTCAAACTTGAAATGTAAATCATTTCTTTTTTTTCTTCCAGCCCCCAACACAGTATCAAAAAGACAATGTGGCCCTCCTGCCAAAAAGCTTAGAGACCCCTGGTTTAGGAGGTAAGTTCAGATTACAATATTCTAAGAGTCAGAATGCTGCAATTGCTAGAATTCTGAATTTGGATGTCAGAAATCTGAACTTACTGGGTGACTGAATAACCTGCCCTCTCTTGTGGGAACACAAAAAGCAGATTCATACCAAGTATGAAATGCTGACAAAAATTGTTTCTCCAAGGCTTCAGACGTAACTTATTTTATGTCTTACCTAAAGATACTTGGACTGAACCTGGTACTTCATCCATACAAAGAATACGCTCTACTACTGTGTTACAGTCCCTCACTCATCTAAATCTACCTTATAAAGCTGTGAGGTTATTCTGGATTCCATGGAGAAAGGTCAGGATATTAAAGTTATTTATTAATGAACTGATTCACGCACAACTGTACAAAATTAAAATCTGAATTAGTCATATCAAACTAGATAGACAATGCCTATTGTGCCTTCTTTTTGCTTAATTCTCTTGTGCTCTAGTTAAGATCCCAAACACACTCTTTTTTACCACTTGAGCAGTTGTAGCTTCTTAACAACTTTGCTGGCAGAACAAAAGATTTTCTCACAGGATACTCGGGTAGGGGTGGGAGTGAGGGCTCCTTTTGCTTGTAACATGAATAATCTGTGCTGGGCATTTGATCACAACACATTATTTAACTAATGAATTAGTTAATTACACCAATTAATCGATTCGCGTGTTCAGCCCTAGCTGATACCCAGCTGCTATTAAATATTAACCATGCTATATAACATTAACCATATTTACAAATAGTAACTGTTTAGTAAAGCCTAAATTTAGTAATGACATATCAAAGGCCAAAACAACAGCCAATCAGATCAGAGATCATTAGGATTTAAATTTTCTTTGTATCTTACCTTTTCTCCTTGATTATGTATTCGGTTTTTTAAAGTAATTTTAAAGTTCATTTTCATAGCACTAGATTTTAGGTATCAAATGAAGTTCATGGCAAGTGCCAAAACTGGACTAACATTTACAAGAAGAGCGATCAACATCAGAAAATGTATCCCACCACTGGAAAATATAGTGGAGAATATATTCTTATTAAAGAGCTCACTATGCAAATTCTCATCATTTTTTTATTCCTTCTGAAAACAAGAGCATAAAATTTAATCTTCCTCATGTCCTTATTTAAAGATAGAAATCTCTTGGGAAAGTGATAGAAAGTTTCACAGATTTCAGCAAAATCTATTA
The DNA here is from genome assembly GCA_030015325.1 of Cryptoblepharus egeriae. Classification (NCBI taxonomy): domain Eukaryota; kingdom Metazoa; phylum Chordata; class Lepidosauria; order Squamata; family Scincidae; genus Cryptoblepharus; species Cryptoblepharus egeriae. Next base: position 73,428,269 of record JAREYC010000005.1, read on the forward strand.
TCTAAAGACTAGTGGATAATTCTTGCCAGTTCTGAAAATGTGTAAGACTTCATTGTGGCCTATTATAGACATAGAAAATGGATCATTTAGAGACTTGTCCTTTAAAAAAAATGGAGAAAGAAGAGTCTTGTATCACGTGCCACTGATCTGTTTTCTTCTCTGGTAAAACAAGTTTTGTAGGTGTTGGAAATACAAAATTCAATTTACCAGAGAAAGGTGGGATGAGTATACACACTACAAGCAACGTCCCTTTCTGCAAAGGAACTTCCATTTTCAGAAGAAATACTATCCCCCTATAGCCTTAGATTTGATTGTCTTCTCCTTTGCACAAAGGTTCCAACCCAGATTGCACCAATACATGACAAGTTTTTAAAAAGGATATGTTAGGAATTCCATTCATTGAACTTCCATGTCACATCTAGTTTTGCCCTCAATTTTGAAAAGCAGCAGATTTTGCTAGTTGATACCACAATCTGGAATGGGGGGAGACCAATTGTGAGAGAAAGAAAGGGTGCAAAGAGTAGCATGAAACATGGTAAGCAATGTTAAGGCTGGATCTATTGGCTACTGTCACATAAGCAGCAGAGATTTAATTCAACTCATAGAATTCATGGGGACTGTACTGCACACACACACCCTGTCATTGGGGGCACCAGACTGACTGTCACACTGAGACAGTGAATAGAAAAAAGCAGCCAATAAGAAAGGGGAACATTACAAGCATACAAAAGTCATCACCTATGCTTCTAGCAGCCGAATGTTAATTCATGCTATTAGAAATGAAATCACCAGCTCAGAAGCATTGAGTTTTTAATACTCCCTATCAACAGCCCCTAAGTGAATGAATAATTCAACCTTCCCAAAAGAGTGAGTTTGACACTCTTGCTTCAGAGCATGGCACATGAACAGGTGCAAGGTTTTTATTTCATTGGCAAAAAAGAGAATATTCTTCCATTTCCCTGTACTCTGAAAATTCTGAGCCGTGTTTGCTGAAACTTTCCAAATAAAAGAAATCTGCCTAAGGCAGAAATTCAATGAATTGTTAAAATTTGACAATGTTATAAGGATACACTCAAAACAGGATGTTATAATGGAGGATGGTGATATGGGGAATCCTTATGTATGTCAAAAAAGATTAAATTACAGTTGCTGAAACACAATCTTATGTAAATACAAGTACCAGGAGATGTTTATATGATTCCTCTTTTAGAGGTTTCTTCAAAGTTTTTCAAAACCTCAGCAACGTATGTATAAGGCAGAGTGTTATGAGATTATTCCGAGAACACATGCAGCAAGCTTTTGAGTATTTAATGTACCTGAAACGCAGTTAGAAAAAAATGTTAAGTCAACGTTTTTAGAAAGAAAGGTGTAACTGGAGTCTTGCACAAAGTAACTAGATATCAAATGTTCAAGAGCCCACTTCTGAAAAACAAGGAAGCTAAAGATCTGCTAAAGATTATAATTATATTCACCAAAAAAGTTTCATGGGGAATCATTTTTTGCCTACATTTATTGTCTCAGCAACATTCCCACTGGTTCTAAGTGCCAAGGAACATGTCGATTTAGAAATCCCATGGTGTTCAATGTGGCTTTCTTCACAAAAAAGTGTATATGATTAGTACCTTACTGTAGTTAGCTATTTCCTGGGTTGAAGAATGTAGACAAGGAATTGAAAGGAAAATAAATAAGACTTGGCCATCAATGAACTCCTCAGAAGCTATACCATGAAAAGCATCACAGCATCATAGATGGTTTTTGGTGAAGGATTTCACTCCTTCCCTCCAGAAAATAAAAGTATATTGCAAAGGTCAGGGCATGTTCTCATTTGGTCAGCTTTTTTCTTTCTCTTCTTTTCTAGCCCTGCAACAAGGGTCAGATAAGAGGCAATGGTAGAGAAAGATCTGAATGAATAACATTAGCAAAGACATTTTCCCATTCTCCCTATTCTCTCTCAAATATGATGAGCCATTTAATAACAGATTAATAACAGCCACAGACCAACTACAGAATGCAACCAGAAAGTGTAAGCAACTTGTTCTTCAAAGAGCAAGTTTTTCAAAGAGAAGTTGAGCATCTTAACTTATGGTTGGTGGAATTTACCCATCTTTGCAGGAGTAAAGTTCAAGAATATTTCTGGGCCTGAGAACAGCTGGGCACAGAGCAGGAGGAACCAGGTGGTGAGCACCTCTGGACACTGATAAGTACCAGGCACCAGAGTGTACCATGGACGGTGGTGGGCAGTAAGTGAGCACTAGGCAGAATTGGACAGCGGGCATCAATGTGCAGTGGGCAACAGGCACCAGCCGGCACCAGAAGCTTGGGGTGTCCATTGGTGGGCAACACCAATGGGCAGCAGGTACCACCAGATAGCAGGCACCACTGGCCACAGTGGGCACACAGTGGGCACCAGGCATCCCTACTGGGCAATAGTGGGGACCAACAACGGTGGTGGAAATCAGCTGGCAGCGGAAGTCACAGTGGTGGCACTGGGCATCACTGCCGAGCACCAGGCATGGAATGCCAGTGTCTGGATGCCAGGCACCGTCAGGCATCAAGCATCCCTACCAGGAACCAAGCATCCCCGCCAGGCACCGGGCACCACTGCGCAGCAAACACCTCTGGGCACTAAATGAGATCTTAGTGGGTCTTTACATCAGAGAAGGAATATGTTTCCCAAATTTCATGTTTCTAGGTCCAGGTGTTGAGGCTGGGTGTTGATGAGTCAGGGATTCTTCAATGTTAATTACAGAGACAAAAACATGTAGCACACCTCTTCACCTCCTTAGGGATTAAATTTCTAAAAATCAGTAAATGATATAACCCTAACACAAACCCTAATCCACCTACTGTCCACCTACTTTTGGTTCACCCTATGTATTGGTAAAATGTTGAAGTGATGTTTGCATCATGACTATACGTAATGCTATCTCAGTGCATGATGGAACATGACATGCAAAATTTTGCTTCAGGCATTAGATAGATGTATGGAGGAACTGCTACTCATATGAGATTTGTGTTCAGCCTGAAATGCCCAAAGCGATTTTCACTGAAGAAACTCAGTGAAACACATAGCTTTTAATATTAATAGTAAGTATTTCACGGTCACCAAGTGTTTGAGTGGAATTGGCTCTGTTTTAATTCAGTTCCTATCCAAGGAACTAGGAATCACAAAGGTATCATCTCAATATGTGTAAAGTTCCCAGGAGTGCTGCTTTATGTTTATTATTATTCATTCATTGGCATCCTTCAGTCTCGAAAGACTATGGTATCGTGCTCTGATTGGAGGTCCTGAAACAACATCTAGTGTGGCTAAAAAGGCCAATTCGAGAGTGGCAATCCCTTCCACACTGAGGACAAATAAATTCCTTCCCCTGCCCAGGCCCCTGCTTTCGAGTCTGTCTCTTCGCTTTTATTTTTTTATTTTATTATTATCACTTGTAAATTACCAATCACAAAACTTAAAGCAAAAACCCTTGACGCCAAGGGTTGATATGGGATGTTGCCAGTATCCTAGGTATCAAACCAAGTATCTTCTTAAAATGTATTTTGTTCCAAGCAGTGCAGTTGTTTGCAGTAAAGCAGGCCTCCGTCTGTCTTGAAAGACTATGGTATCGTGCTCAGTGCTGCATACGCTGCATGCGAAGCACGAAAGCCTGGGTTGGATTGTTATGGAGGATAGGCTGTCACCCAAGCAGCAAATCACCCCTCTCCACGCCACTGAATTAGTCCAATGGAAAGGCAGAGCCAATACGATTGGATTCAGCTGGCGTCACAGAGCTAGGCTAAGGACAGGAGCTCACCCTGTCTTGTGGGGCCGACCCGAGTCATGAACCCTGGCGTGCTGGTTAACAAGCACAGTGTCTTAGCCACCAGCACAGTACTGCTGGTGTTATTGCCAGAAGCTGCAGTTTCTTGATGTTTTTTTGTGAAGTTTTTGAACACTGTGTCAAGTGCCCTGATGACAATGGATACCACTGTGGCATGTTTCATCCACAATCGTGTGATTTGAATGGCCAGGTCCTGATGTAAGTTTTTCCTATTCTTTATTTTCAACTCAAGCATCTCCTGGTACTGTGATATTGATGAATTGCATGCTTCTACAACTACAACTGTACTACAACTACAACTACAATTTTCTACAATGGTTAAATCTGGTCTATTGTATTTCAGATGCCAGTCTGTATTTTTTATTATTATTATTATTATTATTATTATTATTATTATTATTATTATTATTATCCATAAATACACAGCGAACAATTTCGTGCTGGTTCCATTCACATCCCAGTCGGACCCTTCCCAAGAGTCTAGGACTGTGTGATGTAGCGGCGTACAATTCGTGCTGATCCCAGAAGAGCGGCTTTCTGCAGTTGGCAGAGTGATATTTTGTCAATGCCAATAGTTTTCAGGTGCCTGCCAAGGTCTTTGGGCACTGCACCCAGTGTGCCAATCAACACTGGAACCACCTGCACTGGCTTACACCAGATACGCTGTAATTCGATGTTTAGGTCTTGGTAGCGGGAGATCTTTTCCAGTTGTTTCTCCTCAGTTCTGCTGTCACCTGGTATGGTGATATCAACAAGCCACACCTTACTGCTTTCTATGATGGTGATATCTGGAGTATTGTGTTCCAAGACCTTTTCCGTCTGTATCCTGAAGTCCCACAGAAGCTTGACCTGCTCATTTGCCACCACTTTTTCAGGCTTGTGGTCCCACCAGTTTGTTGCCACTGGCAGATGATACTTTTGGCATAGATTCCAGTGGATCACCTGGGCAACAGAGTCGTGCCTCAGTTTGTAGTCAGTCTGTGCGATCTCCTTGCAGCCACTTAGAACATGGTCGATGGTTTCATCCACTTCTTTGCAGAGCCGGCATTTTGGGTCATCGGCTGATTTTTCAATTCTGACCTTGATGGCATTTGTCCTGATTGCCTGTTCTTGGGCAGCAATTATCAGGCCTTCCGTCTCCTTCTTCAGTGTTCCACTCGTGAGCCACAACCAGGTCTTATCCTGATCCACTTTTCCTTCGATCTTGGCAAGGAATTGGCCATGCAATACTTTATCCTGCCAACTGGAAGTCCGAGCCTGAGTTGCACTAACTACAGGTATGGCCCAGGTATTTATAGCCTTTATAATGTTGCTGCCATTCAATTTGCTCTTCACAATTTTTCTAACCCTTTGTATGTATTCTTTGCTGACCATAGTTTTTACATGCCCATAATTGATATTGTCCAGCTGCAGTATGCCCAGATATTTGTAGGATTCAGGCTGGTGACATTTAATGGTTTGTGCAGATTGGTTTTCTGGCTTTTACAATTCTCCAGTATCATTTTATCAATCAGGAGCTGGTCTTTTGTGCCTCTACTTCTCTGCTTATTATTATTATTATTATTATTATTATTATTATTATTATTATTATTATTATTATTATTAAGGGTTTGAGTGGCGCAAGTGGCTAAGACACTCTGCTTGTTAACCAGCAAGCCAGGATTCGAGACCCGGGTCTGCCCCACAAGAAAGGGTGAGCTCCTGTCCTTAGCCCAGCTCTGCAACGCCAGCTGGATCCAATCGTATGGGCTCTGCCTTTCCATTGGACTAATTCAGTGGCGTGGAGAGGGGGGATTTGCTGCTTGGGTAACAGCCTATCCTCCATAACAATCCAACCCAAGCTTTCGTGCTTTATTATTATTATTATTATTATTATTATTATTAGTATTAGTATTAGTATTAGTATTATTATAATAATACACCACCTCTCCAGCCACACAGGGCCATAAAGACTGCTTACAACAAATCAAACACCATAATATAAAACAATAGAACAACAATCCTCAAAAAGATTACAAAAAGTCCTTATCTAAAATATGTATGCCATATGTAAAAACAGGCAGCCCATAACCAGAAAGCTAGACAAAATAAAACAAGTCTTTACTCATTTTTTAAACACTGCCAGACAGAGAGAAATTTGTACCTCCTGGGAAAGCATTTATGCTGCCTGAGAAAGGAAGATATACCTCTTGGGAAAGGAACTTCCACTATTTAGGAGCTGCCACGGAAGGTGCTGCTATCATCTTGGAATTGGGCATTCAGGGAGCAATCCATACTTTCCTGGGAGTAAGGCTGCAATCCTAAGCACATTTTCCTGGGAGTAAGACACACTGAACACAATTTGGCTTACTTCTGAGTACACATGGATAGAATTGCACCATACATTTCACTGACCACTGTTGGACTTACTTCTGAGTAGACATGGATTTATGTCACTTCCTGACATCATAGCGATGTCACTTCCTGTTTGAGCCATGACATCACTTCCAGGTTGATGACATCACTTTTTGAAATTTCTCCCAGGCACACTATCATTCTCAGAAGGGAGACCTGGGCTGACATGCTCAAGAATCACTGTCCTAAAGGCATATTGTTTGCATTTTAGTACCATACAACTACTGATATCCTTTAATAAACTAGGGCTGAACTATGATTCTGATTAGGAATGCACCTATGCAAATGCTATTTTTTGATTTTTTTTTCATTATTTCAGTGGCTACCTTTATCCCCTTATTTCCTGGGGTTTTTTGCTGCATCCAGTACTATTTTAAAAGCATTTTATTTTAAACATCCCAAACATATATTACTCGGAATGAATATTTTGGCTCTAAATTTGTACAAGATGGGCCATAGAACAATATCAAACAGTGTGTCATATTTCTTATATTAAGAGATAAAGATATAATTGATTGAAAATAAGGGGCTGATAAAACATTCCATCTCTGACATACTGTATGATCATTTCTGGTCAGGAAGGTGACACAAAGTTTCCCTTTGGGCCTGAGTCATGTAGCTGATAAAAAGGACCTGTACAGCCCGGGGGATTTCCTGAGGCCATTGAAGACCAGCTTACAGGCTACTATACAGCTCATTTTCATGAGCATTTTGATTGCATTTCTAATAGTAGCTCCAAGCCTCCTAGAGCTTTAAGTGCCACATCACAATGCTACTAGTAGAATTCTGAAACAGAGCAAGTTGCTAGAGATCTTCTCTTTCTAGTCTAGGCTTCCAAGAGTCAAATGATTTGACAGGAACAAGAATTCACTTGTCAAACTACTCCAGTAATTTTTCCTGGCAGCTAAGGTTTCAATGAAGTGAAGTTCTCGATTTATATCCCTTTGCTGTACATATGATGTTTGATATTTAAGACTTGTGATCTCATGACCTGGTGGCCCACGTTTGACCCAAAAGCACACACAAGCCTGTCAAGAAAAGGCTTACAGGATGCTAAAGCTGGAATTTCTGTCAGTACACAAGATCCTATTGTGTGTAATCAGAGTTTACTTTAGCTGGGGATACTGTTTGCTAAAAAGAGATTATTCTAGCTGTTCCTGCGGAAGCTACTGTTGTAAAAAGAATAAAACAAAGCTTTTCTTGGGTCATGCACTATATCTTTGGGGAAAGACTGCTTGATACTTTTAGTACCCTAAAAGTAGATTCAGCTAGTTAAAATCTGAATACATTGCCTTTATATCCATCAATTAATGTATTCAAGTGCTGCTTAACATAGCATTATTCAGACCTCTTGCTCAAGAACATGATTGTACTTATTTTACTATTATTTCCCGAATCTTCAAAAAAAAAAAAAGAGATTCATAAAGGATAGACACTATGAGCACAATCCTAACCATGTCTACTCAAAAGAAAGTCCTATTGTGTTCAATGAGTCTTACTCCCTGGAAAGTGTCTTTAGGATTGCAGCCTAAAAGTCTTTCGGCACCCTAACTGGTTTATTATGACATCAATTTTAATGTACTATAAGAAAACTCTTTTGCTGGAATAAATCCACTGTTACCCCATTATTTCTCTAGGATTTGTCCCCTTTGAAGAATGTTCAGTTAATGGTTACCTCACCATCAAGCATCTGAAGATAGCCAAAGTACACTCTATAATTAATTCACAGTTTGTTTCCAGCAAGGATATACACTGTACTAGCAAGGATATACACTGTACTCCCACGTTGCGGGAGTAACATTTCCCCATACAACATCCCCCCCCACGGCGCATCAACACCCCATGCACATCAACACCCAATGCACAACTTCCCCCATGCGCATCATCCCCCCATGCGCATCATCCCCCCATGCATGTCATCTCCCATGTGCATCATCCCCCCATGCATAACTTCCCCTCATGCGCAACTTCCCCCATGTGCAACTTCCCCATGCATAACTTACCCCATGTGCAACTTACCCCCATGCGCATCACCCCCATGCGTAACATCCCCCCATGCGCAACTTTCCCCCTGCGCATCATCCCCCATGTGCAATTCCCCCATGCGCAACTTTCCCCATGCGCAACTTTCCCCATGCACATCATCCCCCATGCGCATCATCCATGTGCAGCATCCCCCATGCGCAACTTACCCCCATGCGCATCATCCCCATGCGCATCACCCCCATGCGTATCATCCCCCATGCGCAACTTCCCCCATGCGCAACTTCCCCCATGCGCAACTTCCCCCATGCGCAACTTCTCCCATGTGCAACTTCCTCCCATGCGCAACTTCTCCCCATGCGTATCTTCCCCTCATGCGCAACTTCCCCCAAGCGCAACTTCCCCCATGTGCAGCATCCTCTCCAGCGCAACCTCTTCCTCCGAACAACATCCCCCAGTGCACCAGGCACTGAGCACCAAACAGGCTAGAGGTTGGTCAGTCTCCCATGTTAAGTATAGGACAAAAACACGTTGCCCCCTTTTCTCCCCTGAAGGGTTAAATTTCTCTACATGAGTTCTTGGTGGGTGTTCAGGTGACAGAAGGATCCCTCCCAGAATTCCATGCTTCCAGGCCCAGCAGTTGGGGCGGAATGTTGATGAATCATCAATTCTCCAATGCAAAGTATAGGGAGGAAAACGCGTTGCGCCCCTTTTCACCTCCTTTCAGTTGGAATTTCTGAAAACTGGTTCTCAGTGCACCCCTCTGTCTCGGAAGGAACACCCACCCCGAATTTCACGCTTCTAGGCCCAGCAGTTTTGGCAGGGCAGTGATGAGTCAGTCAGTGAGTCAGTCAGTGTGTCAGTCAGTCAGTCAGTGAGTCAGTCAGTGACTTTTCTCTTTTATATACGTATATAGATTGAACCTAAAGCACCATCTAATCTAATGCACACATTTATTTTAAAAGGCTTGAGGTTTAAAGAAAAGTTACTTGCAATTGTAATGTACAGCTACAAAGCAGGTGCTGAATTTAATTTTACTGCGAACGAGTTATATGATAAATAGCAAAATGTACCCATGTTTCGGGTGTAAAAATTTCAAGAATATTTCAGACGTAACCTCCTGTGCAACATCATCCTTTGCAACAACCCCCTGTGCAACATACCCCCCATGCAATGCACCCCCATACAACACAACCCCTGTGCAGTGGTGGTCCTCTAACCCCCACAACACACCCGGTGCAATACACATACCCATGCAGACCAGTTCCCCATGTGCACCAACCCTTCCCCATTCAACATTCCTCCCACGTGCACCACCCCCATGCACACCATCACCCCATTCACATCATCTCTCCTTGTGTACTATCTACCCATGTATACTATCTCCATATCTCCCCTTGTGTACTATCTTCCCTCCACTCACACCATACCCCTGTGTACCATCCCCCCATACAACATCCCCCATGTGCACCACTTCCTCATATTAGGAAAGAGGTACAGATGCATAGGAAGAGCATTCAACTCTCTTACTCATAAAGAAAATATTCCTAGTTTTTTGGAATCGTTTTCTTACTTGAGCTTGGGCAGTGCTTGGGCAAACGGGCAGGGCTGAATATAGGCTTAAATAGTTTCTTTTACAAGCTAATACTACAGCAGTGAAGGGAATAATTATCCCAAATGAGGGCAGGCTGTGTCTAATTTTGCATTTCCTTGATTTCCGATGTTTAAATGTCCCTAACATTATGTCTTGATCCTTCACTTAAATAAAAAGAAGTGATGATTTTGAAGGCAATATTGTAGGAAGTATGTACAAATATTTCCCTTTGCCACCCGTTTACAATTGTTAATTCCATTTCCAGCTAGTCTGCCTTTTGCCTTTCCTAGCAAAAGTTCTAGTTACCGTACTTAGATCCTTCTACCAAAATTAGTTTATTAAATCTCTGGTTTCATTACTTGCATTATTTACATCAAAACATTACTCAGTGCTAATATTTAGTGATAAAAACCATGTGTTTTGTGCAAATTCTTATTTGCAATCTTATGTAGTCATAAATATGAGATTGTCAGTGCAATCCTAATCTCCTAAATCCTGTGTGAGCCTGGTGGTGTCACAAAAGTGCCATAAGGCACTTCTCTGCCACTCCTGTGGGGGATTGTTTGTACTCCTTTACAGACATGCGCCAGCCTCCTCATACCACCACTGAAATGCAGGTCATCTGAACTTGCACTTAACCAGATTCAACCCAATGTGAATCCTCAGAAGGAGGAAGAAAACATTCGGATTAATGTGGCTTCAGTGGGTTTCAAAATGGTCGTTACAGCTTTAAAAAATGCTCATTCCAGAGACCTTTTATGCTTTTTAAGGCATTCTGAAGCCCTTACAAGGGTTTCCCTGGGCCTCATAATACCTAATAAAGTGTAAAAAACATCACCTCTAGTTCCTCTCCAGAAATCAGTAGTTCCCCCCCCCCCAGCTATATGTCCATTGTGGAGCCAGCAGAGGCTTCGAATGGACCTGTGTGTCCTCTGTGGGTTCAGAAAGCCCTCTGGGGGAAACCAGGATGGAATTCCAGCCATCTTTGAAAGATTAAAGATGAACAGTGGATCTACATGTCCCAGGTTTTCAGCATCTGTGGAGAATCCAAGAACGGATCCCTTGCAGATACGTCTTACCTGTATTAAGAATAATTATATATCACTTTTTGTTAGAATTCTCAATCTAACAGTTGGCCACAGGTAAGCTGAGATGGTTAGAATGTTCAAGATTTGAATATCTGCCAGTTGGGTATGACAGTTGGAAACGGCAGTTGGAGCTCAGCTGTTCACCAGAGCAGAAGCATATTGGTTAGCTCTGAGGAGAATTAGACTGAAGGACTTAATTCATGTTTATGACCCGGATTGTGTTAAGACTAATCGAAACTTGTAAATACAGTAAATAGTTGATCTACTCCATTGTGTCTGTCTTCTCTCTAGCGGCACCTAAACAGTCACAGCACACAACTATCAATCAACATACTGACACTTTTCAACAGAGTAGTTCATAAAACAGTTTACAAAGAAAACAAATCAATAGTTTCTTATCCCAAAGGGGTCCCAAATACAGAAGAGATACCTGCAACAGTCACTCGAAAAGGTATCATGGTGTGGTAAAGAGAAACAGTTGCTCATCACTGCTAAATATGACAGGATACCACATTAAAAGCTGCCTCTTTGCCCAGCTAACAGGCAAACTAATGGACAAAAATGTGTAGTGCCAGACAGCATTGTTATTAAACATTTTATGTGACTTTTTGGACAAAAAAGAACTTCAAAGTATTGAATATTTCTTAAAAATGAAAACATTCAATTATTCAAACAAAATAATAGAAATCATATAGCAACAATAAAACTTCATTTTTATTTTTAAGAATACTATTTTCAACAAGAAGATCAAAAGGTGTTTAAATATATGTTAAAAATGAAAGTATTAAAAATAAAGATTCTTTGTCCAAAAGGAGATCACACTCTTTAAAAAGCTGCTGGAAAATATTGTACAATAGTAGAGCCATTAAAGAAGGCATTAGGGAGGTTAGAACAAGGACAATTGCTCTCCCTAGGGCTGGTTTTAAATACATCATCATGTTTTGCATAGCTGTATCAGTGAAGACGGTTTACAAAGTTTACAACTGACATGGTATTTTCCCTTAGACAGTTGCAAGAGAAATGCAGGGAACAAAGCCAGCCACATTTTGTAGCCTTCCTAGATCTCACGAAGGCTTTTGATCTGGTTAGTAGGGATGGCCTTTCTAAAATCCTCCCCAAGATTGGATGTCCACCTCAGCTCCTCAGCATCATCAGGTCCTTTCACGAGGAAATGAAGAGCACTATAGTTTTTGATGGCTTAACATCAGATTCCTTTGACATTTGAAGTGGAGTGAAGCAGGGCTGCGTCTTCGCGCCAACTTTATTTGGGATCTTTTTTGCTGTCTTTTTTTGCTGAAACTGGCTTTTGAAACTGCAACAGAGGGGATTTATCTCCAGACCACATCAGATGGAAAACTCTTCAATCTCTCAAGATTGAGAGTGAAGTCCAAAGTTCAACTGAAATGCTTGCAGGATTTCCTCTTCGCTGATGATGCTGCCGTTACTGCTCACTCTGCCGATGACCTTCAACAACTCATGGACAGTTTTTGCAAGGCCTGCCAAGACTTTTACAAAGTGAAGAAAACACAAGTCTTGGGGCAGGATGTGGATTCACCTCCCTGTATTATGATGTCTGAACATGAACTGGAGGTCGTCCATGATTTTGTGTACCTTGGCTCAACTATCTCTGGTGCCCTCCTTTTAGACACTGAGCTGAAAAAACGTATTGGTAAAACGGCTACCATGTTTTCTAGACTTACAAAGAGAGTATGGCTTAATAAGAAACTGAGGGAACCTACAAAGATCCAGGTCTATAGAGCCTGTGTCCTGAGCACACACTCTTGTACTGCAGCGAGCCTTGGACCCTTTATGCATTGCAGGAAAGAAAGCTGAACACCTTCCACCTGCACTGTCTCTGATGTATTCTTGGCATCACCTGGCATGACAAAGTTTCAAATAGTGCAGTCTTGGAATGTGCTGGAATTTCTAGCTTGTACACACTTTTGAAACAGTGACGTCTACACTGGCTTGGGCATGTCGTGAGAATGGCTGATGGTCGGATTCCGAAAGATCTCCTGTATGGAGAATTAGTGCAGGGAAAGCGCCCTGGAAGGAGACCACAGCTGTGATATAAGGACATCTGCAAGAGGGATATAAAGGCCTTGGGAATGGACATCAACAGCTGGGAAAACTTGACCTCTGATCGTTTAGCTTGGAGGCAAAAGACGCAGCAGGGCCTTCTCCAAGTCAAAGAGACACGCGTTTGGGAGGCTGAGACAAAGAGGTAGTCCTGGAACCAACGAAACCCTGGGGGCTGGGCAGGGGACAGACAGGCAGCCCAATCCAGAGCAACTAATCTGTCCACATAAGAGCCCTTAGGTTGCCCTATCTAACACTAGGTTGGAGCAACTGCAAGATGCTCCAGCCCAGTTACTCTGAAGGAGGCTTAGGGCAGAGCAAGGCAAGATAGGGTGCCCTAAGAGAGGTGGACCTGCTCTGCCCTAACTGGGCCAGCCTAAGCAGCTCAGGAGAGGCAAGTTGAGGGCATGTTTAGCATTGCCTAGGGCAGAGCAGTTACTCTGTATCCAGAGCCTGTTTCCAAGGCAGAAATGCCCTCTTCCAGCCCTCAGAGTTATACCACCTCAGGAGCAGGTATAGTAATGAGTAGACCCATAGGGGTGCATGATAAGGCCCGAGTAAGAATGGCAGTGTTGACCAAAAATCTGAGTTCTTGGCCATCCTAGCTGCAACCCCTTCCTCTCAACCTCAGGATATGGAACAAACTACGGCTGCCCACAAACCTCAGGATACAGCAGGCCACTCCAAGAAGCCCCTTGTATTCACTGTAGAATGTACTGGCATCTCATCAGGGACTCCTTATAAGGCAGGCACCCAGTGGCGTCACCAGACTGGTGCGGCTGGTGTGGGCTGCATTGGGGATGCGCTCCGTATGGGGTGATGTGCCGGAGGAGTTTGACTGTCCTTTGGCAGGCCCCGGGCGTCAGCACCCCCATTCAGGCCTGCTCCAAGGCGGAGAATCAGCCAGAAGCTGACACTTGTCTGAGGAGCTGGCCTGAACAGCCATCTGAGATGCACTGCGCAGAAACACACTGAGCATGCCGAACAGCTTCAGAGGAGACTTCCTTAGAGCAGAGAAAGTCCACGCCTCTGCACAGCCATTCGGCCTCACTCAGGAGGCGGAGCGGCAGCCGAATGGCTTCAGAAAGTACTGCACAGGCACCAGCTCTGATGCCTGCACAGTCTCCCCCGAAGCCAAAAGGCTTCAGAAAAGTACTGCGCAGGTGTCAGAGATGGTGCCTGCGCAGTACTCTTTCTGAAGCCAGTTGGCTTCAGAAACAACTGCGCAGGCGCCAACTTTGGTGACTGTGCAGTCCAGGTGGGGGGGGCGCATCCCAGGGATGACGCACAGACTTCTGCACCAGGTGATGTGCAGAGTCATGTCACCACTGTAGGCACCACAGCTGTTCCTTGTTCAGTGTGATCTGAGGGGTGTCTCCTCAGGAGCAAGTCTTCCCCTTGTGTCAATTACTTAGCATGCTCTGGAGCAGTTAGGGCAGCCCAGGCTTCCTGACTCTCTGGATTCAGCATAACTTTCTGCTCTGGATACAGAATAGTTAGGAGAGTGCAGTTAGGTCAGAGCAGGCTGAATTTGCTCTGGATTGCAGCCTACATCTGTATCTCAGTGTGGAAGAGATTGCCACTCTCGAATTGGCCTTTTTAGCCATACTAGATGCTATTTTAGGACTTTCATTTCAGAGCACAATGCCATAGTCTTTCAAGACTGAAGGATGCCAATGATGATCAGTAAAGACATACATACTGTATCCTAAAGAAGCTGCTGCAGATAGTTTTAGAATCGGTCTTGCGAGTTATTTAACTCAAGTATTTATTACCTTCAGCGAGTTAAAAGGATAATTGTTATTAATTTTGTGTGGCTATCTTTCATGCCTGACTGAATCACATTCAGAAAGTTTAAGATTTTCTCATAAAATGTTTTTAAAATGGAGGCCAAATAATAGTTAAAATTCACCAAAGGATAAAATTCATGAATTTTTATCTCTGAATATTACAAGCTTTCCATTTTGACTTTTAGCTGTAAGGAATAACAAGAAATACATGATCCAAAGGGGTCTCTAAAGTATTTCCACAAATGCTTAAAAAGAAAAAGAAGTTACTCTCTTGGGTGGCCTGGATGCCGGCCAGGTTTCTAGGTAGTAAACAGCATCACAATCAGGAGGGCAAGAAAGACAGTGCAGGAGCAGAAATCAAGCAACCAGTTGCTAGGGGGAGAAAAAAGCTAGGAAAATGTGCTATTAAACCAGCACCTATCCTAAGCACTTGGACCCCAGAAGACCACTGCTTGAATCTGTGACTGCCTTCCACCAAAGAATTCAGGTTATGGATAGATAGCATAAGGACTTTGGTATGGAGATGATATTGATAAAGGGGTTATTGTGTACTTTTGGGAGTCATGCCCTACAATCCAGAGTAACTACGGGAGCACGTAAGAGACATTACGTGTACCCGTAATTACTGCACCAGCTAGTGATAACCTATGGGAAATTCATATTGTAATCCAGAGCAAATTGTTCTTACACCAGAGCAAGTACTCCCCGTAGTTACTCTGGATTGCGCCCATGGTCTGATAATCAGAAATTAGAATGTATAAACTGGATGACTTCTGTCCCAAAACTAGATTTAAAGTCTGATAAGCAGTCATCAAAGTGCTGAGCAACATCTGCATGAGCCACTCCCTCACACAGGAAATCTTGTAAGTCGTAGCCCTTAGAAGGGATGATGACAGTCAACACAAGAACCGTCTAAGAACCTTATCTAAGCTACATAGTATTAATTTTGAGACAATTTGAATTAGTACCAGATATCAAGTCTCTTCTTAAATATTAGAGATATTAAAACAGATATCAAAATCAAGAAAAAAATGTTTGGCTTTGGCACATTCTATAAGTTCAAGATATATACAGTTTGTTATTAAGAATAATATATTATTTTATATTCTTGGAGTGGAAGAGACAACAATGGAAGATACATGTACATTATTGAAACAAACCTGCAGCCTGATCAAAAGGGAAAAAACATTTTTCCTCAGTCCCCAGTCCTTTCTTTCACTGATTTATGGGTTATATAAATTTATATTTCCACACCATTCTGTCTATGTTCAACTTTCTTGTGGCTGCAGGAGGCTTCAGGCCCCAAGGTAGCCATACCTGCCATATCCCCTTATGGGGGAGGAAAGGCGGGGTACAAATTGAATAAATAAATAAAATAAATAAATATCTGAATAGATCACTGATCAGATAAGGATATAGTGGTGCCTTGTAAGACAAACATAATTTGTTCTGGAAGCATGTTTGTCTTACAAAGCATTCTTCTTACAAAGCGGATTTTTCCACAGGAAATAATGGAAACTCAGATGATTGGTGCTGCAACCCAAAAATATTAATATAAAAATATTAACTGTATGTAAAAATGATAACAAAACACTGTAATTGAATTCAAAACACTGTAATATAATACAGAACATAATTACTGTAATATTAATAAAAACATTGTAATACAGTGGTACCTCACGTAACAGAATGAATTCGTTCCGGAGGCAGTTCCATTACGTGAAACTTTCTTTACGTGAAGCGGATTTTCCCATAGGAAATAATGGAAACGCAGATGATTGGTTCCGAAACCCCAAAAATATTTATATAAAAATATTAACTGGATGTAAAAATGATGACAAAACACTGTAATTGAATTCAAAACATGCATTCAATGGGCATGATCCTATGAAGTCTACTTAGGCTGCAATCCTAAAGACACTTTCCTGGGAGTAGGACCCATTTAACACAATGAGGTAGACTTCTGGGTAGACATGCATAGGAGGCTGCAATCAAAGACACTTTCTTCTGTAATCCAAGACACAAAGTGTCTCCCCACTTTCTACTTCTCTTTATCCTGAGCCTCTCTCTCTCTCTCTGCTCCCTTCTGGCTGGTCCTGAGCTGCTTCCCTCTTCTCCACTGCTCTTCTCTCCCTCTGCCCAGCGGATGTCTGGCCACAGGAGGAACAGCATGGAAGTGTTGCTTTCACTATGGGCAGGTGCGCTAGGCAGCCCTGACAGTTTTTAAACAGGTTGCTGGCTAGCGCGTCTGCCCTAACTGCCAACGAATGCTTTCTTTACGTGAAGCACTTTCTTTACGTGAAGCAGACTCCTAGAGAAATTTTTTTTGTTACATGAAACTTACTTTACGTGAGGCGTTCTTTATGTGAGGCGTCACTGTATACTGTAAAGTAAAACAGAAAAGGAAAGCCTTTATCACCAAGGATGACTAATTTTCAGTAAAAGAGTCTTTCACTGGTGTCTTTTTGTGCAACTTTAACAAGGAACCTTCTAATGACATTTGCTTTTGTCTCTTTTGGAGGATTTCATAGAAATGTGACGTTGCATTGTCATTAAACAAATTCATTACTTGCATTGCTAAAGCCTTATTTGGGTGGTGCTTTTCTACAGAATTTTGCACAATTTCCCAATGTTTATAAATATCCTTAATCTCATTTGATGTAAAGGGCTCCTCTTCCTTACTCTTCTCCTCTGCAGATGAGATCTGCTCCATAACCTCTTGCTGTTGCTCACAAAGCAGATCCATCGATTTGTTCATTATACAAGAAATTTTCCTTGTAAAATTATTTGTCAAATTCTGCCAAAACTGTTTGTCTTACAAGACACTGTTTGTCTTACAAAGCAGAATTCCTTAGAAATTTTAGTTTGTCTTACAAAGCATACTTCTTACAAAGTGTTTGTCTTACAAAGTACAAGAGTTTGTATACCATTTAGGCAGACCAACTGATACAAAAAAACTAATCAAGCTGTCAAGATGGAAACTGCTGGGACTCAAGACAACAGAGTTAATCACAAGAAGGTAGGTTAAGGCTCAAATATTCAAGAATTATGCTGTCACAAACTTCTACCAGCAGATGCTAGGAACCAACTAAGGTCCCAACCACTCTCCATATCTTTCTCTAAACTGCCTTGGCTTCTTAAAGGAAAATACATTGCCACCTGGGTTTTTGAGTCCTAGGCAAAAGATTGTAATGTCCCCAATCCTAATAAACTTATCCAGATTCTATACAGACACAGGAAACAGGTAAACACATAATCAATAATATAAATGATTATGTAGAAAAAGATATTTACTCTCCCAGGTGAAGCACACAAGGCCCAGACAAAACCCCAGAAAATACACAAAAACACACCTGTTCTAACATAACTGCATTTCTTTTATGACTATTGTCACTCTCTTTTGTTCCCAATCTCCAAAAAAGGTTTGCTGGGTCAGATGATGCTGGAAGATTTATGAGGGCTGACTGGCAGCAGCTTGAACCACTGAGGCAGTCAGTGGAGTACATCTGAGTTCAGAACCTGTTCTGTCCACTGCAATTCTCATTATCATGGACAGTATGCAAGGCTGGCGCAGAGCTTAAATGCCTACAATCTTTACAGTAGTATCTGAACTGGACTTATACTGAAATACTATGTGATTTATCTGAATCACATGAAATACTCACATGAAATACTATGTGAGCAATGAATCTTGCAGTAAGATAATTCATGTGAGTCAGCTCAGAACTGAAGCAGCTACCTGTTTGAGCAAGTCTGAACCATTACACTAGCCAGCCCAGGTCCAGGTCTCTCCCTCAAAACAGATGTTGCAGAATATCAGCCTATAATACACTTCTCTTTCAATAATAAAAAATTAGAAAGCAATTCTGCATCCTTTGCTGGTATATCGACCCCAGAAGTTCACCGTCTTATTTACAGCTGACTCTAGACCTGGACTGAAGCCTGAGCACCCAGTCAAGTAATCAGTCACCTCTGTGATACAGGAACCCATGGATCTCCATTTCTGTTTGCTAGTTCCACTGAGGTTCAAAGGTTGTATGAATGGGCAAGGCAGGAGTTACCTGAATTCCTGCCTTGCCCATTCATACAGATATTGGGTCAGAACAGAGAAAGATTATGCTTCTACAAGGAATGAGCCAGGTCTCCATCATCACTTGGCCTGAAAATACTGAAGTAGTGAGTGCTGATGCATGTGTCTAAGTTGGACGTATAGTAGTAAAGAATCTCTTGCACCAAGTACTCTTGTGATATATATAAAAGCTGGTGCACCTCTTCACAAATCTTAAGATCCTTATAATTGGTCAAGGAATCAACATAGCTCATAATAAAATTCCACTCTAAGGCTTCATTCAAGTGAACTTTAAAAGATGTGGCCTACTTATAAAAGCATAAGCAAATACTTAAATACATAAAGCATTAAAGGCACAGCAAGAGATATTCCTTGAACAGTACAGTTTGACAACCAGCATTGTACAATATTCATATAATAGCTGTTACTCACAAACCTGATGTATTTGAGGAACTCATGTTATGCTTTCCCATATCATCTACTGTAGTTATGCAAATATATTTAGCCACCTTTTCTACGGTGATATATCAACAGGGAGAGAGGGTCCCTTGCTACATATTTTGTGTAGAATGCTCCAGGATCTTCTAATTCAATGATGTGTGAGGTAGCATCATTACTGACTTGACAACAATCCATGTTCTATTTCTGCACCAAGACTACATCACTATTTCTACATCAGACTACATTACTGAAGTCTGAGTCTAGTTTGGTATAAAAAGCAACTTCATAAGATAAATGGATGAAAATTCAGTTTTATCTCACTTAATTTAAATAAAATTTGATTCAATATAATTTTTAAAAGTGTTTGTCACTTCTGAATAGAAAGACTGTATACCTATGCATCAGTAGTAAATATATTACTATATGGCTTTTTGATCATTCAGAAAATAATGAATGCCCAGTTCATCCTGTATAGCTGATGGTTCTACAAATCTGACAAGTGTGAACAGCTGCAGTCAAGTCTTATTTTAGTAAATAAAGGAAACAGATTTCATTATACTTATTGGAAGCAGATTTATAGAATATTCTGTATTCTTCAGAATGATATATTTGAAAGAGACCAAGTTGTGAATCAGCAAAGTTTAAATCCTGTTCAAAATTTTCCTCTGCTGTGAAACAAGATATAAATTATATAGGAAATTACTAACAAGTTAGGCAAGTTGCTTTTCTCTTAGATATAGGCTGCAATCCTAACCATGTCAATGCAAAAGTAAGCCCCATTATGTTCAGTGGGTCTTACTCCCAGGAAAGTGTCTTTAGGATTGCAGCCTCAGTCTCAATATCTATAGTTATAGGCGCAATCCAGAGTAACTACGGGGAGTACTTGCTCTGACGTAAGAACAGTTTACTCTGGATTGCAAATAAGTTTTGCAAAGGTTTTTACTAGGTGGTGCTGTAACTACGTCTACGTAAATGTCTCTTATGTGCTCCCGTATTTACTCTGGATTGTAGGGTATGTCAAGATTATAACACTGATACACTGATACAACACTACAAGGCTGATGTGAGGATTACTGACATCATGAAAGTGAACCCCAAACACTCCAAGCTGCTATCTCTGGGGCCCATTCCAAAGAGCTTCCAGTGCTGGAACTGAACATCAACATTGGCACTTGCTGTTGTAAACATAATGCATGTTTATGGCACCCTGTGTGGAGAGAGCGCTGAAGCCAGCCCAATGCCAGTCAGTGCTGACCCACTGCCTGACAGATGCCACCTGAAGCAAAGTACAAGCTCTAAGGCAGTGATAAGGGAGAAGATGTTTCAGGCAGAGGGAGGGGAAGAGAAAGATCTGACCTGGAAGGGGGGAGGGACTGGTCCCAGATCCTATCCTCCATGTCAGGCTGAAAATCCCTGCACTTAGCAAAATAGTTTGGGACTTTGCTTGGGAGTTTTCTTGGGGGAAGGGAATGAAGCTCCCCTTTCCCTGGGGGTAAGGAGATGAAAGTCTCCTTCCCTTAAAGACACTTCAGCAGTTTTGGTGGGACCACTGGATATAGCAGTCACCATTTTGGCATCAGTGCACCCAGCAGCCTGGATAGGATTAGGCTGTAAAGATACTTAATATTATCTAAAGACGCTTAATAAACATAATAACTGTGCCTTGGATAATATTTATGAACCAAGTCATTAGTATTTCTATTTTACAAATCTAGAAACAGATATTTATAAAAATGAACACCACTTCAAAAAGTTGCCTTATGCTGTCTTCTTTCAATCTCAAAGTGTCATTTCGGGAAAGTTTTACAATAAAATTAATTCAGTTGTTTTTAAGTCATCCAACTATTTAGAACTGTATCCAGCTGTTAAGTTTCCATAATCTTTTTTTCCTCCTTAAACATGCTCAGCTAATTAAGAAATTGCTGTGTTTTAAAATGTCAGGTATGACATATACGTAGTCATGAAAGAGAAGTAATAGCAGTAGCTCTGCCTTGTTTGAAAGCTCTTTTTTAAAAAAAATAAATAAATTTGCATTTTCAAATAGAAAGTGCCATCTCAGGACTACAGCAGAAAGTATGCTGGATTTTTTCCTGAAAGAATTGCTCACGTTGCTAATAATCTGCAGAACTGTATGTGTTGTGAAGTTATAACTTTTACCATTATATAAGTTTATAGGAAACTGTCTTAAGTTCTGTTGCCATGCCTCTGTTCTATGTCCCTTAGGCCAGTGTCTCCCAAACTTTTTGACTGCTAGCTTTCTTAACCACCTGGGCCATCAAGTGCATCTCCCCTCTAGGGCTGCAATCCTCATACACTGTATAGGGGGGTGAGCTTTTCACAGATATTTGCTGTTTCCCTGGCTGGTTTCTGCCGCTCCCCCAAAAGCCATGGATCACAGTTTGGAAGCACTGTTTTATAACAGGATTTCTCAGTGTGTTCTCCTAGGAGACGTAGGCTGCAATCCTAAAGACACTTTCCTGGGAGTAAGACCCACTGAACATGATGGGGCTTATGTTTGAGTAGACATGGTTAGGATTGTGTGCTTAGTGTCCCATGAGACCCTTTGAGAGGCTCCTTGAGCACATCATAAATGGTTGCTGTCTTCTTCCCTCCCTGGTTTTGGGCAAGCATTTTAGGGCTTCAACGGTGCAATCCTAATTAATTTAGGCCAACATAACTCACCTGGCATAACTTTCTTTGGTGGTGTGTGGATGCCAGCACATGCCTGTGTACTGGCTTAACTCTCCCCGGAGTGGGGTGAAGCATGTGTTGGCCTCACCACACCAACAGAGGACATATGCTGGGAGAGTTATGTCAGCCTAAATTGGTTAGAATTGCACTCACAAAGACTGTGCATGCACCGGTGGGATTCCTTGAGTATTCTTTTAGTAGTGTAAAGAGCTCTGGAGACTGGAAAGTTTGAAAATTGCTGCTTTAGACCATGTCCCTTATAATTACACATTAAACTGAACACTCTTATTCATGTTTATGAAGTAAGTCCCAATGTATTTAAGAGGGTTATTCTCAATTAATAATATTCTCAGTATTGCTGCCTAACACATGTTCAAATGTCTACTTGTTTCACTCATCAAGACAAGTAAACCACTACTTGTGACAAAGGCAAGGGTGACAAATCTCAAACTTCCTCTCAGTTCTGAAGCTGCAAGAGGGGGTTAATAATCCCCAGAGAAAGCTTTCTGGCTGTTGCTGAGGCATCCTCAAAGGAACAGGAAGGAGGGGCAGGGACTTATTTGCCTGCTGTATTTGAAGGATGCCGTGACACCTAAAAGTGGAGAGCCAAAGCAAATCTCTTTCCTTCCCCCTCCAGCTTAGGTGCAAGGAATTAGCTTTGGTCTTGCCTTTGCTGAGTGCTCTCTCATTGCCCCACAAATGCAAATGTTCTCACCTACTTTTGCTCACTTTGTTTGGAGTTGGAGGGGCAAGGCCAAGGGGACTGCTGTTGTTACTGCAAGTGGAAGGGGTGCCATGAGTTGTGAATTACTGAAGATATGTAGAAAAGACATGTGGTTGAAATACCACTAGAATTTCCTGTTACTGTTGACAAATCCCTACGTTGTCCTTTACGGAGCTATACATGAACTCTGTTTATTTTTAATTGCTCATTATTAGTACAAAATCATGCACTGGAGAGGCTTTATTCTGTAATAAAATTGTATTAAATGATTAGAGGGGCAAAGATGGAAGATGTAACAATGGATCATCTTCCACCTTAAAAATCTTCCTATCTTTTCAGTCTTTTCCTTCCTTGCAGATCAGTCAATATACCCATGCTTTGTTTCTATAATGCAAATATACTGCTACGTGTGATCTTGTCTGCCCAAATTTCAGCATCTATATAACTGCCTAAATTCATTCTGATCAACACTGCCTTATTTTAAACCTACTGGCATAATAAAAAGCAAGATTTTTTAAAGGCTCCAAAAATAAACAAACCCTACAGAACATTGTGTGCTCTGTTGTTCCCAGCCTCAGCAACAATACAAAAGAAGAGGGAGACTTTGTTATTTGCTAGCTGTTAATAATCAAGAGAAGATCTGCCAGACAAGCTCTTGGAAAGCCCTGTCTGTCTGACCAGGTAGATTCTGCAATACACAAAGGACTTCACGAGAGAAGAAAGAGCGTTCATGGACAATGATTCCGCTTCCTTAATTAAGATTTTCATTACTGATACATGCATTAAGGTTTTACAAATGCATGTGTTCAAACACTCTCATGTGCAGGTAGATATTCTTGATTCTGCCTTAAATACAGGCTGCAGAACCACAAAATCGCCAGATTCATGAGCCAAGGCTCAAAATCTGCTTGCCTGTCTTTAAGAAACACAGGACGAGCACATTAAATTATTTTAAACTGCCCGTTAACAAAATTATTAACCATTTACATAGGTAATATTTCTAAAAGGCACTCAATTATCAATATTATTCTCATCTCACATCTATTTTATTCAGAATCTCATCCAGTGACTACGTTACATTTGACCCCTTAGATACTTCATGTTGTAGTATAAAATGAAGGAGAAAAGTATAAAATGCAGTATAAAATTGAGAAAATATTTTTTCTGGGGGATTACTCCTCAATCCTTTTGTATATACTGTAATAGAATACTGAAATTCTTCAACTACATCCATATAGCTTGTTCTAAAATAAAGGAAAGCGTATACTACAGCTTCACTTGATGCCCCATATAAGATATTTTTACAGCTGATCAGGAGGTTAACTGCCCTCATAATCATTATCTTGATAAGAAGAAATACAGTATACTTATTCAGACCACTTGTGCTATTGGTAACATTTGTAGTTATATTCCAAGGACCAGAAACTGACTCTTGTCTGATTCCCTGCATGTGGGAGGGGAGCCACTTCAGCGAACCTGGGAGAAATGGATGTACTGTTATCAAAGCATTTTTT
This sequence comes from Cryptoblepharus egeriae, assembly GCA_030015325.1. Classification (NCBI taxonomy): domain Eukaryota; kingdom Metazoa; phylum Chordata; class Lepidosauria; order Squamata; family Scincidae; genus Cryptoblepharus; species Cryptoblepharus egeriae. The sequence goes on from JAREYC010000005.1 coordinate 73,452,463, forward strand.
TTGTACTTTGCACTTTCCTGTTCCTTTCTTCTTTTTCCTCTTCCTTTTGAAAATGACTGCCTCTCTAGTTTCATCTCTATTTTCTGATCATCCTGCCCTATGGACATAGTAGGCAGTATTTTTATGCTGGTTGTATCTTTTTTATCTGGTCATTGCAATGTCCTCAGTTTCTTAAGTTGCTGTTTCACCTTATTTATCTGTTGTTGCTGGCAAGTGATATTTCTGTAAATCCTGACCCTATCTCTCAGCTTACGTTATGATCTCCTTTCTATTCCATGTCTCTCATCTTTCTTTTCAGATACTCTTTAAAAATTGTAATTCCCTCTATAATAAAGCTATTCTTGCTGACATAATTTTGTTTGCTCCAACCAAAATCTGGTTATCTTCTAATGGGGTAAGTTATACAATTAAGTGCATGCTGTAACTATATCTTTAGTGGCTCCTTTTTAAAAACCCATTTCAGTTTTTTCTATGCATCTGCCCAACGGGAATGAGGTGAATTTTTATTTCTTCCCACCCATCATCTCTTTTTTTTTACTTCTTTTGATGTACACTGTCTCTCTTTTTTCCAGTTTTTAGTATAAGATTACCATCTTCTTTTCTTGCTCTTACAATTTCTTGAGTAATCCATATAGATTGCAGTTCAGATAGTTAAAAACTCTTTGGTTAGTATGAATTAAGGTATTTCCAATTTTTCCCAAAAAGCATAGGAAATTGGAAATTAAGATGGTTAGCCTGACATACCAGTTGCGCATGCTTTATCCAAAAGCAGCTGGAGGAACAGAAGAGCACTACATCAACTGTATGATTCTCCCAAAAGATTTAAGAGAAACTTCTTTCAAATCTGAAAAATATTTTAATAGTGAAAAATATTCCACAGCCATTATATTTTTTGTCAATTTATCTGGATAGTGAAATGGATATAGCAATGACATTATCCTCTGATTTCATATAATAATAATAATAATAATAATAATAATAATAATAATAATAATAATAATAATAATAATAATAATAATAATAAAGCACACTAAGATGGCATCTCTTATATAAACTAGAACATTGAGAATTAAGGAGTACCACAATTTGCTCCCCATTTAAAATTAAATCAAATAAGCGGGATGGGGATGGAGTGCTTTTGGCAGAGTATCCACTAAAATGCAAAGACAATGAGGTATGAGCACAATCCTAACCATGTCTACTCAGATGTAAGCCCCATTGTGTCCAGTGGGTCTTGCTCCCAGGAAAGTGTCTTTAGGATTGCAGCCTAATTTTATTTTCTTCTTGTTTTGCAGTAGAGGACAAGAATGTACCATACAAAGCAAGGGTTGCAACCTTTTTCTTCCAGGAAGTTCTATAGAGAAGAAAATTTTTTTATTGTCATTGTACATGAATATACAACGAATGAATATACAACGAAATACAGGGTGCACTATCAGGATATAGACTCAACCAATCACTCGAGTGTTGAGCCACTGCATGTACATGAGCTGCCACAGACAATTTTCATAGCAACCTGTGAGGTAGGTAATTGTTATATGGGCAGCTCGTAGAACTCTTATCTCCCAGTTGGAGAGAATCCTTCCAAGAATTCAGCAGGAGTTTTCAGGTTAGCCAAGCTATAAATGGCAAACACCTTCTGGCTCTAATGACTCAAGAGAGCTTTATCAGCTTGCAGTCTCCCATCTAGGAGCTGTCTAGGTTCTTTCCTGCTTAGCTATCTTCAGCAGCCCTATACTTAACCACCAGACCACACCTGCTGCCATCATGATGATCAAGTCCAAATCCGTCACTGGACCACTTCGCACAATCCATTTATTGGAAGTATGTAATGGTATCATCCAATCTGGGAGGACAGACACTAAGGCCAGGGGACAGTTGTTTGTTCTACATGTAAGGGTATTTGTAAGGGTATGGTTAAAATGGCTACCATGCAAAAACATCCTTTGTGTTACATAACTTATATGTACAAGACAAAGAGCACAAGGAAAGGTATTATATCAAATAAGTGAAAATATTTGAATAAAGATTAGAAAAGTATAAATTTAATTGGTTCCATGTGCTTTATCTCTTGGAATTGAAATGTAAGGTTAAATACAGTTGTTTATACACTCAGTAAGGCATATATTTAATCTCAATAAATATTTTTATAGTTTTAAACTTTTATCATATTTTTATCTATTGAGAACATCAATTTGTTATGTTTTTATGGTAATATTTTTAGCATTTTAAAATTATCAAAATCCAGATTATCTGTACTCCAGATTATCTAACATTTTCCAAGCTTTCTCCATGTATTTTGCATTTTAAGGACTAAATAATGTGTCTTGCTTCTTTGTGAACCCTTCTCATTTTGTGAATATCTGTATTAAATAAAATACAGTATCCAAAAACGGGGCATGTTATTTCAAGTGGGGCCTAAACAGTGCCAGGGGGAACAGCACAATTATTCTCTATATATGAGGAAAAATGCCTCTGTTTATCCACTCCACATAGTATTTGCTTTTAGAAGAAAAAGAAGATTCCAAGGCTATTGGGATGTATCTCAATTAATTCATTCATAACAATGGTTGGATTGGCATATATGTCTCTCCTAGGTATTTGTATACAAGCCAAATATAATCCCGCTACATGTGCATCTAAGCTTTTCTCACATGAGCTGTATTTCAACACCTTGGCTCCAACCTTTCATATTTTAGCTACTGTATGAATTTATACAAAAAGGGGCAAGGAAGGGGTTGTTTTGTCTCATGGTGTAATCCACAATCCACTCTGGAAATGACTGACTAAAATACAATAGAAGCCTATTGGATTACTCCTAAGTGAATTGCAGCGCATGAAAACATTAAAAACTGCTTTTTATAACTGCCATAGGCATGCTTTGCTTGTAAAATCATTTTAGGTTTTGGATTGTTTTGTTCAGAGGAAAGATGATCAAGGCAATGTGAGAATAGATACATTTGAGGAATTTCTCTATTCTTGATATAGACTAAAAGTCATTTTTAGCGATGTCTGCAGTGTAGTGCAGCTCATGGTATTTGAACCGACAGAGCTGAGCCAAATTTGGTGTGTGAGTTCCATAAACAGTGTTCCCTTCATAAACATTTGTTCAGCACTTTTTGCATGTGCTTGTGAAATGGTATAAAACCATTTGCAAGTGGTCAGGGAATGGGGAAAAGAGGATATATATATATATACAATTGGGCAAGTACTCCCATGCCCCAGTTCAGGCATGCTGAGTTGAGTAGTTGGAGGAAAATGTGAGTGTGATCAAAATGCACTTTCCAACGTAACATGGATGTCATCCATCTGCCCTGTGCGATGACACTTGTTCATGAACTTGACACAGATTCAGGTGTGAGTCTTAAGATCTCTCCTGGTTTACAACTTCCTCATATTTTTTCATTATTATGGCTGGGTCATATTATTCAAAAATTCTTCTGTTCAGCACTGTAAAGAGAGAGATAACACAATCTTTTTTATTTTTTGCATGGCACAAGACAGGGTACATTGGCCTGCCTGGTAGCTCAACCGGGATATATTTCCTCTTGTTTCCCATCTCCTACCAATGAGAAACAGATCAAGGGAACAATGACTATGAACTGGCAGGAAAAAATGTATATGAAAGAGTTGATGTTAGGAGATTATTTTTAATGGAAATATTTTCATGGCCCCCATTCCAATTTTTCTGCAAAAATAAAACCCAATGAAAATTAAACACAACACTGATTTATAACTCCATTTGGCCTAAAAAAATAGAGAGTGATGCTTGGGGAAAAATATACCACTGACAATTCACAATATCTCCTAAAAATGCTTTCACTCTCAATTTTAATATAGCTGTATTTTAATTCCATGTCCCAAGAAAGCTCTTTATGTCTCAAAAACAAGGTAGTAGATGCTGTTGTCGACTAATTTATCTGCAAAATTGAAAATGGGCAGGTATGAATAACAAATTTTCTGTATCATAGCTATTGCTTTAAGATCAGCCTTCAGCGTACTTTTAAAAGAAAAGCTGCTATAATGCCTATTATTCAAATTAATGGAAAATCTTAATCTATGCCTGAGTCATTCTGTCACCATTTAGAAAAATACAGATTGGTTTCCACATGTTCAGATTTACAACCTTCTAGTTTTTCAGAAATACATATACTGTATGATCATACATACCAGGCCACTCCCTTCAATGAGCTTATAGAAAGGTTAAGAAACACAAACACTTCATACTCCTCAAACTTTCTATCACTATATTGTCAATGGAATAATAGGGTTTGCCAAGGGACATTACAAATCACCACATCTGGATATATACATAAAACATGATGGCAATTGTCTGGTGGGACTTAAATCAATTCTTTTCTGCCATCAAATAAATGTCACATTAGATGTAAAGCATACTACATTGTATGGAAGCTTGGCTCTCATTGGTGCACTAATCCTAATATCCGTTAATGACTGCATTATAAATTAATATACAATTAACACATTAACACAAATGGAAGTACAGTGGTGCCTTGAAAGACAAATTTAATTCATTCCAGAAGCATGTTAGTCTTTCAAAGCATTCCTCTTTCAAAGTGGATTTTTCCATAGGAAATAATGGAAACTCAGACGATTGGTTCCACACCCAAAAATTATTCATATAAAAATATTAACTGTATGTAAAAATGATGACAAACACTGTAATCAAATTCAAAACACTGGAAAGTAATGCAGAACATGATTACTGTAACAGAACACTAATATTCTGAACAGTAAAACAGAAAAGAAAAACATTTATGGCCAAGGATGAGTAATTTTCAAAGAGTCACTGGTGTCATTTTTTGCAACTTTAACAAGGAACCCATCTCTCTGTGTGAGATCTGTCTGTGCAAACCAGTTTGCAGCAGCTTATGCTTCTGCCTTGATGTAAAAGAGGCAAGATTCTATGTGGTCTACTCAGAATCAAGTCCCATTGAATCCAGTGGGGCTTACTCACAGGAAGGTGTGGATGCAAAAGTGGGTCTTACTCATAAGAAAATGGGGTGGAGTGGGGTCCAGAGAGTTGGTTATAGTGGGGTCCAGGCATGGAGGGGGTTTCCTTGGGGGATGGTGTTTCTTTTGAGGGGGTTTCCCTCCTACCTGATGCTGGCTGGCTTGCAGAGGCTGCAGGAGACTTGGTGGGAAGCTCAGAAATCCAGGACCAGGCTCTACCCATGGTGGCTGGGAAGCCAGACAAGGCTGCTGCCTGCATCCCTCTGCTGGCCTGTTCACTGGTACTGCAGGCAGAAGTCCCGCCTCAACCACCCAGCCCAGCCAACTGAGGTTTGTTTGACAAAGCGCATTCATTCTACAAGGCAGAATCCCAGAGAACTTTGAATTCGCTTTACAAAGCATTCGTCCTATAGGGCATTCGTCTTGCAAGGTACCACTGAATAGTGGATGTTTACTTCCAATGTGCAACTTTCAATGTTCCAAACCAATGGTATGGCTAAGGAGTGCAGGGAGTAGCAATCAGACCGGGCAATATGCTTTAGGGGGGTATTGATAAACTTGACAGTAGTGGTGACTTCTGGTGACATCAGTTCTGGAGCATCATTTTGAACTTGGCACTGGATTAAATAATCATTAGCTATGCCACTATTCCAGACTGAAAATGTTATCAGAAGGAAGAGGGAACTGAAGAAAAAAATGAACTAGGAAAAAGGTGGTATACAAACGTCTGGTGTACTGCAGCAGGTATTAGTTTAAAAAAAACAAAAAAACTAATACAATACAATTTAAGCTACTACTAGAGGCAGAGAGCTATAAACATGTAGAAAGAAAGCATTATTCACTGCACAACATCCATCCATGCACATCAATCCCCCCATCCACAACATCTCCCCATGCGCAACATCCCACATGCACACCATTCCTCATGAGAACCAACCCCTATGCACAACGTATATGGGATTCAAAGAAATTAACAACCGGTTCTATGCCCATCTGGCAGCCACTTTTAAATGGCTATTTTTAAACTTTATATGTCCTATCTCTCATTAACAACTGGTTCTATAGAGCAGGTGCGAACCTGCTGGAGCCCACCACTGATTACGTACCCCATCCACATCAACCCCCATGTGCAACACTCCCACACTGCGCATCATCCCCCCATGCGCAACCTGCCCCCACATATGCAACATACCCCCCATGCACCATCCTGCCACAACCATATTCCTTCTATGATGAAAGGACCCACTAAGAATTAAATGACTTGGTGCATGGTGCCTAATAGTGCCTGCTGTTTGGTGGTGCCCGGTGTTCCTGATGGTTCTTAGTGCCCAGTTGGGACAATTGCCATGGCTCTTGCTACCTTCCGGTGCCTGATGCCTGTTGCTGCCCAAGCACTACCCAGTGCCCACCGGTGCATGTCGCTCAGTGCCAGTGCCCAGCTGTGCCTGGGACCCACAAATATTCTTGAAATTTTACTCTTGCAACGATGGATTAATTCCATTTGCCTTTAGTAAATTTCAACTAAAAATCTATAGAAAATAAGAATTTCATTCAGAATGAATGCCGTAGGGCAATTCTGCCAAACCCCCAGCACTGGACTTGTATAGGGATTTATACAGCCTTACTAGGTTTAGAATTGCAGCCACATAATCAGAAATGTAAACACATAGGACACATGAAGGAAGAGCAATATGGAAGAAATTGCTGGTGAAGATCTGGTACCAAGAATAATATACACTCATGTATGATGTAGCCAGAGAACAAAGAAAGCCAGCATGTTGAAGATATAGCTATTAATTATTCTTCAGAATGAGAGATCCAGAAATTACTTTCAGCTCAAAAATGAACAAAGCAATAGTTGGATTGACAAGTTGGAAGATGTGATATGCAGGTAGGTTTCAGTATTTGAACAAGGGCAGAGAAATACTGCAGGTATTTCTGAAATACTGGACAGAAGAGGAAAACTGTCAAGTCTATAAGCCTGAGGTATGAATCACCTTCATCAAGACATGGCAGCATTATAATAGTGTCAAATGAGACCATAAACACACCTACTAGCCCCAGGAAGTCAAATTTGTAAGAAAACTTCAACCGGCAGCTCAAAATGGAATGTTTTTTTTAAAAAACAACTCCTACATACACACCACTAACAGTGAAAATAATATACTGTACCAAAATGTCCAGAATTCAAGGAATTATATTGCTCTATGATTTCTTCATATTTATACAGTGCAATCCTAAACCTGTTTACTCAGAAGTAAGTCCTATAGTATTCAATGGGGCCTACAATAGATTTAGGATTATATTTAGGACTGTAGCCTTAATTTAAAAAATTTATGGAAAATAAAACAGATACATGTATTATGTTATTTAAGTGAGTATATATCTATATATATAAAAGAGAAAAGTCACTGACTGACTGACTCGCTGACTCACTCACTCATCACTGCCCTGCCAAAACCGCTGGGCCTAGAAGCGTGAAATTTAGGGTGAGTGTTCCTTCCATGACAGAGGGGTTCACTAAGAACTGGTTTTTGGAAATTCCAACCGGAAGGGGGTGAAAAAGGGTGCAATGTGTTTTTGTCCTATACTTGCTATGGAAGGCTGACCAACATCCAGCTAATTTGGTGCTCGGTGCCTGGTGCACAGGGGGATGTTCTTAGGAGGAAGACATTGCAAAGGGGAGGATGCTGTGCATGGGGGGTTGCGCATGAGAAGATGTGCATGGGGGATTGGTGCGCATGGGGGAATTATGTGCATGAGAGGTTGATGCGCATGGGGAAGTTGTGCATGGGGGTTGGTGCGCAAGGGGACTGCTGCACATGGGGGACTGATGCGCATGGGGGACTGATGCGCATGGGGGGATGTTGCGCATGGGGGGATGTTGCGCACGGGGGGTTGATGCACATTGGAGTGGTTGCGCATGGGGTGCTTGCGCATGGGGGAACTGATGCGCACGGGGGACTGATGCGCATGGGGGGATGATGCACATGGGGATTTTGCATGTGGGGGTTGATGCACAAGGCAGATGTTGCGCATTGGTGGATATTGCGCATTGGGGGTTGATGTGCATGGGGGCTGATGCGCTGTTGATGTGCATGGGGGTGGTGGCACATGGGGGTTGGTTTCGCATGGGGGACTGAAGTGCATGGAGGATGTCAGACGGGGAAATTTTAGTCCCACAATGCAGGTACACTTTTTGCTAGTTAATGCTATAAAACCTTAAGTAAAATATCTCCTGTTAGATAACTTACTGCACAGTATATAAAATTCTCCTTCTCCTAATTAATTTAGGTCAGCACAACACACCAGTACCCCATTCCTGTGGTGATGAGGAGAGACTGGCACAGGTCTGTGTACTAGACTAACCCACCACCTCCCCAAGAGTGGCGCAGTATTGCCTTATGGCACTTTTGTGATACCTCCAAGTCAGCACAGGACTTATGCTGGCCTAACTGGAGGTTGGGATTGTACCCTGGCTCACATAATTATTGGAGGGTGCACAGGCAAAAACTATGTCCCTTTTTTGGACTATCTAAATATAAATGAGCCATACTTTATTACTAAGTTTCTAGCTGATTGCTAAGATTCTAGCTGTAATTTTGTGTAATATATGGTAAGATACAAGAAGATAATACACTAAACATTTTCCATACAGTTTTGCCAAGTTTTGAAAACTAACTGAAAGAGAGCAAATATATCGGCAATAAGTTATTAAAAAAGAAAGAATAACATTAAACATTGCATTTATAAACAAAATATCAAAGTTGGGAACTAAGTGATTCATCTCTGAGTATCAAAACCATGCAAGAGACAGAGATATGTACAAGGTCAGATTCTATATTCTTACTCATCTGCAACATCATGATCTTCATTTAACAAAGAACAGAAGCTGATCCATTAAAATGCTAGGATGTAACTTTAAAAAAATCATACAGCACTGTTTCCACTAGAGACACACTTAACCTAATTACATTACATTAACATGGTAGATAACTCCAGGACAAACTGCTATTGTATAACATGTACAAAATTTAAAATCTATGAAAATTGAACATCTTTCCAGTACTTCATGCAATAGATAGAATATTCATCTGACTTGTATGATATGGTTTCTTTTTCTTAATGTCATGTGCTTTCAATGTAAAATTAATATGCTTGGTAAAGACAAAAATGTGATCCAATTAAACTTGACAATGTTATTTACTTTTTCTAAGCATCTTTTAGTATGAATAAAATTTAACTGGAACACAATGTCTAGAATATAAAACTATAGCCTTTGTATTACTCCCATGTAGCAAATCAACAGTGGATTAAAGAAACACCAACAAGTGCAGTACAACTAAAATACTTTAAGCATTTTAGTTTTTTAAAAAACTAAAAAAAAATTTTAGTTTTTGGGTGCAATCCAGAGTAACTACGGGAAGTCCTTGCTCCGGTGTAACAACAATTTACTCTGAATTGCAATACGAGTTTCCCCTAGGTTTTCATTAGCTGGTGTCATAACTACGGGTGCACATAATGTCTCTTACGTGCTCCCGTAGTTACTCTGGACTGTAGGGCATGTAAAAAAAAACTGTTTTTATCAAACATGGTCAGATACAGAGCACATCCAATAAATCAAGAAGTCCAAATCAATAAATATAGATCAAACCAGAGATTAATGCAATAATTGAGAACTGACAGGCACCAATAATTTCTGCCTATTCCAGAAATTCTTTTGGGTCACACAGGAAGGTACACCTTTGTTATATTTGATGTTATATGTTGTTGCTCAGTCATTAAGTTGTGTCCGATTCTTCATGACCTCATGGACTGAAGCACACCAGGCCACCCTATCTTCCACAAGCTTCCAATGTCTGTCCAAATTTATGTTCATTGCCTCAGTGACATTATCTAACCACCTCATCATCTGCTGTCCCCTTCTCCTTTTGCCTTCAGTTTTTCCCAGTAGACTCTTTTCTAAGGAGTCCCTCTTCTCATAACGTGGCCAAAATATTTGAGCTTCAGCTTCAGTATCCATCCTTCCAGTATCCATCCTGTCCAGTAACCCTGAACAGTAAGGTTTGATTTCCTGGAGGATGGACTGATTTGCTCTTATATAAAATATTGTAATCCTTGAATTGCACCTACAGTTGCACTAATCTATTGCACTACAATTTTTAAAGACGTATATCCTAACCTACTTCATTTTATAATAACAGTTTGAAACTGCTTTCAGCAAATATTAAATTTAAAATAAAACACTAAAATTTCCAACAAAAACTGATACAACAATGCAATACAAAAAAAATCTCAAGCTCAAGAGTGGGCAAACCTGGCTACCTTTACACTTAACAATTGTGGAACTTTAACAATTGTGTAGAATGTACTACAGTATATGTAGCTTGTCTATGAGATGACAAGTTGTACCTGCTGTAATTCCCTCTTCTATACAGTCGTTAATCCTTCATCAGGCATACCTCTGGGACTCCTGAGAGGTGCCTGTCATTAGCACCCAATTAGCTTAATTATAATGCTCTTAAAGTGATCAGTGACCTTCATTAGGATGTACAAAGAGAGAATTTTCAAAATCTGATTCAAAAAACCTCATTTATTATCCTTAAAGCAAGTAACAAAAAATACTGAAATTTTTCAGGTGCCTGAAAGGCCACCCTGGACAAAACTGACATTCAAAGGTTGGACAAATTCAGGCGAAGATGGCCTGAGAGGCCAGGAGGGTCACAAGCGACTGCACTCCACGCAAGCAGTGGGAAAACTGACTAGGGGGTTTTCGAACAGCACCTAGAGACAGGAAGGTACTAGGAGGAACAGGCCTCTTGGCCACCTTGGTGCGGAGAGGGGAGCGAGAACAGCTTTGAAGCACCTTTCAGGTCAGTTTTGTCTGACGGAGATCCAGGTCTCCTGAAGTGAATCAGTTTGCCCACTGCTGTTTCAAGCACATTATTAAGAAAGCATGCAGCAAATCTGAGAACAATATTTACCTGTCCGATGTCTTTATGTAAGTCCAATTTATAAGTCCAATGTCTTCTTATAAAGCTAGGTTTTGGTTTAATGTGTGAAAATATACAGTGTTGGAGCCTAATCCCTAGGTAGGAGACATCACTGTGTTGCTGCCACCATTGAGAAGGGCCTGATCTTTCACTGTTCATTCAGGGACAGATGCTAATCAAGGCACATCAGGCATACTGATAATGGAAAATATAATCAAGAAATGCATCCATCAGCTATCAGTAAATCTCACAGAGGTAATTTTTACATTATTTTTACATATATATCTGTGAACGTTTACATTATTATTGTAATACTGTACTGTAATTTCAATATTATAATATTGTAATTTCAGATCAAACAGATTCCTCAATGAATCTGCTTCCTGCAGTAAGGAAGTGAATACACACACACACACACACACACACACACACACACACACACAAAATATTTTTCTTGCATAAGTTTTCTTCATGCAAAGCAAATTAGGAAGTGCTTCCTGCCCATCCATCACCTCTCCTCTCCTCCCCTCATAGGCTGCGACAAGAGAGGAATGCCCAGGGATGCTATGGAGGAAAGCCTGGAGGGGAGCAATTCATGGAGGCTCCCCTGGAGAGCGATGAGGTGGCTCTGCAATCCAGCTTCCACTGGATCAGGTCCATCTAGTCCAGCTTCCTGTATCACACTGCGGCCTACCAGATGCCTCAGGGAGCACATATGACATCTCCTTCGAGGTCCCCCTCTGCATCTGACATTTTGAGGTTCTCCATGTGTACACATACCCCTCATGGTTTGTAACCCATGGTAGTCCATTCCTCTAGGAATTTGTCCAAACCCTTCTTAAAGGCATTTAGGCTAGATGCCATCACCACATCCTGTGGCAGGGAGTTCCACAAACCAACAACACACTAGGTAAAGAAATATTTTCTCTTGTCCATCCTAACCCTCCCATGCCTCACTGCTTAACCCTGTCTCTAGGTCATTTATGAACAGGTTGAAAAGCACCATTCCCCCAAAAGACCCTGGGGCACACCAGGAAGGGAGCTAAGGGAGGGTCTTGAGGGAGCTGCTGCTGCCGCTCTTGCTACCTCGTTCCCCTTCTCCCGAGAAGACTTGCTTCTACCTCAGACTATGAACTTTCATGAGGTGCAAGAGGAACTCCTGCCCAACATTACCATGTACAGTATACCTAAATCTTATCTTAATGCATGTGACTTTTTCAGCCAATTTTGGTCTCCAAAATCAGCCTGCGCATTAGATTTGTTGGCACACTAGATTTGAGTAAATATGTATTTGGACAAACTGAATGAATTCAGATAGCAGTCCCATTAATATTCACTCATAACCTTGAAGAACTTGGAACCAATATATATAAAAATACATATAAAATATTTTATTTAGATTGGTATAGTCCTGAAACACAAACAACATATGTATCTTTTGATAAACACAACCAATGGCCAGATTTACTATACAGATTGCACCTTGTTATTCAGTAAAGAACCTATCAACATCTGCCCATTCTTCTGTTTGTCATCTTAAAACATTAAAAACAATCTGTTAGTAAAGAAAATTGGATTTAAGCCGGCCAACACTCATTTTGCTGTCTAAATTGTAGACCTATTCTTGGATATACGGAAGAGGGGTAATGATTTCAAAAATTGTATCTGTTTTGCCTTACTGCACCAAGTTTTGGATTAATGGCATAGCCTCATTAGTGAATGGCTCATGCAGTTTCCTCATGAGTAAGCCTATGCCATCTGATTAGCCCCATTGGCCAGGCTCAGTTACTACGTGGGCTAAGGGAACAAATCTTCTCTTATACCAACTTCCGCTAGGGCCATATTAAGCCACAGTTGGGTCTCTAAGCTTCCATGTATTTTGCCCCCACCCCCAGTACTTCAATCTTCCATCCACTACAGCTGTCAGCCTGACCTCGGGTATGGTAGGTACTAGACTACAGTGGACTTATATCCACTTTGAGGGTCTTCTGATGAATTCAAAGTGCTGAATTCATGGCGAGTACATACTGACTTTAACCACTGGAGTCCTAGAGCACAAGTAAGAGGTGCCTCAGCAAAATAAGATGAAAGGAAATGCCATTTTTACATATGAAAATGAAATCATATGGGGAGAAATTCACCAAGGCTGCATTCTTATATAGATGGGCCTGGGAGTAAGCTTCAATGAACACAGTGAGTTTTACTTCTTAGAACATGTATGCCAGAAGTTCCCAAATGGTGAACTTTGGCTCTCTAGGGAGCTGTGGAAACCAGCCAGGAATTCATGGAATCCTCATGACAAGTCCATCACCGGATAAATTTTATGGGACAAACTGTCCAAGCTTAACATCAAGTTGAGATTGCTCCTTATGATTTATAAGGATCCTGAAATGGCTCATATGAGTCTGGAAAGAGCCTATCAGTCTTCTTTTTGATTTCTTGGCAATGTCTTTAAAAAAGGAATTCCCTTCAAAAGTTAAGCAGATGCTTGTGAATATTGAATTTCAAACCTTAATGAGAGCACAATCCTAACCATGTCTACTTACAAGCAACTCTTGTGTTCAGTGGGTCTTACTCCTAGGAAAGTTCCTTTAGGATTGCAGCCTTAATTAGGCCCCACAGACTTGTTCCCTCCTCAAACTTTCACAGTCTGCTAGTCCACAATCAAAATGGCATCCAGTGTCTCATTGAGTAATTGCTCCAGACTACCAAATTTAACTGTATTTTTGTATGCAGATTTACATGTGATCCACAATTCCAATTTTTGCCTTGGGGTCCATGGGCTCCAAAAGGTTATGAACCACTGCTATAAACTATTAGCAGTTACCCCTGCTAACTGGACAAGAGACACTCTTTCAAAAAGGTGTTCTTCCTTATTTAGCGGGGAAGAGTAACTGGCCCTACACCCCAGCAATGTTTGTTCTAGTGGCTTCTGCTGGTGTTCTTTTGCATTTTAGATTGTGAGCCCTTTTGGGACAGGGACCCATTAGCTATTAATTAGCTATTAATTTTTTTATTTTCTTGTAAACCACTTTGTGAACTTTTCAGTTGAAAAGCGGTATATAAATACTATAGATAGATAAAGAAAGAATGATTTGAAGCTCAACGGAGACAAGGAGAGAGAAGTTGAATCCCCCTTGCTCATATTTTCCCCCTAAAATTGTTTTTGCTCTGTCATTTTCTTTTACGTGGCGGTATTTTTTTGTTCTATAGCAAGATTGCTTAGGAGAACCGGAAGTGAAGAAATGATTCTGTTTCTTCTTTTTCCTATTACATTTAAAATCTCCCCCCCCACCACTTAGAAAAGTTCTAATATCACACATAAATCTGCCACACTAATAGCATGACCCAGATTCTTAAATTCAGCCTGCTTCTTTAACATGACACCCTCCCATTATCTTATCTCACCTCACTTCTCTCACCTTTATCCAGAATTCACTTCGAAAATCATTCACTTCTCTTACTGCTCCAACCACATCACCTCTCCCCTTAAATCTCCACACCGGCTTCCTGTTCACCCCAGATTCTTCCTTAAGTGTTCTTTGGTGGATGTGAAGGTTGAGCTCAACTAGCTGCACAATCTAATTTACAGCCCCCAGTGATATAATATTTCATAATATCATCTCTATCCCAAAGAAGCATGGGAAAAATCATGCAAAGGAAGAGAAAAACCATAAATACTACATAATATTTAGCATTCGTATAGCTTTGGATAAATGGAAGAACCAGAGGTGCTCTCAAAGTTATCCTTATAAAACCCATGTAAATTACTCTCATAACGGGATAATAATAACACTCCCAGATTAGAGTAGAACTGAGGAGCTAAACTTGGGAGTGGTTTGCCTAGCAGGGTTCAGCAAACTTTTAGTAGTGTAGTACCAAACTAATGTTATAATGTTATTCCATGTACCAACATGATTCTAAAGATATACAGTATATGTGCATGCAGAGACCACCTCATGGGGCTTTTTTGTCCTCCAGACAGCATGAGATTTCCTCTGCCCCCCACTCCCCAAGAGGCTTCTCTATCCGTGTGTTTTGTGGGAGCTGGAGATGCTGAAGAACAGCCAGATCCTATCCTTGGCATGTGTCTTGCAAAGGGGCTTACTTTGGAACAGTGAGGCACAGGATTGGGCTCTAAGGATTCACTCTACTCCACCTCTTCCTGTGTGTATGCTCCATTGACTGCCAACAGGCTTACTTTTGGGTAGAGAGGGTGAGTTAGATTGGGGTGGAGCAGCGAGATGCTCCTTTGCCGGTTCTTGGGGCAGCAAGGAGGAGCTCATGCTGTCCCTCCGGCCTCCCCAGCATTATGCTGGCATTGCCCGCCCGTCTGGCCTTGGTGCCTCCAGGCCTGCTGCTTCTTAACTGGCCTTGGCAGGCACTGCAGGTAATGAGGCTGGCCCTTGGACGTTGTTCCCCAGCCTGGTCACATCCAAGCTGCACACCTGCTCTCCAGCAAAAGTCTCCAGAGTTTTTGCTCCAGGGTCTTCCATTCTGATGACTACAGGGTAGGGTGAGGGGAGGAGAGATGTTGCCATTCTGGGTACCGGCAACAGTGATGGGCAGCTGCCTTCTGGCAATTGGGGCAGTGGCAATACTCCTGGCTGTGTTGGCCAGGGGTTCTTTGGCATGCTGGTAAGCACCCATGCTGGAGATTGCGTATCCCTGGCCTAAAACAATCCTAAGAGATAATTCAAGGCAGAGATGTCATGGAAAAAGCAGTCTTAAGTCAGCTCAGTCTTTATGGATGCGATCCTATGTATACGTGGGAACTAGTCCCTTTACACTCAAAAAGGCTTGCTTCTGCATAGATATGAATCAGATTGTCTGCTTATCAGACTAACAGGGTATGATACACCAGATCATAAAGTAAAAGCAATAGGGAGCTAACAATGCCATGAACAGTATTGGATCATTCCAAACTGATATACAGTCAAGCCCCTAAAATATTCTGAATATGAGGAAGAAAAAGGTCATTGCATGTCTGACACAGCCAGAAACAATTACAACAAAATTAAATTGAGGATTTTAGTGGATGCAGTTGTTACCTTCATAGACTAATGAACAATAATAATGCTTAATTCTCAATTGACCGTGTGGGCTGGCATTTAATCTGAGCCCTCTTGCTATCCCTAAATGTTAATAAAAGTTACCATTTCCTTTACCATGATGACTGAATCATAATATAATATACAACTGAGGAAATAAGTATTCATTTTCATAGATTTATATTTCTACAGGTTTACATAATAGTTTGATTATGTGTTCTTTTTTCTAAATGTTATTTCCACCAGATTTATGAAAATTGCACACAAATATGTGGAATTTGGATAAATGGAGATGAAATTAGGAAGAAAAAAGGAGGATATATTGCTTACCTGTTCTGCACATGTGCAAAATCATTCCCAGAAGCTTTCAAAGCTTTGTCAAGTGTTTTACCTCTTCGCTACAGTGTGGAGTCCTGGTGCTTACCTCAAGTTTGTGAGCCATTCAATCCTCTGATCATTATCCACTAATTCAAGTTGCTCTACTTAAGACTACAGTTTCTACCACTGCTGGAGTAAAACTTGCATAGATATCAGTTGGGTAAGTTATGTATCTGCATAGGTTACGATTTGAAAACTACAGTTACAGGTAAGCAACCTATTCTCCTTCATGGCCTCTGTTTTCCACCCAACTTTCCCCCTACACAGAGATGGGGGCAGTCTGACCAGGAGAACACCCAAACAAACCATCAGCTTTTATGTTCAGTGCATTATGTTCAGAGCCATTGTAGTGAAACATTTCTCAGACTTGCAGAGCAGAATGAAACCACTCTGGTATATGCTTGTCTCTCTATAACCTATTGAGTGGTAAGCCAGGAAAATAGTCTTCACTAAACAGAGAGCCATATGCTGGGTTAGAAACTTTTTTGTCCACTTGGAGTTATTTGTATGAGAGAATGATCTATTGCTGATGTAGTACAGCCCATGCAGTTCTACAGCTTAAGACTTTAGGAGGACTCTTGTTGCAAAGGTTTTTCCTTTCTGGTCAGGCTTTGAAAAAAGCCAGGCAGTATTAAGTTCTGATTCATCATCTGTATGCTTTACATCAGGGAGCTCTGAACCCCAGCCCAGGGACCAGATGCGGCCCACAGCAAGCCTCAATGTGGCCCCCAGCAAGACCCCTGTATCCTGCCTTTGGGCAAGCCTTTTAAGCCACTCCAGTACATTCTTATATGTAAATTTATGTAATTTTATTCAAATTTAAAATGTAAATTAGTTTTCTGTCCTCCTGCCCTCCTGCCAAAAAGTTTGGAGACCACTGCTTTACATGATTAAATTTACAACTGATTGAACACAAGATAAATCATATATATCATTTGGTACACAACTATTTGCAGATGGATACCTCCAGGCTGATGGTCTTATCAATATTACCCATTCTATTGAAAGCAAGAAAGAAAGGATGGGAGAAACCAACGTGATATACATTTTGCAGAATGCAGTGGTGTAGCAAGCTTTAGGGGGGCAACAAGCTGAGTTTGACACTAGTGTCAAAATTGTGAAAAATTGAACAAATATGAAAAATAGTACCATCATGTCATATAGCATTGGAAAGGTAATTTAATTCAGAATGCAGTGATACAAATTAAACTGGCATATTTGTATACTGTCAAAGGTTATGGCCAATTAACCAGAAAGTAAAAGCACCAACTGCCTATGAACAAAAAGTAGATTTTTTAAAACTCAAAACGGACTAATAGGACTGATTGCTCTGAGAACCACTGACTATGGTTCTGTATTGAACTAATAAAGTGTTAATACAATTTAGCTCCAATTTCCATATATCATAGTATATTGTGTAATTGGATAAAGAGGCACTTCTAAGCAGTGCTCCTCTTATATATAGAAGAGACAGAATAACCATCTCACTGTGCTCCAGCACAGTGTCTGTAACCAAAAAGGGGCACACTTTTCATTTATTTATTTAATTAAATTTGATTTTGTTGTGGGAGCTATAAATCTTCTTCAACCCCAGAGAGCAGATAGATACCTTTAGCTGTGGGGATGCAGCAGAGCAAATGAGTGCAGAGCTGGTGGTTGGGAAGGAGTGGGTTTCCCCCAATTTTCTTTTTGTAAAGCCCAAGAATGTCATCACTTCCAGTTGTGACATCACTTCTGGGGTAACATTTTGAGCTTTGCATCCATCTACATAATCTTTAGCTAAGCCACTGATAAACTATAGCAATTGTGTGGCATCCAGGAGGAGGGCTATTTTATATCATATACTTACAACACAGTCATACCCTTTCTAAATCTGGCATTATCTGGTAATTTAAACCAAGAATATACAGTGGTGCCTCACATAAAGAGCTTAATTCATTCCGGAGGCATGCTCTTTAAGTGAAGCAGATTTTTCCATAGGAAATAATGGAAACTCAGACAATTGGTTCCACAACCCCCAAAATATTCATAAAAAATATTAACTGGATGTAAAAATGATGACAAAACACTAGAATTGAATTCAAAACATGCATTCAATGTGCATGATCCTATGAAGTCAACTTAGGCTGCAACCCTAAAGACACTTTCATGGGAGTAAGCCCCATTTAACACAATGTGGCTTACTTTTTGGTCAACATGGTTAGGAGGCTGCAATCAAAGACATTTTCCTGGGAGTAAGCCCCACAATGGGGCTTACTTCTGAGTGGACATAGTTCGGAGACTGCAATCCAGGACACTTTCCTGGGAGGCTTACCTGGGCTGCTGCTGGAGGTTCAAGGTGGTCGGTGGGGGCACTTGGGGGCAGTTAGAGGCAGTAGCACTGGCAGGCAGCCCTTTTAAACAGCCTCCATGTGGAGCATCAGGGCTGCATAGCACGTGCGTGCTTGCTTGTTAAGTGAAGCAGAACTTGTTATGTGAAGCAAGATTTCTTGGAAATTTTGCTTGTTATGTGAAATGCTAGTTAAGTGAGGCACTTGTTAAGCAAGGTACCACTGTATGTCATTCGAATGATGTTCTCATTTCACAATTTTATTTTCATCATAATAGAAGGATAAATACAGTACCTCAGGATTTTAAAAAATGAGTCTGATTACAAATTGCAGGTTTAGTGGAATATCATTGACAAAAATAAGTACAATTATACTTTTCAACAATAAAATTTTTTTTGGCTGAAACACACCAAAAGTTGCCTTTTATTCTGCTCCATCTTTCTGGAAAGTCTTTGGCTGCTCCCACAATTTGTCATGGCATCTTCTAGCATCAGCAGCCAGTTACCTTATATGTTTGGGAAATCAAGTCCAATGCACACGAACACTTTCCCCCACATGCATTGTTCCATGATTTCATGATATCAACAATGTGTTATTCCTCTATTATTCATCCACCATAGTTTTTTTTAAAGAGCTTACAGTTCACATGCTGGTTAAATAGGTTGTAATAATAATTTTTTTAAAAAAACTATTCAGATGATGAAGTTCTAAAAGAAAGATTACTATACAACAGATAGATTTTTTTGAGGACTAGGCTCCATTCATGCCCTACTGAACTTTGTAGGTTTACTGATTTTTATGATGCTGAATTACTTATAATAAGACATTCCCTACAATCCAGAGTAACCATGGGAGCACATAAGAGACATTACACCAGTTAGGGAACCACTTAGTGAAAACCTATGGGACATTCATATTGCAATCCAGAGTAAATTTTTCTTACACTGGAGCAAGGACTCCCCATAGTTACTCTGGATTGTGCCTGTAATGAGTTCTGCATAATACTACATGCTATTTTTTTGAAAGACTGTACACAGAACAGTGAAAACACAGAGTGCCTATTTTTCCAGGATGCAAGATTGTAAATTCATACGAGATGTATCGTATGAAGTAGATGAAGTTCATATAACTTCTTTTTCATACATGTCATTTACCTCTCCAAACTGCACAGCACTTTATAAAGCCATGAGTATAAATTACTCAGTAAACAGTATTGAGTATAAATGTACTCAGTAAACAGTATTGAGTATAAATGTACTCAGACATTTTAGCCTGGAACACCCTTTCAAACTTAAAAATGACGCTCTGTTAAACTTGAAAAGAAGTGTCCATATCTACTCAGAAGTAAGTACTATTGTGTTCAATGAGACTGACTGCCTGGAAAGCCCAGTCCCAGATTCCAAGATGGTGGATCCCTCCCTCTCATGAATCCCCTGTCCCAAGACATACCACTTTGAGTACCGCTGTTATAAAGAATGAAAACCACAAAACTGTCTTGCCCCAAAAGCTCCCCATATAAAAGACAAAGGTTGCAATCATATTTATATTTTCCTGGGATTAGGCCCTGACTGAACATAAAATTTTCTTCTCAGTAGTCATACATAGGATTGTGCTGCAAGTTACTTGACTTCTGCTCTTTCTGTCTTTTCAACATTTTCTGAATAACTGACGTAGACCAAATGCAACATAATGTTTCTTTAATGGGGTTTATGAAAGTTGAAACAGAAGAAATTATACTAAGATTTGGCACAAGTACTGGAACCATTTTAGGCTTTTCTCTCTTTAACAGGGAGCCAAAGTCAGCCGGTCTTAAAAAAAACACAACCTTGTTACTAGGTGCAAGATAAATCTTTATCAAGAATCTAAACTTGCTCAGTGAGAATATAGTGGAACATATTAATATGTATACACAATGCCAGATAAAGAGGGCAAATCTGGAGGAAAAGAATTCTTACTGTCAGTAACGACTTGACTGAAATAGCTTAAAGAAAAACAAAGGAAGACAAAGTCCATTTTTAAATGGATGAAGGCACCGAACTGAAACATTCCTTGGATATCTCCACCCACAAAAAAGCCTAATTACAGTTTTCACAGAAATCAATGAAAGACAGATGCAATAAAAGCAGTTCTGTATCTTCAAACTGAACTCCAATTAACATCCATCAGGAATTTCCAGCTGTCTAAAAAGAATCCTCAATCAAGAGAAAGTCTCTATGCAAAGCACCTTTGAGAAAAGCATCTTCAAAGAAAGAGCTGGAGAATACTCTTGTAGAAACATCACATCACTGCTTCTTTAGGGAAGAAGTTGAAATAACTGTGTGAATGAGAAAAGTTTGAAGAAGGCGTCACAAAGAGTTAAGTTTATCTTTACCAATTAGTCAGTTATCAGCACCTGGTGAAGATATTTTGACTTACCAGTGACATGATATGTTACAATGACACTAACGGTAAAGAAAAAGCACCAGTCTTCCCTAAAGAAATTTGGTAAGAAGGGTTATAGCAAGGTAAGCTTTTTATAATCTTCATTTTGCAACTTTTAGCTATTACTAAAACAAGTGGATCTAATTATCTTTTATTTAGAAGATTACAGCTGCAATCCTAAAGAGACTTTCCTGGGAGTAAGACCCACTAAACACAATGGGGTTTATTTTTGAGTAGACATGGTTAGGATTGAGTTGTACATCACTTAAAATGAAGATAAATATAAAGACAAAGGAAAACTTAAAATATTCTGTAATATCTCACTTTCGCAATATAAAAAAGCCAACCCAAACAAGTAGGATTTTCCAAATAATATTATTTGGAACAACCTTGAAACTACCAAAAAAGTGTATTTCTTAAAAGAATTTCCACCCCTGCTAATTGGGGAAAGAGGCACCTATTAAAGTACTATCCTCTTGTATTTTGCTAGGGGAAAACAACTGTCCATCTTTACCCCACCCTGGTGTCTTTTCTAGTAGCTGCCACTTGTGTCTACTTTATTTTGGTGGACAGGGAACCATTTATTGATTAACTAGCAAAAGCATACCCATGTTGCAGGAGTAAAATTCCCTGTATGTCATCTCCCCATGCGCATCCACCCCCCATGTGCATCATCCTCCCATGCGTATCATCCTCCCGTGTGTATCAACCCTCCATGCGTAACAACCCTCGATGTGCAACATCCCTCCATATGCATCAACCCCCATGCGCATCATCTCCCCATGCGTATTAGCTCTCCAACATGTGCAACATCCACCATGCATATCAACCCCCCATGCACATCAACCCCCATGCGCAACATCCTCCCCAGTGCAACCCCTCCCTCTGAACAACATCCCCCCCAGTGCACCAGGCACTGAGCACCAAATTGGCTGGATGTTGGTCAGTCTTCCATGTTAAGTATAGGACAAAAACACACTGCACCCCTTTTTAACCCCTTAAGGCAGTGGTTCTCAATCTTCCTGACGCCGTGACCCCTTTATAAGTTCCTCATGTTGTGGGGACCCCCAACCATAAAATTATTTTTGTTGCTACTTTATAACTGTAATTTTGCTACTGTTATGAATCGTAATGTAAATATCCGATATGCAGGAAGTATTTTCATTGTTACAAATGAAATGTGTATTCTATGCACACATTGAACAAATGGGATTTATTTCAGAGTAGGTGTGCATAGGATTGGGCCCTGAGGCTGTCAGTCAGCCCTGGTGTGCGCGCAGCTACAGCTGGAGGTCTGGCAAGCCTGACCTGGCCCCCTGCACCAGAGGCCTTTAGGCAACCCCCAGGAAAGCTCTAGGCGACCCCCAAAAGGGTCCCAACCACCACTTTGAGAAACACTGCCTTAACGGTTAATTTTTCCACATCAGTTCTTGGTGGGTGTTCATGTGGCATAAGGAACACCCTCCCCGAATTTCATGCTTCTAGCTCCGGGGGTTGGGGCAGAGCATCCCTCCGACACCAATTCTTCAATGGAAAGTATTGTATAGGGAGGAAAATGCGTTGTGCCCCATTTCACCTCCTTCCAGTTGGAATTTCCGAAAACTGGTTCTTAGTGACTCCCTCTGTCACGGAAAGAACACCCACCCCAAATTTCATGCTTCTAAGCCCAGCGGTTTTGGCTGGGCACTTATGTGTGAGTCAGCGAGTGAGTGACTTCTCTTTTATATATATAGATTTATTATTTGTAAACCATTGTGTGGGGTTCCGCAGAGGGGGGTCACCCCTTTGGCTACTCTTGTGCCACAGGCATCCCTATCAGGGACACTGTCCCAGGAGTCCACCCAGAAAAGGTTGGCAAGCAAGGGTTTAGGATGCCTCAGAGATCCTGGGAGGGAAGGGGGTTCCAGCACCTTTACCCTCCTCTCCCGGAGCCATACTCAACACACCACCCAGCAGGTGCTTTCTCTCTCTGGCTCCTCATCCTCCGCATCTTTTTGCCCTTTTAATGCTCTCGTGTCTCTTGGGTGGACTTCCCTAGTCCTTCTTGTCTCCCTTAACACTTTCCTCTCTCCTTGTGCCCTCAGCGCCCCTTCCTCCTGCTCCAACCCTCTCTGTGTTCTGCCCCAATTACCCCTTATCTCCCCCAGACTCGTGCCACCTTCCCACACCCTTTCTGCCCCAGCTCCAGGTGTCCTCTCTGTTGCCCCCAGTCTGCCCATCCCTTCCCTCCTTCCCGCGCCACTCAAACAGTACTGGGACTTGGAGGGAGATTCTGCAGGAGCCTCGCCGACTCCAGCAGCACAACTGCTTAGGCGTGCATGCAGCTATCACAAGGGCTCCCAGCTCCTGCTTGCCCTGTTGTGTGGGTGCCCGACTAGGGCTGGGTTCCCCCAAGCACTTCATGGGTGCAGAGGTGATGGTTGGGGTGCTCCGGAGGTTGCCTTGGCTACCGCCGGGGGGCTTCCCTCGGTCATCCACTCCCCACCCCCAATGGGCACCTATCTCTGGATCTCACTGGGTGGGGTAAGGAGGAGGTAGCACCCCCGACACATTGTGTGAACTACTCTGTTGAAAAGTGGAATATAATCTTTATATATGAAACAGAAGTCACTGACTAACTTACTGACTGACTGACTCAACACCCAGCCAAAACCATCAGAGCTAGCAGTGTGAAATTTGGGGAGGATTTTCCATGTTATGGAGGCACCCTCTAAGACCATTTTTCAGATATTTCAGCTGGAAGGGATGAAAACGGGCACAACACTTTCTCCTCCCTATACTTTCTATTGAAGAATCCCTGAATGATGAATGCTCTGCCCCAACCCCCAGACCTAGGAGCATGAAATTTGGGGAGCGTATTGCTTCCATGATAGGAGCACCCGCCAAGAACTGATTTCTATAAATCTAACCCCTAAAATGCAGGAAAGGGGTGCAATGCATTTTTAGCCTATGGTTAACACTGATCATCACCCAGCCCCAAATCCTGCACCTGCCTGGCAGGGGTTCCCACAGTTGTGGGGGGATGGTGTGGATGGGGGGAATGGTGCTCATGGGGGGATGTTGTGTGGGGTGCAGTTTTATGCTGGTGTGTGTTGCGTAGGGGTGTGTGTTGCAGGGGATTAGGTTACAAATATTTTTTTTAAATTTTACTCCCACAATGCAGGTACATTTTACTAGGCACACGGAGAAGGGGTTAAAGTGTTGGTTATAGGCAATGGCATATCTAGGTCATTTGGCACCGATGCCCACAAATTTTTTGACACTTCCATATGTCAAAATGATTTTATTAATTAATACAATTAATTAGATATTAATATTTTCATATTTTAAAACCAATTAAGCCTGTGTTTTATTCTTTTTTGGGGAGGTGCGGCTGCATTCTGGGGCACTTGTTGAGCTCCACTTTCATGGGATCAGGGCCATTCTAGTAGCCTTGTGTTCTAGTAGCCCTGCCCTGAACTGAACATGAGGCAAGGCACATTTCTTACTTGCAAGTAAATACAGCTGTATAGCTCAGTTCCACTTTCCAAAGGGCTCAATGCAATTATCAGGGACTTCCTTTTGGGTTGATTGGTGGCGGCTGTGTTCATTGGATCAGGACCATTCTGGAGATGCTGGATTCCTTTCTGTCTACCCTTTCAAACAGACTGAGGGCACAATCCAGAAGTTCACTTGAGTTACCCTATCTATCACTGGGCTGACCCAACTGCAAGATGGGCCACCCAAGTTATTCTGGAAAGAGCTTAGGGCAGCCTAAGGCAACATAGGCTGCCCCGAGACAGGTGGATCTGGGCTGCCCTAGCAGTTCAAGAGAGGCATGTTAAGGGCATGTTTAGCATTGTCTAGGGCAGAGCAGTTACCTCTGTATCCAGAGCCTGTTTCCAGGGTAGAAATTTCCTCTTCCAGCTCCCCAAGAGTTATACCACCTCAGGGGTATAATAATGAGTAGACCCATGGGGGTCCATGATAAGGCTGAGAAAGAATGGCAGTGTTGACCAAAAATCTGCGTTCTTGGCCAGCCTAGCTGCAACCCCTGCCTCTCAATTTCAGGATATGGCACAACTACGGCAGCCCACTAACCTGTGGATATAGCAGGCCACTCCAAAAAGCCCCTTGTATTCATTGTAGACTTTACTGGCAGTAAAGTGATCTGAGGTGGGTCTCCTCAGGAGTAAGCTCTCCCCAGGTGTCACTGACTTTGTGCCTACTGAGCATGATCTGGAGCAGCTATGGCAGCCCATTCACGACTCTCTGGATGCAGGATAACTTTCTGCTCTGGATTCAGAATACTTGGGGCAGCCCAGCTAGGGCATTCCTCACTTCCCTAACTCTGGACTGTGCCCTGAGGAGATCCTCTCAACATTTACCTTAGAGTAAATTCTATTGACTTCAATGGGACTTTCTTTTGAGTAGATAGGCATAGGTTTGTGCTCCAAGGCAGATTCACCTACTCATGCTATTTGACTCAGGCCTATATCCTAAAGTGAAATTGCTCTGGAGCAGTTAAAATGACTTTCCATAAAATAACACTAGAGGGTGACATAACTGCATGGATCCATAACTGGTATGGATTTTACCCTAAGTTTTACTTTCCATAGTGCGCCATGCATTTTTTTTTGTTTTTTGGCCATAAGTTTTGATAGGAAGAGATATTTCAAAGCTGTTCTTTGCATTAGATTATGCTAGAAAGCAACCAATAGTATATGACTTGATGGGGTTATTCTGAACAATTTTAACGATTTTGGTCACCCTACAGTATGTCATCCCCTGAGGTTGGTACCTGGGTACTGCCCAGGGCCCGTAGTAACACCACTGGTCATAGGGATGGGGACTAGATTCAAATCACTATTCAGCCAAGAAAAATTAAGTAACATCAGGTTGTTTGCTATTAGCCTAACATAGTTTTTAGGGTTATGATTATAAATACAGGATTATTTTCCATCATTATCTGATGTAAATTTTAAAAAAATCATGGACTAAAAATAGTGGAAAACTAAATTTAAAGACCCACTTACTCCCTCATTGTTCCTAACTGAATAAGGTCATGCCTCACTATCCACAGGGGTCATGCTGAGACTGCCTACTGATACTAACGATGTGTTAAATAAAAGTAGTTTAAAAAGTAAAAAGTGCATCCCTTTGCAATTGTTTAAAAAGCTTTTCTTTCTGTTGTAGAGAGGTAGTCAGGTAGAGAGGTAGTCAGCAATTAGAAATGCAAAGGATCCTCTGCCTTTGTCTGACTCAGTTGAAGAATGGAATGATTGCCTGCATGATTGCCTCTCTACAACAGAAAGAAAATCAGTTTTAAAAACTGTGATTTTGAAGGGATGCATTTCTTCCCTTTGCCAGAGATCTGCATGTTCCTTCTCATTTGCAGAGGCCTTTTATTTTGAGACAAATCTGTGTATAACAAAGTTGGACCTATAGGTGGGGAAACTGCATATACAAGTACAATGCCAGGAGCTCCTCCAGGGAACAGTAAGATAAAAAATAAAATAAAGTACTGATGGATCAATTCTTTCAAACCATATTAACTTATAGACCAGTCAATTCCATTTAATGGTCCTTCATGCACTATTACACAAGAGAAACTATTACAGTTCAGGAAATAGCTCAGTAAAGAAATCCAATCCAGAAACTTAAATATTATAAATAGATGGTTCAAACAACTTAAGATCCTAACTCGGGACACTGCTGTAAAAACATGCTTTAAGTTTGAAGATGTTAGTGAAATTTAGAATTGAAGTTTTTTAAAAATGGAATATATGAATAATAGAAACACTAAATATTAAAAAGTTGGCACCCATTGTACTAATGAGCACATTTGATGATAGTTAATAAAAGCAATTATTGAAATTTTGCTTGTTATTTATTATTAATAATAAGGTAATTACTTTAAAGGTCCAGTAATTCATATAAATAGATTACTAATGTGAGGAAATGACCCTGGAAGATGAATTAAGTCATTAGTTGATTGGTTCTTATTAGTAATTATACCCTCCTTTGGGATAGCAAAGATTCCCTGCAAGTGAATCAGTAAATCCAGTGTACTGTGATAATTTTCTGATAAGAACCTTTTTTTCAATTACAACCTCATAGTTGTACTGAAAGAAAGGAGGTAGGTTTACATATTTGCCGTTAGGAAACACAGAAACTACTAAGTTCTAGGGATACAAGTGATGCCAAGAAGTCAAGCAATGAAAGGATAGTAATAGGTATATCACAATATGATGTAAACACAGAATCCAGTCAAATGAATACTACATCTGGTCTCTTTGGTGGAACCAACATCTGACTAGCAGCCATTAGAAAGAACAAGAACTACAGCATCAATCAACAGCCAAAGATGAACAATAAATCTCTATTATGAATTGGACATTCTCATGATTTGTTGAGAACAAATCCACAGTCAGGTTTGCGAATGAATTCCAGTGTTATGTTGGATCCCCTATTTGAATTTTTTGTTGCTCTACAGTTAAAGTTTTAAAAAAAGCTATTCTTAGGACTGATATTCTCCTATATTCTCCAGGTTTCTAAATGTTACTATTTTTAATTTTTATTTATTGATTATCCTGTTTATGTTTATTTATCCTCCCAATAAAGGGAGACCTTTATTGTTTGGCCTTATGTAAATGGCAGAAAGACGCTCCTGGCAGATGATGGTATATATTATGCTAGCAGATGTTGAGGCATACAAGGCCTATATGGTGCGGCTTTTTATTGTTTCCGAGGTCTTTGGTTAGTTTCTCAACACCATAACGCTGTTTGACTTAGATGTGAATTTTGTAGATGGAATCTAAAACAGGGTTTTACAAGGTTCTGTCCAATATTTGTTGGGGAGAAATATCAACATAACTTGTAAACATTTTGTCAAGTACAATATTATTTTGCAATCCATTAATTTCACAAGAACATGAATCATGGAGATAAACTATGTCAGTTTCTTCATAGCAGACTTATTATAGGATATTGTTTGAATCCTCACTAACAATTTAGGATATTGTTTGAACCCTCCTTCAGATTACTTATTACAGTGATTAGGAGCCAGGAGGAAATTTTTTATAGTACAGTGACGCCTCACGTAACAAACGCCTCACGTAAAGTATGTTTCACATAATAAGCAAAAATTTCTCTAGGATTCTGAAGAGAAGGAGAAAGTGGGGAGACACTTTGAAAGTGTCTTGGATTGCAGCCGCCTAACCATGTCTATCCAGAAGTAAACCCCATTGTGTTAAATGGGACTTACTCCCAGGAAAGTGTCAAATTCAGCCTGCTCTGACCTAACTGCACTCTCCTAACTATTCTGTATCCAGAGCAGAAAGTTATGCTGAATCCAGAGATTCAGGCAGCCTGGGCTGCCCTAACTGCTCCAGAGCATGCTAAGTAATTGACACAAGGGGAAGACTTGCTCCTGAGGAGACACCCCTCAGATCACACTGAACAAGGAACAGCTGTGGTGCCTACAGTGGTGACATGACTCTGCACATCACCTGGTGCGGAAGTCTGTGCGTCATCCCTGGGATGCGCGCCCCCCCCCACCTGGACTGCACAATCACCAAAGTTGGCGCCTGCGCAGTTGTTTCTGAAGCCAACTGGCTTCAGAAAGAGTACTGCGCAGGCACCATCTCTGACACCTGCGCAGTACTTTTCTGAAGGCTTTTGGCTTCGGGGGAGACTGTGCAGGCGTCAGAGTTGGTGCCTGTGCAGTACTCTTTCTGAAGCTATTCGGCTGCCGCTCCACCTCCTGAGTGAGGCCGAATGGCTGTGCAGAGGTGCGGACTTTCTCTGCTCTAAGGAAGTCTCTGAAGCTATTCGGCATGCTCAGTGTGTTTCTGCGCAGTGCATCTCAGATGGCTGTTCAGGCCAGCTCCTCAGACAAGTGTCAGCTTCTGGCTGATTCTCCGCCTTGGAGCAGGCCTGAATGGGTGTGCTGACGCCCGGGGCCTGCCAAAGGACAGTCAAACTCCTCCGGCACATCACCCCATATGGAGCACATCCCAATGCAGCCCACACCAGCCGCACCAGTTTGGTGACGCCACTGGGTGCCTGCCTTATAAGGAGTCCCTGATGAGATGCCAGTACATTCTACAGTGAATACAAGGGGCTTCTTGGAGTGGCCTGCTGTATCCTGAGGTTTGTGGGCAGCCGTAGTTTGTTCCATATCCTGAGGTTGAGAGGAAGGGGTTGCAGCTAGGCTGGCCAAGAACACAGATTTTTGGTCAGCACTGCCATTCTTACTCAGGCCTTATCATGGACCCCTATGGGTCTACTCATTACTATACCTGCTCCTGAGGTGGTATAACTCTGAGGGCTGGAAGAGGGCATTTCTGCCTTGGAAACAGGCTTTGGATACAGAGTAACTGCTCTGCCCTAGGCAATGCTAAACATGCCCTCAGCTTGCCTCTCCTGAGCTGCTTAGGCTGCCCCAGTTAGGGCAGAGCAGGTCCACCTCTCTTAGGGCACCCTATCTTGCCTTGCTCTGCCCTAAGCCTCCTTCAGAGTAACTGGGATGGAGCATCTTGCAGTTGCTCCAACCTAGTGTTAGATAGAGCAACCTAAGGGCTCTTATGTGGACAGATTAGTTGCTCTGGATTGGGCTGTAAGTGGATGTCATAGGATCATGCACATTGAATGCATGTTTTGAATTCAATTCCAGTGTTTTGTCATAATTTTTACATCCAATTAATATTTTTATATGAATTTTTTGGGTTACAGAAACAATTGTCTGAGTTTCCATTATTTTCTATGGGAAAATCCACTTCACGTAAAGAACGTTTCATGTAACAAATATGCCTCTGGAACGACTTAAATTTGTTACATGAGGCACCACAATACTTCAAAAGAGAAAATCAGCACTAAGAAAACTTTAACAACCCAACCAAGATAATCTCACCTGTGGCACAATCAGTAACGCCACTGTTTTAAACAAGGGTAGAAAACTGAGCAGCAGCCAAAGACAAAATCATTGGTTCTGCAAATTAATGAGTTATATCTCTGATAAGTAAATTATGTGTAAATAACTTTTAGTTACTCTTCACTCAAGCCCCAAATCTTCTCAAAAGTAAACTACAACGTGACACAAAATGTATCCAAATTTTCTGTATATTCTGTATCCAAAATGATACAGAAATTTGGTATTTCAGAAGATGAAAATGGCTGTATGTGAGGATGTGCATAGCCTCTCCCATTTTCCCCTGTAGTTATTTCCATTAAGCAAATGGCAACAGTACAAGTTCAGGAACATGATCCATTAAACCATGTATTCAATTTTCACAGGTGGGATTTTCCAGATGATGGTTGTGCGAGTTATTTAACATCATTCACCCTTTAAAGCAGGGGTCCTCAAACTTTTTAAACAGGGGGCCAGTTCACTGTCCCTCAGACACCGTCAGGGGCCAGACTTGTGGAGGACCTTGTCCTACATTTTTAAAAATGTACATTTAAAAATGTAGGATGTCCTACATTTTGCCCTACATTTTAAAAATACTCCAGGGATCTGACTTTTGGGGTCTGTTGGAGCCTCTGGTGTCTCTAAGCACCCCCCCAAGCCAGCTGGGGCGAGGCTGCAGAGGCGCAGTGGACCAGCACGGGTGGCTTTAAACCCCACCCCTCTGGCTGGCCGGGGAGAGGCTGCTGCTGCGTGGTGGTGCTGCGCGAGCTCCCGAGACCACCCCACACACACCTCATGCATTCTTACACACACACCTACACACACAAACACACACAAGCACACACACCAGCTCACCTGCAGAGGTGCTGGCATGCGTGCTGGCCAGGGAGATCCTGGTGCTGCAGACAAGTGGCTAGAGGTGCACGTGCCGGCCAGAGCTTCCCTGAGCCCCCCAGCCAGCTGGGGAGAGACTGCTGGGGAGAGACAGTGCCTTTGTGGGCACTGGGGGCAGTTGAAGGCTGCAGCGGCAAAGATCCACCAGCTGCGGGCAGCCATTTCCAAAGGGAAGACTGTGCACATGCGTGCACAGTCTCCCCTATCCTTTGAGCTCCGCCGGAGAGCTGCAGGTCTTCTTCGTGGGCGGAGATGACTATCCTCGGCTGACCGCAGGAAGTGAAAGTGACTTCCTGGGGTCAGCTGAAGATAGTCAGCTCCGCCCACGGAGAAGCACTGCAGCTCTCTGGCAGAGCTCAAAGTATAAGGAGATCAAAGGTGCACGCATGTGCACTGTCTTCCCTTTGGAAATGGCTGCTGCGGCTGGGGCATCTTCACCGCTGCAGCCTTCAACTGCCCCACAGTGCCCACAAAGCATCTCTCAAACCCCCCCCAAAAGGCCGGTGGGCCGGATTGAGGCCCCTGGCAAGCCGGATCCGGCCCACGGGCCGTAGTTTGAGGACCCCTGCTTTACAGACACAGGAAAGAGACAAAATGGCATGTGGTTCTTCACTAGAAAGAACTGGTTTATCCAGTGTTTCTGATTATGTGAGTGGACAGCCACGTACACAGTTTTACTTACAACAGGCAACTGTGGACACACCAAGACTGGCTGATGACTGAGCTGCCTGAGAACTCTTGAAAATGTAAAGTATGCCAGGATTACTCTGAGGGAGCTCTGCATTTCTTTCACAGTGTAAATAGAAATCTTGCTCCTTTCCCCACTGGGCTGTTTGAAAGCACCTGGTGGAAGAAGATGAACAGGCCAGATTGTTGCTGTCAGAGGACTGGAGTGCAGCAATCCCACTTGCTACACTGCATGGCTGTTTACACAAAACATGGTATTGTTTTGTATTGCTTGGATAATCTTGTTTTGATTAAATAGCCACAGAAAGGAAGTAGCTGGCTATGTCCATGGCAGTGGAGTGGGACGGGAGTCATGGGTATCTGTTTGCCACTCTCTGCTTAGGCTTATCGGTGATTTTTATCATGTATGGGCAAGCCCTGGAAAACATTCTTGTTTTCATCCCCCCAAAAAATATACTGCTTATGGCAATCAATCAGTGAATTAGTTCTGCATGGTTCCCCACTTAAAAGTATATTCATGCATCCCTCCCTTTTTAAAGAACAGAACATTCTATCTTGTCAATCTTTTTTCTGAAATAGCCTTGATTGTATAAACCTGTCTCATTATTCAGAATACTTATCTGCAAATATGAATGTGTGAGTGATTTTTTTTTAAAAAAACTTTCTTATTATTTCACTTTTTATTATTTGTTTTTGCAGGTTTCATGACAGGTCAACCATAAGTCAATTATATCAACACAAGCAAGCAACAGAAAATGCAGAAAAGATTATCAAACATTAGATCGTTAAGAGGAAGTATACAGTGCTTAATGTAGTACCCCATTACGTTTATTATAAGCAATGTATAACATAGAAAACTATAACCTTGACCCAGGACATCTGTTTCAGAATAAGCAGGATGATATTATATAATACCTATTATTAGAACACCTGAACACTGGCTATACTTAACAGACGAGTGAATTCTTATAAATTTAATTCTGGTTGATTGACTCCCCAACCCTACTTCCATTTGCTGGCATAACTATCACTGCCCCAGCAGAACCTATTATAAGGCAGTTGCAAAAGAGCCCAGTCTTCTCTTTGTAGGAAAGTTACAGTCCAATCCTATTCTAGGCTGTCCCATGGCATGTAATGGTGCTTAGTGCAGCCCCCACTGCATGTGATTGGCCAACTGTAGACTAGGCATCAACAGTGAAGTATCGCAGATACATAAGTCGTTATCATTGCCCCACTTTCACAGGAGTAAACCCCACAGACTCTAATAAGGCTTACTTCAGAGTAGACATGGAAGGATTGGTAAAGTTGTTGTCTCTGTCCCCCTTGCTTAAGTGGCAGCAGCAGGACCGTGGAGCAGAGAGGGACAGAGCAGAAGCACTCCAGGATGGCATCAGAGGCTTGTTCTCCCATCCTGGGAAGGTGCACTGGCTGACTGTGTGCAGATCCCTGATTCCTCCAGGAAAATCCAGGATCCCTGATTCCGATTCTTCATAGAGAAGAACCACTGGCTTAGTTGTGTTCATGGGACATTCAGCATCACATACTATTTGTATTGCAAGACATTGCTTGTTTATAAAGCTAAAATTTATTAGAATTGTTTGGTTGTCTTGTGGAAGACTTGCAATCCAAGTTATTCTCTATCCTAAATTTTACTGTATAGGATTGCACTATTAAACATTTTGGCACACATATCAATAGGAGGTTACAAGACTACATAGTAAGTAGTTAATGCTAGTGTCAGTCACACATTTGTCTTGTACTTCAGACATTTTTTTAACAAGAATGTTTGATAAGTTTGCTGCTTGATCAAGGCATATGCTGAAAACTAGAAATACCAGCAAAGGCTGCTGGGCTTGGGCTCAGATACAATTTGACAAACATGCCTTACAGAAAAGGAAAGATGAAATTCTCATCCAATTGTAATCAAACAGTCCCCAATTGCTCAAGTCTTTTCCTTTCTGGTATTTTTTTTAAAACGTTTTGGGTAAGGGAGGTCCAGTGGTGTAGCCAGGGGGCACAGGGGAGCAGTCGCACCAGGGGGCAAGAAGCTAAGCCTGACACTTAAATTGTGAAAAAACTGTAGTAGGTATGAATGATAATATTGTCATGTTATATATCATTGGAAAAGTAATTTAATGCAGAATGGAATGAAACAAACTGCATTGGAATATTTATATTCTATCAAACAGAAAATGAAAACACAAAAGCAAAACAAAACAAAAAATAGATTTTCTTAAGTGATGCAATTCTGACACTGTATGGAATAATATGTGCCATATCACAGATAACTGTGCTCCAGCACAGTTTTCCTAACCAATAAGGGACACAATTTTCATTTTTTCTTAAGTAAATTTGATTTTGTTGTAGTGGTGGGGGAGATGGGACAAAATCTTCTTCAATTCCAGATAGCAAACAGGTACTTTAGCTAAGCCACTAGGAGAGCAAATAGATGGTGAACTGGTGAGGAGGAGGCAGGTTTTCCCCCAATTTTCTTTTTAGAAATATCAGGGGATGACATCACTTCCAGTTGTGGCATCACGTCTGGGACAACATTTTGAGTTTTGCACCAGGCTACATGATCAATGGGTACAAACTGCAAGAAAGGAGATTCCGGTTGGACATCAGGAAAAAATTTCTGATGGTGAGGGTGGTTCGGCAGTGGAACAGATTGCCAAGAGAGGTGGTGGACTCTCCCTCACTGGGAATCTTCAAGCAGAAGCTTGACAAGCACTTGTTGGAGATGCTCTAGGAGGATTTCCTGCTACAGGAAGGGGGTTGGACTAGATGACCTTCTAGGTCCCTTCCAACTCTAGAATTCTCTGATTCTATGATCATTAGCTACAGGACTGGGGATATCACACAGTAACAGGGTAAAAAAGAGATGTTTTATTGGTATCCTTGAATGGGGCAGAATGGTGAGTGACACAGGATAATAATGCAAGGAATTTGATTAACTCCTCCTTTAATTGGAGGGAGAGAAATGGGAAGCCGTAGGCTTCCTTGGCAGTGTATGAAGTTATCTTCAAGTCCAGCCTTATCTGTGGGGTGAAGTTTTAGCAATTGGTGAATGAGTGTAAATCAGTATATGGGAGGAAGTTTCTTGTTTTGGTATGCTCATGTGCACTGATCCATTCCATGAATTGCCCATATGTATATATTAGTCATGGGATTTGTATCCAAATCAACTCTGGCGATCAGTGGGGTGACAGATGTCGCAGCCAGCTCGACCTCACATCCAGGAATTTGTATCCAGTGAGTGGCTTTACTTGTGTTTTATACTGTACAGTACTAATAAATCCTATTTCGACCAAAATGGCCTCTGTTTTTTTCAAAAGGAAGCACTCTTGCTGGGTGGAAACCCGGAGCCTTGAGTAGACTCTGAGCACAGTCCTAACCATGTCTACTGAGAATTAAGCCCAGTTGTGTTCAATGGGTTTTACTCCCAGAAAAGTGTCTTTAAGATTGCATCCTTTGCCTCTGGCACAACTCTGTGGTATGAGGTGTGTCGAAAAGGGTTACTGTTGAAGATCTTGGGAAGGGATTATTTGCATGGTCCCCCTGCAGGGTATGGGGGTGTGCCTTGGCAGCCTGCCCTGAAGGGGATGCGTGTACCCAGGAATAAAGACAATTTCATTACAAGGGACACTCAGTGTCCACACACTCAAGGGTCCTCAGTGGAGGAGACTGGTGTTCTAAGCACTGGAGTTTTTCATGAATGCATCCTATTTTTCCCCAACTTTGCAAGCTAATGAACATTCCTTTGGCTCAGAAACAAAACTGGCTCAGAAATAAGCTTAGCTGTTCCTCAATTCTGGGGAAAATGCCTTGGCTTATTTCTGAAGCAAGCTGATGCAACCCAAGAATGGAAAATTATGAAACAACCCATATTGTGGTTCTCTATCAGGGGCATCTTCACTTAAAAATATTCAAGGAGAGCTGCAATCTACTGTAATGATTTGATTACTCAGAAAAACTGGCTCCTTTGCTACTGTTCCAATAGCTGAGGTTGAGGATCCTTCAAAAGAGGGATGGATGAGATTAATCTTTCTACAGTATCGTTCTACATGCAACTTCAAAAGTGGGCCTGCTAGATTAGGGAGGGACAGTTCATTCAATAGTTTTAAATACTCCATAATTTTCAAAGCTAAATCTACAACTGAAAAGTGGAAATGAACTTGGTTTTACATTTCATACTATAGGCTACTATGGAACTGACATCTTATAGGAAATGATCCCATGGCTGTTTGGTGGTGTGTAACTCAACAGCCTTCACTGATTTCTGAATCTGGAAAAGTTAAAAAGAGGACATGATAATCATGGAAGATTTAGTGGAACTGGCTTGTCAGAATGATGAAGCAGAAAAAGCTTTTACAGAATATGTTCATGACAAAAACTTTAACATAATGTATAAAAGTGCAGAGTGGCTTTTGTCATGGCTAAAGGGGAAAAAAGCAGTATCATTAATTTAGACACTACGTGTAAGGCTCTGCTGAAAATTTCCTTGGGATAAATCATAGAAATATATTCTTGGCCAGATGAATGGAACCTGGCAAGTCCCCATTCGTTTTAGATGCTTTATAAAATGCCACTGGGTTTCTGCAGTCTGTCGTCTCTGATACATGATAAGAAAAGGACTGGGTTGTTTTCTTCAACAGTTAACTACAATCCTATTGAAGGATGCATATGTTCAGAATGGAAAATGAAGTTCCAACAAAGCTGCCTCTTAAATGGATCCTACTCACATTCATTACTTTCCCCAAATTTAGTTATGACAAAGTATCTTATTATGAACTCTGGAACATAGCCTTAGCACAAGCAAAGCAAATGAAGGCCAAATAATGCTTTGCTTCCTTCACACATTCTTCTAATACATTTTCAGTTCACATAATAATGCAGACCATAATGCCTTATTTTTCCAGCACTGGGCTCCCCATTATAACCGAATCTATCTTACATATTTTTTCACATCTTGGTGTTTTCTGCACAATTATTTATGTCTGATTGTGATGAGATGGAATACAACTTTATGCATGTAAACTTTATACAAGCCATGTAAAAAAATATTCTACTCAGGCCAACCCCAGTTGGGGAGAAATGTTGACAACATAGATGTAACATCCTAAGTTGATATTGGCATTGGGTGGCGGGCACCAGGCAGCAGTTAGGCCAGCCTATAGGCCTTCTTCCCCTGTGTATTTGGACTAAGTGACAGCTCTGGATATGGGCTATATTGGGCTGCCATACCTAGGCCATTCTCTCTGGCATAAGGATTGCATGACTTGCAGCCATGACATCACTTCTGCTGGGTCCTAGACAGATTGGCTTTCTAAAAGGTGGGTCCCAAGCTAAAGTTTGGATATCCCTGCAATAAGGTGATAGAAAGGTGGCACTCTTGAGATGGGTGACCATTAGTGACCAAAATGGCTAAAATTGTAGTTTTTAAGATATTTCATATACTATTGGATACATAATTAACAGCAGACTGCAATGCAACAAATCACTTTGAAATATCTTTATTAATTAGCTGTTAATTATTTATTATTTTTCATTTTCTTTGTAAACCGCTTTGTGAACTTTTTAGTTGAAAAGCTGTGTACACACACACACACTGTAGACAGATAGAGTTATCATGTGGCCCACCAAAAAAAGAGCAGAGGTGGGGCAACGGCACAGGTTGTTGCCTCATCCAGTGCATAGGGGGAATGTGCTGGCCTCCTGAACTGGATGACGTACAGACAGCAGTAATGCCACTGCTGCCCTTATTCTGAAACAAGTTCAAATTAAATTAGATGAGAGTATTTCTACATAATATTCTGGGGACCAGGGTGTAAAATATATTTCTTCATTTATCCATTCAATGCTGTTTCTAGAAAGGAACATTTATATTCAAATAATATACAAATATCTGTATATCAGCACAATCAAAGGATTGGACTAAGCACAAAAAGTCTGTCCTAGTATCAAAGTATCAGTATCATTTGTTTCTGTGAATGAAACAGGATTACATGGGTGGGGAGACAACTGCAGAATCATATTCATGGATATAAAGGAGTTTACAGTTCATGAGACCATTTTTAGACATCTTTAGTGTCTGTTGTTGTCTTTTCAGAAACCCTAAGGCAATGTATGTTCCACTGCCTTGCAAGTCATTTCCATGTGTCTTCAGTTTTAAGAAACCATATTATATTCATATTGGCATGATTTAGCATACATCTTGCATATTCCCTAATAAGGGAAAGAATTCTGAGGCAGCTAGAACTACGCAACATGGGTCCAATAGCTGTCACCCCAATTCCCCTCTCCGAAGAGACAAAAATTACATACTCTAAATTAATTTATCTTAGGTAAACAGCAAGGACTATGTTATAAACAGCATTGACTTCACTTCAACTTGTTAAACTTTTTCATCCTCATTCTTTATAAACAGAAGTGGAAGAAATTAATGTATGTACATAACAGCAAATGTTCTCTCACCATTTTATTTTTTTAAAGTACAGTTTTTATCTTATATAAACAGTGGTGATGGAATTATAAACACCATTATTCCACCTCTATGTTAATACTTGTATTATCTTGCATAAACAGAAGTGAATGAATATGTACATGACACCAATCAATCCTTTTCTTACACAAAAAACTAGTCTCTTTTTATCTTTCATAAACAGTGGAGACTGAATTAATGAATTAAAAATATTTCTTTCCTGTTTATATTGTTTTAAAGTCATAACCCATGGATGTATGTTCCAAAAGGTATATATAGACTGTTGTTAGGTGCAATCAGTGTTTTCTGAGAAATCTTTTAAAAATACGTTTCAATACTGGTGAAACTAGATTTATATTCTGGAACAGAATGGTCCCAGTTTGGTGGAATGATAGAATGGTAGAGCAGCAGGCCTCCGTCAGTCTTGGAAGACTATGGTATCGTGCTCAGCGCTGCATACGCTGCATGCGAAGCACGAAAGCCTGGGTTAGATTGATATGGAGGATAGGCTGTTACCCAAGCAGCAAATCCCCCCTCTCCACGCCACTGAATTAGTCCAATGGAAAGGCAGAGCCAATACGATTGGATCCAGCTGGTGTCGCAGAGTTGGGCTAAGGACAGGAGCTCACCCTGTCTTGTGGGGCCGACCCGGGTCTCGAATCCTGGCCTGCTGGTTAACAGGCACAGTGTCTTAGCCACTTGAGCAAAGCATTTTCAAAACCCAGTGGATCCCAAATTCTCCAGGAGTTTGGGAGCAGTCTAGGTTGTCGCAGAGGATCAAAGGCAGTGACACAATTGCTAGGATCACCCCACTGCCAGCAATAAAGGGAGATTTTCAGGACTTATTAGGGGCCGGAACAGCCTTCCGGGGTGCGTGTGGAGCCAATGCATGCCTCTGCTGAACGCCCAGGCCTTTCACTACCTAAAAATAGCTATTGTGACCTATTTCTGATCCTCTAAGAACAACTTGACTCGCACAGCTTAACTCTGGCAGCAGAGCTGGATCAGGAAAGAAAAGATAGGATTGGGGCCTGACCTGTATAATCCAAGACGAGGTAATATATAAGCAGTCAGTTCATAATTTTTCAAACAAGGAATCTCAAGGTTGCTAAGATAATGGTGGTTTTTGTTTTCTTTTATCATATGGCAAAGCTTCAGAATTCAATTCTGGTTCAGCCAAAAGCTAATAGCTATAAAGTAGGCAAGTTCTTGGTTCTATTCTATAACATAAGAATAGAATATTCTTGAATATTTGAGAATATTCTAACATGTAAAATAGAATATTCGAAAACATATTCTACAACATGGCACATGGCAAGAATTTACCGTATACCAAACAATATTGGCAAAGTAGCAGTGATGTAATTCTCCACATAAACTGCAGTTAAATAACTTCATGATACAAAGATTTCAGATAGCTTTTGAACTATTATTAACTCTAAAGATGGCACATGTTATAGAAAACTTAAATGATTTATTCTACACATTGTAACCCTTAAGAAACATTTCAATACATTAAACTGTACATAAAATTAACTGTACATATCACTTTGAAGAAAGTAAACACTATTCCTTTATAAGGCCAGGAAGAAAAGACATATGAGGATATAGTCAAGCATGAGGAATCTTTACCTCAACAGCTTATAAATTCACTGCTATAATGCACCATTAGAGAAATGATTCCCAAAATCATGAGAACAGTACATTACCAGATTAATATTAATCTCTAGAGTGCTAGATTAATTTCCTGTTTATGTTAATGTCCTTTTGATTACTGCAGAAAATAATCATAGGAAAAAAATCTTCCAATTGCAAAAAGTAGCAAATATGTAAAATATTAACAACTTTCAGAGCTTTTAGTCCAATATGTATAATTACACACAAAAATCCTAGGTCAATGCAATGTTATAAATTATGTTTTAGTTGTGCAGAATCAAGGACACAGGGCTGTACTTTACAAAACAGATTCGAAACTAGCTTCACCGTGATGAAAATAGCCTCTACTAAATTTGGTACATTTATTGCAAACAAAAGAACAATGATAGTCTGTTGCCGATGGTCACATAAAGCATGTAAAGTGATACAGAACATAAACTATACAGATGTCTTTTGTTATCCACTAGGGTTCTGTTCCAAAAACTCCCATGGATAAAAAATCAGTGGATAAAGAAATGGAAACTAAAGACCCACTTCCAGGTTTCTTACACTTCCATTGCACCTAATAGAATAAGGAAGTACCTCAATATCTCTGGGGGTTGATTTGGGGATGGAAAAATGTAATGATTGCTTGCATGACTGCCTCTCTATAATGGTAAAAAAGCAGATGTCTTTTAAAACTGTGCTTTGCAGGGGCCATTCATGTTGAGTGAAATCCATGTATAAACATCCTTGTATAACAAGGTTGGATCTGTATATATATTGAAGATACACATGATATTGAAGATACACATGTACACAAACTGTTCTGCAATCAGACTGACCTCATGTCAGTCCAGGAGGACTGCAAAAATGCCATAATCCTTTTTTCGTACCTATGGAACAGACAGTTCCATCTGATCAAAGAATGGGTGAAGCCACTCATTTTTGAGTACTATGTGTGCATCAGGGAGCCCATGGAAATATAGAAAATGAGCTTGAGCTCATGGCTTGAGCTCAAGCACTACTTCGCCAGGACACAGTGCCACAATTATTGCAAGCCATCCCCTGCCTTGGAGAATGTGGTATATGTCATTACTATCCTATCAACATTTTAAGGGACTATATAGGAAAGTGAGTACCTCTTTAATATGACTGACTGATCATTGCCCTGCCAAAACCGCTGGGCCTAGAAGTATGAAATTTGGGGTGGATGTTCCTTCCGTGATGGAGGGGTGCACTAAGAACCGGTTTTCAGAAATTCCAACTGGAAGGGGGTGAAAAGGGGCGCAACGTGTTTTTCCTCCCTATACTTTGCATTGGAGAATTGATAACTCATCAACATTCCGCCCCAACTGCTGGGCCTGAAGCATGGAATTCTGGGAGGGATCTTTCTGTCACCTGAACACCCACCAAGAACCATCTGGAGAAATTTAACCCTTCAGGGGCTGAAAAGAGGGCAACGTGTTTCTGTCCTATACTTAACATGGGAGACTGATCAACATCCAGCCAATTTGGTCCTCTCTGCCTGGTGCACTGGGGATGTTGTTCAGAGGAAGAGGTTGCACTGGCGAGGATGCTGCGCATGGGGGGAAGTTGCGCATGGAGGAAAGTTGCACATAGGAGGATGATGCGCATGGGGGGAAGTTGCGCATGGGGATGATGAGCATGGGGAAAAGTTGCGCATGGGGAAAAGTTGCACATGGGGGTTGATGCGCATGGGGAAAAGCTGCGCATGGGGGAAAGTCAAGCATGGGGATGATGCGCATGGGGGATGATGTGCATGGGGAAAGTTGCGCATGGGGGAAAGTTGCGCATTGGCGCATGAGGGAAAGTTGTGCATGAGGGGAAGTTGCACATGGGGGGATGATGCGCATGGGGATGATGCACATTGGGGAATGATGCACATGGGGAAATTGTGCATGGGTGGAAGTTGCGCATGGGGGGATGATGCGTATGGGGGGATGATGCGCATGGGGGATAATGCGCATGGGAAAAGTTGTGCACAGGGAAAATTGCGCATGGGGGTTGATGTGCATGGGGAAGTTGCACATGGGGACATGATGTGCATGGGGAAAGTTGCGCATGGGGGAAAGTTGCGCCTGGAGGATGATGCGCATGGGGGATGATGCGCATGCGGAAAAGTTGCATATGGGGAAATGTTGCGCATGGGGGAAGTTGCACATGGGGATGATGCACATTGGGGAAGTTGCACATGGGGGTATGATGCGCATGGGGGATGATGCGCATGGGGGAAGTGGCATATGGGGTGTTTCTGTGCTATGGGGGGATGGCATAGGGGAAAATGTTACACCCGCAACGCGGGTACGCTTTTCGCTAGTTAATTATAAAAAAATATATCTGAATAAAACTGTTTATTTCATGAACATATCACCTTTCCATTTGTGAAGAATCTGTTAACTACACTAATATAAAATGACAAAAGTTTTTATGAAAACTTCACTGTGAAACTAGGCTCTTTTCTTGTATTGCCTTCCATTTTTTTAAGCAAAGGTTAGCAGATGTTTTGTACTTAGTCACCAAAAAAGAGAGAGTGAAATTTGAATTAGGCCCTTTGAAAATTAAAGTAGAAAGTGTCCTTGATATTTTTAAGAGACAAAATTTAAAGGAGAAAATAATAATGTCATTTATTGGAATAAGTAGGTCATAAAAATAACTGTACATACACGTATTGTAATGCCTAGTCCTCATAAATGGATTAATGGATTTCTTTCTTCAGACTTTCCAAAACAATATTCACTTTGAGCTTAGAATACGCATGAGAAATTTCAGCCAAAAAGGTTATTGTTTCAGAAGTTATAAACCATTATAGACAAAGGGCTAGGAATTAAAATGCTACCTTATCTATAACTACAATAAACACAGCTAATGAATTTTAAATGTATACAAATAAAATTTGTAACACTGATGTGCTCTATATATACTGTACATATACTACAGGAAGGTAAACAAGAGACAAAATGTCAAATGAACGAAAGTCCTGTTTGAGAGTAATCCATCCCAAACAGAATTCAATTCTGGTTTTATTTATATACTAGTGGAATTTACTCATCATTGTGGAAGTGAAATTTCAAAAATATTTGTGGGCCCGTCACAGCTGGGGACTGGTATCTGCTGCCCACTGCCTGCTTCTGTCCAGTGGTGCCTGATGGTGCCTGATGAACAGTTCCTACAATGACCAGCATAGGGATCCACGGTGCCCAGCTGTACCCAGTGGTGCATGGTGGTGAGAGCTTCCCACTGCCTAGAGGTGACTGCTACCCCATAGGGATAGTGGTCCCTGCTGGTGCCCATGGGTGCCTGCTGGTGCCCACGGGTGCCTGCTGTCCACTAGTTCCTGGTGCAAGCTGCCTGCTTGCACCAGCTACCTGGTGGTGGTCAATGCTGCAGCAGGCAGTGTCTGCTGTCTGATGGTGAGAGCAGCCCGCTAGCCTCTGGTGCCCACTTCCCAATGGTGACTGCTGGTCCAGTGGTGCTTGTTGCGAACTGCCAACTGATGCCCTGTGGTTCTTGTTTCCTGGTGGTGCTCAGTGGGACCCAGTAGGGATACCCAGTGGTGCCCGCTGCCTATTAAGATCTTACCCAACAATGGGCACATTCAGCTAGTGCATCTAATAAAGCCTTAAGATTCAAATACACTTTTCATATTTGATATATTATTTAGCCACAGTAATGTATTTTGTGTTATATAATCTTTTTATATATAAAAGGCACATTCTGTCTGTCCATTTATCCTAAACCACTGTAGCTCTGCCCACACTTTCTTTACATACCCATTTTATACATTTTTGGAATCAGGATGATCCTGGGATTCACACAACATATCCCAACCCCTACATACAACAAAACTCCACACACACAACCCCACACCTTTTGAAAAACACTGTACTACTTCTAGAGGAAGCTTAATAGAAAAATGAAAGTT
Organism: Cryptoblepharus egeriae; assembly: GCA_030015325.1. Lineage (NCBI taxonomy): Eukaryota > Metazoa > Chordata > Lepidosauria > Squamata > Scincidae > Cryptoblepharus > Cryptoblepharus egeriae. Next base: position 73,496,143 of record JAREYC010000005.1, read on the forward strand.
AACAGCTTCTGATGAAATAATTTTTTTTAAATGTAAAGCAGTGATATTCAAAATGGGGGTTGGGACACCTTTGGGGGGTTGTGACTTCATTTCAAGGGGGTCGCAAAAAAAACTGAGTACAGCCATCTTAGAAACTGGCACTGGGCAGCTTTAGTGTAACTTCCAGGGTGTGTGTGTCTTGGACAGATCGCCATTCTTAGAAAGGGGTTCTGGACTGAAATGCTCACGTACCACTGGTGTACAAGATGGCAGGTGACAGCCTGAATGTAGATATCAGTTTCAGTTTCAGATATCAGATATCAGTTTTAATGTTCTAAAATAACAGTGCCCTTGTTCAGTATGAAGTTTTCAGAGGGTAAGTCTGTAAAAAAAGTCAATAGGTGCAAGGGGGAGTGGTTGAGACAGTTATCCCTGTATCCACAGTTTGTGCGTGAGTGGGGTCCACTGAACAGATTTCCTGAGGATACAGGAACACACCTATATGTACACTGCATGGACACAGTCCCATGTTCACACTCTTCTATAGTCTGTTTAAATGTATCTCCAATAACAAGCCTGGGAAAAGACCCTTGCTTGAAACACTGATGAGCTCTTGATAGTCATAGCAGCATTGGACCAGACTGACAAATAGTCTCACTCATGATAATGCAAATTCAAGCACATATTTTGGCCAAGTTCTTTAGGCCAGATTTGACAGGACTTACTACACACCATTGGAAAATTAACAATTTTGGGAATCTGGGAATTCCTTGCAATTTAAATTTTATTGCTAATGTGCTTTCTGAAATAAGTTAAGATAGGTGGGCAAACTTGGTTAGGGATCAAGAACAGGAGAACTGATGCTCTGAAAATGTGAGATATAAGGATGACAGCAATTTATGTTGCACCTAACTTCTAGTTAGGCCAGCCTAAGTCCGAGCATTAAGTCCTATGCTGACCTGGGGGTGTCAGAAATGTGCCATAAGAGACTTCTGCTCCACTCTGTGGGGGACTGGGCCAGTGCACAGGCAGACACCGACATCCCCACACCAACATGGGAAAATATGCCATGTGAGTTTGGCCGGCCTAAATAGGTTAGGATTGAACCCGTAGTCTTGTCTATGGCTGCAATCCTAAATAAACATTCCTGGGAATAAACTCCATTGAATATAATGGCACTTACTTCTGAGTAGATAGGGATAGGATTGCACCCAAAGTATTTTATTTTAACATTCCCTGTTAGAACAATGAGGCACTTTTCAAGTGGTGCTTCTCTTATATTTAGCAGATTTCAGTATATTTCAAGACAATAATCTAGACAGCTATAATGTTCTAAAAGGCCCAACTTTATTTGAAATACCTGTCCATTTGGCTGCAATCCTAACCACTTTCCTGGGTTAGGAAACTACTAACCATTGTTTTCAGAATGACTTCCTCTCTTCGTTTTCAGAACGACTTCCTCTCTAACACACAATGAACACAGTGAACACAGTGGGACATACTTCTGAGTTGACATGCTTAGGATTGCACTTTTGAATACTATCTTAAATACCTATAAAACATTTTGAAATCAACCCTTATATGAAACAATATAGCATGTTTTGACTAAAATCTTCCTGAATGAAGCAATTTAGTATTTTTTTCCTCCAAAGGGTTTGTCATGAATGTGTCAGGTTGCTTGATGGGCAATGAAAGGGAGATCACAAACCAAGAGAAGGACCTTTAAAAAATTACTTCAGAAAATTTGATTTGAAATGCTGCAAATAAAGGACAGTTAAATAAATAAAAATATCTTCTACCACCTGCATGTTATGGATATGAAGGCAGAAGTCAAAGCTTGGCTTCCAGTAGCAACCGCCCAGTAGTCTGGATGGCACTGACTGAAACCTCTCATTTCTTATGGTTTTGCTTTCCCTATTTCTATGTAACATTTGAACCATCTGTCAAGGGTGTATGTTCTGGCAGCACTTGTGCCAATGCTACCAGCTCATGCCTGGTACAACATATACTGTATAATCAGTGGCTCTTTCTAATTGGCCCTTTAACATGGATCGACTCTGCTGTTGTATATTATTTTATCAAGCCAAGCCATGCTGACTGCTGTCTGGCCAAACTATGAACTGTGGTTGATTTGTCTGTACAGTAAACATGACACCAAACAAGGCTGCTGTTTTTCAGAACGACTTCCTCTCTAACACACAATGAACTTGGTGTTCTGGATTCTTTGCAATGATAATTTCCACTGTTCTCTCTTATCCTTTAGGAAGTGTATGGTTCTTTATCATTTTACTACATGCCACCTTTCCTATTTATTATTATTTCTTAATTATCTGAATTATATTTTATAGAATTGTCACCTAATACATATTATTCAACAATTATATTATTCTATTATTCAGATTCAATCAATTCAGATGCGATGACTTCAAATCCATCTCCCCCCAGCCCCCCAAAAAGAATAAGATAAATCATCTTCAATTGGAGAAACCAAATCAGTAACAGAAAATCAGAACACTGAGGTTTGGCATAATTTCCCAGACAAAGATGATTTTATGTATAGTATTAGATAGGTTATAAGAAGCCCATGTAGAAAATGCTGGATCCATATGCTTGTTCTAATGTCAGCAGCAGAATGAACTTTGTCTTTGAACTTTGAACTTGCACTAACAAATCTTTGAACTTTTTTGCCCTTTATCTACAGCTGAGCCAAGCTTTGGATCTGATTTTCTTAATATGTTTTTATATGTTAAAATCTAATTCAAAATTCATTTTACAATAATCACCTATCTGGGACAGCATCACCTACCCTTTCCACTCATGGTCATTACATTACTATACTCTACACAGTATATGTTTTTGCCCTGGTATACAATTTCCTGCCATATTTAGTTAGTCTTCACTTGCATATTTTTGCAACCCCAATGCCTCTCTCAGTATTTCATGTTTTGGCCCTATGCGCATTCTCTGCTTCTTTCACTCCCTTCTTGTCAAAAACCCAGAGTTTTGTTTCACTTGGCATCTTAGCTATTTTTTCTAGACTTTACCTTTACATGAAGTATCCTTTCAGCTCTGGTTCATCGTGCTCATTTTTGCTCCATAATGCTGAAAGCCCTTGTAACCTTTCAAGGGAAGAAATTATGAGCACAATCCTAACTATGTCTACTCAGATGTAAGCCCCATTGTGTCCAATGGGTCTTACTCCCAGGAAAGTGTCTTTAGGATTGCAGCCTATGTCACCTTGTATTTTAAAAGATAACTATGCCTATGACTTCCACTTACTGCTTTTAAAGTATCTTATATAATTCAATTAATGTTGCATCTGTTATCAAAGGCCATGTGGCAGTCTCAGATCCAGACAGTCCACCAAGTATGTAGTAGAGACAGAATGCTAAACATAAAGGAATAGTTCTGTCTAGACAAAGTCTCTAAAGGCGGAGTCACATATCCAGCACTTGAGTACTCATCACCGTATTCTCATTTACCTTTCATAGACATAGATTTTATACTGGTGGAGCAGTGGAATCACAAGCATCCATCCCACTGAGGGCATGTTTTCTGGATTCTTTGGTTTATAGCCTTGCATTCTTTGCTACAGCAAATATACCCCCCTGGATTGCTTCCCCAAACTGGATCTTCTTTAATACTGGTGCTTCTGAGATTCCTTCCTGAGCAGGCTCAACCCATGTATATTAGAGATGCTGGGCATAGTGCTTTGTACTTAGAATCAGTAATATTCAATCTTTACTCCCTTTTGCTAGTTAGGTCTTGGAGCCAGGTTTTCTTGTTAGAAAGGTAGACAGTCACAGAAATAAAAAGGAAATGAGCCTGATAAAGCTTTATTGAAATGACTTCCAATGCTTTTCATCTTACAGCACTCTGACAAGCATGTCACTCTGACTTGTCAAAGCATGGATCAATGCAAGGGCACAGTGGAGGCTGGTCATGCAAATGTGATGTAAGGCACATGTGTAAGCTCCACCACCAGGCCAGCATCAGAGCTAACCCCAATGCCAATTGGAACTGTGGTAGTGCCAGGCCAACGCCAGTTCTCTGTAGTTTGCAGTCCATTTGGATTGCCAAGCAGCAGAGCGCTGAGGGGAGGATAGGGGGCAGGCAAAGATTTGGCAGGCAGCTCAGGATTGGACTTTTATTGAACTGGGCAAGGAGTCTGTCTTGGACATCCATGCGTGGGCCAGAATGATTCACATGTATATACATAATACATCATGTTATAATCTGAAATGGTTTCTGGTGCAGCCTGGGCTGGGGAAGAAGGACAAAGAGGTGCCAAGTGATGACTTCCTGAGAGGAGATATGCAGATGATATCCATTAGCTACATTAGCTACATTAGCTACATTGGGCCATTAGCTACAACTGGGTTCATCTGGTCTGATTGTGCTAGAAAGGACAGGAAAGGGTCAGCAGCTTCTAGGCATGGAAGATTCTCATTGGTTCCACACAGCTGGGTGGGCTGGGTGGACACCCAAGGGGTGGAGTAACACACCTTTGAAATCCTTCTTACTGGTCAGACTTTTGATTGACACCTAAGTGTCCTGAAATTTGTATAAGAATTACCTGAGGGCTCAGGCCATGTGGTGTGTGATTCCTTTGTGTAGAACTGGAAGAAAAACAGAAGTCTCTGGGAGAGCAGGATGGAGCCGATGGAACTGACCACCACTGGCATTAAGCCTGATGTAAGCCCACACGGATGCTGTGTTTTGTGTTGCTGCTTAATTAGGGAACTAAGTAGAAGGGCAGGAGGAAGTTGTTTGTTGTTTTTCAGTACTCTGAGATTTTCATGTGCTATTGCTTTTCACCTTACTTGTGTGATGATTTGGCTTTACAATAAATTTGATTTCTATCCTATAAGACTGTGGTTGTGTCACTACTTAAGGTAACCCCAAACAACGGACCCTTTACAGGGAGCAAGTGTGGAAATTTGACTGAGTGGAACCAGGAAGTGGTTCAAAGTCAACTTCAACTTGCATCTCCATGCCTCTGAGCAGGTGCAGAGTGCTAAGTGATAGACTCTGGCACTTAAAGAGGCCTTCTTGTGGTCCTCTGATTTAATGAGATGAGTATAGAGACCACTCGGTTCTGAACTGAAATCCAGTCAGGCTGGCACAGTGTCATTACAGTGGTACCTTACTTAATGTAGAAAAGTTAAAATTGGGCAGTTGGGAAGACGTGCTGGCCGGCAGCCCTTTTAAAAAGCTTCAGGGCTGCCTAGTGTGCCTGCCCCAACTGCCAACAAGTGTGCTTGTTAAGTGAAGCAACACTTGTCATGTGAAGCAGAATCCTAGAGAAATTTTTGCTTGTTATATGAATCACTTGTTAAGCGAGGCACTTGTTAAGCGAGGTACCACTGTAATGACTGTAATGAAAATTGTGTCCCTTACTGGTTAGGAAAACTCTGCTGGGGCAAATAATGGTTATTCTGTTCCTGCTAAATACTAGAGGAGTGCTACTTAGAAGTGCCTATATATCCAGTTGGCATAGATAACTGTATTATGAACTATGTATATGGAAATGAGAGCTGATTTATATTAACACCTGATGGTTTTATACAGTATCAGAATTACATCGCACTGGCTCTCAGAGCATTCAGTCACATGGGAAGGTTTTGAGTTAAGAAAATCCACTTTTTTGTTCCATTGTCTTTTGTGTTTTCATTTTCTGGTTACTTGGCCATAACGTTTGATAGAATACAGATATTTTAATGCAGTTTTTTTTCATTGCATTCTGCATTAAATTACCTTTCCAACAATATATAACATATTGGTATTAACCAGTGTCAAGCTCAGCTTCTTGCCCCCTAAAGCTTGTTGCCAGTGCAACATCCCCCTGCACCTCCACAGCTATGCCACTGCTTGTATTCCACAGTAGCGAGTACACATTTGTAGAAACCAGTGACATTCAGGTTTCTGGCATTTCAATAACTATATTTTCGTGTGTATTTATACACCCTATTCTGCTACCAGCCTGCTAAAGCTGTCTTTCATTGTCCTTTTCTAAAGCTAATATCCTTTTTGTTTCCCCCTGTGAGATAGGACTGTTTGTACGATATTCAAGCTTGCAACTTTTAGTAAATAATGTCAGTGTTATGGAAGTCTTAACTCTAACATGTGTCTTCATAGACTGATTCTAGATATAATTTCTCATTTAAACAGACTCAAATGATACTCTCTGCTTTGATCCTTTCTCTCACCATTCTATTAGGGGCACCATATCTTCAGGGCTTATAGTTTATAAAAAGGCAACCATATTTTATATGCCTTTGATCTTTAAACACAGCTTTGATTTTAAAGTTGTATTCAACACTTTCTCCATTAACCTTTGATTTAATTTTGGAATTAGAAGGACTGTGGCTATCCCAAAAGGCCAATTTGGAAATCTGTACTCACTGATTGACTACTTTTCTATTTTGACTCTTTTTATATGAAAATGTAGAAAAGTTAAAATAATTTTCACAATTCTTTCACTCTTATATGCTTTTAGGTATTATGCTGCCTAGGTTTGTTCATAGTGGACGTAAAAGTTAATATTTTTCTTATTATTACTACACTAGATACTGTAAGTTAGGATTGTCCAACCCTTCCCCCAATTCTTTGGCCCCATTTTCAACCCAGAAAAGTGGGAAGCTGTTTGGGAGATTCCAGGAATGGCATGGGCAAGTGGGGGTGAAACTGAACATTACTACTGAAGCTCCTCTAAGCAACCATTTCCCCCCTCAACTTCCTCTACTGTGCTGCATAGTGATGTCTTGTTCCTCTGCTAGGGACCTACCATATCCATTGGAGGTAATACTTCTTTTTTTCCTCTGGGTTTATGTGACATTTTTTATTACAATTTAGTAAACTGTTAAGCTAAATACTGACTTATGAAGGTAAAGGTGTCCCATGCAGGTTGTACTGCTAGTCGTGACCAACTATAGGGTGGACTGCTCATCCCCATTTCTAACCTTTTAGCGTCAGCACTGTCTAAAGACACCTCCATGGTCATGGGGCCGTGGTCATGGTTGCAGCTCACAGAATGCTGTTTTACCTTCCCATCAATGTGGTAGCTATTTATCTAATTGCACTTATGTGCTTTCAGACTGCTAGGTTGTCAGGAGCTGGGCTAAGGACTGGTGCTCACCTCGTGTTTTAGGACCCGGATCTCGAACGCTGGCTGTCCATTAACAGGCACAGTGTCTTAACCACTTGCACCACTATAGCCCATATATTGAACTATACTAATAATCAAAATCCCTTATTTGCTCAAAACTAATGCTCAGCCCAATTTTTGGAGACTAAGAGCACAATCCTAACCATGTCTACTCAAAAGTAAGCACCATTGTGTTCAGTGGATCTTACTCACAGGAAAGTGTCTCTAGGATTGCAGCCTAAATTTAACTGAAAAAGATGTGTGTTAGATGTGGAATGTATTTTGTTCTAGGGATTTTTTTGCCAGGGGGAAAATAGGTGCTACTAGATGGTGACCACAGGGAGGAGCTCCACTAGTAGCAAATTTTGTCTTCCCACTACAATTCACTGTCTCCCTCTCCATTCCTAAAAATGGACAGGTTTTTACCCCCCGCACTTCCCCAAATTCAATACACTGGAAAGGATTAAGGTGTTATTTATATAACCCAGTGGATTTCTATACCTTCAGATACCACTTTCCACTTGATTCACAGATGTGTTATGATCCACAGATGGGTCATGGACTCACAGCTTGAAAGTTGATGTAGAGGATTATGGGAGAATATACATCTATTTCATGCAAAATGCTGATCAATCCTGCTGAGGCTCTCCACCTCAGTTTGAACTCTGTTGTTGCTGCATCTTGCTGGAACCCTGGTGTTATATCAGAATATGGTTTTGAAGAGGTAGCTTTAGTCTGAGCAGATGAGAAGTCCTTGCTGCCTGCAAAGCGAGTCTAAGATCTGGCATAACTGCCATATCCAAGCCCTGCTTTGTGCTCCCTACCCTCCCATCCACAAACCCACAACCTATCTGCCCTCCCTGCGCCCTGAAACACTCCCTCCTGCCTCCTCCCCTGGACACTATACTGGCTTGCAGAGTCACAGGGCGGTGTAGCACATTTCTGCACCTTACAGCACTTTTAGGATGCCCAGAACCAGGGCAAGTGCTCTGGATTGCACTCTGAGTTATCAAAGATTTTTTGGAAGTGGATGTCTTCTTTAGTGCAGGATCTGCATTGGTGTAATTGTGATGCCTGAAAACACTGCCTATCTGGGATTATAAGAAAATAGCCAGATTGATTCCTGTAAATTCAAGAAACTACCTCTGAAGGTACGTATTTTCCACTGTCCCTTTCCATTTCCTGATTAACCTTTGAGCAAAAAGAATATGCTGGATACAACAGTCTACTTGTATAATTTTTCTTTGTCAGCTAATTGCCCATGTTGTTGTAACATCTGAGTAAGAGCACTTTTTCATGTGGGTGCTTCATTTTTAGCAGTGGGAGAGTATCTGGTCCTCCTCACCTCAGCAGTATCTTTCTAGTGGCTGCTGGTGTTCCTTTGCATCTTTTTAGATTACGAGCACTTTGTGGACAGAGAGCCATTAGTTATTTGATTTTCTCTGTAAACTTCTTTGTGAACTTTTCATTGAAAAGCCATAAATAAATACTGTTGTTGATGATGATCTGAGGACTAGAGACTTATCTTGCTGTTTCCCAACATCGCTGTCTAGGCAGCACAGTTCCCATTTTTTTCCATGCCACTTTGCCACAAGCTCATGGTTGAGCATGAAACATCCTTGTCCTGCTGGAAAGCATTCAACACTGAGAAGGCCCATCTTTATGCTGATAATACTAAAATATAAAATAATGCCAACAGCTGGTGCTACAAATGGCTTTTAAAAACGATGTTCATTCACTAAATTCCTCTTGCTACTTTTGACATGAAACACGCAGTCTCTAATTATTCTGATCAAGACGGTGAAATACAAAAACAAACTTTAATTGTGTTTAACAGATATTTAATCAGGATTCACTGAACTACAGATTAAAGCTGAAATTCATAAACCATAATTACCCGATTGTCGCAATCTTTTTGGTCCACATTCTGCTTCCGTCTGGGCGTCTGGCACTTTGCCCTGAATTTCTTTTAGTGTCTTCTCAGCTTCATTGCTGTTCATGTTTTCCAGCAGAGATTTAGCACAGATTACAAAATATCTGTTCTTGGCAACTTTATTGGCTATTTTTTTTCCTTGCAAAAGTTAATTTCTCTTCTCCTTTATCAAGAAATGCTGTAATGGGGATAATTCAGTTCTATCGTAGTATTATGGGGACAGCTCACCATACCAGCAATGTTAGGGTAGCCAACTGGTCTTGTTTCATGCCTTTATAAAGTACAGTAGTTGGGTATGCAGAAACAAAGCAGGTCAAGTTTTTCCTTTCACTCTTTCTCTCTGCCAGGAACATAAACCTCACAGGTTTAAACTACTGTGTATCAGGTACAGGAGTATACCTCATTGAATTCAGTGAGACATGTGCTAGTGAGTAGTTTAATACCTTTAAGAAAGATATATCTATCTCTTGATCAGTATTAGACACAAATAAATAGCAGGTTTTAACTACAATCATTTTAATTTTAATGTCCTTGAAGTCCGTTGTATGCAAACGGTTTTGCTGCAATAAAAGAGCTAAACTATAAAACGCCTGTGATCTTTGTCTTGGTTACCCTCATAATCCCAGATCAAAGATGTAATAATTCCACTTAGAATGCAGTCCTCGTTATGACAACTCAGAAGTATACCTACTATGTTAGAGACAATGGCCAGAAACGTATGCGTGGGATTTCAGCTCTAAGCAGCTACGAAACAGATGACTAAATCCCAAACTTCCCAGCAGCTGCTGAGTGCAGTGGCAACAAAATGGCTATCACTGCATCCTGCAGAGCCAGGGAGGCCAGCAATATTCTCAGAGAAGGAAGCCCCAATGCCTCACATTAGGTCTACTCATGTCTGCACCAACTGTTTTCCAGAGTAGGTAAGACAAACCTTTCATAGGGCTTTGGGATTTTCTTTGGGTATAGGATCTCAGTGTGGACCCTATAGTCCTATTATCATCAGTAGGGCTCACTCCTGTGGAAGGGGGCAGATTGCAGCCTGGGAGACCTGACTTAGGGTGCAATCCTAATCATGTCTACTCAAAAGTTAGCCCCATTGTGTTCAATGGAACTTACTCCCAGGAAAGTGTCTTTAGGATTGCAGCCTTAGTGCAGGTTAATTTGTTTTATTTTTCTTTATACAGTGGTACCTCAGTTCATGAACTTGATTCGTTTTATGACTCTGAATTGGTTGTGAACTGAATCAGTTTTCCCTATAGGGTACAATGTAAATTTGGTTAATCAGTTCTGAACCAATGGGGGGTGTTAAACCATAAAAATATGAAACAAAGTACAGTATAGTATGAAGAGAGTTAACACTAATCTTGGTTGAGATTACTTTTGACATGGAGGACAGGAAGGTGTTTGGGGAGAAGATTATTATTTGGAGGGAGAGTTCTCCTCCGTAAGGACATCAGGGACATCTCCTTCAGGGATTTCCTCTCTTCTTTGTCTCAGCTGCAGGGTCAACTTTGGTTCACAGCAAGTGTGCAGCACAGTTCACCCAAAAGCTTCACAGCAAGGGTGCACAGGTTACCCAAAACCCTTACAGAAAGGATGCACAGGTCGAGAGGAAGCCATGACCAGGTGACAGAGGAGTTCATCACCCGAGTTCACAGAGGCAAAATTTTGATGACATTTCTGTTCATGAAATTTCAAGTGTTCATGAAATTTCAAGTGTTCATGAACAGAGGCATTCATGAACCAACGCACCACTGTATTTTGTATTTTCTTTATTATTTTGTTTTATATTATAGTATTGAAATCATTTTTATAACTATTTTTGGGCTATGGAACGAATTGTCTGAATTTCCATTTTTTCTTATGGCAAAATTTGCTTTGATATACAAGCATTTTGGATTACAAGCACACTTCCAGAACAAGTCATGCTCATAAACCAATTTACCACAGTAGATAAAATATTTAAATTTTATTTTTTTTACATTTAATAACAGTTATTAAAAACTCCTCCCACAGCATTTTTTTCTGTTTTTTCTGGCTTCAAGACTTTTACCTTCACATTTAAACAACAGAGAAATTTCTATAAAGTATGAATATTGTTCTTCATTCAGACTGTTCCTCTGAAAACAGTTCACAGGCCTTTGAGATGCAAAATTGCTTATCTCTAACATAGCCAAGGTCCCCACTTGCTTCACTGCGAAAATCTATTTAGCTGTTTCTTCTTGGAATAATCTGTCCCTAGACTTAAAGCTTAGTGATTTTAAGTGCTTTATGTTAATGATAATGGTTAGTGCTGAGAACAGATGTACCTGGCTGTGGTGTGATCTACTCTACTAGGCTTTTAGGAGTGCTGTATTCATTCTGACTTAAAATTTTATGTCAATTTTCAAGGTGTGATGACTGCACTGGGTGTACTCAGTGTTTTTCCCTGATGTACGATACATCAGTCATGTGTGCATTTTTTTTCAATATGGAAATATCTGCAAAAACAAGTGAGTATTATTTTTCCTATTGAGTTGGTTGCTCAAAGTTTGATGACTGCTTGCATTCTCCCATGTAATGAAAAGTATGTTATTTATCAATGTACAGGCATATAGGGATATTTATTTCATACAAATATGAAATAAATTTTACTCAGAAATCAGCCTGGTTGAAGCATATGGGAGAAAAAAGAAAGAGAACAATTTGGCATCCATGTTTGTTTTGGCGACAAACATGGATGCCACCTGGAAAGCTGTTGCAAGCTCTGCTGAGTCCAAGAAAGCACCTGAGCCCCTACATAGAGACACAATCCTGGCAACTATGTCACTTCCTTTCTCTCTCCCTGCTCTTTAGGGTGCAATACAGAGGGTTCTCTGGGTTGTCACGATGCCCTAGTTTGAGAACAACTGCCTTACATGTTCGTAATAAACTTCTTCTCCACTACTAGCCTCTTCTTTATTTATTTAGTGTATGGCAATACATGGTTTAGTGATAAAATCAGATGTTAACATCCAGACCCCCATTCACTCAAGGACAGAGTGGTCCATATTGAAAAAAGTCAGACACTGGGTCAGTGTAGGCTCTTGAAGGACACTTGAACATAATGTAATGGATATTTTGTGGAGGAGCACCACAGTCATACTGAGGGGTAGATGCAAGACCCCACTTAAACAGTGAGTCCTAGCAGACACCATGCAGGGTACAGATCCTGTTCAGAGTTGACCAATTCTGGCGAGGTAGATCAAAGCCTGGCACCTTTTGTGTAGGGTCCTCTTTGTATCTGCCTGTAAACAGCCCATTTAGCTTTCCACTGATTGTTGATATTATTAAAGTTGTTGGAAAGCTGTTGTGCGAGTTCCAGAGAGGGCTTCCTGGATTTAAGCTTGCCAATTGATAGATGGGGAAAATCAGCATGCACAGGAAGACATGGGTTTCTCATAATTTTGTTGTACTCCTTCACTAAGGCATCCTGCCTTCTTAAAGCTGGTGGTGGCAGAAAATTGGGAGCCAGCAAGTAGGAGTAGATTTTATACACCCGCTTATGATCCTCATTGTGTGATTTAGTCTGGCATCGATCTTACTAGTGTGGCAGCTATTAAGCCATACAGGGGCACAGTATTCTGCTGTGGAATAGACCCACCCTAGTGCTGATATTCTGAGAGTAGAGGCTCAGGCTCCCCATCTTGGATCCTCTTAGTTTCTGGAGTATGTTGTTCCTGGTATTAATTTTTGCAGACATCTTCTCTAGGTGTTTTTTATAAGAGTCCGATCCAGAGTTACTCCAAGGTATTTGGGGTGAAAATTGTAAGTAAGTAATTTCAGGTAGACCTTTGGACCTGCATTGGCCAGTTTGTTGTTCAGATGGAAACAAGTAGTCACCATTTTGCTGATGTTAGGTGTGAGTTTCCAGTCAGCAAAGAATTTTCCCAAGGTCTTAAGGTCCTCAGTTAGGAGGCAGTCCAATACCTCCATGTTTTTATCTTGTGCTGCAAGAGCCAGGTCATCGCCACATCCAAATTTATGTCCTTTTGTAGCTGGCATATCTGAGATATAAAGACTGAATAGTGTGGATGCCATCACAGAAGCTTGTGGGAGGCCGTTGTTGAGTTTTCTTACCTTACTTACATTGTCCCCCCATTATGATCTGAAAGGATCTATCACTGAGCACCTAACCTCTAAAGAAGAGACATTCTAGAATTATGAATTAAACAGGATGGCTATGGGGACTCATAGCACAATCGTATGCATGTTTACTCAGAAGTCCCATAGTGTTCAGTGGGGCTTATTGTCTGGAAAGTATGCATATGATTTCAATAATACCCTGCTATCTTAGAATCCAGGCCTTATCCAGAATCAATGAAGTGTGCATGCTGCATCATCTTCTGTATAATCTTAAGGTTGATGTACCTTCTATCTCTGTATCAGAAGCCCATTCACCATTCCCTTTCCTAGCCCTTAAAATAAATCCTAAAAATATAGGAAGAAAGCTTTTGGAGAGCATCCAAAGGGACCCTGGAGGTAGTGATAGTGGCCACATGTACGAATTCCATTACAACATTCAGGCCTTCATCTTATAAGACTGAGTTGTCAAAAGCAAATGGAATTTTCTGTGAGCAGATGTAAAGGACTTTCAATTCTTCAACAATCACAATTTTAGTTAAATCAAGTTGACTACAATTTAACAATTTCCACAGATCAGCTGACTACAAGTCTGAGCAACTGTTTGTGGATATCAAAAACATCAAGTTAGAGAACTCAAATTACATTAGATAAGGTGCTAATCACACTGCGTATCTTAAAACATGTGACAAAGAAGAATCTTTCATGCAATCATAACTAGTTATTTAGCTTTTGGGCACTTGACAATGCTACCAGAAAACAAATTGTTCTTCAACAATCGCTGTACACTCAATTGCCCACCCAAAAACAGAAATGCAGGTGCTCAACCAAACTTTACAATATAAAACTGCTAACACTGCATCCAACCTGAATAAAATAATGATAAACAAATAAGATCCAGGAAGGTTAAAGCCCATGACTATTTAAACAAGTATGATATGAATAAGCTGGGAGGCATCTGGAAACAATACAAAACACATGGGACCATGAAAGACAAGTAAATTACTCTCTTGATCTACTAAGAGAAACTGAAGGTGTCAGTTCAGCTCTGATCAAAAGGCTTGGCTTTAGGCCAGAACATCACAGGTTCAACTTCATGCCAGCCTTTAGGCTCATCCCCAATGGTACTGTTGCATGGAATATGAGGATACATTATGACAATAGCAGCAGCATCCCTTGGATCAAAAATTCAGAGTGGATCCTCACCTTACTTTCTTATATTGCTGTGTAAAATAGGTATGTATCAGTAAATTTAACGTAGGGATTGCCATGGATACTTGTATTCTAATATATGAATTGGAGCAAAAATGTACATTCCAGTGCCATTAATTTATTCTTCTTTTTCAATGGAAAGGACTTGCTATGCACAACATTGTAATCTGAAAATCATCAAAATGTTCCCTGTGAAATCCAGAAATGCACTTAAATAATACATATGAATAACTGAGAACTCCTGGCATACTGAAACCAAAGGGGGGAAAAGATGAGCTATTAAAAAAGAGGTATATAAGCACAATTTTTTTTTGCTACCTTACGTACTGGATAGTGATCTGTAATGATCCTAAGGATGCACAGCCTATTTATAGCTCAGTCTTGAGCTTCCCAGCATCCACTGGAAAAGTGGTACCAAATTAGGGTGACCAGATGCCAAACCCAAAATTCCTGAACCCCAAGGCCAAAATTCCTACCCGCTTAAAAATTGCCAAAAATGTATTTTTTTGTTTTTATATTTTGGTTTTTTGGCCATAACTTTTGATAGGAAGGAGATATCTTTGCATTGGATTCTGCTCTTCAATACAAATCCAACGACATATGACATGATGGGGTACTGCACACCATCGCGAAGTTACAAAATGAAGCCAAAATGTAGGACAATGAAGCCAAAATGTAGGTCACCCGGACAGGAGGTGAAAAAACTGGACAAATCTGGGTTTTTCTGGTCATATGTTCACCCTGCACTAAAGCAGGTACCATTGTATTCAATGGGTGGTGGGAAGCAGCTGAAGAGCTGCTTCTTATGCTTAGGGAGGGGACTTTCACCCTACTGATGAAATGCTTTGAAATTCAAACTAAAATTTCTTTGGGATTCTGCCTTGTAAAACAAACTGTATTTTGTAAGACAAGTGGCTGAGGTAGAACCTCTCCTCCTACATGCAGTACCAGCCCCGTCCAGCAGAGGGACGCACAGGCAGCAGCATCCAAGGAGTCTGTATGTCTCAGCCACCATCAGGTAGGAGGAGAACCCCTCCTAGACCCCCTGTGGATCCCCTCAATAGAAAACTCTTCCTCCCAAGAACTCCCATATTCCTTCCCCCCCCCAAAGAAACCCCCTCCCTGCCTGGACCCCACTCCACCCCACTTTATGGTGAGTAAGCCACACTTTTGCATCCACACTTTCCTGTGAGTAAGCCCCACTGGATACAGTGGGACTTGATTCTGAGTAGACAGCATGGAATCTTGCCTCTTTTGCATCAAGGCAGAAGCTTTTGCTGCTGCAAACTGCCTATCTGGTTTGCATAGATAGATCTCACGCACAGAAGGTTCCTTGTTAAAGTTGCTCAAAAAGACACCAGTGATTTTTTTGTGAGAAAAACTGCTCACTTGGCCAGTTTTACTGTATGGTATATTACAGTGTTTTATTACAATAATTGTGTTCTGTATTACATTACAGTGTTTTTAAACTGATTACAGTGTTTTGTCATCCTTTTTACATACAGTTAGTATTTTTATATGATTGCTAGCAAAATGTGTCCACATTGCAGGAGTAAAATATTCTCCTGTGCACTATCCACCCTGTGTCCCATTTCCCCTTGTGCATCATCCCCCCCCCACGCGCAACATCCCTCCATGCTCATTAACCTCGAATGCGCAACATCCCATATGCACATAAACCCCAAATGCGCATCATCTCCCTATTGCGCACCACCACCCCCCATGCACACCAACCCCCCCTGCGCATCAATCCCTATAAGCATCCACCCCCCACCCAGTGCATCAGGCAGCATGGACCATATAGGCTGGATGTTGATCAATCAGTCTTCAACGTTAAGTATATAACAAAAACACGTTGCACCCCTTTTAACACCCTTAAACGTTAAACTTCTCAAACATCAGTTCTTGGTGGGTGTTGATGTCATAGAAGGAACACCCTCCCTGAATTTCATGCTTCTAGGTCCAGGGTTAGTTAGGGATTCTTTAACGGAAAGTATAGGGAAGAAAATCCATTGCGCCCCTTTTCACACCCGTCCAGCTGGAATTTTTGAAAACCGGTTCTTAGTAGGTGCCCTCCATCATTGAAGGAACACCCTCCCCAAATTTCACGGTTCTAAGTCCAACGGTTTTGGCGGGCCATTGATGAATCAGTGAGTGAGTCAGTGACTTTTCAATTTTATATACAATGGCACCTCATGTAACAAATTTAATTTGTTCCGGAGGCATGTTTGTTATGTAAAATATTCTTTATGTGAAGCTGATTTTCCCATGGGAAATAATGAAAACTCAGAAGATTGGTTTCACAACCCAAAAAATAATCATATAAATACATTAATTGGATGTAAAAATGATGACAGAACACTGGAATTGAATTCAAAACATGCATTCAGTGTGCATGATCTTATGAAGTCTACTTAGGCTGCAGTCCTAAAGACACTTTCCTGGGAGAAAGCCCCGTTTAACACAATGGAGCTTACTTCTGGGTAGACATGGTTGCAATCAAAAGACACTTTCAAAGTGTCTCCCCACTTTCATCCTCAGCCTCTCTCTCTCTCCTGCTCCCTTCTGGCTAGCCCTGAGCTGCTTTCCCGCTTCTCCACTGCTGTTCTCTTCCTCTGCCCAGCGGATGCCTGGCCACAGGAGGAACAGTGAGGAACAGTGTTGCTTTCGCTATGGGCAGGTGTGGTAGGCATCCCTGACGCTTTTTAAAAAGGCTGCCGGCCAGCGCGTCTGCCCCAACTGCCAACTAGTGTGCTTCTTACGTGAAACACAGTTTGTTATGTGAAGCAGAATCCTAGAGAAATTTTTGTTTGTTACGTGGAACATACTTTATGTGAGGCGTTTGTTCTGTAAAGGCACCACTGTATATAGATTTTTGGGTTGTGGAACCAATCGTCTGAGTTTCCATTATTTCCTATGGGAAAATCCGTTTTGGAAGAACACTTTGTAAGACAAACATGCTTCCGGAACGAATTAAGTTTGTCTTACAAGGCACCACTGTAATGCCATTCTCCAGCAGTAAAGAAAGTATAATCCCTAATTTCTCATCCTTTGTCTTCACTGTGCCACTGCACAGGAACCTGTGCTGTTCACACTTTTTTTCTTGTCCTTCCTACCTGTCTTAAGGTAGGCAGTGTAGCTGTCAACTTGTTATTTGCTGTCGTAACATGCCTCAGAACTAGGCTAGCAGAGACTTCATTTTCAATTAGAAACCCACCTCTATTACTCTGCATCTATCACCTCTCTTCTAAGAAAAATGAGTGAGCCTGTTATTTGAAGAAGCATTTTGTTATTAGTGGATCAGATATGGATGAAGAATATTATTACAACCATGTTTGTTATGTATGATTTACACTGTTTAACAGCATAGCATCTTACAATGTTCTTTAATTTTGTTATGCTTGGGGGAGGGGGTTGTTTGGTTTCAAGCATTTAGTCATGGTTGCTTGTGTTTTGAACTTTGAAAAAAATTAATACAAAGGAAATTAAAAAACAAAAAAATATATTTTCAAAATGATGTGGAAATCAAATCTATCCCTCAGTAATTTGATTTGTAGGAAATGGAGAGAAAAACATTACAAAACAGAATGCCTTGAAGTGCAGTGTAATTACTTACATGTGCAAACACTATTGTCTAGGTTTAGGCGTACAGTTAATAATAACAGCAATAATAATTCTATGCCCTTATATAGGGATGTTCATTCAAGGAGCTTGAGGCTCTTGGCAAACATTTGTTAATTAAGCCTACAAATGTACATGGAGAGGTACAGAGGTAATATCCCCTTTTAGAGATGAAATGCCGAGGGACTGCAGTTCAGGACCCAAGAATATACACTGAAATTAATGTCCGACAGAGATGAGCTCAGCTGCAAAGTATGGAAATGAAATGAACTTTCTCTGCATTGAGAATTTCTCCAAACTGGACAACTTGGAGCTATGAAGGGCACCACCCCAAATCTGAAATGTGGTTGAGTAATCTAGTGTTTACTGGGCACAACAAATACCTCAGTTATTATTGATGGGACTTTGGGGGCAACAAACAAATATCTACAATTCTGCCTGGAAGCAGTGTGAAACCAACTTCAGTCTGAAAGACGAAGCCCCAATTTGTATAATGGCAGACTAATTGTGCTTTTAGTGTTTTTGAAACATGAAACTCCCAGTCATCCGTACAGGCTGTGAATGGGTGCGCAAATATTTTGCACACTGCTCACTGAAATTTCAGACAGCTCCAGAAAATGACTTCATCTAATCACGTCTTTTTACTCTGAGGAAAAAAAAAACACCCTGTATTTCACTCCTTATCTTTGTTTCTTAAAACCATCTCTTCCTTTCTGATTGCAATACACTACTGTGTACTTTTTAACAACACTATAAGGAACACTCTGTATGGGGGGGGGGAGAATCCAATTATGTAGCCGAGGAAACCAAAATTCCATGACCACAACAAATTGTGCCAAATAAGCCAACACCCTTATATTTACTTATTCTACACAAATTTCTAAAAGGCGGTTTTCTAAAGCTCTTAGAGGTTTGGATCAATGAAACAGAGCCAGAGAGTAATATAAGTGGAATGCACAAGTGGAGATTATTGTCATATGACAAGTAACAGAAATGATTAAAAAATTGAGCTATAAGACCAGTTCATATGAAATGGGAACTCACTCTGACTTGCAGTTCTTGGGTCTCAAACCACCGACCTGCTGACCTGATCAACAAACACAACTTCAAAGCACTGAGCACTGCATGATGTTATCTGCTATTATGCTAGTAAACAGTTTAAACATTGTTGGCAAGCATGTTATCTATATATATAAAATTGAAAACTGACTGACTCACTCACTCATCAATGCCCAGCCAAAACCGCTGGGCCTAGAAGCATGAAATTTCGGGAGCCAGTCCCTTCCATGATGGATGGTTCAGAAATTCCAACTGGAAGGAGGTGAAAAGGGGCGCAACTCGTTTTCCTCCCTATACTTTTCATTGAGAATCCCTGAATGAGGGATGCTCTGCCCCAACCCCCAGACCTAGAAGCCTGAAATTCAGGGACAGTCTTCCTTCTGTGACATGAACACCCACCATGAACCAATGTTGAGAATTTTAACCCCTAAGGGGGTGAAAAGGGGTGCAACGTGTTTCTGTCCTATACTTAACATTGAAGATTGATCAACATCTAGCCAATTTGGTGCTCAATTTGGTATATAAAAATGATTACAAAACACCATAATATAATACAAAAAACTAATAAAGAATAAAGATAATACTGTAATAAAGAAAATACTGTACAGTACTAAAGTGTACTGTACCTTTGAAAACCTTCATGGCTGGTGTGAGGGAGACAAAAGAGAGGAGGAGGGATTTTATTATCACTAACGGAATCACTGCTCTCCATTGACTCAATGGAATTTTTGTCTTTTTGTGCAACTTTAACATTCCCCTGCTACTGGTGGGGGAACAACATTGGAACATTGATAAGAAACACCTTCCACACAAGAAACACCTTCCACATTGCCACACACAGATCTCACACAGAAAAACAGCCACACATACCTTCCACGCTGTCTCAGGTTGCTCCCCCTCCCACCCATGAGTTCCCTGGCCAGAGAAATCTGTTCCAAACTTTGCCCACGGCCCCACCATAGCTCAAGCTACACCCCAACCCCCTCTGTGATTTCCCTGACCATGGTAGCCTGTTCAAAGCTTCACCAGAAGTGCTTGTCTTCCAAGACTGTGCCCTTAAATCTAATCAAAATTTCTGAGAAAAGTTTGCTCTTAATCCAAAACACTTTTAATCCAAGTCACTCTAAAACCAACACACCGCTGTAGATGGTTATTCATTTGTAAGGAATTAAATTGAAAGTGCACAGGATCTGATTTGTCATCAGGATTCTGCACTGTTGACAATGTAACTAGAAAGTATGAGAAAGCAACCAAACTGCAGATGTAATGATCAATGATCTTTACATGTTCAGCTTTTTTATCTGAACAATAAAATTGTTGCAAATTCATGGTTATTGGGGCAATAGGAAGTACAGAGAGAAAAGAAAACGAGTTGATCGCTAGTAGATATGTGTTTCTAGAGGAATAGTGCAGGAGCACATTAAATTTACCATAAACAAGGAGTTTCATACCACATCACTGAGTGTTACTATAATTCATTTGTCATATAAATTATGTCCATAGGGAAGTCTCATAAAATTAATTAGGCCAGAGACAGGGGAAAAACAAATCAAAAACTTCTCAGAGCTACAACAAATACAGGTTCTAGACAGAGAAGCATCAACAAGATCAGTCGAAATACTCTTTCCAATCCCATGAGGCTGACATTCTCTTATATAGAAATATTTTCTGGCCTTATCAACTTGAAAAAAAATTATACTGGTTGCTCTCAAGGACGCAGTAATATTGAAATTTCAAAACTGAAAGCAAGACAGCCTTATATGAATTACAAATGGAATGCAAAAGAAAGGAAATATTTAAAAATGCAATGTGCCAGCTATGAGCTTTCTACAGAAAAGCTGATTTATCCCTCTGTTTTGTAAGTCCTGTCTCTGGTTTCATAAGTCTTGTCACCAATAACCCCCTATTCATACTTTAACCCAAAATATGCCAACACAGCAGGTAAAGGTTAGTTTCAAGAACTTAACTTTATGGGCAGCCTGATCCTACATTTCTAAAACATTTGCACCATCCAGGGAGCAAGTAGTGTCAGTGGGGAGGGCTGGCAGTGCCCCAATTATGCTACAGTTGGAACCCTGCCTGCCAGCAAAGTATAGATAAGTGTCAAGCACTTCTGGGCAAAAGGAATGGAATATCATGGGGTGGGATAGACCCGGGAGGGAGGTGGAACCAGCAGAACCTCCTCCACCAAATCCTATCTGCCAAGTCCCATCTCAGAAGCCCAAAATGGGGCTTCCTGAGTCTAATAACTGGTGCTTTAAAAAGCCTCCTTCAGCAGGCTGGGGTTTTAACTGGTGAGGGAAAGAATATACTCTTTGAAAAAATATCCAGTCTGCTTGCCTCCAGCACAGGATGCAGTGGCTACTATTTGGTGCAAGTACTCTTATGCTGGTTAGGATTGGACCATCAGACTTTTATATGTGGTTATTACCATCCTGGACTTTCTACTTCTTCCTTCTGATGTTGCCTCCCTCTCTGCACTTAAGTATATTGTAAACTTCTTATGCTTTTGTCACTGCAATGGTTTTCAACCTTTTTAATCTCATAGGACACTGACAAGGTACAATATCAGGCTTTTGACAACCGACAGGGCACACCATTCTTCCAGTGGAAGAGGGTGCTCACATCCCCCATTGGGCTTACTAATAAAATGGCACACCTGTGAACACTCGCAAACACCAGGACTCCACAGCACACTGGTTAACAACGGTTGTGTTACTATAAACCTCAGGCATCCCAGCACTTCAAGCACTACTTCCTTAATATTTCTGTCATAGCTCCAAATATACCTTGCCACATTTCAACATGTCCTGCAGTGCTAGGAATGACTTGGTCTAAAAAGAGAATTGAAATGACATATCAAATTTCATAAGATGCTGTGTGATGCAAACAAATTTTAACAGGCAGAATTTTCTCATTCTGCCAGACTCTCTCTTGGTTTCTGATCTAAACCCAGTTTGAACCCAACTCTCTTCAGTTGAACAGCTTTCCTACAGACCTGAAGTTTAAGGGTGCCAAGAGGTTCTAAGGGTACTGAAATGCCAGCTATTCAACTGCCTCCAACTGGAGATGGTAAAATATAGGTTGCCAAAACCTTTTCTATGATGAATCTACAAGAGGTGTAGCAACAAGACCTGGTATGAATTTTCACTTTTGGTTTTTGAGGAGGGAGAAGGGAGTGGGAAAGTACAATACCTCTTCAATGCAGCATTTCAGGCCAGCTGTAAAGAAAGGAAGTCTTCATTCCAGCCAACTTATTCCTTCTCTTGCAACATCGAAGAAAATATTCTAGCTGATGCTATTCTCCCACCCATCAAGCTACACAGAAGATATTTGGGAATAAAGAGGAAAAAGAGAGAGAGAGGGAAAAGTAAGAATCACTGTGAAACAGACAATGTGCATAAATTACTGCAATGATATATATTTCCTTCATGTGGTAAGAAATATTTCAATTTTTTAATATTTCACTAAAAATGTATGTAAACAATTTTAATATTGCTTGAATGCATTAATCAACACTTCCAATTTTCATACAATTAGAAAAAAACCTTGCCTACATAAAAAGAATCATCATAGAATTTATTTCATTTCATTGGTAAGTCACATTTTCTTTAAAAAACAAATAGCCAGTGTTATGACAGAGTAACAAAATCTACAGGTATGTGTCC
Source organism: Cryptoblepharus egeriae (assembly GCA_030015325.1). Lineage (NCBI taxonomy): Eukaryota > Metazoa > Chordata > Lepidosauria > Squamata > Scincidae > Cryptoblepharus > Cryptoblepharus egeriae. The sequence goes on from JAREYC010000005.1 coordinate 73,518,863, forward strand.
AAATGCAAATTTAACAAATTTTTCAGATTCCAAACCAATAAAGTCATATCAAAAGAAGACTGAATTATAAAAAGAATAAGAGGAACAAAAGTGACGAGAATAATTAAGAATAACCTATTACTTGAAAAATAATTGTTGTAATGCTATCCCTTACATCTCTTAGGGGAGAAAAGGATCCTATGTCCTTCCTTTAAGATTTTACTATGGGCAAGGGAAAACTTTGTACATATTAAGATTTTCAACAAACCATCTCCGAAATCTCAATCTTTGGCATGTTTTTGACTGCTTGACTAATTTTAATGATCAAAATAATGCAAATGTCTACTTTATATTCTACAAGGAATATTATTTACAGTCCTCAGAAAATACTTAATTCTGCTCTTCAGAAAAGAGGTGTGTTCTTTAAATAAATGTTTAATTTTTATCAACTTCTGTAGAAAGCCTTTGGGAAAATCTAACCACATGTGCCTATCACACCTCTTAGGAATGAACAGCTGCTAACACACAATAAATAGATGTATTGAAAAAATTTACACAATTGCCTTGCAATGTGTATAGAGCTTGAAGGATTTTTTTTTATTTCAGACTTTAAAAATATCATGGTTTCATGACTCTGCACAAAGGTCATCATAAAAGCAGTGCTGATTGCCGAAGGGTGCAATCCTGACTTAGGCCAGAGAGAATGGCCCACTAAGCCAGCCTAAGTAGACCATATCTTGAGCTGATATCTAGGCCAAATCCACAGGGCTAGGAGGCCTCTAAGTCTGGCCTAATTGCTGCTGAGGACTAAGTAAGTGGCACCTGGGGAGGGCTTACTCCTGAGGAGACCCCCCTCAAATCACACTGAACAAGGAACAGCTGTGGTGCCTGTAATATAAGGAAGCCCAGGAGTCTTGGCAAAGTAATAGCTGCAGCATGATATGATACTCTACCCTGTAATGTAGGGTAGGTATAAGGGATTGGCTGCTGGAGTGGGCTGTGGGAGTAGTGCTGTATCCTGAGGTTGAGGGGCAGGAGTGGTACTTAGGCTGGCCTAAGACTTAGAACTTTTTCTTTTTCTTCCGTTTTCACTCTGGCTTATCATGGGCCTCAGTGTGTCTACTCAGATTTGTGCCTGCTCCTGAAGTGGCCTAAGTCAGAGGGGCTGGGAGAGGGCATATCTGCCCTAGAAACAGGCCCTGGATATGGCCTAACTGCGCCGTACTAGACAAGAGAAAATCAAATAACTAATGGTTTAAAGAAGTTGATGTGTTCTCCCATTACATTTATATAGGAGAGCATAAATCAAAGGCTTTAAAAACTTCATCAGGTTTCTTATTAACTTAAGGACTGAAGAGTGGAATTATATTGATTAGCATGTTGCATATATATCCCCATATGTTAGCATTGCATACTATGGTCTAGATTCCAAAGAATAACATGTGTGTGCTTTGTTTTTTGCTCTTCTCCCCATACCATGAAAAAGGCTTAATTGTGGAAAGGGAGATGTTTTATTTATAGATCCATGATAGATTTTCCAAAACCTATTTAGAACACTTATCCACAGCTGCAGACATGTGGTTTCGAAACCACGTTTGCAGCTGTGGATAAGTATTCTAAATAGATTTTGGAAAATATATTATGTATTTATTAAAAAAATACATCCCTTTTGTATAATTAAGGTTATTTCATGGCATGGGGGAGGAACACAAACTAACATGGTCTATTCAGCCTAGTCCAACTCAATTTACATTCAATTTCAGTAAGAAATTATGAAGAGCAACAATCCAAATTTTGCACAACAGTTATTTGACAAAGAAAGAAATTATGGACTTCATACAAGTCTTTCAGTCCAGTTGCAAAACACCACACAATTTACAGCCCAATCCAGGACACCTGTGGACCTGAAATGGCTGCCATGGTATTCTGAACACTGCAAGCTATCACTTGCAACTCCTCAGAAGAAATGGACATTCATCCTCTTTCCCCAAGTAAAGGAAGTATCCCTGCAACTGGACTACTTAATTCTGCAACAACCCTTCAGTTAATGTAGACTCAAGAGCTGTGTAGCGCTGAGAGACCCTACATCAGTGTTTCTCAAAGTGGGGGTCGAGACCCCATTGGGGGTCACCTAGAGCTTTCCTGGGGGTCACCTAAAGATCCTGGTGCAGGGGGCCAGGTCAGGCTTGCCTGTAGCTGCACACATACTGGGGCTGACTGACAGACTCAGGGCCCAATCCTATGCATGCCTACTCTGAAATAAATCCCATTATAGTCAGGGGGACCTTTACTTCCAGGCAAATATGGATAGGACTGCAGCCTCAGGGCACAATCCTATGCATGCCTACTCTGAAATAAATCCCATTGTGTTCAGTGTGTGCATAGAACACACATTTCATTTGTAACAGTGAAAATACATCCTGCATATCAGATATTTACATTACAATTCATAACAGTAGCAATATTACAGTTATAAAGTCGCAACTAAAATAATTTTATGGTTGGGAGTCCCCACAACATGAAGAACTTATAAAGGGGTCACGGTGTTAGGAAGAATGAGAACCACTGGCCTACATGGAGGCAGTATATCTGGCAGAACTTAGTGTCACTAGTCCCATGGCCTCCCACAACCCTTTCTCCCCTATTATGCCTCCTCTTCTGGCATTTTGTGGTTGCACATCTACATCTATCTATGCACATGGATACATGCGCACACATACACCCATCATAACCTATGATGGTCCCCTCTTCCTGGAATAGAAATACAGCAATCGAGAAAGCAAGCTTATTTCTGAAGATAGTTATTATTTATTACATTTTTCTTAGCAGCAGCTCTATTAAATATAGCATTTTCCCACAACTTTGCTTCCTACCTGAAAGCTAATATTATTATCTCTAGTTTCTTATATTATTCTGGAAGAAACAGAAGGATAAATCATATGTCTTATACAGAGAGAGAGTGAGAGAGAGAGAGAGAGAGAGAGAGAGAGAGAGAGAGAGAGAGATATGGGGGAGGGGAGAGGGGGAGAGAGAAAGAATCATAGAGTTGGAAGGGACCTAGTAGGTCATGGAAGGGACCTAGTAGGACCTGCAGCAGAAAACCCTCCTAGAGCATCCCCGACAGGTGCTCGTCAAGCCTCTGTTTGAAGATCCTTAGTGAGAGAGAGTCCACCACCTCCCTTGGTAATCTGTTCCACTGCCAAACCGCCCTCACTGTCAGGAATTTTTTCCAGATATCCAACCGGAATCTCCTTTCTTGCAGTTTGTACCTATTGGTTCTAGTTCCAATCCACTGGTTCTGGAACCCATTGGTTCTAGACAGAGGAACACACACACACACACACACACACACACACACACACACACACAGGCTTCTAAATTACATAATTATATCCGGGTAATCAATTTATATAAGAAGAAATTTAAGCTGAAAAATAATAAGGGTCCTGTTAGTTGGCTATTGTTACAGTTTCACATGTGAGCAGAGCTCCATTCTGCAACAGGGCTTTCCAACTTCCTTCCCCCTTGTGAGGTACCTTATAGTTGTCACAAAGCCATATTAGAGAATCAGAGGATGCTCTAGAATTGTGTTGAATATGTCATGGCAAATTACTGCAGAAGAAGATTATTCTTTGCAGAAGAAGCACCAACACAAGAAGTCCACTGGACTCTAGACACTGTTATGTAGTATTTATATATCACTTTAAATGTCTTATACAGTATAACCATCTTGTAAATTGAGCCATATTACAGGTTGTGTTTTTGTGTGTGTGTGTGTGTGTGTGTGTGTGTGTGTGTGTGTGTGTGAGAGAGAGAGAGAGAGAGAGAGAGAGAGTGTATGAGAGACAGAGAGCACAGTGCTAATCTGAGAAATCAGCAGTCTTCCAGCTCATGCTTTTAGCAATAGCACTATCGCAACTCTCATATTTTCAACATTTTATTTTCAAAGTGCTTTGTATCATCCATGTTTCCACTATTACAGATAAAAGTAATTTGACATAATTTTGGGAATGGTGCCCCATATTAAGGTTTTACACACAAGGGAGCCATGGCTGACCACTTTTTCCTAACACTGTATGGTGCACAATTCATTCAACTACATCCAGTGACTGCTATCAGAGACAGAAAACCAGGCCTTTCATTTGATAAAACTAGATTCAACCTCTCCCCAAACAATGCAATTCTGTGTTGAAAAAAGTTGAACTACAGTATAAAGTTAAATAAATGTGAGCACAACATCATTCTTATCATCCTGTTTGATAACAGATTCTCTGCAGGATAGAGATTTGCTTGAACTCCATCAAACAACAGCCTAGAAGACAGAAAGGGAACAGAAGGCAGAAAGGTAAAGTTATCTTCTAAGTGTTTTGTTTCTAAAGTGTTGCCAGTCATAAAGGGACTTGACGTGGTAATATCTGTTCATTCAGACACTTACAGACATGCTAAGAGCATGACGGCTAGCAGGCGCTGCATTTAAGTGCTGTTACTGAGGCCCCCAAATATTGACGGAGTGCCAGACTCTAAGAAACTATTGATGTACGCAGCTGGCCTCTGCTCCAGACACCTATCAGACAGAATCTTTAAATGTCACAGATTAATGAATTTTCATGAAACTGAGTGTGTGTGTGTGTTCTAGTGGGAAACAAAAAGCAAGATTCAAAACAATTTCACAGATTTCACACTGAAGTATGCTTTTCCGTTTAAAAAACTTCATAGGCTCACAGATTTACAAATCTGTAAAAATACAGACTCATAATAAATAAATACTGTAAGTGTAAGAACCATTTTATCATCTAATTATTTTTAATCCAAGAAGAGAATTTAAAAAGTATTGTCTTTTGCAGCATTTGGCTATCTGATTCAGAAAAAAAATCAAAAGAAAAATAATTAAAGACAAAATAAAATGACTGATTTGAGCAGAGAGCAGCCCTCCGATGCTGGCAGAATGCCAGCTAAGCCCTCCACCCAACAATGAGACAACCAATGGGACTAAAAAAACTCCATGGTCTCAATGGATGGAAAGGCCAGGCAAAATTGCCCACACATGCTTGGTGGCAAGTGAATCAGAATAAAAGGAAAAACCATGTATTGTATTATGAAGAAATAACTTTTTTGTAGAGTTCCAATTTCAGAAGGTATTGTTGAAATTTTACTTCCAATGCTGAGTATGTTGTCTATCTAGCCCCAGCATTCAGTTTTAGTATGCAGTAAAGTTTTAAAAATCTTTGGAATGAAATAATGCAAAATACACAAAGGAATGAATTTGCAAACCATTGAGTGAAGAGCTCTTGATGACAAAAACTTGAAGAGATTAAAAAAGATTCAATCTTATAGGAATCAACTCTCAGGGACACATCATTTATTGATGACACTTGATAACAAAAGAAGGGATTAAAAAGCTTCAGCCCAATAGGAATCAATTGTCAGGGATATTACACTATATCTACTTGGAAAACACTTAATTCCAGGAAAACATATGAAACCCATATACATACTGCTACATATGACAATTGTGTGAGCACATGGGGGGACAGCCTTATTTTGAGGGAGAGGGGGAGAGATGGAAGTATTTTCTCAGTTCATTCATTCATTGTATTTTTACTCCATCTTTCTCCCCAAAGGGCACCCACAGCATGTGTGCCCTTTGTTCATATGTAAACTGCTTACCTAGGGATACTATTATCACAATAAAATCTATCTAATTTTCATGTGTTTTCTTAAAGAGGAGCATTTTCTGTGTATAAGAAAAGTTATAATGCCACAACATTGCATGACTCTATCCTACATTTTGACTGAATGTGATGACAGCAGGAGCAGTGTAATCCTATCTTGTGCTGGAGGAGGCAAGCCATTGTTCCTGTGATGCACCCTGCACAAGTTTCGGGCTGCCACTGTATTACTGTGAGGCAAGAGAAATGTTTTCACCTTACCCATGGAGTGTTGCAGCAGTCCCAGTGGGTCTACTCAGGTGGTGACTCAACACTGAGTCCCACTGGGACTGCTGCAATATTCCTTGGGTATGGGGAAAATATTTCTCTGAGCAGAGCAGCCTCTAGCATGGGTGCTGCCCGAAGAAGCAGGTTAGGATCTGGCATATTGTTGGGTCCCAGACCCACCTGTCTCCCCACCTTCCCACCCTCCTTGTATCCACCTTCCTTCTTCCATTCTGGAATGCCTTCCTCTCATCTACTCCTTCCCCTTCCCCACCAACTTCAAACCGTCACTGGCTGAGATCGGTTACCACATCTTACCCCTTTCCCTGTTCCCGTGTTGACACGGAGAGTCCAGTGTTTATCCATGCATCAGTCTGTCTGAATTGCGGCATGGGCTTGTTTTATGGCACTTTCGCAACACTTGTGAGCTGGTACAAGGGACTTGTGCCATCTAGAGAGTGCCCAAGGATTGTATCCTGATTCATTTCTGTACTCCTTAAACTCTTTTGAAAAGCATCACTTGATACTTAGTGCTAGTAATTATACATTTCCTTCAAACCAACTGTTGACCTGCATAGATGTTTAGGGAAGCGCAAGATGTCCCGTCCCCCCCAAAAAAATCCATCTTGCAAGATATCTGTGAAGTGCAATTTCAGCTGATCCTGACATGAACAAAAGTATCTGCATTATAGACAATGAAGAAAGATACAGGTTCAGTTAGCCATGCTGCTGACTATGAACAGCAATTATATAATTGCACAACCAGAATAGGTGTTTTTTCTGTTTAAATACTGTAAATGTTTACATTAAGTGTGTGGCCGTAATAAATGCCAACTTCTTCTGAACCTCTTCTTTATGGAAAAAAAAATCAAATCCGCATAAATTCTCTTCAGTGGCCTGTGGGCACTGCATGATTCAGTGATTATGACTGACATTAATTTTAAAGACAAAAGGTGTCATGGGTGACATTCCAACAGAGTTTATTTCTAGATGATCTTGTTGGTTGAATAGTTTTAAGAGATTAGTTTTTCTTTCTTTACAATGTCAGGAGACAAACATGAGATGTTTTTAACATGTTTTTAGAAGCAAAACAAAATTTTTAGTTTTAAATTACTCTCTTCTGCATCTTCCTGAGCATTTCTGATGTAATCAACAGCTTAGAATTCACAAATATGGCAGCAAATCTCCCTTTCATAGCTGAATACACATTTTCCACAATTAATTTCAGTAAATTCCTCAGAGACACTTCAGCCACCATGCCATATCTTACAGACAATGATGAGGTTTGGTTGGATCTTGATAAAGCTGTAAAAGGCAATTTAAGAAACTCAGGTGTGATTGTTCCTTTTCAAAAAGATCTGATGTACATAAAGCACCTTTCTTCCTCCACTGATGATCAGAAGGATTCAAAAACAGAATCTTACTCTTCCTATGACTGCTTCCACTTGAGCTAAAAGTTAAAGTAATCATGTCTGCAGTTTCTGACTACTGGATTGCTTCTTTTTAGCTTCATTCAAGGGAGTTAACATAGGAAGGCTACTTTAAATCTAGGAAGAGGTTTTAACAATAAATAGAGTAGCTTTGTCTTTCAAGAACTAACTACATTCCAGGTGGATCTTCTCATAGTCTGGACACATTTTGGCAGTTGTGTCCTCCCACATCAACAAGAATTTCAGAGCTGGCTTCTTGGCTACCACTCAGAGCTGTGCTCTGCTCAGCTTGTCAAGGTCTTGTTCTTCTGGTGATCACAAACAGGCAACCTTCAGATTATACGTATCTTCAGGCATGATGGCAGCTCAATCATCTAGTTAAAATCCACAGTCCTTCCTGACCTTTAGATCCTACTCCACCATAACCTCCCCATTTCTTTCAATAGCCCCATTTCTCTTGTCCCTAAGCTTCATTGCCCTAGAGCAGTGGTGGCAAACCAATGGCATGCATGCCCGTATGGGCACTCAGAACCCTCTCTGCTGGCACATGGCAGAGAGCTCCACACATGCGCATTGGGCCAGGAGTGCTCCGAGCTCAGTGTGCATGTTCCGGGCATGCGCACCGGGTACAAGAGCACTCTTCTCCAAAGAGGAGCACCCTGTTTGTCTTCAGAGCAGAGAGTGCCGGCATCCAGTACACATGCCTGGAATTCTGGGCATGTACAATAGGGTCAGGACGCTCTCTTAGCCCAATGGACATGCCTGGAGTTCCAGGCATGCACACTGGGCACCGGTACCATCAGTCAGCACTTAGTGTGGAAAAGGCTAGCAATCACTGCCCTGGAGTAGTTGCTGTGAACATTCTATGATGGATCTTTGCACCTACGCAGTTACAGCACAGTATTTGTACATATAGCAGCACAACCAATGCCTAAACTACCTCACATGTAATAAGCCCTCAATGTTTGTTTCTTGTTTTCTAATGTAAGATTTTAAATTCTGGGATTTCATATTGCTACAGGCAAAAGGAAGAAACATTTTGCCAAGCAAGGAATTCTATTTATATACTGTGCCTCCCCTCACTTTTTTTAAAAATTAAGGTGAAACAGTTCAATGGAAGAACATCTTTGATTATAGAAAAGTCCCAAGTTCAATTCCAAACATTTCCAAGGTAAGTTATAAAAATATGCCTTTTTGCAACCTTGGAGAGCTGCTACTAATTCTGTGTCAACAATACTGAAATTGACAGACCAATAATCTTGACTCAGGATGGCAGCTTGTTATGTTCCTTTTGATTCTGAAGGAATCACTTTAATGGCCTTTTGCTCCTTTTTCTTCCACACCCTCTCTTCCCTTTTTACCTCCAACAGCTTAACAGAGATGTATTTTCAAAACTGCTACCATCAAATGATAACAGCACTAAGCCAGATCTTTTCTGGTGTCTGAACTGTGCTCTGCCTGGTTCTCTCTTGCAGATGGGTGTGACACTTCATTTCCTATGTGCAACAACAAGAAAGATCTATCACAGAGGACATCTGCAATGATCTTTGTCATCACAAGTGTTTCATGTATACCTAGGCAACACAGTTATGTTTGCATAAAAGAAGCTGCACAGGATGGGATTTTTTGATGGCTTTGAATAGAAGCTTATGCATTCATCCTATCTCCCAACTGCAAGATGCACAGTGCAATCCAAATGGTACAGGCAGGCTTGCTTTCCTGTACTGCATCCAGTGGTAATTTGGGGCTACTGCTGTGCTACTGTGGGCAAGGGAAAAAAATTTCGTTTATCATTGGTAACACAGCAGTAGCCCCAATGGGTCTACTCAGATATGTCACACCAAAATCAGTGCCACAAATCTGAACAGAACAGAGCAGGGTGGAGCTGCTCAGAAGTGTTGTGTCCAAGCCCCACCTCTCATTCTCTGGCCATCCACCCACAGTTCTGCCCACTGCCTATCCTCCCCCTGTCTCGAGATGACACCCATCCACCTCCTCCCTGCCTTCCCTCAGTCTTCCCCCACAACTGCGCTGGCTGAAACTGGCCAGCACAATTTATTGGCCTCCAGGACCTGCAATGGTGTGGGGAGCCCAGCACAATTCCCTGCTACTTCCCTCACAGACATTTTTATGTCACATTTGTGATATTCCTGGCCTTGTGTCGGCTCAAGTGGACACTTAGTATTATGCCCACAATGGTGAATGGAAATAGTAAATATGATGGATCACAATTAACAATCCTGTTATACAACAGTGCTCAGTATATGTATCTTCAGCATTGTGTTTGTCTAAAAATTCCATTGGTAGAGATCTCTGGTCTCCTAACACTGGACATCAATCAGTGCTACATTTTAAGAAGAAGTCAAGGAGAATTGCTGCTCAGGATATTTCCAATTATCTGTGCATAGAGAGGCAGAAAAAAGAAACAGATACAGAATAATACAAATTAGATTTCAAAGGGGCCTCCTAAGTCAGAAGCCAACCTCCTTCACCCCAGTGCAGGATTTTCCCTTCCACAGCCTAATCTCTTTGTTGTGTCTGTCCTCATCAATGAGACCATTCATTCCCCATAATCAGCTTTGATTAGAGTTACATCACATCAATCTCTTCCCTTTTCTTTTCTGTTTTGCCTGTAGAAGGACTGGAATCAGCTTCTACACACCCCTCCTTGTTAAAAGCAGCACCTCTCTTACTGACTTACTGCTCTTTCAATCAAAAGGGCAAGAGGAAACAGTTGGGAATCATTCCTCCCCCTTTTTTGAGAAACTGCACAAATGTCAACTTCCTAAGAGGATGTTTGGCATAACTGAGTTCAGTCGTGCAATGTACAAAGTCGGAATGATCAAAAGTTTGAAGGGCTGCCCAATGCTAAAGAGGAGGGAAAAAAGGAAAGTGGGATCCCTTCTGTAGTTTTAAAGAGCACACAAGCTGCCTGTCTCCACCAGAAATGCTGCTTCTATTAATCTGAAATCTGGGAACCAAATTCAGCCCTAGCTCCCAGTTTATGCAATATCAGGGACTATTTTGATTCCAGCTATTTAACCAGATATATAAGTTTTTTTTTTCATTTTACACAGATGTTTCTTTTTCATACATCTTTAAATGTCTGCTATTATACATGACTTCTAATTTTTAAAATACAAATCACACACAGAAAGAATAGGCTTGGTAATTGCCTTTATATGCACTGAGCCTTTATGTTCTGAAGGATGGTTATTATGAAGCATGCACACATGTACATTATTCAGTTTTGTTGGGATTGTCTTTTAGATATTCTGAATTGCAAGTTTCAATGAAAATGGTTTTTAGAGTGTTTTCCATTAAAAATAAACTATAGCTAAATAGCATTTCCCAGTACCTATGTTTTACCACAAGATAATGGATTTTAAAGTTAGTATGACCTACAGTATTTGGCTGCACTCCAACACCTATTAACTTTTTTAATTCTGTAGAGGTCAGTGAGAGTTACCCACACATTACAGACAGCAGGATTGCACCCTTTAGTATTATACATCAAACAGGAGACATTATTAAATGACTTATTTCTAGGAATTTTACAATATTTATTAAACATTTATTTTATTTAGGGCAAAATCCAGAGTAACTATGGGGAGTCCTTGCTCTGGTATAAGAACAATTTACTCTGGATTCCAATATGAATTTCCCATAGGTAAATTACTAGGAGATGCAGTAACTATGGGTGCAAATAATGTCTCTTATGTGCTCCTGTAGTTACTCTGGATTTGGGGGTATGTTTGTCTATATTGCTTTGGCATCCTTCAGTCTCGAAAGACTATGGTATCGTGCTCTGATTGGAGGTCCTGAAACAACATCAATAAAAAAGAGTCATTGACTGACTCATTTACTGACTGACTCACTTATTTGTCAACTCAGCCAAAACTACCGGTCCCACAGCATGAAATCTGGGAAATTTCCTTCTGTGATGTAGGCATCCAATAATTTTTGGAAATTAAAACTGGAAGAGGGTGAAAGGAAGCGCAAGGTGATTCATCCCTATACTTAACACTGAAGAATCTCTGACTTATCAACACCCAGACAAATCCCCTGGCCCTAGAAGCATGAAATCTGAGGAGGGTATTCCTTCCATGATATATGCACACACTAAGAAACAGTTTTTAGAAATTTAATCCCTATGGGGGTGAAAAGGAGTGAAACATTTTTGTTCCTATACTGTATGTAACATTGAAAACTCACTGATCAACAGCCAGCCCCAATACCTGGGCCTAGAAGCATGAAATTTTGGGAGTGTATTCCTTCTGTGATGGACAGACCCACTGAGAACCAATTTGGTGCATAGTGGTTGCCTGCTGGTGTCTAGTGCCTGACAGGGAGGCTCGATAGGGATACCTGGTGGTGTCCAGTTGTTCCCAATGCCTGCTGCTGCCTAGTGGTGCTCAGTGTCTGCTAGGGATCTGCACCAGGTGGTGCCCGGTGGTGCCTGGTGCTCAATGTCTGCTGCCTGGCAGGAATGCCCAGTGCTGCCCATTGCCCACTTGGGGTACCTAGTGGTACCTTGTGACCACAGCCCAGATTGGTAGGTGTGCCCAGTGATACCAACTGCTCAATGTTATCTAGTGGTCCCTCCTGCCCACTGGTGTTTGTTGGAGCACAGTGCCTGGTGGTGCCCAGTACAGATGCCTGGTGATGCCCACTGCCTGGTGGGGCCTGCTGCCCAATAGGCCCAGTGGTGCCTGCTGCCTGTTGGTGCCCAGTAATGCCTGCTGCCTGGTTTTGTCTGGTGGTACCCCCTGCACAGTGGTACCCACTGATACCTGCTGCACAATGATGCCTAATGTCCACTGGTGCCTGCTGCTCACTACACATTGGTTCCCCTTGGTCCCCGCTGCCTGATGGTGTTTGGTGCCCACTGACAACCATTGTTCCCCACCACTGCCCCCTGATGAACTCCAATTCCCAGTGCCTCTTGGTGCCCAGTGGTGCCCATTATCCACCAGTGCTGCTGCCGGGTGCTTGACACCCGGTGACAGTGCCCAGCAGTACCTGGGGCTCACAAATACAGTATTCTTGAAATTTTACTCTCACAAAATAAGTAAACTCTACTACAGATATATTGTATGTATCTAATACATAGGGCTAGACCAAAACATGAGAGCTCCAAAACATGCTTTTCTCATACAAAAAAGCTCTCCAATCTTCTCCGAGTCTCTGACTGGGGTTTTCTGCATTACATCTGGCCTCCCAACCCAGATGTCATCACTAATTACTTTGTATATCCAGTCAGTGGACACTGTCAAGTGGTATAGCTGAAAATAAAAGTTGAGCAACACTAGTATATTAGTGATTAGACCAAAAAACAATTTTTCACACAGTTTGCTGTTTCTTTTAAACCACATTTAAACATCACAAAAATTCTCTGCTACTTTGCTCTGAAATATAGCAGTCCACTGGACAAAGTATTAATATTTGTATTAATATTTTTATTCTTATATTAATACTTTGTATTAATACTGTGGTTTGTATTTAAAAAGTAGATCAACAATTAACTTTTGTGCATTACCACTTCTCCGCAACCCCCTGTAATACTGGAATAAAAATTACCTACTTTGACCATGCTGGAGCTAAAACTATACCTGCTGTATGCCCTATGTTCAAGGAATTGTTGAATCTAGAATCGCTGTTGTTGTAAGACTTCTTTTCAAGCTGCCACACATTTTCTGTTGCTCAGATGTCAAGACTTTAATGTGTGACCTGCTATGTCATTGGCTTTTTCCTATTTTTAAGCTATTTATACTATTCTCATGCTTTGAAATAAATTTCTGAAAGACTTGTCAGCTGAAACATGCAAAACACCACCTGATAAAAGGCTGAAAGTGTTACATGAAAAGCCAGAGTTTTTTGGGGTTGTTATCATGAGAATATCACCATTTAATTTTAAGAAGCATTTGAAAATCAAGCAATGATTCTGAAGATCCCAGTATGTGCTCTCTGAAGCTTTCAACAAAACAGATGCACTAATTTTAAAATTGTAGAAATCGCAGTCTAAAAGTTTTTCTTAATCGTATTTGTTTTATCACATTGTGGAATTTCTGTAGAGGGCAAGAGATCATCTGCTACTGTTTCACCACAGTAAAACTATCTCTTATATAGTATCCATTTCCCACCTTGCACTCCAAATAAACATGTTCCTAATCTGCAAGTACCTGCCATAATTCTGGTTCTAATTTTTTTATTATACATTTCGTGTTTAAAGCTTTACCAACTAATTGCATATTTTAACCCTGCCTATATACAAGAAGACTCAGGAAGACTAGCGGAGATAGGAGAACCCATGTATGATTGTTTACTATGTGAACGGGAAGATACCAGCCAGTCACCAGGCTAAATGTACTATCTCCATGAGTCTGTCTGCTTGCTCTTAATGCTCTAGTACAGGGGTCTCCAAAGTTTTTGGTCAAAGAGCCACATAAAATATCTGGTATAGTGTCAAAAGCCAGATGAAATATTTTAAATGTAAAACTTAAATACCTTAGCAATGGATTAATGAATAAATGGAATCCAATTTCCAGGATTTCTGAAAGCACCAACACACAGCACAGAAATATAGAACACATTTAATAGGACCCCATTCCATACCATCACAGCTTTCAGCTGGGTTTGTTCAACTAGTTCAGAGAATCTTAGGGAACTAGAAGCTAGCCACCAGCCAGATAGAGGCTTGCTGCGGGCTATATCTGGCCCTCAGGCCAAGGTTTGGTACTATAAACCCCTGCTCTAGTACAGCATGATAAAATGATCAGGAAATAGCTCTGGTAGTTTGATTATGGCTACAATCCAGAGTAACTATGGGAGCACGTTAAGAGACATTACATACACCTGTAGTTACTGCCTCACCTCGTGAAAACCTGTAGGAAATTCATATTGCAATCCAGAGTAACTTGTTCTTACACTGGAGCAAGGACTCCCCGTCGTTACTCTAGATTGCGCCCTATATCTATAATTCCCACATAGTAGAAGCACAGATGCAGGAAATAAATTTTTCTTTTGACCTTCTACATTTAACATGTTGCAAACATGAAATTCAAACACACTTTTCTTAGTATGATGGCTCATTATCGTTATCTTCTTCTATATATATAAAAATGAAGTCACTCACTGACTCACTGATTCATTGATTCACTCATCAACACCCAACCAAAACTGCTGGGCCTAGAAGCATGAAATTTGGGGTGGGTGTTCCTTCCATGACAAAGGGAGTCACTAAGAACCGGTTTTCGAAAATTCCAACCGGAAGGAGATGAAATAGGGCGCAACACGTTTTCCTGCCTATACTTTGCATTGAGGAATTGGTGACTGAGGGATGCTTTGCCCCAACCCCTGGACCTAGAAGCATGAAATTCAGGGAGGGTTTTGCTTCTGTCACATGAACGTTCACCAAGAATCAATGTGGAGAAATTTAACTGTTAAGGGGCTGAAAAGGGGTGCAATGTGTTTTTGTCCTATACTTAACATTGAAGCCAATATGTTCCCTGCTGCCTGATGCATTGGAGGGATGTTGTTCAAAGGGAGGGGTTACACTGGGGAGGGTGCTGTGCATGGGGGGTTGTCGTGCATGGGGATGTTGCGCATGGGTTTTTGCGCATAAGGAGATGATGCACATGGGGGACTGATGCACATGGGGATAGTTGCGCTTGGGGGGGTTGATACTCATGGGGGATGTTGTGCATGGGTGGATTTTGCACATGGGGGGATTAATGCTCATGGGGGATGGATGCGTCATCGGGAGATGGCATATGGGGGAATTTAACTCCAGCACCATGGGTACACTTTTTGCTAGTATTTCTATAAAGAGCTTCAGTTGAGGTGCCAAGATGTAGTGTCTTATTTAGTCATGCAGCAAGTGTGCTGAAGAAGTGAACTCTTCAGATTTATTCTGAAACAGCAAATGATCAACAATAATTACAGTTTCACATGTAACTTCATAAAAACAATCTTGGTTACCTCTTAAAATAAAAATATATAGATAAACTAAGGCACAGTTTTTCATTCATGTAGAATGGCCCAATTATAATATTTTCAATGAAAAGTTTTCTTTTACACGGTGTGTATGTGCATATGGTGTTTATAAACTGTCTTTTAACATTTAGATATTTTATTCATTTTTCCACATGGTACAAGTAATACACATAGCACTGTTGGAAAGAAAGCAATCAAATAACAGAGCTTTTATTTAAGAAACTCAAATGACAGAGGGTTGCACCAGCAGAATGTTAGGGAGCACAAGGCAAGAACTGTTAAGCAATGCAGAATCTTAGGAGGAGAGCTTCTTACTTCCCAGGATAATGCATTGCTTTCCATTTAAAAAAACACAGAAACCAGTTTTATCTTCAACACATAAATATGGTTTATAGAAACTACATATTCATTATAGAATTATGTCTTGGCCACAATAGTACTTGTTTCAGGACAAAGGCCAGGGGAATGAAGGGCAATAATGTGACCTTGACTTCTTCTGCCCTTTCTAATTGTCTAAAAATACAATTGAATGCATGCAATAATAAGAAGGCAATTACCATGCAAAAGACATAACAGATAAACCAGCTCTGCCCCATTATCATTATTTTTTCCTGGGAGAGGAGATAATTCAATCCAGTGTTTAATCCTGGAGCACCTGGACACAGAATTATCATAGCCAAGCTATTGCTGGTATTATGCATGTTGCATAACATCCTCCCATTTTTAAGAAGTTCAGTTCTGGTCACTGTGGCTACAAACTGGACCATATACACTGTGCGCAATTTTTCTTGAATATTAGTTCACACAAAAGTCACCAGAGATAATAGCTAAAGGCCTAATCCTATCCAACATTCCTGCACAGATGCAGTAAAGCCATATTGGTATCTGCTGCTTCGAGAGGGAGGGGGCACAGACCTCCTCAAGGTAAGGGAACATTACATTGTCCCCTTACATTGGGACTGCTATCCAGATATATCAGCAAAGGAAAGTTGGTTAGGACTTGGCCCTAAATCATTCAACATGGTAAATACACACAAAGGGCACAATCCAGAGTAACAACGGGAGCACATAAGAGACATTACGTGCACCCGTAGTTACTGCACCACCTAGTGAAAACCTATGGGAAATTCATGTTGCAATCCAGAGTAACTTGTTCTTACTCCGGAGCAAGGACTCCCCATAGTTACTCTGGATTTCACCCAAAGTGAACTGAGTGCTTTCCATATATGGGGGAGAAGAGTGCTTGAATGTACTTGTGGAAGCTATAGAGTTCTGTTTTCAGCCCTTCTGTATTCCCAGTTCAGCAGTGGTTCTCAAACTGGATACTGCAACACCACAGCCAGAAAGCCCTTGGCTCTGCCCCCTTAAGAGGCTAGAAGGCAGCAACATGTTTGCCAGGATCTCATCACCATGGAGGGCTATGCTGGACTCACCTCAGCATGCAGCAGCTTCCTCGAAGAGCAGGAGCCCCAACACTAGCCTCCACAGAACACCCCATGTTGTGAAGGGGGTGAAAGTTGTTATTGCGACCCACTTCCAGTTTTGAAATAAACTAAAAGTGGGTTGTGATTGAAACTTTCACTTCTTCTGCAACTTAGAAGGTCCTCTGGGAGGCTGCTGCAGGCTGGAGCGAGTCCAGTAAAGCCATGCGACCCTACATAGAGACACATGCAATCCTGATGATAATGTCACTGCTTTTTTCTTCCCTCGCACAAATAGTTACTCTCCCTGAGAGTCTGATAACCACTGCAACACATAATTCTGTATTGGGAGGGGAGATCAGTGGATTGGGTCTGGGAACAGAGGGTTCTGAAGCTTCTTCTGGACCCTCTCCTGAAGTGCAGGTCCAAGTTGACTCTCCTCCTGCTATGCTGTGGCAGATGATTCTGGGATATAATTGTTCCCTTAGAGGAGATCTCTGCAACTGCCCCCTGGATGTAACAGCTGCCATTTTGGAGTCATTGCATCAGTGGGGTGAAAAAAAAGGATAGGAGTGGTACATGTAATAGTCTTTTCTCTGCCAAAAGCTCACTACTGCAGCATGATTTAGAGCGAAACTACATGTTACATCAAGTGTGTCACCAGCCTTTGGGTACTCAGTTCCCCTCTTCAACAATTTTCAATCTGGATAATGACATGGAACTGCCCTCACCATGGTTCCAAACTGATGGGAAAAACGTAAAAGGGTATAAACTGAATAAAAAAAGCAGGCTTCTGTCAGTCTTGAGAAACTATGGTATCGTGCTCAGTGCTGCATACGCTGCATGCGAAGCACGAAAGCCTGGGTTAGATTGTTATGGAGAATAGGCTGTTACCCAAGCAGCAAATCCCCCCTCTCCATGCCACTGAATTAGTCCAATGGAAAGGCAGAGATGATACGATTAGATCCAGCTGGCATTGCAGAGCTGGGCTAAGGACAGGAGCTCACCCTGTCTTGTGGGGCCAACCCGGGTCTCGAACCCTGGCCTGCTAGTTAAAAGGCACAGAATCTTAACCACGTGTGCCACCCTCAGCCCTTATAAACTGAATACTGCAGTCTTAATATGGACCAACACCCTCCTATGTATCTTGTATTTAGACAATTTCATCACTAGACATCAGGAAAGGCAGGAATTTACTTACCAGAAAATGTCCTTTTCTGAGAGGAGAGGAAAAGGGCCACTCATAAGGAATGGGTTTGCCCCGCCTCCTGTCAGTCAGGGCCGGAACAAGTCTTAAATCTCCTTCCGGTGCGGGGCATCCCTTCCCCAGTCTGGATACCAGAGTCCGAAGAGGAAGTCGACACCACCGACCATATCAATATCCAGGAATCCACACGTGGAGAAAACATCAGAATAGAAAAAACGAGCCAGAAGAACTAACAAACAAAGTTAAGTTTGTGGAAGAACAAGGTAAGGAGAGGACAGCCACTCCTCCAAAACAGAACCCACTGGCCTGCCATGAACCTCATAAAACTGCAACCCAAACTATCAACTGTAATGCGAGAAGGACTGCGTCTCCGGTGAGGTGGGCCTGAGTGGCCCTTTTCCTCTCCTCTCAGAAAAGGACATTTTCTGGTAAGTAAATTCCTGCCTTCTCTGGAGGAGTCGGAAAAGGGCCACTCATAAGGAATGGGATATATCAGAGCCTTGCACACCGGGTGGGGGAGATGCAGTCAATCTCATTTAGATACCACAGATTGCAGTACTCGGCGACCAAATGCGGCCTCAGCGGATGCCGCTTGGTCCACCTTGTAATGCTTGATAAAAGTGTCTGCCGAGGACCAGACTGCTGCCCTGCAAATTGCCTCAAGGGAGGCAGTCCCCTCAAAAGCTGCCGAAGCCACTGCTCCCCTCGTTGAATGGGCAGTAATGCCCTTAGGGGCCTCTCTACCCACAGCCTTATAAGCTTCCATAATGGCCATCTTTACCCATCGAGATAATGATGACACCGAGGCCCACTTCCCCTTGGAAGCTCTCCCAAAAAGAACGAACAGTGCCTCAGACCTCCTGAACTCCTTGGTCCTCTCTAGATAGTAGCTCAAGGCTCTCTTAACATCAAGAGAGTGCCATGCTCTCTCCCTTGATGTTTTAGGTTTGGGGCATAGGGTTGGTAGTACTAACTCCTGACTTCTATGGAAAACAGAGTTAACCTTCGGGATAAACGAAGGATCCAGTCTAAGGACTACCCTGTCCTCCTGAAAGATACAAAGGTTAGAGTTAGTGGATAGTGCCCCAAGTTCAGACACACGCCTAGCTGACATGATTGCAACTAGAAAAACAACTTTGAGGGTCATATATCTGACAGGAACAGAACCCAGGGGCTCGAAAGGTTTACCCATCAAGGCCTTGAGGACTAGGTGAAGGTCCCAAGTTGGGAAGCGATGAATCACCGGGGGATTAATGAGCTTCAACCCCTTGAGGAAACGCTTGAGATCTGGGTGAGACGAAAGAGGCCCGAATTTCCTCGGCCCCAGGACCGAACTAAGGGGTGGCCAACTGCCTTTTGATGGTGTTTGTAGTTAGTCCCTTGTATACGCCATCCTGCAGAAAATCCAGTATATGACGGATTCTTGGATTTCTGACCGAAACACTCTTCTCTGAACACCACAATACAAATCTCTGCCAGGTTCTAGCGTAGTTACGGTTGGTGGACGGTCGGCGAGAAGCCAGAAGCGTGTTCAGCACCTTGTCTGAATATCCTCTCCGCTTGAGGCTGAGCCGTTCAAACGCCAGGCTGTCAACTTGAAGAGACCTGGGTTTGGATGTAGAAGAGGGCCCTGCTTCAGGATGTCGGGCCGGGGAGGGAGCCTGATTGGAGGTGCCACCGACAAGTTGACAAGAGTCGGATACCATGGCCGTCTCGGCCAATCTGGGGCGATCAGAATCAGATCGGCTTTGAATCTTTTCAGTCGCTGAAGAACCGCCGGGATCAAGGGAAAAGGCGGAAAAGCATATAGTAGGACTGGAGGCCACGGAATTACTAAGGCGTTCACTCCCACTGCTGTGGGGTGAGGCACCCTGGAGACAAAGGCTGGCACCTGCGCATTCCTGTGTGATGCAAATAGGTCTATCTCAGGCTTGCCCAGTAATGCTGTGATGGCCGAGAACACCTGTGGATGCAGACCCCATTCGCCTTCGTCCAGGGATTGCCTGCTTAGCCAGTCTGCCTCCGTATTCAGGCCTCCCGGCAGGTGTTCCGCCTTCAACGAGGCTAGATTGTTCTCCACCCAGGAGAAAAGGAGCAATGATTCCTTCATCATCCCCGATGATCTTGTCCCCCCTTGACGATTCACATAAGCTTTGGCAGTTACGTTGTCCATCTGGGCCAGTACATGTGCACCAGGCAGAAGATCCTGAAAATGAAGCAGTGCCAGGCGTATGGCTCTGAGCTCCAGCCTGTTGATGGAGAAAAGTTTTTCTTTGGAGGACCACGAGCCCTGTGCCAGGTGGGACTGCAGATGGGCTCCCCACCCTAAGAGGCTGGCATCTGTAGTGAGGACCTGCCGTTCCGGAAGGTCCAGGCTGATTCCAAATTCCATTCTGACTGGGTCCAACCACCATTCCAGAGATTGTAATACCGAATTCGGAAGGGTCACCATTCGGTGAGCTCTTCTCTCTATGTGGTGAGCGAATGGCCGTAACAGGGTCTGGAGCGGTCTGAGATGAAACCTGGACCAGGGCACTACATCCTGGCAGGAGACCATCAATCAAAGGGGGGACGCCAATGTCATCAGTGGAACAGAAGTCGATTCCCGAACCTGAAGGAGAACTGACCGGAGTTTCATTCTGCGCTCCGGCGAGAGGAAAAGGTAGAATATGTTCGTTCAAATGAGCAGCCCCAAATGGATCAGGGACTGGGTCGGAACCAAAACACTCTTGGGTTTGTTGATCACAAAGCCGTGATGTTCTAGGGTCTCGACCACTTTGTTGAGATGCTCGCAGGCTCGAACAGAGGATGAAGCGGCAACAAGGATGTCGTCCAAGTACGGGAAGACGCGGATGCCCTGTGTCCTGAGGTTGGCTACCAAGGCCAGGAGCAGCTTCGTGAACACCCTCGGCGCCGCCGAGAGACCGAAAGGCAGGGCTCGATATTGATAGTGGTGTGACCCGTACGCGAAGCGAAGGAACCTCCGATGAGATGGGCGTATTGGCACATGAAGATATGCCTCCGACAAGTCTATGGAGGCTAGAAAATCGCCCTTGTCCAAGGCCGCTGTAATCGTTCGCCAGGTCTCCATCTTGAAGCGTCTCTTCAAGGTAAACTGGTTCAACCACTTCAAGTCTAGGATCATCCGCATCTCCCCGTTGCGCTTCGGAACAAGGAAAACAATGGAATAAACTCCCTTGCCCTTCTGAAGGACCGGT
This sequence comes from Cryptoblepharus egeriae, assembly GCA_030015325.1. Classification (NCBI taxonomy): domain Eukaryota; kingdom Metazoa; phylum Chordata; class Lepidosauria; order Squamata; family Scincidae; genus Cryptoblepharus; species Cryptoblepharus egeriae. The sequence continues at coordinate 73,540,046 of JAREYC010000005.1, forward strand.
ACTTGCTCTGTAGCCTGAATATCTAGCAGGTGTTGGATCGCCTGGAGTTTCTGATGATGTTTTTGGGGGTCTCTCGAGACTGGAACTCGCCAGAATCTATTTGGAGGACGACGTCGAAACTCTATCGCGTACCCCTGGGACACTGTCCTGAGGACCCAGGTATCTGAAGTAGATCCCTGCCAGCAGGGAGCGTAGGCCAGGAGACGAGCCCCAATAACGCTGTGTCCTGGCCCAGGCTTGGCGTCAGGCTGTTCTTGTGTTCTTGCCTCCTTTTCGTGGAAATTGTCCCTTGTTTGACTGGTTGAAAGAGTTTGACTTGGTTCTAGGGAGGACGCTTGCATTGGTCCAGTGAGATCGAAACTGTGTCCCCGAGGGCTCTCTGTAACGAGGTCTGGAAGGACGAAAGGAAGACTGCCTTTGTTTAGGGGCCTCCTTCTTACCGGGAGGAAGGATCTTCCGCTTGTCCTTGGATTCAACTAGGATAGGCTCCAAGGCCTTGCCGAAGAGTTTCTTACCCTCGAAGGGTAAATTTATCAATTTTGAATGAGATCCCGCCTCGCCCGACCAGGATCGGAGCCACAGGGCCCTGCGGGTGGAAACATTAGATGACATGGCCCGCGCTGAAAAACGCATCGCATCAAGTGAGGAATCGGCTGCAAAAGCTGATGCCAAGGCGATATTCTTTAGTGTACTTCTGAATTCTTTGGGCAGTCTCTTGTTTCTGGCCGCCTTTTGTGCCCAGATGAATGCCGCACGGGCCATGACAGAGTTCACCGAAGCCGCTCTGAAAGAGTATGATAACTCAAAATTACGCTTGAGAAACGTCTCCATGCGACGATCAGTGGGATGCTTGGGCAGGATATCGCTGTCCACGGGGACTGAGGACGAGGCCAAGGCTGCCACAGGGGAATCTACCACAGGAACCTCGAGGAGCTCCATTTGCTTCTCCGGCAGCGTGTACAACTTGTCTGCAACACGTGAGCCAGAAACCTTGGAATGTGCATGCCATTCCTGGGAGAAAACGGACTTAAATGGCTTGGGGAAAGGAATGACAGTCTGTTGGGCCTCAGCCTTGGGAAAAGCCTCGGCCCTGTCCTGATCGGAGTCCGAATCGATGGTGGCTGACCTGCGCAAGGTTAGACATCTTGCAGAGCAATCCACCACTGCTTCAAGAAGTTCAGAGGGAAAAAGACGAGCACTCTTGCGAGGCTCCTCCGCCTCCGTGCCTGCTTGCTGTTCCTCATCAGACGCAGAAGAGGCCGACGCTGAAGACGCTGAGGATGATGAGGAAGGGTGACGCCGCTTGTGATGAGTCTTGGACGCCTTGTGCCTGCGTTTAGAATGCTCTAAATGTTTCGTCTTGCGCACCTTCTTACGTGGGGAAGACTGCACCGAAACATCGGAAACGGATGAGCCGGGAGTGGATGGAGTAGGTGAGCGTGCTCTGCGTTGTCTAGAGGAAGTTCTGCCCGAAGTGGCCTCTAGGACCGCAGATTTGACTAGAGCTGGCAAAGTTGCCGCCACTGCAGAGTCTAGTGCATCCTTGAAAGACGCCATCACCGGATCGAGGCCCTGAGCCAGTGTGGGTATGGGCGCCTGAGGGGTTCCTGATCCTGTCAGACTAGAGACCCCTAGTCCTGCCTCCATTGCCTTATCTCCTCCCTCCTGTGCCATTCCTGCAGAAGCCTAAGAAGTAGCTGAAAAAAGGCTGTTTATTTAATTTTTTTTAAACAAACAATTCCTCCCCCTTCCAAGCCTCAGCCCCCTCTCCCTGTCAAGGCCAGGCCTTGTTACTCACTGTGGTGAAGATGGGACCCCAAAATGCCGCCACCGAATAGGGCGCGAAAAAACTCTCAGGCAAGATGGCGGCCACCAGTTGAGAGGGCGCTCACAGCCTCCGGAGGCCACTGGGTATGGAGGGAGGTGGCCTGCTGACCAGGTCGGAGCCCTGCGGAGCCGCTGAAGCCGCAGGATGCCGCGCGGCAGGAGGGAGAGCCCGCGGAGGCGCCTGTGTGGAAGGCGCAAGTAGCGGGCAGGCGCGGTGCGGCGTGCTGGAGGGAGAGCCGGCAGAGGCGCCTGAGGAGGGGGCGCGACCTGGTGTGCTGGCTGGATCGGCTGTGGGAGGCAGGAGCAGCCCCGCCCTGTACCCAGCCCCGGCGATGGTAAGCACCACGGAGCGAGGGGAACAACACCCGGGGGTGTCCCCAACCAGCGCGGGCCTGACAGGTGGCGGGGAGACCAGGCAGTCCGAGAGGGCTCAGCGCAGGGCGGCCCAAGCTATGCTGGTCTGGAAAGGAAGGAGGAGGAGGCCCTGGAGGACCCCTCCGACCAATTACCCCCTGTAGAGAGCAGATCCCGGGGGGGGGAGTCCCAATCACCAGTCCTTGAAAGATAGGGAGAGAGAAAGAGGAGCTCTAGGAGGAAGGAAGGATGAAGGAGGAGTAGAATGAGAAGGAGATTAGCTGTGCTCTCTGGAGCACAGCCAACCACGACCCTACTCTGAAGGAGTCAGAGCCGGACTGGGGAAGGGATGCCCCGCACCGGAAGGAGATTTAAGACTTGTTCTGGCCCTGACTGACAGGAGGCGGGGCAAACCCATTCCTTATGAGTGGCCCTTTTCCGACTCCTCCAGAGAATAATGCAACTCCTGGCAATGAAGGAGCGACATGGTGAGACTTTATGCAATGTAAAGTCACTTGGACTGTTTAAACTGGCTTCTGGATTACCCATGAAGTCTTTAGAGTGCTACGGAAGCGCCCCCCCCCCCCCCAAAAAGTAAGCACACTATAGAAAGACACCAGTCTCCAAGTCTCAACTTGTTCCTGATAAAAACTTTCAATCACTTTGGAACACATGTGACTTCAATCCATATGAGTCACCAAAAATGCATGCTTGGCAATGTAAGTCACTGAGCACAATCTAAACCAATTTTCCAGCTCTGGGGAAACGGTAATGAAACTCTATCCTTACAATTCAGAGTAACTACGGGAGCACATAAGAGACATTATGTGTACCGGTAGTTACTGCACCACCTAGTGAAAATCTATGGGAAATTCATATTGCAATCCAGAGTAAATTGTTCTTACGTTGGAGAAAGGACTCCCCATGGTTACTCTGGATTGCACCCTATGTCTACTCAAAAGTAAGCCCCTTTGTGTTCAATGGGTCTTACTCCGAGGAAAGTGTCTTTAGGATTGAAGCCAAAGTAAATACAACATCTAAATGGAATTACAGCCTTCTGAAATGAAGCAGATTATCTTTTCTTCACTGTATAATATACACGGCAAGGAAAAATGGCTATACGTAGGGCAGTTCACTAAGGCAGAGTTTATCCTAAGAATGTTCTCCTACTATGTGATTAGGCTTGTTGTTTTCAGGATAACGCATCTGATGACTCAGGGTATGCTTGATACCCATGTTTTAGTGAACTCAGACATGTGCCCTGAACTACTCTGGGCAATTCACTGCCACAAGCCTTCAGCAATACAGTTTCTCTGTAATTTGCACTGACTTTGTTTTGCCAGCAGCACAAACCCACGCTAGGCACAGCAACACATACATATAACAGAAAATCCTGCAACATGCAGAGAGGAAAATACAGGCAAATAATGCACCTGTGGGGATATCGTATTAGATGCATTTATAAGTCTTATTTTGTGGCACTGGTCATTAACGCACCTGATGATCTCCTGAACAGGAGATTTTCAGGGGAGTTTCAAAAGCAGCTTGCAGTGCAGTATGGAGAGTTGGTGGGGGGGAAGAGAAAGGAGTTCTGTGGGGCACACTCAAGCATAAGCACATTTCTGCTCTCTGGGCTGTGGCCTGATGGATCTGGAGCATGTGGCTAGTGTAGGGTGAGATGGTGCGAAACACAAAACACCCTTGGGAGACATAAAATAAACTTTCAAAGATGACATTAACACATATCCTGTAAGTCTGTTGTGTGTTTCTGATTTTGCACATGTTTATCATCATGTATAAATTTTCATCAAGCTGTCTCTAAGCATAGACACACTTGTGGAAAGTCTTTAAAACCTCTCTGTACACTGACACTCCAAGGAATCATGTGTAAACTTGATGAGATGTTGTTTTGTTATGCTAGTAATATAGTTTGGACAAAAGACATCTCCAAGTATGCAACTAAATATAGTGGAAACTGCCACTATATATAGGGTTAAAGAGAAGTAGGAAACTTAATCAGAGAGAGCTATATAAACATAGAGTGAAATGTTGCCAGCTTCTAAAATCTAACCACTAAACTAGACTGCAATAACTAGATTATAAGAACAAAGGCATTAACAAGGGATCAGATAACAAGATAATGGGGGGACTTGCACTCCCTCCCCCCAAAAAAACACATCTCCTTAAGATGTTAAGCTTAATAACATAGAGTAACAGAGAATGAATATCCATAGAAGATTAAAAGAAAAAGGCAGTAATTTTGAGTCACAAATTTCTTGGTCGAAGATACAGAGTGTAAGATACCAAAGGATGATCTACAACAAGGGTCCTCAACCCCTGGTCTGTGACCCAGTGCCAATCCACAGCACCTCAGCAGCTGCAGCAGCCCCTGAGTGGCCATGCCACACCAAAACCAAGGGCTGGAGCCCAGCTGCCTACAGACAGAAGAGTCCTGCCGGCCCTGGAATAAAGCAGGCATGCACAGCCCAGCAACAAGGCTGCATGTACCCAGCTCGTTCCAGTCCAAAGAATACTAGGCATGCACAGCCTAATATGCTGGTCTATGGAAAAAAACTGTTTCTCATGGAACTGGTCTGTGGTTTCAGAAATGTTGAAGACCACTGATCCACAACAATGGCTCTAGCAGCTAGACCCAGACAACTTATGCCCCTTGATACCACCCTCTTTTTGTATACTGTGTTGCCAATTAAATTATGGCAAGGGAGAAATAGCCAGAATACCTGGAGAATACCTAGAGAATCAAGCAAAGTTTAGCTGGGGTCAGAACGTTGTGGGGGAGCAGGTTTTGGGCTCCTATCTGTCTCCAAAGTTTATATACACATTGGGGAGGCAACCTATGTAAGACCTCCAGATCCACACCCACCTGGTTTATCTCTTTGGGACTGTACCTTTCCTTTTCTCACAGGGTCAGAGCAGAGACAAGGAGGTATTTATAGCACTCTACTCCTCCTCGGACTCAGGTTCTTTTCCATCCTCAATGGATTCTAAAACAAACTCATTTGATACAGAAGGCTGGAGTCAGCATTCATGGTGTCTGCTGAGAACCAGATGTGACATCATTAAGCAGAAAGAGGCACCATTAGATGATCAGAAATAAGCACTTTGCTCTCGATATATAAACTCATTAGCTGCAATTGACCAAAGAGAAAATGTGTAATCTTGTTCCTGTTTTCAAGATATGAGAGAGCCAAATTATCATATAAAGAAAAGCCAATTAAAATGAGAGGCACATTTGGCCTGCAGGATGTTTGACATCCCTGTTCTGGATCCTCCCATCCAGCTAGTCTCCAACCAGCTTTTTCTCATCCCTGACCCTTCTTCTTATTCTTCTGGCCTTCATTAGACTTTCCCTTTTTCTTGGTCTTTAACCTCCTCACCTAGGAGGTGAGCAGGATTCAAGGGACACACCACGCTACAGATGTTTGCAGATATGCTTCACTCAAGGTTGACAGCACACATTTTGGCCTTTTCTGGCCTCTTTTGGCTTACACCATGTCCTGTGCCTGCCAGGAAGGCTGCTCCAGAAAGGCTAAGTCTAGCCCTGGATAGCTGGCAATATGTAACTTTAACAATAAGATCTCAGGGTAATTGCTAAACTAGTGTACAAAAAACCAAAAGGGCTCAAATGAACAAAATTGTACAATAACGATGATGTACACATAATGTAGAAAATCTGAAACCAATACATGCCATGCTTAGAAATTACTGAGGGAAAAGATAGATGTGAAACATTTTAAATTTGGTGGAAATGTCTTTCAAGATAAAAAAGTTTCATAAATAAGTTTTCAGCGTAGTGAAAGTGTGCATAAATATCTTCCATCATATTTAAAATGTTATTTCTGTTTCCAAGTTACAGATTGTATAATCCAAAAGATAAAAAAATCATTAATCATAAAATGCCATAGTGGAAATCCTAGACTACATACCTATCCCCATTAGAAAAAGGAGGCATTTTATTTGCAAGTTATACTACATTGTCCCATGTATCTTTTGTATACAACTCTACATGGTGGAGGAGAATCTCCGGAATTTCCCTGGAGACCCTCTCAACACTCACAAAGCATTTTTTCATGCTTGGGTTTTTCATAAAATTAGTATTCGTATGTCATATTGGAAAGTTCACATCAATAAAAATGTTGTATACTATTCATAATTAGTTTACTGTTTCCTGTTCAGGAATAGGGCATAATCCAGGTCAAGAATGCATTTTATTTATAAACATTTTGTACTCAACTACAGTGAGGCATACTATGAAATGTTCATAGAAAAATTGTGATTTAATTAATGATACATCTCTATACAGTACACTGGTACCTCGTTTAACAAGCGTTTCACATAACAAGCAAAAATTTCCAAGAAATCTTGCTTCATTTAACAAGTTCCACTTCACTTAACAAGCAAACGTGCTATGGGCACATGTGCTATGCAGCCCTGACACTCCATGCAGAGGCTCTTTAAAAGGGCTGCTGGCCAGTGCTGCTGCCTCTAACTGCCCCCAACTTGGGGGCAGTTGCCTGGGGGTGCCAGAGACAGCTGCCCTTAATTGCCCCCAAGTGCCCCCACCGACCACCTTGAACCTCCAGCAGCCCAGGTAAGCCTCCCAGGAAAGTATCTTTGATTGCAACCTCTTAACTATGTCAACCCAGAAGCAAGCCCCATTGTGTTAAATGGGGCTTACTTCCAGGAAAGTGTCTTTAGGATTGCAGCCAAGTAGACTTCATAGGATCATGCACACTGAATGCATGTTTTGAATTCAATTCCAGTGTTCTGTCATCATTTTTACATCCAGTTAATATATTTATATGAATATTTTGGGGGTTGTGGAACCAATCATCTGAGTTTCCAATATTTCCTACGGAAAAATCAACTTCACTAAAAGAGTGTTTCACTTTAAGAGCATGCCTCCGGAACGAATTAAGCTCTTTATGTGAGGCACCACTATATATAAAATTGAAGACTGGCTGGCTGGCTGGCTGACTGACTGATCAATCAATGCTCAGCCGAAACTGCCGGACCTAGAAGCCTGAAATTTGGGGAGGGTATTCTTTCTGCAATGTAGGTACCCACTAAAAATGCTAACCTTCAAACTCTAATTTCAAGGGGTGGTTGGGGCAAGGTGATTCTGTACCAAAACTTAACATTGAAGACTGACTGCTTCAATTACTTCTCAACGCTCAACCTCAAACCCTGAACCTGGAAGTATGACATTTGGGGAGCATATTCCTTTTCTGATGGAAGCACCCATGAAGAACAGATTTGATGCCTGGTGTTGCCCTGTGCCCAGCGGTGCCTGCTGATTCCAGGTGCTCAGTGCTCACTGGTGCCAGGTGTCCAGCAGGGATGCCCAGTGGTGCCCGATGCTGCCTGGTGGTGCCTTGTGCTTGATCCCCATCCACATTGCCCAGTGGTGCCCAGTGCCTAGTGGTATCCCTGATGCCTGGTGGTGCCCGGCAGGGATGCCTGATGCCCAGTGATGCCCAATGCCCAGTGAAGCCCACTGCCTGCTGGTGTCCAATAGGGATGCTCCATGACCAGTGGTGTCCAATGGTTCCCAGTAATGCCCAGTGGTGCTTACTGCCCAATAGTACCCACTCCCTAGTGGTTCCCAGACCCTGGCCTGCTGAGCAGTGGTGACCGGTGGGGTCCTTGATAGCGCCCACTGCCTGGTGGTTCCATGTGGTGCCGGGTCCCCATGAATTAAATCCTTTTGCTTTTTATTAAATCCATCCTGCCCAGTGCCCCCAAATATTCTTTAAATTTTACTCCTGCAACGACAGGTAAGTTGAGCTAGATATCTATGTATAACAACTGTTCTTGAATGATACTGTCTTTTCCTAGTTCACATTTTGTAATCACTGTGTTGTGTGAAAAAGCAGACAAAAATATTTTGTTCAGGAATAAAATACATTGGTCTGATCATAAGGAGGTCCCATTGAGTTCAATAGAGTTTACTTTTGAGTAAAATAAAGGATAAAAGGCAGAAAAAGGGATAAAAATAAGGGAAAGGTAGCACTGGGAAAGAATGGGTATAGTGACAGCCAAATCCAAATCCAAACCCCCTTTCCAATCCTGATCCTATGGCCCAGGTTCATACAGATATGTGCCAAGAATTTTTTTACCACTCCATGCCATGAAGCATACCACTCTAAGCATACCACTCCATGCCATGAAGGGTTTCCCTAGAAATGGAAACAAATCTGTACCCAACAGACTGATACAATGGCCTCACATTATGGGAAGCTACAGGTCTGATCAGAGGAAGAAGGCTATTTAACTCTTTCTCCTGTGGCTATTTCTTCCCCCCTTTTTACTGTTTTTCCAAGCTGAGGAGAATGTATCAGTACTCATCAAGCTTATGCATAGAAGGCTCTCTCAAAGTATATTTATCTCATGTAAATTATTCATATCACCTCACAAGGAAAAAGAACAGAAGGGGAGAGTTTAAAAAAATTTAAATCTTCCAATGCAAAAACCACAGACATCCAATCTATAAATGAACGACTTTTTCCTATTCCCAGAGGTTGTTTTTACAGAAGCTTTTTCTTTTCCTATGCATTCACTGGAGAGTTTCTTTTCTGCTTGGCTGGGCAATCAGGTATTCAGAGCATAATGTAAATGCTCAGAAACACAGGCATGAAAAGTTGCCAGACAAAGAATCCAAGAGAAGGATTAACATTTTCTCTTCCTCCTGACCCCCTCTAGCTGCACACTCTGGTCTCCTACAAGCACCCTTGTTAAGCAACTGCTAAGGCTGACACCCACTGGTGACAGCAGGAAAGCCCACCTCTCAAGCTGAAGTCAACCTAAACACTATTGATTGGTCTGCCACGAGCAATGAATACACAGTAAAGCTTTCTTAGTCTATCAAAGCTGCTAAAATCTTCATCCTCCGTGTATGATGGGAAAACAAGTTTTTTTTAAATTTCCTGCTTTGCTCCAGAAACACCAACAACAGCGTCCTTGACACAGCAACTTCTTAAACCTCACCACTCACCAGGGCTGTAGTTCCTGTTCCAAGTGATGACGAAGGAGTCTTTCTGCCTCTCGAGAGTGACAAAGCTTGGCTGCTATGCCTGCCTCAGCTTTCTGAGTTCACAGGGATCCACAGGGAGTGCCGAGGCAAAGAACTTAGAGGAGGAGAGAGGTGGGAAGGAAAATAACTGAAGTCTCTTAACGATCAAACTTCCACTAAGAGGAAACGTCTTATAAATAAACAGAAAGAAAAACAAAACAAAAAATCCATCCTGTCCTGCCAGAGGAATGTACATTATTGCCTCTTGATGGAGTATTTTACACAATACCAGTGAAGCAGCCACAGCACTTGAAAATGCTTCCCTAGAATTTAAAGAGAAAGAAAGCAAGTGTGTATGTATGTATATACTCAGCCTTTACCTAACTATTCTTCAGCATAATTGCTACTTAATCATTGGGTTCCTGTTAGAGGTTCCAATATTAATGAACTTGGAAGCCTAACAAGTAGGCAAAGTAGCCTAAACTGTTTTGTGAACATTTTAGTTGAAAAGCAGTAGGTAGGTAGATAGATACTGCTAGTTCAGAATTTGTGGACATTACATACCGAAGAGTACTTCAGAGACACTAAGAGCATTGCAATGTGGCAAAAAGAAAAAAACACCTCCTTTTCCCTCATAAACCCTTTGATACTACCAGTGTTTGTCCTCAGTAAATTTTGTTTTTGCTTTTAGTTAAAATTTTTTAAATGATAAGTGCTTAATTTCAACCCTTTCCATGACTCTGCTCTTGCATCTGGCTGCACTTCTGTCTATCACCTTTTGTTCCTCAACCTCCACAACCATCAACAGCCCAAAGTTCTTCAAAGTTCTCAATTTCAACTCCTTTGCTGGTCTTTATTATTGGTTTTTCTAGATCACCTGCAGGACAACTCCTTGTTTTATTGCCTTCTAAACTCTTACCTGTTCCATATCAGCTTTGGGACTTCACCCTAGTCCCTAAACCCTTTTGCAACTAAGCCAAAGCACATGACATAATTGCATATTCTTTCTCATTTACCTTCCCTCTGTCATCCCTATGTTTATTTTTAGTTTAGGAGCACCCCTCAGGGCTGGACCACCTGTCTTCTCTTTATTGTAAACTGTCATGCCCAATGATTGTGCTATTACATGAAATAACACAGTATAAGCTTTACTTTGTCATATCTTATTTTGTAAAGTGAAGTGAATTTGGTGATATCTGCACAATCTTCTAATAAACTGTTAATAACTACCCTACATGTCAGCAAAGAGCTAAGGACACAATCCAGAGTAATGGCAGTGAGGAGTGACCTACCTGGGCTGCCCCAACTATTCTGAATCCAGAGCAGAGAGTTATGCTGCATCTAGAGTCAGGAAGCCTTGGCTGCCCTATCAGCTCCAGATCATGCTCAATAGGCACCAAGAAAGTGACACCTGGGGAGCGTTATGAGGAGACCCCGTCAGATCACACTGAACAAGGAACAGCTGTGGTGCCTGCCTTATAAGAAAGCCCAGAAGATCCTGACAATTAGTAACAGCTGTAGCAGGAGAATGCAGTACAGCAATACCTTAAGTGGAGGATGGATGCAAGGGGCTTCTTGAAGTGGCCTGCTGTATCCACAGGTTAGTGGACTGCCGTAGTTGGGCCCTATCCTGAGGTTGAGAGGCAAGGGTTGCAACAAGGCTGGCCAAGAATTCAGATTTTTGGTCAACACTGCCATTCATACTCTGTCTAATCATTGACCCCTATGGGTCACAACACCTGCTCCTGAGGTGATATAACTCTGAAGAGCTGAAAGAGGGAATTTCTGCCCTGGAAACAGGTTCTGGAAACAGAGTTAATGCTCTGCCCTAGGCAATGCTAAACATATGGAACAAATCCATAACCAGAAGAAAAGGCTTAGAAAAGCAAGCAACTGAAACTAGTGTGGGAATGTTGGACCAACACGGAAACTGGATGCTGCTGTTGTGAAGCCTTTCTGTTCCATTAATTTTATATTTTAGGATCATTCATATGAATTCAACCAAAATCTCAAAAACTCTGCATGGTCACCGACTCAGATTTGATTGAAAATAATTGGGTTTGTACTTCTACATATATAATAGCCACATGCCAAATATTCGGTGAAAACTCCAAAGGGTTTATGTGCTTTGGCCCTTCAAGACAAGGGTGTCATACCCATTTTTGACACTTGTGCATTGTGTATTTTCCTGTGTACCTATCTTTGGTTGCTAATATCTCAGAAGTAAATGAAGTTTTCTGGACGAATTTTGGTATATAGAGTAATTTGTGCTTAGGCTTTCGGAATCTGCCATCAGAAAAGGCATCTTTCTACCAGTTTTGGAGATATTGGCATCCAAAATGAGGATTTTTTCATGGGCAAAACAAACATTTTAGATAAAAATTTTAATACAAAGGAGGTAAGAAAACAAACTGAATTTTTGAGTAAATGTTTACAAGATGTGTACAATTATGCAGAAAAATTTTATTACCATGGTTCGTTGCCCACATGGTGAATTTGCCCTTGGAAAATTTCTTCTGTGGTAATTTGTACAAAATACACATAAATACAGTATTACAAAACTAAATTAAGAATGTTGTAATTTTTATTTATTATCATAGAGCTATTATAAATACACAGCACAGGTATATCAGCAATTATTGCCTTTAGCAACTGGAAGCAGGTTCTGACTTATTCAGAACCCTACTTCATCAAACTGCAGTACCTAACCACTTCCAATTTTATAAACGTATTGCCTACACCTGTACACCTGTACCCTTCAAGTGTCAGCTGGGTTAAGCATTCAACATCTATTTCATTTTTTCTATTGCTCTGAGTATCTCAGTCTGACAAAAAATGTCAAAAGCATCCTTTGGTATTTTAAAACAAGTTGGTCTAGCAAATGGCACTGTCACACTTGCTTTGTCTTTCTTATCCTGTAGAACCAGCATAATTACAGAAACTGTGCCCCTGTGCACATATCATGTACTTCAAGTTGTCAATGGGATCTGCTGTGATAGAAGGCTATTACAGCTGGAAGCATTCACTGAAGAGGTACTTTGTTCTACTGTTTAGATGCAATCTTGCATTGTTACCTTGCACCAGTCCTGCAAGTCTACTGAGAGTAGAGTGGTTGGCTGAGCTATGCTCTCCCTGCTGAACACATGGCTTGCAATGAGTACCAGTGTTCAGAGCAAAGAACACATGCTTAGAAACTGTCATCAACAGATCTTGCTTCCAATTAAATAAATTATACATGGAATTGCCCCAAATGTTCCTGTATTCACAGGGGACGGAAACAAAAGCAAAATTCCCTTAAGGAAACCTATGAAGAAACAACTCCTGAGAGAAAAAGTGACCAAAAAATTATAGTTCCTCTCCAAGATTTCAATGTGTTAAAGAGACAGAACTGAATTATGCCATTCACAATTGCTTACGTTCTGGTGACTAATGTTCACAAAAATGTTTCAGTTAATAAAACAGCAAGATAAAGGAAGAACAATAAAGGAGGTTGTATTTATGTTTTAAATTATGTTTTAATGTGAGCTGCCTTGAGTTGGTCTATGACCGGAGAAAGGCGGGATACAAATTTTTAAAATAAAATAAATAAACAATTAAGTTCCTTGAATGTTTTAATTTCCATTTGCCTACTTTTTCAAAGCAATGGCGTAGCTGTGAAGGGGTTCAGGGGGGTTGCAGTTGCATTGGGTAGGAAGCTACAGGAGAGGGGAACAAGCTGAGCTTCATGCTAGTGGCTAATATTGTGAAAAAGGTGGTGCATATGAAGATATTTCAAAAGTCATTTAATTCAGAATGAAATGAAACAACTGCACTGGTATATATTCTATCAAAAGTTATAGCCAATTAACCAGAAAGAGAAAACCCAACTGCCTACAGAAAACGTGAATTTTCTTAACTCAAAACTGAACCAAGAGACACATGGGGCAATTCTAACCAATTTAGGCCAGCCTAACTCACCTGGCATATCTTTCCTGGTGGTGTGGGGAGATAAGCATATGCCTCTGCAGTGCCTAACCCAGGTGTGCGGCAGAAGTGTGTTATGGCAGTTTTGTGACAATCCAGGTCAGTAGAGGACTTATGCTGTGGCTTACACTAGCCTAAGTGGAGGTTAGGATTGCAGTCTAATTGCTGTGAGAACTAATGAGATGTAATTAGATACAGTATGGAACTAAATAAGGTGTTAATATGAGTCAGCTCCTATTTCTATATATTATAACAAAGTTACTCCTGCTAACTGAGGTAAGAGACACTTCTTGGTGGTGCTCCTAAGCAGCAAGGGGAGAATAACCATCCCTCTTTGCCTCAGTACAGTGTCTCTAATCAATAAAGGGCACACTTTTTATTAATTTACTTAATTAAAATTGGTTTTATTCAACTCCAGATAGCAGATAGCTATGCCACTACATAGGGGAGGAAGCAGAGCATATTTGTAATGAGCTGTTGAGGAAGATGAGGCATTTTCACCCAATTTCTTTTTTTAAAAGGCTGGGCATGGCGTCACTTCTTGTTGTTCATCACTTCTGGGACAACATTGTGAGTTTTGCACTGGGCTAAATAATCATTTGCTACACCACTGCTTCAAAGTTGTGATGTGGTAAAGGTTCTTTTCAGCTTTGCCGTTAATAGGTCACAAATAACTTGGGATGCAGTATCTCATATTTCATTTTCTCTTGCTGGTACTGCTAAATATTTTATCTGCCCTTAAAATAGCAGGCTGCTACAGCAAGCCCCATATTTTCCCCCTTGGTGACATTGTTTCTTCACTGGTTCTGGGGATTTGTTCTTCAACATTAGGCTAGTTTGCTTGTACCCAATTAAGTAAAAGTAATCAACCAACCATTGAAATAGCTCAACACTGGGTACTACGTGTTCTTGTGCTGTGTCCAGGGTTCTTTTGGAAATAGTTTTTGTTATGTATGTTCATAAAATGAATCATCCTCTTATATATAGTCCAGATTCTTCTCTTTCATCACCTTAGATTTTGGTAATTTGATATTCATATTCTGAAATAATGTATGTTTTCTTTGGGCATTTGAATTTCTTCATCTCAACTTGTTAACTAGGACTGAACTCATCTTAAAACATCAAATACTGGGGATTAGATATCCATTCTACAACCTGTTGTTTCCTAACACTCTCAACTAAGGTTCTTGGTTTGTCACCATGAAGCAACTTATTCTAAGCATATGAAACTGCCGTACACCAGGTATGACCACACATCCATCTACGCAGTGAAGTCTTCCCTGATGGAAAGCAACTCTCCAGGACTTTGGACAGAGGTCTCTCCCAGGCCTATCTGGAGATGCTGCCAGGGACTGAGCATACAGCCTTCTGCATGCCGAACGTGTTCTGAGCTATGACCCCATTCCCAGAAAGAAGTTTCACTGATTTAAACAGGTTTAATTCTGAATATGAAGTTTGCCAAAGAGAGCTTAATTGGGCAAATGGACATTTTTAAAGAGGTTGATCTCTTTTATTTAGCAGAGGGAGACCACCTGTCCTTATTTATCCCAGGTTTGTCTCTACTACAGGGAACTTCCTGGTGTTTTTTGGCTTTTTAAAAATATTGTGAGCCTCTTTGGAAGGGAACCCTTTATTTTTGCTATGTAAACTATTTTGTGAATTTCTTCCACTAAAAATGTAGTATTTAATATCCGAAAATATCTGTAATTGTCATAATGAAATAATATGTGGATGTAGAGATGATGATGCATTCTGTACTCTAGTTCTTCATTTACTAATTGCCAAAACTTAATCACCCCTACCTCTAATGTAGCCAAACCAAAAAGATGTGCTGTATCCAGTGGGGGGGGGGGGGGGCGGCAGAGTGTGAGAATTTGTAAGGAAAGGGGATTTAAATCTCATCCCCCTCCATAAGCCTCCTACCCTCAATGAGTCTCCTCAGACCTGCAGCAACTATTTAGTAATGAAACACAAAGGAATCCATCTCTATTGTTGAGGTCGATGGTCTGCTGTTCCCTCACTCTGATCCAGCAACATGTCATTCATTACTAGAAGCATAATGTGGATGTGCATTTAGTTTCCTAAGTGGTTTATAGAGAAAATCAAATAATTAAATAACTAATGACTCTCACAGAAGTATTAAGATTGGGGTGAAAGAAGTATACATCAACCTAAGACAGGAATTGGTGTGATGAAGCTAAATAGACCAGGTCTGATCAATGCCTGAATGAGTGATTCCCCCACATATAGGGAAGAAAACTGGGATATAAACAAATACAAGAGAGAGATCAATTTCAATTTAAAATAATTAATTTAAAATTTAAAATTTCAATTTAAAAGGAAAAAGAAAATACAAGCATTACCATGTCTATGATTTAAAAAATATTCATTAAAATATCTGGTCATTTATACAAGAAGCACCAGCCATATTTTCAAAGACAAGTGAACAATTTTCATTCAGTTGTGCCTTAGTATTTGAAACCAACTTTTCTGCTGTGACCCTCTATACTTACCCTGTCTGTTCCACTAACCAGTGACAAGCCTTTTCAATCTGCCTTCCTGGGGTCTGCATTTGATTACAGCATTCATGTTCTATTTGGATTCTTTTGTATCGTGCCCTGTGGTGCTAGTACGAAAGGTGTTATTTATAAAATGTAATTCTGTTGTATTGCAATTTGGATTCAAAGAGGACAAGTAATATAAAATACTTAGTTTATTTAATAATTTCTGGAATTTATTAAATCAGGTTCTTTACAAGATTAGTGCTAGGAGGTAGGAGGAGGTTATTAACTAATAAACAGGCTTCAGGCAACCCTCCCCTCACTTCCCAAAGAAATATACATTATTTAAACATTTTCTCTTTGGAGAGCTGTGCATCCAGCTCAGCATTATCTCCTTGTTTTAAAAGGAAAGTACAAACCACAATTTGTTACATTTTGAGTTTTTGATACAGACAGCCCAATCCTATCCAGTGCCAGTACAGTATGGCCACTTGACCCATACTGTATCTAACCCTGGTTAACAGGCAAGAGATGTCAAATAGATGGCAAATGGGGGAAAGTGTACAGCAACCCTGGGGGCAAGGGATGTTGTAGGTCATCCAAGCCTTCTGCCAGGGGTTCCCTGTTTCTGCATAGAAAACAAGGTAACTGGGCATTCTCTATTGATGCAAACAGATCCATCACCGGAAGACCAAACCTGTTGACAATGAGTTGGAATACTTCTGGATGAAGGCCCCAAGGAGCCTTGAGTCAGGATAATTTGCCCAAGAAAGGCAGGATATAAATTTTTAAAATAAAATAAAAATAATCCCCTTCGCTGAGGTGCTGCCAACTTAGCCAGTCCACAGCTGCATTGTCTGCACCTCGCAGGTGTTCTACCCTGATGGATGTAAGATGGGCTGTGGACCAGTTGAAGAGAAGAGTCACCTCCTGCATAAGGGAGCTTGACCGAGTGCCCCCCTGACGGTTGATGAACGCCTTTGTGGTCATGTCATGCTAACTGGGCAAGACGCATTCTTTCAAGTGGCCCTACCTTTCAAGTAACTGGCCCTACACACCCCCAAGCAATGTCTGTTCTAGTGGCTTCTGCTGGTGCTCTTTTGTTTTTTAGATTGTGAGCCCTTTTGGAACAGGGACCCATTAGCCATTAATTAGCTATTAATTTTTTCAGTTCCTTTGTGAACCGCTTTGAGAACTTTCTAGTTGAAAAGCAGTATATAAATACTGTAGATAGATAGATGATGTCTGTGCGCACCAGAACACGAGAAACAGCAAGGAGATGGTTGAAGGTCAGATAGGCTAGCTGTACTGCACGCAGTTCCAGCCAGTTGATTGAACATTTCATCTCCAGATGGAACCAGGACCCCTGGGCAAATTCCCCGTTGAGGTGAGCCCCCCCCCAACCCTTCAGGCTGGCATCTGTGGTTAGAGTTATCCTGCTGGTATCTCCAATGTGTTATTCTGCTGGTATCTCCAACATAAATATCTCCAACATGATCCCCTTGAATAATTGTCCAGGGACCAGCCACCAATCAAGAGAGGAACGCAGCTGATCCTGGAGATATAGGATCATGGAGACCTTGCTCTCTATCCAACGTGAGAGGGGACCGAGGAAGCTTTGTTGTGTTCTCAGGTGAAAACGGGACCAAACCACTACATCCTGGCAACCCCAGGAGATATGCCAGGAACACTAGGGTGGCAGTCATAGACAACCTGATGTGGTTGAGGAGAGTTGTCAACTTTGTTGGAGACAGGGTCAGTCTGAAGGACAGGGTGTCCACAAACAGACCAAGATGCTGCAGACTTTGGCAGGGAATCAAGATGTTCTTCTGTAAATTCACCACAAAGCCGTGGCGCTACAAGGTTGTCATGGTCAAGCCAAGGTCCGCCTTTGCTCTGTTGGCAGATGGAACTGCCCTCCTTGTGCCAGCTGGTGCTCTGAGCTGCTGCCTGCTGTGGGTGACCGGGGGGGGGGGGGGGCTGCGCATGACCAGGGAGAGGCCTGGTGCACCCTGGTATTGGGGCCCATCACCACCTGAGGCATGGTCAGAAAGGCCCAATGGCATCCAGAGGATGCTGGTACCGCTGCTCCCTGGCTGCCTGGAGAAGGGAGGATATGAGGAGAGAAGAAGAGGGGACTAACTGGACTCTGAGGAGCCCAGCAAGGGAGACCTGTTCCCTGAGGAAGGATGAGCCAGACTGGGAAGACAGGAGACTCCCTCCTCAGGGAGGAGACTTTGGCTGCAATCCTAAAGACACTTTCCTGGGAGTAAGACCCACTGAACACAATGGTGCTTACTTTTGAGTAGACAAGGTTAGGATTGTGCTCTTTGTCTAAGTCCGACCCATTCTCCAGAAGTGGAGGTGTTAACCCAGCCTGTGAATGCCCCTCTTTTCCTTGCCTCTGGAGAACTGCCATTTTCTTTCACCAATAGCCGCAGCTCTGGATTCAGAACATGCAGGATGGTGCAGGCCAAGATTATGTCAATTCTCCAAGATTATGCTCATTAGGAAGTTGACTCACAGTATTGTACACACTTGTAGGGAAAATGTTGGAATAATATATTACTTTCAAATCATGATGTTTAGGTTTAAGTCTCAATCAATTCAGTATAACTTTTCTTTTAAATACATGTACTTGGGACTATGGCTAGATCACTCAGTTTTCTGCCTCTTTTAACCGGCTGCAAGGAAAAAATAATAAACTGCACCTCAGCAGTTAAAATGGCATCATATGAAGCTCAATGTCACTTTACCTACTGAAAATGTCCTTTTGCCTTTCTTCTCCTCTTCTATTGCCAAGACTTCTATCTACATCTCTTGCACAAATATTCCTTAGTAATAGAACATGGATCATAGTCAAAGTCCCTTTATGGACCCTGTACTGCTGCCAAACAGAGAGGATGGTATTAATATGCTTTCAGCACAAGTACGCATGTTCATAAAATTGTAAATGAATCAAGACAGACCAATCAAGGTAGACGAAGCATACATTATTAAAAAAACACAAAAAACCAATACCATTCACCTGCCTAATTGGGAAGGGAAGCTGGAATTCCAAAGTACCAGATCTAAAAAGGAGCAAAACTTTCCACAAGTCCTTTTATATAGCTTATTTTTCCTGATTCAGAATCAAATCTCTGAAGCAATTTGTCTAAAAAAACCTTATTAAGTCCTGAAATGAATTAAGACTGAAACTTGGACTATCAGTGTAATCTGCCAGCAGCACATCTTTTTGCAGTGGACAAATTCAGAATTTCAATTAGCACAATTTCCAAAGCAACAAGTATGAATTTCATTCCAAACACTCATTCTGAATGCTTTTGTCTTTTTGAATTGCTATGCCTATATTCAGTAAAGTGGTAGAAAACAGGAGTTACATAGGAAAAGGAATAGGAATAAGTCTCAAATTCAGAAAGTAGGTTGGATCACATATTTCATTATTTGTGGTTTTCAATATCCATGGGGGTTCCAGAAACAGAATCCTTGTGGATGCTGAGGACTGACCTTCATGTGATCTAATGTTAGGCCTAATTCCCCACTTATAAGAATGATAGAGTGCCCAAAACATTTAATGACCATAGGCAGTAAAAAATATCACTGATGTTGTATGTCACTGTGGCAGATAAAGCAACTCCTAAAGAAAATGAATATATTTTAAAAAATTGGTCAAAACTGATAACAAATTTTCAGTATTCGAAATGAGAGAGAGAAACACTGCTGAGCCAGAAAAGGTCCTTACACAGAACTAGCTGAGATTGTCAGACCATGCTTCATATTTATTTACAACAATAGTCTCTAACTTCAGTGACAGCTGAATAGACCTGAGAGAATGGAATATAATATGCAGTTGATTTTTAAGTACTGAATCAGAGAAGTGTGAGAGTATGAAATCTGCAGTTTGAATTTATTGATGATCAGGATCTTTCTGGGCACAAATTCCATTAAAGAAAATATCCATGTTAGTCTGGAACAACAAGACAAAATGTTCTCTGTTGCCTATAAAAGCTTATGCCAAGATAAACTGCTTAGTCACTGAATGCTTATCACACATTAGGATAAAAGTGACCCTATATCACCTTTGTCCCTGTAAACCTGTAATAGCCCAGGATAAAGGTAGTGCAAAAACTATTAGGTGTTGTCTAGAGGATTTGTGTTTTGAGGCTTGGAAAAATGCCATTAAACCAGCATCATCTTTAAGGGTTTATGAACTAAGTATGCCACCTCAGCCAGAAAGGTTAAAAAGAAACATTCTTTACAAGACCCCGTTTACTAGTAATATTTCCCTGTGTCACCATATATTGTCCTTTTCCAATTTATATCCACCAGCAGTAACCATCTATGTGCCAGTTACCAAGAAGTGTTTTCTTGCTGAGGAGAAAGGTGCCACTGGGCTTAAACAAGGAAATCTGGCAGCAAGGTCAAGGTGTCTTACTTCCTAAGACACCAAGGCAGTTTACAGGCAGATACACACAGGCTGGGTCAGGCAATGCTGTTCTGAAGTGCCCCTCTCTCCATAATAAAAGTGCGATGGAATCTGCATCAAGTCCACCAAAGAGAACTCACGGTTCTATATAAAATCACTCCGACGTTTGGTTCTCTAGTCTGAGCAAATTCTCGGAGTAAGGAATTGCACAAACTGTCTTACTGTGTCTTGCCTCATCCTGCCCTGTATCATTGATTCTAGGGGTCTTTTTGAGCGGGTACTGAGTATCAGCACCTCTGTGGTGAGTACTGGTGCCTCTGTGGCCCCCAAGTAGACATAATGATTACAAATGGTGAGTACCCCCACTTTTATGTCTAGAAAAAAAAACACTGATTGATTCAATGACTGACAACAAACGTAATGCCCAAGCGATGTCAATCTTTTATCATGGAGCAGTTTTTCAAACCTTGACATTGCTTAGCAAACCTTTTTCAGACAATTTAACAACCTACTTGAGACTCAGCAAATTTAACAGTAGTTCTTGGGTGGCCACAGGCTATTCTCTTTTCCAACCCTGAGAGACAAGACGAGAAAGAAACCTTCCCTTCTGTCCAGCAGCCACAGACTGCCAATGGGAACATGCTGGGACTGAAGAGGGATTGAGTCATCTGCAGCTGCCACACAGCTGCCTATTCTGACTGAAAATGGACATTCTGCCTCTTGACAGAATGAAGGCAAGGAAAACCTGTGGGGAAGGGAGGGTGGAAGCTGGAACAGACAATCAGAAACCAATCCAATAGCTGAATACTGTCTGCCCCCAATTCTGTCAACCCAACTGACGGAATAGAAGGTGTTCTGCTGGACAGATCAAAAGTGCAACAAAAATTAAAACAAAATGTTTGCTCTAATTGAAGTCTAGATGCATAATAGAGAAGAGAAAACCTGGTATTGAAGTATCACATGAAGTAATTTAAGCTCTTCAGAAAAGACAGAAACTTAGATCAAGATTAGTTTGCATCCATATAAAATACAGATTTGGTGAATGTATAAAGAAATTATCAAATAATTATTTACCATTTTTTCTCCAAACTCTGAAGTGCTCTCGTTGCTGTTTCAAAATGACCTCAGAAGGTCAACTGACAACTGATGATCTATAACATCTGAGAATTCGTAAAACTAGTAATCTCTCATCAGACTTATGTAAAATGTTTTAAATAAAGATGTCAAATGAAAATTAGAAAGGAATGGGAATACAAAACTTACTGATAAAATGTATCCCAGGACCCAAAAAAAGTTTTCTCCAACAGTAGAGGATAAAACTATAAACTCAAAATATACTATGGGTGCAAACCTAACCTAGATCATGATGTACAACTCTTTAGTCCTTCCGTGAAGTGGTTAAGGCACTGTGCCTGTTAACCAGCAGGCCAGGGTTCGAGACCCGGGTCAGCCCCACAAGACAGGGTAAGCTCCTGTCCTTAGCCCAGATCTGTGACGCCAGCTGGATCCAATCGTATTGGCTCTGCCTTTCCACTGGACTAACTTAGTGGCGTGGAGAGGGGGGATTTGCTTCTTGGGTAACAGCATATCCTCCATAACAATCCAACCCAGGCTTTCGTGCTTCGCTTGCAGCGTATGCAACGCAGAGCACGATACCATAGTCTTTCAAGACTGACAGAGGCCTGCTAATAGTTCTGGCACATCTTCCCATGTTGGTGTGGGCAGGACAGCATATGGCACTGATGGCACTTTTTGACACTCCCAGGTCAGCAAAGAATTTATGTCGGGGCTAATGCCAGCTTAACTGGAGGTTATAATTGCAGCCTCAATCATTCTTGCTGCAACTTATCTATCTACAGTATTTATATACCGCTTTTCAACTAAAAAGTTCACAAAGCGGTTTACAAAGAAAATGGAAAAATAATAATAATTAATTAAAAGCTAATGGGTCCCTGTCCCAAAAGGGCTCACAATCTAAAATGCAAAAAAGAACACAAGCAGAAGCCCCTAGAACAGACATTGCTGGGGTGTGTAGGACCAGTTACTCTGGTCCTAAATAAAAGAGGAGCACCCACTTGAGTGCCTCTTGCTCAGTTAGCAAGGGTTAGCATAATACTACATATCCGCATCTTTCCTGTTGTATTTCAACAGCCCTTAAAAAACTGAAACATCTGGAAAGTGACAAATGCTTGCTAAATTGAACTATTGCATTGGTTTCTAACTGGCACAAATTTACAATGAATGATATTGTTATACTACAAGAATTTATGTGGCCTTTTCTCCTCTTCAATTTACAAATGACTCCAAGGAGGAGTTGAGTCATCAGGAAGTAATGTGACTCTTTAAAGCAAATAAATGACTAAGCACAGACAAGTTTTTACTATAGAAATTTTTTTTGGTCTGTAGTCAATAAAATCACTGTTTCTGTTAAGTCACTTGGCTTCTGAAAGGTAGTATCGTAAGGTAACAGCTATTTCAAGTGCCTGGAATTATTTTTGCACTCCTGCATGGAAATATTGGATCCGCCCAAAGGAGTGGAATGACAATCTGTCTGTTCTAAGCACCAGAGGATTATTTTCTTCCACCTTACATGGTGAAAATGAATATATGACTTGCATATTGAAAACTTTTAACTTGCCAGAAACAACAACCAAAAGGAAGCCTCCGTGAAACAAAACAAGGAACAGGACAAGTATCTGTTGATTTCCCAGTCCCTGAAGATGCTCTATTCAGAGGATGCTTCATGCAATATAAATAACCTGCATGTCATGATGCATAACATAAGGAATAGAAAAAAATAAGCAATCCCTCCTATATTTGTTCATTTGCAAGGATCATTTCCATCATGTGAAGTCCTGCTAATTCATTTTTATCCAGTTTTGTCAGGGGAATGCATCTACTAAAATAAATTCACTAATATGTATATGAATGACACTACTTGAAAGTTATAAAGGGATCTAAAGTTAGAGAGTTATAAAGGGATCTAAAGGCCTTGGGAATGGACATCAACAGCTGGGAAACCTTGACCTCCGATCGTTCAGCGTGGAGGCAAAAGACCCAGCATGGCCTTCTCCAACTGGAAGAGACACTTGTTCGGCAGGCTGAAGCAAAGAGACAGACCCGAAAGCAGCGAAACCTGGGGCCTGGGCAGGGGACGGAATTTATTTGTCCTCAGTGTGGAAGGGATTGCCACACTCAAATTGGCCTTTTTAGCCACACTAGATGTTGTTTCAGGACCTCCAATCAGAGCACGATACCATAGTCTTTCGAGACTGAAGGATGCCAATGATGATTAAAATATTTTTAAGTTGCAGGTATTTTTAAAGCACTATGAGGAAACTAGAAAATATATTTGTTTTCACCATAGCCCTTCTCCTATATAGCTATTCTGACCTCCTAAATACACTGTTAAATTACCAATATAAAAATTCATTGAGATAAGTCAACATGGACTATCCACTGTTGCTGTAACTGGACATCTTCTTCTCATGAGCAAACCATCCTGGCTCAGTTTCATTATCATTTTGGGTCATACTATGGATAATAATGCTATTTCACCCAAATTTGCTTACCAGCCTTTCCGGCACAGAATGAGTTCTTTAGAAAATTCACCCAAGGCTACTGATGATGCCTATAATATTGCTTTTCATGGCTGTAATAATACATAGGGATAGCATGCTAAAAGATTAGGAGCCTATATTATATGTAAGATTCACTGTATGAGCAAGGATCATGCAACATCACACTATGCTAGAAATCCAAAAAGAAAACAGTGAAAAGTCAATTGGGTCAGAATTAAAGTAGTGACGATTTTAACCCTACAACTATGTAGTGGTCCAAGCCATTCATGAATAATGTAGGAAAGGAGGGAGGATGCAGCTGGACTCTATTAGCCTTAACTAACACTCCCTTTCTCGTGTGTGACATCAAATTTGTTATTACTCAGAATTTCAAAAGCAAAACTATAAATTCTAAATGAATTTAATTGGAAGAAACTTCTGCTGAAGTTTCAGGAACTTTTTCCACAACAGTACAGTTAGGATCTGGGTTTCTCCAGTGTCAGTTTTGTTGACACTGGATTAAAGATTATAAGGAACCACCCTTTAGGCTAATATGACAATTTTTGTTTTTCTGAAATGTAATGCTTTCTTCCTTCTGACCATTAGTTTAAGCATTTTCTGGAAACTGCTTTTAATAGAGAAATTATGAAACTTGGATATGATGTGAGGATACCTTAAACTTTCCCAAAACTCATTAAATAAATGGCACAAGTAGTTTTGTTGTAGGACCAATGGAGAAAAAAATAGGCCCAGTTTTGAAAAAGGAAAATTCTACATTAGAAATAACACAGCTGGAATCTTGTTAACCTGCACTGATTGAATGTTGACTGATTATTTCTGTTTTCCTTAAGTTTAGGGGTAAATTTTTAAGTGAAGATTTAGGTCTCATATGGTCAATGTATAATGTTGAATCAGGATGATACATAGCAACACATGGGGCATTGTAAAATGTTTTTGAGAGACTTTCTTGAGGGTTCTGCCTATAAAAGGAATTCACAGGAGTCAATAAGAGGGTATTTTCAGTGATGGCCCTGGAACTGTGGAGATCTCTATCCTTGAAATATTGCTATTGTAACCATTGGAGGCCTGACTTTTCACCAGACCTTCACTAATTCACTATAATTTTGCCCCCTTAAAATGTTATCTCAAGGTTGGATTATTTTGTTGTGGTTCTGTTATTTGTACTGTTTTAATTGTACTGGGTTATTTGTGAGTATAAGAACACAATCCTAATTATGACTACTCAAAAGAAAGCCCCATTGTGTTCAATGAGTCTTACTCCCAGGATTTGAGATCTGGGTCCCCACAAGATGAGGATTTCCTGCTATAGGCAGGGGTGGACTAGATGATCCACTGGGTCCCTTCCAACTCTATGATTCATACCCTACAATCCAGAGTAACTATGGGAGCACGTAAAAGACATTATGTGTACCCGTAGTTACTGCACTACCTAGTGAAAACCTATGGGAAATTCATATTGCAATCCAGAGCAAATTGTTCTTACACCGGAGCAAGGACTCCACATAGTTACTCTGGATTGCGCCCTAAGTGTCTTTAGAATTGCAGCCTATATGTTTTAAGATTAAACTGTTGTGCATAAGTGGTGAGAAGAGAGGAGGCTGGATAAATTAACATAAATAAACATGCACCATAGGAGAATAAAATTGGTTTTCATTTTTAACAGCTGGTAAAGATAATAATTCCCTTTTTCAGAAATGTATTGGTGATGCTAAAAAAACATAATCAAAGCCAGGCTCCATTTGTCATTCTTCACATCAAACAAATCAGGATATCCTCTGCCATGAACTGATTAGGTGGTCTCTGGCAAGGCATTCCTTCTTCGCCTCAGCAACCCAGCTGTAATACGGGAATAAAATGCTCAACATAGGGCTCAATCCTAACCAATTTAGGCTAGCATAACACACCTGGCTTATCTTCCTGTGGTGGTGTGGAAAGGTTGGTGCATGCCTGTGCACTGGCCTAAACTCACATGAGTGTGGCAGAAGTGCCTTATGGCACTTTTGTGACACTCCCAGTTCAACACAAGACTTATGTCAGGGCTTATGCCAGCTTAATTGGAGATTAGGCCAGACTAAACTGGTTAGGATTGTGACCCAATTGTCAAGTTAATATTATCATATAACTCATTGTTGTACGTGGTAAAATTAAATTTTGCTCCTGATTTGTAGCTGCAAATTACAATTATCAGTAAACATTTTTTAATCTCAAGCTTTTTAAATTCAGGTGTATATTAGATTTGAGTAAACATGTTCTCACTATATTACTCCATATTCTAAACTCAGGGGGGGGGGCAATACATTATAACTTTGTTTATTAAGTAACATCCATTTTTGTTTTATTTCATTATACATATTTACTGAATAAATACAAATTTACCTTTCCAAAAAATTGCCATAATTTCCATCTGAATCTCACATCCATGAAACTATCATAATATGTTATAATAAAATCAACTGTGAGAATAAAATAAGAGCATTTGGAGCTACAATCTTCTTTCACAATACATGGGAAACTGAGTATATATACAGACAGGCACCATATATACAGACAGGCAACAGGATTCAGTTGCCTGTGGATCCAAAGGCCCTCATGCCATTGCAATTCTTTTGTTTTTGTTTAGTACAGCTGGAAGTACTAATGTTTCTGCCACAAAAACATTATTGCTAAACTTAGAGTGATGTACAGGAAACCGACCTGTACATTAGAGAGAAACTAACTGAATCAGGAAATGTTTCCTTTTAGCATTTAATTAATCTCTTGTCTGAAGCATGCAGGATCGTTACCTGCAAATTGAAATTTCGTGCAGCAAGGTTGCTGTTTTGTTCCCTTTGCTAGGTTTTCTACAAATTCCCCACTCCCCACTGTTAGGCCCTCTGGGGTCCTTGAGATAAGTCTGGGTTGAAGACCTTACCCACACAGTACTTGACACTTGACATTATACACCTGCTTTGGTCTTTCAACATACCCTTCCTGAAAGGGATTACTTGACATTTTAACATTATTCCAAACACAGTAAAGGATTTCCTATTTTAACACATATAGTTAAGATACTTGTGGACTGTGTGGTCCCTTTCTAAGAAGAAAAGACTAGATTTGCAAGGACAGTCTTGTCAAGAGTCTATACTGTTAATGTATACCAAATCCAAATGTTTTGATATGAGCAGTATTAGAAACCTGAGCACCTAAGTGACCCCGAGGCATCTGGGCTTTTCCCTGAACATTTTGGGAACGGGTATAACCTAATTATAAGTGCATTTTTCACCCACAATTTTATCTCAGCACAAATGAGGTTAGTTCATTAAATGAAAAGATAAACGTCCCTTTTGGTTTTAAAATAGTCTGCTTACCACAGCAACACAGTAAGCAGGAAATCAATGAACCTCTCTCTCTGCCGTTCTTTTAAGCACTTAATTCATTTGGAAGACTCCACTCGTCCCCTGCCTAGAGAATAAAAAAGGGATTCCTGTTCCAGCAGGGAGAAAGGGTCTGTCTCCTTGCTGAAAAGAAGGATTTCTAAGCCCCAGAGAGGGGAGAGGGAGGTTGATTAGTTGCTATGTTTTAACTAACACAGCAGTTTAACTAACACACAGTTAGTTAGTTTTAACACAGTTAGTTTTGTTTTAACATGAAAATCTATCCACTGAGGTCCCCTTATGGGTGCTGAGATTCAACCTGTATTCTCTTTGGTGCAAAATGCATTCTCAAGTGTTAACTAAGTTCTCTAAAAGCCCCTTTTCAAGTTTTTGTAAGGGACTGAAAACTATTTTTACTCTGTTTTCCTAAGAAAAGCTGTCATCTGACATCCCAAGCACCACTTATATACAAGTTCCACAGAGATCAAAGATCAAATATTTATGATGGGGCCATATTCCCTTATTTATATTTATCTACAGGCTATAAGATCAGTCAAGACCTTGAAATTCATTTCATTTGTTACTTACAGCAGATTTGAGCTTCAGTATGCATTACATTAGCCCTCTGGTCTGATTAAAACCTCTCTACTCCCCCGCCTTTAATCTCTGCGTGCTGTTATGTGGAAGGTGCCAACTTCAGAACAGACAGTTCTGTAGAGGACATTTTTTTTCCTAAAGCACAGCACTTTAGAAAATTTAAACAACAGGACTTGTGATCAAAATAATTCATAAAGGGAAGGGTCTTATTAAGTCATTTCATGAGTACACAATGCCCTTTTCGCTTTGTTTTAAAAATAAATCTGGCAGTACACATGCCAGGGCAACACATCTGAATACAATATCAGTTGACACACCCTAAATCACTGACATCTGAAATACCAGCTAAAATCCTTCTCTCTTTCTCTCCCTTCTTTGCCATCCCGTAATTCTTTATGTTTAGTTTCAAAATAATACAAAAAAATTTCTCTCTTTGAGAGTCATGTTTTCTCCTTATGATGACATACCCTCATAAAAAGTATTCCCTTAAAACTAACCCTCACTCAAAAGGAAGAGACACACCACCATGTAACAAAATCAACAGAATCCCTCTGGTATTAGAAACCTGCTCCAGTTTCCTCTTATCAATCTTGAATGATAGCTACACTCAACAAATCTTGACAAGGCTGTCCTTTTTCTCAGGCTTTCGTTTTTCCAAGAGTTGGAGGAAAAGGATACAGTGCACATTTTCACATTCTCTAAGTCTGCAGTTGTTTTTATATAAGAAGCAATTTGTTTGGGTCATATCAGGTCAAATGGGAAGCCTGCCCAGCTCTCGGTTTTAAAGGAAAAACATACAGAAAGACACAAAAACACAGCAGTTTCCTTCATTAAATTCCACTCTACCTGCCATGGGCATGAAGCCACAATGGAATTTCCCACCCTGGCTGAGCACAGCACAACTTTTATTTTTAGTTTTTTTGGCTATTTTATAGAAAAAAAATCTTATTAGTCTGCTTTTAAGTGAACTTTGAAGCAAGGGCTATTAGCAGTAAGCACAGTTGTGCTTTAAAAAAATTAAATAAAATACAGAAGGATTAGAGTCATGGGGCTAAATCTTACAAGTCTGTACTCAAGGGCCTGATTCTGACCTTTTTTTGGCTGGTCCTAAGCTGGGAACTGTTCCACCAAAAGCAATGGTACTTTATTTGATTAAAATCAGCATTAAGCAATAATCCCTTCATTGCTCCGAGCTGCTTTACACATTTAGAGAACTATAGAGAATAAAGGACTAGTGCTTCTACATTTTACACTGCACAGTGTGTGAAAGGAACACTGCAGTGTACTTGCATATTTTTCCATGGGAAAGACGCACAAGATCCATCAACTGTGGCACATTTATGGCCTCACAATAGTATACATTTCTGCACCAGCAAAACAGTGCTTTGGACAAGATACAATGATTTCCATACTATGGCACAGCAGCAGCATCAGTTACACTGAATACAACGCTGAGCGTGGTGTATTGCTCTGACATAAAGAGAGGACTCATGTCTAGGAGCAGAGCAAAAACCATTCTATGGACAGAACAACAATGGGAAACACACCTCAAACTCCAGACAATGCAGAAAACAGACGACTGGCAGTGCATCCTTACTTATAAGGAAACAGAATGTAGTTCTGCTAATATCAGGACAAGGTAAAGTGCGCACTGTTGCAACTATGGATATCTCCTAGATTTAGGACTGCCATATGTCTCAAAAACTAGGGACAATCCTGATTTTGGGGGATTATGTTCACATACTGGCAAGTGGGACAGAGGGTTCTGTCCTGATTTGTGGGAGAGTTATGACAACCCTACCTAGATTGTATATCTCTAACAGATGTCTTTTTGCAAACCAACTGCCTAAGATAAAGGATTTATTAATTCAGTGTAATGATGGCACAAGAGAACTGCTGAGTGTTTTCAGCTTAAATGACAACTTCAGTGGGCATTAACAGCTCAGTGCTTTTCAATTACACACATACTCTCTCTGAAACATTTTCAGAGGCTCATGTGATGGATTTGAATCTGTGCTCTGCTATGCATCCTGTGCTATGCACTAGTCCCTCTCAGATAGGTGAATGGGTTGAGTAGAAATTAGATTAAGATGGCACAGGAAGAACCATCTTTGGTCTATTGCACCAAACACTGAAGTATGTTTTAAATAGTATAGATCACTGTTTCTCAAAGTGGGGAGTCGGGACCCCTTTGGGGGTCGCCTAGAGCTTTCCTGGGGGTCGCCTAAAGACCCCTGGTGCAGGGGGCCAGGTCAGGCTTGCCAGACCTCCGGCTGTAGCTGCGCGCACACTGGGGCTGACTGACAGCCTCAGGGCCCAATCCTATGCATGCCTACTCTGAAATAAATCCCATTACAGGCAGGGGGGCCTTTACTCCCATGTAAATGTAGATAGGATTGCAGCCTCAGGGCCCAATCCTACACATGCCTACTCTGAAATAAATCCCATTGTGTTCAATGTATGCACAGAACTCACATTTCATTTGTCACAATGAAAATATATCCTGCATATCAGATATTTACATTACAATTCATAACAGTAGCAAAATTACAGTTATAAAGTAGCAACGAAAATAATTTTATGGTTGGGGGTCCCCACAACATGAGGAACTTATAAAGGGGTCACGGTGTTAGGAAGATTGAGAACCACTGGTATAGATAGATAGTATAGCATAAATAGATAGTATAAATAGATAGTATAGCCATCTTTGGTCTAATGCACCAAACACTGAAGTATGTTTTAAACAGTTGTCTCTCTTTTCCATTAAATTAAGATGTAAGATTTCTTCAGTCCACAAGAAGTCTTATCAACAGTGGCATAGCTAAGGGGAGTGCAGGGGGTTTAGTTGCACCGGGCTACAAGCTAGGGGGGCTACAAGCTGAGCTTGATAACTAGTGGTTAAAATTGCAAAAAAATAGAGTATGTATGAATAATACCATCATGTTATACATTGCTGGAAAGGCAATTTAATGCAGAACGCAATGAAACAAACTGCATTGAAATAGCTATAGTCTATCAAACATTATGGCCAGTTAACCAGAAAATGAAAACACAAAAGCCTATGGAACAAAAAGTGGATTTTTTAAATTCAAATGTTCCCATGATACTGAATGCTTTATAGCCAATGAGATGTAATTCTGATGTTGTATGGAACTAATAAGATGCTACTATGAATCAGCTGTCATTTCCATATACAAGTATCATCATATAATTACCCCTACTAACTGGGAACACAGGAACTTCTAAGTGGTGCTCCTCTTATATTGAGCAGGGAAAGAATAGCCATTCCTCTTTGTCGCAGCACAGTTACCTTAACCAAAAAGGGACACACTTTTCATTATTTTATTGAATTAAATTTGGTTTTTTGTCACAGGGAGGAGGCAACAAAATCTTTTTTAACTCCAGATAGCAAATAGGTGCTTTAGCTATGCCATTAGCAGAGTAAGTGGTGGTGAACTGCTGAGGAGGAGGAGGCAGGTTTTTTTTCCCCAATTTTCTTTGTAAAAATACCTGGTTTATCACTTCCAGTTCTGACATCACTTCAGTGTTGTCTGACACACAGACAACACTGTGTAGTCTCTTGGAAGGTTTTTTTTAAAGTTTGAATTAGCATGGTGACACGTATCTAGTTCCATTCTGGGATAGCAAATAGCTGACCTGGCCCACATGAAGACCTGATGTTGTCCTCTAAGGAAATTCTGAGGATACATTGATAGCAAGGAAATATTTTTTTCCCTCTGGTGCACAGTGATGGAGAAATTCTGAAAACAGAAGACTTTCAGCTCCATAAAAAGTAAAGAAATAAAAGATCAGAAAACTGTTATGGAAAAAGGGAAGGTCAAATACTGATTTTTTTTCTACTATTAACTTCTTAATCAGCTCTGAGAAATGTTGATAACACAACAGCCAAATGGTCAGGGAATGTGGCAGACGAGCATAGGGTGGGGCTGGAAGACAAGGAGCTGAACTACATGCATATTTTTGTTTAAATGGTACAACAAACTATAAAGTAAAATTATATATCCAACCCTCGAGGACCCCTATCTGGCCTATGGAGAACCCCCTCACTTGTCTTCAATGGGCCTCTGGTCCACTGGAAACTCACCAGTGGTAGTAGCGGGAAAGGAGAGAAAAGGGAATAAGACCAGGAAGAAGAAGAAAAAGCAGGGAAGAACTAACATTCTAGCTGATGTATGGTTGAGTCAGCATTTTCTTTAGCCTGAACCAGGGCTTTTGGCAAGAAATAAGCCCCTTAGCAGGCCATAAAATGTTTCATTCTCTTGTGGTGGAGAAGCTTGCATAACCAGTGTCTCATGCCTCCAAGAAAAGAGAAGCCAACTGGAAGAGTTATTCCTTGTTCTTGGAGTACTTGGTCTCCCCATTAAATTGTCAAGAATAGATTAAGTAAGGAATTCTAGACTCTACACACATGCACACACACACACACACACACACAGAGAGAGAGAGAGAGAGAGAGAGAGAGAGAGAGAAATACAGCAGCTGGAGTACTGTGTCCAGTCTGGGCACTTCACTTTAACAAAGATGTAGACAAACTGGAGCAAGTTCAGAGGAGTGCGACAATGATGATCAGTAAGTTGGATGACAAGCCCAATGAAGAAAGGTTGAGAGAACTTATTATGTTCAGCCTGGAGAAACCTCTCATCTTCAAGAGGAGGCTTGACACGTATATGTCTCAGTTGCTTTTGGAGGATTTCTTGCTACCAGCAGGGGGGTGGACTAGAAGACCAAGTTATCCTTGCCTGGCATGCACCCAACAACAGATGTTGTACGTCAACATACATCTGACTTTTCCCTGGCAACTGATGACCTATTTGCATGATGGCAGCTTATTGCTGCGCTCCTTATATCCTGAAAAGTTTCCAAATAATTGAGACATTAAACCCTGCTGACCTGTTGGGGAATTCTATATTTTAATAACACTTTATTAGAAAAAAAATATGCCTGGGATTACCAAAGGTATATCAGGGCTAGTCAACTTAATTAAAAGTCAAGACATCACCTTGCCAACAAAGATCCGTCAAGTTAAAACGATGGTTTTCCCTGTGGTAATGCATGGCTGTGAGAACTGGACCATAAGGAAGGCTGACCACCAAAAGATAGATGCCTTTGAATTATGGGGTTGGGGAAGACTCCTAAAAAGTACCTTGGATTGTAAGGAGATTAAATCAGTTCATCCTCCAGAAAATCAGCCCTGACTGTTCACTGGAAGGACAGATACTGAAGCTCAAATATTTTGACTAAATCATGAGAAGTAAGGACTCCTCAGAAAAGAGCCTGAGGCTGGGAAAAACTGAAAGCAAAAGGAGAAGGGAATGGCAGAGGTGGTCAGATAGTGTCAACTAGGCAGTGAGCATGAACTTGGACAAACTTCAGAAGCTAGTGAAGAATAAGATGGCCTGGTGTGTTCAGTCCATGGGGTCACAAAAAAGTCAGACACAAGTTAACAACAAAACAACAAATATATATTGAAACCAACAATTTATATTGGAGAAAGATGGAAGGAAGAGAAAGACGGAAGGAAGAATCTCATGGCTATTTCCCAGTGAGCTTCCACATGAGTTTTGTTTCCATATGGCTTTTTCCCAGTGAGCTTTATTTTGTGAACTAAACAGGTCCAGAACACATGTGTGGCAGTATATGCAGCCCTACTACTGTGTAATCATGAGTGTATCCACAGTTAATTTAAGCAAAAAGCCATCCATTTGCTCTTCCATCAATGACTTGTCAAAAGACATGATTAGATTCTAAAAGTTGTAGCTTGATCTACAGTATAAAATTAGCTTAAAAGGAGCATGTTAAGATACTGGGACACACTTTTGTCCCCTAAACAAGACAAAGGCTGCAATCCTAAAGATACTTTCCTAGGAGTAAGACCCATTGAAGACAATGGAGCTTACTCTTGAGTAGACATGGTTATGATTGTGATCTAAGTTTTGATTACATTAGCAATATTAGCCAGAATAAGGCTGTAATCCTAACCATATTTTCCTGAGAGTAAGTACTATTGAATGCAGGCAGCTTACTGTGGACACAGTGGGCACAGAAGCTTACTTCTGAATAGACATGCTAAGAATTGCACTCTAAAGCATCTAACATTAATTTCTAAAACAAACAAATTTAAGACAGATAAGTAAAAGTTTCAAAAGACCCAATATATAATCAGGAGTGATACTGCTGTTCCTATCACATACAGCTGTTGAGAAGGTTCATATCCTCAGTGTATTTTT
Source organism: Cryptoblepharus egeriae (assembly GCA_030015325.1). Lineage (NCBI taxonomy): Eukaryota > Metazoa > Chordata > Lepidosauria > Squamata > Scincidae > Cryptoblepharus > Cryptoblepharus egeriae. The sequence goes on from JAREYC010000005.1 coordinate 73,573,929, forward strand.
GATGAGATGATAATCACCACCATAATAGGTTCCTTTGGTGGCAAAATACAGAACAGCTGCACAAAAAAGAACTACATACACCTGTTATAGCTAAAGGAACTATTGTAGCATTGCAGCTGTCCTTAAACTTAGTGTCTTCTGCAGCAGTTGAGGGAGGGAAGATGCTCAACTTTATGACCACCAAATATAATTTTGACCTTTTTCTCCATGACAAATTCAGACATATGGAAATCCAACATAATTTAAAGCAGATTCCCCTCCTGATCTCTTGTTATAGTGAAAGAACCCTTCAATATCTGGAAATAAGAGGGAACTGGCTTTCAAAGATGCTGGCCACACGCTGCATCCTCAGATTCCAATTTCTTCTCTACTTGCAACCACTTCCTTGCATCAACCTCCTTCCCTCAACTGCCAGTGATATTCTCCAGTAACATAGAGCTGTGCATGAACACTGCTCACTTCTTATGCATGTAAACACAGAAAAACATGTAAACACAGCCCTCTTGGATCAGATCAAGAGTTCATCTAGGCCAGCAGCATCTTGTTTCACTACTGAAGGTAAGCAAGGCTCTTGCTAACTTGCTAACTAGGCAAGAGGCGCATTTTCAATTGGGTGTTCCTCTTTTATTTAGCAGGAGAACTGTAAATAGCCCTCCTCACCTCTGCAATGTCCATTATAGTGGCTTCTGCTAATGTGTCTTTTTAGATTGTGAGTCCATTTGGGACACAGAGCCATTAAAGCAGAGGCATTTAAATACTGTTGACTGATTCAAACTAATCCCCAAAGAAAATGCCCAGCATTACACATTACATGTGTTCTACAAATGTATGTTTATATATCAACACTGTTAATCCCATGTCTGAAAAATGAAATCATTGGGTAAATTGACAAATGGTTTGATCATTATGGTTTGGACACAATAAAAATTGATGAAGTATGCCATTGCTAAAAAATGGGCAACATAAATATAAAAATGAAGAGAAGATTCTCTATCCTTCCCAAATGCCCTCTATTTCTTCCTATTTTTAGGATATAGTTTGGTGCTAGCAAAACATTTAAACGCTATAGCTCATATTATCACCTCACAATGTTTTTCACAAAGTGGTTGGGAGAGAGTCCATCCCAGAACATGTTTGTCTTTGTTCAGTGGGGCTGGGGATCAGCGAGCCACACAACTTCGTCTATCATTGATTCTGGGCATGAGACTAACCTGGAGCCAGGTCCTAGTGACTAACATCTTAATATTTTACATATGAAAACCAATATATGTTCCGTCTTTCTTTATCACGCAGCTCAATGTGGCTTACATGGAATTACCAGGTACTCACTCAAGCAGATGCTGACCAGACCAAGAAAACTCTCAACAAAGTAAACTGTGCATATTGGAAAAAACATGGTGCATTTGACCTTTTCTTCAAACTTACTTCATCTCTCCACCCAGACTGTGAGCATCTATAGCTTTCAAGCACTACTGTGCCACAATAACCACTTTTGAAATTATTTGATACTCATTTAATTGCACTTTAAACATAGGTGAAGTTTGTGCAAAAGCTGAAACTTTGAAATTTAAACAATGAAAAAACTAAAAAAACCTTTACAATCACAGGTCTGTGGATATTGCTGTGACATCTTAAAAACAAACAAGACAGTAAGAGAGTGTGAGATGCATGTGTGTGCCTTTCCTGCTACTGCTGCTTCTAAGTTTAATCGGTTTCAGGTAAACCTTTAGCATACTGTTATAAATAATAAAAGTTATACACTGCACTTTTATATCTTTCATCTGACAATCCAACTCCTTGTGACTTAATTAAAAGGGACACTGCCAGGTTAAAAACCACAGATATTTTTATTAAGTAATTTCCTTACCTGTATTACTAATAACACTTTGGGTTATTAAGCAGAAACAATTTTTAAAATCTAATTTACTATTTTATGTATTTAGGCAATTTGACTTTTTAAAGCTTGTAACAAAATGAAAATAGGATTGTCAGTTTCAATTTCTGTTCATTATCAGTTCTGTTGCAGTTTTCCCACATATTAGAACAGGATTTTGAGTTTGGATTTGTATGACTCAACATACAATTAGTGTTTAAAATCTGATTTTTAGAAAAACCTTTAAAAGGAAATCTGTATTTGAGCCCAAATAACTCTCTTCCTTATTCCCTCAATTTCCCAATTCAAGTTTATTCCTTCATTCAGTGAGGACAACAAAACACCAGGGCCTGAATCTAGTTTGCTATGTGTGCATCATCCAAGTGTGACTAGATATCCATATGCCATAATACAGTAATGCTTATCCCTTCCCATTTCATGTATGGGGAGGGGAACAGCCCTCATTATTCCCACAGAGGATCCATCTGCATTCTTCTGCATGCTGATTCTATGGGAGACTGGATCATAGTCTTGAAAGTGAGCTGAAACACTTATTTGAAGAAAATGATCTATTATGTGATTAATCAGGGAGTCATTATTTATTTCCAGAATCTCACAGTCAATAATAATGACAAAACTTTCCTTAAGACAAAAGGAAAATGTTTTGACCAAGATGTGACTTAGAAAGTGGACAGATGAGCCTGTGTGTACTGTGTACTTCTTGAGCAAAAGCTCCAAAGAGAAAAGAGCAAGGAAAGCAACAGGAAACTCTTGTGTGTTTGTCACCCAAAGCAGGAGGCACTGCTAGTCAATAAAAGATGAAAACACATATATTAGTTCATTTTTAAACAACTGGAAGCTGAAAATGGGCCAATTGGCCTTACTCAATATGTCATATCTTTAAGGAAGGGTGATGGGCAATAATCACTTACAATCCAACAATGGAAAACATTTGCTTTTTGTGAACTTCAAAAGAAATTCAGCATGCATTTGTTAGACACTGGGAGAACATTTTTTATCAAGAGTAATCTATACAGAAAATATTATTATCTCTGTATAAATGCTGATGGGATGCAATTGCTGGCATTTAAAATTAAAACAATACAGCAACTTACATTCTTAACACCTGGGGGAAAAACTGGCAGGTGATGCGAATGACATCCTCATCAGAATGACTCACTCTCAAGGGACAATGTTATAAACACTTGAGACCCTCAAAATGAGAACAGAATTGAAGTTAGCAATGTACACATGGGAACCAATAAAAAGCAATCAAAACAATCAAAGTCTAGATAAAAAATAAAATGGGAGCAGTCAAAGGGTGACAAAATTCATAGGTGTTTACATTTAAATGGTGAAATTATACAGTCATAGATCTAGCTCTCACACTGGAGAGATAAAATGGTGTCAGGGCTTTAAACTTTAGACTGTGGCAGTAGATGTGTTTACATGATGGATCCAAACTTGTGCTGGAACAGGCAGGCTGGCTCAATACACCTTAGACAAAACAACAGCTGCTTACATATATAACGCTACTTACATAAGGTGGAAGATCACCTCGCCTTCTCCAAATGAAAGATTATTGAATAATCCAATCCAAATGAAAGATTATTGCATAAAAGGCTGTTATTTGGAAAGACACTCAAAGACGTCTCAAGGGAAACATATGTGGGCTTTGCATCCACATGTGCAGTTATTCTGTCGAAAAGGCTCATTTCTACATGGGTTTTGAATGTCTGGTCTGGGCCTTACCAATCCTAATTAAGGTCCTGGTCCTATCCAATTTTCAATGCTGGTGCAGTTGTTCCAATGGGGTGAGTGCTACATCCTGTGGTAGAGGGGCAGTCACTGGGGTCTTCTCAAGGTATGGAAATGTGTTCCCTTACTATGGGGCTGAATTGTGGCTACATCAGAGCTAAAAAGTTGGATAGGACTGGACCTTAAAACTCTCTGAGTGATGCAGCTGCACCACAGGACCTTGAAAGCCCTAAATGTTATTTGGCATAAGCCACTAATGCCCCAATGGGCTTCCTTGAATTAGCACCAAGTCATTTAGTGGCACTGAACCAAGGAGAGTGAGAGGAAAAAGCCCATGTCTTACCTGAGAAGTCATGTTCTCTTGGAAGAAAGGCACGCTCCTTAGTGTGGGTTTGTCCCTGTGTTGCTAGAGGCTGGCGCTAATCAAGCGACATAACCTCTGTCACACAGAGGGCTCCCAAATCCTAGACTGTTCCCAAAGGTTGCAAGTGACACTACTCCCTCATTTGGGGTTGCTGTTTCATTCTTCCCTCCTTTGATCCCGCCCCCGGGCCAGATTCCTCAAGGGACTGGAAGGATAATGCAGTAAAGCTCCCTCAGCCTTTCCACTTTCTGTAAAGGGAAGCCTAAACTTTTTGTGAGGAGCTTTCACATGGGGAACTTCTCAGCTTCCCCTATTATTTTCCCCCTAGTCTATTAAGGCAGTACATCTGGCAAGGGCTAGAGAAATCATGGTGCCAACTGCTCTATTCTCTATATTCCACCATGACCCAAAAGGGTCCCAAACCTTCATACCTCACAATGGCTGTGGGGAGAAGTGAAGGACCTGACAGGCTTCCTTTTGCCTTCACTTCAAGCTCTGCTTGTTAGGTGCAAGGCAGGTGCCATCCATCAAATACAGAGCCTGCCCTGCCCAATGCTCCAAGCTTCAATAATTCACCTCATGCTCTGTCATAGTCTAGTAGGCGCAAAGGACGACATCCTTGTTTCACCATAGATAGGTGCTAAATAATGAACTCCAATAGCTCTGCAGGCTCAGCTTCCATCACCCCAAAGGAAGTGGTGAATTTGGCTTCTCATGCTCAACCCAGACTGTTTTCAGGGGAGTCACCTATTTTTCCAGGGAAGATGTCTCCCAAGAAGCCCAGTCACATGTTATGCCTTAGCTCCAGAACCTGGTAAAAAAAGCTGTGACAAAAAATATGCTAAATGAAGATCCCAGTGCATAAGCCAGTTATTATGCTTGGCTGTTAGAGAAGAGGCATGGAACATGCACCGAATTGAAGCTCATCAAGAGACAAGTATAGGATCCTGGTGCATGTAGGAGCTGCTGAAATTCATCTCACCTCTTTCATTTTGCCTCCTGCCCACTCCCCTGATCCTCTCCCTTCCCATGCAATTCCAACTTCTGCTCACTGTCCACCTCCCATAATGGCTTACCTGCCTTAGCACAGGTAAGCCCCTGCAGAAGCATTGTGGTGACACTGCCACCATTTGCGGTGGTGACCCTGAAATAGCCACAAGCTTCATGATGTTTGCAAATCTGTAAAGCTATGTGAGCTCCTGTACTTGCCTTTACAAAACTGCAAAGCCCAGTTTGGATTTGGCCCTTAGAACCTTAGATGTTATGCTAGAAAGACTTCACTGGATTGCTAGAAAAGAAGGCTTTGTACTACTTAAAGAATGAAGGAGGGAAGCAAAAGCAGAAGAAGGGACTTGGAGTGAATAATTTAGAAGTAATGCTCAAGCAATAACATTCTCATTGCAGTGATTTAAAAAAATCCAAAGCTATCAGTACCAGTTTACAAAAGAATTTAACATATCCTCTGAGGTCTGATTTTCTTATTTCATGGATTGCCTTAGTACACAGTGAAGATACTTCCCTATAACCTGTTTTGCTAAAAAGATTAGCCTTAGCACAATTTCTACCCAGTGTCCTTATTTCTTTTAACATAAAGGCAGAAAGTTGTGAATCGACTATTATTCTAAGCTAATCCTGTTATAATACTGCATGGTTACATTTATTATGTCACCCAGTTACACATGCAGGGAAAATAGCTGTGTACATTATATTGCTCTGCAGATATGAAAATGGAAGGGCAAACAGTGTTAATGTTCAACTGTTATTCTAACTTGCATCATTCTATATTCTAACTCTAAACTGCAGTAAACACATAACTGGAGTCTTGTGCATCTTCATTACTAGAAGAATCAAGAATGTGCTTTCGCATTAGTTAGAGGACTATTAAAACATGATCTGACAATCTGTAACTGAGTTCATCATAGCTGGTAACATTAGACAAGTGTACTGAAATCAATAGTGATAAGCATACATAAATAGATTGTGTACAGACTTATGGTAAACTAAAGGTGTATGTATTCATCTTTTTTTCTGGACAGACATACAACTTGAGAACATTCAGATGCAAATGGTTTATCTTGTTTGCAGCAAAATTCAGCTGTGTAGAATTATCACTGGCTGGTTCATTTGAAGCCACTCTCAGCAATGATGGGCAAGCTTCCATTTGGGCAGGGGTGGAAAAGTAGACTACAATTCTCTTAGCTCAATCAGTGCTGGGGGAGGAAGGGAAACATGAGGTTCTCTTAGCACAGTTCTAAACATGTCTACTCAAAAGTAAGCCCAATTGTGTTCAATGGGTCTTACTCCCAGGATTGCAGCTTCTATCGCTCATGACTCAAGAGGAGAGACAGGTGGTATCACCAGTGGATCCCATGGCAGGCATTAGCGATGGGCCCAGCCAAGGTTCTGAAACCTTATTACTAGTTGAATAGGCTACATGCTAACAACTCTGGATTAGAGGAGGATTCCTTTCTCCCAACCTGCCAGCTAATGCTGTGCTTTTAATAACTCCTCTCAATTTTTATAGTTTCAATAGCCTAGCCGGATTGGCTGCTACCCTGAACTGTTCAACTCTCAGTATCTTAGCAAATCTAATGCTATTAAAGCTCGGATATGAAAGCAAGTTGTAGACAGTCTAGTGCCCTAAGAAGGCCTCTTGTACAAGACAAGCTCCTAATCTATTTCTTCATCTTTGTGTCTTGTTCAGTTCCAACAAGGCTTTTCTTTACCATATCTCCCATTCTGCAATCCACAAATATCCTATCCAGTTTGTATCACCACATCTATGTTTCTATAGTGCTAACCACCTACAATCTATACTGCCTACTAAGGATGGCATTGATTGTCCAGGATCTCAGCCAGAGGACTTACCTATCACTTGCAACATGATTTTTAACTGGAGGTTATGAGAACAGAACCTGGGGCTTCTGTTTGGAAATATGTGCAGTATCAATGAGCTATGGTCTCTTCTGTGCATGAAGCATTAAATCATACTATATTTGAGTTTCTTGAAAGTGTTTCTTTCAGCTCTTTCAGTAAAGCAACAGTCTGCTAGAGGAAAGTCTTATCACTCTGTTAGATACCAGAGAGCTTTGCCTACTGCAAAGGATAACCCAATGAGCACAGCTTTTTAAAACTAAAATGTGCACACCAGTAAAACTGATGAGGCTAAAAAGCACAATATTTTTTCTTGGTCTTTCTCCTTCACTGAACACCCAACTCCATGCTATTCACAATCTAGCCTTGATTATTTTTAGTCACAGCTTATAGATTCATCTGCTGAAAAGCAAGGTGTAATTAATTTTCTTTGTGGAATTTCTTTCTGACATGAGTCTTTTGAGACTTCAGACATATCCACCACATTCAGCAAGAGTTCACAAACTGGTCATAACATTTACAGTTAGAAACACAGAAGTGCAGAGGAAATATTGTGTTCACTCTGGCCTACTTCTATAGCTGTCTCTTGTCTCTGGATTTCAATGCAACTGAATAAATATTGATCCCTTTGTCCTTTGTCTGCATATGCTAAACTCACCACATATTGTCTGAAGCTCTTCAGAGGTAATCCATTAAGACTACACCACATTAGCCACAAAGCCAATATTACATTCAAGAAGAATTAAAATGCTGATGGCAGTTTACCTTTAGATGGAGAAATAGTGTATCTCAAATACGGAAATTCTTCTCCATGAAATGACAAATTCACACAAAAAGAAAGTGAATTAACTGTTTCCAGGAAGACAGCCTTCCCTTTTAACTGAAACAGCTACTTAATTTTGAAAGGACCAGAGCAATATATGAACACTACAGGTGTATATGAATAATTTCCAATGGATCATCATTAATTTACAGCATCTATAATGTGTATGACCAGCTTCTCATCACCTTCTCCATGCTGGGAAGCAAAGGGGTAATACTGAATCCATGTTTTGCATACATGAGACCCCAAGGCCTCCCTGGTATCTCCAGTTAAAAGGATGTCTAGGAAAAGGTGTGCCCTGTGAGACCTGCAACTAATGAAATACACAATAATAACGGTATAGATCAGTGGTTCTCAAACTTCCTAATGCCGTGACCCCTTAAATACAGTTCCTCATGTTGTGGGGACCCCCAACCATAAAATTATTTTCATTGCTACTTCATAATTTTGCTACTATTATGAATAGTAATGCAAATGTCTGATATGCAGGATGTATTTTCATTGTTACAAACTGAACATAATTAAAGCATAGTGATTAATCATAAAAACAATATGTAATGATAGATAGATAGATAGATAGATAGATAGATAGATAGATAGATAGATAGATAGATAGATAGATAGATAGATAGATAGATAGATAGATAGATAGATGTGGCATAGCTAAGAGGGGGTGACTGGAAAGAAAGAAAGAAAGAAAGAAAGAAAGAAAGAAAGAAAGAAAGAAAGAAAGAAGGGGAGGGAGGGAGGGAGGGGAGGGAGGAATGGGAAGGTATGTAACTGGGTGAGAGGAGGCCTCCATAGGACTGGGATCTCAGGCAGCAGAGCAAGCCACTGTTTCCTAGGAGTAAGCCCCATTCACAATCATGGGACTGACTTCTGAGTAGACATGCATAGAACTGGGCTCTAAGGCTCCCTGCCCCCAAGGCTCCACATTGTCTCACAGCTGCTCAGAGGCTCCTTCTGAGCTGCTTCTTATCAGCTTCTTCCAGCTGCAGCAGCTCCAGTGTTTCTGCTAGGTCTTCCCACATGGCCCCCTGCATCAGGAGTCTTTAGGCGACCCCCAGGAAAGCTCCAGGCGACCCCCAAAAGGGTCCCAACCCCCACTTTGAGAAACGCTGGTATAGATGACTGATGGTTCAACCCAATATACAGCAGGTTCATACCACTTTGGATACTATTGGGGAGAAAGACGGGGTAAAAATACTGTAAATAGCAATCAAGCTCATGACAAATCTGACCATGTCTGCAAAGTCTCAAAGATCAGGGAAACTAAGGGGGCTGCAATCCAAACACACTGGTAATGAGTCACATTGACAGAGGTGCCTGAATTCAGTAAGATAGGATTACAGCCTGACTCACTTCTCAGGCTCACTTTTGCATAAAATGTACCTCTATCCATTGAATTCAGCATAACTTCTAAGCCAACATGCTTGGGATCGCACTGTATGTACAGAAAAAAGATGATCAATGAGAAATAAGAAAGTAAAAAAGTGAGACAACAAGAGTAGAGGAAACAGAAAATTGAGCCAAGATGCTGAGGAGAAGGTGATGATTAAAGAAACCTCACAACAGCCTATCCAAAATCCAAGTCTTTCTTTCATATTAATATTTTTTCATATTAATATCAACAGAGCCAATTTGAGCACTTAGTAATCAAAAGTACTATGCCTGTAAACATGAAGTTTCCATGTTTTTAATATCACTGAGTTATCCTCCAAATTCTCTACCATTTTTCTAAACATGTCGATCCTTGTTGTGTAAATAAGTACTGATTCCAAATTAATTGTGCTGGTCTAAGACCATAATAAAGGTTCATATATGATTCCAAATTAAAGGGATCTGAGAGTCAGAACAGTTTCTGTCCATATTGCTCAAAATTGTATGAACTCTGTGACACTTCCTTGCACACCTTTTTCTGCAAGTGGAACGAACATGCCTTTGTGAATAAAGATCATTCTCCCTCAACACATCATCCTACTTGCCTTTTAAGCAGACTCCATTGTTGTTTTGGTTTTGGCAATAAAACCAGGTGCAGCCCTGAGTTAAGGGGAAGGAATAGCAGAGGAATGGTGACAGTAGCCCAACAGTAGCCTGAAATGTGTCAGGTTATGTTCTCATGAACAGAGAAATAGTAAACTTTGTCTAGACCAGAAGTTCTCCAACTTTTCAGTCTTTGGAGCCCTTTACACTTCAAAATATTCTCTAGGAGCCCACAATACATATATGAAGTCTCAGGAATCCATGGAATGCTGGTGTATGCATAGAGTGGCATGATTCAAAGTAGATGGCAGAGACATCTTGTGTACTTTTCGACCCTTTCAAGATACTTTGATGTTTGTGGACACTCTGGGCTCCTAGGAGCACATTTTGAGAAACCCTGGTCTAGACTGCATTTCACAATGCAAACAGGAACTCATAACTCAATATGCCCACATACAATAAACCAAAATATTAAAAGGAGTTCACATACAACACTAGATCTGTGTGAAGAAAGCCTAGCTTATATAAAGAAGAAAGCAATTAATTTAGGGACATGGCTAGCTATTGTGGTACAGGCGATGATCTCACATCCTCTACCACACATTCAGGACAGAATGCTCAAGAGGGCTATTGTATTTATTTGATTTGTATTCCGCCTTTCTCTTTGAAGGGCATTCAAGGATGCTTGTCTTCTGTTACATCCGATTTTAAAGAAACGGCCTGCTCGCCAACCCGAAACTGCAAACCGAAACGGTTTGGAGGATTGGGAATATTGCATGTAAACCAACTCCATGTGCATGAGTCTTCTGCAGGAGAGAGCATTCCATCATATGGGCCCCCACTTGGTGTCTTGAAGTTGTGCACAGTTGAGATGTAATTCTGCCACCTCATCTGCTTTTTGGGAGAACTAGATGTACATCTCAGATTTTGTTTCATTCCCCTACCAACACTAAGAAGATTTGATTTCCCAGCAGTACAACTAATACACTGTAAGATGTTGCAAAAGTCACTTGTCCTCTCCATGCACCAGTTTCCTTACCTGCAAGTGTTACTAATACTACTTAAATACCTCCCCAGGATGTACATAAAGCTTTATCCATTAGTGACTGTGAAGTGCATCAATATCCTCAAAAGTCTAGTGCTATGTAAGCAAAAATAATTGTTAGAGTTCTAAAGTAGGTCCAAAGCTATTTCAGGTATTACCAAGATGCTCTGTTGAGGTATATTAAATTGCCATTGTACTGAAAAAATAATTAACAACCTACATTTTGGGGGGTCTATTATGTGAACTATTTAACTGATTAGTGATTTACTCAGAACCTTGGAGCAATCAAGGGAGAAACCATAAAACTTTAAAAGCCAAGTCTTTGAAGGGCTGTCTTGAAAAACTGAGATAAGAATAGGGACACTATATTTTGCTTATTAAGGATAAGGAGCATATTAAAACCAAAGTAATTAGCTGTGATGGTCAAAAGACATCTCTTCCAACGACATGTCAATGTAATCAAAAATAAGGATGTAACAAGTCATCACAAATCAATTTTAAAATCCCCCACCATATATAAAAAATGCAAAAGAAAAGCCCTGATATCACTACTGAAGAATAATTATATTAATTTTCATGGAACATCAATGTCAACTTGGTCCCCGTTTCACATTACCATGATACAGGATCCAATAATGGAAGCTGTTCTATCAGGGGGACCCTCCCTCACTTGTTCATCCACCAATATGCTGCCAACTTCTGCTATCTTCATAAGACAAGCAAGTCTGTTTCCAGTCCAAAAGAATAAACTGACACAAATCTGACATTACAAACCACAACATTCTAAAATCTTTTGGAACACGACTGCACACCTGGAAGTGAAGATGCTTTAGCTGAAGAGTGTCAAAGAGGACAAGGGCGCTTGGGGGTTGAGCATAGGGGGTCTGATGCGTTTGGGAGAATGATGCTGATGGGGGGTTTGGTTTGCATGGGGGTTTGGTTCACATGGGGGATTGGTGCACATGGGGGATAATGCGCTTGGGGAAATGTTGTGCATAGGGGATGATGTGCATGGGGAGATGATGTGCATGGGGGGATGATGCACATGGGGTGTTTGGATTGGTGTGCATAGGGGTTGGTGCGCATAGAGGAATGATGTGCTGTTTCACAAGGTGTGTTGATGCGCAAGAGGGATGATGTGCATGGTTGGTGCACATTGGGGTTGTTGTGCATGAGGGATAGTGTGCTTGGGGGGGATAGTGCGCGGGGTTGATGCGCATGGTTGGATATTGCACATGGGTGGATGTTGCACATGGGGGTTTGATGCACATTTGGGGTTGATGGGGATGTTGTGCATTCAGGGTTGATGCACATAGGGGGGTTGATGCACAAGGGGAATGATGTTCATGGGGGTGATGCGCGTGGGAGTGTTGCACACTGGGGGATAGGACACAGAGTGGATCGGGTATAGGGGGTAGATTAATCCCGCAGCATGGGTACATTTTTGCTAGTTTATCAAAAATGTGACCCATGCTAACTGGGTATATAGGCACTTCTAGAGGTGCTCCTCTTATATTTAGCAGCGAAACCTAACAAATATGGGACACAATTTTCATTTTTTTTACTTAATTGAATTTGATTTTGTTATTATGGGGGGAGGGGGGGGGAAGGAGGTAACAAAACCTTCTTCAACTCCAGATAGCAAATACAGTAGGTATTTTAGTATTTAGTTGCAGAGGAAATAGGTAGAGAACTGCTATGGAGGAGGAGGCAGGTTTTTCCCCAATTTCCTTTTAAAAATAATTTTTTAAAAATTATTTAAAAATAATTCTTTTTACAAACAAACATTTAAACATTTAAACATGATCATTTGTTACGCCACTGTATAGTTGGTGCCACTGCCTACTGACAAACGAAAAGCAGGCCTCCATCAGTCTTGGAAGACTATGGTATCGTGCTCGGTGCTGCATATGCTGCATGCGAAGCACGAAAGCCTGGGTTAGATTGCTATGGAGGATAGGCTGTTACCCAAGCAGCAAATCCCCCCTCTCCACACCACTGAATTAGTCCAATGGAACGGCAGAGCTGATACAATTGGATCCAGCTGGCGTCGCACAGCTGGGCTAAGGACAGGAGTTCACCCTGTCTTGTGGGACTGACCCGGGTCTCGAACCTTGGCCTGCTGGTTAACAGGCACAGTGTCTTAGCCACTTGCGCCACCCACAGCCCCTAACTAGCTTCAATTGATTGAATTGACAAACTAGCTTCAATTGATTAAACCATGTTTGGCATGTATGGTTTCAAGATATGTTGAAAATTAGGCTGCAATCCTAAAGAAACTTTCCTGGGAGTAAGAACCATTGCACAAATTGGGACTTACTTTTGAGTAGACATTGTTAAGACTGTGCTCTCACTTTTCATTACAGTGCAGTCCTCCCTTTCTACCTCTTCCTTGAAGCACTGCCTCCCTAACCATAATGTCCAACATTTTCACTTTTCACTTGTGTATCTGATGATGGAGGCTTGTGCCACAATTAATTTGTTACTTTAAAGGTACTGTAACATGGTTCGCCTTTTTGCTATGATGAATTTGACTTCACAAACTTTCCTGAGTTCTTCTTGAGTTCCTGGCTGCTACCATTCAAAGAGAGACCTGCACCCAATCCACTAGGCTTCCAACCACTGGGAATGTACAGTCGTGGCACCACATGCTCAGCTTTTCTTATCAAAGTGAAAAACTGACAGCATCGCATGAAAGGCACAGCATGAAATAATTGGTCCTTGTAATTTCTCTTTCAATTAATATTATCATATGTTTTTCTCTGTCAAAGATTCCGTACCTTTCCATATTCCTAAAGATTTAATCACAGAAAGGACATATTTTTCCCTTATGGGAACGGATGTCATGTATCACAATACTGTTTCTTGGTTTGAGGACAGACATCTGCTTAAAAGCTTTCACATAGTATTTATAAATGCTTAAATGCTTAAGGTTCTTCATTGTTTGAGGGTTATAGAGAAGGAACAGTAAATATGGGCACATGAATTAAAATACACTAGGCTCAATATTTTGAAATTATTATTGATGAATGAAAATCAAATATATTAGGGTGCAATTCTAGAGAAAAAGAGAGAGATGAAATTATGAAGTTATCTTAAGACCTACAACTGCAATCACTGAGTGCAGGTCATATTACAGACAGATCCTATGCACATCCAGATCACGTACACAAAGAATAGACACTGTATAAATAAATATCAATTGAATACTTTTTTTATAGCAACAAGTGTATCTTCCCCTAACCCAGCATTCAAAGCTTGACAGCTGTCAAAATATAAGAGTGGGATTAAAAGTGAAAAGGTGCTAAAGCATTTTCCTGTAGTTTTAGGGCAGCAGGGGCAGGAATAAGGATAATAACCAATAGATTTTCATAGCAGTCAAATCCAAAATTTATATCTGCTAGTGCTAGTTGCTAACACTAGCAAGTTGTTAGTTGTACTTTGGGGTATTATTTCTATTTTTCTAGGAAACACTTGAAGTGATCCATCACAACAAGTTTTACTGGACACCATGGTGGCTTCCCAAAAGTAGTGAAAACACCACAGGAAATGTTAGCTCAATCCGAAGTCTTTAAAAAGTGATTACATACATACAGAGAGTGTTGCCTCACAGAGCCACAGGCTAATTGCCCCTCCAGGTCAACTTCTGGCAAAGTTCCTATAGTTTTTAATAGTGTCTTCACAGTGTCTCATGAAAGATCATTCCTGCCTCTGCTACCTGATATTCATTTACTGTATATGTCAAAATTTGATCCTCCTGAAGATCCATATATGTTAACATTTGTTTCATCACTGAGTTGTGTCTCCTTTGCCTTATTCCTTACGTTTTGAAATCCTTATGTGGTTTACTACAGTTTCATAATTACTTCTAATGATATCTGTAACTTGCTTCCTCATATGACACAGAAGCAGTATTTATCACCTTGGAAACAACTGTCTTTCTAAGCTGTTCACCTGAATCATGCAGCATCTCAGACACAAACGACAACTACCCTCCAGCCCTCCCCTCTTAAATGAACCATAAAATATATGATACTAAAATAAGTGATATCTTGCTTATGCTTTTGAGATAAGACTAAATAAGGAGCTAAGATATAAATGAATGCCATTCCATTTTAATATATATTAGATGCTTTGTAACAGCAAAAGTTATACGCTGTGTTGTAAGAATTGAATGCACCTTCAATTAGAGTCCAGAATTTGAGAAATTAACATGATGCATAATGGGATAGTGTAGGAAGAAAGAAAAAAATAGAATTTCTAAATTAATGCACTAAAGAAAACATTTCTCGCTTGACAATCTAACTGACAATCCATTCAAAGAGAATAATGACTCCAAACCTGGGCTTGTGTTTATACTTGTGTATGACAATTAAAAAGAGAGCTACTTTTTTCTTTGAACCTGAACACCATCTTGACTAGATTACACATACATATTCACTTGATGCACATCAAGTAAGGTCATAATCCAGAAGTGCATTTGGGTTCCCCTATCTATCATTGGGCTCACCCAACTGCAAGATGAGCCACCCAAGTTATTCTGGAAGAGGCTTGGGGAAGCCTAAGGCAACGTAGGCTGCCCCAAGACAGGTGGATCTGGGCTGCACTAACTAGGGCAGCCTAGGCAGATCAGGGGAGGCTGAGGGCATCTTTAGCATTGCCTAGGGCAGACAAGTTACTCAGTATCCAGAGCCTGTTTCCAGGGAAGAAATGCACTGTTCCAGCTCCTCAGAGTTATACCACTTCAGGAGCAGTTATATTAATGAGTAGACTCATAGGGCTCCATGGTAAGGCAGAGTAAGAATGGCAGTGTTGACCAAAGATCTGAGTTCTTGTCCAGCCTAGCTGCAACCCCTGCCTTTCAACCTCAGGATATGGTACAACTATGGCAGCCCACTAACCTGTGGATACAGCAGGCCACTCCAAGACACCCCTTGTATTCATTGTAGACTGTACTGGCAGTCTCATCAGGGACTTCTTATAAGGCAGGCACCACAGCTGTTCTTTGTTCAGTATGATCTGAGGGGGGTCTCCTCAGGAGTAAGCTCTCCCCAGGTGTCACTGACTTTGTGTCTACTGAGCATGCTCTGGAGCAGCTATGGCAGCCCATTCATGACTCTCTGGATGCAGGATAACTTTCTGCTCTGAACTCAGAATAGTTGGGACAGCCCAGCTAGGGCACTCCTCACTGCCCTAACTCTGGATTGTGCCCTAAGTGACTCACATGTGTGGAAGGACTATAACAGATATAGCATCAAAGACCAAGAGCTCAATCCTAATCATGTCAACTCAAAAGTAAGCCCCATTGTATTCAGTGCGTCTTATTCCCAGGAATGTGTCTTTCGGATTGCATCCCATATCTCCTGCATCTCCTTCTTCTCATATCTAAATCAGTGATTTTCAGTAGATGCCATTCACACAGTCTACTACTTGTCTTCAAGTGTATGAAGAGCTCTGCTCTTGCTGGGTCCGGAAATGTATCAGGCCTCCCAGCCAACAAACAGCCAAGCGATTTTGCTCACACAGTAGAGTTGGCACAGACGTGAGTATCCCTATTGTGGGCCTTCTCCCAAGGAGACTGACAGCTGCCCAAAGTCCATAGGATGCAGCAGATGCCATTTTGGCCCCACTGCTCATTTGGGCACCAGGCAGCTCAGAATTGGGCTGTAAGTTCTGAGCAGTATTGTCAATGAAAGAAAAAACAAAATTGTTGGTGCAGTTGCAGCATAGACAGCTTACAATATTGCTCTTCTAAGCATTATGTCAGATTTTCATAAATGTACATATTTGTTACAACCAATTTTGTCTGCCGTTTGACAAAACAGGCAGGTGTAGGAAGATGGAGGGAAGGTTTGTATCTGCACATGTTCTGGCTACTTTGTGATTTCATACCACAAATACCACATGAGTCACAGGTTACGTGACATGAAGATTCTGCTAATTCACAGGTTACAAGCCATGAGGGGTGTGTGTAGAAGTGGACAACCTCAAGATGCCAGATGCAGATATGTAAGCATTTGAGTAAATGCCTGCAGAGAGTGAGAGTGGAATCATGAAGCTAAAATCTTTCTTCTTCCCCCAAACCTTTGAATTATCATCACTTCGTACTATGATCAGAGTTCAATAAATTTAGGAAAAAAATAGCTACTATTGTTAGGCATAAATTCTAAAGCCAATTTTGTCAAAATTTATGTGCATTTGGAAATGCTTTATATTTGACAAGAAACAGCTGAAACTTTTGGATCAAAATCATAGAGAATCTAATTCACAGGGAGTAGAGAAGTTCAGCATGTGGGCTTTGATTCAAGCCTCTTTGGAGGGAGGGAGTTCTCAGCACACTGTAAAATGCTAATCATGCCCTGGACAGGCAATTATGATTATTAAAGCCTGCAGGTAGCTTGGGAACAGGATCCAGGACCCATTGAACAGGAGAAAAATGAGAACATTTTCCATTGTCAAGTTTTGCCAGTTAGTATAAATGCTCCCAAAGAACTTCCTGGCTTTTTATGGCTTTTCCAATAGTTCTAGGTTTTCTACCTAGAGACCAGTTAAACACTAATAAAATATTTGTTAACTGTTTATCCCACCTGTATCACTTTCCAGAGGAATAGAAATAGTGGTCTAATATAGCCAGGGTGACCAGATGCCCAAATATCAAAAGGAGGACAAGGTCTTGGGATTCCTCTTAGCCTGGTCTTTCCAGCAGAAAATGACACATTTGCCTACTCACGAGTAAAGCTGCTATATTGGGCACTTTCACTTTTTCCATAGAGCTCAATGCATTTTTGTTAGTTTTTTGGCCATAACTTTTGATATGAATATTTCAAAACTGTTTTGCTTTGGATTCTGCTGCTCAGTACAAATCCAATGCATGATGGGTACTGCACACCATTGCAAAGTTCCAAAATGAAGCCAAAATGGTGGACAATTTTGGAGGCCTCCCCCGCCCTTTTGGAGGATACCTGGGCAGGAGGCTAAGAAGGAGGACAAATCCAGAATTTTTTGGTCATATAGTCACCCAGAATATAGTCTTGTGGCAATTTAAAGGCAACTGACAAAAGACATCAGCTTCTTACAAGTGTGCTTTGGCCCATAAAAACTTGTGCCACAAGAAACTTGCTAGACTTTAAGGTGCCAAAAGACTGTTGTTTTCACAAGACATAGATTTCTTTTCAATGTACCTTCAATTAATTGCAAGAGTGTTCTCTAATAAAAAACTAAAATTAATATTAACATCTCTAAGTTTCCAATAGGTATTACGTATTCTCCATCTTCCATTTCTTAGAGTTGTCATGCTTACTTCTGAGAGCTAGAATTGCAAAATTTGGACTTCCTTGCAATTTGGCATTTATGTTGTCCTAACTTTAGGTCTCAATAGAGGGTTTTAAAAATTAAATCATCAAATACAGTGACATGTGCAAACTATAGTTGAATATTTCCAGATGATACATACTATGAAATGCAAAGTTTCCTCAACTGGAATATGTTGCCAGTTAAACAAAATATCCTATCTCCCAAATATTTGGGAAGGTACCATACCCCAACAATATATTTGCGCATAAGTAGGATGGTGCCAAATTTTGGAAATAAGGGTCCAATTCCTTCCCAAGCCAAGCCAAATTCCACTCTGAAGTTCTTTTGCCTTATTTGTTCACATCCCATCCACTGATTTCCTTCACCCTGCACCTTCTCCAAACTTAGTTTTTTTGGGGGGGAGAGAGGGAGGAGAGGTGGTCAAGTGGGAAGGGAAGTCTGGATACAGAAGAGGGTACAGTATATCTTTATGTTCCATGTGAGACAATTAATGAAAACAGGATTCTCAACTGTGATGGAAGTGCCTCAGCATGCTCAGAAGCCTCACTTTTGCCTGTTTCACTAAGGTTACAATCCAGAGTAACTACGGGACCTTTTACACTGATGTAGTTACGGTGCCACCTATGGGAAATGCACAGAGCAATCCAGAGTAAGTGCCTTTTATGTCATCCCGTAGTTACTCTGGATTGTAGGGTTTGAAGCCTCCAAGTATCCCCATCTTTTCTTGATGACTAGTCTCCTCCTCTCTTCATTCCCATAGTAAATTTTAGAGGAAAGGAAATAAATGAAAAGCTGAGAATGATGGAGGAAGGCAGACAGTTGTCAAGAAACTCTGTGAATGAATATGAGTTTCCAGAGTTATTTGAGAAGTTATTTTAGAAAAACTGTGAATTGAACAGATAGGTTGAGACCTAAAGGGGGATAGAATTGTTGGCACTGGTGCATGCACATCCAAGACCCCTTTCCAAGTCTGATCTGCCTGAACAAGAAAAGCAGGCTTGTTGCAATTCAGTTTTGAATTGACCCACTGCAACTGCTGGGCTTACCCTAAGTGATCTCCTACTGCCAAAAAGTCCCCCCTGGATACAATAGTACCCATGCTGGTGGTATTGCATAGCCAAGAAAAGATTTAGACAGAATTGTGCTGTTAAAAAACATGTGAAGGCAGCTGACTCATTTTTATATCCAATGATAACATGCAAACTAGGAATGTTTCAAGTAGACTATTAACAATTAGGGGTAACATTAAAGGCAACTGCATTATTCAGACCCAAAAATGTTAAGTACTTTGTCTTGCTTCCTGGTAACGGGTTGATGAAAACCTCTCTCTTGGCAGGATACAAATTTCTGATTATGTCAATTTAAAAAAAAGAAAACCCTGACAGCAGGCTGAATAGAAAAAAGATCTCTCAGAGTTTACTTTTCCTAAAGCTCTGAGTTCCAAGTCTAGGATTATTAGGCTAAGCTCCATCAGCGACAAGAATACAAATGCCTTGCATACCATATATCTTGACCAAAGGAAGGAAGGGAAAATAGCATTAAAAGAAGGAGTAAACATTATTATGTGAGATATCTTGATTTCCTCTTTTTCCCCTTAGTTAAGATAAGGATCTGAGATATTATGAAGATCCTTTCAAAAACATGTTGGTAGAATTTTTTTTATATCACCCTTACATCAAGGAGCTCAGGTAATATACAGTGGTGCCTCACGTAAAGTATGTTTCACGTAACAAACAAAAATTTCTCTAGGATTCTGCATCACGATACAAACTGTGCTTCACGTAAAGAACACATTCGTTGGCAGTTGGGGCAGACATGCTGGCTGGCAGCCTGTTTAAAAAGCGTCAGGGCTGCCTAGCACACCAGCCCATAGTGAAAACACTTCCATGCTGTTCCTCCTGTGGCTGGGCATCTGCTGGGCAGAGGGAGAGAAGAGCAGAGAAGAGGGAGGCAACTCAGGGCTAGCCAGAAGGGAGCAGGGAGAGAGAGGCTCAGGATGGAGAGAAGGAGAAAGTGGGGAGACACTTTGAAGGTGTCTTGGATTGCAGCCTCCTCACCATGTCTACGCAGAAGTAAGTCCCATTGTGTTAAATGGGTCTAACTCCCAGGAAAGTGTCTTTAGGACTGCAGCCTAAGTAGACTTCATAGGATCATGCATATTGAATGCATGTTTTGAATTCAATTCCAGTGTTCTGTCATCATTTTTACATCCAGTTAATATTTTATATGAATATTTTGGGGGTTGTGGAACCAATCGGTGAGTTTCCATTATTTCCTATGGGAAAATCCGCTTCACGTAAAGAACGTTTCACGTAACAAACATGCCTCCAGAACGAATTAAATTTGTTACGTGAGGCATCACTGTAATTAATTTCTTTCCTCCTTTTAAATTCACAACAACCCTGTGAGGTTAGTGAGGCTGACATATTGTGACTGGCCCAAAGTCACCCAGAAAGTTTCATGGTTGAGCAGAGATTTTAACCTGGATCTTCCAGGTCTATGTTCAACTCCTAAATCACTACACCGTCATAGCTCTCACATTAAGTGGATTCAGTAACAAAAACATTTTGACGGTCCTGTATGTGCATTTATAGTACTAACTTACACTTTTTATACTGTTTAGATTGCATTTTGTCTACTAAACAATGAAAAATATAGCAAGAGAAGACACAAGCCATTTATTTATCTAAAAGATTTATACCCCACCTTTCAGGTTAAAAAGCAAGCAAGCAAATAATTAACAACCAACAGTCATAATTAGAAAGCAGAACATTGAGTCCTCTGAGATGTTAAAAGTTTACATGTACTCAGAGGACATTGTGGTTTTTAACAAAATGACAACTGAACTGTGACAAAGTCTTCAGGTTCTGACTTCAACGTTTTTGTAGGAAAACAAAAGGAACTGTAAACAAAAACCCAGGGACACTGTTCACTATGTATATGTGGAGATGCATATGTTAGGTGGGGAATTTGCTTTAAAGCACCAAAAATTATCTATTTAACCAATCAATAAAGAGATTTTAGGAAATTACTTTTTGGAATAAATTACTCAGAAGAGTTTCAGGTTTAGATTAAGATCACAATTCTGTGGTATGAACACATATCTGCCAAAGAAAGCTTTAAGCTTTATGTATATAGTCTTTCCATTCTTATGTCCCTTGAGTGTCTTCATATTTTGTATTGTGTTCTTTTTCCTAAGGCAAAGCTAAATAAATTAGGCAACATGATCTTCCATTTCAAAACAGACAGAAGATCTAAGAGGCCCTACAATGTTTGTACTATTTCATTATCCAATACTGTACAGAAGAGGAAGTGGAGGTTCTTTACCCATTTGCAACATCATAAATAATGGTTCCTGAATAAAACAGGCTTTTTGCCTCTTTCTAACATTTTATACTGTGCCAGCTTCCAGAGGTCTAAAGTTAACATCCCCTTTTCTGTCCTCAAATCAGTTGGTAACTTGGCAAGAGGCACTTTTTCAGGTAGTGCACATCTTACATAGAGCAGGGATTGAGTAACTGTCCCTCTTCACCTCAGTTTAGGCTGAAATCCTAAAGACACTTTCCTGGGAGTAAGACCCATTAGGCCCAATGGGACTTATTTTTGAGTACACATGGTTAGGATTGTGCCTATTTGCTGGACTGACATCTTTTTATATTGTGAGCCCTTTTGGGACAGAGGCCCATTTAATTATTTAACTGCTTGTAAAATGCTTAATTTTTTGGTTGAAAAGTGGTATATACCACTATTGAAAAGCGGTATAGCTTAGTACTATTAAGAATATTTATATACTAATTTTCAACAAGAGTACTTCACAAAGCAGTTCACAAAGTAATTCACAAACCTACATACATACAGCATAAGAAAGGGATCTGCAAACAAAAATTAAACATTAAGTTTACTATCCTGCCTAAAGCATTTGATACATATTGACCACCCAATTGGATTGATCTGTACATCTTCTCTTCAAAAAATCAAATGTAACACAGAAGTTATTTTTCCCTAGCTAGAAATGAAGTATAAAAGAGTGTGGGTGGGACATATGCAATGTAGTGGAACTAAAGCCCCATAAGGGAAATCAACATGGGCAGCTGCTGATACACAGTTTACTTGGATAATTCATCCATTTCCCCCTCCTGGGCTAGAGATATGAGGAACCTTCTTCTGGATAGCAAGTGTAAATAAAAATAAATAATAAATATATCTAGCAAAGTAAAAAAACATTAGCTGCAATGGCATCAGTACAGTATTAAGTCTCAGTTAAACTGAAATTCTTGCTGTCTTCTGCATCTCCAGCAGCAGAAACATCTGGTCGGTTTTAGATTCCCCTTGGATTCCCAACTTCAAAGGGAGTTATAAAGAATAACAAATACATGTACTGGCACTGGAAAAAAATTAGAGCAGCAGGAGAGAATTGTAAAATTGTCCTTATTTGACTGCTAGTGACAGGCTCCACAGGCAGATCTGTGAGAAAATTTCTCAGAGGCTCAGGCAAATCAACAGCTCTTGGTGAGCAGCTCTCTACTATATATGAAATTTATGGGCTTTACCCTGTATGAGGAAGTGGTACAGCTTTATTTTGCCACAAGAGAGCAAGGTTTCATATGAAACTAAGCTATGACATATTTAAGAGTCTCTTAGGCAGCAAGGCAAAAGCACACTTACTTGAGAATACGGTCCACTGAACAAAATAGGGCCTACTTTGAGTAGATACATACAAAATTGGGCTGTTAAAAGTTTTCCAGCTGCTTCTACTGAATACACCTAGGATTAATACTTGTCAGCACACTAGGACACTATAAGTGGCTAACAGTGCAACTCTATGTAAGTCTCCTCAGAAGTAAGTCTCACTGCCAACGGGACTTACTCCCTGATAATCCATTGGAAGATACTTTATATAGAACCAAATCAATGGTCTATAAAGGTTGGTATTGTCAACATAGAAAGGTAGTGAGTCTTCAAAGTTTCAAAAGGGATTTGTTTTCCACTGCCCTATATGATGATACCTAGAATCGTCTACATGCAAAGAAGATGCTTTAGCATTGAGCCAAACTGTGCCTCTATGAGTGCAGCATTTGTGCTGCACTATACCTATCATTTGTCCATGGCTGAAATCATTCCCCCCTCTAGATAAGGCATGGTAGGGTTTCCTTTATATAAGACAAAATAGGGTTGGACTTAATAGAAATGCCTGCTGTACAGGGGAGGCCAATCCACAAGACCACTAAAATAATTGCTTCAGGCAACAGATTTATGGGAAGGTGCCACTCCTTGGTCTGGAAAAGGAAGAGGGGGACAAAGAAATGTGGAAGGGAAAAGAGTGCTAAGGTAGAATATTGGAGAAGGGGAGGATCAGCTTCTGGCACCTTGTCAGGCAAGGGAGGCAGCATCTGATATGCCCCTTCAGGCATCTGGAGATCTTGAGCCAGCAGTGCTCATGTACCAATAGAGAGGCAGGCAACTTATCCACAAAAACTGCATACATGTACCTGGCTCAAAACAGATCCTTTGAATTCAGACTAACCTAAAGCTTCCATGACCTCTGCACAATGGTCTCCAGAGGTCCAAGGAAAACAGATTCAGAAAACTGGAAATGCCCTTCTAGGACCTCTGGAGGCCTTTTCAGAAGAGTCTCTGGAGGTAATTGATGTGCAGTTCTATTCACCTCCAGAGAAGAGGCCTCTGAGGCTTTTGAGCCTCTATGAGTCCCATGGAGGCTGGACACAACGTCCACAGGACATAGAACGGCCTCTTACAGGAAACCAGTAGTGCCCTTCTTTGACCTCTGGAGACCATTTTGTGACATGTGGAGGCTGCATGAAGCCTTGGCTCAGGATACAACAGGGGAAGATCTCTACTCGTGTGTGGAGCTCAGCTGACCCCAAACTCTGTGATTTCATTTCACATGGAATTTGATATCAGTGAAGAGTCCAGGAATGGAACCCATGCAGATAATCAGGGTCCACCTATATAAATGTCTGCCATATTTACTATCTTAACTGTGGCATACTGGTTATAGTAGGACAATCAGTTGGGAGGATCCATAATTACTTTATCTGTACAGAGCAAGTTCTCTTACTTGAACACATCTCACAGATAAAGGTTAAAGTAAATGTGCATCTCAAAAAGTAATCACTTGGAGATATGTACAGGTAGTCCCTTGCCCTGGACTGTCAGAATTTTTTTCTGTCTCCTACCAATGAAGCACAGCCAATAAGTTAAGACTACTAGATGAGAGGTTAATGGAGAATGTGCATTGTAAAATGAACAAGCCAAAGGCCAATTTCATTAAAATAAAACCAAACTACTCAAATACTTTTGTTAAGAAATGCTGATTAGAAAACACAATTATAAGCAACAAACAATCATTTCAAAGAACTTATGACAGGAATAACTCCACCCCAGTAAAACACACACAAAAACTGTTTTATTTCTGAACTGAACAAAAGCTGCTTCTTTAATTTCACAAGTTTCATTGGATAGAAAAAAATAAAGGACTACACAAAGATACAGCAAACAACTTGCAGGCAGGTAGCCATTCTAATCTGCAGATGCAAAAACAACAGAATGTTCTTGCAGCTTTAAAGAACTCTGGTGGCTCAAGTGTGCCTGTGCCTGTTAACCAGCAGGCCAGGGTTTGAGATTCGGGTCCCCACAAGTTGAGGATTTCCTGCTATATGCAGGGGATTGGACTAGATGATCCACTGGGGTCTCTTCCAACTCTATGATTCTATGAATAATAGATTTATCTTTCATTTCATGGGCTTGCAGTGCAATGCTATGTATAGTATATAGGATGTATAGTTAAATTACATTTAAATTTACTTAGGATGCAATACTAAAATAGGCTGGCACAACTCAGTGGTCTTCCTGTTCCGTGGTGATATAGGGATGGAAGCGCATGTCTGTGCAGTGGCTTGACTCTCTCTCCAGGAGTGGTGCAGAAGTGTCTCCACTGGCATCACCAGAGGGGTGCGGGGTGCGTGGCCTGCACCAGGTGACACGCCTGGGGGAATTATACGTACTGTAAGGCTGTGAGACCCCAAAAAGGAACTTTGTGAAAGTGCACACTACCCCACTGTGCCATATATTGTTGGATTCATATTGAGGAGCAGAGTTCAACACAACAATCCATTTTGAGATAGCACCTTCCTAGCCTAAGTTATGGCCAAAAAACAAAAAAGCTGCCAAATTTACATATCGTGGCTTTACTTGTGAGTAGGTGACCATGCCTTTGTCTGCTGGAAAGAGAAGGCTGAGAGGAATCCAAGGACACCAGAAAGGTCCTGATCCAAAAAACCCCAAAATCACCCCAGGAGGAAATCCCCTCTCCTTGCATTGAAGGCCATGGAAAATTAAACTGCAGAGTCACATTTACTTGTAAGTAAGCGAGTGACAACCCTTTTGTGACACCTGAAGGCACAGGACTCCAGCTGGGGCTTAGGCTGGCCTAACTGGAGATTAGGATTGCAGCCTTATTCTCATAGCCACAGCATTCTATCCTACACACAGTTACCTTGAAGAAAGCACCTTTGAAAACATGTAATTGGACTTTAAGTAAAAATGAATAGGCTTGCACTGTAGATAGGTCAAACTCAAACCTCTGCTGTTTCTATGAATTGTTTCATGAATATGGAAGGGTATGTGCCAATTTTGGAAAAAGAAAAGGAATTCCAAAAGAAAACACACACAAAGCCAGAAACTCAAATGAGAATCTAAGGTCTTACTACTTGAATCTTACTGAACTTGAAGGCAAAATACCAGTAAATATTCACAGGATCAAGCTGTAAAACGGCATCATACACCTTACAAAGTAGCAAAAATTGAAACATGGGACTGCAATCCTTAAACATGAGAAGGTGAGTTATAACCTAGATGAGCACAGCGGAGCTGACTTCTGAATATTTAAGATTGCACTGAAAAACTAGTTTAGTGGTTGACAAACTTTTTAGCATTAGGACACACCAGTTTACCAGCCAGCTCAATACCCGTTGGCTATAATGTGGTTGGGGCAGGTGTTGAACCTTTCATGCACTTATCCTAATGTACCCTGTCAGTTTAGTGACCCAACAAAAATTAGGTAGTGACCCTCAGTTTGGGACCTTCTTATTAAACAGTTTTAATAATGTTTAAATTTAAACAAAATATACATGTCCAGTGAAGGAGTACCCAGTCTTCAACTCTAATAAAGAAAACCTAAAAAACCAAGCGAATGTATCTCAAAGTGTGACTAACTCTATAATACAGAGTAACTACGGGAGCAAGTAAGAGACATTTACGTCAACGTAGTTACGTCACCACCTAGTGAAAACCTATGGGAAATTCATACTGCAATCCAAAGTAAATTGTTCTTACGTAAATTGTTCTCCCCTTAGTTACTCTGGATTGCGCCCTTAGTAAGCAATTTCCCTAAGGAACGTATGGTATTATTTACCAAAAAGGAGGGAGAGTATAACTGGTTCAAAAAGCTTTACTTTGGAAAGTGTAGTGGTCAAACTTTTTATTTTTCCTCTAAGAAACCACGTCTTGGAATTTTTTTAAAAGTATTTTAACCTTTCCCATAGCATATAAATTCAAATTCAAGAACAGCTGGAACTCAAGGAGACTGTTCTCTAATTGAGAATATTATATGAACTTAGAAAAATGGGAGTAAAAAATTGAAATTTAGAAAAATGGAAGAACTTGGTCTTTCAGCCTAGAGAAGAGAAGGCTAAGAGGAGACATGATCACCCTCTTCAGATATCTAAAGGGCTTCTTATGGAAGAAGAGATGCATTTTTCTCAATGGCTTCAGAAAGCAGAACCAATGGGTACAAATGGCAAGAAAAGAGATTCCACTTAGATCTCAGGAAAAAATTTCTGATGGTGAGGGCAGTTTGGCATGGGCTCTCCTACACTGGGGATCTTCAAGCAGAGGCTTGACGAACACCTGTCAAAGATGCTATAGCAGGAGGATTTCCTGCTACAGGTTACAGATTGGAATAGATGGGGGTTGCCCCCTTCCAACTCTATGACTCTAAAAATCCATTCTAACCCTATTAAATAAATTGATGAAAACTCTTCATCAAATTATACTATGGTTGCCATAATGATGCTTTTTTAATGACATTTGCCCATCTTGTAAGGTCATGAATGAAAAGATTTTCATTGTTTTATAAAAAGGAATTTCGGACTTCTCCCCAGCGATTGAAAACTTGTCCAAATGAGTTTTGAAAATTATTATCTAAGGCAATGCTTCCATACTGGAGAATTTTCCCTGTCCTGTCTGGTATTTACCCTTCTGTTGCAGCACCACATCTTTTCCTACTTTGTTGCTGTACAGAGATGCATTCTCTGGGCAGCTGTATCTATTGCACTGTGTACAAGCAAGCTGAGCAGTAGGATTGCCTTTACAGGCAGATAGCATCCCTTTACAGCAATTGAGAGGGAAAAGACAATGCTTTGGCGGAATGGCAAGTGCTGTTCATGGTGGGGTGAAGGGAGGGATTAGGCAGGGTGTCTGATCCAGCCCACAGATTACTCTAATTATACATAGTTTTCATTTGTGCAGATAATATAGTGAATTTCATAAGATTAGCCCAAGCATAATGGTAGAATAAAACAATATACACTAACTGCAGGGATTAGGTTCCGAAACAACTGTTGTGGAAGTACAGTTACTGAATCATTGATCCTATGGGAAAAATTGAGTTAGGTTCCCACGGCCCTGCTTCACTATACACTATATGAACTTATTAAGTTAAACTTATAAAAACACTTTGTAAAATGTTTCTCAAACACTGCAATAAAAACCTAGCTGTGATTTCATTTTATGACCTTTCACCTCTCTGTTCCATTAATCTAAATTTGACACATAAACCCACTGAGCTCAGAATATGCCATTATTATGTTCAGTTAGCATTTAACTATGAGTTATTAAGCAGTCAAGAACAACTGAAAGCATGTTAAGCTGTGAGAACAGAAGCCGCAAGAACTGTGCAACAGACAAACCCTACAATCCAGAGTAACTATGGGAAGATGTAAGAGGCACTTATTCTGGATTGCTCTATGCATTTCCAGTAGGTTTCCCATAGGTGGCACCGTAACTATGTCAGTGTAAAAGTTCCCATAGTTACTCTGGATTGTAGCCAAAAAGTTCCTCACAGAACATGTTGGGCTGCAAATGGGTTCCCAAACATTATGTTTAATGCTAATATTAATGTTCTTTAACTTTTGTTAGATTTAAAGCTCCTGGATAAGCTGGCACAAGTCACAGCACAAGTCCCATGTTGGCTTAGGGGTGTCCCACTCTTGGGAGAGGAGTAGGCCAGCATGCTCCAGCATCTCCATGCAGCCACAGGAACAAGGAGATGGGCATGCTGTCTTGTTTTTATTTTTTTCTCGTTTCTTAAACTTGGTAAAGTGTCATGATAATTTTTTTACCATTGTTGTACTTTTCACTTGATATTTTAAAACCTTTCTAAGCCACCTTAGGCCTTTGTATTTGCACAGGAAAGGCAGGGTATTATTATTATATTACTAGCAAAATGTACCCGTGTTGAGGGAGTAAAATTACACACCCTTAAATGCCCCCCATGCAACACCCACCCCATGCAACACCCACTACCCCAACACTCACCCTCCTGTAGCAAGCCCTCTGTGCAACACTCTTCCCCAAAATAATATCCTCTGTTCAATACACTCCCATTCAAGACCCCCATGCTAGACCCTCCTACCATGTACAACACCCCACCCCCATGCAACACACACACCCCTCACTCCATGCACAAGACTCCATTGATCATGGGCCCCCCTACCAGGCTGGTAGAAAAAGGAACCGAAATATGCAACAGTACAAAGTTGATATTAAACATTATGTTTATAATGCTCCTGTACAAGAAACGAAAGTACTATATACGAAAAACAACTCTAACCATTACTTCTTTTTTAGCATTCATGTTCTTTTTTTCTGGTCAGAGTTACTCAGGCAAAGAGTCTCTATTCTGGAAGCTGCCTGATCCAGTGCTTTTGATGTTCCATACAGGTAATTTAAACACTACCATCATCCAGGATTTCATTCTCATTTTCTTTCTCTCTCTAATTAACAATATACTTATGTCACCTAATTTATTTAAATAGTGATGTCAATGAATGGTTTCTACAAAGTACTATTGAACTTATGTAAGAAAACTATGACCTATTCAACAGAATTTCAACTAATGGACTTTGTTTAAATTAACTGCATCCCAGCAAGCATCACAAAATTAGGTTATGTTAGCAAGCATGTTTATACATGTTAAGGAAGTGCTTTTACAAATGGGGTGAAATGCTTATAAATGCACACAAGGGTGCTGTGCAAAATTTTAGATCAGGAAAAGGAGGTGAAGAGTACATAAGCTGAGAATAAGACATTTGGAGGCAGTAGGAGCTAGTATGGCAGGGGTTCAATGTAGGACAAAGAAATGGCCTCCCCATAGTGAAGATAAATTAGGGACAATGAGAAAAGAAGATTCTCCTCAATAGTATATCCACTCCTTTCTCCTTTTGTGATGGGATGACCAACAAACCTTTCACTAGATTGTGTCAGGGTATGAGTTTTTCGAAGATGTCTTGCCTCAAATAAGGTCTCAATCCCTCTCCCCAGATGAGAACCTGCCCATTGGGATGAAGAGGTTGGAGAGGAGAAAGAAACAAAGCCACAACCTAAAAGAAAGACAGGTGACCTTATGCCCCACAGGCCCAAGTACTAACTCTCAGGAGATTATTGGGCTATCCATTTAAACATAAGAAGCACCTTAAAGGTGCAATCTCTGTAAGTAAGCCCCAATGACTAAGGTAGGATTTACAACTGAGTAACCATGGATAGGATTGTGCTGTAAGTTGCAGAAGCAAACATCAGTATGCACAAATATGAAGAGTCAAGGCAACGAGATAGTTTCTTAGAAAGTATGAGGATTGTTTGAGGCTTATTAGTATTATCAAACAGAAATACTACAATGGAACAAAATGCAAAGGGTAATTTCTGTTACTGGGCTAATGCTTTGTTATTGTAATTTGATTTCAAAATTAGCACTGTAGTGATATATTTCTCAGACTGCTCTTGAATTTGGTCTTCTTTTTTAGCTAGCTGTAATAGGCCATGAATGACTCTTTATTCTGGATGACTCATTGCAAGTAACAGAAACTAATGACTTTATGTGAGCTTTAAAACAAAGTTTGATTTTGTGATTAATTACCCTTGGTCTGTTTACAAAATAAATCAACACATTGTGCATCATGATTATCTGTGCCCTCAACTGAACTTTATTTTCGTCACTTGATAAATAAGGGGACTACTGTCTGAATAATAGCTGTCATTCTAGCCATAAACTATGGCAATATCTGAAACACAAAATATGGATCACATAGCCTTTTTTGTGTACAGCAATATACAAAAACTATATCAAAACCATATTGCTTTATTGTTACTTTCTGTTTAAAATTTATTGTAATGAAATAAAGCAAGCATCCGTCAGTCTTAAAGACTTTGGAATCGTGCTCGGCACTGCATATGCTGCATGCGAAGCACGAAGGCCTGGGTTAGATTGATATGGAGGATAGGCTGTTACCCAAGCAGCAAATCCCCCCTCTCCATGCCACTGAAATACTCCAATGGAAAGGCAGAGCCAATACGATTGGTTCCAGCTGCATTGCAGAGCTGGGCTGAGGGCAGGAGCTCAGCCTGTCTTGTAGGGACCGACCCGGGTCTCAAACCCTGGCCTGCTGGTTATCAGGCACAGTGTCTTAACCACTTGTGCCACCCACAGCCTGATAATGAAATAAGATGAGAAAAAAACACAAAATGATGACATACTAATTAAACCATATAAAATCAGATCTTATCCCACTTTTAAAATAAATCCTAAGCTTACCAAAACTAGAAAAAGCTTTAAAATAAACAAGAAATTGCTATATAATTTATAGAACAGACTTCAATTCATTATTTTAAGCCTTCAATCCTATAAAATCTTTTGTAGTAATAAGTCCCACTGGAATTAAGTGGGTTTTACTTTTGTGTAGAGATGTATAAGATTGTGATGTATAAGTAAATAAGAAAAATTTGAGACACAGAGACTCTGTAAAATAACTATCAAGAAAATATCACATCTGTGAAAAAGGACAAGTATCATGACAAAGTTCAATCAGGAGAATCCATTTTCAATCAGAAAATACCTTTTGGATAAAAGGAAATGCTTGTATCTAATTTCTGTACTATGGATGGCATTCTTAACATTATATGTTATGCCAGTTAGTGTATTTGCCATCATTCAATCAATCACCAGCTTTGGGCAAGAAACAATTCTTTCTGTATGAGCAAGTTGCCAAATGCAAAGACTTTTCACTAGCTACAATACTGTAAAGTGGCCTAGTAAACTGTTTAGTGAATTGGCACATTTCTGCAGTTGTTGGCACTGATATCTAAGTCTGGCAGCCCTTCAACGATATTTCAAAAGAAATATAAATAAGAAGATGTTATTGTGAGAATTTCTCTCTTTGCAGGTCTAAAGACTCCTGTCATGAGATACCTGAGGTGGTGTCCAATGTTATATTACCCCCAACCCAGATCCTACTATCTGGAAGTGAGACCAGCTCATCTTAAACTGTGTATTACCTTCAGTTATCTCTAAGTTCGGACTCATTTTTTCCTTTGCTAAAGGGTAGTATGTTTGTCTGATGTGCCTTAAAGGCCCCTTAAAAGGCTTGCTTTTTACATTTTACATACAAACTGTACATTTGTGTATGTTGGGGAGAGCACGTATTTGCAAGCCATTACTCAGTGTCCTGTGTCTGAGAAGCTGAAAAGCACCAAGACTTTTATTAAAACTAGATTTTGGTGCTACTATGTAGTTTTTAAAATTTAGTTGCAATGAGCAAGGGTTGAATGTGTGTGTGGGGGGAAACAACTGAAACTAAAAAGCATTAATTTAGGTCTGAATACAGTGAGACTGAACATCTAAAATGCTGTACTTATTTGCACCATTTTTTAAATCAACTCAGTCAAGAAGGGCAGAAAGATTAAATCTGGCAGGAGACTTTTTTCATTCACTGTCTCACCTGCTGACAAATCTTATGAGTCTCCAGAGCAGAAAGCTTTCTGCTGACCATGAAAATTGACTGCATCAGACGCCAATAATGTCAGGTGGGAGCAGATAAGTGCTGACAACATAATAAAAAACATTTATATGTGAGAGTAAAGACGTACAGAATGGTAGAAACTTTATGCCCTATTATGATTTGACCATTAATTTTGCAACTTACCTTTGCTTTCTTCTAATGGCATCTGATAGTCACAACAATACCCACAGTCCCATCATTTTGGAATTCATCACAACTCAATGAAAGCTATTAAAGACAAACACAGAGTTACAGTGTGATTTCATACAGTACCAAATATGTGTTTGTGCATATAATGAGATAAATATGATAATCTATAATTTGCATTTTGCTTTAAACAAAATCAGTACCCAAACCAAATCAGATAGAGGTTCCATGAACACTAGAGGATTTCGTTATTTTTTTTTAATACAGCTATCAGGTGTAGAGGATCTTTACAAAATATATTAATCTGGCATAGCTACAAAATGACAAAATTAACTCATCCTCTCTTTTATTTATATATATATATATATATATATATATATATATATATATAAATTGAAGAGTGACTTACTGACTGACTGACATGATCCTTTCTCAGGCAAGCTTAATTGCCTGTCACATTGCCATTGTAAGCAAGTTGCTTTGAAGCCATTAACTGCTACTTACGGGATGTTTGACTTTTAATTCAAAGAGCCAACTCATTTGCTTTGAGACAAAAATCACACATAAATAAAACACATATAATTAGGTTACACCTGTACTTAGCATTGAAGAAATACTGTCTCTTCAACGAGAGCCCAAACCCACAGACATAGAAGCATGAAATTTGGGGAGCATATTCCTTCTGTGATGGAAGGAGCCTCTAAGAACCAATTTGGTACCTGGTGCCCACTGCCCAGTGGTAGCCATTGCCCAGTGAATACTGCCCAACAGGGATGCCTGGTGGTGCATGGTTTCCGGTGGTGCACAGTAGGAATGCCCTCCTGTCTGTAGGATACCCGCCATCTGGTGGTGTGTGGTTCTTGGTGTTTCTTAATAGGGGGGCCTGTTGCTGACTGGTGTCCACTGCCACCTGGTGTTGCCCAGTGCCTGGTACTCAGAAGGGATGCATGGTGACCAGTACCTGATAGTGCTGGATACCCAGTAGTGCCCAGAGTCTGCCAGCGATACCCTCTGCCTGATAGTGCCCAGTGTTGGCTGCTGTCCACTGTTGGTGGTGCCTTGTCATGCCCAGATTTGCCTGCCGGTTTCTGATGTCTGTGAGTGCCTCTTGGTGCCCATCAGTAGCCAAAAATTTGGCTGTTGAAATTCATGAATGTATATAAACTAGTAAAATTGACAAGCACAACATACCCCACACAGGTAACCCAAGGTGGAAAGCAACAATCTAATCTAGGCTTTGAAAACTGTTCAAGTCCATTCTTGTGACAAGACATTCAGACCTATAGATCCTTTGAAGCTTATTTATTTCAGTAAAAATTGAACCAAAAATTTGTTTTGAAATATACCAAACCTCAGATCCCAAGCATGCATTTTTCACAAGTGCGAACTATATTTGGATTTAGACTTATGTTATGTTCAAGTATAGAAAAAGATCAATGTGAAAGGAAAAAATTAGAACAGTTATAATGTTTTGACAGTTATCTATAGTAGCAAAGCTACTTAGTTGCACCACATATTTACAGATTCATATACTTGCACCATATACCACAATTACTCAAATCTAATGTGTTATCAAATCTAATGCACACCCCTATTTTAAAAGTCTTGGTATTTTAAAGAATGTTAACTGTCAATTATAATGCGCAGCTGCAAAGCAGTTACAAAATTTAATTTTACTGCATATGATAATGAGTTAAAATAATAAAATGGCAATGGTTTATGTTATGATTTTGACCTAACTTATTTGGACTAATTTATACAACAATGGGTTTACATTACATTTTAATTACAATATAGTAAACTGTTAAACTAAATACTGACTAAATACACTTATAATCAAAATATCTCTATTAACTCAAATCTAATGCACCATCAAATCAGATGTGCACCTAGATTTTGGAGACTAAATTTGGCTTTAAAAGGTGAGTGTTATATTTAAGTAAATAATTCAATTATATTGGAAGCTAACTGTCAGTGCAATCCTATTCCTGTCAGAAGTAAGTTCCACTGAGTTCAATGAGGCTTACTCCTAGGAAAGTGCTCTTAGGATCGCATCCTTTGTCAAAGATATCATTTTGTGTTAAAAAATAGACACTGCAAAAGTATATTAGGTACAACCACAATAACTCACACAATATAGACTTTGACACATTTCTAACAATAGTATGTTTTAAATCTCATTTACAAATTTTCCTCGTGAACTGATATCTAAGACGCAGCAGTAAAGCTTATCTGGGTAGCAGTAGAGTCAATAAGTCAAAAATTGCCACAGATGAAGCTCAGCATAATGAGTCACATTTAATAGATGGGACAGCTGTACCTCACCATGTTACAAAAATCTGGAATATTATTTCATCTATTTAATAATTTATTTTAGACTAGAATAAAAATTCATGCTTTGCTTCTACCCTTAAATAGCAAAAATAAATTCCTGCAAAAATATTTTAAGCAAATAATAAAAGGCACGAAGTCTTCTGGCTTAATTGTTCTTCAAATTGCTAGAAAGGTTATTTTCTTACCTTACACTAAGTCTTCTGCAATCTGACAGTGTCATTCAGTCATTTCAATGTCAGCTACTCTTTTATTATACAGAATACAAGTAATAATGAAAGTATGCTGATCTGCCTGCCTTCACTCCATATAGTGTCTATATTTATACACTTATGCTTCTACTTGAATCTATATTTATCTACTTTATCTGCCTACAGTGCATCTGTTTCTCATACACACAGACAATATACACACACAAACACATTTACAAATATATATACTTGTGTGTGTGTATATATATATATACACACACACATACATATACATATGTATATATATTTATATACATATGTATATGTATATACATACACACATACATACATATAAATATATGTAATATAATTGGAATATATATATTTGTGTGTATAATATATACACACACATACACACACAAATTATATATATATACACACACACACACACATATAAAGACATCCCATTGCACTTAAGAATCTGAATGACTGTACATCATCCCTTGCTTCCAAGAAGGCAATGTGAATACAATAATAATGTCAAGGTATGCATATGACTATATTATTGCACACGTTTTTGCGTATACGCAAACATACGCACCCAGACACCACAAAGCAATAAAAAGGTCTCAAATGAATCAACTTGGTATTTGGAACCGGTGCTCATCATTCAGCAATATACTATTGTTCTCATCTTAAATTTACCCTCTGCTGCAATTATGCATTGGTGCAAGACAACAGCTGTTGATTCTTTTTTTTTTACAGCTATTTTATAGCGTTGCTATGAATGGTACAATAGTGAAAAAATCTGTACTGGCAAACTGTACTGTTGCCTCCATGTTGTATATAGTTAGCATAGCTAAACTAAGCCATTTTTCACAACCGCTGTGCAAATGGAGGTTGTGGCATTTGTCGAAAGGTTGATGATGGCAGTATGAAGCATGATCTCAGTCTTTGCTTGACTACCCCAAGTGGCCTCTTCAGTATAGGCTAATATAACAATAGATCAAAGACATAACTGATCCACTCTGATCAAATACTAACATTTTTAACCACCCAAATGCAGGTAGGCTTCCATATTGACAAATACAGTACCTGCATTTTCAATTTTCTACAGATCACAGGCATTGCCTGCCTCTCCATCCACGTACCTATTAATGTTAGGCCGCTATCCTAAAGATGATTTCCTGGGAGTAAGACCCATTGAACACAATGGAGTAGGCTTGGTTAGGAAATTATGTTCTTATTTGAATGCTTTACTGGACCAAAAATGTTCTTTCTGATACTACTTTTTTAAGTGACACTCTGTTGGAACCAACCTAGCTTTATGAAACTGAAATGAAAAAGTTAACTTTTTACCAGCCACTAAGCCTTTATTTTTTAATTCTTTTAAGTATAGCAGGGACCATCTCCTGGAGCATTTTTTGACCTTCACTGATGCACACAGAGTTTCATTGAAGCAGGATCATTTTGGTGGCCAAGCTTTTCCTTTTTCCTAACTTCAATGTTTTAACACTTCATGAGTAAACATGCAAATGTAATTTATGAGCAAATGTAATTTATGAACCAATAGGGCTCTAATGTAATTTATGAGCCAATAGGGCTCCATAGGGCTCTATACATTTTACTTGTCAACTGGGAGGGAGGGACTCCCTTCTCAAGAGTTTGTGGGACTTGAGTTCATCCGATTGGGACCATTCTAGTAGCACATCCCCTTTGCCTGTCTTCTAAAGAGAATCAAGTCAGATTTGCCTAATTGTGAGTAAACATGAACGTGCTACTGTTTCAGTTTCCATAGGGGACATTATATTTTTCTTATCAGGTATCAGCTCACCAGTTTTGTGATAACTAAAAATCGGTCAAAATCCTCTGGTGGGTTCAAAACCACATTTTGGAAACCATTGACTAACCAATATTGACCTATAGGTACAACTGGAACATTAGTTGTCAGTACAGAAATGTGTTCAGTGGTGAGCTCTTGTTTAATTTCTTATGTCATGAGTATACCAATGTCAGCCACTCCTTTGCTACTGCCACACCCATATCTCAAGGAAGAATCTAATCATGTCCTGCACTAGCTTCTGATTTTTCTGTCAAGAACATCTCACTGTACTTAATCACACTTTCCTCTTTGAGAAGCTTCCAACCTTTTCCACACCTATAGCATAACTGGTTTCTTCTTTGGAGGCTGACAGGAAAAGCCTCTTACCAAAAGGATATCAGGAAAACCATTCAATAAAGTGTGAAAAAAACCATGAATGAAACTTATAATGTTCAGATTTACTGACGTCTCCAAAAAACTACTTTCTTATTAAAACTTAGGATGTATCAACTGTGGATATCAAAAGTAGAACTTATTTCTAGACCATACATTTATAGAGATATAACTGGAATTGAGATAGCAAAAAGTATCAAAGGATTTGAAATGAGCAGTTATGTTTTCAGCTCTCATGCTTTCCAAATTTACATACCAAGATTTGTCAAAGGATGTGAAAAATATATTTTACAGTCTTTTTCAATTATAGAGTATTTACTTTCCATTAGTATACAGTAATTGTTTTTTAAAATCTCAGCTAACAATTTGCCCATTGCATATTTAATGTACATAACTTAAGACAGTTATTTATCAAAGTTTTTCCCATAGGGTATTGTTAAATATAGACGTTATAAAATACTATTTATTTTCTGTTTTGCCAGCACTCATGTGACACATTTTTAAGGCTTCAGTATGTTACCGTTTGAACTATATGTACAGCTGTGATACTTGGGAAAAAGTTCCATAACTTAGAGCACAACTCTAACCATATCTACTCAAAAGTAAGCCCCATTGTGTTGAATGAGTCTTACCACCAGGACAGTGTTTTTAGGATTGCAGCATAGTGGGACTTACTTCCAAGTGATTATGTATAGAACTATGTAGGCTGGCATGGTCCTGGTAATATGTGATACTGCCCCCAATCCAGCTAAAGTAAAACACTTGATACTCGTGGAACAAATTTGTCACAACTAACATAAAAGCCCTACTGCTTTCAATGTGACTTGTTCACAAGTAAGTTTAGCAGAACTGGAACCACTGGAAGTAGAATAACCAGTGATTTCTACATTAGTCACAGATTTTGAATCATCTGGATTTCAAATGATAACATTTTTTAAAAATCTATACATTTATGCACACACACACACACACACACACACACACACATATATAAATTTTTAAACTGCCAAATTTAAAATACAGTAAGAATATATAAATACTTGTTATTTGGAAAATTAATGCTTTAAAAATACTGAGGACTTGAAGCACTATCACATTTAGCATTAGCTTTATGAATCTTATCCAAAAACAAGACTGTTATTTACAGTAATCACTAATTATCCTTTTTTATTATAGGCAAGTAGAACAAACTTTATGTGCAAGACAGCAAAATCAAAAAGTGTTCTCCAGATATAGACTCTTCAAGAAATCTCATATTATTATTCTGTGCATTATTTTAAAATTCTGTAAATAACAAATGTCATTTACAACTTGACAAAATGCATACAGAATGTCCCATTTTGTCTACTTTACAGAAGATGATGACTATTATCCAAACAGGAAGCAAATATGTATCCCTGTGCAAATAATACTGAATAAATATTTGATGGGGACAAGAAATCAGAAGCAACTTGCATTACTTTAAGAGCTGGTTTGTCTTAAAGCACAAATACTGTTGCACGTTCATACTGTGTTGGGTGCTAATTTTTGTATGCAGAAAAAACAGGTCTCTGATATCACACATTGGCCACTACTTTTATAAGTTACACAAAAACATACGTAAATAATTATTGGGTCATTTAAGACTGCAGTCTAATGCCCATCTATTTAGAATAGGTCTCACTGAATTCACTTCTGAGTACACATGCATAATATCGATCTGCACATATAACATAAAGACAACACTAAGCAACAAAGTAAATACAAAACAATACATTTATGCTAATCTGTGAAAAATGAATCTGTGTAATTTTGAGCAAACATATATTGTGAAGGTTTCTACCTTTCATTCTTTAAAATGCTAAATGTGAATTTACTGATTATCTGCAATAAAATAAGATTCTTAATTTCCAAGACATTCCTAATAGCTAATGACAAAAAATCCATCCCTATTCAACTCCAAAGCAAACGTTATCAACCTGTTTAGAAAACAAAGCATGTCAGCCAATATGTATGCATTCAATAGCTCCAAAAGGATATTTCTTCCAAATTTCTATATATATACAGGGTGATTGAAAAATAACTCCCTATTTTAAAATAATTATAAATTAGAATATAGGGGGTTACTTTTCTATCACCCTGTGTGTGTGTGTGTGTGTGTGTGTGTGAGTGTGAGTGTATTCTTCCAAATGTATATACATATTCATGCTGATGAATACATAATGTTCAATATTTATATACAATACATATATACAATATACATTATATTCATATGTATGAATATATAATAATCATACATGCTGCTGCCATATATATATATATTACCATATATATTTTTATATTTAAAAATAAGGTTTGAAATAAAAGACACAAGGGAATAATATAGACATATTATAGTACTTTAAGGACACTTAAGGACACAAGGACACATTACCTAGATGATGAAAACCAAAGCAGCCCTCCCTGCAGATCTTCTGGAAAAGATACTAAAATCTCTTCAACAACAACTGATCACTGGTACTTCCCAAGAAACAAAAGCTTAAGCTGAAGATATTCATGTGAAACTTGGCAACATTATCTCATCTCTAGGCACTAGCAGCTCTCTCATGTGCCCAATGATTTTCTTTTCTTTTTTAATTTGGAAAGAAAGCCAACTGTATGCTTTCAAAAATATGCTATCCCACTAATGCCCCAACCACTATACCCTCAACTGTACAGGAAAATTAATCATAAGGAAACAGTAAGGGAAAGATTTGTCAACATCAACAACAAAGTTTTGCACACTCAGGAGTTTTGACAATGACAGAAATTCATAGCTTACAGACCTACGTGTAATACATCGCTTTCTGGAAAAACTAAAACCCCCATGGATTAGAAAACAAAAAGTT
This sequence comes from Cryptoblepharus egeriae, assembly GCA_030015325.1. Classification (NCBI taxonomy): domain Eukaryota; kingdom Metazoa; phylum Chordata; class Lepidosauria; order Squamata; family Scincidae; genus Cryptoblepharus; species Cryptoblepharus egeriae. The sequence goes on from JAREYC010000005.1 coordinate 73,613,846, forward strand.
CTTCTTGAAACAGAAATATCGACAGATGAAGTTCAAAATGGTATAAAGGACCATCCAAATGGCAAATCTCCCGGGCTTTTGCAATGAATTCTATAAATCTTTGCAGGAGCTTCTTGAGCTTTGAATATTTCAAATATTTCATTTCTATCTTATGTAGGGAGAATAATTACACGAGCCCCATAGAACATATGAAGCTGCTTTATACTAAATGCAACATGTAGGTCAATTTAGGTCTGTAATATACACTACAATTGGCTGCCTCTCTCACGGGTTTCATGCAGGAGTTTTTCCTGCTCTACCTGAAGATATCAGAGATCTGACACATTGCATATGTACCCCCCCCCCCCCACAAAAAACATAAGATATGGATACTTGGAATACTGGGGGGGAAAATAATGGATACTGGGAAAAATTGAAGGCCATGTTTATTGAAATTAGTATATCAGATGTGTTAACTTAGAATAAATGCCAACCTCAGTTGTGTGGGCATCTATAACTGGAGAAGGCCTAATTTCCTCTCAATTTCTCATAATCCTTCTCAATCTCTTCACAGCCAACTCGTGATAACAGATGATCAAGGAAGAAGAACTACCTTGCTGGAACTGTGCCAGAAAGTCACTAAGGCTGGCATTATGATTCAAGCTTGAGAGTCTGCCAGCGTGTTGCCCCAGTGCAGAAGAACAACTTGGAATCAGTTCTAACAATCCCTCATAATTCTTGATTACTTAAGGACAAGCACCTTTAGATCCCTATCCCTATTCACCAGTTGTGGCCAACTTGGCAATACTCACAGAACACCAAAGTCTGGGGTAGGCAAAAAAAAACCACAATCTCTGATCTTATTTGATAAATGGTAAAATACTCCTCCTGTTTTCAGGACCAATGGCAATGGGCTTCTTTGTTGGATTTTTAAAAGAAAAACAGCCTATCAATCCTTGTCGAGCAAACTGCAAACATGTGGGGGGAGAAGTGTAACAAGGTAGCCCCACTCACATATGTATGTGGATAGAAGGATGTATAATCCAAAGTGTCTTCCTTATCACTCACATAAAGTGATACAGTTTATCACATAAATTGATAACGTTTTTCCATTAGGAAACCACTATAAAATAACTGAAACCCTGAAGACTGGTCATCATTATCCAAAGGAAGAACATACTGTCAAGTGCTTCAAAAATACATTCACAAGCTCTACTAATGTGACCTGGTATTATTCCCAAGGAATTCACATCATAATATTGGGAAAAAAGATATGCTTTCAAAAATATCTTTTGAAATAATGAAATAAGAGCAGGAAAATACGTACATAGAAAATCTATTTTAGATTATGAGCACAATCCTAACCATGTCTACTCAGATGTAAGCCCCATTGTCCAATGGGTCTTACTCGCAGGAAAGTGTCTTTAGGATTGCAGCCTATGAGCACAATCCTAACCATGTCTACTCCACTGTGTTCAATGGGTCTTACTCCCAGGAAAGTGTCTTTAGGATTGTAGCTTTTATGTCTTTTTCTCATTCATCAAAACACAACTAACATGACCGTTTCCTAGTTGGGAGAATTCTATATAACAAAGACCCCAGTTGATATATTTAAGAAAAAAACAAATGAAAATCTCCAAACAGTTATACAACTTTTCCATCAATATCTTTTATGTGAATAGCTCCCAACGAGACATGCATGCTGTTATAGTGGCTACTGCTGAGGACTGAAAGCCTCCCATTACTCCTTTTTGAAACAGGACTCTGAAAGCACTGTAAAAGTTGTCATATCCTCTGTTTGCAGTCCCCCATGTGACTATTGTACACACAAACTGCATTCCTCAGGAAAGGGATATTCAGTGGACCAAAATACCTTCAAGCTCTACAGAGCTATATTTAGTTTTAATGTAAATATAACCGAATTGGAGATGATCATCCAGGAAATGACAGTCAAATTTTCCATGTTAGTTGTACTATGAGAAGTTCAAATAGCTAGGGGTACAGAGCCCATCCAATTAAATTATGAATTCTAAAATGAAACATGGAACAATTGTATATAGCATGGAATGATACCAAGAATAAAGAGCACTGAGATTCCAAAGACATAAATAAATTATAAACCATCAGAATTGGAAATTCTATAACTGGGCAGCTGTAATTTGATATATTTGGAACTGGTTATGTTGTGCAGAAATTCATAACAGCTCCACATGGCAAGTCATGAAAGAAGCATATTCCTCTCCCTTTCCAATCTGATTTCTATCAAACACATTCTATCCTCTGAGACAATTAGACAACATGAAAATCTACCTAAAGTTCAGGAAAAGGGGAACAGAAAATTTGGTATGCAGCCAAGGGCACAGTTACCTATATGGAGTTGCAAGCTTTCTTCTAACTCTGAAGACGCTGCTCTGAATACTCAGCTGCCATCAACTGTGTAAGAAGAATGAAGCCCCTACTGGGCACCCGAAAATCATAAACTGCAGAGCAAAAAATGACAATGAGCCCATACAGAAAATCAGACAATGCCAGGCTGAACTCTCTTCATGTGCTTGGTCACGTGAATCATTCTGCCAAGTAATAATGGAGAGATTTGAATTTACCTGTGAATCCCCCTTCTCAGTGGTCTCCATGGCAAGGTCAGTCTGTCTGATCCAGGTAGTTCCTCCTCCTCAGGCAGACAGTTCAGTCTGAAACTCTTCCTAAGGGGAGCAGGCTCCCAGAAATCACCCAGACACTCCAAGCCTTGAAGACCCACCATGATTTCACAGCAGACACAGTCTATTAAGAAAATCAAGTCCACTAAATGTAGCTCCTGCTGCAGGTGTTTTTGGGTTGGGAGCAAGGTTGGGAGGAAGTGAGGGATGAGAGTAGGGGGTGGTGTCAGGAGAAAACCTTAGGTTGTATCCTGGGGCCATTTGAGGGCAGACTAAAGTGGTCTATGGCCATTCTGGTCTACTCACATTTTGGCCACTTTCCAAATTTGCACTAGCGGCAGTGTGGGCATGACACACTGCCTGTTCCAGTCCAAGTAAGGATTGCACTGTTTATCAATTAGATTGTAAATTAATTTGAAGCATAGGAAGTATCAATTTATCAATTAGTTTTATCAACTATCAATAATTATTTATCGATTAGATTGAGGAATAGGAAATTCTTGAGTTTTTAACTGTTGATTAGGGATTACAGCAGACGCTCCCCATTTTAATTTATTTTCAGGCGCCTGTTCAAGGGGTTGTTCCAATTTTTTTTGTTTGTTTGTTTTGGTTCTTTCTGTAACTCAAAAATTTGAACAATGCCATAAAGATATTATGGAACTGTTGAGAGGCAAATAGGTGGGTGCCTTACTGACCCTGATCCAGATGATCCTCAAAAACTCTTCTCCGACCTGAAACAACAAAGGTGTCCTATATGTCCTGATCTGTACTGTCTTTGCTACGCTCATCCTCAGAGAAACAAATGGACTCACTGGACATCTTATACTTTTTTTGCAAGAAAAGGCTGGGAGGCCTTAGGCTCAATGGTCAAGGGTCCAGACGTCTCTGATGGAGGGCTTGCTGAGAGGGAATAGTCACAGAAGCCACTAGCTTATGAAAGGTGTCCAGGGCAGCCGCCACACTAGAAGACACACAAGCCTGTACAATGCTGTCAATGGAACTGGTTAATTTAGCGGAGTATATGCCTGCAGGTTCTGCACATTTTGCAGGTGCCTCAGTAATACCATGAGGATAATTGGCCATACTTTTCATAAGAAGCCTGAAAGAATACCCCAAGCATGAAAGACTCAGCACTTGACTGCACACCAAAGAGACTGAAGTCAGAGGGGAGGAAATGAACATAATGCTCAACAGGCACCACAGCAAGATAAAAGGACCAGCAGAGTCGTCAAGCACGAGAGAAAAAGACTCCAGAGGGCTCTGCATGAACTGTGCAGAGAGATGCCTCTCTGGCAAGATGGAAATGCATGCATGAGGAAAGTGACTACCTGGATGGCTCTAGCAGGGGGTAGGAGGAGGACCCGCAATGGAGGTCTGCCTCACTAGTTTGTCAGTCATCTGCACTGATACCACCTGCCCAGAAGGGAACAAGGGAGGACCAAGGCTGTTTGCCAGCCTTACAAATGAGTGGCTGCTGTTTCCACTCTGAATGGGGGAGAGTGGGTGATGGTGCTTGGAGAGAACCATCTCACCTCTCTCTCTCTCTCTCTCTCATCTCGGAGAGAAAATGGCAGCAGCAATCAAGACAATGCAGGGCCCTCTTGGTCCTCAAGCCTGTAAGAAGCTTAAGAGAAGTGGCTGCAGCAATCAAGAGCGCAAGGTTAAGGCAGGACGTTTTATCCTCACAGTGGAGAAAACACACAAAATGAACAGGACCATCAAAAAGCGCCCTGTTCTTGTAAAGAAAAATGAAGTAAAATGTGAGCATCAGTACAGAGCTGATGCAACTTTCAGCCTCCTTTACAAAGAGGAAAGTCAGTCTGGGCAATTTTTCAGACCATCTTCCCTCGGGAAGACTTACCATCCGATCTGCCGGCCTAATGAGGAGGAGCTACCCAGATCCAGAAGGACTTATTGTCATGGAGAAGGAATATTTTACCATGAACCAGATAGAGATATAGTACATGGTTTTAAAAGTCATTCATATGGGTTCCCATTCTAGTGTATTCCTGAGATATCGGAATTCAGAATGTTGTCTGATCTTGAACACAGTCAATAGATTCCACATCTAAATGTGTATGTGGTGCTCCAAGAGGAGATGATATCTCCTCTGTAATCTGAAGAGGTTTCATATTTGTTAACTGCACTCAAAAGTTACAAATATAAACTTACTAGAAATCAAGTAAGGATAATAATAGATATTCAGATTTATCATAGGGAACGTATAAAAACAAATATTTTGTTCAAGGAAAGAACGAGCTCAGTTGGTGGAAATGAAAATAACAGGAAGTGGACAAAAGAAGAAAAAGCCCCACAGAATTTTTTACCCCAGAGCTCTATGTGTCAGTCAAAGGCACAGGCAAGGAGCCAATTTTTTTTTTAAAGATGGGAATCTTTTATTGCAAAGGGGACTTTGGCTTTTTTCTTGAGAGAGATCTTGGGAAATCAAGGGAGGAAAAAGCAACTAATGTAAATTTGATAGAGTGCAATAAAGATTCCTGTCCCAGCTGCTGTACTCATTTTTCTCCCATAAGCTGAATGCCATTTCTTTTGCTGATTTTTTTTGCTATATATAGAACTACAAGTATTCTTAGGAGCTAGAGCCAAGCCTCTGTTTTAAACCCATAGTTAGTTCCTTGAGTAGAAATAAAGAATTCTTTATATATTGGATGGGAAGTCTCTTATATGTAAATTTATTCAAATTTGAAATGTAAATCATTTTTCTGGCTCCCAGCACATTGTCAGAGAGACGTGGCCCTCCTGCCAAAAAGTTTGGCCTGCCTTATGATACCCCTGCCTTATGGTTTCACCCATGGGCTATGGTTTAGTGCCTACCATTCTAGGCTGCTAGAGCTAGAGGAACACCAAACTTTGAAATGTTCTCTCAGGGAGATTACAAAGGCTGTAATACAGCGATTTCCAATTGCAATATGTAATACATTGGTGTGCCATGAATGATCTACAGCAGGGGTCCCCAAACTTTCATCTTCAGGATTCCTGGATCTTTAACAACTGTACAGAGGAGGGAATTTCAACAGGTGTAGCTTGTGATCTTTGAGATGAAAAGCTTCACCTGTTTAAATTTCTTCCTCTAAACAATTGTTTAAAAGGTCCTGGAGTCCTGAAGATAAAGGTTTGGAGTCCCTCGATCTACAAGTATGCCACAGGAGTTTGTCCTACCCAGCTGAAATCTGTTTGACGTTGTTGGCCATGTTAAAACAATTAAATGATTAAAATGAATACCATTTTAATTATTGAACATTAAACACCATTTTAATATTCATTTTAAAATGATAAAACATAGCCTTAAAATACTAAAGTGTCTTGATAATTTTAACACCTGGTCAGGTTCTGTGAGATGAAAATGGCTGAAAATTACTGCTCTAGAAATCTTCTTTCTTCATAATCAATTTCTCTTTCAGAAGAAGAAACTCTCTCTGGTCAGATAATGAGTCAGCAAAGAGATGCAGGGATGAGGTCAAGTTTCAAAGTCAGCCTAAAGTTTCATTAATAGTTTTTATAACTTTCAGATTGATTTTTATAGCTTTCCATCTATTTAAATTACATCACTGATCATTCTTACTCTGAAAAGCAACTTCTTTTTGGACCATCAAATGAATGTTTATTTTGGATTTGTGAGGTTATTCCGTGCATTTTCCATTAAATAATAATATAAATCACCATGCAAACAGGGCCCAAGGCTTTCTGGAAAAACACTTCTGTGCTCAGACATAATTTTCTTCTCCCCCCTGCCATGATTAATAAACTACTGCAAGGATAAGACAGGAAGGCAAATATTAAAGAATTTGTAAACTGATAACAAAGAGATGAAATTACTGTCATACCCAAGCAACAAGGTGAAGCCTAGTAGACCCTGTGGTATTGCTACTGGAAGCAGGTCAAACCAGCTGTTGCACACAGCGGCTGTCATATTACCCAAAATTTGTAAAATTGTTGATCAACAGCTGATACATATTTTACAGCAGAATGGAAACATCCCTCCTTTCTGACAAAAAGTACAGACAAAAAACCAGCAGGGTAGATAATGATGTGTTGCCATGCACAAACTGCTGGACATCGCTCTCCCCACTACATGAGAAGAGGATAGGTTTTGCTGTTGATATAATTCAAGGAGCTGATTCTACTTTGAACAGTCTGATTAAGCAGTTGTGAGAGATGAGTAACTGAAGTCAGTAGGAAGGGAAGCTTTTGGGAAGTATAAGATGGAGTGTGTAGAGTTGTAAGACATTCATTCTTTTTTTTCAACCTATTTGCCCTACTAGGGGTACATAGGCTGACCAGATGACTGGTCATCTGGACCATTTTCTGGACCCCCCCCCCCCCCCAGGAAAAAGGAGGGCTATCTGGAAAGAAAAAAACTTTCTCCGGAATTCCTAGTAACATCCAAGACTTCTAGTAAGTGAAGGGAAATTTGACTTGAGAGAAATCATAGGTAGGATCCTATGGGTTAATGAACTGATGTGAAAGGGGGCCAAGATTGGTGCGAGCTGTTTAAGAAGCAACTTCTAAAAGCACAGTCAGAAACAATTCCTATGAAAAAGAAAGGGGGGGGGGGGGAATAAGCAACCTGGTGATGAACTAAAGATAAAAAAGACATGTATGGAAATCAAAGATTGGCGAGATCACAGACAGATAGCCCAATCTTGCAGGGAGGAGGTCAGGAATGTGGAAGCTCAGTATGAACTGAGGCTGGTCAGGGATGTCAAGAATAACAAAAAGAGCCTCTTTAGATATGCGCAAAGAAAGAAGAAGAGAAACAAGAGGGTGAGACTACTCATGGACAAAGATGGAAAACTGTTGTCTGGAAACCAAGAGAAGGCGGAACTGCTCAACTCCTACTTTGCATCCATCTACTCTCAGATGGAGAACTGTACAAATGTGGGTGCTGGACTGTTGGCAGATGAGATAATATGCTTACATCCCCACAGAGGTAACAAAAACATGAATAGTACAGATCTGCAGATCAAAATCACTTAACTGGACTAAATGAATTCAAGCCATTTGGACCAGATGAACTGCATTCTAGAGTTTTAAAGGAACTTGCAGATGTTCTTACAGAGCCTCTGTCAATTTTCTTTGAGAAAACCATGAGGAGAAGGGACTGTGACTTGGCTAATTTAGTCCAATCTTTAATAAAGGGGGAAAAGAAGACCCAGGAAATTATAGCCTTGTCACTTTGACTTCAATAGCAGGGAAGATATTAGAACAAATAACACAACACACAATGTGTGCACTCTGTGATCGTAGTGATCAGAAGAACCCAGCATGGATTTGTCAAAAATAAATCTTGCCAGACAAATCTGATCTCCTTCTTCGATCAGGATACAAGCTTACAGGAAAGTGAGAATGCTGTAGATGTCATATTGATTTGAAAAGGTCCTACATGAGATCTTAATCAACAAGTTGATAAAATATGGGCTAGCCGATACAATCTTTAGATGGCTCTGCAACTGACTAGACAGATGTACTCAAAGGGTATTTGTAAATGACTGTGCATCAACCTGGAGTTTCAAGTGGGGTGCCCAGGGCTAAGTCTTGGGCACAGCAATATCTTCAGCAATGACTTGATGAAGGGATACAAGGAAGCCTCATAAAATTTGCAGAAGACACCAAACTGGGAGGAGTAGCAAACACAACAGAAAATAGGAGAAGCCTTCAGGAGGATCTGGACAAACTGGCATACTGGCTGAAATGAATAGAATGAGCTTGATGAGTGTGATGTGTTTGCAAAGAAGGTAAAGCAGTTTTAGCCTGCATTAAGAAAAATGTAGCTTCCAAGTCAAGAAGTTATACTTTCTCTTTACTCTGCTTTGGTTAGACCTCACCTGGAGTACTGTATCCAGTTCTAGAAAACTCACTGTAAGAATGATGCAGCCGATTATAGCAAAATCAGAGTATAGGAACAAAAATAATCAGTGGTATTGACTATAAGCTGTACAAAAAAGGTTGAGAGAACGTAGTCTGTTCAGCCTGGAGATGTGACGGCTAAGAGGAGACACGATTGCACTTTTCAGATACCTAAAGGTCTGTCATATGGAAGAATGGATTCATTTGTTCTCAACAGCCTTGGAAAGTAGAACTAGAACCAATGGGTACAAACTGCAAGAAAACATATTCCAAGTACATATCAGGAAAAAAATTCCAGACAATTAGGGCAGTTCGGCAGTGGAATAGATTGTCAATGGAGATGTGGACTGTCCTTCACTGGGGATCTTCAAGCAGAGGCTGAACAAGCACCTGTCAGAGATGCTCTAGGACGATTTCCTGCTACAGGCAGGGAGGGTTAGATAATCTATCAGGTCCCTTCCAACTCTATAACTTCCATGAACTGAATGAACAAACTGGATTTTACATTAAAGAACACAAATAAATGCAGAAGATGCAGCCTAACGTATATAAACATATACCTAATAACCATTTGATATTTGCCCATCCTACACAAGGTCGATAAATGTCCACTTTCAGGTATACTTAACTGTTACTGTGTTCATCCCAGAAAAATACAGGCATCCTTATTTATCTGATGGATTAAGGATCAAAGCGGTGGTGAAAGTGTAAATAGCTGAAAAGTAGAACCTGGTATTTTTTATTTACAAATGTTGCTTCTGATACTTTTTTAGCTAGAAAACTAAAAAATTTTAATCTTTCAATCTCCTGCTGTCACAAAAAGATTTCTACAAATGGATTCTCATTAACTTTCCATCAGGAATGGGAATAGACCAGTAGCTAAAGTGACCATGTGTGCTCTCTCTTTCTCTCTCTCTCTCTCACAAACCGCCTAAATTGTCATGATATAAGTAAATCAACATGGGGGAGGGGATTTAGCCTCTGAAAAATAACAGAGAGGTAGAAAAAGTAGAACATGCACTGAATGAATGATTTCTGGGTATAACTGAAAGGTGCTGAAAGAGCAGATCATCAGAAAACAAACCATCAGAAAGTGGATACCTGTACTTTTTTTTATTAAAAAGCACTTTTTAAGAAGTTTTAAAAAGTCTGTGAGACAGAGAATGCTCATGTTTCTAAATGCTATTTCCTATCCTGTGATCCAAGCAAAGAGAGTGTCACAGTCTCAAATTCTCAGATGCAAAATCCCAAATTAATTCCATGGAAGGCAATTATATGCAGCCAGGTATATGAGATCAGAATCCGATCCAGACTATGGTATTACATGAGATCCTATTTTTTTTAACTGTGTTAAACTTATTATTACCTTGTGAGATTTTGCCAGGCAAGCACCTATTGCTTGCTTCATATTCAGAAAACTCATTAATGCAAGAAACCTTTCTGCACAGTGGTGAAATATATAACATGTTTCTGGAATTTTGTGTGTGTGCCTCCTAAACAAGGAAATAAAAATGGATAGATGAGAGAAAATACAAGCTAACCTATTGCTTCACAATGTTTTGTGGTGGTACTTGAAAACAGCACCAGTTAACCTAGCTTTCAACAAAGAATTCAACCTTATACACCTGCACACTAGTGGAATTTCAAGAATATTCGTAGGCCTGGGGCACAGCTAGGTACTGGTGGTCACTGAGCACCAACAGACACCAGGCATCAGAAGGAACCACGGGACAGTGGCAGGCAGCAGCAGACACTGGGCATCCCTACCATGCACCATTAAGCAGCAGGCATCACGGGGCACCAGAAGGCACTGGGCAATCCTATCATCCAGCAGGCAGCTCTGAGCACCACTGGGCAGTGGATACAGGGCATCTTTGCTGGAAACCAGTCACAGGGTACCGGGTGCTGGGCACCACCTATTGAGCACCACTAGAAGGAGCTATGAAAGGCCTCATGAAACTAATCATAACTTTTAGCAGGACCAGGTTTCCACCTGATGCCTGCAGTTATAATGCTGTACTTTTAAGAGCTAGAGAACATAAGAGCCTCTGTTGGATCAGGCCAAAGGCCCATCTAGTCCAGCTTCCTATATCTCACAACAGCACATAAGATAACAGAAAGGTGTGTCCAATGCCCTTCCCTTGATCTGAGCTTGTCTACATCTATCTATATGCACACACACACACACACACACACACACCCATCATGGCTTGTAATCTATGGTAGTCTTTTCCTCTCAGAATGTGTCCAATCAATTCTTAAAGGCATTGAGGCAAATGCCTTCACCACATCCTATGGCAAGGAGTTCCATAGTCTAATTACATGCTGGGTAAAGAAATATTTAATTTTGTCTGTCCTAACTGTTCAAACATTCAATTTTAGTGGAAACTAAGCACCAGTTCTGGTGCTTCTGGTGGGTGGCGCAAGCGGGTAAGACGCTGTGCCCATTAACCAGCAGGCCAGGGTTCGAGACCCAGGTCGGCCCCACAAGACTGGGTGAGCTCCTGTCCTTAGCCCAGCTCTGCGACGCCAGCTGGATCCAATTGTATCAGCTCTGCCTTTCCATTGGATTAATTCAGTGGCGTGGAGAGGGGGGATTTGCTGCTTGGGTAACAGCCTATCCTCCATAACAAATCAACCCAGGCTTTCATGCTTTGCATGCAGCGTATGCAGCGCCAAGCATGACACCATAGTCTTCCAAGACTGACGGAGGCCTGCTTCTGGTGCTTTGTAAGATATAAAAGAGCACCTCTCTCTACCCATCCCTTGCATAATTTTGTATCTCAGTCATGTCCCTCCTCAGGTGCCTCTTTTCAGAGCACATGCTGGACTTTGCAGATGGGCTAAGTAAAAGGCTCATTCCTATTCTAGCAAGGAATCCAGCCACAATGTAGCTCAGAGGTAAGGGAACAAATGTTCCTTTCCCTTCAAGTGGACTCCATAATTGCCTCCTCACTGCAGGATGTGGCACAGCTGAAAAAGTTGGACAGGATTGGGCCTTTAGTCTAAAAAAAAAAAAAGAGCCAGCGTCAATAGTGTAAGCCAGTGTCAAAACTCTACCATTTTTCAGTAGGCAATAACTACCCTCCCCAAATGCTTATTTACATATCTGTATACACATACATGACTTTCTGCATGGTTCAACACTGAATGTGACATCTTACATGGGTTTATTTGTTTATCCTATGCATTCTACTCTGCAGCCTGCCATTATTCTAATCTTCACTGTATAGACAGGGATATTGACAGACCTTATGCCAGCACCCTCATGGACCTATGCTGAAGACAAACAACTGGACTCTAGATTTCTTGTTTTCATTTTGGCATCACAACTATATAATGTAGGGGGAGGTTGTTTTATGTATAGATTGCCATAGTTTTCATTTATTAAAGAAAAATGACCTTAATCAGAAACAATAAGGCCAACTGTATAGAACTTCTCACTGTTAGACATTTCAACCGCTGCCTATAGAAAACAATATTCAGGAGACAACTTTCAGGTTTCCAGCTGACAGCAAGGTGATCTGAGGACAAACTGGCAGTTTTGTAACTGTATTTCCTGGCCTTTGCAGAATTAAAGTAGGCTTCTAGAATTTATTATTTCATGGTTTGTGGTTTAATTTCCTTTGTTTTAGTGTTCATAGAAGAGAAAGAAACATCAACCAAGTTGTTGACATACATCAAGGGCCTGAAAAGCAAACATCAAATTTTAAGACGATCTTCATGTAGACAAATCACTGTAAAAGCTGAAAGCAGATGTGGGCCTCCTGGTTAAACTGAGGACTCGACATTTTCAGTCTTTGTAGGAGGAGAGTCTGATACAATGAAGTCAGAATCTTACTGTGAAGAAAGGAAAGTAGTGGTCTGTCACCCAGATATTAATCACACAGCACCACAGGTGGGCCCAGGCTGATTCGGACCGGTTCTTGGGAACCGGTAATTCCCATTTCCCTGCCGCTACCGAACCGGTAGCGGCGGGGGCCCCCCAAACCGGCCGAATTGGTTCGCTGGCGCTGCGTGCAGCAGCAGCCAGCTGGGCACATTTCATTTTCAAATTTGGTGCTCCTAGCGGCAGTCCAGGGAAGCGCCACAGAAGCCTCAGCGCTATTCTTTCCCCAGCCGCTGAGGCTTCTGGGGCGCTTCCCTGGACTGCCACTAGGGGTGGCAAATTAAAAAAGTTAAAGGTGGCCGACTGACTGCTGCAGCCTCCGAGCACCATCCTAGGCAGGTCTACTCAGAAGTAAGTCCCATGAAAGTGAATGGGACTTACTTCCAGGCCAGTGTGGAGAGGACTGCAGCCTCAGAGTTCCAGCCTAAGCAGGTCTACTCAGAAGTAAGTCCCATGAAAGTCAATGGGACTTACTCCCAGGCCAGTGTAGAGGACTGCATCCCTAGACTGTGCATGCTCCAACCTTTGTTGGTTGATGCATACACAGTGCGTGTCCTTCAGACAGTGCATGCACAGTGCATGTACTTCCGCGCATGCGCAGTGCGCGCCGGCGTCTCGACTCCGTTCCTTCGGCCACAGGTGGGTGGCGTCGTGCCCTCCCAGGCCCCGCCCCTGACCCGGCCTAGCCCCTCCCACTTCCAGCAAACCAGTTGTTGGGAGAGGCTCGGCCCACCCCTGCATAGCACAGATATTAATTATTCAAATCAGTTTTAACCGAAGATTGAAATGGCATCCAAAGCAAGATATGAGTGCAATCCTAAGAAATTTAAGTTGATCCTAATCACCTGTCCTATCTTTCTGTGATGGTGTTGGAAAGTCAGTGTATACCTGTGCATTGACCTAGCACCCCCCGGAGTTGGCAGAAGTGACTTACTACACTTTTGTGACACCTCCAGGTCAGCACAGGACTTATGCTGGAGCTTAGGCCAGCCTAAGTGAAGTTTTGGATTGCAACCTTTTGATTGTATTTTGTTTGAGCTGCAGGCATATACTACAGTAAGTACCATTCTGAAAGAAGCATTCATGGTTTGTGCAAGAAAGAAGAGAATATGTCTCTATCAAAATGACACCTGAAGGTTTAAGGTGTTTTGGAATGGCACCAAGGGCACCAATCACCCCTGATTGGTCTTTCTCTGCCACAGTCTTTCGATTTCTATGTAAATCTTTGCATTTTATTATTTTTTCAGTTCTTTGCTATTACCTGGAATTGCTATAGCACTGATTTTGATTGTTTTTGTTTTTGTTTTTTTCTTGACTAGTTTTGTCAGTTATATTGGGCAATAGGTATTTTTCTGTCTGTAGTCGGAAGGCCAGCAATACAGTTTTTGGCATCTACCTACCTACCTCCAGTATTGATATACCACTTTTCAACTAAAAAGTTCACAAAGCAGTTTACAAATAAAATAATAGCTAATTAATAGCTCATGGGCCCCTGTCCCAAAAGGGCTCACAATCTAAAATGCAAAAGAACATCAGCAGAAGCCACTAGAACAGACATTGCTGGGGGTGAGTAGGGCCCATTTCCTCTCCCCCTGCTAAATAAAAGAAAAACACCCACTTGAAAGAGTGCCTCTTGCCCAGTTAGCAGAGGAAAGCATATTTACTCTTAACCACCTTTTCAATTTTTGTGGTCCCACCAGTTTCTGGCTTCAGAAAGCTTCTATTTTTTACAGATGTTCCAATGGATCGTTGTTGCTACCTTGTGATGCCTTTGCTTATAGTCTGTTTGTATGATCTTTTTACAGCAATTAGGTGGTGCACTGTTTCATCAGCTTCTTTATAGAGACGGGCCCTTCAATCCAGAGGAACTATGGGAAGAGGTAAGAGGCACTTAATCTGGATTACTCTATGAAATTTCCCATAGATGGCATCATAACTACGTCAGTGTAAAAGGTCCTGTAGTTACTCTGGATTGTAGCCAGCATTTGTTGCATGTTATTTTTTTCTATTTTTGCTTTGTTCTTAATGCCTGTTCTTGTACATACATTATTAGACCCTCTGTTTCTTACTTTAAGTTGCCTTTTTCAGCTACTGACAGGTCTTGGTGATATATATTTTTCCACAAATGTCTCACAAATACTGTTCATTCAGTGGCTTATTTTCTTTCTTTAGTGCTTTTTTGATAAAAAATTGTTCTTTCAAATAAGACTGCTTTGTTTCGGTGATATTTAATTATTTCTTATTGTGCATCCACTTGACTATCCTTTATGTATTTCTTTATTCTTGCTCTACAGCATTCCTCTTCTGTCTGAACTGTGAGGGAGATACAGTCTGTCCACATCGCTACAAGGTGCAGAGCATGGTTGATTGTCATAATCCTCCTGATCTTATGGTCTAATGGCCACAATTAATTAATAATTGATGTCTAACAATAATAATATGATGTATCCCAAGATAAAAAGGAGAATCTTCATTTATGAACTGAGTAAACTGATTGTCCCAAAGGAAGTTAATGTTAATGGGATGGGAGAAAATACAACAGAAAAACAGGAGAGACCTCAGATCAGTGATGGGATTCAAAGAAATCAACAACCGGTTCTATGCCCATCTGGCAGCCACTTTTAAATGGCTATTTTTAAACTTTATATGTCCTATCTTTCATTAACAGTTCTATAGAGTAGATGCGAACCTGCTGGAGCCTACCACTGCCTCAGATGATCACAAAATTTTTCAGGTTCAAAATTCAGAGAATATCCTACTAGCAGTGCAATCCTATGCATAATTACTGAAATAATTCCATGTTCAAGGGTGCTTACTCCAATGCAGGGGTGTCTAAACCCCAGCCCTGGGGCCAAATGCGTCAGCAAGTCTCAATACAGCCCTCAACAAGACCCTTCAATTGGGCTGTGGGCAAGTCTTGTAATGTCTCCAATACAATCTTATATGTAAATTTATTCAGATTTGAAATGTAGATAATTCTTCCAGCCCCCAGCACACTGTAAGAGAGATTATGTGGCCCTCCAGTCAAAAGGTTTGGATACCTCTGCTCTAGGATAAATTTGATAAAATTGCAAGCTTCAATGAACATAATGGGATATCTTTCTGAGTAAATGTGTATAGAATTGCTTTGTAAATAGCTTGTCTATTCATGCAAAGCTGTAGAGAGTTTAAGCAGCACTTACACTAAGAAACTTGTAGTTAAATGTGGGACATTCTTGCTATTTCAAGAGATTAATCAGAGGGTTGTTTTAGATTATAAGATCCACAATACCCTACACTGAAAAGCAGTAAAAATATTTCTGCAGTTAAATCCTTTTTTCTCTCTTCTATTTTGCACCTTCCTGCTCCCTTGATTTTCTTTTAGAGCTGTCTCTCACCAAGTATTTCAGGGAAAAACGCTAAATAAAGATCACAGCCTGTTCTATTATGTCCTCTTCTTTTTCTTTTCCTTTCTTCCATTTGTGCAATGTTGTGGCACCTATTAACTACCAATGTTTTCAGAATGACATTATACAAGGTGCAGGCTGTACCACTGTGCCCTAAAAATATCAACAGCTGCATTAGTCTCACAATAATTAATGGCAGGCATTATGCAAATGACAACTTTTTCACTGCAAAATAATGACATTTCTTCATTTTGAGCAGAGTTATGCAAAACAATGGATTGGGGATGATAAATCACACAGGAAAATTAAGAAAGCTATAGTATTCCTGCCCAGCCAGGCAGGCGGGAAAAAGACAGACGAACGATTTGGAATACATTGTTTGTTCTTAAGTCTATATTACGAAATAAATAAAATTGGAGACAGCCAAGCATTAGAACCTATATGTGGTTGATTCTCCCATTCTTCAGGCAAAAGTGCATAAGATTATGCTAAATTCTAGCTTATTACAAGTCACAAGCAAATTTTTCTTTATTAACCTTAATAAGTCATTCACTCAGAGACTAAAGTCATCAGGCAAATAAAAAGGATCACATGTCATTCTCCTACACATTAACTAATTTCTTATGCAAGCATCACAATGTATAGCAATTACTGCCGCTCAAAATAACAAAGTCATTTTCAATCTATTTTACTGCTTTGTACTTGGCCAATTTTTATAACATTTCATTGTCTTATTCAACAACTGTTTTCAGTGAAAGAGAAAAGAAACAAGCAGAGCTGCTTCTCTGGTATTTTCTTGCCCAAAGTATTAACACAGTAGAGTTGGCATAATCTTCTTCAACTACTTCCTATAAACATCAGGATTAAGACCTCCAATTGCCATTTTCTTGGGGACTTCTGCAGAATGATATTATGAAAACGGAAAGCTCCCTCAGCTGATAAATTCCCCCCAAAAGCAGCAATGGCACCAGGATTCTGTGAGGCTTGGCAGGTGACTCTGCCTTTGTTTTTCCAGTGTAAATCAGGCCACAGACTTTGCTGTCCAAATCTGAGATGAAATGTAAGATGTGTGCCGTACTGTGCAAATGAGTTGATGGTCATGTATGTGATGGATGTGACAGGTGATGTGTACACCCAGGGGCTGCTGCAATACTCGGGGCAGGATTCTTGCAATACACCCTTCTCAGGCTCTACTGCTAACCTGGCCAACTTCCTCTACCTGTGGTTCCATCTCTTTCATCATGGTTACTTTGATGGTCGGTGTTACTTCAGTGTATTGGTCTACCGCATGCTGCTCAGCCTTGTCCTGCTCACCACCCACAATTGGCTCCAATATACCCAGCCAAGTGGCTGTGCAGATCCAAGCCAGTGTGGAGCTCATCATCCAAAGTGCAGCTATGATGTGATGTCATTGCAGAATGTCTGGAAATGTTGTCATGACTCAGTAGTCCACCATCCACTTACAAACATGGCTCAGATTTCTATTTAAATGTAGATTGTTGGTTCCTGCTCTAAAGACTAACTAATTCATTACAGCATAAACTTTTGAAGACCAGACATTGTGTGTATGTTTAGAGAGAAATTGTAAGGCCAAAAAACTATGAAATGCAAGAGGTACAGTTTATATTCTTATGTTAAGTTTCAAAGTAAGAGATAAGTACAGGCATATGATTCACAGCAGCAGTAAATTGGTGATAGGTTTCCTAGGAATTATTAACGTATGTATTTAAATAAGAAACCACTGTCCCGCATAAAATAAATTAGTGGACATAAAGCCCAAACCTAACCATGTCTACTCAAAAGTAAGCCCCACTGTATTGAATTGGTCTTACACCCAGGAAAGCATTTAGGATCACAGCCTTCTTTCCATAACAAGATGGGTCAAATGACTATGGAAATGTAAGAGATACACAGCAAGCACAATTATCTGTGAAAATACAGATATCCTTGATAAGTTACTTAACACGAGTAGTTGACAAAGAAACCCTGTCTTCATTTAAGTTCAGACTTTTAGAATTCAATCATCTGGTAAATTCTAATTCAGAAGTTTCAAACTTCCTTTGAAATTTTGTTGCTGATCTGGTGTCATAATTCATGATTAAATATAATTTTGATACAAATGTGAAAATAATTTTTGTTTTTCCAGACACTTGAATTAAGTTGAGCTACTCAGGCTGCAACCCTAAAGAGACTTTAGTGGGATTAAGACCTATTGAACAAAATGGGTTTTTTTTTAGTAGACTTGGTTAGGATTATGCTCTTAGCATCTTGTTATTTTTTAGATTCCGTTTATTCTTTATTCTGATTTTTAAATTGTTTTTGTTCTGGTTTCATGATTTTACCTTGAGTTTCTTTGGGTGGGGAGAGAATGTTGGCATCTAAACAGGTTCTGTGGTGCAGTAGGAATCATCTGGAGCTTAATTCACAAAAAACTGTGGAAATGATGGTAGACTTTAGGAAGCACCCCCCTATGCTACTTCCACTTTCCATCTGTGGTAATGTGGTTTCAGTGGTGGAGTCCTTCAAGTTCTTGGGCTCTGTAGTCTCCCAAGACCTGAAATGGTCAAGTAACATCAGCAGCATCATTAAAAAGGCTCATCAGAGGATGTTCTTCTTGCGTCAACTGAGGAAATTTGATCTGCCTCAAGAGCTGATGACCCTGTTTTATAGGGGAATTATTGAATCTGTTCTCTGCAGTTCCATCACTGTCTGGTTTGGCACAGCATCCAAACTGGACAAGAAAAAACTACAAAGAACTATAGGTATAGCAGAGAAAATAATTGAAGTCAGTCTGCCCTCTATGGAGGATCTATATATCGCTTGGGTCAAGAAGAGAGCCATGAGTATTGCTGCAGACCCTCTTCACCCTGGACACATTTTGTTTGAGCTTCTTCCCTCTGGACGCCGATATAGGACTCTGTACACTAAGTCAACTAGGCACAAGGACAGTTTTTTTCCTTGTGCCATTAAATTGCTGAACCATCAACTATGCTGAGGGACTTTTGGAAATACTGAAGTAGTGTTCTATCTGATGTATGCTCTGTATGTATTGTTTGATATTTGTCTGTTGGTGTTTGTATGTCTGCAGCCGTTGCCGAAACCAAATTCCGGGTATGGAGTTCATACTTGGCCAATAAATAAATCTAATCTAATCTAATCACCAGTACTTGCAATAAACAAAAAACAAAACAAATAAATAATCACTATGAAAACATATGATTCTTTGACAGTAAACCACCACTTAACAGGGCCATTTTTACCTTGACCGCTTGACCACAAAGACATTTACATAACATTTTTACTGATTATTTCAGTTTAATGCATCAATACACTCAATTTTGTTTTTAGGGGCTTTTTGAGGGTTCTTTTTCCCATTCATTCATTCCTTCCTTCTTTCCTTCATTCCTTCATTCATATCCTATCTTTCTTCTTTATAAAGGAAGTCCCTCACTGATTTCAGTCCCTCATAATTTACTTGTTGATATTCAGTGCTGTTAAGAACTAGAACAGAAATAGCTACAAGGCTGCCCACTGTTCTTAAAGCCATGCTCTACAGACCTCTCTATTGGAAAGCAACACAACTTCAAAAAACAGCAGCATGGCCTATTGGTAGTGTGCTTCTTCCTGCACCCAACTGACACATTTTTTAAATTGTGTGGTTGCCAACAAAACCCTAAAAGCAGAAAAGTAGAAAGATGTAGGAAGCATCTTCCACATGAAGCAGAGCAATTTTAAGGACTCTACCCACATGGGAACCACTGCACACAAAGCATTTTCTTTGTCTTACTATGTGGTTTTGTTTTCTCATAATTTGAGATCTCAAAAGTGTTAGTCCTTTGGACAGTCTGTAAGCTGTGTGTGCTGTCTGCAGATCCTAGCAAAAGTCAAAAATCTGAATTTCCACCAAAAATTGTGTATATCAGTAAATAGCACTATAACATGATGTTTGGTGATTTAACTGCTTGGCTCCTACTATACTTGAGCAAGATGGCAGACAAACTACTTATGGATCCAAGACAAAAACAACCTGTAGTTGCATCCAGTGACAATGTGAATACATTTCATATATTCATGTTTAAAAGCTTTTCTTTCCCACTAGCTCTATCCTGAAATATTTCTTAAAGCAAGGCTTCCACTGTACAAAAAAGCTGAAGAATAACTGCATGCTAATAACTGAGATTAAAATATCCCCTACCTTTGCAAGTATATTGGGATAAATCACTCCTTTTCCCTCTCATTCATTTCATTGTTATTTTAAGATGTTCTAGCCCAGTATAACGGGAGGGGGAAAGAACTGTTCTAGCTTCTCATCCTGAAGTTAATAACATTTTGCAGTTTCCCTTAAATAAAATCCAGCCTATGCTGGATCAATAAGAATGATGCCTATTTCCCTAATGGCAGCCGATTGCCATTTGCTATTCAAATCAGACTAGATAAATTACAGTACATGTCAAGGAACAGGCCAGTGAATTAAGACAGGCCTCCTGAGGACCAGCGATATTATTAATCTTTTAAGACACTATCATATTTCTTCTTGACAGTGTGCGTAGAGGCAGAGACATGCTGCACCCAGATTGAAATATCAGCTGCTGCAAAAATCAATAGCCTTGGAAACGATAATTCTCAAGCTGCAGTGTCCTCAGTTAGCAACGTTCATTCCCTTCTGTTCTGCATCCCTTCCTCACATTAATGTATTTATCAGAAAATAAAAAGTATGAGCCCAAATGAGCCCTTGAGATGCTCTTATTCACCTGCCAGTGATGCCCCAGTGTTAATTCTCTAGAATGAGCTGCTTCCTAAATGTACTATGTGAGCTCAGTGCCCACGTAGTACCTCTTCTTACCCTGCCCACTGCTACATCATTGTCTGCAGACAATCCAGAGGCAAACACACATTCCCAATGCTCCAACTGTCAGTGGAAAGCTGACTAAAGGAGCCTCAGAGACACAGAGGGACACTGTGCAAGACAAAAAAAGCAACAGCTTAAAAAATTTCTTCTTACTGGCAACAGATTCTGAGCACAATCCTAACCATATCTACTCAAATGTAAGCCCTATTGTGTTTATTGGGTCTTACTCCCAGGAAAGTGCCTTTAGGATTACAGCCTATGGTGACAAAGTTATTGGGGTTTATGTTATCATGAATTAGAGTCCATTTTATCAGATGTGGTATTTATTTGCTTCAAAATATATGAACGTAATACTTGGATTTCTATTTTGGTTTTCCTTTCCCTATCAAGAAGTTCCAAAAACAACTTACAACAAAACTTTAAAACAATAACATATAGCATAACAAATTAAGAAAGAAGCAAAAGAGCAAAATTGTAACTAAATCTAATAGATAACAATAAAAACCATCACCAGGCAATAAGGGATAAAAAGTAATGTAATAAAATATGGCAGAACTGCACAGAGAAAAAAAAATCCTCAAAATACTAACCACCCAAAGGGAAAGAAGATAGTAGATCAATCCTATCCTCAACAAGCGCCGAAGTATCTCCATGTACTCTGTACATAAGCAATGACCACGCCATTGTTATAGAAGTTTTCTAGTCAAGAAATGTAAGAAAAACAGCAGTGCAAAGTCAGAAAAATGTTGCACCAGCATAGGTCGTTCACCACTCAGATATTCATGCAACTCCAGTGGCAGAAAGTTCAAAATGGGTAGGAGATTGGGGTGAAATGTGGGAGAGATATGGAAAGAGATGAGACCGAGACAGAATATACTATGTCCTAATTCCCCTTCAAATCATGGGCACACTCCCAAACCCCTCAAAAATGCTATGCTAACAACAGAGCTTGCAAAAGTAGGAGGATGTTCATACATAAAGGACAACAGCGAAGGGAAAAATAAAAGAGCATTTCATTTCTGCCACCTTGCTAGCCTGCCAACTTTCCTAAGATGGCATAAAGGATAAAGACCTCATTTGGCAGACAATCACACCACAACCACCTACTCAGATCATCAGAAGCATTGCATCAGACTATACATCTCTGATCTCTTGAAGGGGAACGATGGTTAAGGGAACTATGCAGAGAAAAAAAATGTATGTACGTATGCATTTATTTATTTATTTACTAGTGAAAAGCCAATTCGAATCGGCTCTCAAATTCGAAAATTCTCGAATTGGCCTTTTTAGCCACACTAAATGTTGTTTCAGGACCTCCAATCAGAGCACGATACCATAGTCTTTCGAGATTGAAGGATGCCAATGATGATGATGAGTGAAAAGCATATCTGCATTGCGGGAATAAAATTTCCCTGTACGCCATCCCCCCACGGCGCACATCAACATCCCATGCGCATCTCCCATGCACATAATCTCCCCATGCGCATCATCTCCCCATGAGCATCAACACCCCATGCGCATCAACACCCCATGCGCATCAACACCCCATGCACAACATCCCCTCATGTGCAACATCCCCATGCACAACAACCCCCATGCAAATCACCCCCATGCGCATCAATCCCCCATGTGCATCATCTCCCCATGCGCATCCTCTCCCCTTGTGCAGCCCTCCATGCACAGCATCCTCCCCAGTGCAACCCCTCCCTCCAAACAACATCCCCCCATTTCACCAGGCACCGAACACCAAATTGTCTGGAGGTTGGTCAGTCTTCCATGATAAGTATAGAACAAAAATATGTTGCACACCTTTTCAGCCCCTTAAAGGTTAAATTTCTCCACATTGGTTCTTGGTGGGTGTTCATGTGACATAAGGAACACCCTCCCCAAATTTCATGCTTCTATGTCTGGGAGTTGGGGCACAGCATCCCACAGTCACCGATTCTTCATTGCAAAGTATAGGAAGGAAAATGCATTGCACCCCATTTACCCCCTTCTGGTTGGAATTTCCAAAAACCGGTTCTTATTTCACCCCTCAGTCACGGAAGGAAAATCCACCCTAAATTTCATGCTTCTAGGCCCAACCGTTTTGGCTGGGTGTTGATGAGTGAGTGAATACTGTAGATAAGATTAGTGAGTGAGTGAGTCAGTGACTTTTCTCTTATTTATTTATTTATTTGTTTGTTTGTTTGTTTGTTTGTTTGTTTGTTTATATGAGATATACCACACCTTTCCATTGCTAAGCAAATGCCCAAGGTAGCTTACAGAGTTTTTATAATCAACAAAACTTTTAAAATCACATTTAAAAATAATACAACAAAGAAAAAAATCAACAAGGCATTAGAGCAGGGGGTCTCTAAACACTTTGGCAGGAGGGCCACATCATCTTTCTGATACTATGTTGGGGGCTGGAAGAAAAAAGAGAACTGATTTACATTTCAAATTTGAATAAATTTATATAAATGAATATATTAGTGACATAACTTGTGAACGAATGAATGAATTCAAATCAGTTCATAAAGATTTTCCAACACAGTGTGGGTGATCTTCAAACCATAAATACTTTCATATAGAGAGAGGAGGTGTGTGCAGCCTCTCCAGCCCTCAGAATACACTCCAGAGATGTGGGGAACATTGATGTGGGGAACCACTGGAGTCTTGTCCGAGGGCCAGATGGAGGGGACTTGCCAAGGGCCAGATGGAGGTTTGCAAAGGGCTGCATCTGGCCCCAGGGCCAGCGTTTGGAAATCCTTGCATTAGAGCAATAATTCAAACACATTTTAAAAGACTACAATGTAAAGTGTTAGGTTTTAACATTAAAAACATTAATTTTAGAATTACTGCGTTGGAATTTTTTTAAATTATAACCCTATCCTCAGAGCAAAGTAAAATTCAAGGGAGAGAGAAGAAATTAAGCCAACAGAAAACAGATAAGAGTTAAGGAGTGCAGAGGGAATACCAATCAGCAACCAAACATCAAATAAGAGAGCTATGTTTTGAGCCTTCACCGAAAAGTCAAAATAAAGGAGCCAATTCTCAGGTCCCTGGGAGGGAATTCCGTAATTCTGGTGCCACTATAGAGAAGGTTTGCCTCTAAGCTGACACTTTCCTTCCCCTGGGACAATGAGGCACTTATATAAGAAACCCTTTAGCTGATGGTGTGGCGGGGATGTATGGAAGGAGACGGTCATTAAGGTATCCTGGGCCCAGGTCATGGAGGGTTAAGTACTGCATATGAAGAAGGCATATACAAGTTACCTTTATACCAAAAACAACACAAGACAGCTTATAAAAAATTATGTAAGTAAAACCTGAACAATACAGTTTTTACATACTGGATCACAAAAAGTTAGCAGCATATTAGTTTACAATATAACTATCAAACGGTAGTCTATTTAGCAATTAAGGCCATTTAAATCTTTTCAATCTTATTTTCTGGAATGTCACTAAGGGCAAAATCCAGAGTAACTATGGGGAGTCCTTGCTCTGGTGCAAGAACAACTTACTCTGGATTCCAATATGAATTTCCCATAGGTTTTCACTAGGTGATGCAGTAACTATGGGTGCACGTAAACTCTCTTACGTGCTCCCGTAGTTACTCTGGATTTGGGGGCTAGACGACAATCCTAACTACATTTTCCTGGGAGTAAGTACTAGTGAACATAATGGAACTTCCTTCTGAGTAGACATGCTTAGAATTGCACTGTAAATCAGAATCCTATCCTTTTCCACCTCATTCGACTTTTCCTACTGTATATAGAAGCAAATTCTGTGAGGAGAAAAGTAGAAGAATTGCAGATTTGATATATATTTTTTCATTAAATCCTAGGAAACCCAGTCAGACATAAGTTATTATTGTTGCATGTGTTTCAGTGGACCAGTGAAAATCCTATTCTGTTTCTTGAACTGTGGATGACAACTTGGCTATCAATATCCCTGTTGCTAATGTGTTCAACATAGAGGCCATCATCAAGAAGCCCTTAGTGAATTAACATTCTTTTCACTGAGATGACCTCTTCAGGTCTGATTCACTGGCATTAGTGAGTGGAAGAAGCACACACTGCTCCTAAGTATAAGCCAAGTTAATTTTATTAGTGACATTTATACCTCATATTTCCTTCCAGAAACTCACAGTGGCAATTTAGCATCAGAAAAAACACATAAGGTAAGTTAGGCTACAAGACAACATTCAGCACTAAGCTAAGCACTAAGTACCTAGTTTAGCTGTGTGGGGGAGTCAATTTTCCTATGACAACTGAGGATGCAATCAATCAATTAATCAATTAATCTATCAGTCAGCCCTTAGGTAAGGGCAATGTAGCTCCAAGATAAAGTGATATTCCCTTACATTGATATTCTCTGACTGCCACCTAAATGCAGGATGTGAACATGCCCCATTGACAAAACTGGAAAGCTGGTTAGCATTTGGGCACAAATGGTTTGAAAGCAGCGTATACATGGAGCTAAAAAACAAAATACTGATTCCCTAGTTATAATGATGGCTCAAAGCTCTGAACCCAAAGCCCTTTATTTATGCCCAAACTACTGTGTAACATCTGAAGAAACTTCATGTCTATTAACAACAAACATATGGGGAATATGTAATAGTTTTAATTCAAGGGAAAATGTCCTGATTTGAAAATAGGGTACAATGAGAAGAGTGTTTTATTCTGCCGAAGTATCATTAATGCAATGTAGGCAACTAAGAAAATAGTTCCCCTTCTCCTGTTTGCTTTTAAAAAATAGCAAAAAATGTGTTAATAAAGTTAATAACTAACTTTGTTGATATGGGAAAGAAAATTCCTGGCACAAAGGTGCTGTGAAAGCTGGTACAATATTCAGGCCTCCTTTGTCCTAATTAGGTGCTGCTGATTAGTTTTTAGTGGTACTTTTTACATTTTTGTAAAAAAAAAAAAGTGCCACTAAAAGGGCAAAGGAGGCCATAATTCACTCATGAATTCAACTTAAATTCACTTGTGTAAGCCTTCAGGATTGCAGGCTTTGTCTCAGAGCAAACGAGGTTGGCCCTTTACATTGAAAGATAAACATCCATGAAGGAGCCATAAATGGCTTAACCCTTAGAATACCAGAATTCTTCCCCCCCCCAAAGATAGCACGGGTACAATGTTCATATAATGTACATATAACGAATAAATGTTGTGTCAAATTTTAGTATAAGTATGATTATAATTTGTACAATGATTTTTGTACAATTTTAGCTAGCAAAATATTGAGTAAACAGTAAAAGGCAACATGGGTAAGGGTCCAAGAGGCAACAAAGGGTCCAAGAGGCAACAAAGTAAAAGGGTCCAATAGGACCCTGTGCTATAGTTAGGTGCATATAATGTACATATGATGTACATATAATATACATATAATGAATAAATGTTGTGTCAAGTTTTAGTATAATTATTTTTATTGTGAAATAATGATTTTTTAGTACAATTTTTGTCACCTAAGACTGCACAGGTCTGCACGACTCTGTACTATAGTTAGGTACATACAATGTTCATATAATGTACACATAATGTACATATAATGAATAATAATTATGATTATAATTAGTATAATGATTTTTAGTACAATTTTAGCTAGCAAAATATTGAATAACCAATAAAAGGCAACATGGGTCCAATATGACCTGACTTGGTATAATATGTATAAATTGGATTTTACAGAAAAACTGTAAATTCAAAATCTTCATGCTTTTGGTATTGTCACTGTCTAATTAGCAGGAAAAAAGTCAGAAAGTCTTGTCAGGTAATAATAAATTCCAGTAAAAAAAAAACACAAACTTCCTGGCGGGTCAGTGATTGACCCCGTTGGTATAAAGGCAGCCTGCTTACCATGGTAAAGAGGCAGGCAACTAAGCTTGTTCAAAGGGGGGTCACTTTCATTTCCCACGAGAGGAGTTCGTGATGTCATTCAAGTAGTGGGTGACGTCCCCTCTCAGCCAGTCAGGACTGATCAGGCGTTGATTCCTCCTTCCGGGGGCGTCTCCAAGATCCCAGATCAGTTCTGACTCACCAGGAGTACGGTCAGGCTTTTGGCTGCTGGAATTTTCTAGCAGCCACGTGTTTTTTATTTTGCATTATTTTTCATTTTTCCCTTTTTTCTCCTTCCTCCCCACCTCCACTTGGCTCTCCCTAGTCTACTGACTCTCAGCATAGCTGAGGAGGAGAGCCTGGGCACCAGCCTGTTGTCTGGAGGTGGGGACCACACAGCCAGGGCATTGACCCTGTAAGAGGGAGCCAGGGCATTGCCCCTTTAAGAGGGAGCTTTGTTCCAGCCCTGGCTCCGACTTGGCCGCTCGAGTGGCAACAGTGAGGCACCAGGAGCCTTTAAAGTTGCCGCCAGAAGCGGCAACGCGGTGGAGAGCCCCAGCACAGTGGCTGGCAGCCTCCCGGCCTCTCCATTCCGCCGCCACCGTGCCTCTCTGAGCCCACATGGTCAGCTGAGCCCAGCCTGCTCACCCGGAGCAGCCCCCTCCACCAGCGGCGCTCCAGACTCCCAGACCTGAGCTGGTCGGACATAGGGCTCCCGTGGCTGCACTCCCCCCACGGTTGCAGCCCAGAAGACGGCAGGCGAACTGCCCCCACAAACACAGCGGCCGCTATTTTGAAGTCCCCAATCCGGGAGCCCCCCAGGCAAGCCACTCCCACTCGCGGCGGCAGCCATCTTGGCAGAGGATCAGGACCAGTCTACAGCCAGCATGATCAACTCTGCACTGGATATGCCAGGTACTGAAGGGGACGGGAACCCAATTCCCCCAGGGACCCTCCCAGACCCTGGGGCCCCAACAAGCATCGCCCTCCTCCAGCTCAAGCCCATGACCTGCGGGTCAACCAGTTCCTGGCCAACCTCAGGCTCTCTTTGGACTCCTTAGTCCCTCTTCCAACAACTCAGGCTATGGCCCAAGGGGGGGGGGGATCTCCCATTCCCGCAGCCCTCCCTATTGTAAGAGAGCCCGCAGTCAATCCTCCTCAGACTCCTGTCCCACTTCCTCAAACTCCAGTGGCTCTGATGAATCCCCTCCCCACAAAAGGAAACGGAAATCATCTCACAGGGACAAGCCCCCTTGCCGTAAGCCCTCCCACAAAAAAAGACAAACACATAGGGGTAGCTCTCAGGAATCCTGGTTGCCAGATACCACCAACCCCAGCAAGGACTCTAGAGAGGAGGGGGAACTCTCAGGGCAGGAGGACGACAGCGACTCCCAAGAGGGCACACATACCAGGCTCTGTCCACTGGACGTGGCCCCTAAGATGATCGCCAAGGCCTACAAGCGGCTCCAGATTAACACAACCCCAGTTGAGGTCCCCACCGCTAACCAGCCAGGTTCTTCCAAGCACCAGCTTATGCCTGCAGAGGGGCCTTCCAAAAAGTTTAAGCCACATATCCTAAACGCATTCCTCAAGATCAGGGACAGGGTTTGGGAAACCCCCTCCAGAATTAGATGCTTGCCCAGGGGAGTAACCAGGTTGTACACCCCCGCCAAACAAGATGAGGAATCCTGCCAGGTTCCCAGGATAAGCCCGTGGCCGCCTTATCCACTTCAGGCGTCTACCCTTCTCAGGGCGAAGGAGGTCCAAAAGACCCATGTGATCGCAGGATCGACTCCTCACTAAAAAAAGGATTTGAGGCAAGCTCTTCATCCATTAGGTCCTCTTCTCTCATGTCCATCGTGGCTAGGGCTACACGATCGTGGGCGGATGAACTCAAGCAATCCAAGCTGAACCTTCCCAAGTCCGCCAAGAGCCTACTTAAAAAGATTTCCATCGCAGCTTCCCTCACTGCAGACATAGCCCTGGACACGCTGCATTTCTCTGTCCAATCCTCAGCTGCCAACGTGATCACCAGGCGCAACTTATGGCTGCGCAACTGGGAGGTAGACCAGGCATCTCAGGAAAAAGCTGGTTGCTGTCCCTTCAAGGGAGCCAACCTCTTCGGGCAAGCTTTGGATCCCCTACTGGCTGAAAGTAAGGACAAGCGCAAACTGCTGCCTGCCTCAAAGGGGGACCAGCGTAGAAACAGTAAGTCCCATTCCTTTCATTCCAACAGAGGCAGCTACAACCAAAGGTCCAACTCTTCTCAAAAACAATACCAGAACAAGTCGCGATACTAGTCCAAGAACCGCTCCTACAACAACAGCAGCTACCGAGGGCGTAATCCCCAGTCCTCCTCCTCCACAGGCCACAAGCCCAAGGGGACCAAGCCATCGTGACGCCGAGACGACCCCCGAATCAGCACCCATCGGGGGTCATCTGCAGCTCTTCACAGATCTATGGAGCCAGTCAATCACGAATCAATAGGTCCTGGAGACTGCCTCCAAGGGATACTCCCTGGAGCTGCAGCGGACCCCCAAAGACAGCTTCATACAGGTCCCCAAATCCAGAGATCCCTCAAAGCATCACAACATGAAACAGGCGATTCAACACCTGCTGGACATATAGGCAATAGAGCCCGTGCCCCCCTCACAGAGGGGCCAGGGCATTGACTCCATATTCTTCCTGGTCCCCAAGAAGAACAGCAAACTCAGAGCAATCCTGGACCTCAAGTGGCTGAACCAATTCATCCTCCTGCGCAAGTTCAAGATGGAAACGTGGCACTCCATTGTGGCCTCACTGAACAAGGGGGACATGCTTTCCTCGGCAGACCTCTCAGAGGCCTACCTTCATATAATGATCCACCCAGCCCACCGCCGTTTCCTACGCTTTTGCTATGGCAACCAACACATGCAGTACAAGGCCCTGCCTTTTGGGTTACAAAGTTCACCAAGAGTTTTTTCCAAGGTCCTAGTGGCCCTTGTGGCCCATCTCAGGCTGCAGGGGATCTTCATCTACCCCTACCTGGACGACCTACTGTTAAAGTCTCCGTCCCAGCCACGTGCAGATCAGGATGTGGCGATGATGTTGGACTGCCTTCAATCACGTGGCTTCGTAGTCAACTTCGACAAGAGCACCCTAGTCCCCTCACAAATGATCGAGCACCTGGGACTCCTGATCGACACGTGGTCAGCCACCTACTCACTGTCACCGGAACGACAACAGAAACTGCTCTCGACTCTGACATTAGTCCTACAGGCAGAAGCCCAGGACGTCAATCTCCTGGCCAAACTCCTGGGCCTTCTGGTATCGTGTCAGGATGTCATCCCTTGGGCAAAGTTCCACTCCAGATGCCTCCAAAGACTATTGCTTCCCTTCAGATTCGAGATCGAACATCTTATTCACAAGACGGTGAGGCTTCCCCACAAGGTTCGGGAGGAACTTCTCTGGTGGAAATGCCCGGCCCGCCTAGCCTCAGGCACAGCGTTCGGAGAGCCAGTCAGAATGATTCTGACCACAGACGCAAGCCTCCTCGGGTGGGGGGCCCACACCGAAAGAGGCCTGGCACAAGGGAAGTGGTCTCCCTAGAAAAGCACACTCCATATCAACATACTCGAGCTGAGAGCCATCAGACTTGCTCTGCAACAGTTCCAACACGAGGTAGAAGGGAGACACATCCTGGTCCGGACGGACAACACAGTCGCCAAGGCGTACATCAATCGCCAAGGGGGCACCAGATCGAGGTCCCTTCACAGGGAAGCGGTTCAACTCTTCAAGTGGGCAGGGTCGCACCTCCTAAGCATCTGAGCATCCCACCTAGCCAGGGTGGACAACACCACAGCAGATTGGCTCAGCAAGAGAAGGCTTCAGGAGTCGGAGTGGCAACTTCAACCACTTGTATTCCAACAGATCGTTCGCCGATTCGGCCTTCCGATACTGGACCTCTTTGCATCCCCAGACAACACCCAGCTCCCAAGATTCTTCGCTCAAACCAAAGCTCATGGAGCAGAGGCAATAGACGCTCTCACGGCACCATGGCCTCCAGGCCTCCTGTATGCCTTCCCGCCGATCCCCTTGATTCCCCGTGTTCTCAGAAGGATACGAGCTCTCCAGGCGGACATAATTCTGATTGCCCCAAAATGGCCCAGAAGACACTGGTTTCCGGAACTGCTGCAGTTGTCAGTCCAACCTCACTGGACTCTCCCACTCAGGCCAGATCTTCTGATCCAAGGTCCCACCCTTCACCCGAACCCCAACCTGTTCCACCTAACTGCATGGAGGTTGAAAGGCAGCTATTAACAGCCCAGGGCTACTCTGGTCAGGTATCTAACACCCTCCTAGCTTCCCGCCGGGAATCCACCAAAAGGATTTACGGCACCACTTGGAGACGCTTCTCCTCGTGGGCCCTTAGCAAAGGGGTCACACCTACCAGGGCAAAACTCCCCAAAAGGGAACTTTCCTTCCTGCAGGATGGCCTGGCAAAGGGCCTGTCTACCAACACCCTAAGACGTCAGGTAGCAGCCTTAAGCAGTATTCTAGGGGTGGGCTCTGGGGTCAGCCTAGCCATCCATCCCCACATCAAACGTTTCCTCAGAGGGGTATCCTTGCTGAACCCCCCTCCTGTGCGTAGGTTCCCAACCTGGGACCTTAACCTGGTCCTCAGCGCCCTCATGCATCCTCCCTTCGAGCCATTAAAGTCCGTCCCTATTAGGATACTTTCTTTCAAGGTCCTGTTTCTCGTAGCCATCACATCCGCCAGGAGGGTCTCCGAGCTGGGGGCACTCTCTACCCACCCACGCCTTTGCATTGTCCACAAGGACCGAGTGGTGCTCCGACTTGACCCTTCCTTCATCCCTAAGGTCAACAATAGGGCCCAGGAATTAATTCTCTCCAATTTCTGCCCCAACCCTACCCACCCCACCGAAAAGCTCCTCCACAAACTGGATGTCCGAAGGGCCATCCGGCTCTATCATAAGAGAACCAAGGAGCTAAGACGTACTGAGGCCCTGTTCATTACCTTCGGCAGTACTAATACCAGAAAAAAGGCCTCTTCTTCTTCCCTAGCCAGATGGCTTAGGACAGCCATTTCACTGGCCTACC
Source organism: Cryptoblepharus egeriae (assembly GCA_030015325.1). Lineage (NCBI taxonomy): Eukaryota > Metazoa > Chordata > Lepidosauria > Squamata > Scincidae > Cryptoblepharus > Cryptoblepharus egeriae. Next base: position 73,645,399 of record JAREYC010000005.1, read on the forward strand.
GGGCGGAAGGCAAAACTCCCCCTACATCAGCTGCCTTCGACGGCTACGCATCTCTTCAAGAGATCTGCAGAGCCGCTACATGGTCCTCTGTCCACACTTTCGTTAAACACTACAAGGTGGACACCTGGGCCTCAGCCAAAGCAGCCATGGGCAGAAGGGTTCTTCAACAGGTAGTTGGGTAGAGTTAGAAACCCATCGCCTGTCTATCCTGCCCTTCTCTTCCTTCTTTACGGCTCTGGTAGATCCCACTACTTGAATGACATCACAAACTCCTCTCCTGGGAAATGATGGATTCCTTACTGTGAATCCCAAGTTCTAGGAGAAGGAGTGATGTCATTCAGCCCACCACTGTTAAGACAGGCTCGAGTGGGTTCCAACTATAGCCCTCCAATAATTTGGCATCCCTAACCCTACGACCATTCCCAGGTTAGGTTGATTGACCCCAGCTGCAGAAGCAGCATAGTTCTATTCTCCAGGTCTAGAGGTCTCCTTGTCCATCGGATTTCTGGAGAGCACTGGCGTTTCCGGCTCAGATACACAGTTCTGGGATCTTCGAGATGCCCCCGGAAGGAGGAGTCAACACCTGTTCAGTCCTGACTGGCCGAGAGGGGACGTCACCCACTACTTGAATGACATCCCTCCTTCTCCTGGAACTTGGGATTCACGGTAAGGAATCCATCATTTTTCTTTTAGCTGGAAGGCAGAACCCCTCCCTTCCCCAAGTGATAATCACTTCTGAATTGCTCTGAGCTGAGATTTTAAGTCTTTTGAAAGAGAATTTGATTCATCTTGACTCATTGCCTGCCTTGATACCATAGTAACTAATAGGTTCCAGAAACCAAGTGTCATGAATGGTGAGGTTCAATCCATATTTCCTAAAGAAATTGTAAGCAGTTATCTGGGTTTTAGAAAGGCTATGAAACCCAGTAAACTAATTCAGATTAAAAATATTTCCAAAAAAAAAACTGTGCCAAATCATAAACTTTTCATTTATGATGTTTATGTTTGTATAAGGTCTATGCAAGGATTATACTGATAGCAAAATGCTCACATAATATGGCAAAGACATGATCACTGAACTGAAATTAGCTGAATTTTGGAAGTTAGGCAAGCTTACAAGAATGTGTAAGCAACAAAAGTGATGAACCTTAGAGGGAATCTATCAGGAGACTGTGTGAGAACTAACAGTAACTAAACAGAAAAGAGATGTATTACAACCTTTCTAGATAAAAGCAGAATAGCCAAAATACGCATTGTTTTGATGGTATAATTTCAACAACAGTAACACAAAGCAAGAAAGGGAACCTAAAAGGTAAGGTAAATGATGAGGGTGTTAGAGTACTTCCCAACTTAGAGTATTTCCCTACGAGATACTCGTACTTAGGAAAAAGATAGGAGAACATTGTTAGGAATGTGAGTCCCTGCAGGATTAGCAGGGCTAAGCAGAGTAGTTGTGCAGAGGATGAAAGGGCAGCAGCACAAAGTAAATACACAGCTGTTTATAGTTCAAGATAACTATAATGTTCAAAACGACAGGCAGAAGATAAGTCAAGTAACACAGTCCAAGGTCAAAGCAGTAGATCAGTCATATACATACATCCAGTTGCAGGGTTATTCCAATCTCAGTAATCCAGTTAAACAGTCCACAAGTCAGTCCACACATACAGTCCAGTCTTTCAGAGTATCAAACAGTAATAATACTCCTCCTCAGTAACCCACACTTTGCAATAATCTCATACACACTGAAATATAGTGAAACACCAATCAGTTAGAGATATTGCAGTCATGTGACCAGTGACTCAGCACTTCCAATTCTGCTGAATCATGCTGTAAGAGCAGTTCTGTAAGTTCTGTAATCTAGCAGTTCAGCTAGATTGCATCAGCCTTCTGCAGTATTGCATCAGCCTTGAATCAACTTGCCTGACCAAACATGTTTCATTATTAGAGTTTGAGATAGTTTGTATCCCTGTTTTGTTTCAGATATATCAACTCCTAAGTACCTTTTGATTCTACCAAGATTTCTCAGTGAAAATTTCTTTTCTAGCTTCTGAATTATTTCATTAGCTTCAGAGTCAGTTTTGGTTATTAGGGCCAAATCATCTGTGAACAAAAGAATGATCTGTTTGTTTTGTTCAGTATCCTTTGTAAATAGACATGGCTCTGCTAGGCCAACTTTAAAACCTAGCTGAAATAAAGCATCAGTAATACAAGTATTCCATTCATAACCAGATTGTTTTAAACCATACAGAGATTTTTTCAGTAACCAGCAATCTTTTCCAGTATTTGCAGTTACACCTGGGGGTTTTTGCATATAAATTACATGCCTTAAAGGAGCATTCAAGTAAGCAGTTTCTATATCATAATGAGTTACAATATATTTATGTTTTGCAGCCCATAGAAGTGCAACCCTTAGCGATTCAGAGCGTAAACATGGTAAAAACGTTTCATCATAACAAGCAGAGGTTTGTGAAAACCCTTGAGCAACAAGTCTAGCCTTGCATTTAGTTACACCATTTACTCCTTTTTTCAGTTTAAACACCCATCTGCAGCCAATAGCATGCTCACCAGGAGGCAGTACAGCATCCTCATAGACTTGTAGTTTCTTTAAAGAATCAAGCTCATTGTTAACAGCTGTTTCCCAAGCATTTTTGTCTTCTGGTGACATGGATTGCAGATCATGATAAGATCTTGGCTCTACTGATACTTGACAAATTGCACCAGGACTATAGCGATCTGGAGCTTTTCGTTCTCTGGTGGAGCGTCTCAGTGGTATAGGCTCCTGTTGTACAGAGTCTATTGGACTTAGCCCCTCTTTTGTTTCTTGCTCCTCCTCTCCCAAGATCCGAGAGTGAGGTAAAGCAGAACTCTCAGTTTTGGTTTTTGTAGCCAATTTGATGCTAGGCAATGAGATAGGAGATTCAGAATTTCTTTTTCCAGAAATATCAAAGTCTAAGGAATAATGAGGCACAAATTCATGTTGTAGCCTTTCCCATCCACTTTGCTCTAGGAATTTTGCACTAGCACTTTTCCAAATTTGAGTTGAACCAGGAGTACCAAATCAATAGGATTTATGGCTTGATTCATAACCCAAGAAATAAAGTTTTCTGGCTCTATGACCCCCTTTTCTCCTATTTTGGGCTGGAATATGAACCCAAGCAGGACAACCAAAAGTATGCAAATAATCTAAGTTTGGTTGTTTACAATGCCAGCGCGTAAAAGGTATTTCCATTGTGGAAGAGTGTGCAAGAACATTCAGTAAATGGTTAGCGCACATGAAACTTTCACCCCAAAAATTATTAGGGAGGCCACTGTCATTCAGCATTGTTCTTGCCATTGCTTGCAGAGTCTGACCCCTTCTCTCAACAAATGAGTTGTGTTGAGGCCGATATGGGGCAGAACGTTTGTGGGAGATGCCTGCCTTTGCCAAAGTATTCTGCAATTTTTGATTGCAAAATTCTAGACCATTGTCAGTAATTAGGCATTTTACCTTTTTATTGGCTTTTCGCTCTGCAAATTTAATCCAGTTGGCAATCTGCTGAAAAGTTTCATCTTTTGATTTTAGCAGATAACAGAAACCATATCTGGAATAATGGTCCTCTATTTCTAGGACATATTTAGCTCCTCCCAAACTGGGTTTAAAAGGACCGAGTAAATCGGCGAACACGATTTGGAGCACATCAGTAGTTTTAAATTCACTGCCGCGTTTGGCTGGAGCAGCTTTTGTTTTCTCTTCCTTGCAAGCCTCACAGTCCAGATATTTGCTGCAAGGTTTCAGTTTTATTCCTTTTGACAATTCTACAGTCTTTTTTAAAGTTTTGAAATTAGCATGACCAAGGCGCCTGTGCAGCAAATGAATACAGTTATCATGGGGTACCTTGTTGTCATATACAGACTGAGCAGTTACATGGTTCAGTACAAATAGCCCATTTTGCAGTACAGCAATAGCAGAATTACCATCCCTTCCTTGGATAAGGCATTGGTCCTCTTCAAAAGATACTTTGAATCCTTCTTTTACCAGAGCACCCACAGACAGGAGATTGTATTTTAGTGTAGGCACACAAATCATATTTAAGGATTTAGCTAAACAAGGGAGATATACAGTTCCTTCCCCAGTCACATTTACACATAGCCCATCAGCCAAAGATACTTCTTGAGTACTTACAGGCTCAAATGATGCAAAGATTTCCTTGCGCTTTGCAATGGAGTGAGAGGCACCACTGTCTACGACCCAGACATCGGAGCATGGACCATCTGTGCCTGTTAGAGCCAGATGAGCCCCAGTATGGGTTTCAGCAGCACCAAACTTTTTTCCTTTCTTTGATTTGCAGTGGCGTACAATATGCCCAGTGGCACCACATTTCAGGCATTTCTTAACAGTGTAGGCTCTTGCCGCTTGTCCTGTGCAGTCCTCAGTTGGCTGTTCTCTGTCACGTCGAGTAGTGGAGGTCTGGCGGGAATCATGAAGCAGTGCAGTGTCTTTGCGCCGTCTGGCTTCGTCTAGCAGCCTGCTGGTAATACCTGCCATCGTTATCTCAGTGCGTGGCAATACCTCCATGTTGGCGATGAAGTTGTCATAGCTTTCGTCCAGCGATGAAAGTACAATGTACGCCTGCTGGAGTTCAGTAAATATCAGCTCCTGCTCCTGCAGCTCATAGAGGGTGTGCTTCATAAACTCAAGATGAGCAAGCATGTCCCCTCCGGGAGCGAGCCGTGCTCGAAATAGCTTGCGTGTCAGGTGTATTTGAGCACCTGCACTATCACGAACATAGATAGTTTTTAGAATGTCCCAGCACTCTTTTGCAGACTCAATCCCTCTGATGTGGACCAATTGGTGATCCTTCAGAGTTAAGCCAATGAAACACAATGCCTTTTCATTGTCATGGTGGTACTTAGATATTTCTTCAGCATCATCTTCCTCATTTAAGTCCTCCAATTTAGGAGGGTTGGACACGACTTGCCAAAGCCCCTCCTTTCTTAGGAGTAAGCGCACCTTTTGCGCCCAAGTGGCGTAGTTATTCCCATTTAGACGGGTAATAGGGAATCCACCCAGTGATAGCAGACTTGACTCCATTTTATGACCTGGACACTGGAATATCTCCAGGAATCAAACGTCTGGAAAATTGCCTTCAAATGTCAATATAGCCACCAGCAACTCCAGCAAAGTTCACCTGTAGCACACTGCCAGCTCTGCCAGTCTCTGGGCCCGTAACCAGTGTTGGGAATGTGAGTCCCTGCAGGATTAGCAGGGCTAAGCAGAGTAGTCGCGCAGCGGAAGCGTGCTGGGCCCATAACCAGTGTTAGGAATGTGAGTCCCTGCAGGATTAGCAGGGCTAAGCAGAGTGGTTGTGCAGAGGATGAAAGGGCAGCAGCACAAAGTAAATACACAGCTGTTTATAGTTCAAGATAACTATATTGTTCAAAAGGACAGGCAGAAGATAAGTCAAGTAACACAGTCCAAGGTCAAAGCAGTAGATCAGTCATATACATACATCCAGTTGCAGGGTTATTCCAATCTCAGTAATCCAGTTAAACAGTCCACAAGTCAGTCCACAGATACAGTCCAGTCTTTCAGAGTATCAAACAGTAATAATACTCCTCCTCAGTTACCAACACTTTGCAATAATCTCATACACACTGAAATATAGTGAAACACCAATCAGTTAGAGATATTGCAGTCATGTGACCAGTGACTCAGCACTTCCAATTCTGCTGAATCATGCTGTAAGAGCAGTTACAGATTGCATCAGCTAGATTGCATCAGCCTTCTGCAGTATTGCATCAGCCTTGAATCAACTTGCCTGACCAAACATGTTTCATTATTAGATTCAAACCCTAACAAACATCATACAGGTTTATATTAATATACCCAGTATGCGGGAAAACAGACCAGTGGGTGCAATCCAAACATTTCTTCCAGTCAGGTTTGGGAGGTATAGGGATGGCAGCAGTGTCTGTAGCTGGATTCTATTCCCTGTCCTGGGGTGTGAAAGCTCTACATAGGACTACTTAGTTCTGTGACAGTGATTGAGCTGGTGCAGATCTGCTTATACTCACAATGACTACCAGGGCTCCATACAAGGTAAGAGAGCAAATGTTCCCTTATCTCAAAGTGACCTCCAGTTACCTTTCTTACCATGTGGAATGCAGTGGTGGCTGTTGCAGCACCTCTATACTGCAGCATGGGCAGTCCCATTAGGATTGGACTGTCACTATCATGAAAATAATAAAAATAGGATTTGACAGGAAAAAAAGTTTCTATTTTTGTAAGGTATAAAAAATAAGATGCTGTGCTTAGTGCTTGCTTGAACATTATTTGTTTATTCCAGTCAAGCAGGTCCTTGGACTTCTCAGCCATACAGTTTCAGTCAGGGACAATGGTGATTATATTATAAAAATACAGTGCAGAGTAGCAGATCAAAGTAAGGAGATTTCACTCAGTAATTAAACTGCAATATCTTTCAGCTGAAGTCCAGGGCAGGATTAATCAAAGGTAACTCTTTATCATTGCGATTAGTGCTGGGATTTGAAGAGCGAGTCTGCAGATTCCTGATTTGATAGCTAGCCTTTAACAACATTTGATGGTTGGTCACACATCTGTCTGAAAAATAGCATCAACATATCTGCAAGGGTTGAACTATCCCTTTATATTTTAAGTACAGTATGCAGTGTCTATCACATTGATTGATTACAAAAAATATGGTATTTTGAAAGTCTTGTAATGCAAAATGTCGAGTCTGCTCAACAATCTCGCTGTCATTAAAATCTTAACTGAGAATATGGTCTGTTGGAAGCAGATAGAGTTCTTTGATGTTGCATCATTAAGGAGTCAAATCATTTGAAGGGTCAAATCACAAAAAATACAATAGTTTGGGATTTGGTTCCAGATTTCTAGGATTATCTCGTTTGCAAATGATAGCCTTCTAGTAATGACCACAACTCAAATCAATTGCCTTTCTACATCTACATCTTCATCAGAGACACTACTTATCTTCATCAGATGCACTGTTTCATAGTTTTTTTTTCTAGTAGCTGTTCCAGGCATAATCAGAATGAAAACAGAAAATATGGTCTTCCAGGATTAATGGATAATCACATACAAGTATAACCAAAGTGAGGAGCAAGAATCAGGACAGCATTTCTGATAGCTATTGCTATGCTGGCTCCTTTATGCTCCTTTTTTATTATTATATCACTAGAGGAATTTATCCACCGCTGCCAGAGTAAAATTTCAAGAAAATTTTTAGACCCCGGGCAACAGAGAGTTGCGAGGCACTGGGCACTACTGGACACCAAATTGGTTGTTAGTGGGTCCTTAAATCACAGAAGGAAACTGCTCCCCAAATTTCATGCTTTTAGGTCCAGGGGTTGGAACTGGGTGTTGATCAGTCAGTCTTCATGTTTGCAACCCAAATGGCAACATAATCTAAAAAAACAATTTCTCTAGCTTTTTTCCCCCTTTAGTTTAAAAAATGAAAGCAGTAGAACATATTTCTGCTAGCAATGCTTGATAAGCTAGGTATATGGTTAAGAAATATTTTCCAAGCTATAAATATAAGAATTGCTAAGAAGGATTTGCGACAGATTGCAGAGTTCACATCTTTGTAATGTTTGCCTTTTTGCCGACCAACTTTTGAGATTATCACAAAACCTGCATGCTAGTCAACACTGTAACAAGTTAATGTTTTGTAAAAGAGCAATTTCTTCAAGACTAAATACAAATGTTAGTGATAATCATTCATTAAAGCAGCATATTAATGGATTCTTACACCCTCATTCTTTCAGCACACTGTGCTTTTACATGTATACTTTTTAATAGAAGATAATATGAAGATCCTGGGTGAAGTACACAGAAAGAGGAAAGGCAGGATTAAAATACATTAAAGACATTAAAATAAAGACATTAAAATAATGATACAGGCACATATTTCATAGTAGAGATGGTCCTTAGACATCCAATGATCTTCAGATCATGTTCTGAAAACAGTTAGCAGTACTGATAAATAAAACAGTGGCAAAAGACTTCAGTTCAAGGGCCATAATACTGGTTTATTTTGACAATAGATTTTCACCACTACTCCACACAAACTCTATATGTCTCATCGACACATTAAGATAGACTATGCAAAAGCTTATGCTGAATACTGATGTTACTAGAAGCTTCAATTATGCGTTTAATAAGACTTCTCTTGGTTGCTCGCTTCGGCAGCACATATACTAAAATTGGAACGATACAGAGAAGATTAGCATGGCCCCTGCGCAAGGATGATGCAAATTCGTGAAGCGTTCCATATTTTTATGGCTGTGGGTGGCACAAGCGGTTAAGATGCTGTGCCTGTTAACCAGCAGGCCAGGGTTCAAGACCCGAGTTGGCCCCACAAGACAGGGTGAGCTCCTGTCTTTAGCCCAACTCTGCGATGCCAGCTGGATCCAATCGTATCGGCTCTGCCTTTGGACCAATTCAGTGGTATGGAGAGGGAGGATTTGCTGCTTGGGTAACAGCCTATCCTCCATAACAATCTGACCCAGGCTTTCATGCTTTGCATGAGGCGTATGCAGCGCCGAGCACGATACCATAGTCTTTCAAGACTGACGGAGGCCTGCGTGGTTGGTGTTCAGTTTAGCTACAACCAGAGAGGCTTAACACAGAAGTATAACTAAATAATTCTTTATTCAGACACATTAATATTATTGTGCCAAGCCGGCTACCAAAAAACTTAACCAACTGGAATGCAATTAAGAATTGCTTAATTCATCTGAGAGACACACAAAAAATGAGTAGTAATTTTTCTCATTTAAGGCTAAGCTTGGAAATTGGACAATAAAATGCATTCTCACAATACAGACCAAGGTCCAAGGAAGTATCTGGTGTGCAAAGGACTGGCAAAAAAGAGTTTAGTGTCAAAAACTTCTTTATTTAATCCACCAAGGTCAGTCCCAAAATTTCACTGTTTTGATAGGATAAGGACATGAATCCTGTGATATGAACCAGCAGAATGGTTCAATGATGGGATTCAAAAAAATTAACAACCGGTTCTCTGCCCATCTGGCAGCCACTTTTAAATGGCTATTTTTAAACTTTATATGACCTATCTTTCGTTAACAACTGGTTCTATAGAGTAGGTGCAAATTGCTGGATCCCACCACTGCCTGGGTGGCATTCACAGAATTCCTAATGTAGTTCTCAAAATTCCTTATATAGTCATAATACAGGTATCCCCCCATTTTCTGGCGGTTTGTTTTCTGATGGTTCTTCTCTTTCTATTATACCCAAATTCATTCATTCATCACATGGTCCACTCTTTCAACCTCTCTCTGCTGGTCTAAAGGCTAAAATTGTCTTCCCTACTGTTGACATGGTGATCAAACTGTTTTTGCCATTTCCTTATGAAATAGCCATCATTCAAATACAGTGGCGCCTCACATAACAAATGTAATTCACTCGGAGGAATATTTGTTACGTGAAATGTTCTTTACGTGAAGCAGATTTTCCCATAGGAAATAATGGAAACTCAGACAATTGGTTCCACAACCCCCAAAATATTCATATAAAAATATTAACTGGATGTAAAAATGATGACAAAACACTGGAATTGAATTCAAAACATGCACTCAATGTGCATGATCCTATGAAGTCTATTTAGGCTGCAATCCTAAAGACACTTTCCTGGGAGTAAGACCCATTGAACACAATGGGGCTTACTTCTGGGTAGACATACTTAGGAGGCTGCAACCAAAGACACTTTCTTCTGTAATCAAAGACACTTTCAAAGCTCCCCACTTACTCCTTCTCTTTATCTTGAGCCTCTCTCTCCCCTGCTCCGTTCTGGCTAGCCCTGAGCTGCTTCCCTCTTCTCCACTGCTGTTCTCTTCCTCTGCCCAGCAGATGTCCGGCCACAGGAGGAACAGCGCAGAAGTTTTGCTTTTGCTATGGGCAGGCATGCTAGGCAGTCCTGACACTTTTTAAAAGGGCTGCTGGCCAGCACGTCTGCTCCAACTGCCAATGAGTGTGTTTGTTACGAGAAGCACAGTTTGTTATGTGAAGCAGTATCCTAGAGAAAATTTTGCTTGTTATGTGGAACTTACTTTACGTGAGGTGCTTGTTATGTGAGGCGCCACTGTATATCAAATATTCATGCCTTTGTTCATTTTACTGTAATTTGTTATGTATTTTTCCTATATGTTAGTGAATATATGTTGTTTAGGCGTTTGCAAGTGATATGTGTTTTTGGTGGCCATTTTTGCATTTGCAAACTGAAGAAGACTGGGTTCCACTTTTTCAACAGTTTTCACTTTTGGACGGATGCTATAGGACTGCTATGTATATATCTTTTCCCTACTTGGAGCTTAGGGCACAATCCAGAGTAACTACGTGGAGTCCTTGCTCCGGTGTAAGAACAATTTGCTCTGGATTGCAATATGAATTTCCCATAGGTTTTCACTACGTAGTGCAGCAACTATGGGTAAACATAAAGTCTCTTGCATGCTCCCGTAGTTACTCTGGATTGTAGGGTTAGTGTCTAGAAAATTGTGCATGTTAATATATAATTTTTTATAATTATATATGTTAATATATAATTTTTTATAGCACAAAGATAAGCAACTTCCACTGTGTATAAGAAACTCCCCAGAAATCCATGTATATGGCAAATTGGGCAGCCCAAATTTAACTAAATACCTGCATTTTGATACAGCTGATACAACTGATACAGCTTCTGTAGCATCTCTTAGGAGATTTACTGCTGTATCTTTGAGCAAGGAAGCATTTGTCCCCTTGTCATGGAATAAGCCCCAGTAACCACTTTAGGAAAATTCAGACCTGTGCCAGAGATATCACTGGCATAAGTCTGCATTGTTCTGTACAGATGAATCACAAGATGGTGTTTTAGATTTCATGTGCTTTCAAGATTCTTTAATGATACTTACAGCCCTCAGTATGCCAGTGTATCTCCACATATGTTTGTGCACAAACAACATTTCTCTCTCAAAACATGTATGGCAAGATGCAAGTATAGCTTATAACTTGTAACAGAGAAGACAAGTTCCTATTTAAGAATTCTTGTTGCAAGTATTCAGCCCCAGGAAAATGTCCCCTTCATTTGGATGAATGGCAGGTACTCTTACCATCACTACTACCAATATTGAATCTGATTGGTGATATCACCAATCTTATGGGCTCTTTGGATATCACAATGATGACATGCAGATGACATACCAAATTCATGGCAATGACACAGAGATGACATATGAGTGATACAGTGATGACATGTCGATGTCACAGTGATAATATGCTGCTGTCTGGACACCATAGGCAATAGGCTGCTTCAGTATTCATGCAGACTGAAGGTATTACTGGAAAAATTGAACTAGTGTACCTTGCTTTGCCAAGACAGGTTGCATTTGGCCCTACTGCACCAGTGGCAGTGTGCCATCCGTGTGGTTTTGCCAGGATGAACATAAGATATGACAAACATCATGTCCGCATCTGTGCAGTGTCGGCAGAGCATCTGACAAGGATTGGGTTGTTAATATGTTATCAATATAAGGTAGATGCTCTGTTAATATTTAATTATACTCCTGAAAAGTCTTATTCAAGGTCACAGAAAACCTTGAGAGAATGTCAGAGACAGAAAGAAATCCTTAAACTGCTTAGTTTTCTGAACTTCTGCTTTTACCCATTATCAACATCATCTTACAGTAAAATTCTTCTTGCATTTCAACCGTCAATCTAGTGAACCTTAAGAGTTAATAAAAGATACTTGATAATAAATTAGGATATTACAGTAGCACAAATCTACACCACACTTTCAAGGGACTGTAAAATATACATCTATGAAATCATGCACACATAATACAACCTCCACGAGATTACTCAACAGCCCTATCCAACAACACCAACATGGCCTCTGCTTTATCCTGTGGGAGAATTTTGGCCTCTTGGGGTTTCCTCTGAGCACTGGCGTCTTCAGGGTGGTACGGGAGGTGCGGTCTGCACCAGGTGATGCGCCTGGGGGTGAGTTTGTGAGTCAACATTTGTGAGTCAAATGTTTAGTAGGGCCTAACAGAGGAATACAAGAAAGGTCAGGTCACTAGTCATGAAAATTTTTTTTAAAAGTGTCAAAGTGGAATGGGGTCAAAATTGACATCAAGGTTCCTGGCCAGGGTATAAGAAGGCAGTAGAAAAACCTCTTCTTCCAAAAGGGTTTTAATTACTGTTTATTGTTGGTGCTAGTCCGTTCCTGGTATTCTGTTTGACCATTTTTAAATAATCATTTTATTGCTTTATTTCATTATTAACCATCATAGGAGGATTTGTCCTAAAGGATACATTATACACATTTTAATCATGCAGAATTCCAACTAAATATGTTAACTCAGTTAACTGAAACTTTAAATATGTATTCATTTGTAGCTTGAACTTCACAAGCTATATCTACTTCTTGGAGCTTGGCAATGAAAATGAGATGTTTCATGCATTCCTATGTACTTTGAACTCTTAGCACACAAGTTCCCAGCAAAGAGTACAGTCCGTTCTAGTAATTCATAATAAAGAGCTTAGCTCAGATCCTTTTCTTATATAAACTGGCACTGCTCCATTAACTTCAGTAAAGTTGTGCTGATTGACACCAGCTGAGGACCTGTGTTTAGCTAACATAAAACAATTTAAAGAAACACAATAATATGGATGCTTGCTAACATTATCTTTAAGATGCTTTGTCAAAGGTATAATCAATAACTCATGTGCCAGCACTTGTAACACTGATCATCATATTTCTACACTTTGTGCCCACATTGTTAAGAAATTTGTGTGCTGATTACATCTTTCCACTTTCTCACTGATTTTTAATTAACTATTCTAAGTCCAAAGAACTGTAATTATGTAATTCTAAGTCCAAAATACTGAAAAGCAAATACAGTCCCATCCTTTTTTGGCTCAGCAACATAGGCTGCAATCCTAAGCTCCAGTTAGGCCAGAGTGAGTCCAGTTAGCTTAAGCCCTCCATATAGGCCAGTTAGGGTATCACAAAAGTTCTGAAAGACACTTCTGTACCATTCCTGGGGGAGGGGGAGGCAATGCACTGACATGCGCTTGTCTCCCTGCATCACCACAGGAATGGGAAGACTGATGAGTTGTGCCAGCCTAAGTTAGAATTGCACCCATCCTGCTATCAGGAATATGAAGATCCAACATATATTTGCCAACATCAAGCACACATAATCTATGAGTAGACTTGCTATTCAGAAGAAATAGGCAAAAATCCTATGACATTGGTTATGCTGCTGAAGATTTACCGTAAGTTACTAAAATAAAAAAACATAAAAACATAACCAACATAAAACATGATCAACATTAAAAAAATTCTGAGTTGGTCCAATCACAAGTACAAGAAAATTTGCTCAAAAGCATAGCTTATATACAATCTGCTGCACACCATTACCTTTTGTAATGCTATTGAAACATATACTGTATTATACTCTGTTATAAATCTCCAATTGGATTAACAAAAATGAATCAACTTGTTCTACATCACAATTTAAGCAGACCTATTGCCAACATAGATGAATCATGGGAGACATGTTGAATATTGCTGCATTACTACGGCTTCAGAATGGGATTAAGTGGGGTGGTGGTGGGGGGTGACACTACAAATCTGATCAGAGCAACAACATGGGATGTACTTAATTATTTCTCTAGAAGCCATATAGGTTATCAAAGCTGCACCCTTCCCCAATCAGGTTTTCCTCTCTTGGGAGAAAAGTATGAGGACTTAGTATGATTGATGTTGCGTGAGAGTATGATTGTGATAACAGCACAGAAAGAAAGAGTTAAATACAGGTGAAACCTAATTATCAGTGTTTTATTTATCAGCAATTTTGTCTCAACACCAATGAAGTTGGTTCTTTAAATTAAATGATAAACATCCTTTAAATAGCAGTTATTGGCTTTAAGGCAGTCTGCTTACCATGTTAACATGGCAGGCAAGTAAGCTTGCCTCAGAAAGGGTTGATAAAGGATTCAGTCTGGTTTCTGTTTCAGCTGGGAGGGAGATCCCTCCCTCCCCCTGTTTGATTATGACATGAAGGGCGCAATCCAGAGTAACTATGGGGAATTCTTGCTCCACTGTAAGAACAATTTGCTCTGGATTGCAATATGAATTTCCCATTGGTTTTCACTAGGTGGTGCAGTAACTATGGGTGCATGTAATGTCTCTTGCATGCTCCCATAGTTACTCTGGATTGTAGGGGAAAACAGATAATTGCTTCTGAATTGCTTTGTAATGAGAAGCTTCTGCATCAGAGCTAAAACGAAACTGTTTTAAGCCTGAGGAAAGGGAAATCGATTCATACGCATTCCCTGCCTTGTTACTATGATAAACAATTAACTTTCATATAACACAAAAATTGGTAACAATGAAGGTTCCTGGAACCAAACATTGTGGCTGGCAAGGTTTAACCTGTGTTCCCATTTAAGAAACCTTCCCTAGCTTGCAGTAAAATGAAAACATTGGGAAAGGTGCTCTGCCTCTGCCATTTCATATTAAATTTGCTCAGAAAATAACATTTTTCCTTCTTAAGTAAATCAGAACATACTATTAAATCTTTATGTGAAAAGTTGGAAACTACAATTGGTACAAAACAATTTTGAATAGTTCTTGACTGATCATAGTTGCTGGCCCGGCCCATTTCTGGATGTGATTAAAGGTGCTGGTCATTCTCTTTCAAGCCCGAAATCTTTGGGGACCCATCACCCCTGCTAACTGGGCAAGAGGCACTCTTTCAAGTGGGTGTTCCTCTTTTATTTAGCAGGGGAAGAGTAACTGGCCCTATGCATCCCAGCAATGTCTGTTCTAGTGGCTTCTGCTGGTGTTCTTTTTGCATTTTAGATTGTGAGCCCTTTTGGGACAGGCACCCATTAGCTATTAATTAGCTATTAATTTTTTTCATTTTCTTGTAAACCGCTTTGTGAACTTTCAGTTGAAAAGCGGTATATAAATACTGTAGGTAGACAGACAGACAGACAGACAGACAGAATTGCCTTTCCTTCTGTGAAACTACCATTCCTTGAAAACTTCAGAATGGGCTCTCCATTCCACAACTCACAGAAATTCAGTTGAAGATACAAGGGAGAAGACCTGCTTCATGACGGATGTTGCCATCAAGATTCAAAAAGAGGAGGTGCTCTGACTTACAGCAACAGCTCTCTTACAGTATAACCTCTTTTCTAGGGAGAATATAAGATCCGAATACCCTGAAGGGAAGAAAGAAGAAGAGGTGGCAACATCATAGGGAGCTTAAAACATCATGTCCAACAGAAACCAGCTGCGCTCAGTAAGCTGTAGTGTACTTTTTAAATGTTAAGTTGCCAGAGTGGCTCTTTGGGAAGAGAAAGATAGGATATTGATGAACCAAATAATAAACAAATAAATACTAGAGTGATAAGACGTTTAGTGACATGACATGGTCACTCTTGGAAAATGGGTACAATGCAACTTGCAGAATTCTGGGGGGATCCCCCCAAACATGCAGGAGGTTGAATATCTTGAATACCTTTGTTCTTCTCATATGTTCCTTCCTCTCTCTAACTACTAAAGGAGAAGCAGCCATGCTGTTGAGCTCTGTCCTCAAGGGTATATGACTCAAAAGCCATTACTGAAAAGTACCAACCTCCTTTCTTCAACGTAAAGAAATATACATTAATAAACATTTGAAACAGACAAATAAAAAAATTAGAAGGATGGTGATACGACAGACGGACAGACATCACTATATGAGCATATACCTAAGGGAAATAACTGGCTAGAAAATAGCAAAAACAGAAAGCTAAACCATTTGTTAGGACTGGCTTGTTAGATTCAAAAAGAGCATCAACAAATGTATAAGCAAATAAAATACTGCACCAGTTTAGCACAAGTGACCACTGGAGCAAGCATGAAGAGAGCCCAAAACCCAACTGAGCACATGTGAAAGCACATGTGGAAGATGTATACAAATGCTAAAGACTCATGAAAGTTTGCTGAACAGAAATATTTTCAGGTGGCCTCCATGTGGAGACTGTAACATATAAAGTGAATTGTAGATCATGAATAACAATATAAAAAAGGGTTTGAAATTCACCTAAAAACTGATGTACACTTTGAGCACACTCCTAACCATATCTAGTCAAGATTCAGAGCATAATCCTAATCATGTCTACTCAAAAGTAAGCCCTTTTATGTTCAATGGATCTTACTCCCAGGAAAGTGTCTTTAGGATTGCAGCATTTGCCTCATTGGGTGCAGTCCTAACCACGTCTACTGAAAAGTAAGCTCCATTTTGTTCAATTGGTCTTACTCCCAGGAAACTGTCTTTAGGATTGCAGCCATTGTGTTCAATGGGTCTTACCCCCATAATTTCAGATTTTTTTCTCAGCCCATGGCTTCTCTTTTCTTAAAACAAATTGGTTCACAATCATAAATTATAGCTTTATATGCAACTGCAACCCTTCTCAGTGCAGTTTGAGTAACGCAGCAGTCACTTCTTATGACGCATAAATAGAAAGCTGTCAAAGGTTGACAAAAAGAAGCATCCACCACAAACAAGGTGTATGTATTGACTCCTAGTGATTATGAAAAACGAACTAATGAATTGTATTACTCTGGGCTAATAAACTGGTATTAGAAAACAGATCCATTCTAAATGCAATTATTTCAGAAACCAAAAGTTGGCTATTGTAACTCTTATTTTTCTCCAAGGAGAAAAAGACGCCACCATTTGAGGTGAATGAAAGTTTTGCTCAAATGATATGACAGCCGGATGGAGGCAGAAAACAATCTTTCCAGGTCTGGAGGAATGACTTAACAGACCTTTGAATAGCATATTTGCCCACTGGAGAGGATGTTGTTGTATGGTGTGTAATCATTTAAAAAGAAGAAATGAAAGTAAAAAGAATAAAAAAGACATACTTTGACGATGAGAAAGATCTGTGGTGTATGACTCTGAATTCAAAGGAAGAGATGAACTAATTTTTTCCTTCACAGATTCCTTTTTGCCTCAATCATTGGAAATTTCTTAAGGTTACTATCAGCGAGCTTGTTAAAATCCTGATTTAAAAATCTATTTCAAAACACCATGTATGATGAAAAAAGTATTTCTCATGGTCAGACCAAGCACAATTCAGTATCACTGGTTTGCAAACAATTCTAAGACTTAAGACCAACAATTCCCAGAGCAACCAGACTTTGAGGTGATGTTTGGGGAAAGAAATACAGAAAAAAAGCATGAATTGAATCTTTTTTTATGTAATGAAAAGGCTCGAATGATCAGAAGAGCCACGTTGAACAAGGAACAGAAAGACAAAAGAAATACTATGCCTTTTTAAACTTCCACAGAAAACAGCCGACTTCACCAGTTGTAAGGAATCGAATGACTATGGTGGCCTCACACACATAAACAGAGAGAGAAATTCTGAAGTAAACCAACCCTACAATCCAGAGTAGTTACGAGAGCACGTAAGAGACATTACATGTACCCATAGTTACTGCACCTCCTAGTCAAAACTTATGGGAAATTCATATTGCAATCCAGAGGAAATTGTTCTTACACCGGAGCAAGGACTCCCCGTAGTTGCTCTGGATTGCACCCCAAGTTAGCAAGGTAAGAATATATATATATATATATATATATATATATATATATATATATATATATATATATATATATATATATATATATGAGAAAAGTCACTGACTCACTCATTTACTGACCGCTGGGCCTAGAAGTGTTTAATTTGGGGTGGGTGTTCCTTCCGTGAGGGAGGGGTGCACTAAGAACCGGTTTTCGGAAATTCCAACCGGAAGGGGGTGAAAAGGGGCACAACGCGTTTTCCTCCCTATACGTTTTCCTCCCTATACAAATGTTGGAGAATTGATAACTCATCAACATTCCGCCCCAACTGCTGGACCTGGAAGCATGGAATTCTGGGAGGGATCCTTCTGTCACCTGAACACCCACCAAGAACCAGCTGGAGAACTTTAACCCTTCAGGGGCTGAAAAGGGGGCAACGTGTTTCTGTCCTATACTTAACATGGGAGACTGACCAACATCCAGCCAATTTGGTGCTCAGTACCTGGTGCGCTGGGGGATGTTGTTCGGAGGAAGAGGTTGCACTGGCGAGGATGCTGCACATGGGGAAAAGTTGCGCATGGGGGGATGGTGCACATGTAGGAATGTTGCGCATGGGAGAAGTTGCGCATGGAGGGAAGTTGCATATGGGGAAGTTGCGCATGGAGGGAAGTTGTGCATGGGGGAAATTGCGCATGGTGGAAATTGTGCATGGGGAAATTTTAAATCTAATTGTATTTTAAGTGTATTTTAATTATGTTTTAACTTCTATTTATTATTATTTTAATGGTGTTTTATTCTTCTTTTATGTTAGCCGCCTTGGGCTCCCTCTTGTAGGGGAGGAAAGGCTGGGTATAAATGAGGAAATAAATAAATAAATTGCACACTGGGAAAATTGCGCATGGGGGGAAATTGCGCATGGGGAAAATTGTTTGGGGGATGTTGTTCGGAGGAAGAGGTTGCACTGGCGAGGATGCTGCACATGGGAAAAGGTTGCGCATGGGGGGATGATACACATGTAGGAAAGTTGCGCATGGAGGAAGTTGAGCATGGAGGGAAGTTGCACATGGGGAAGTTGCACATGGGGGAAGTTGCACACAGGGGAAATTGTGCATGGAGGTAAGTTGTGCAGGGGGAAGTTGCGCGTGGGGGAAGTTGTGCGTGGGGGAAGTTGCGCATGGGGGAATGTTGCACATGGGCGGAAGTTGCGCATGGGGTGTTGATGGGCTGTGAGGGGATGTTGTATGGGAAAATGTTACTCCCACAACGCGGGTACGTTTTTTGCTAGTTAGTCATAAAAGGAGTACAAAACCCCTATATCCTGCTGGATAGTGGTCTGAGCATGTAACCAAATAGAAGATAATTACTTTCATAGTGACAAAATAAGAAATAGCTGGATTTGCTAAGGAATTTCAGCCCTACCACCAGTTTTCTGCATTGTGTTTTCAGTTTATTGTTTCAATTTAGCAACTACAATTATTTAGTCAAGAAGCCTGTGCATCCAGGAAACCGGAAATCTTGCTACCACTGGTATGTGCTTGTCTCCATTTTTAATGTCTGATTGGCACCCATTCATTCTCTGTCATCAAACTAGAAAACATGGGTTGCTGCAGAAACATTTGTTTCAGTCCTTAACATATTAGAAATGTTGGACATAATGAGTGAATTTCTGTTACCAATTTTGTCTTGCTTTTAAGTTGCTGCTTAATTATTACTTCATTTCAGATTCTTATTTCATCTGCTGTAATTCAGCTGATTTTTATAAAGGAGATTACATACTACATTTCCTTCTGCAACACTGCAGACATTTACGTTTCTGGGAAGTAGATTGCTATAGATACTGCAGTTATATATTCAACATATACTGGTGTATAGACATATATATAAACTTTAATCTGCCAACATGATTCGTTCAATGTAATTTAAAAGCTCCCACTTCTTAAGGTTTCTGTGAAAAGTCTTGAAAGAAGGAAAAAGAAGAGCCTTAACAGTGCTTTGATTATACACAAAACACAATGATTAGAAGATCTAGAATTTATGAAGGATACAAAAAAATTGGAAGTACACAATAAGAATATTTGGGTACTCTTAGTGTAACCTGTCATTTTTCTTTTACAACCTTCTTTCTTGTCTGTACAACATATTTTACAGTCTTTTACAACATATTTTACAGTCTTTTACAACATATTCTGGTCTGTATTCTGACATTTCCAAAACTGCGTTTTCCCTATCAAATGTAGATATCAAAGATAGAAACAGAAACTTATCCCTATTTCTCTTTTGTTTGCCACCATTTTTATTAGCACACATGAAAACGCCATTTCAAAAAAGCATCTTCTCCAGCATACATCAAACAGCTAGATTATATTGATCGTCTTACCACTACAAACTGGAAAAAAGACATTCCAAACATCATGTGTTTGTCTTTGTGTAGGAAATCCACATCTTTCCAGTCAATAATGAATAATAATGCCACCCTAGAAATACTCCCAGACTTTGCCTGTTTTTTCCAGTTGGAGTGTCCGAATGACTGATTCATACTTCCATTATATCACAATTATGCTTTTGTTTGGTATCCTTGTGTCTCTTAAAAGTCATTTGCAGATGGTCCAAAAGCCACAGAACAAACTGTGCTTCATACTAGTTCCAGCCATCACCATTTTATGGAATATGTCCCACTCACCACAAGGCACAGCAAGTTTCCCACAAACTTTTAATTTTCAATGCCCTTTACGGGCTTCCTACTTATTTATTTTGAACTCTGCAAAAAGATGTCTCTCTTTCTTGCCGCAACTGCAAATCTCACACATTGCAGAATTCTAGACATATAAGTGAAAAAATGAGAATCAACCAGTGAATAGCAATTGCTAAATAGTAATAGTAAATATTAATAGTAGAAAAAAGCCATCAAAAAGTGAAATTTTTAGTTTCTCAAAGGATGATGCACTTTTACAATGACATTTGCAAGCAATTTTAGCAATGCAATTTCAGCACAAACATATTGGAAATAAACTTTTAAGATTGCCATTGAAAATTAACAGACTTTTAACACAACGACAGATTCTAAGAGGTGGTACAGAAAGGATAATATGGATTCAGCAAAGAGTTTCTTAAAAACTTACATGTTTTTACATGTAGGCATTTTCATGTAGGCAGAACCTCAATGAATAACATTTATATAGCAAGGTGCTAGACAATCAGCTTTGTACAAATGACCAAAAGAAGAAATGGTGTCTAGAAAAGTACACTCACGTCTGATTTTTTTACATTGGCCAAAATTATGACTTGTCTTCTTGTAGCAGACTGTGCCTTACATTGGGAACTTCAGGTTGCCCAGTTACTTAAGTAAGTGGCAATCATGAGCAGTGCCCCATGGCAACACTTCAAAGGACTGTGTACTGTATTTGGTATTGAGACTAATCAACCAGTATAAAAAAGGCAGCTACATCTGGGATAGCAACTGTAGGGCAACATGCTCACAGTTGACCTAAACATGACTGTTGCCTATTTGGCTGCCTTCACCACCATTTTGTCTGACATGCATATTGCGATGGGCACTAGATGACGTCCAATGGAATAATCCAAATATTCATGCATATATATTCAATTATTGCTACCCATGAATCAAATTGTAACTTTCTTTGTACCAGTCATGGCCTGTTCTTGAATATCCATTCATCTCCTGCCATTCTGAAGTTTCAGTCATTCTGGTGCTGACATTCCTGACAATGGGCACAATCCAGAGCAACTACGGGGAGTCCTTACTCCAGTGTAAGAACAATTTGCTCTGGATTGCAATATGAATTTCCCTTAGGTTTTCATTAGGTGGTACAGTAACTACGGGTACACATAATGTTTCTTACGTGCTCCCGTAGTTGCTCTGGATTGTAGGGTTAGTGAGGTACCAATTTGCCATGGCATACTGGTGTGCCATGGATAGTCCTCAGGTGTGCCATGAGAATTTGGGGGGAGTCATTAATTAATAGGAAAATTGTGGGATTTGAACAGCTGGTATGCCTTGTCAATGGTAAAAACAACTGATGATGTGCCCTGATAATTTCAGTGCCTTGTTAGTGTGCCAGAAAATGAAAAAGGCTGAAAATCACTGCACCAACTGATCCCATAGGATCAATGATTCAACATCCACTGGGGGTTTCCATGAACCTAACCCCAAAAGACAACAAGAATGGTCTTTAACTGAGCTGACTGATGGATAAATTCACTTACATGTACTTCAAATCATAATAATCTGATATGCAACACCTGATGCATATCAGGTTTCAACTTCTCCAATTTTAACACCATTGGAAAGAGAAGGCCCATAATCATGGATTTCATGCACTGTAATTTGAAATTATAGATAAAATTATTCAGACACACATTTGCAAAAGTCTTTGTACCGGTACATATCTGCAGCACTTGTATTTTAAACTTTGTTTTCTAATTTTTTTCCTTGTGCCTTTAGTTGTCAAGGAATGAGAAGAATTTAGGTTGAGAGCCATAGCTTAGCAAAGCAATTATTTGCCAAGTAGCTCTTCAATTTGCTTGATCTACAGGCACCTGAGAAAATGAAAATGGCCCTTTTTGGATCTGAGAAAAGATCCATCTGTTCTAACATTCTGTCTCCCCTGTCCCCTCATCTGCTCAGAGGTATACTGTCTCTGAACATGAAGGGTCTGGTTATAGCCTTCGTGGCTAACTGCCATTAAAAAACTCTTCCATGTATTTGTCTAATCTTTTGTAAATATAACTATTATCTACACGTATACCTGTAGGCTATGAATTCTATATTTTTTACATGTTGGGTAAAGAACAACTTTCTTTTGTTTCTCCCTATCTTACTACACGTTATTTATAAACCAGAGTTCTAATGACTTGTGGGACAATGATCTGTTGAAGCATTGGCTCCACACCATTTATAATGACATCTGCTTCAAACTTTCTATTCAGCATCTTTTTTTCTAAATTGAAAACTCAGTTTCAAAAGCATTTATTTTACTTTCTCTATTGTTCATGGGCTTAGAAGTCTACTGGCACCAACATTCACAAAATGTGAAATTGGAAGCAGATTTCAGAGATCTTCCCACAGCAAAATGTTCAAAAATTTTTAGAAGTCAAAAAAATTTCCTTTAAGGAAAAAGAAATTTCTCAAAGGGCACAATCCAGAGTAACTACAGGGAGTCCTTGCTCCGGTGCAAGAACAATTTGCTCTGGATTGCAATATAAATTTCCCATAGGTTTTCATTAAGTGGTGCAGTAACTACGGGTACACGTAATATCTCTTACGTGCTCCCGTAGTTACTCTGGATTGTAGGGCTAGGCTGGTCCATCCTAATATAAAATTTATGGTTTAGATCAGTATTGGAACAGCAAAATGTTTCTAAGCTTTTTGGCAAAGAGGGCCACATCATCTCTCTGACACTGTGTCAGGGGCCAGAAAAGTAATTTATATTTCAAATTTACTTTAATATACATATAAGAATGTATTGGAGTGGATTACAAAGTTTGGCCAAGGACCAGATAGAGAGGGCTTGCCGGGGGCCACATTTAGGCTCGCCGAGGGCCCTGTAAAGCCCCCAGGCCAGGCTTTGCATACCTCGGTTTAGATTAAAAACTATAAGACAAGCAGGCAAATCAGTAGTCTTGTTGTGCTTTACCTCTGTATTACAGACATTTCAGCACTGAGATCCACATTAAAACAAATCACTTAACCAGTGTCTCAAGTTTTTATGGCTCGAAATTGGGTGATTGGGCAGTAGTGCCTTCCCCAGTAGCAGGCTGTTTACCCCTTGATGTATATAGCCTAATTACCCTATCAGTTTTGCAAACCACAAGTAATTGAGTTGTGACCCACTGGTGGGCCATGAACCCAACCACTGCAGAAAGTACTAAGTTTAGAAAGATATTCAAAAGAGATCACAAAGTGAAAGGCATTTAGGAAGGTCAAACAACTAGATATGTTTCTAGTTATGATTGATTCTGTGACTTGAAGATTATCTGTGATTGATTCTGTGACTTGAAGATAAACTGAAAGTTGACTGGGTACAAGAAGAAAGAAATTTTATTGTCACTGTAAATGAATATACAATGAAATTCAGGTGTAGTTTCAGGATATAGAATCAACCAGACTGGACTCCACACTCACTGGAGTCCCAGGTGAAACCCAAAACCATACTGAACCTTGTGAACTCTTTCTGAGGCAAACCTAATTGCCTGAAACATTTATTCACCACCTTTCATGAAGGGCACCAAAGGTAGTTAACAATAATTTATATAAAAACACAAATAAAAGAATAAAAACTCTACGGCTGCAATCCTAACCCCCACTTAGGCCAGCCTAAATCCTGAACCAGGTCCTCCTAGTTCAGAAACCCACAATGCAGGGGCTGAACTATTGCCTTGTTCTATATGGGGTTACAGGAAGAGTGATTTTTCTGATCTGAAGTCAGGATTGCACTGGAAAAATTTTTGATTGATCTTAGAACTGGAAAGTGAGTGTAAATAGAACTTTACTGTTAATTCACTCTGAGATAAATGTGACCTCGTTCTTGACTCACAACACTTAAAATGTAGCAAATAGCAATTTTCACACTTTTAGAGAACAATTCCTTTAAAAAATTTCTCTTGAAAGAAAAGTAGCAGGCATCCATTTTCAAGGCTCTGGATGTTTTTCCATTCTTACCAGTATAACAAGAAAATGGGGCACAATCCAGAAGTGCACTTGGGCTATCCTGTCTATCACTGGGCTGACCCAACTGCAAGATGGGCCACCCTAGTTATTCTCGAAAAGGCTTGGGGCAGCCTACGGCAACATAGGAGCTGAGCCAGCCTAGGGAGTTCAGGAGAGGCATGTTGAGGGCATGTTTAGCATTGCCTAGGTACAGCAGTTGCTCTGTATCCAGAGCCTGTTTCCAGGGCAGAAATGCTCTCTTCCAGCTCCTTAGAGTTATACCACTTCAGGAACAGGTATAGTAATGTGTAGACCAAGGGTGTCCAACCTTTTAGCTTTCCTGGGCCACAATGGAAGAAGACGAGTTGGTCTGGGCCGCACATAAACACCAACAACTTTTTTTTTAATGTATGACAAAATGTAGGCTGTCCTATATTTTGTCCTACATTTTTTTAAACCTTGGAATAAGTCGCATTGATTTTAATGGTGCTTACTTCTAAGTAGGCATGATGCATGGGATGGGCAGTGATCCTCTCCAAGCTAAACCTTGGAGTAAGTCTCATTGATTATAATAGGGTTTTCTGCTGAGTAGCCATGCATAGAATTGGGCTCTCATACTGCAACTTGGGAGTGAGCCTCATTGACTTTAGTGGGGCTTACTTCCGAGGATCTGAGGGCTTACACCTGAACACACTTTCCTGGGAGTAACACCCACTGGGTACAGTGGGCCTTACTTCTGAGTTGACATGGTTAGGGTTGCAGCATATCTCCAAGATTAATGTTGGAGAGGATCACAGCCCATCCTATGCATCATTAGGCTCTCAGACTGCAACTTGGGAGTAAGCCTCATTGACTTTAAGGGGGCTTACTTCTGAGTAGGTCTCAAGGACAGCAGGCAGCAGCTGGGACAGAGGCTGAGGCTGCTTTTGGGGGATGTGGGTGGGCGAGCGCTGCAAGGTCTGCAGGGGCCTGAAGCACTCTGAGTGCCAGGAGGCAGGTGGGGTAGGAGCCAGGCAGCCCAGACCAGCTTTGTGGTGGCCGCCCAGGGCAGTGTGCAGAGAAGCACGCAAAATTTGAAAATGGCTGCTGCCACAAAACCGGTTTTCCCAATGATGGTGGCCAACTTTGCAGGAGGGCCACATCCACCCTCATCCTAGGCCACATGCAGCCCCCGGGCCTTGTGTTGGACACCCCTGCTGTAGGCCCATAGGGGTCCATGATAAGGCAGAGTAAGAATGGCAAAATCTGAGTTCTTGGCCACTCTAGCTGCAACCCCTGCCTCTCAACTTCAGGATACGGCACAACTACAGCAGTCTGCAAACCTGCAGATACAGCAGCCCACTCGAAGAAGCCCCTTGTATTCACTGTAGACTGTACTGGCAGGCACCACAACTGTTCCTTTTTCAGTGTGATTTGAGGAAGGTCTCCTCAGGAGCTAGCCCTCCCCAGGTGTCACTGACTCGGCGCCTACGTAGCATGCTCTGGAGTAGCTAGGGCAACCCAGGCTTCCTGACTCTCTGGATGCAGGATAACTTTCTGCTCTGGATTCAGAATAGTTGGGGCAGCCCAGCTATGAAACTCCTCAATGACACAAACTCTGGATTGTGCCCATGGTCTATAAGCACAATTCTAAAAATGTCTACTCAAAAGTAAGCTCCATTGTGCTCAATAGGATTGAACACAATATAAGTGTCCAGGAAAGTGTCTTTAGGATTGCAGCATGTATCTCCTTAATATTAGTACAGTCAAGGCATGCAAGTTTTTCTTGCAGTGTCCATTCTCAAAGAACAACGAAAGTAAATATATTTGTGAAATTAAGGCACCACAGTTTTGGTTTTAAGACACCATGATTGAAAAACGATGATTCACTTCTTATAAAATAGAAATTAATGCATGTGACTAATTTAATCCATATTGAATCAGTTTTGAAAAATGAGAAATGGCCAGGCAAAAGCCTTTATGATAATAACTCTGTGGAATAAATATTCAAATTGTTGTACACGTACCATGAAAAATCTAGCTTTGAGGTAATCCACTGTGAGACTGAATGAGTAAGAATCAATAAATTATGCACATTCTTTGAAGAAAGTACAAAATCTGTGGAAGAAGGAAGTATCATATAGGTAGATGCACTCTCTCAGTTGCAAAGTGCTACTCTAACATCACATCTCAATGTGAAATTTTTACATTCCAAGAAATACTATTGAGGCAAGCACTCCTCTCAAACAATACAAATTTCAGTAATATAAAAATGTATTTTTGTTGTTTAGTTATTCAGTTGTGTCACCCTCTTCATGACCCCATAGACTGTAGCACCCCAGGGCCCCCATCCTCTGCTGGGTTCCGAATTTCATCCAAATTCATGTTCTTTGCCTCAGTAACACTATCTAATAACCTCATCCTCAGCCATCCCCTTCCCCTTTCACCTTCAGTTTTTTCCCCAGCATGAGGGTCTTTTCTAAGGAGTCCTCCCTTAGATGTGGCCAAAATATTTGAGCTTCAGTATCTGTCCTTCCAGTGAACAGTCAGGGTTGATTTCTTGATGGATGGACTGATTTGATCTCCTTGGAGTCCAAGAGTCTTCTTCAGCACCATAATTCAAAGGCAACTATCCTTTGGTGTTTAGCCTTTTTTTGGTCCAGCTCTCCCAGCCATACATTACCACAGGGAAAACCATAGCTTTAACTAGATCTTTGTTGGCAAGGTCACAGCTCGACTTTTAATTAAGCTGTCTAGCTCTGTCATAGCTTTTCTCCCCAGAAGCAGGCGTCTTTTGATTTCTTGGTGCTGTCACCGTCCATAGTGATCTTAGAGCCCAGAAAAATAAACTTTATCATGACTTCCATTTCTTCCCTTTCAACTTGCCACAAACTGATGCAACCAGAAGCCATAAACTTGGCTTTTAAGCCACATTTTGCACTTTTTTCTTTCACTCTCATCAAGAGATTTCTTAGTTCCACCTCACTTTCTGCCTTTAGAGTAGTATCATCTGCATGTCTGAGATTACATTCCTAACATGCTTTTCAATTGCTCAATGGAACCAAAGGGCCAGGAAGATAAGGAATCTTAACAATTGTTTGTGTTTGAGGCAAGCATCCTGCATATCCACAGATTTAGTATCCAGTTTCAGTTCTCTGTGCCCGCCTTGTCCAGAACCCAATAACTTCCATTTTTTTCATTAACAAACAGAAATGTTTCTTCACCCAAGAAAAACACGAAAAATAGTCAAGCAACCTGAACACTATGGAAATGCAGTCAGAATGTTAACAGGAAGCAGGAAGCATCTTGTTTCCCAATAACTTTCTGTGTCTCCCTAGTGTGTGGGCTACCTGCTTGCTTGGCATGTTCCTCTAGTACAGGGGTCTCCAAACCCCAGCCCTGGGGACAGATGTGGCCCTTGGCAAGCCTCAAGATCTGGCCCCTGGGCAAGCCCTATAATCCAATCCAGTACATTCTTAAATGTAAATTTATTCAAGTTTGAAATGTAAATTAGTATTTTGGACCCTGACACAGTGTGGCCCTCCTGCCAAAAAAGTTTGGAGATCCTTAGTGGATCAAGTCTGGAAAGAGGTGGTGGCAGTGATGCTATCACCATGTACCCTCTTCTTGCCTTTAACCTGCCTTCCCAGGACTGCTTGAATTTGTGCCACTAAAGTAGCTTGCACAGATGTGAATAGAATCCAAGAAGAACCTGGATGGTAGAGGTTTGGTAGTCAGACCTGGAAATTCACGTTCAGATTTTGTGAGGACAAAAGGAGGAGAAGAAGAAGTATGCACACCAGCCTAGTTTCTTAGAGGATGAGCAGTATAAAAATATGAAAAAGAATAAACAGATTCATGCAGGCGGTGCTGGCTTATTCCCAGGCAAAGGAACAATTTCCTTTCCTGGAGGGGACCTTCATGGAGGGAAACTCCATGAAGGGATGCAATGTATGCCTTTTTGACATGTTTGCACTGGTGTGGAGGAGACGGCTTAGGTAAGATTGCACTAATTAGGCTGCCTGAACTATAATGACCCTGAACGGAGACTCCTTTGTGGTGGCACTAAAATAGTGGCATATTTGTCCAACCCAATCAAATCTAGACATTTCTCTGCTGGTTTTTCAGTATTTAGACTTATAGAACATAAGGCTTTTTCCAGATGGTATTTTATGCTGGATAATGATAGCTGTAATTGGATTTTCTTCTGCTAGGACTTAGGCTGACATTTTAAAGCTATCTTTAAAGCTGTGCTTGTTTTGATATCGGTTTTAAACTACCATGTTAGGCTTTAAAGTGTTTTTAATTGTGATTTATTGTTCTCTTTTTATAGCTGTTCTCTGATTTGGGTACATCATGATAAAAGAAAATGCAATGTATTGATTCAAAAATACAATTTTAAAAATTTGTCACTGCATCAACAAGAAAGAATACATCTAGCAGATAGAGAAAACAGGTCTAAATCAGTCTGTGATATTAGAGATACTGGAACAAATTAGAGACAAAAACTGATTTCTACCTTGACAAACTCCCTATCTTGGATCTTAATTTGTCTTTATCATTTCATGGATGGTGAATATAATGGAGCCAGGAGACTGCAATTAATTTCTTGCTAAAATACAACAGGCTATGCCAGTTTTATATAAGCTGAAATCAACAGAACTCTTCAATGTTGTTGTACGATTAAGCTATTCAAACCAATTATCACAATCCAAACACTCTCTCTGATGAAATGCTACTATAGTGTACAATTATGAGGATCAGGTTCTCCTTTTCCTTTGATGCAGTAAGTCTGCCTCCTCTATACCACTCCGCTCCTGTTTGCATTATAAGGAACTGTTACCAGTCCTAGTTAAAGATGGTCCTTCGGGAATCCTTTGGTGTCTTCCATCCAGAACATGCTTCTAATCCTCAACTAGGGCTGTGTATTATAGCTAACTTACAGAGATTCAGCTTGGCAGTTTCTTGTAGGCAGAAATGCCATATTTAAACAGGAGAGTTCTACTCGAATACATTTTATTTATTTTACTCAATTTATACCCCGCCTTTCCTCCCCCAAATACATGTCCATTTCTGCTCACTGAAGGAATTTTCCCAATGGATCATACATATGTACTGAAGCTCTAGACTCTTTGTACGCAAGAGCACATTGGCAATCTTCATATAGTAGTTGTTAGCACTAAGCTGGTGTCAAAGGATTCTGCCTCTAATCTTACAGTTCTTGACTTAGGCCACAATCCAGAGTAAGGGCAGTGAGGAGAACCTCAGCTGGGCTGCCCCAACTATTCTGCCCCAACTATTCAGAGCAGAGAGTTATGCTGCATCCAGAGAGTCAGGAAGCCTGGGCTAAGTCAGTGACAGCTGGAGAGGGCTTGCTCCTGAGGAGACCCTCCTCAGATCACACTGAACAAGCAACAGCTGTGGTGCCTGCCTTATAGGTAAGCCTGGCAGTTCTTGACAACCAGTTACAGCTGCAGTTCCTCTGGTGCAAGGGTGGATGTTCGGAGTGGCCTCCTGTATCTCCAGGTGAGTGAGCTGCCGTAGTTGTTCCATATCCTGAAGTTGAGAGGCAGGGTTGCAGCGAGGCAGACCAAGAACTCAGATATCTGGTCAACATTGCCATTCTTACTCAGGCCTTAAATGGCCCCCAATTGGTCTACTCATTACTATACCTGCTCCTGAGGTGGTTTAACTCTGAGGTGCTGGAAGAGGGCATTTCTGCTTTGGAAACAGGGTCTGGCTACAGAGTAACTGCACTGTCCTAGGCAATGCTAAACATTCCCTCTATGGGCATAATCCAGAGTAACTACAGGGAGTCCTTGCTCTGGAGTAAGAACACTTTACTCTGGATTGCAATATGAATTTCCCATAGGTTTTCACTAGGTGGTGCAGTAATTATGGGTGCATGTAATGTCTCTTACATGCTCCTATGGTTCCTCTGGATTGCAGCCTACATGCCTCTCCTGAGCTGCCTAGGCTGCCACAGTTAGAGCAGAGGAGGTCCATTTCCCTTGGGGCACCCTAAGTTGCCTTGCTCTTCCCCAAGCCTTTTCCAAAGTAACTAGGGTGGAGCATCTTGCAGTTGTTCCACCCTAGTGATAGATAGGGTAACCCAAGTGCTACTCTGGATTGGGCTGTCAGTAAGCTTTGCTAGTTCTTGCCCTAGGGGAGCAATGCTCTCTTTATCTTCAGAGGCTTTTCTGAGGCCCATAGAGCCTATGTTCATTCACCCATAGGGTCTGCAGAATTCAGAATGATCACTGAGGCAAATTTTTTTTTAAAATTATGGTTTCCACAATAAAACAGAAGTGACATTTCATGCCTATAAAGCATTCTGAGGCCTCGGGAAACCCCTGGGAGGCTTCCTGGGCCTACATGTCACTTATAGTTTCCCAAGGAAAAGAGTAAATTCAAGTCTCTCCCCCCTTTTTCAAGCGGATATTCTGAAGCCTGCAGAGGCCATATGCGCACTCAGTGTGGGCCCCAGAAAAGCCTCCAGACTTGACTCTTGATCATTGCTGGTTAACCATGGGGATGTTCTGGAATAGATGCCATGCAGATAAAGGGCACATCTGTACTGTCAGAAGTTGTCTACATGGACATAGTTGTGAAGCACGTTGACCTCTGACTGGAGAAAGGGCTGCAGCAAAAAGGAGCAATGTACAGAAAAGGAGTCATTTGTTTAGTTGGCTAGGATAAGAATTTATATCAAACTAGTATCAAAGAAGGGCCTACGATGGCACAACTGCAGCAATAATTCCTTAATGAAATGTATTCTATAATTTAATGATCATTGCTCTGACAATAGAAAATTTGGACAATTCTTAATGGCTTACTTTTCAGTAAGGAAGTACAGTTGTGTTTGAGTAGTACCATTCAGACTAGAAGTCACATGATGAAGTACTCCCTAAAAAAAAATTTAGGGCACAATCCAGAGTAACTATGGGGAGTCCTTGCTCCAATGTAAGAACAATTTGCTCTGGATTGCAATATGAACTTCCCATAGGTTTTCAGTAGGTGGTGCAGTAACTACAGGCGCACTTAATGTCTCTTGCATGTTCCCATAGTTACTCTGGATTGTAGGGTAAATTTAAAAAGCCCTGCACATAGAAAACTAGATGCCAGGGAGAAGGATTTTAATCATAGTTACCTATAATGACATTTTTTCTCATGACATATTATTTAATCTCATGTCACAGAGGGTGATTCTCTCAGCATAGAAAATGTTTTTTTTTTTGAAGGTGCATTCTATCAAGTATCATTTCCATTCTAAAGTGTTCAGAATAGGCAACTTCAGTGAAAACTAGTATCTAAACCTTATTATCAACCATCTAATAATGAACTTATGAAATGTAATGTGAAGTATCTGCAGAGGTTTTTAGGGAATCTAGTTTTGAGTAACTTTGTAGTTCTGAACTATTATTTTTATGGGAAAATTTCCCTACCTTTTCCCCCTGCAAAGCTTAATTTGGATCATGAAAATATTAATGTGACAAAAAAAATTCAATCAAATCTCAATAAAAAACCAAGCTATGATATCTGCAGGGCTGGCTTGCTCATCAGACAGATGGGAATGTCCCAGATACAAGCCCAGCTCTGAATGTCTGTTTTGGTTGCCCAATATTAAAAAAGCAGGAATCAGACTGAAGTGCAAAATGTCATTTTTCTACCATTTGTAATTTTTTTGTTTTAAAATGCTTTCAAATGCCACGCTTTCCTATGTGTTTGCGTCTTTTTATTATTTTAAATTATACATCTAAAATGAATGTACTTAAAGAAGGAAAAATTCATGGCATAGCTAATTGATTGTTTCTTTAATTCAGAATTAGGATTTTTAAATTTAAAATTGCTTTTCCATTGATTCATAATGTTGTATTATCTGCGTTGTACATGACAAGGTCTGCAGTGGCTCAGTAGTTAAGACACTATCCTCGTCAACCTAAAGGTTGGCAGGTTGGCAGTTCAGGACCTGAGAACTATAAGACAGAGTGAGCTAGTTTAATTGCCCAGCCCCTGCCAACCTAGTAGTTCAAAAGCATGTAAATGCAGCATTCTGTGTGCTTGACATTTAGTCATGCCAGCTGCATAACCACAGAGATGTCTTCAGACAACGCTGGGTGAGCACCACAGCATAATCAGTCACAACTAGCGTGGCAACCTGCGGGGTACTACCTTTTCCTTACATACTGTATTCACTCAAAACTAATGCTCACCTTTTTCAGCTGAATTTAGTCTCCAAAATCTGTGTGCGCATTATATTCGATGGTGTGTTACATTCAAATAAATACTGTATTTTGATTATAAGTATAGGCCAGTATTTAGTTTAATATTTTATTATATATTAATAAAAAATGTAACATAAACCCATTGTCGTATAAATTTGTGAAATGAGTTGCAAATCATAACAGAAACCTGTCATGTTATTGTCATATAACTCTCTGTATACAGTAAAATTAAATTCTTTCCTCTCTGTCATACCAAAATCTCTCTGTCAGCATTCATCAAATTATTGCTTCCTTTTTCAGACTTAAAAAATTGCTCAGCTTCTGCCCCTTCTTCTCCACATTTCTACTACTTTTTGCCAAATTCCAAGACAATGGGAGCAATCCTAATCTAGGCTGGCCTAATTTATCAGTCTTCTCATTCTTATGAGAAGACTGATAAATGAGGTAGAGGTAGAGAGGCAAGCACATATCAGTGCACTGGCCTAACCCTCCCCCTGGAGTGACGCAGAAGTACAGCGCTTTTGTAACACACTCAGGCCAGCACAGGACATGTGCTGGGGCCTAGGCTGGCCTAATTGGGGTTTGGGATTGCAGCCAACAGCATACAAGGCTTTCAAGTTTGGCATACAAGTTTGAAACTGGTTTCCATGGCCAGGGAACTCCCTTGAAGGAGCAGCCTGAGCCAGGTGCATATGTGAGATCTGTGTATGGTAGTGCAGGAGGTGTGCCTTATCAATGTTCCCATGCTGCTTCCCATCAACAGCCTGGGAATGTTAAAGTTGCATGAAAAAACAAATATTCCACTGTGCCAATGGATATCAGTGACTTCATTCATGATAGTGAAAGTCTCTCTTGTCTCCCTCACACCAGACATGAAGATTTTCAAAGGTACAGTACAGTTCAGTACTGTAACAGTATTTTCTTTTTTGCCGTGTTTTGTATTACTGTATATTTGTGTTTTGTATTAGATTACAATGTTCTGTATTATATTACAGTATTTTGTAATCATTTTTATATACAGTTAATATTTTTATATAAATATTTTTGGACATGGAACATCTGAGTTTTGGACATCATCTGAGTTTCTATTATTTCCTATGAGAAAATCCCCTTTGTATTACAAGCATTTTGAAATACAAGCATGCTTCTGGAACGAATTATGCTCCTAAATCAAGTCACCACTGTATTTCAAATTATACATGGCCAAATGTTCTATCTAAACTTCATAGTACTGATAAGTGAGTTGGTTGTGTCCAAAATTTGGAATAAATTCCAGAGAACTCAATGAAATTTACTTCTGAGTAAACACTGATGGGATTGAGAGATAGCTGTTAGACAGAAGGGGAGGCTGAAGGAAATGCATTCTGATGAAGCAGTGAGAAATATATGGTATTGGACTATTTGTCATCCATATGTGTTTATCACATGGAAAATGTCTACAAAATATCCCACAGATGGTCTCCGTCTCCAGTCAGAATCCAACACGTTGTTTCCAATAATCAGACAGTATGTTGGAGAAGCTGTGCAGAAAGGGCTCTTTTTCCATATGTTGTGGTGGTTCCTATTTTGGAAGGAGGTTAACAGATCAATATCCATTAGCGTAGGTAGCACAATTCTACCTACGCTGTTTATCTGCTTATTCAATAACCTTCCCTTTAAGAACACCCACTTTGTTCAACATGACAATTTTTTTGTTATTCCAATTTCAGTATTATTCCACCACAGAACACCAAAATTTCTTGTACTATTGAAAGATCATTTATGAGAAATTTTTGTGATTTAAAAATTATTCCATCCATCTGGTCATTTTTTGGGAATGCAGGACAAAAATACATTCATTCATACTTTGGATACAGATATGGTAGGCATTCCCTCAACAAGTATATTTTATTCCACTGCCAATCTCAGTGAATATAGAATGATGCAAGGTTCCCCACATTATTGAAAAATACCACATATATATTGTTATTATATTGTCTTGCTCTGTGCTAGAAATAAGAAAATTACAGTATAATATTGTCATAATTTAAGTTTGATTTCTCACCTAAATATTTCTTTTGAAAAATAAAATATAATTTCTCACCTAAATATTTCTTTTTAAAAATAAAATGTAAAGTGTTGAATTTTACTTTTAAGCAATGAAGGTTGCAATCCTATCCATATTTAGGTGGGAATAAATCTGATTGGATTTATGGGTACTTCTGAGTAGGCAATAAGATTGGGCTTGAAGTTTAATATTCACAACAAATAGGCAAGAGAAAAATCAAAACAGCAGCAACAAACAGAAACTTCTTTCTTAATAACTTTCTATTTTAGTATTGATGCGCCTCAATCATGTAGTATAAATGATTTTCCCCCCTTTCACAGTCCTTTGAATAATAAGCCACACACACTCCTGCATATGCTTGAACTTTTGGCCATTTTTTGAATTTTGTTCCAGTATCCTAGGAAGCTGTAACTATGCCACAGAGGGTCACTGCTGGAGTCTAGATGACTGAACGACCACTGTGCATTTGCCTTGTTTCGTCTCCAAACCGGAAGAAATAACAACCATA
Source organism: Cryptoblepharus egeriae (assembly GCA_030015325.1). Lineage (NCBI taxonomy): Eukaryota > Metazoa > Chordata > Lepidosauria > Squamata > Scincidae > Cryptoblepharus > Cryptoblepharus egeriae. The sequence goes on from JAREYC010000005.1 coordinate 73,680,426, forward strand.
ACAGCCAGCTGGACATTTGCCATTGGTCTGATGAAAAAACTGTATCATCTATAACATACAGAAGCAAAAGCAATATACTAGAGTATTGTACAAAATTAGGATGGGTATTAATATGGGAATGCTACAAAATTAGTATGGGAAAGAGGGTAATTATATATACAAAATCAAAGCGTCACTGACTAACTGGCTCGCTCACCCACTCATCTACATCCAGCCAAAATCACTGGACCGAGAAATGTCAAATTGGGGAGGGTATTTATTTCATGACTTAAGCATGAGAAATTCAAACCAGAAGGGGGTGAAAAGAGGTGCAGCCTGATTTTGTCCCTATACTTAAAATTGAAGACTGACTGATTCACTGACTCCTCAGTGCCAAGTCCAAACCCCTAGCATGAAATTTGGCAAGCATATTACTTCAGTGAGGCAGGAAATCACTAAGAACTAATTTGGTGCCTGGTGGTTCCTGGTGTTTGGCGGTGCTCACGGCCCAGTGTTTGGTGTTGCCTGCTGCCCCCCAGTACCTGGTGCCCTGAAGTGGTGCCTGGTGCTCAGTAGTGCCCGCTGCTACTTGGTGGTGCCCAGTGGTGCTTGCTACTTGCTGCCTGGTGGTGTCTAGTGTCTAGTAGGGATGCCTACTGCCCAGTTTTGCCCAATAGCCAATAGAGTCTGATGCCCAGGAGGGATGCCTGGAGCCCTCAGTGCCCAATGTTGACCTCTGCCTATTGCCTGCTGGTGCCTGTTGGTTTCCATAAGTGTCTGTTGGTGTCTGCCAGTGCCCAGAGCCTGCTGATGCCTGATGTCTGCTGCTTTCTGCTGGCCATCAGTATCTAGTGCTCACCAGTTCCTACCATTACCTAGTGCCCACTACCCTGTTCCAGTGCCTGGTGATGATGTCCACAGGGGTCCAGTAGTGTGCATCAGTACCTAGCAGTGCCTGGTGCCCAAAAATATTCTTTAAATTTTACTTCTGCAACAATAGGTAAATTCAGCAAGTTCTGTAATAAAGGTAACTGGTTTTTCATCAAAAGTGGTATCAGAGTCAACAATAGAAATGGTATAGACACCTATAAAAAGAGAATTTCTATCATCCTAACCACACTGCAGACAGCCTACGATAATCTGGAGATTTACACAACTAAGTAAACAGAATTATTCAGAGTATTAGCCAACATAATAATAGTACTAAGAATAATACACTGTACCCTTAATTAATCAGCTATTAAATTTAATAGCAGAAAGGTTGTCTCATACTCTCATACACAAGTCATTTTGTAAAATCTGACATTCAAATCCATCTTTGCAATACGCTCTCCTCTGGATTTGGGCCACAGAATAAAATGCTATGAAAAACAAAATAAACTAAAACCCTGCTGTGGAAACAGGACAAATCTAGTTTTCACATCCCCTGCACAGACAGAAACAAGACAGAAGTAAAAGGCACCAAATGGAGCTCAAAGCTTCAGTATGATATCAGCCTCCACATTCTGGCAGAATTTGCAACCTAAGATATTAGTCCCTCCAAGTCGGATTTGTCTCACATATTCTGGGTGCCTAAAATTTTTTCTTAAGAAAGACCTGAGGATAGATAAATATTAAAGATGGGGGAAATGATGAAATCTTTACTCCAAAGTGACTAATTAATTATGCAGTGTCGATGTTTGTGCTACAAGGGAACACGGATCCTACTTGTTAAAAACTCCCATCTGTATTTATGAAATGCCTAAAAATGGACTAGGTGCCTTGTTACTGGTGACCACTGGCAATAGCATGGAGATCTTCCACCTAATTAGTTCAGATGCAGCATATACAATAAAACCTTACCAAAGTTGCTGCACTAGAGGGACACTTGCAACACAGTACCAGTTTTCAACAACCTCAATATGGGAAAAAATATATCAAGAGGCTATGCTTAAAGACATGAAGCAAGTTTTCAGATTCACTTAGAAGCTGATGCACATACACATCTAAGGGGCATTTCTCCGTTTGTGGCATCCATTTCCTCCTTTATTTGTTTGGCACAATCATAAGATAGTTTCCATGCCACACAAAACGTTCTCAGTGTGGCTTAAGCAAAAGGAAGTACGATAATTGTAGTCTCTTCTCATGCAAATGAGTGAAACTACAACTGCTGTGGAAATTTTACAACTTCAGTAAAAATAGGTAAAGCTGAAAGGTAGGAAAGTTGTCAATACATCACCAGTCTTTAGAAAGAGATTGGAGTAAGAAATAGGAAATTACAACCCCAAAAACATTAATTCTAGGTAAACTGTTGTAAACACCCAGAATTGTTAATCATATAAACAGAGATTCCCAAACTGTGATCCACAGTTTCCTGGGGAGCTACAGAAATGAGACAGGGGTGGTATAAAATCCTTGCAAAAAAACTCCTGTACAATGTATAGGATTGTAGCCCTAATGAGGAATCTCAACTAATGGGTCAAGAGGTCAAGGGAACCATCAGTTGAAAAGGTTTGGGAACCATTTCAGAAAAGAAGTTCATTGCTAACATTGCTAATTTTGCTGGCAAACAAGGTCATCTCTGTGCCAGGAAATATACCGTAGAAACTTTGCATGGCTATACATGATCTTTGTACTTGAAATTCCTTAGAAATAACACAGAAGGAAGAAACAACACAATTTGAATAGTTGTTTGGAGAAAGTGGATGGCACTTGGTGGTTAGGTAGAACTTGTTTGTAAAAAATGTAAAGGTCACATCTGATGGTAATGGAGATAATAGTCAAACCCAATTTTTAATACACTTCAATTCAGGTATTATTCATGAGTGCTTCAAATGAATGTTCTTTTGTGAACATGCAAAGGGTGGATGTTAGGAGATATGTGAGACGTTCAATCTATTGTTAGTCTCACTATACATATTTATTTCAATGAATAGTACGGAATCAACAGTTCTAGCTTGTAAATTAGGCAAAGTCCTACACATTAGTAGACAGATGTCAAACACAAGGCCTATGGGCCAAATGAAGCTTCTAGAAGCCGTTTTATATGGGCCCCATTAAAACTGGTTTCTCCCAGAGTAATTGGACTCTTCCAAATCATGAAAATATGAACCTCACAGCTTTGTACATTTTGTATTTTGTCATTTGCAGCAATGAGTTTCTATATGAGAACTGCTTATTTCTGCCCATCATCTGCTTAATGATGTAATTTTCTTCTTAATGATGTCACTTCTGGCCCTCAGCAAGCACTAACTTCAGCCCACTGCATGAATCAAGCTTGATACCCCTTGCTCTACTCTTACTAGATACTAAATTAAAAGTGGGCCAACTATTTTCTGAGTTTAACTTGTTTGGGTTTTTTTTGGGGGGGGGACCAAAACTCTGAAAAGCATCCTATAGCTGGATATAACATATTACTGAAACGAAACCCAACTTGCTGAGATTTACATCCAACCAACCAATTATAGAGTTGCTTTTTAGGGCTAAAATCCTATCCCCACTAACCTCGTATTAAGTTCCATTGAGGCTTACCGGTACTTCTGATTAAACATGCATAGTATTGCACTGTAAGGACCCTACCCTATTGTCTTGACTACTGGCACTCCTGCTACATTTTTCATTTTTAAAAATAATTCTTTGCACTTTCCAATATGGAAATTGTGGGTGCATTACATCTTGAAGGTGCTTTTTTAAAAAGGCATCATCAAATGGTTAATCCACACACATTTCTTCTGCTTGGCCTTTGGTTAGACAACATATGTGACTTATGCAGTCTGCCTAGAAATAATTATTCAGCATATTTTATAAAGGATTTCAAATCTATCAAAAAATCTTTAGAAAGCATCATATTATATTAGAAATAAATTCCTGGAGCTGCAACCCTAACCTTCACTTAGGGCAGCATAAGCCCTAGCACATGTCCCATGCTGGCCTGGAAGTGTCACAAAAGTGCTATGCACTTCTGCATCACTCCTAAGGGAGGGTTAGGCTAGTGCTTGCCTCCCTATATCACCACAGCAATTGGAAAACTATTGTGCCAGTCTAGGTTAGGGTTATACCCTAAAATTAAACTGCTAGTTCTTCATGATAACTGATTTGTAAAGGAATGCTTTTTAAAGACATCAATGTCACAATGAACCATAAGAGGTGAGGTTGGACCCAGCCACTGAGGGATTCTGAACGTGTGCACACACAGCCTGAGTCCAGATGTGAACATCCACCCCAGCCCTGCTAATGTATAGAGGTAAAACATTTCAGATTTAGGTACTTTTTGACACATTACATCATGAAAGTAGTACATTGCTCAGGCTCTTTCATTATTTCATTTTATTAAGCCTTAATTAAATGATTAACTGTTGATTAGAAATGCTGCTACATTGAATACCTCCAAAGCATACAAGAACACAATGAAACTCAGTCAGATTTCCCCTGGCTCATTTTTAAGGAGTATGAATCATTAGATCTCAGTGGAATTAATTTTTCCCATTTCTTCCATTATTTATTAGCCTGAGGGAGCAAGGTCTCAGGACCCAAAAGTAGCTTCAAGTTTTACACCATCTGTGCTGAAGTGAAGCCAATGCAAATTCCACCTTCATCTCTGCACTTTTATGCCTCCTGCAATATTTCATTTCACACTTGTGATCTCTATGTCTTAGAAACAATAAAATATGTACATCTCATCAACTTGGAAGAAGCATTTGTCAAATAACTCAATGCTTAAGTTACTTCATGTGCAAGATCTAAATAAATGGTCAAGAGATGTGTGGACTCCTATGTGGTGACAACAATATAGCTAAATAACTGTATTGCTAAGCTATACTAGAATATATTTATAGTGTAATTTGATCATGAAGCTATGCCTGCTAAGTTACAAAGGGCACAATCCAGAGTTAGGGCAGTGAGGAGTGCCCTAGCTGGACTGCCCCAACTATTCTGAATCCAGAGCAGAAAGTTATGCTGCATCCAGAGAGTCAGAAAACCTGGGCTGCCCTGGGTGATTTGACACCTTCCTCAAATCACACTGAACAAGGAACAGTTGTGGTGCCTATCAGTACAGTCTACAGTGAATACAAGGGGTTTCTTCGAGTAGCCTGCTGTATCCCCAGATTAGTGGGCTGCCGTAGTTGTGCCATATTCTGAAGTTGAAAGGCAGGGGTTGCAGCTAGGGTGGCCAAGAACTTAGATTTTTGTTCAATACTGCCATTCTTATTCAGCCTTATCTTGGCCCTCTCTGGCTCTACTCATTGTTATACCTGCTCCTGAGGTGGTATAACTGAGGAGCTAGAAGAGGGCATTTCTGGCCTGGAAACAGGCTCTAGATACCGAGTAACTGCTCTGCCCCAGGCAATGTTAACAATGCCCTCAACATGCCTCTCCTGTACTGCCTAGGATGTCCCAGCTAAGGCAGCCCAGGTCCACTTGTCTTGGGGCAGCCTATGTTGCCTTAGGTTGCCCCAAGCCTTTTCCAGAATAACTAGGGTGGCCCAAGTTGCAGTTAGGTCAGCCCAGTGATAGATAGGGGAACCCAAGTGCACTTCTGGATTGTGCCCAATGGATTACACCTAAAAAAACCAATGGGATTGGAAAGCCATAACAAAATACTGTTGTAAAAAGTAACATGAGTGATGATAACCTTGCCCACAATCATAAACCTTGCTTTGGAAGTAAGCCACCATTGCAAAGGACAGAAATGGGCTGAGTTGGGTGCATAGCAGGAGTGACATGGAAGTACAGTACACCGAAATCATATACTCTTTCAGCATCAAGAGTTTGCCCAAGACCTGCTGACTATGTTACCATAACACCTCAATTTGGATGCAATGGATAAAACATTTCCACTGAATTCAACTGAGAAACTCAAGGGTGGTGACATCACTAGGAGTATATAAAAAAGAAAGGAACCAAGAGCGCATAAACAATTTAGAGCATAACCTTTCTGCTCCAATGTCTAAAAGTACATGAGTAGGAAATTGAGAACTGAGTACTTTGCACAAACACCCAATAGCCAAACAAAAGCAAAGGGAATGCCATTAAACAAGTGGCTTTTCAGAACTCTTACAGGAGACTTAGTTCTAATGCTCAACTGGATCCTCCAGATCAGGTTGCAAGTGACTCCACAAAGATAAAACAATGGGAACTCAACCAGAGAGAGGGAATCTTTGCTCATTTTTTACTCAATATATAGTTCTTGTGCACTTTCCATCCCTTTTTCTGACTATGGGTGCAATCCTGAGTAACTATGGGGAGTCCTTGCTCCGGTGTAAGAACAATTTGCTCTGGATTGCAATATGAATTTCCCATAGGTTTTCACTAGGTCATGCAGTGGGTACACGTAAGGTCTTTTATGTGCTCCCGTAGTTACTCTGGATTGTAGGGATATTCAAACATCTGTACACTTGAGTACACTTTATCTTATGCCCCCATCTTGTATTCGGGGTGCTATGTAATGGATAAACAATCCTCTTCCCCTCAACAGATGGCAGCAATGTACGCTTTGCAAGGATATAAAGGAAATAACACAGTTTGTTGTAAGGGGACCTCTGTTAGCCATTAATTCCCAAATTTAGGCATGATCCCTGCTGCTACATCTCAGCATGTCCATACTAATGGAAGTCACTACAGCCCTCTTCAGGCATTAAAAAGCTGGATATGTTGTAACCAGTTACAGGTTGAGTGGGTGCATGCTGGCTAGCCATATCCCTTGGTGCCAAAACACACTCTGTAATCATGCCTCTGTTGTCCTCATACTCAACACTTGCCTACAGAGGCAAGTGCTATTCCCAGGGAGATTTTCCTCGTGATTTGGAAAGCTGGCTACTATTGAAATATATTTTAGCTCTTAGTCAAGTATTATATCATTATCATCGGCAATATAGTTTCCTTGCAGTTTTCTAAAATAAATTTGAAAACACAACAACCAGTGTGCATGCCTTTTAAAGCCTCCATGAACCTGCAAAATGGGCTGAAGAACTCTAAAGTGGGCATTGGCATATTCAGCACAGGGCAGCTACTGTCCTCATTCATTCCAGTGCAATATCTTTTCCAGTGGCTATCACAAGTGTCCCCCAGTCACCAAGTTTCTTTCTTAACTTTCTTCTTAAGTCTTTCTTCTTAAGTTCTTTATCAAAATTAACAAGCTCCTTGTTAATTAAAAATGCGTCAGTCTTTTGTGATTTTTTTCTTCATATGCACTCGAATGCAGATTGACACAGACAATGAATAATAAAAACAAAGGAAAATGAAGTATTGCTTCTGCAACTTCTTCCTCAAATATCTTACTGCAGGATTGATACTGTATGTTTAAAAAAGTCACAGTTTAGCAGACAACATTTATGATTTTTTATTTCACAGACTTTACTCAAGACTTCAAGTAAAAATAGTAATTCACTACACAGCAAATCACAGTTCACATATTGTGATCTTTAGGATTTAAATTATATACTTTTTAGATTCTATTAATGCCATATGCAAGAAACATGAAGAAAGAGATAGGCCAGTTGTTGTGTCAGAATTATATCTTTGTCCTAAAATGAGTATCCTTAAAGAGATACTCTGTAATTTTACTCTTTGGTTTGATCTGGATACTATATTTACCATGGGATTACTGTATTCCTTGTCCCAAATGGCTTAGTTATTCTAGTGGATTTCTTAATGTCTTCAAGCTATAATTAATTTATGAAACTGCATATAGTCTTTTATTTGTTCAATACAATATCAGAAAATATAAAGGATAGTCATAATAAGATGTTATCTTTTGCGAGCTGTGGAGTGCAAGGATGCAGGTGGGGTGTAGCCACAACATACCATGGAGATGGAAATGTTAAGGTGGGTCTAGTATCCCAGTGTAATTTAATGAAATAAAGCTGCAATCCTAACCTCCACTTGTGCTCTGCCTGAGCTCCAGCACAAATTCCATGCTGGCCTGGGGCTGTCACAAAAATTATCAATTTAGTTGTAGTTTAGCCCAATATTCACATTGCCAGAGATCAAATTAAACATACATTGATTTATTTAGCAAACCACAAAGAGAGAAGTCAATAAAAGTGGAGGACACTAACACTTAAATCCTATGTACGCCTAGGTTAGTATGCCCCTTTTAATTCAGTGAGGTTTACTTGTGAGTAGACATAAATGGGACTACGTGGTAAGCCAGCTAATCATTCATAGACATCAGTAGTGCCAAGACAATAATCTCTCCCCTGAAGTCTATGCCAATAAAACAGCATAATCCAACCTTAATAAACAAAATACACAAAGCCATTAAAAATAAAAAATAAAAAATCCAGAGTTCTTCTCTACTTGTATATGAACCATCATTGAATGGGATCACCCAAATGACAAGAAAGAAATGTTAACATCAACTCCTAATGAATTTCTATTAGAATTTCAAAGCAGCCTTCTCTCTCTGTGGCTAAAACATACCCATGATTTAGGTGCATTATGGCACTGTAGAGCCATATTTTCACAAGCAATTATATTTCACTATTAATTGTCTCTTACATGGTAACACAAGGTTCAGGATCAGATTTGACTCAATGGATGTCAGGAGGGACTCATATTGTATCTCCCGAACATGACCAGAAGAGTCTTCCAATCACATCCAAGGCTGCCTTCTGACACACAGGAAGGCTGCATGTCTCCCTAGTTCAAGAATGGGGGGTAAATTTTATTTAATTAGATTTATATTCTACTTTACTATAAACTGTGGTCTTTGTCAAATAAGCAAATGGATCAAAATGGCAGAAATTTGGGCTGCAATCCTAAAGACACTTTCCTGGGAGTAATACCCATTAAACACAATCAAGCTTACATTTGAGTAGACATGATTAGGATTATGCTCTTTTATTTTTGTTCTGGTACACGTGTTGGACAGTTTAAACAGAAAGTATTGCAATTCACCAGTATTGCAATTATAAATTTTGTGCTGGATAGGTTGTTATGCACCTACACTATACCATATCCATAACCTTTCTATATCCATGATCTCCAAAATAAATTTGTTAATGTTTATAAGAAAATCATAGCTGCTAAAGCGTAACTCTTTGTGCTGAACAACAGAGATGCAACTTGGGAAGAACACATAACCTTCTGTGTTTCATTACCCAGCTGTACATTTTGATCTTTTAATGAGAAAAACAGAATGTTTTTGGTTTGCAATGTTTCACATGCTTTTATTTTAAACTACAACTTTGTTTATGTTTTGGTACTTAAAACTGAAGACGGATTCCTTTAAATGCCCAGCTCACTTGCCTTCAATTGTGAGCTGCAATATAATCTAACTCAGAAACAAAGGCTGATTCTGACACTGCATCTTCAGATATGCAGGTCCAGAACCATACACAGGGTGAACAGATGACCGGAAATTCCTGGGCAAAACTAGTAATGAGGCCCTGAAACCGAAATTATGTTTTAGAGCCCCTTTGTCAGGAATTTGGGGTCCTTTCCAGCCATTTCCTGGGATTTCAGGCCTTTGAGGCCTGCTGCAGGCCAACTGAGGCAGTGAGGCTGCTGGTTAAAGGAGAAGGGGGGAGGAAGGGAAGGGAATTGTAGTCTTTCCCCTTCCTCACCATGCTAAAGGACCTTTCCAAGCCATCAGTGGAAGAACTACATCTCCAAACATGCATGGTACCAGGCTTTGCAGCCTGTATCCCAGAGGCCTAAACTTCTCCAGCCACTTAATGCTGGGAAAATGCCTGTGGCCAGCAAGAGCTCCCATCACTTGCCAGAGAGGTGGGGGAACTCTACTTGTTGTTTGCAGCAAACAAAAAAAGGAGGGAGCTGAGCTGAGGCTGTTGGAGAGGAGAGGAGAGCAGAGGAAGGAGAGAGCCTTGCAAATGGAGCTGTTCCTTTTCTGAACCTTTGCAGTGAATTTGGCTTGGAAGGAAAGGAGGGGAAAGAATTAATTTTTTAAAAGCAGGGTTGCCAACTGACCAGAGAAACCCCAGCCTCCCCTGCTCCTATGCCTTAGTAGATGGATACACCAATATATACTTTGCACAAAAAGCATGTATTTCACAACAAGGGCTTGAGTTGCTCAGATTAGAGGGCCTTTGATCCAGCTATTCTCAAAGCAGAGGAACAGGGGCTGGGTGTAAAGCCGGCAACCCTTTCATGGTAGGGATGCTGGGGATAACTCCTGGCTCTAAGTTTTAAGCCTCTAAGCCCAGTTGTGTCCACTCAAAAGCATTATAGTCAATGGTACTTACCTTGTGTAAGGAAAATAGGCTAAAAGACCAAGCCTCTGCATGCCTAAGAAAGTCTGGCTACTTGGATCACCTAAACATGTGCCTTTTGGTTTGGGAAACAGGTCTTGCAAAGCGGGTGCTAATAATATGTAATATATTATATGCATCTTCAATTATTTTGAGGCACCAAATACACTTGTAATACTGCAAGTCTCTTTCTTCTTTTCTATTTTTCATTATAACAAAGGACAAGGATTTCTCATGACATCATAAAGAAGAAATACTATTTCTGATGCCATCAGGAATCTTCTGATACATTGTATTATCTTTCCTTGTACCAAAGTACAGGAATTGCTAGTGACAGGATGACAGAAAATGTATGTCAACTGAGACTAAGCTCCACACCATTAGCTCTAATAAAATTTGAAACAGCTAGCAGAAAAGATTAGCAATTTAGGATTTGACATAAAACAGGCTAAAAATCTAGCACAACTTGGATTTGCAAAAATATGCGCTTTATATATAAAATATATAAGCCCTCGTTCAAGGACAGTCTGACTTTTTTTTACCAAGCCCAGTGACTACATTAACACTTTTGTATTACAGAAGATGGACAAAAGGTACTAGAAAAGCTTTTACTTACAGAAATGCAGTGCAGCTCAATCTTTTTTGTTTTTAAGGTGCAGTGATTTCAGCATCTAAAATGTAACTTCAGGCACTCTGAAAAGAAACAGGTTAAAATCTCTTTCAGTTATAATTGGTATTTCAGATTTAATTAAAAATTAAACTTTCATAATGTTTCACCATCCAAAGCAATGCATTATCAGTCAAGCATGGCTTTTTTTTAGTTAGAAAAGCTCTTTTCAGAGTAGTTTGTAATGAAGAAAGGAAATAAAGAAGGCAATTCAGAATAGAAAAATATGGCTCTGCATTAAAGGATTGCAAACAGCATGGAGAGATAAAAATCTCCTTCACCTCTATAATAAAGATTAACTTATTAAAAGAATCATGCACAACAAATAAAAAAAGACAAAATTACATACATGATTCTGGGAAATTTATGATGTTGTTGTTATTATGTCATATTTCACAGCGGCCAGATGTTAGACTGGAATTGGCGCTATTATGATTCAGTTCCTATCCAAGGAACTAGGAATCACAAAGGTATCGTCTCAATATGTGTGAAGTTCCAAGGAACATAGCTTTTGTAACTGGGCAGTTGTGATTTTCTAGAGGCTATTAACTTTAAATGTTTCTAGAGGTTTGCCCGAGTTACTCCAAGAGGGCCTATTATTATTGGAATCACAGTGGCCTTCTTTTTCCAGATTCTTTGAATTTATACTTGTAAGTATTTATGTTGTTTGATTTTCTCATGTTCTTACTCTCATAGCCAACAATCTTCAAATATCAATAATCCAGACTTTAAAAAATATATTGTTTTGTTATTGTTATCAAATGCTTGCCACCCCATCTATGGACATTTATGACAAACATGTAATGAATGACAAGTTGACAACTTGTTGCATCAAGCAACATGCAACAAAATTTTAAGTTTGTTGACAGTGATGGTAGCCAGTAGATGCCAAGCACAGCCACATTTTTTACATAGTTTTTTACAAAATATTTTACCTTCAAGTGCTATATAGAAAACAAAACAAAAAAACATGGGTTGCCTGTTCAAGATAACTGGTTGGAGATATAATAACTACTGCTATAACCTTAGTTAACCCTCTCCCACCCACAGTTAGTGTGTGTTTTAATAAACAACTGAGATGGTATTATAAAATTCATCATCTTATTATGCTATAAATATTAAAACCCTTAGGATCTATGGTTTTGTACAAAACAAAAATCTTCAGTTCCCAAATGTTATGGAGAAAATTTTGCATGCAATCATGTATTTAAGTCCCACTGATTTCAGTGATGTGCCAAATTGCGTGGCTGTGCAGTAGCATGCACAGAAGTTGATTTTATATCCTGATTTCTAGCATCCAAAACCTGCCCTTTGTTGAGGCTCTTCTAAAGGCAACTAACATCATGTGGGAAAAATCCTTTCCTTTTTATGTTTTGCTCTATATTTGTGATTTTAAATATAATGAATACTAGTTAAGAAGCTTTGGCAAATGCTGAACCGTCTATCATACTTTGCCAGAGATAATACAGGTAAATGAGCCACTGATTTCATGATCTGTACTTAAAGGTCCATCAAGTCATAGCCCCTTATAAGCAAATAGATAATTAGAAATTTTACTAAAAGTGCAGGTCAAGCACTGGAAAATATTATATAGAGGCTAATTTCATAACAAACATTTAGAATACATAATTGGTAGAGGTGTTTTTTCAGATGAATAACACAGGATTTCTGTCTTGCTGAATTCAATGGGCTTTCTACTGACTTAACAAGGAACAAGATTTTCAAACACTTCTAATGATCGGAAAACCGCAAAAGTTTTTTTTAACCCTGTCAGTATTATATAATACAATGTATGAATTATAGATCTGAGCTTTAAGTCCTACATAAATACTTTTTAGAAAATCATCTGCCTAGCCTGAAAATTATGATTACCAAAAATCACTCAGCAGCCTTTGCACCCTATTCTAAACAGGAACCTCTGAAACAGGGGCATTTTACATGATATTCCAAATAGCAAAAAGCGAGTTGCAGTAGGAAGTGGGCAGCTGTAGGATTTTGTCCCTGGCACAAGTTTGCATTTCTTGTGAAGTCAGTAAATTATTATTCTCACAGAGCAATCCTATCTTGCACTGCAAGGGGGAGGCTGGAGTGCCTGTGCTGTATCCATCACAAATTTAGAGACAGCTACTGCACTACCACTGGCAAGGAGAGGCTCATCCCCTTCCCCACAGTCAAGCAGTAGCAAACACTATGGGTCTACTCAGTCTTAGGCCACCTCTGGAGGTGGCCTAAGTTTGAGCAGACAGGAGCAGCAAGACTGCTCCTGGCTGCCTGGGAAGTATAGTCAGAATACAACATAAGCATTACATCCTCACTCCAATCTCTGGAAATTGTAATGTGAGATGTGTAAGACCTCTGCATTTCCAAAGTGTTTTCTGAAATACAGTATTTCATTGTTCTGTGGTCTGATACACTCTCCATTATCAAATATGATCTTTCATAAGTTTTTCTGCTTTATTTTTTTATCCCAAACATATTTACTGTTCATACATTTTAAAAAATTGTTTTGAGCAGTGCAAAATAAAAAAAGTTGTACTGCATAATTAGTTTAAAGCTGCAGTGCCAAAAACATGAAAAATGAAAAAAGAGACTGACAATGTATAGAACTGGTGGACAAGAATGTCTATTAGAATGTCCAGAATTTCAACAGTCAAATTAATCCAATGTTTTTCAATATATTACCATATTTACTCAAATCTAATGCAACATTGAATCTGTCAGGCCTGTAAAGGTTGCCAGCCGTGTAAATTGGTATATCAGAAGCTGTGTGTGTCATGTGCTACCAGAATCATGTAATTAGCAGGCCGTTCCATGGGAAAAGAATGCTGTGGGATAATCCTAAGGTGTCAGCATTTGATTTTCTGATGGACATTATATATATTCCTGCGGTGGCTTGGGGGTTGCTGGAAGAAGAGCTGGGAGAGATTCTGTTGGACTTAGCAGTGATTTGTGAACTGGAACCTGAACTGGACTTTGTACACTGATTTGGACTCTATGCTACTCTGATCTGTGTATGACCTATGGACTGTTTGAACTATGATATTGCTTTATCCTTTTGTTATACTGGAATACAACACTGTGTTCAATGCTCTGTGTTTGGCTCAGTCTTTCTGCGCCAAGCTATGTACCAGGCTCTTGCTAACTTTCAGCTTTTACTGGTTGTTCTGGCACACTCTGCTATCTGGGGAAGGCTCTGTCCCGACTCAGAATCAACAGAATCTAATGTGCTTCCCTATTTTAAAAGACTTGTGATTTAAAAAAATGTTTACTGGTGATTGTAATGCGCAGCTGCAACGCCGGTGTAAAATTTAATTTTACTGCATACAACAATTAGTAATTTGATAATAATAATAATACAACAGTGGGTTAATGTTATGATTTTACCTAGTGCATGATTTTACCTATGATTTTACCTAATTGCACAACTTTATACAACAATGGGTTTATGTCACCTTTTTATTATAACATAGTAAAACTGTTTAAATAAATACTGATCTATACGTATAATCAAAATACCATATTTACTCAAATTCAATGCGTCATCGAATCTAATGCACACCCCAGTTTTGGAGACTAAACTTGGCTGAAAAAGGGGAGCATTCAATTTGAGTAAATATGGTATTTTTTCATAAACTTTTCAGAAGCCAAGCTGCTGAAGCACAGTTAACAGGTGGTTTCTTAGTTTCATAGCTGTGAAGAAAACCTGGACTGGGATTCTGAAATATGCTCAGAATCATTTTTATGGCTGCTTCTGAGGTGGGCCTGAGCCTTCTTCACAGTACCTCTTGACACTTTACTTGTACAGAGGGTGATGATGATAATCAAGCTGGCTGCAGGGAAAAAACTAAAATATTTCAAATTCCAACTGTTTTCTTGCACAAGCTGTCCCTAGATCCTGTTTATGTTCCTAAAGAACAAGAACACTTGACAGCATGCAGCTTTTGAGAGGCATTGCCCAAATAATTCTTCTGCTAAAGATATAATTCTCTACTGTGGCATATCTGAAGATGACATTTTGAAAGTCTTGAATACAGCTTGCAAGCTTAGCAAATGCTCTTCATGTCATCACAGCATATAAGGCTCTTCTGTTTCTCTCCAAGATTCATAATGCCATGATCTTTACAACCCTCACTGCTCATACTGAATGATATTGTCTCCCATGACTCAAATGACTTTCAATGCACATAATAATACCAGTTAATAAGTAGGTGCCATCATAAAATCACAGCAGCACCTTTACCTTTACTCTGACATAACACCGACTCAAATAAATATTTCAGTGTGATCAGCATTGTACGGCAGTGAGACAATGCGTAGATAAAAATATGTGCTGGAATAAACCATTTGGATTTTAGAAAGGTCTTTCACACCACTTCAGTAAATGCAGTGCAGAAAAATGGCATAGATAATAAAATAATAATAATAAACAAAATCTGTCTGACAGATATAAATTGTGATACAATGCAGGAAAAAAATCTAATTGGGAATCATTGAAATGTGTGCACAGATAATACATACACTAAAAGAAGGACTTCATTACTACTGTTGAAAATTGGTACATTAATCAAGTGGAGGAATAGTATAAAACTGTGATACTCAAACTGAGGGATCATGACTCCCCAGCCTGAGAGCCCTAGACTCTGCACCCTTCTGGATGGGAGCAGGGGGAAGGCAGTGGCACAATTCTTAATATTTCATAGCTGTGGGTACTTTTTGGGCTATTCTTGGGGCTATTCTTGAGGGGCTATTCTTGATCAAGCTAATAAGGGCTATTCTTGATCAATCCTTACGGGGTCCAGAAGGTCTTACCAGAATCTGCAGAGTTTCCTGTGTCTTGCAAACAGTTCAAAATGCAACTGAGACCCGGATTGTGAATCCAGAAATATGTTGTGATCATGTTTTGAAAAGTTTCCACCTCCACCCCTACCTACAAGCTGGCACAAACTCCTTGTGAAAACCGCCGGTTTAAGACAAAAAAGAACAACCAAAGGCCTAAAATTAGGAAAATAAAATATTGCAGAGGAGAATATAAATTAAGAAAGGCTAAAATTAGAAAAAAATATAGAAACTGAATGCCATTACAAGCAAGTTGACTGCACCTAAAATTAAAAACAAGTTTAGATGAGTCTGAGAACCTGATTCTGAATGGTACCTGTAAGTTCTTGAACAATGTCTGCCCATCATCTATAACATGCTAGTTATACATGCTACAGTTATACCATAAGATACTATGAAATGGTAAACTGTCATCTTTTCTTAATATTAAGGAACTTGATGATCTTTTTTAACTGGCTAGTAGTGTTATATGTTTCAATCAAAATTAAGGATATTTGATCCTGATCCAGGACAACCTAGGCAACTAAATGTGACCTAGGCCCATATCCTAAAGTCAAATTAAGCCCTTTGCTCCAGAGCAGTTAAGGTGACTTTCCATAAGATAACACCAGAGGGTAACATAACTGCATGGACCCGTAACTGCTCTGGATTCTGCCCTTAGTCTAAGCTTTTGAGAGGAAGGGTTCAGTATAAATATATGCATAATAAATACTGGGTTGGTTCAGACAAAATTTACTCTTTCTGACCACAAATTTAATGACATGGAAGCACTTGAAACATTAACCTTATGTCACTTTCCCCCTAACCAAATGACCAATAGTTTGAAACACGCCCCTACATGCATTGTAAACTCACTTTAAAAGAAATCACCAACCTGAATATAAGGAAAACAAGGAAAAACGTTCATACGCTATGAGCATGGGGCAGCCCAATCCTGAACTGTCCACAGTGGCTAAATGGCTGCCACAGGATCCCTTCCTTGGGGGGAAGGGACTTTCAACCCCTTCCCTCATATAAACAAGCAGCCCTACATTTGGCCTTGATTATGGCTGTCCCCTTGATTAGGGAGAAAGATAGCATAGAAATATATTAATAAATAATATAGTTGTTCTGACATTTAGCGCAGAGGCAGTAAAGTGTCCAGCTCATAGAAAATTTCTCCCTAGGCCCTAAATTCATGATGGTAGAGAATATTTCTCTTTCCTTCCTAGTATAACTTTGCCTCAGGCAGCAACAGTGTTTCTCAGTAGAACCAATCAGTATTAAATCATATACAGTGGAGAGGACTAGAGAGGAAATCTCCCTTCTAAATGTTGCCAGGATTTATCCATTCTAGATTCCCGTCACTGCTGTACATTATGTAATCTGCCAAATGCAAGGTGTAGATTTTTATTAACTCAAATAAACTCAAATAAACTCAACTGTTTAAATAAACTCAACTTTATTAACTCAACTGTTAAGCCGAAAAATCACGATGTAGACCAAATCATTACCATCATCATAGCATTATTTCCAACTAGGTAAGTTCCACTTGTTTGGCTAGACATAACCATGGACATGATTGAGATATACTTCAACTGATGCGTAGCTCCATATGTCACTGAAGGCCTTTTATACCTATTGCCAGATACCTATTTATTTACTTGCATTTATATGATTTCGAACTGCTAGGCTGGCAGGAGCTGGGCAAGAGTTGGAAGCTCACTTTACCTTGGGTCTTGAATTTGGGTCTTGAATTTGGGTCTTGAACTGCTGACCTGCCAACATTTGGGTCAACAAACACAGCATCCTAACCACTGAGCCACTGCAGCCCCCCTTATGATGAAAACCAAATATGGTCAGTAAAAGAATTTGCTATCTCAGAGGAAAAAAAGTAGGATGAATGATCAATTCCCACAATAATGTCCATTTTTGTGAGCATCGGTTTAGGAAGTTGTTTAAGATTAATCCTAGAATTTGTGTTTTTTGAAAAGTTGGCCAATTTAGTACACAATCCTAACTTTCCAGCACTGCCTTACTCTCTGAAGTAAGGGATCACTTACTTTGAAGAGGCCTCAATGACTGCAGGTTGCAACATGTGCCCCATTGGCACAGCTATGCCAGTGCTCGAAATTTGGTTAGGATAGTGCCCTTAGGGCGCAATCCAGAGTAACTACGGGGAGTCTTTGCTCCGATGTAAGAACAATTTGCTCTGGATTGCAATATGAATTTCCCATAGGTTTTCTCTAGGTTGTGCCATAACTGCGATGACATAAAAGTCTCTTATGTGCTCCCGTAGTTACTCTGGATTGTAGGGCTAGTAACTCAAGCCATTCTTTTTGGAAGCAGAAAGGCCATTATTCTGCTGTAAATCTACTAAGGTATCTGATAGGCCAGATTGCCAAACTGTAACATTAAACACAAAATGAAGAGTACCTTGCAAATAAACTGAAATCTCGTAGTCAATCTCATAGTCAAATCCCTATGCATGGATAGTGTCTTGACAAGTACAACCATCCCCATCCCATCATATTTCCAGATTCCCCAAATGTGTTCACAGTATCAGTCCCATTCAGGTCAACCCAAACAATTCAGTGTAATTCTGGCTTTAACTGAAAAAATCTGGATGGGATTTCAGTAGCCTTTTTCATAAATCACAGATCCTTTAACAACCTGGGTGTGTGTGTTTTTATGTATGACTTTCACAATGCCCTGTTATCTTTATTGATGTTTAAGAAGGTAAGATGAGGTTTGTTGATTAAACAAAGTCTCCATTAGGTTTCCATTATTCTCCATTAGGTAAACAGTTGTTTACCTGCGGCTCCTGGGATTCACAGGTATTCAACCTGTGAAAGGATCTTTAGATATTTAAATACTGATGACAGAGTGCCTTAGTTGTCTCCACAATGGCTGACTATATCAAATCCAATACAAGGTTTGAAATTAACTCATCTTACTGCAGCCTCTCATAATTGGAAGCATTCTTTTCGAAACACAGCAAGGCCTTTTAGCCCCTGACCCTCACAGGGACAAATTTAGATCTTGGTCTCTAAAATACTGTATTTAAGAATGCTCCTTTCATTGATGAACTCCAGGAAGAAAGTTATTTCTTTTTGCTCTAAACCACATGCAGCCCAGAAGGAGGAAGTCCCACACAGTAAATGTATACAGAACAGTTTCCTACCTCTGTATGCTATTGAAAATCCTACTGTGTTAAATAGGGTTCTTCTAAGGCCACTAAAACATATTAGCCTATTAAACTCGGTGTTTCTTTATTGTTCTCCAAATGCTAATGAAATGTTCTAGTGTAGTGTTTATACTACAGTACTTCAGAAAAGCAATATGCTAAAAATGTTTCTCTTAAAGTGACAGCACTCTGAAAAATGTGCTCCACGGTTATCAGACAAGCAATTTGGTATTTGGCTCCTAAACCTCCAAATTTTCAGCTGAGAATTCACTGCAAGCCCTATGAATTGGAACCAAGTCATGTATTTGTTTGTACAATCCCTAATGCAGTACTGCCAGTAAGATTGTGACAATGTTGGAAAGAAATATGGTAGAGTCAAATATTCAAAACATTTAAAATATTGTACAGTCTTAAGCAATCATAAGCATGTCTACTCAGAAGAATGTCCCATTGTGTTCAATAGTACTTCCTCCCAGGAAAGTGTGGTTAGGATTGCAGTCTTAAGTATTAAAAATAAACAGAAAGTGTTTTAATTTAACTTCTTATGTCTATGGCTGTGGGTGACACAAATGGTTAAGTCACTGTGCCTGTTAACCAGCAGGCCAGGGTTTGAGACCCGGGTCGGTACCCACAAGACAGGATGAGCTCCTGTCCTCCGCCCAGTTCTGCGACACAGCTGGAACCAATCGTATTGGCTCTGCTTTTCCATTGGACTATTTCAGTGGTATGGAGAGGGGGGATTTGCTGCTTGGATAACAGCCTGTCCTCCATATCAATCTAACCTAGGCCTTCGTGCTTCACATACAGCGTAGGCAGCGCCGAGCACGATACCCTAGTCTCTCAAGACTGATGGATGCCTCTTTTTTATGACTTGCTTAATAAAATGTAGAATGAGTATGAAAGTTAAACAGTATGAAGCAAAGTATCAGTCTGCAAAATAATTTTACACTCCAAAATGAAAATCGATAAATATTGGAAAGCCAGTAATAGTTATGAAATTGTGGGGCACAAGAAAGGGAAAAATAGATCGGAGACTTTTTACTTCTCTAATGTTCAAAAACGTGAAAAGAATGTTATTTTCCTTGAAATTCCTGATACCTCCCTTGCATTTTCTGCTTTTTTTCTAGATATACCCTTTTGGAGCTTATTACTCTTTTTACTTGAGTGTTCCACACACACCAGTTGTGCCATTAAAAATGCACTTGATATTTTGGGCAACAGCCCTGGGATTGTGATAAATACTACTTTTTTAAAAAAGGCTTTTAAAAAGTTGATCTATATGTCTAAGCTGAAGTACCTCCAAGAATACTCCCATGAAACAGGTTTCAAAGGTTATGCATAATTTTCACAAAAAACTGCAGAAAGCTTACTATTACTGATGTAATTGTTCCATTTCTGACCCAACATGGGTTGGGATCAATAAATTTAGATATTTAAATGGGGAGAAAGAAAGCCTGTTCACAATTCACAATCACATTCACCACCCAATGACAGCAAAGTGACAGAGGTCATTCATACACATTGAAACTCATACACATTTGAAGGAATTTCTGGATTAGTCCATTTCAGTCCTAAAAGAAACTTTAAATGCCATTAAAGTAAGCAAATGGTATTTGCTAAAATGGAGTTGACTTTTGATGCTTTGTTGTGTGCTTAGATACATGGATATGAACTTATCTTTCACGTACCTATTCTTTAAAGATGCCAAGAACAGTTCATAACTGCTGTAACTATGGGGTTATGCAAATTACTAGCAGAAAGAACTATTCAAAAACTGCCCACAAAATTCACAATAGAATGTATTCAAATTTATTGCAGAAATGAAGGATCATGCATCAGAAAGCTAATCAGAAACTTTTTGAGGTGCTTCTTGAAAAACCATCAAGTTACCTATAAGGGGGAAAAAATTTAGATGTAGACAATGAGTAGTTCTGCAATACCACATCATTTTTTTCCCGAAAGCCAAGATTTGTATACAGGCAACATTGATCATTTTGCAACTGCTTAAAGTAATTATGCAAAAAATGCAAAACTTCTGAGATTAAAGGGTGCAATCCTACGAATGTCTACTCAGAAATAAGTCCTACTGTGTTCTGTGGGACTTACTCTGAGGAAATTGTGTATAGGATTGCAGCCAAAGTCTTTCTCCTTCATTGCATGGGACCAAACGAAACAAAGAGATTAACAGCCAAATCCAGAGCAACTCATCTGTCCATGCAAGAGCTTTTGGGTTGCCATATCTATCACTAGGGTGGAGCAACTGCAAGATGCTCCACCCCAGTTACTCTGAAAAAGGCTTGGGGCAGAGTAAGGCAATACTGGTAGCTCAAGAGAGGTGTACCTGTTCTGCCCTCGCTGCTCTGCCCTAGGCAGTTCAGGAGAGGCGTGTTGAGGGCATGTTTAGCATTCCCTTGAGCAGAGCAGTTACCCTGTATCCAGAGCCTGTTTCCTAGCAGAAATGCCCTCTTCCAGCTCCTCAGAGTTATACCACCCCAGGAGCAGGTATAGTAATGAGCAGACCCAAAGGGGTCCATGATAAGGCTGAATAAGAATGGCACTGTTGACCAAAAATCTGAGTTATTGGCGAGCCTAGCTGCAACCCCTGCCTCTCAACCTCAGGATATGGAACAACTACAGCTGCCCACTAACTTGTGGATACTCCAAGAAGCCCCCTGTATTCACTGTAGAATGTACTGAGATCTCATCAGGGACTTCTTATAAGGCAGGTACCCAGTGGCATCACCAGACTGGTACAGCTGGTGCAGGCCACACTGGGTGACATGCTCCATAGGGGTGATGCACCGGAGGAGTATGACAGTCCTCTCCGCCACTCCGCCTCGGAGCTGGACCAAATAGCCAGCTGAGGTACACATGCACAGTGCGACTTTGTGCAGCCACTGGGCCTTGTTCTGAAGGCGGAGCAGCAGCCCCTGGCTCTGCCTTCGGAGCAAGGCCCAATGGCTGCGCAGAAATGCACTGTGCATGTCCAAAGGCTTGGACATGAGCAGTGCATGCCTCTGCGCAGCCATTGGGCCTTGCTCGGGAGGTGGAGCAGCAGCTCCTGGAAGCTTCCTTCCTCTAAGGAAGTCTTCTCTGAAGCCGTTCAGAAAAGTAATGCACAGGTGTTGAGTTGGTGCATGTGCAGTACTCTTTCTGAAGCCAGCTGGCTTAAGAAATGGCTGTCCAGGTGCCAACTTAGACAACTGCGCAGTCCCGGAAGGGGGGTGCGCATGTCCCAGGGGTGACATGCAGACTCCCGCACCAGGTGATGCCGAGCGTCGCATCACCACTGCAGGCACCACAGCTGTTCCTTGTTCAGTGTGATCTAAGGGGTAAGCTCTCAGGAGCAAGGCCTCCCCAGTTGTCACTTACTTAGCATGCTCTGGAGCAGCTAGTGGCAGCCCAGGCTTCCTGACTCTCTGAATGCAGCATAACTTTCTGCTCTGGAAAGTTAGTAGTTAGGAGAGAGCAGTTGGGGCAGAGCAGGCTGAACTAGCTCTGGATTTGCCCCTATGTTATAACAAGATAAAAGCCTCAGCAGCCATGATTTTAGGTCTAAACAATAAGTGAAATTCGGTGTTGTTTTTGTTAAATGAGTTTGCCTTCAGAGCCTAAGGTCATCTGAAGGGGCCCTACTGACTGTGCCGCCACTAAGAGATGTGAGAGGTGTGGCAGCCAGAGATAGGGCCTTTTCAGTGGTGGCACCCCGGCTTTGGAACTCCCTCCCCTTAGAACTGAGGAGAGCTCCCTCTATACAGAGCTTCAGGCGGAGCCTTAAGACCTTTTATTTTAAAAAAGCATTTTAAATGGGGCATAGGTTGGGGGGCAGTTTTATTGTTTTATTTTTACTGTTTTTAACGATGTTTTTAGTCTGTTTTAATTGTTCTTAGCTTTTTAAATTTAATTGTATTTTAATTTTTTTAACTATGTTTTAATCTATATTTATAATTCGATTTTAATGGTGTTTTATCCGGTTTGTTGTTAGCCGCCTTGGTCTCCCTCTTGTAGGAGAGGAAAGGCGGGATATAAATAAATAAAATAAATAAATAAAATAAATTAAACTTATCAGGGTTTTTTTAAACAAAAAGGAGATATGGAAGACTGATGAGAAGCAAAATAAAAAGTGCTGGATGACAACCTACTACTTAAACTCTTAACCCATCAGTTTGCCTGCTGAAAATTCTTCAGCTGCTTTCTCCCTCTTTCTGCCTTTTACCCTGCAAGGACAGAAACGGGGAAGGTTGTATACAGAACTTTCAGTAGATTAACCCTACAATCCAGAGTAACTACAGGAGCACTAAGAGACATTACATGTACCCGTAGTTACTGCACTACCTAGTGAAAACTTATGGGAAATTCATATTGCAATCCAGAGCAAATTGTTCTTACACCGGAGCAAAGACTCCACGTAGTTACTCTGGATTGCGCCCTAAGGCTACAATCTAGAGTAACTTTAGAATCTTTTACAATGATGTAGTTATGGTGCCACCTATGGGAAACCTATGGGAAATGCATACTGCAATCCAGAGTAAGTACCTCTTATATCTTCCCGTAGTTACTCTGAATTGTAGGGTAAGTGCAAAAAAAGAAAAAGAAAAGAGAATGGTGGAGCAGTTCAATCTCTCCTTTCCATGTTTTTCTTTTAAAGAGGAAAAAAGTCACAACATATTTATGTGGTCCTAAATAGTACAAAATGAAAAATTGCTATTTATCATTTTCTTGGTAATCCTATCAATATTATACCATTAACTCAAACACAAAGATTGCTTTTGATCAATTAAATTATATATTTAAAAATCAGATTTATTGTATTCCATCCTTTCCTTTCCTTTTTTTGACAAAGCTGACTATCACCAATACTATTTTAAAACCATGAACATTAAATTAATTACCATATTCCAAAATATTGCTGTACCCCTGTATCCACATGGTGGTCCATTCTGGAACCCTCTACGGTTAAGTCAAACTACAGATGCAGACAAATGCCAAACACCACACTCTGGAGTGGAGTAGAGCAGTTACCCTCGCCTCTGAAAGGTTTTCTGAACACAGAAGAAGCTGATGATGGCTGCAATCCAGAGCAAATTCAGCCTGCTCTGACCTAACTGCACTCTCCTAACTATTCTGTATCCAGAGCAGAAAGTTATGCTGAATCCAGAGAGTCAGGAAGCCTGGGCTGCCCTAACTGCTCCAGAGCATGCTAAGTAATTGACACAAGGGGAAGACTTGCTCCTGAGGAGACACCCCTCAGATCACACTGAACAAGGAACAGCTGTGGTGCCTACACTGGTGACATGACTCTGCACATCACCTGGTGCGGAAGTCTGTGCGTCATCCCTGGGATGCGCGCCCCCCTCCACCTGGACTGCACAGTCACCAAAGTTGGCGCCTGCACAGTTGTTTCTGAAGCCAACTGGCTTCAGAAAGAGTACTGCGCAGGCACCATCTCTGACACCTGCGCAGTACTTTTCTGAAGCCTTTTGGCTTCAGGGAAGACTGTGCAGGCGTCAGAGTTGGTGCCTGTGCAGTACTCTTTCTGAAGCCATTCGGCTGCCGCTCCGCCTCCTGAGTGAGGCCGAATGGCTGTGCAGAGGCGCGGACTTTCTCTGCTCTAAGGAAGTCTCCTCTGAAGCTGTTCGGCATGCTCAGTGTGTTTCTGCGCAGTGCATCTCAGATGGCCGTTCAGGCCAGCTCCTCAGACAAGTGGCAGCTTCTGGCTGATTCTCCGCCTTGGAGCAGGCCTGAATGGGGGTGCTGGCGCCCGGGGCCTGCCAAAGGACAGTCAAACTCCTCCGGCACATCACCCCATACGGAGCGCATCCCCAATGCAGCCCACACCAGCCGCACCAGTCTGGTGACTCCACTGGGTGCCTGCCTTATAAGGAGTCCCTGATGAGATGCCAGTACATTCTACAGTGAATACAAGGGGCTTCTTGGAGTGGTCTGCTGTATCCTGAGGTTTGTGGGCAGCCATAGTTTGTTCCATATGCTGAGGTTGAGAGGAAGGTGTTGCAGCTAGGCTGGCCAAGAACTCAGATTTTTGGTCAGCACTGCCATTCTTACTCGGGCCTTATCATGGACCCCTATGGGTCTACTCATTACTATACCTGCTCCTGAGGTGGTATAATTCTGAGGGCTGGAAGAGGGCATTTCTGCCTTGGAAACAGGCTCTGGATACAGAGTAACTGCTCTGCCCTAGGCAATGCTAAACACGCCCTCAACTTGCCTCTCCTGAGCTGCTTAGGCTGCCCCAGTTAGGGCAGAGCAGGTCCACCTCTCTTAGGGCACCCTATCTTGCCTTGCTCTGCCCTAAGCCTCCTTCAGAGTAACTGGGCTGGAGCATCTTGCAGTTGCTCCAACCTAGTGTTAGATAGGGCAACCTAAGGGCTCTTATGTGGACAGATTAGTTGCTCTGGATTGGGCTGGATGTCCATTCACAGCCTATCCCTACAATCCAGAGTAACTATGGGAGCACATAAGAGACATTACTGTACCCGTAGTTAATGCACCACCTAGTGAAAAGCAATGGGAAATTCATACTGCAATCCAGAGCAAATTGTTCTTATACCGGAGCAAGGACTCCCCATAGTTACTCTGGATTGTGCCCTCTGCTAGGTTCAGACTGAAGGGAAAAAGTCTGATTTTCTCCCTTAATGCCTTATAAAGGAGCATTTCAGCTTGGGAGAGATCACAGATGGATGTCCACAGCATCTGCTAGGCTCAGAGGACCCTCTGGAGGCAAGGGGAGCAGAGTTCCCTTCACCTCCAAATGTGGTGCATGTGAATGGACCCTGCAGACCTGATCCATGGATAACTGAATCAATAGATACAGGATCCGCAGATTGAGGGTGCCCCAGTATATGCTTATCATTACAGACTTTCTATCTTACGTCACAGAAAATGGCTTACAGTATTTTAAAAATCAAATCCAAAATGTAACAATATGAACAGAACGAACAGCTCTTAATAATGAACACTAAGGTAAGCTAAAATAGCAGATTTCTCTTCATGTCTACTCAGAAGTAAGTTCCATTGAGTTCAATGGGGTTTACTTCCAGGAAAGTGCTCTTAGGATTGCAGCCTAAAACTTATTAAACTTTGCTGATATAAAACTTTGCTGCACCTTTAACGGTTCAAGAATACATCACTCCTGGGAGGCTTTTTTCAGTATTTGGGGCCCACAGTGAAAAGAAACTTGGTCAAGGGTATCCATCTTCTGTACTTTTGCACTGTAACTGGAGTATTCTGTCCAGTTCTGGTTGTCATATTGCTTAATGGATATAATGGAAATGGATAAGATGCAGAAGAGAATGACCAAAATTATTACAGGGTTGGGGAACCTAGGAAAAGCCTCCACAGGATCAGGCCAAGGACCCATCAAGTCCAGCTTCCTGTATCACAC
Source organism: Cryptoblepharus egeriae (assembly GCA_030015325.1). Classification (NCBI taxonomy): domain Eukaryota; kingdom Metazoa; phylum Chordata; class Lepidosauria; order Squamata; family Scincidae; genus Cryptoblepharus; species Cryptoblepharus egeriae. The sequence continues at coordinate 73,706,666 of JAREYC010000005.1, forward strand.
AGCAGCCTACTGTGTGTAAGCCTACATGCCTTAGGGAGCATATCCAGGTGCCCTCCCCTGCATCCGGCATTTTGAGGTTGTCCTGATCTACACACACCTTTCATGGTTTCCCTTTTGAGGAAAGCTTACAGTTGTCTAGTCTAGAAAAGAGATGCCTGGCAGAGGACATAAAAATTATGCAAGGGATGGATAGAGTGGATAGATGCTCTTTTCCCTCTCTCACAACACCAGAACCAGGGAACATCCACTGAAATTGAGTGTTGGAAGAGTTAGGACAGACAAAATTAAATACCATATTAACTTGAATCTAACGCTCACCTTTTCTAGCCAAATTCAGTCTCCAAAATTGGAGTGCGCATAAGATTCAATGGCACGAGTCAAGTAAATATAGTATTTTGATTATAAGTATAGGTTACTGTTTAGTTTAACAGTGTACTATAGTGTAACAATATATGTCACCTTTTTCCAAAACATGTCCTCTTTATTAGCTTCCTCTCATGGAAACTTACTTATATGTCCTCTGTTGCCCTGTTAGTAGGCAGCTAATTTTGGGGATGGGAGGGATAATTATTTGTATTAAATTATACACAGTTTTAAATTTAATAAGAAATACTAAATGTTTAAATTAACCACATAACACACATGACAGTTGCAGATTTTGTTTTGTCATGTCCCATATTTTCTTGTATGTCCTACATTTTGGTATACCTTGTCATCATTTGCAGTTATGCTATCTAGTCACCCAAAAGGAAGGACACCAGGATGCAGGTCTCTTTTTTGTCTTGTGTCCTAAAGCATTTGGTGGACCTCTATGATATAAAAAGCTGGTCTAGATGGGCTTCCAGCAAGTCCCTTTTTATGTTCTTATGGAACTGATTGTGTAGGCAGGCTCTTGCAGCTGCAAAGCCAAATAAAGGAATAAATATTTCTTTATTTAAAAAAAATTATGAATGGGTTAAAAATTGTATACCCATTGCAATACAAAGCCATATTTTGGTGTTGCTTGTGTGATTAATTTAACTGACTGAAGAAAAACTCCATAGATGCCTGATTTGCCAGATTCAGTGCAGAAAATGAAACCATAAAAGCAGAAAACAGCAGGGAGGCAGTAGTGCAGCAGCATGAGACAGCACAGTACAATTACACACAGAATAGGGGATTGGGAAAACTACATGCCAAAAGGTGCTTCCTGCTAAACTCCCTCTGAATCTTAACTTCAGAGCTAACAACCACTAGCTCATACACTCCCATTCCAACAAGTGTAAGATTACTAGCAGTGCAATACTAGCTGTGCAATACTAGCTATTTGTGTGTAGTCAGAAGTACAGTAAGCAGGCCTCCGTCAGTCTTGGAAGACTATGGTATCGTGCTCGGCGCTGCATATGCTGCATACGCTGCATGCGAAGCACGAAAGCCTGGGCTGGATTGTTATGGAGGATAGGCTGTTACCCAAGCAGCAAATCCCCCCTCTCCACACCACTGAATTAGTCCAATGGAAAGGCAGAGGAGTACAGTGGCGCCTCACGTACATATTTAATTCGTTCCAGAGGCACGTTTGTTACATGAAACATTCTTTAAGTGAAGTGGATTTTCCCATAGGAAATAATGGAAACTCAGATGATTGGTTCCAGAAACCAAAAAATATTCATATAAAAATATTAACTGGATGTAAAAATGATGACAAAACACTGGAATTGAATTCAAAACATGCATTCAATATGCATGATCCTATGAGGTATACTTAGGATGCAATCCTAAAGACACTTTCCTGGGAGTAAGCCCCATTTAACACAATGGGGCTTACTTCTGGGTAGTCATGGTTAGGAGGCTGCAATCAAAAACTGTTCTGCAGTCCAAGACACTTTCCAAGTGTCTCCCCACTTTCTCCTTCTCTTCATCCTGAGCCTCTCTCCCCTGCTCCCTTCTGGCTAGCCCTGAGCTGCTTCCCTCTTCTCCACTGCTCTTCTCTCCCTCTGCCCAGTGGACACCCAGCCACAGGAGGAACAGCGCGGAAGTGTTGTTTTCGCTATGGGCAGGTGCGCTAGGCAGCCCAGACGGTTTTTAAAAGGGCTGCCAGCCAGCACATCTGCCCCAACTGGCAACGAGTTTGTTTGTTACTTGAAACAGAGTTTGTTACGTGAAGCAGAATCCTAGAGAAATTTTTGTTTATCACATGAAACATACTTTACATGAGGCATTTGTTACGTGAGGTGCCACTGTAAGTTCCAATGAATTCAATGGGGGTTTACTCCCAGGAAAGTGCCCTTAGGATTGCAGCCTTGGTGAGATGCCTGTGTTACAAATCCTTGTGGATTTATATATACTTCAAGGCACAGTTTTAAAAAGTAAATTACATTGTTTTGTTAACACAATGCATCAAAAAGCTAACCGATATCACAGTGGCGACAAGCACAGCGGCTACTAGTTTCTATTCCATAGGGTGGAAATTGAGAGCATATGGGAACGCTGCTGACAGGGCATAGCCAGATTTCCTTTCTAGGTTAAAGGCATAATTCTAGGTGTGGCCATAGTGATCAGGCACGATGAAGTGGTTGCTGCAGGAGAAAAACTGACAAGAGGGAATGGTTTGGCAGAAAGTGCTATTTGTTTGCCCTGTGGCCACCATTGCCATACTGCCCACATATCCATCTAGGACTGGCTTCCTACTGCATCAGCCACTGCTTTTCCTCCCCCAAATTTTCCTAATTCTGATGAAGTGGTTGCTGCAGGAGAAAAACTGGCAAGAGGGAATGGTTGGCAGAAAGTGCTATTTGTGTGCCCTGTGGCCACCACTGCCATACTGCCCACATAGCCATCTAGGACTGGCTTTCTACTGCATCACCCATTGCTTTTCCTCTCCCAAATTTTCCTAATCATTTGCTTTTAAGGAAAGAGAAAAGATGGGAAGGGGGGATATCTCCTCTTTGTCTTTTACTTCCACTTCTCTCTCCCTATTTATAAAAACTGGGCAAGCAGAAAGAAGAGGTGATAAAAGAGTGGAAAAGTAGGGCATGCAGACACAGGGGAGGGAGCCTTTAAAGTATATGCACATACATGGATAGGAAATTAATGATTTCTATAGAGCCAACATAAATTTCCACAATTTGCTACGTAAAACTCAGTAGGGAAGAGGTGTGGTTTTGGAGACTTGGAAGCTTGGGATTGATTGGTCAACTACGTAGTTGGAGATGCTTCAGAGGAGCAATGCGTATCTCAGAGTTGATATTTTCAAGATAACTATTGTTACCTCTTACATTCTTTAAAGCATCAAATCTATTCTATCTCATAAATGGCTAACAAAGGGAGGTTTGCTGAAGTCTAGGAAGAACTGTGATTGAATAAGCATAATCAGAAATGTGCTTCTGAAAAATTTACTCAGAACTAGGAAAAATATTGCGTGAGGAGACTCACCAACAATCAAGTGGGTGGAGTTTGGAGCTTGACCTCTATTTATTTGAAAAATTTATATCCCACAGCCACTAATCCCATCCTGGCAATGTGTGCTGGACAATGTCAAAATTAATTCGTTATTGTCCCCATGAATTATAACACTTGTTGCCTTCATATACATTTCTGGAGAAAGTAATAAGAAAACTATTTTTAAATATGTTGCACAAAATTGATTCTTTAAACTGCTGGAGTAGCGGAGAGAGAGATTAGCAAATGGATAAATTGCTGAAGAGAGGGATGAAAAGAAAATAATATAGAAGCCACACCTTTTTCTCATTCCTATTTCAAGGCTTTCCTCAACACCTAAGGACTTTGTAACTATTCTACTTTTACATCCAAGGAAAGTTCCCCTAGGCTCCTGCTTAGGCTTTCATTCTTCCTTATTTTCTTTATACTTGAAGGTTATACAGTTAAAATTACTAATTTTTATTTGAACATTTATATTAATCTGCTGAGATTTTTAGCAGCTTATCCGCCTTATTTCCATGTAAGAGAGTAAGCCTCTTAGATTCTGCACACAGGTTTCTCATCTAAAATGAAAGATTTAAAAAAAGAATTAAAAGGTAATACCGAGTTAACAATTACATTCTAAACTAAAGATTCACTGTCAATTTGTGCAGTGCCTTCTGTTTTGCAGCTTCCAAAATTCAGTCTTTCTTATGTGCTTCACCATCGTTACCACCAAGTCAATGAAACAAAAATCTGAAAATAGCTATAGTTAGTCCACTTCAAATATGTTCATGGCTGAACCTCAGTATTCTTTTTCTTAGAACAACAAAAAAATTTAGGGTCAAAGCAAAAAATTATTTCCAAGCCACAATAACTAGAAAAGAATTCCAATAACTAGAACTCAATTGGACCTCAACCAAAAAGTTTAGCTATAAATAACCAATTTTTAAAAAAATTGTTTGAATTTCAGAACTTGGATTCAAACATACCTATACCTACAAACTATATATTTTAGTTTTCCCCTGGAAATCCTATAAAGTAAAATTCAGAAGATTATACATTTCCATGGCAATTAAAAGATTCAAGACTCTCTAAAAAATTCAGGACGTTAAAAATTTATCAAATAAAATGATTTACATGCATGAAATAAAAGCAGTACTGTAGCTACACAAATACTAAATACAGGCATCCTCCACTGATTGGCTAGGGACCAGAGCACTGTCAAAAAGTGAAAACTGTTGAAAAGTATAACCCAATCTTTTTTAGCTTGCAAATGCAAAATGGCCATAAACATAAATATCACTTATAAAAGCTTATATAATGTATATTTTTCAACATATAGCCAAAATACATTATAAATTACAGTAAAATGAACAAAAGCATATGTGGTAAATGAATATCTTATGTATCAGAATGATGATAATTTACTGAGTCAGCGATTCTTCAATGTGAAGTATGGAGACAAAAACACATTGTATCCCTTTTTGTCCCCTTCTGGTTTGAATTTCCAAAAATTAGTTCTTAGCAGGTGCCTCCATTACAGAAGGAATCCCCTCCCCAAATTTCATACTTCTAGGTCTGTTGGTTTTGGCTGTGCGTTGATGAATCAGTGATTCCAATACAACTCGCCCATTTCCCTATTCCTGTAGTGGCACAAGGAGGCCAGCACATGTCTGTGCTCTGGCCTCCTCCAGCAGTGGCGTCTTCGACATCCCCAGGCCAGCATGGACCTGTGCCGGCCTAACTAGGGGTTAGAAATGGTGACACAATGTCACATGGGTGCAATGGTGTTGGGAAGCTGGGTAGGCTTGGACTCTTAAAGGGATTACTTATTACTATCATTCCATTTTACAAAGATTTCTATAGCAATATAAGTATCCATATTAGGATAGAAGAGATATGTAAAAATAAAATCTACCCACTACCTCTGGTAGGTTATGAAGAATTGTTAAAACCTTGAGAACGCCAAATGACCAACCCATCTAAATCTAGCCACTTCACAAATATCAGAAATATTCTTAAAAAGCAAAAGCACATGGACAAGAAAACCTCTGAAAAAGCAAACCTCATGTATGTATCATAAATACTGAAACTGGCAAAGATACACAAAAATGAGGGGTTCTGCAAATGAGGAGTCAGGCACAACATTCAGTATCAAGACAGAACTTTTGTCTTGGCAAGCCTTTTTGAACTTTCCTGTCTCTTCCAGGGTATTTCCATATTTAAAAGGCTCCAAGGGAGCCTTTTGCATCTCTTCCCGGGTTGTTTTGTGCTAGGAAAGCCTGAAGCCTAATCAACCAGAAGCAGGAAGTGAAACAACTTAGCAGGCTGAATGAGATGAGATATGGAAAGGAAAAGGAGAGGCAAGTCCCAGAAATCACTGCTCATATAACATGTTCAATGAGCATTCAGTCATTATCTTTTTAGCTAAACTAATTTAACCCAACATAATACATAGGAAAGTACAGTACTTACTCACTTCTTGAAAAATGTTACTAACTTCTCTTTTCAGTTATAAAAATAAGGGAATCATATTTACTTGTTTCATTCTAACATAGAACAGCTTAGCTATGAGTAAATATAGTATATATTTGCATGTGTTTACAGAGCCATGTCAGCAAATACTTATAGGTGTGGTCTACGCATACAAACATGAAATAACAAGAGAGGTAAATGGGAGACAGTATTGAAAGTAAAAAAAAAATCAATGGAGGGTGTGGTGTGTTGGTTTCTGCCTTGCTTGTTGTCATCATCCCCTGGGCAAATATACTAGCAAGATATGGGATGTCCAACTAAAAATAACAAACTTCTGTATTCAGAGACATTGATAATCTCTAGGGATAAAAAATCTCTCCTCCTTCTGTTCCTTGAAATGCTGCCTGCCATTAGTATTCTGTGAAAGGGATGAGTAGAGTCGGTAAATCAAAGAAAGTAACTATACTCTAACCCCACCCGCTCTCAAGAGGTGGTTTTTTTTCAATGATATAACCTAGAGTAGTTACAGGGGAGCAAGAAGAATGGGAGACATTTACTGGAGCATACTAACAGCCAGGATGGTGAAATGGTTTCAAAGTTGGAATTAGATCTGGAGGACTGAGGATTAAAGGCCAGCACAACCATGAAACATCCTGGGAAACCTTGAGCAAAGGGTTCTTGTGAGGAGGGTTGCAAAGACAAAGGGAGAAGTGGCACACAGGGGAAGGTGGTATAGAAATGTGGATGAATAAATACATGTGACAATGTATGACAGATGTGGGTTAAATCTGCATGTTTATGAAAAATAATCAGTATTGTCACCTGTTGCCAGGTATCCTGTATCTGTCTCTGTATCTGTTAGCATTCATGATAACATAAACAAGGAATAAAGTAAGAAAAAAGAGAATTAGATTTAAATTTTTCATGAAGTGCCATGTGGTCAAATACAGTCATAGTATACTTATAACTTATTGTAGCTGAATATTTATTTCTAAACTCCAATATATTTCTATCTACTGACATTTTAACATAAGACCCGAATCCAGGATTGTAGGTTAAATTTAGTCTAGCCCTACTATCCAGAGTAACTACGGGAGCACGTAAGAGTCATTATGTGCACCCGTATTTACTGCATCACCTACTGAAAACCTAAGGGAAATTCATATTGCAATCCAGAGTAAATTGTTCTTACACCGGAGCAAGGACTCCCAATAGTTACTCTGGATTGTGCCCTAAGTTGCTGAGCCATAGGCTGCAATCCTAACCATACCTTCCTGGGAGTAAGTACTACTGAACACAATGGGACTTACTTCTGAGTGGACTTGGTTAGGATTGCATACATAATGTCAATCATGGGTAAGAAATCTGGGCCCACTCCTTTCCAATTTTCCAGTCCCAATGCAGCTCCTGTAACTAAGGTATGGGAACAACAAATTTTACACTGAGAAGGCTTCAGTGATTGCCCCCTCCCACAGGAAGCGGCACATGCCCCATTGGCACAGCTGTATCAGCACAAGAAAGTTGGATAGGACTGGATTAGCAAGTCAGCAAAAATAATCAGAAATCATAATTGGAAGTGAGTTTGCATATGGTTACAGTGGATTTTACTAACTATTGTTTGGTATGTTGACAGACAAAACTATATTTACAACCACTAACCATCCCCCAGAACCTACTGCACCTGGAGGCTAGACTACTGAGAAGGTTGAAAATGCAAGCCAAAGAGGAACTCTAAACCATGGACTATCTATGCAATGGAAAGCTATCCACAAAGCAAGTTTGGGTTCTAATTTCTGGAACACAAACCATTACTTTACATAATATCTGAATTGAATCTTTTTATTGTGAATAAAAGCAACAAGCAGAGCCCGTTCAACAGAACTCCTGACGGACTCTTAACTACGTACCAAGATACATTTGGAACAAAGACGAACAACAGACAAAACTGTCCTATTTTATATGCCTCGGGGAACATAAGGAATTTTTGGCTTTTAACAGAATGAGAATAAATGTCTGCTGGTGACTCAAGCTCTCACATGCACATTAAACATTCCCAACATCACTACAAGTTTTTCAAGATAAACAATTTTACATTAAAAACATGGAAATAAATAACCATTTGTATTACCAATGTCATTTGTTTCTACAGTTCTTACACTACAGCAGTGCACAATGTTTCTGTTCTTCTTTACCTCACCCTTACACCATGCTGCAAACCGGCTGACTCCTCAGTGTCTCACACTGCTGAAATTAAACTCAGACCCAACCATGGCTGGAAGCCAAATGCCAGCCTAGTGCCAATGCCTGGATTGCTGTGATGCAAAGTGATAATGCATCTCACACTGGAAGCTTCAGTTCACCCTGTACCACAGCATGCGGTGCCAGGAGGCTCTCAGACTTATTGCTTCAGGGAGGAGAAAAGAAATCTACAGTATTTCCGTAATTTTTCAACATGTTCTTTGTAACTCCTTTAAAACCACATCAAGGGCACTCTGGGATTCAATGCTTAAAGTGTACATTCCTTAATTATTTCTTCTACTGAATAGCTGAGGTCTCCATTTGAGAACAGTGGGGCACAGTAAAGTTTGCCTTTTGTGGAACACAGATGGAAAATGAAGGCTACCACCTTCCCACCACCAAAACATATACACTGCTACTCCCTGAATAAATTACGCTTTTGGAAAAATCCTCCTCAGGATACTGCCTTTTTAATATTATCACAGTTAGGCTGGCACAAGTCCCTTACACCAACCTGGGGGTGTCACAAAAGTGCCATGGGTTAGGCTGGTACACCGACATGTGCTGGCCTCCCGACGCTACCGTGGGAACTGGGGATTAGTACTGGACTAAATTGGTTAGGATTGCGCCCTCATTCATATAAGAGTTAAAATTTTAGAACTGACCAATTTTGCTTTAAAAAAATACATATCTGTCAATTGAAAACTATCAGTCTGTTCAGCTTTTAACACATTCAGATTTTTTTTGTCATAAAATATTCTATTTATTTCCCAGCAGCTGGTGTCAAAAAAGTTGTTGTTTTTAAATATTACTCTTAAATAAATAAAATCTGTTTTCATATTGTGTAAAATTAGTTTTGCCTGCTGTGAGTTTGTGGCATTATGAAGTGATCAGTTCTCCCCATGAATTATTTAAAGTAAGGCTATCAAATAAACCTGACGGAAGCAAAGTATAATATGTATAATTTGTACAAATCTGGCATTTGTGCTTGTACACAGTAGAGATCTTACTGGCCCTTTCACAGATAGTTGCTACAATTTTTGTCCAGCCTATTTTTCAGAAAACAAAGTAATATTCTGCCATTGTAGATGGCACCAATTTTCCAGGAGCACACTAGATACTTGCTTTGATGGTACTGAAATGTATTCAAATATCTTCCTTGGCTGTTCACATAGGTAATTGCTTTTCAGCTGGCCTTGGGTGGCACTAAATTCTTTATTTATTCTTTATTTTAATTTTTGGTTTGACAGTGCCTCATAGTTTTATCAAACAGTACTGGTATTGTTAGCAATTCCTCTGGAGTCTTAAAATTACCCTGTCTTTCAGATAATCTATAACTGTATAGCCATAATTATTCTCACATCTTATACTCACTGCCATTTTTGGAAGGAAGTAAGGGGTTTAATGAATCTATCTAGCTCAAGAGAGAGAATATACTATGTCAGTTCTGGAATGACTTTTAAGGCAAAATGATTATAATGACAGCACCAAGAGATAAACTGAGGGCAATCAAGCTTTATAACAGAAGGAATTAGTGATCAAAAATTGTGTGCAAGGTTTTTGTATATATCCTGCATACCAGTTATGACTGTGTAGGGGTTTACACCCCTCCCTGTCCATTCCAAGAGGGGGAGGGGGTTAAAAGGACTATTGTCTTCCATTTCCCACCTTTTCTCATGAAATTACCAGAGAATAGGTAAGTAAAAAGCTAAGTTGCTTTTATTTCTTTCTTCAATAGGTCACTGCAAACCAACAGGTCAAGAACAATGTGATTAACAACTACCTTTTCTGTCATGGCTTGAGGTTTTCACTGTCAGAGAAGAATTTTGGGGTACCTCCCTCTCTGCCTCAGTTGGAACCCAGCAGCAATGTCCTCACCTCCAACTGATGCCAAAGCTGCTACACCATTGGCCCTAAATGATGCCAAAATGGGGATGCCCTTGTCCCTAACTAACGTCAAAGTGCCGACTCCCTTGCCCCTGTCATCAAAACAGGGATGCACTTTTTATTCAAATATAAGCAATGGAAATCTGTAACCCCAATACATCAAGACAACAGCCTGAATATACAATTTAGATATGGATTGCAAATGAATAGACAATAAAAAGTGCAATCTGTATTGGTATTGTAATGCAAAAATCTCCCCAAAATTGTCCCCTCAAAATGCCCCGGTACCTATCATGCTAGAAAACTCAGGGAGTACTGTAATCCAAAGGTGTCCCTGGGCAGGCGCAAGTCTTGCATACAGACATACCCTATGCCATCCTGTGCCTACCTGGGAACTTGTAGAGTTTGATCGAGTTTGGATGGCACAGAGATTTGGAAGGGATGGAGAGGGTGGGGTGGAAGTGACATTTTGGGGCAGGTGGAGGGGAAGCAGGAAGTGGAAAGCAGGGTTGGGAATTGGCGATATGCTGGATCCCAGCCTGCTTCCACAGGTGGCACAGAGCAGCCTATCTGGTTGCTGGTGTCCACCTGGTTCTGGCACAACCAAATAAACCATTAGCGCTGCTGTAGCCCTACCTGAGGGAAGGGGAAAAGGTTCTCCTTACCTCATAGTAGCATGCAGCAGCCCCAAATTTGCTCTGGGTATACCCCAGGTATTATGCTCTGCTTGTTCCAATGCAAGTTAGAATTGCACTATTAGGTACTCCAGTCCGTCCCCTTGGAAGTTACCTCATAGCAATGATCCTGGTTTCTGCTACCAGATCCACTGGTTGAAGTCTACTATCTCTTTACAGAAATAGTAATGGAATGGGAGGATTATGTAAAAATTTAATCCTAATCTATTCCACTTGCCAAATGTGAAGCTGCATCTTTGGAAGGAGTGCCTGACGCTAAACTATTTAAACCTAGTCTCAGCTCATACTATGTTATAGTTTGGTTCACCATGCTATTTACCCCCTTCACCAGGTTTACTTGCAATTCTATCTCCAGTTACCTCATCTCTAGCTTCCAAATGAGTGTGTTGTGTCTTTTCTCATTGAGGCTCAAATCCTAACCAACTTTCTAGTACACAGCTGGAGGCAAATATATGCAAAGTAAATAAAAATAAATACAGTATTGATGCAAACAAGGAATAGCTTCATATGAGCTTCCCTCAAAGGAAAGCTCTGTATGTAATATCATAAAGGACAACATTCTGGAGGACACCTAGCACTATAAGGAGTATTTCTGAACATGAAGTCAGAAACAAGCAGAAATACTAAAGAACAGGCTAACACTGTTCAAAAGGTATTCAAACCCTGTAAAATGGTCAGATATTAACTATCCCAATATTTATTGTCTGTGAATACAATCCCATTAAAAGTTCTGTTCTAAATTATAGTAAAGTAGGTCAGTCATACATAGCATCATTCCATGTTAAAAAATCAGTTTTATTACTCAGCCCAGTTCCAGCTCTCTTTTTTTCACCCTTAACTTTGGAAGAATCATTTATTTTGTACACAAAGAAAATGGTTTACAACAAATGGTCATACTATGCCCTCCTATAGAAAGTTTTCAAGAGTTTAATATAATTTTTTATCCAAGAAGCAAGAGATAATATGCATGTTTTCACAATGGTTAAGTGCAAACGCTGTGAAAACATCCCAAAAATTCATAGAGCTGCAGTCAGCATAACAGTGCAGGACAGATATGATTAATGAAGTTTATAGATGTGTTTTCCAGGGTTGAAGACACAACAATCACTACTAAGTGGAACAGATGATACAGGACTTGTTTTCAGACTAGATTTTATCTTTTCTTTTTTGAACTGAATTCCACAAAAAAAAATTCTCATGGATTAGGCTGAGGAAAATCCTATTTAAAAATTCCTTTCCATGCTTCTTTACAGCAGTATCATTCTAGAAATATCTTTATGAAATTTCAGCAAACATTCACAACCCAAAAGATCATTAACCTTCCCCATTCTTTAACATAAATGGCTTAATTCTTACAGCTGCTTTTTCACATTCAACACCAAAACTGACGTCTTGTCTACCGATGAAACTATTGAACTTGGATCAAGACAATTCAGAGAAGCTGAATGTGGCTTCTTATTTCAGAATCAAAGCACGTCACATAAAGCAGATTAATTTCTCAATTAAAATAAAAAGTAACTGTGAAACATTTTAGAGGACCAGTTGTCAAACTCAAGTCTGCCGTGTGAATACTGGGTGAGACACCAGGGCAATGATGCAAAACCTGACTCCTCCATTATCTGAAAGACTGCATAAAAATACCTGGATCAAAACTTACACACACCTTCAAGAAATAAGACCAATCCACACCAAAACATTCTCCCTTCTCTGAGTCTCCTCAGAGTCCAAAATCCCATGGTGTGAACTACAGGAAAAAATGGGACAGAAACTTAATTTGTCCCCAATTCCATCTAATTTTCACTCTGAATCTTTCTATTTTTAGAACTTTCTCCAGCCCGCTGTATGCATACATTTCTGTGACATACTCCATTTAAACTTCATTTTTGGGTACAATACTAATCAATTTTCAAGCTCTGGAGTAAAGAAGCAATGCAACTCTGATGTAACGGAAGAAACACTGCCTTACCTTAAAGAGATTTTACTGCACCCCCCCATTCAACACAGCTATGCCAGTGCTGGGAAGTTGGTTAGGATTGAGCCTGTAGCTGAGCAAACCAAAAGATCAAGGAATATACTAGACCCCTGTCTAGTATATACACACTAGGGCTGCAATCCTAACCCACAGTTAGGCTGGCATAAGTCGCAGCACAAGTTCCATGCTGGCCTTGGGATGCCAAAAGGCATTTTTGTGCCACTTAGGAGTGGGGGTAGGCCAGAGCACAGACAGATGCCAGCCTCCCCACAACTCCACAGGAATGGGGAGCAAGTGAGTTGTGCCAGCCTAAACTGGTAAGGATTGTGCACTAAAAGGATAAGATCTGCAGCTTGGAGATGCTCCTTGACCTAGCCCCTGAGAGGTTTAGAAAAAACAGCTACAGGTCCTTGTTATACATGCATTCTGTATACATGGACTGGACTCAACATGAATGGCCATTGCAGATGAGCATGTGCCAATCCCTGGACATGGGAAAAAATGTATCCCTTAAAAATCACAGTTTAAAAAATTGCTTTTATTACTGTTGCAGAGGCAGTCATGCAAGCAATCATTCCATTCTTCAACTGAGACTGGCAAAGGCCTTTTAAAAAATTCTAATTGATGACTGCTGCTTTGCAACAGTAAAAAAGCTGTTTTTAAACATTTGTAAAGGGAAACACTTTTTAATTTTTTAACTGATTTTATTTAACACATTTATTCAGCAGGGGGGCCCAAAGTCAAATCACTGAGGCTATAAATGGATATCTTACTCCTTTAGGAGCAACAGAGGAGTAAGAAACCTGGAAGTGGGTCCTTTCAATCTATTTTTCCACTGTTTTTATCTACGAATTCTTTTTTAATCCATGAAATTAGGGTAATCCACGAATGTAAATTCCCAGATTTGAAACAAGGTTTGAAACAATTTCCCAGATTTGAAACAAGAGTTTCAAACACCACTGTTTCCCCACCACTACCTCAGCCTACATGGCAGCAAGGCCATTTCCCTCATGTGTTGTGTCAGGACAGGATATCCTACCTCTAGAATAGCATGTAGACAAGAATACTTATAAGATAAGGGCTGTTTCTTTTTTCCTTCACATTGCCAAGGTTGAAGTATTTGTTTCTGATTTTTGTACTTTTTATAAATTCCTTTGGTACTACAAAAGATGTTTAATGTCAGGAAAACTATATAGTTGTTATAGTTCCAGGCAAATGTCACTCATCTGTACAGATACCTCACTCTTTGGAAACAATATGAAGAATGTGTCAGCAATGAAGGAAAATCCTTTTTTCTGTTAGATTAAAATGTGCATTTTAAGCAAGGAAATGTTTGTAGAAATGAGGCGTCTTCTGTTTCCATTTTTAGTTTTTACCACAGAAGCTGTAAAACCTCCACATTAACCTCCTAGCAAGAACATTGCTTTTCCTTAAATACCTGTTGCTGCCCTGCTGCCCTGTTGCTGCCCTGCCCTCTTAAGCATTATCTTCTGGCACCAAGTCAGCCCCAATGCAAGAACAAATCAAGGAACAAATGAGATAAATTATACTTTTTTTAAAAGATGCAACTCTGACCAAAGTCCAGAACTTGATAGTGCTGAAATTTGGGAATGTACCCGATGAGATTCAAACAACAAAACCAGAAAATAGCTTTTTTCAAACCATTTGCTCTAACAGTCAGATCACCTGTTTCATTCACCTGTGTATTCGGGTAAATATGACAAATATTTTTTACTTTAAACACATCTATTATTTACTTGTAAGATGGGTTACAGTAACATAACCATCTCAGGGACTAGCAGGAAGATAATTCTCTACTTTCTGCAGACATTAATGGCTTATTGACAACATTAATATTCAGGACGTCACCAGCAATGGTTGATATGCTCTGTGGATACTTGGGGAATGGAGATGAGCAGAGATGGCAAAAACATAACAGCATATATAAAATTTAAGGACCAAGGTGTAGATTACACATGCTTTTCCCCATATCCAGAACAAGATCCACATGGTTTTATCAAGGGTGTTGGAAAATGGTGTTATTTTTTTTTAAACATTGGGCCCAATAAGACTTAGGGCAAATTCCATAGCAGTTACGGGTCCACGCAGTTACGTCACCCTCTAGTGTTATCTTATGGAAAGTCATCTTAACTGCTCCGGAGCAAGGACCTTAATTTCATTTTAGGATATAGGCCACAGACTTTAATCCTACATTACACACCAGAAACAAACATCAGTCAAGTATGACCATTGGCCACCCAGGCAAAATTTAGACTGAATAGGCTTTGATTTAATCAGGTCCCCATCAGATGTGAATTTGAGAATGTGCTTAGAATCCTTTGTATATTGACAATAATATCTGTGAATGTCAAAACCAGTGAAGGTAATATGAGAAAAGTGGGGCAGAGTAGGGAGAATTATTTGCAGGTATGATCTTGTTTCCTACATCTTCACTGAGGGTGCAATCCTAGCCAAATTAGGCCAGCCTAACTCGCATATTATATCTTCCAGTGGTGGTGTGGGAAAATCAGCATATGCTTGGGCACTGGCCTAACACCCCACCCCAGGAGTGGGGGGTACTTTTGTGACACTTCCAGGTCAATATAGGACTTGTGCTTGGCTTATGCCCGCTTAATTGGAAATTTGGATTGCAACTTAAATTGGATGGGGTTATATAGCACATCTGCACGAGGTTATATAACATTAATTTGATATACATATAAGTGTATCCACAACACGAAGGGAAGGTTCACCACAGCAACACCTTGGTTCTCAGCAACTTGGGAGAGTGGTGCAACCACACACCAGGGTCCAGCATCCCCAGCAGTCTCTATTTAGTCCATCAGTTAGTAGCTGTTAGTCCATCCATCTGTCCTTTTTGTTCCAGGCTCTTTGTCTCTGCTCTTTCAGTTCCTCCAACCTCCTTCCTACTACACCCACACCATTTTCTTTTTCCCCAGTCCTACTTTTATCCCTGAGGGCCTTGTTCCACCATCTGTCTGCAGTGCAGCTGTGCAGCACACTCACAGAAATCTAAGGGACTGGTGTTAACCCCATGCTTCCCAGTCCTGATAGATCAGGTGTCTCCAAACCCAGGCCCTGGGGCTGAATGCAACCCTCGGCAAGCCTCAATGTGGCCCTCAGTAAGACCCCTCTATCTGGCCCACGGGCAAGTCTTGTAATGTCTCTAATACAATCCTATATGTAAATTTATGTAAATTTATTCAAACTTGATTTGTAAATCATTTTTCCGGCCCCCAACACAGTGTCAGAGAGATGATATGGACCTCTTGCCAAAACACTTGGAGACCCCTGTATTAGAGCAAGGGAAAACTTCCTCATGACTACATCATATCTTTTTGACAGCTCTTCAGCATTTCTGTTAAAATGCTCTTTCCCAAGGAGACGCCAGCAGCTGTCTGGTGTGCGTATGATGCAACTGCAACCATTTTGGTGCTGCTCCTTCTCTGGGAGCTGGATAGTTTAGAATTGGGCTGTAAAAGGCTTTTTGTTCCCATGCTCCAACCTAGACACTTCACCCTGACATAATGAGATTATATTACAGTGGATTTTCCATCGGAAAACAAGTAGATTTTTTAAAATGAAAGCATCATATAATTGTTGTACACAAAATCACCTGCCAAGGAGCTAATTTTTTTTTTGTTCCCATTTTTAGAAGAAGCTGATAAAAGGCTCATAAGGAATGACCTGGTATTCAATATTTTGGTGTAATTATATATAGCAAAATCCAGCGTAACGACGGGGAGTCCTTGCTCCGGTGTAAGAACCACTTACTCTGGATTCCAATATGAATTTCCCATAGGTTTTCACTAGGTGGTGCATTAACTATGGGTGCACGTAAAGTCTCTTACGTGCTCCCGTAGTTACTCTGGATTTGGGGGTAAGTGCAATTATGAGCACAATCCTAACCATGTCTACTCAGACGTAAACCCCATTGTGTCCAATGGGTCTTACTCCCTGGAAAGTGTCTTTAGGATTGCAGGGAATATGTCACTAGAATCCAGAACATAGGGCTTCAGACTAACTTCTAGGAATGTGGCAATCTTGTTTTAACAAAGCTAGGAAGTTCATTTTTTGTTGCTATTTTCTTCTTCAGCCTTTTCTTTCATCAATACCCCTCATTTATACACATCCATATCAGTATGTAGACATGGGACAGTAAAACTGTAGACATTGTGTGAAGAAATTATCTTTTGTACTGAAAGCAAGTTTTCTAAGAGAGGAATTTAATTTTCTGATATTTTAAACATACCCCCCAAAGCCAGAGTAACTACAGGAGCACGTAAGAGACTTTACGTGCACCTGTAGTTACTGCACCACCTATTGAAAACATATGGGAAATTCGTATTGCAATCCAGAGTATGTTGTTCTTACACTGGAGCAAGGACTCTCAATAGTTATTCTGGATTTTGCCCTTAGGCTGCAGTCATAAAGACACTTTCCTGGGATTAAGATCCATTAAACACAACAGGGGCTTACTTTTGAATAGATATGGTTAGGAATAAAAAGGGTTATAAGTTGGATCATGTTCCATACTATACATGTTCCAAACTAAACATGTAGCTGGGAGATGGATTATCATGTTTTTAGCTAAGCACATATAACTCCTTCTACAATGTGGAACTCAGAATCCTCAGAGGGAATAAACGCAACACAGAGAGATTCCACCACCTCCCTCCCATCTATCCCCCATTCATATCAAATTAGCTTCACTAACAAAGCAATGGCACATCAAGGCACAATAACACAACCTAATGCAACAAGACAGTCTGATTTCACCAATCAGCAACAAGTAAGCTAAACATCTTTAGATATTATTATTATTATTATTATTATTATTATTATTATTATTATTAGGGAAAATAGAAGAAAAATGTCTGATTAAGGAACAACCTGACAAAGAAAAACAAACAGAACTAAAAAAAATCCTCACAGAAGAAAACAGGGGAAATGAGGAGAGGAAAAAACAATTATCCTAGGCATTAGGCAAAAGTCTGTAATATTATCTACAGTGACAGCACAGCCATTGTTAGTGCTGCCAAAGCACTGCATGTTTGCTATATCAGCCGAGGTCCTGAGAGAATAATAGACTAAGCAGATTAGACTTAGACTGATGCCTCTATGCCACTTCTACTGCCACACAATTTGGTGTTTCAGGACACATACAGACAGGTAAACCAAGAAAATGGGCATTCCATATTGTCAGGATGGGAAGAAGAGGTGTTTATTATTTAACAGTTGGTATTGCTGGAAGCCTGGCACAGCAATAGAGCAATCACTGTTTCAGTTCAAGTAAGCATGATTATGGAAGCATGCAAGCCAAATCCTGTTTGCCATAGTCTTGAAGAACCTCTGTGCCCTTAACAGACATATAAATTCTTACAATAGCTCTTATCCAAACAGAGAAGGAGAAATCTTCCCTCCACTGAAGTGATCGTCAATATCAAAGTATGAAAAAATAGGGAACCTTTCTCAAACCTACACTGCTCCATGAACTATTTCTTTCAGTTAGACAAGCAAAGCCCACCAACACTCCATATGTTCCTCCAGACCAAAGGAGTTGCTTGTACATACTGATTATTTTTGAATTTGCAGCTGCTGGTGGATGGTATATGCCATAGTGCTAACACACTAACATAAAAGGTGTGGATCAGACATAGACATAGTAAGTGGCCACGTACTGTTCCAACAGTATCATCATCCCCAATCCTGCTAAATTTATGAAACCACAGAACCACTTTGGATAATCCCCTACATTTAATTATTTATGTGATTGCTGCTTTAAATTAATCCACACTTCACAGCATAAATAATGAAATACAGTACAGTGGAAATTATACCAATAACACTAATAATCCATATGCATGCTCTCAGACGTAAAAGGGTTGAAGACTAACCCTACAATCCAGAGTAACTACAGGAGCACGTAAGAGACATTATGTGCACCCGTAGTTATTGCACCACCTAGTAAAAACCTATGGGAAATTCATATTCCAATCCAGAGCAAATTGTTCTTACACCAGAGCAAGGACTCCCCATAGCTACTCTGGATTGCGCCCTAAAAGGCAGAAGCCACAAAAGAGACCAGGTTAATACTGGATATTAAACACCAGCACTGAGAGAACAGGATAAGACAGTGACATTTTATGTGTACCCTCCAATGAACATATAAGATAGATGCTTGGGTTAAGCAACTCAACTTTATTTCAAACAACAGCAAATGCAAGTCAAGGGATGGATATTAACATCCTGAATCAAAGCTGACCTCCCTAATTAGATGGATCAAGTTTCTCATTGCTACCTTTAAGGGTTGAGGCAGTTGGTCTGAGATGACTCACCCTAAATCATAAAAAATTTGAGATCACCCGTACAGTCCAAACCATATGATTCCCTCTGTGGGTACCTATCATGGAATCTACATGGAGGATTCCTTACTTCTGAGTAATTACTTCTGAGTAGACATACATAAGATCAGCTTGTCTAACTGTAATCCTA
The DNA here is from genome assembly GCA_030015325.1 of Cryptoblepharus egeriae. Taxonomy (NCBI): domain Eukaryota; kingdom Metazoa; phylum Chordata; class Lepidosauria; order Squamata; family Scincidae; genus Cryptoblepharus; species Cryptoblepharus egeriae. The sequence goes on from JAREYC010000005.1 coordinate 73,725,848, forward strand.
TACAGTGGTGCCTCACATAAAGAGTTTAATTCGTTCTGGAGGCCTGCTCTTTAAGTGAAACGCACTTTACGTGAAACGCACTTTAAGTGAAGCAGATTTTTCCATAGGAAATAATGGAAACTCAGACGAATGTTCCCACAATCCTCAAAATATCCATATAAAACATTAACTGGATGTAAAATTGATGACAAAACATTGTAATTGAATTCAAAACATGCATTCAACATGCATGATCCTATGAAGTCTACTTAGGCTGCAATCCTAAAGACACTTTCCTAGGAGTAAGCCCCATTTAACACAATGGGGTTTACTTCTGAGAAGACATAGTTATGAGACTGCAAAGACACTTTCCTGGGAGGCTTACCTGGGCTGCTGCTGGAGGTTCAAAGTGGTCGGTGGGGGAACGTGGAGGCAGTTAGGGGCAGCTGCCTCTGGCACCCCCAGGCAACTGTCCCCAAACTGGGGGCAGTTAGAGGCAGCAGTGGTGGCCAGAAGCCCTTTTAAAGAGCCTCCATGCGGAGCGTCAGGGCTGCATAGCACATGTGCCCATAGCGCGCTTCCTTGTTAAGTGAAGCGGAACTTGTTATGTGAAGCAAGATTTCTTGGAAATTTTTGCTTGTTATGTGAAATGCTTGTTAAGCGAGGCACTTGTTAAGCAAGGTACCACTGTATTTGAGAATAGTTACCCCTGCTAACTGGGCAAGAGGCACTCTTTCAAGTGGGTGTTCCTCCTTTATTTAGGGGAGAGTTACTGGCCCTACACACCCCAGCAATGTCTGTTAAAGTGGCTTTGGCTAATTTTCTTTTTGCATTTTAGATTGTGAGACAGGCACCATTAAGTATTAATTAATTTAGACAGGCACTCTTTAGCTATTAATTTTTTTTCATTTTCTTGTAAACCCCTTTGTGAACTTTTCAGTTGAAAAGCAGTATATAAATACTTTAGATGGATGGATGGATAGAGTAAATGTTTAGAAAGCCTCAGTTTGTGTGTGAGTGCATGCACATGCATGTGTATGTGTTTCAATAGCAGTCAAAAGTGTCTGAAAATTTCATGACAACATAGCGGCTCAGCCAATGGTTAGGAAACTCGCAGAGACCTGAGAGGCAAAACATGTTTCATCTTTTATATAGTACCTCCATAAGTCCCAAAGAATGACTGCTTCATTGCTGACCTTGCAATATATATATATATTACATGGATAAAATGAAGGATTTTCAGTCTCCCTAACTGTCAGCTTGGCATATTTCACCCACACATAACCACCAACCTGATAGTTGACACAAATTTTTCTATTTGACTGGCATCAAAGGTGTGCAAATACAGAGGACAGCAACATTCCTTGTGTAATAAGGCATATAAATAAATGCATGCTGATCTAGTACACTACCTTCAAATAGCAACATATCATACTGTGACTTCAAGAGCTCATTATACTGTGCCAAAAACAGATCATATCGAAATTGGAGATTAGCAAGCACAGTTCACAAGAAACCCAAGTCTGGTAAAAATTTAGCGAGTGTTGAATACTGCTACTAATCCAAATCTATAGTGATACATATATTTACAGTGGTCCCTTGTGAACCTTAGTGGAGAAGGACAATAACACAACAGAAGACAAGCAAAAAATGGTCACTATAAGCATACTTTATTTTCTCAAATGCAGCAACATTTCATTTTTTCTGGAACAGGGAAAGTGCCCCCTGAGTGTCCCCTTAATTCTGCCTCACTGCCATGGTGAGAATACTTTGTGATACCTCACCAATACTATGACATCTGCTATAGAATGTGCTTTCTGGCACCATGGGTGCTATAATTCTCCCTGAAGTGTGATGTGGGCAATTATGGAACTCCTGGATTCTGTCAGCTTGATCCAAAGCTCAATGAAGCCAGTGGAAATGTTCCCACTGATGTCAAGGGGCATTTCCTAAAGGGAGAAATGTTTCTCCTTCTGCAGTATCTACCGCTGGAAAATGAGTAAACTCTTTAATAGAAAAGCCAGTTTCTAACACACACATGATGTACAAAAAGCCGCTAGATTCATGCGTATGAACATGCACCCACTACTGAGTAGATCTGGTCAAGGAACTTCTTGAGTCTTTACAGGCAAAATTCCAACCCACCCTCTGTGTGACTGGTTATCATCTGGTGTTGTCTTGGCCACATTTTAAAATGACTTAAACCTAATATTAAAAAGATACAATAATTGCTACTGCACATTTTAATGAATTATTGTGTTCAAGGTTCCTACGAAAAGTAATATTATACTCGGCTTATGTTTTAATTGATTTATTAATATTTTATCACAGGAATGTAATTTAAGCTCCTCATGATTTAGATCTCATAAACCTTTAGCATTTTGCAAATTCAAATTCCAATTTAAAGCCAGGGCGAGCAATTAACTTTTCTATCATCTTGTCAGGGGAGAAGGTTCATGTTTAATTTGAGACAAAGTGACAGAAATATATATACACTGTATGTATTACTCCAATTTAATTTATGAGTCAGCACCATCCACCTTCCAAATGTAGATTTAATAGAAGGGGGAGAGGCTTGTTGTCGTGGCTGTGCTGAGATATCTGCCCTAAATTTGCTATGAAAAAATGTCCCTGGTTTATTGAGATGGGGGGTTAGACTGATTACTAGATTTTTTTTCCAGTTCCTTTCTTTTAATTTCAATTCACTTGTCACTTTCTTGAACACAGCACGTTCTCTCATATGTAATGCAGGTATCACAGTCCTTTGCCAGTACTGAAGTAGTGACGACACTACAGCCATTTCTTCCAGGGAGACAGATAGCAGACAGACGCACAGAATGTGTCCTAAGCACTGAGACAAAAGCTTATTAAGAGAATAATTTCCCATAGAGTTGAATAAACCACAATTTAATGGGCAAAATCTTGTCGTTTCTAACCAAAGAAGAATCCAACTGAAGTCAAAGGAAGTACTATGTAGCTTGATTAAAAAGATGAAGCCAGTGGAAATGTTATACTAATCCAGTTTCTATTGTGTTTTTCTTACATTAAATATCTAACCTAATGAATAAACTCCCAAGGCTCTTTTCTTCAAGGACTGCAATAGGGGAAAAGCCAAACAGAGAACAACATTAACTAGCACAGGGTTCTGGCCCAGGTGCCGAGGACAGCACATGCCCAATTTTCAGTGGCACTTGTAGCAGCAGGGGTGCCTCTGTGGCACCTGCTCTATTCCTGGCGAGTATAGGTGGTGGAGAAATAGTTTATGCTCTGCGGAGGTTTCCAGGCTGCCCACCCAGGCTCTGGAATGAGTAGGGAAGGGAACAGAAGCAGCACAGGCAAGTCAGTGCTGCTGGTGCTTGGTGCCTGCTGGTGGCTGTTTGCGCTGGTTGACACCCAATGCCTAAAAACTTTTTTACATTTTACTCCTGCAACGACAGGTCAGTATATAAAATGTCAGCACACGGCATGTTGGCACACAGAATAACATTGAAACATAGGTTTGGCATGACACATGAGGTTGCCCTGGACTGGCAAATAATATTAGACAGTAATATACTGTTACCAGAGTTCTAGTACAGATAGATTATCCCTTAAACAGGGCCAAAATCTAGACTACTCCAAAATCCAAAGATTTTTGTCCATTTTTGACAGTTTTTTTAAGAGCAGAAAGTGTGTAAAATGCAGCAAAATGTGGATTCAAGCAGGCAGCACATTGCTGAAGGAGCATTTATGAAATGTGGACCCAATATGAATATAAGGAGCACTTGCGTAGTGTTTTCTGTAGTACAAACACTAAATGGTCTTTGTGCTCATTCCCAAGTGTAGTGCAGGTAGAAGGTGTAAGTACTATTCTCTGGTCTCTGATGTGGATCTACAGTGTGTACATGTAATCATTATTGAAGAATGTATAAGAAGCCAGCAGACACCTTATGGATAACAGTGAAAAGAGAGAAAGGAGGCATTCTATGCAACTATTCCAAAGCTATCTAAATTTACCCGCCATTGCAGGAGTAAAATTCCCCTGTACCTCCTTCTCCCCCCATGCATTGATGAGTCAGTCAGTGACCTTTCAATTATAATCTTTGGATTCATTACCTGAATCAAGCCTCACTATCCAAGGCAGAGGCCCCGGGTAATAGTATGTTTGTTACGTGGAACATACTTTATCAGGGGCATTCGTTAGGTGAACTACCACTGTTTAAGAATAATACAGACCCCTATGAAATCCTGATGCCTTTCCATTCCAAGCAGAACAGATAAAGTATACTCAAACAGTTATAATCATACATATTTGAGTATCTAAATAAATAAATGCTCTACAATGATTAAAAAAAATAAAAATCAGTAGATATTCAGAATATCCTATGCACAAGTTATAGCATGTATTGGTTAGGACTGCTCAGTACAATCCAGTGTACTTAAACAGGAAACCTGGTCATCAACCCTGCATCCTAACCAGCCTTTTCAAGTCTAGTGGCTGACTTCAATCATTAAACTTATTTGAATATAAAGAACTGTGCCCCTCAATTCATTCTTTTACATGCTTATTCACTTAGGAATCTCAAATAGCTGTCTTCCTTTGAAAATGTGGGTAAAATAACCACTGCTGTCATGCATATTTTTAAGACAAATTATAGCAGAGTGCATTGCAATTTCCACTACTTTGTAGTGTCTGCCAAGTGATAGACACCAACCCACATTGGTATCATTTTGGGGTACCCAAATACTTGTCTGAAAAATACTATTAACTGCAGTTCGTGAGCATTTCAAGTGCATAAAAATCCCATAACTTTAATTATACTGGAGGACTTGTGTGATTTTACAAGAAATTTATGCTTCTTTTATTAAAGATACCGACTGGATACATTTAAAGTTTTGCACAGTAAAACAGCCAGGCTTGCTAGTTGTATTTAAGACAAGAGAAAGGACAAAATGAAGAAGAGTAGAAGGCTGTCTTCTGGGAAGGATAATAAAAAGAGCCAAATTGTCAAAAGAGCCAAAAGAATATCACGTTTTAGGCATTTTACATATCAATCATCAAAAGTGTGAACTGCTTACTGCTAGAGAACAATATATTATATTTATGAAACATAATGGCAGCACTGTCAGAAAAAATTCTTTCCGTACTTGCAATTGGTAGATTTTGGACAGCTTTCATATTCTTTCAAAAGGGTCCCTGCCCTGTGAGCCCTTTTCACTGATAGTCTGGAATCCATTTTAAAATCATTCTTGAACAAGGAAGCACAGTTACATATTTGTGACTCAGTTGCCTGAGCAAAGGGGGGGGGGGGGCTGTTCCAGATTAATTAAAGAAGGTAGTCCTCACATTCAAATGCTGAACCATTTGGACATCAAACATCAAACAGTTATGTTTTGAAAAAGCAAAAACCTCTGAATGACCCAAAGTATCTGAAAGTATGACCAAACCTCTGAATGACCCAGGCAATTTCAACTTCCCTGTTGCAGTCAAAACTAGGAATATTTACCACACCATCTTGCTACAAAGAATATGTGTTCAAAAATAATTTTCCCAACAGTACAGATTGAAGTACCAGTTGATACAAAGAACTCACAGTGCTGTTTTCAGGGACAGAAAGGGGTGTGTGCGTGTATGTGTGTTCATGTGTAACCTTTTTTTTGTAAGATTCAGACTGGCCCGAGAATACTTTTCACAGCTATTCCAATTGGGCTGTGGTGGCACAAGTGGTTAAGACACTGTGCCTGTTAACCAGCAGGCCAGGGTTCGAGACCCAGGTCCCCACAAGATGGGGTGAGCTCCTATCCTTGGACCAGCTCCTGCCAACCTAGCAGTTCAAAAGCATGTAAATGCAAGTAGAAAAATAAGTACCACCTTGGTGGGAAAGATAACCGCGTTCCGTGTGTATCGGCATATAGTCATGCCGGCCCCAAGACCACATTGTCTATGGACAATGCTGGCTCTAAAGGCTTGTAAACAGGGATGAGCACCGCACCCTATAGCTGGAAACGACTGGCAGTTAACCTGCGGGGGTACCTTTACCTTTTACCTTTAATCCAATTAATTTCCCAGAAATTCTCTAATTCGAGCTGCAATCCTAACCTACAGTTAAGAAAGCAAAAGCCTCACCATAAGTCCTGTGCTGACCTGGGGGTGTCACGAAAGTGCTAAAAGGCACTTCTGCCCCACTTCTGGGAAGTTTATGTCAGAGCCAACCTGACCACCACAGAAAGATGTTCTGTGAGTTATGCCAGCCTAAATTCGTTAGGATTGCACTCTCAGATTCACAGTCTTTCTACTTTGTGGTATTTAAATATTTTTGACACGTTTGATTTCCTAGCAAAACCAACTACTGAGATCACTGTACACATGAAAAATTTGGTCTAAACAAGCTTCCAAAGAACATGACATCCAAGAAAGAGAAAAATAAAAGAACAAAAGGACAGCTAAAGTACTGAGAAAGAAATCACTAAGAAATTGTAATAACATGAAGTTATATAAAAATAGCAAATGGTTTCAAAACATGTATTAGAGAACTGAAATGCATAAATATAGAATAATTTTAATGGAAGCTTTTTCCGTTATACTTTCATCATTGTAATTACTATACAATAAAATAAAGGTATCTAACAAATTCAAAACACAATTTGATGCTAAAGTTAGTTAATCTCACTAAAGTTAGTGAGATCCTTATGCTTCCAGCCTGCTGCAGAGAGATTTTATATTAGGCACCAATTTAGTCAGCTTCAGTCTCAGGTCTCCTCATTTAGTGATATCCATTCAATTTCTTTTCTTCAGTAGCAAATCATTTACAGCACTAAAGACATACTGCCAAATCCAGAGTAACTATGGGAGCACATAAAAGACTTTACGAGCAACCGTGGTTACAGCACCACCTAGTGAAAACCTATGGGAAATTCATATTGGAACCCAGAGTAAGTTTTTCTTTCTTTCTTTTCTTTTGCAAGGACTCCCTGCAGTTACTCTGGATTTTGCCCTTAGTCCCATAGAACACAATGGGACTTATTTCTGAGTAGACATGCTTAGGTTTGCACCCATATTCAGCTAAATATGAAGATGGGAACTGTAACAACAGTTTTCTTGCAAAGTCGGTTGAATTTGGATATTTGGTTTCTGCCTCGTCACAAAGCCATGCCATTGTTCCTTTTATATTGAATCAAGTTTTAACTGACATCATTTTGCATTTCTGAGAGTTCTTCTTGGTATCGTATAGTGAATCAGACAGATCCACTAGCACTGGTTGCATCACCCATGTTGTAAAATTTGTTTTAAATCAATATAAGTTCCTACATACATACATACATACATACATACATACATACATACATACATACAGTGCTTTTTTGAAAGAAAAAAGGTGAAGGAATTCACAACTTGTTAATCTTTTATTTATTTATTTTTAAACCTTTTTAACACTCCCCCATAATGAAATAACATCACTGTGATGCAGAGGTCCTCCATGTCTACTCAGGAGTAAATTCCATTGTGTTCAATGAGATTTACTCCTGGGAAAGTACTGGATGATCATATGTCCTCTTTTTAAGCTTTGTATCCAGAAAAGAAAAAATCTTCATTTTCCTCCTTTTTCTTGTGAGCTGGCAGCATGTAGTCTTTTTGGAATTAATAAATTATATGTAATAAAATAATAGTTTTAAATTTAATAATAAGTAGCATACTGCAATCCTAAAGATACTTTCCTGGGAGTAAGTTTCATTAAAGTAATGGGTCTTACTTTTGAGAATACATGGTTTGGATTGTCCTAATCATGCTTAAGTTTACCATGCTTAAGTGTTTCTTGTGTTACAGGACTATATGTGTTATGAATACGTGAGTGTTTTTAGCAATAATTTTGTCACGTCCTACATTTTTCTTGGGTGTCCTACATTTTGTGGGTTCCTTTTCCCCTTTTTTGATTATGACATATGGTCATGCTGGGAAAATATGGACAGTGTTGCAGGCTTCTATCCCCAAGCCTGAGCATGACTCCTTAGAAGCAACACCCAATATGGTCAATGGGCTTACTCTCAGGAAAGTGTGACCAGGATTGCAGCCTCTGAGCCCCATCCTAAGCATTCCTACACATAACTGAATCCCATGATAGTCAATGGGCTTATACTCAGGAAAATGTGGATAGGATACACAGGGTTAGGCTCTCATGCTGCACTCTTATCCATACTTTCCTGGAACTCTCTACTTCCCCATTGACTCTCATGGGATTGTCTTCTGAGGAGACCTGCATAGGAGGGGCGGGAATGGCAGCAGGCGTTGCAGGAGGAGGAGGCGGCGGGGAGGAGGAGGCTGCATGTGCATCATAGAAAAATGTGGGGGGACTCCACCCACAGGCGTTCCCCCACAAAAAAGCATGCATACATACATACATACATACATACATACATACAAAATTCATTGTTAATAACTCATTATCAAATTGCCCCCTCCTTAAAAAAACAAATTGCCCCCTGTAGGGCATGTGCCCTACGTTGGGAACCAGGGGTCTAAGATCAATTAGAAAATGCAAATGTGAAGAGATGTGACAGACTGGAAGAATCCCACTGGAAAGCAAATTCTGGCCATATTAACATCATCACTTTTAGGAATTTTAACACTGTGGTTAAAAACTGAAACAACACCAAAAAAGTTGCAGGAGAGGAATCTTTTGAAGTACGTCTATAAACATGTTAATCATTTCAACTTTGAAGGGGAAAATATATCACGCCATCATCAGTGAATCAACTCAGACCCCAATAGACCTGTTTTTTAATTAGACAAAAAGCTAAATTAGCTTGATTCTTACCAGACAAATCCTATCTGGCTTTTCTTGCATATCCACCTGCATTAATTTAAGCAGGGCACAGCATGTCCTGCTTCAATAAGCAGTTCCTCTGTTTCACAAGAAGTACAAAGACTAATTCACCGCGTTAGAAGAGAGAGAAACCCCATCTGGTCATATCTAGGAAAAAGCCTTCTCACAAACATACAGCCAAGACTGGACCACAACTGCTAATGTATACATTGCAAACATATACAGGTATGATGTTTACAGTAAACACAGAGCAGCAAAGCCAACCCAAGACATAAACAGTTGCTGAAGCATGAATGCTCAGCCTGGTTGCGCCACACATTGGCTGTTTATTTATCCCTGTTGCATATGATCAACAGGAGACAACATTCAAAGCAACTTTTTAAACAACGTGTCACTTTATGTTAGGTTTCTGCCAATGGGGCTTCTTCCAAATTTGAATGCCATAATAAGATATGAATGTGTTTAGAGAGCTTTCTTCATTTACGTCTGTCATGGCAGGAAGACAAAGATCAGTCCTAGCAACCTAGCACTCATTTCTGCTTTCCATCTCTGCAGCCATACAGTTTTAATCAGAATGCTTGCCTGAGACACACAAATCTTTAGTTACATAAACCAAACCTATTCTCTATTAACTCCTGGTTAGAGATCAGTTGGAATTTTTTCCCCATTTTGTGCTGATGCACTTGATTGGATATCCAAAGTGTAACAAGCTCAGTTCCCTAAACCTAGGATCATAATTTGCTTTTCAAATTTTTAAATAGACTCAAGACCATCATTTATGGGAGAAATCAGCTCATGATGATAAACACAATACTAGTGCAGAAGATGGCAGGCAAACGTTGAAGGCCCTCCTTTCTCCAACACAACTTCTCTAGGTAAATATGTTGGTGCATTTCTTTACTTTGCAGGCAAAGAAGTGTTTGACATAATAACATCAGATCATACTGAACTAAACTATAGGGAGGGTAATCAATATGAGCCTTTTCCACATGAAATGCTCAACAGGCAGCAAAAATCCATATTGCTTTTATGTAGTTATAACTTTTATAAATGTACTCCAACATGGTGAAAAAACAGTGCAGGTGGTGTAGACTTGCTAGTGCCCAAGGTACTCAAATTCTTTTGGGTGTCCTGCTCATGATCTACATCCGGAGTAGGTAAACATTTTGGTAGGAGGGCCACATTATCCCTCTTACACTGTGTTGGGGGCCAGAAATTAAAGAATTAATTTACATTTAAATTTGAAAAAATTCATAAATGAATTCATTAGAGACGTATATGAATGAATATATGAACTTCCTTCGTATGAACTTACATTAATAAATGTATTTACTGAACTTTACTGAATTTTACTAATGAATGAATTTTATTTACTATATAAATAAACTGTGAATTCTGTCTGTCCGTCTATATGTCTGAATCCCTTCTTACTTGGGCCACTCCTGCTCTACATAGAGATATTATATATTTCTGGAATCAGGATGATCCCAGGATTGAAAATCTGTTCTTCACCTGCTGCTTGAACATCCAGCATTGGAATTTGTGTCCAGCCCAAATCGGCAGACATGCCATTTGAATTCAAGAGACAATGTACTTATCTTTATAGTTCTGGGCCAGAGGCCCAAAATTGCCTCCACAGGAGCTGGTTTAAAAGTCCGCATGGAGTGCAGCTTTTGAGTTAGTTTATAATAAACATGAGAACTATAATACAACAGTGATTCTCAAAGTGGGGTCAGGACCCTCTTGGTGGTCACAACTTCATTTCCGGGGTGTGTGTGAAAAGCTGGGCACTGCTATCTTGGAATCTGGCACTGGGCATTGCCATCTGGAATGGGGCACTCAGGCTGCAATTCATACTTTCCTGGGAATAAGCCTCACTCACACAATGGGATTTATATTCAAGTAGACATTGAAGAGCTCTGACATCAGGAGTGACACTTCCTGTTTGATGTCACTTAAGACCATGACATCACTTCCAGGGGATGATGTCAGACAGATTGCCATTCTCAGAAAGAGGTCTTGAGCTGAAATGCTCGAGAACCCCTGTAATACAGGTATGTAGGATCACATAAGACTATGAACTGTTGACCACATACCTCTTGTTAAGTGAAAGCATACAGAACAAACCAGCTGATCTACACTCAAACCCATCTTGTTTATTTGATGTTGGCTTCAAATTATGTTCTGAAGAAGATAAAATTAATCTCCTCTCAAATCAGCTTTGCTATAGATATGGGCTATATTTTGGCACAAAATTCAGAGGTATGTATTTGATAGTAATTGTGATGAGTAGCACATACACATGCACAAATAACCTGGGCATGTTTGCAACTATTTTATGGGAAAGGACAGAACAGCTTTCAAATGGAAAAAGATGGAAATGAGTTCACATATGGTCTTTGTTCTTTATAATGTTTTTTTTTAATGCAAAACAACCTTTGTTCTCAGCAATAGCCACCATAATGTTGCTTTTCAAGGCGAGGGTGTGAGTGAAACTGAATTTGCCTGCAGCCTGTTCTTGATTTGAACAGGAGTGAGGAAAGTGACCAGTATAGTAGTAAAATACTTAACAGGCCTCTTTGCCTATAAGGAAGTTTTACAGTATTGTCCTCCAAACTCCAAACTGCATTTGTACAGTTATCAAACTACCAATTCTAGCTTGACAACCCATGGTGGTACTATAGGAAATGCCTGTGATTCCACAAAAATAATTATCTGTACACCGACACAACACAAAAATCCTATATGAAATATTTTCATTGAGAGTCAGCAGTCCCTTTTACACAGCTCTGCTTTACCAGAGGAAAGTTATATGAATCTGATTCACAAGAGACTTGCATACGTAATCCTCTTATGTTGAGATTTACCTATTTAATAATGATTGTGTAATTTACTCTGAAGCTGTACATGAACCTTAAAAATTCCTTTACAAAATAGCCAATAAAGCGAATCTAAAAGATAGAAACACCCCAGGAAGAACAGTTGCCATTGTCATGTCGTTTTTAACACAGTCCCCCATCTGCTGGTTTCAAGCTAGGAAACAATTCCAATAGCTTCATACATAATGGGAGATTCCACAAATCCGAGTCAACGTATTTGTTGACTTACTTGTGAATTATATGAAAAACCTTACAAGTATATGGTCCATAGAACTTGGAGGGAACTCAGCTGCCTAAAAATCGCAGGGAAGGCTAAACCTTTTAGACATGTAAAATATTGAGCTCAAAGACATCAGTCAGCCATGACTACTGTTTCCTGACCAGTCTGACTTCACCTTAAAGAGCCTCTGGCTCTTCATATCTCTAGCCCATTCAACCAGTAATTGTCAGTTAATTGCCACTCAGGATGTTTCTGTTCTGATGCAACTACATTGCATCAATAGATTACACAATGCTAAAAAGATGGCAAAAGAATTAGGGTAGAATGCAAGAAGGAAAATTCAAGGCTCACCATTTCTACAGACTAAATAGTGTCATTTAATCTTTCATAAGAAAAGTATGAAACAAATTCCTTATTAATGCTTTGTCTCTCAGAACAGTGTGTACATTCTGCCATCAATGTCATTACTAATATTTATGCTTGACAGCGATGATATCACGGTTTTCTGTGTATTGATGTGCTTAACATTATATAATCCTAGTGGGAATTGTATTTATACAACACAGTAAATAGAAGCACATAGAAAAGGAAGGTTCTGAATATTTTTTTAAAATATATTAAATAAAACCTGTTTTTTTTGCATACAGAATAACTTATATGGAAATGAAGTTCTTGGTAGGAACCAATACAGATATTCAAGAAAGTGATGTTAATATGGTGAACACCTTAAAATTAAACATTCTTTCCACGTCAGCTGAATGGTGTGAGCGCCTAAGCAATATAGAACAACAACTGTGCCTTCTAGGGCAAAAGGCAGAATCACACCACATCACATAAACCACACATCAAGAGGAAGCTGACAAGTTCAGTTAACTGATTTCATACCCACTGAACACAGATTCCTTAGCATGGATGAGTTATGCAGGCAGAAATATACCTTGCAAAAGCAGACGTCTAGGTTCAGCAGAAAACAGGCAGATTTGGTTGCTTTTTATCAACAGCACAATTCTTTCTGTGTTCTTTCTGCAATTCAAGGAACATCAGAAAAGATACATTTGTATTATGCTCCTAATGTAATTAGCAAAAACTACTAATGTTACAGTACAGTGGACCATATCTATGGATTTTGAAACATGGATTTCATCATCCATGGGTTTTGAACCCAAAATTGGACCCCACTGAAGACCTCGCAGATGTGACCAGGATCTCATTCAGATCACTTCTGGGAGGCTTTCCGAAACCCACAAGCACCATGTGAGGAAAACCAGAAGATTTTGTCATCTGAGGGAGTTTCAGGTAAAGAATCCCCACGGATAAAAAAGGCGAACCTGCAGTTAGTAATGGTTGTTCCTTATATAAAACTCACTATAAGGAGCACATTATGAGACGAGAAGTAATCTACAACTGTACAAACTACAATATGATGAAAATATCACTTTTCCTTCTAATATATCAAAATACTGGATAGTACAGAATACTGGATTCGTCTAGTCCAGAACAGTGTTTGTCAACCAGTAGCAACAGGTACCACCAGTGGTATTTGAGGTGGTGTCTGGTTGTACACATGGGACTCCTGCACACCTGCCGCCTGACAGCAAGACCAGGAACTTTACACAACAAACAGGTAGGAGGCTTGGCATGGTGGACCTAGTTACAATATATTCTTTTATGTGCTTAAAAAACCCTTCCCATCCACTCCACGCCTCTACTGGTATTTGCTGTGTTGCTTCTAGCCTCTCTCTGCAGATATTACACTGGTGATGATGTCATTACCACTTTCTCCTGGTGGCACTTCACATAGGTGGACCACATGAAGTAGTACAGAAAGGACACATGTTGAGAAACAGTTTTCTACAGTGTCACATCTTCAAGAAGGCCAACCTGGTAAAGTACTAGTTCAAGTTGTAATTACAGAAATTACAACCTTTTTCTCCCAAGTATAGAACATTGATGTTTGCAGCCAACATGATAGGTCTGTAGTAAAAATTTCAGGTTAGTGATGGTACCACATGGGGATAAATTGGTGGGTGGTAACATAAAAAAATTACAAATTACAGTCACAGTGTTTTTCAAGACCACTCAATTTCAGGTAGGCCAGTGAGGCAGCAGTGTGTGGTGCTGACTGGGGATGTCACAAAAGTGCCATAAGGCACTTCTGCCCCACTCTTGGGGTATTAGGCCAGTGCAGCAGCATACCTGTTACCAAAAGAGCAGATCTGTAATTTGAGAGGAGAATTATGCTACTGCCCTTAATGGATCTTTTGCTGGATAAACATAATTGCATCCTACAGAGATACTTTTATAGAAAGTCTGAGGCTGAAAGTATAACTATAAACAGGGATTTATTATGAAGAACAGCAAAAAAATAAACAAAAATGATGGATTGCATGAAATCACTGAGAGAAAGAGAAATCAGCAAGAGGGAAGAAAGGAAAGTTGCAGGGGAAGAATAGGAAAACAGGTTCCCTACACATGCACTTCTCGGATACAGAGAGGGGGGAAGATACGAAAGCAGGCATATTTATCATATCAAGAGCAAGCATATTTATCATTCTTGATGCATGGTTCTGAGGAGGAGGTGAGGCAATCCAAGCTTTGGGGAGAAGGGAAGACAAGTTAGCCCTGGGGAGAAGCAAGCCTTACTTGGACAGAAGCAAGCTCTCTGGAAACTCAAGCTAGAACCCTTAATTTTAAAGGTATTGGACTGTATATGTATGTGTGCTGGTACTAGCCTGTTGGCTGAACAATTTGGTGTTGGAAAATGAAAGAAACCCCCTATCTTACTGCTAAGCCCATCAGATTTGCTACAGAGGGACTAACATGGAATGATGTAGGCAGATTGACCACCATTAACAAGGTGACAGTCTGCAGTTGCTTAGACAGGTAAGCTTAGCATTATGGGAGTATGTTCTTGCTTGTACACTATATTGCTTTTACACATATGAAATAACAAAAGATTGACCTTGTGTTAACTCACTGATCTCCCCATACTACCATGGGTAGATATGCCAGGTGACTTATGCCGGCCTAAATTAGTTAGGATTGTGCCCTAGTGAAACCCTATCCCATTAGTGATTGTCGGGAACAGAAGGGAGAACAAGAGGCTCAGCAGGCACTGTACAGGCTCACTGCTTGCAAGGTCTGCCTAGAAATGTATATACACACTGGAACCCAGACTGATGTGCACTCAAATGCTTAACTCTGCACTTGACTGTAAGCACTGATTCTGGCAAGTTATAATACATTTTTAATATCCCAGGGTTCTTTGCTTGATCAAAGCCAATAAAGTCAATTCAACTTTGTTCACAGTTTGGCAGAAAAAATATTTTTAAACAGAACATGTCCCCCCTTCCAAACTCCCTGTCCCCATAGCTCTCCATCTCTTTTTTTTAAATTATAAGAGGTAAAATTTTCTGTGCCATCTCTCTGGCTTCTCTCTCTTAATAGAAAACGACTGCCGTGACTACCCCCATGTAGCAGTACTATTCACCATCAGCACCTCTGCACTCCCCATGTGCTTAGAGAACAACTGATTAGCACTTTGCATAATTAACCTGATTAGCACTGTGCATAATCAAACTGATTAGCACTTTGCATAATTAAAAAGAAATAACAGCAACAACAACAATAACTAGGTAATATCAAAAGCTGCTAGTCCGACAGCCAATTTGCTAGCACCAGGATTAGTTTAGTGAAGAATATTTTATTCTTTAAAAGCTATTTTAGGAGATGAGTATCTCAAAACTCAGAACTCACAGCAGAAATAATATCAGTAACTTGGAGGTGACCCAGAAAACGATAAATTCTCGGACTGATCATTTCATACAAACTGTTGGAGACTAGTTTCACAAATAGATAAATCAGTAATTTCAGCTGTTTCAGCACTTGCCATGTTTCAGCATCACAAACCTTGTGAAAGTGCAAGTTTTCAAGTTCATGGAGTCGTAACTATACAGAGAAGACAGAAAAGTCCTGTCTACTGAAAGTGGCCTCATGCTCTCTGTTCCTCTCCATTACCAAAATGTGTGAAATAAATCTTTAGAAGTTCTCTAGTAGGAGCTTTCATACAACCTCATCAGGAGAGATTCAAAAATCTGTTTAGTACATTCCAACAACACAGAGGAATTGGAAGCATGAGATGCTTGCACTTCCCATTCCATGTTCATTCTTTCTAAAGTCACACTCACTCAGAACATAAAGATGACCGGGGAGCCTAGATGCCACAGAAAATCTTCACTTCCTGGATTCTTTTTGAACGACACCTAAGAGAAAATAACCATCTTCTTACCACTGCACAATGGGTCCTCTTTATTTGTGGATACAAAACTTGCTGATTTGACCCACAGTTGGTTGTGACCTCACAACTGGAGCCCACTGAGACACTGGAGTCTGCTGAGACATGGGAAGGCTGCACTTTGCTTCCTTACGAATCAGAAAACCTGCTTTAACCTTCTCACTAAAATGGGACATACCTGCTAAAATGTTCCAGCTGGCATTCTGAGTCATGGGGAGGTCATATGCAACCGTCCAATGCCTTAGAAAATAGGCTGAACTATGGATTTCATTAACTGTGGTTTTCGGTATTCAAGTGGTTTCCAGTAACAGAACCATGTCCCCCATGTATCCCAATGACCTACCTGTAATGAAATTCAGTTATTCCATGGCTGTACTCCATTTGAAACTTGAAAACGCTTAAAAATTCATGAAACTTCCTACATTTGTTCTAAGCTACTAAGCTACTACATTTGTTCTAAGCTACTAAGCTACTAAGAATTTAGAAGTTGGTCTAAAACTTAGAAACATAAAACTTGATAAGGTAATCCTACAGGCTTTATAAATATTTTCACTTTTTGTACCTCCCTTCTTCCAAGGAGCTCAGGATGGTGAACATGTCCTTGCAACAACCCTGCAAAGTAAGTGAGGCTGAGATATAGTGTCTGGCCCACCTTGTGAGTTTTTCACACACTGAGTAATCAAAGAAGGAGCCATTAGCAAACAGGGTATTTTAGAGCACAATCCTAATAATGTATACTCAGAAATAAACCCTACTGTGTTCAACAAATCAGATCGCCACATCTCAAAAAGGGTATAGAGGAAATGGAGAAGGTTCAGAGGAGAGCGAGTAAAATGACTGAAGTTCTGGGACACCTTCTATATGAGAAAAGGCTACAGCATCTGGGACTAGAATCTAGAAAAAAGTCTAGACGAAAGGGGCTTGATGGGAGACTTGATTAAGACATACAAAATTATGCAAGGGACAGATAGATTGAATAGAGAGATGCTCTTTTCCTTTTCATATAACACCAGAGAAGAAGGGGCTAAAATTGAATGTTGGGTTAATAAAATATGGGAGACAAAATAAAATATTTCATTACCCAGGTCTATGGAACTCCTTGCCACAGGATGCAGTGATGGCATCTAGCCTCAATGCCTTTAAGAAGGGATTGGACAAATTCCTAGAGGAAAGGACCATCACAGGTTACAGCCATGAGGGCTGTGCTTAGATGTGGACAACCTCCAAATGCCAGATTCAGGGGACGGCACCTGAAAGCAGGTGTCATATATATTCCCTAAGGCATCTGGTGGGCAGCTGTGTGATACAGGAAGCTGGACTAGATGGGCCTTTGGCCTGATCCAGCGGAGGCTCTTCTATTTAAAGTATGTTTAGGATTGCAGCCCTAAATTGTGATAAAGGAATGCATCACAATTCCAAAAGAACCCTACCCAGCACAAAAAGTATTGTATATCTCTAAGCACTAGTTTTACAAACTGTTACGTTTCAGGGTGAAGAAAAGTGCTTCAAGAAAGATTATTCAAGTCCAAATGTTCCTGGGGAAGGTAGTTCCAGTATTTCTGGGAATTAAGCCAATTCTTGAGCTATATATGTAAATATTTCTAAAACACCATTTTAATATAAATGTATTTTAAACACATATATGTCTACATGCATACATTGATGCAGAACTGCCATGGCAACAAGTTAACAGCTAACAGAAAACTCACATATCTGATTGAAAACATTAAAAAAGACAATGTCAACATATACACACAAAAAGGTGCCTCCGTTAAACGCTTAATCTATTTTTTCTTAGATACTTCCAGGTCATTATAGGCAGCGTAATCCAGGTGAAAATAAGATAAAGGAATTATAGAAGTGAATGAGAACCTCAATGAAAAATACCTATATGTTAAATTTGCCAGAATTTAAAGTCTATGTTTGAAAAATTGTAAGCCTACCAATCAATAGGAAAAACACTGCGTTAAAATCTCCATGTCTTTTATAGGCCTAACCTTATTAGCTATTTAACAAATGCAATAAGGACAAGTGTTCTAAGTTGCTTTTTGGTGGCTCAAGAATATTTTGTTTTCCAAGACACTGCAGAAGAAAAAAAAGGAAGAGTTCAAGATGAACTAGAGTAAATCTGCAATACCGCATTTGTCTCCCGACTTGTGTGAGGGCAAGCATTGTCGTGTTGATTCACATTGATGTTCTTGAACGTTGCACAAGTGTCTACTCACAACACTACGTGCAAACACTGACTTGTGTGAGGGTGTGTTGATTGATCGCATTTTTTCAAGGATGGACTCGTCGCAGACGAGCACGCAATTTCTGCAATGTTTGCACGTAGCGTTGTGAGTAGACACTTGTGCCACGTTCAAGAACTTTTTGTGAGCTTTTTTATCTCACAGCATGCTGGCAAGGTGTTAAAATGATCAAGGCATACTTTTCGTTTATTTTTGTTTTCTGTTTTTATAATTGACAAGAAAAAACCATTCTGCTTGGGGGTGGGGGTCATGGACATATATTCTTTTGTTCATCTATTAATAATTGTGCTGGTCTAAGACCGTAATAAAGGTTTTTTATTATTATTATTATTATCTATTAATAATAAATGTCCTGCCCCCAAATTTCCATGGCACACCTGCAGACCATTCACAGCATTACCAGTATGCCATAGAACACTGGTTGGAAATTGATGTTAAGGCTGTCTTAGCTTTTACTGTAAGTTTTTGTAATTCTTATGTATGCAGTTTTCAAATTTATATCAGAATTTAATGGTGAAAATTGACATGCAAGTACAGTGGCATCTGTGTAAGGAAAACAGAGTAGAACATGACAGAATTACATTGCTGTTGATACAACTCCTAACTGGTGCAAGGGTATGCTGGAGATATGGGTGTATTCTGAAAGCCTTAGAATTGTCATGTGAGGGGTTTATGGTTACCCTCTTCACTATAACAATGACTGCTGTTCCTTTGACAAATGGAGAGGACAAACCTTGTGTTGGTGTTGGAACGCTGCTCACATTTTGAGCAGCTTGAACAGAATATAGCATTCCACCTCCAAATAAGATGAGTTAATGAGCAAAAAATATGCACAAATATCTAAGGTTCTTAATTCATTTATTAAAAATAGAATGGATGTATGATTTATTTCATTAATAGGACTTAAAGGTATGTATCTTACATACACAAACATACTTAAAATTTATATATAGTTACACACACACAGAGATGAACAAACTATATATACTATATCAGGCACAGTATGTCTAAGATTTATACCAAATTTTACATAAATGTATAAATGTTACATTTATATTGCATCTACGCATGTATAATTTTCTATACACATACATGCAAGCACACACACAGAAAATGGGAGAACAAAGGAATAATCCTCCTACAAGAAATTTAAATAGCCCCTTTTAGAAATCCTCATCTGAAGTTAGAGGGCTTTTAGCAATCGTACATTTATCTCTTCCAAAATACACCTGCTTTCTTTTCCCCTCTTTTCTCTTCTTTTGCCAAACTAAATATTTTTTCCATCTAATGACTCTCTTTATTAGACAGCATCTAATTTGCATACATTTACATACAATTTAACTGCTTGCTTCTGAGAACAAAGAAATGGCTCCGTATTGTACTGAAGGACAATACTCAGAAAGGGAAGGTATAAAAACCAGCTAGCTCAGTGGCTGTATATTCTTTTTGTTTCAGAAATACCAGGATTTTTAAACACTCCACTTAAAGGGTGAAAAAGATTATTCCAACAGACAATGCAAAAAGATACAGTGCAGCTCCCTTTTTAACAAATTTTCTCTTTGGCCTGGTTAATGGGATTTAAGGTCCAACCTTTCTTTGCTTTCCTCTTTTTCTTTTATTAGATCTGATGGATTTAATTCTGTCACATATTTTACCTCACATTTTATTTGTATAAAAATTTATTCAGAAGCTCAACTTCAATGCTAATTCAGCACACCCACCTTTTTCCGACTATGAGAACTGGAAAAGGACTGAGCAAATTTGGATGGGCATGGAATATATTGATTTCAGTGCTGAACATTGTTCAGCTGAATGTTATTCAGCTGTATGTCAAGTCTATGAGGACTTTACAGAAATACACAGTGCAAATACAAACTTACCATGTAGCCAAATGGGAATCAACAGGATGGGATGGGATGCTGGGTTGAAGTTTACTTGTAAAAACAAGGAGGGATTTTTTTCAGAGCAGAAGCAGGAAAGAGCAGAGGTGGTAAGCTCTCCAATTCCCTAAAAAATAAGTAAGAAGAATGCTGAGAGCTTCACATTGATGAAACCTTTTTTTCCTTTTAAACATGAGAAAAGCTAGCAAAACATTCCATGTTTCCATTTTTACCACATTTCAACCATTTAAATCTCACAGTCCTTCAACAATTCCTCAGAATGACGTAACAGCTGAAGCAATCAATGAACCATAGGTGATGCAACACCATTTTAGGGAATGATATGCTCCGTGTTCTGCTAGACGTTCTGGGTGGAACGTCATTCTGAATGATCACCCTCTTTTCATAGGTCTGTTGGTCCTAGACTGAATGGTGCTTGTTCCCACCTCTAATTATAATGAAATATTCAACCAGGGTTGGCATATGTCCTGAGAAACGGACAATCCTGTTTTGGGGTGACTGTGTTCACATACTAGCAAATGGGACAGAAGGTCCTGTCCTGATTTTGTGAAAGAGAATTATGGCAACCCTACATTTAACAGTTGCAACAATGAGCTTGTGACCAAGTTTTCCCATGGTACTGTAATAGCTAAGGTAGACAAATGAATTGCAATCCTGACAACTGAAACTGTAGGTGCCCTTCACAACAGAAAATATTCAACTACCATTTCAGTTTCGCTTCTTCAAACCTCATCTGAGAGGGCAGAAGCCTCTCAAACACCACCTCATCAAATTTCACATACAAAAATGTGAAATGAGATGACACACAGGTACTGGAGTCTGTTGGCACTGTTGTCCCATTTCACACATATTGTTCAAAGTTGCTACCTTTAGGTTCCACAAAAACCAAAACAGCAGCCAATACAGATCAGAGGGTAAAAAACTTCTAAAGAGGCTGTCAGAAGTGACAGGCATCACAGTTCTTTTACCTAGAAAAAAAATATGTATATAGTACTGTATATATATTTTCCAATGTTAATTGGAATACATTGTTACATAAAGTTCAAGATAGGTATTCAAAACCAAGAAGGCCTGAAAAAACATCTTCAGTTTCCTATATCAATATAACAAAATATTTACAATGACTGCATTTTAAAAAGATTTAAGGCTTTTTCAGTTATTAAACAACTGGCTACACATTAACCCAATGACATTAGCCAAAACTAAAGCATTGCCATCATTGTCCTGATGATTCAGTCACTCACTTACTACTTTCAGTGTGCCATTAGGCTAAATGGGTTCCTTGGGATAACAACACAGTATAACACATTTCCTGATTAACCACAACTAGAGAATATTCCATGTTTCCATATAACTTCTGAAGGCTCCTGGTCATTTAAAATCCTATCCCATCTGTTTGGTTATCAAGCCAAGCCTGAAATCCTGGAAGCATCATTCTAATCCTAATAAGCTAAATTGTCTAGCATGACTGGTTCTTCTGGGGAGGAACAGGACTAGCCAAAAGCATGATAGGTTAACAGTTCCTTTCCCATACTGAAGAGCAACGAAAGCAACTTCCTTTCTGAAGTATCTTTCATTTTATGCTTTGTATCGTCCTTTGATTGACATAGAAGTTTTTCAGCTCAGTCCTAAACTGCACTGGCACAGCAGGGCTCTTCGGCATTTGCTGGATCCAGTGCAGCTTATGAGCAGGCTGCAGATCTCCTTGGGGAAAGGGGAATTTTCCCTTCCCCAAATATTGCCCTAGTCTGTCTGTTGGGGCTACTCAGATCCACACCAGCTACATAGCTTGCGCAAGTCTAGACAGCCAATTTAGGATGGAGAATGAGGATAGGATATGGCAAATGTCTGATCCTGCCTGGTCTCATCTGCCTTTACCCTGTTCAGAAACTTCCCCTTCCCAGCTTAACTTCACCAGTGTCTGATTCACAGAATAGTCAGCATTATGATGCAGGTCACCTTGCCATCACTGCTTACTTTCTGTCACTGCTTAAGCTCTGGGTTCTACAAACTTATTATATGGCTTGTTGCAACATCCTTGCTGGGCACAGTCCCACTGCCTCATCTTAAGCTCTGGTTTGGATTGTGCTATTGCTGACTTAATATATAACACAATGGCTTTTGTATTCCTTGCATTTTTCAACAGCTTGCGCAGGCACACTTGTGTGCACATATATACAGGGTATGACAGATGATAGGCCTAAATCATAAGGTTGTATCTTCACAAATTTGTCAAATCAACAACATAGCCACAGATACTGTCTGCATTCACACAAAAGATCAAATCATTGTTTCTCATTACACGGGCAAATTTCAGGATCAACACTTCCTTCTCATCCTTTTACATGCTCCTTTTTTACACCTTTGTGGCAAAATCATGGTGTACTATTGCTCTGAATCTGCAAACCAGAGTACCCTCCAAACCAGAATTGCACACTAAAATTTTTACAGCATGGTATGTCTTGTCAATTGATTGGTGAATTGTGTGCCTTGAAAATTTTAGCCTTGTCAGTGTGCCGTGAGATTAAAAAAAGATTGAAAATCTAAATCAAACTGGATCTAAATCAAACTGGATACAGTAAAGCTGGGACTGCCTGGTTTTCTAAGGAAGGCAGAGCAATCCAGAGCACCTGATCAGTATTAAGCCTGTCACTTATTGCTTATGAAGAGAAGAGCCCATTCTGGCAGAAGACTTGCTAAAGGGAGCCTTGGACAAGAAGCATCATAAGCCTATTCCTGCTCACTACCACAATTATTAATGCAGGCACCAGTAATTACATGGCTTGGTTGGACGAGGAATGGGATATAAGATGTGAAGTGCTTTATCCGCTCCAAGACCAATGCTGGTTTTGGCTCTACTTTCGCTCCAGTGAGTTACAAAAAAATAAGCAGGTGCTAGCAATCCGAGAGACCACATGCCAGCTACAGCTGCTTCAGGCCGATTCAATTACATCTGCCTGAAGAGTCCCAGGACACTGAACCAAATGAAGAAATCTATAGGTTAAGAAGCCTATACATGCTGATGCCAGTGTGCCCCTCTAAAAAATATTAGTTTGCTTGTAACAGCAGGAAGGATAGCATGAAATCAAAGGAGAACCTGAAGAAGGGAACACAGAATTATTTCTAATCTTCAGGGGAAAAGAGGGGAAACTAACATGTAATATGTCTGCATTAATGTTCAATCATATTGAAAAAGCCCTTTGGAACGGAGGTCTTAAAAATACTTTGAAACAGGCTGTCAGTGTTGCCTTGCTTCCCAAAACGCTGGGTGCAGCACATTTGCTGAACATACTCTTGGGATCAGGACTTCACTCCAAACCTTGTTTGTACAAAAAAGGAGCCAAGCAGCTGGGAAATTCTGGAGTATAGTGTGTCCTCATTAGTTCCCATCTGCCATCAGAACTCAGCTCATGGCAAGTTTGGCTAAGTCCTGGTGTTCTCAGGTCCAAATCTGGGTCAGTTTTAATTACACTACACAGAATTCAATGTGCGGATTTTTTTATCCTTATTATACAGCACAGAAGAACGGGCAGCACTCCAGCTTATCAATTTTTTAGAAGTACATATATAAAATGTTTAAACCAGGCTAGACAGTGGGTGGAAGAGAGAAAAAAAAGTATGATTGAGTACAGGGGTTAGTTAAGAGAACTGTTAGCAAAGTGGGTCACAAGGAGTTCTGCTTTAAAACTTCAAAAGAAAAGGGGGGAAATCTCTTCATTTATAAGAGGGAGAATCTGATCTGTAACATGTACACAATTCACACTGCTCTTAATGTCAACCTGAATTTAAAGAAGCACACTGATAATTCTTACCTGAGTGTTGATGACAGAAGATCTGCAAGCAGGTAGCTAAAGAATGGCCTAAACATGAGTTTTTGTAATGCAGATCAGCCATAGTAGCTACATGCAGTGCATGTATACCTATTTACCTATATAGTGCTGAACATGCCTGACATATGTTTTAAACTGGGTGATCCTGTCTGCATATTCTGGGTCAAGACATGAATGCTCTATAGCCAAGGTGAGCAGTATAGCAGCATTGTATGTAAAGTCCCTGAGGGCCATGTTTAAATGAGACACTAGCTTCTCTAGGTGGGCTGGAAAAGACTGGTAACAGCTGTCTAAAATCCTTGAGAGCTGCTGCTAGTCTGTAAACAATGCTAGGCTAGATAGACCAATGGTCTATCCTACTATCTGCCTTAAGCTTTATTGGGAAAATTCTTCTTGTCCACCCAATGTCACATTTCTGTTATATCTAGCAGCACTCCTGAAGGCTCTAGGTATCAGATTTGTTCCTGGATGTGCAGATATTTCTTCATTCCCTTTCTTTACTCACTCAACAAGAAAAAGGAACATTAAAATCAGCTTGAATTTCTGCATCTCAAGATACCTCTCAATAGCAGCATATCAGGATCTATGGCACCCCAGGCAAGAACAGAGTAACATCATGTAATGTAATAATGTTGTCTGATATTACTTCTGAGGAAGCCATGAGAGCAAGTGATGTGAATATGAAGGCATTCCCATCATTTCTTGTCTGGGAAAGCAATGGTTAGTGCAAGAGTGTGCTTGTAGCAGTGGCTGGGGCAAAATCACCCTAGCCATAGCTGTGCGAACCCAGGCAAGAGGCATCTCTTCAACTCAGGAAGCAACAGGAGCATGTGTGCCATATCAAGGGGCACCACAGGGGCAAACGGGGCCTACGGTTCCAGACTTGCGGTGTCATACCCTAAACATGCCACTAACTCTTAACTACTGGGAGTGTGCACCCAGTTGTTGAATCCCTCAAACTGCTGAATACTCCCTATACAGTTGGACTGATTAGTTCAGAAAATGTATTATGCCACTGCTGCCTTAGTGCAACTGTTTTTTGCTAATTCAAGGAGTGGGTAATAATAAAATCAGATATTAATTTAGAAAAACTTAATATGCAAGAACAGATTTAATTAATTAATTAATTTACACTTTAATCTCCATGTTAGGCTACAATAAAAAAAAACAAAAATATGTAATTGGTTAAAAAGAATGAGGACAACATAAGTGCATTAAATATGGGCAGGAGTGGTCTGGTGGTTGAGCACAGGGCTGTCAGATGCAGGAACGGACTGGGTTGAATTTTTGATGGAAGACCAAAAAATTGATAAAACTGTCATGAGACAATGGAGCCAGAAGGTCTTGCTGTTTACAGCTTGGCCCATCTAAAACTGCTTCTGCTCAAAGCTTGGGATGCATAACCTGACAAAAGACGTGATGATTCTGCCATGAAAGATTTGATCCAGAAAAGAACATCTGCACAGAAAACAATTATCTACCTAATACAGGGTGACCATCCATCCAGAAACTCCTAGACATCACCTAAAATAGAGCCCTTAAACTGGGGATCTGGTTAAAGGCCCCATTGTCCAGATTGTGGAGGAGTGGGAGGGCGCTCCAGGGCTTTAATGTCTGCTCTGGCAGCATCAAGGCTTGGGGCCAGCTGCCACACTGTGCCTAATCGGCACAGCCACCAGCTGAAGACCAGCAGTGAGAGTGAGACGAAGAGAGGCATGGCCAGGCCATGAGCGGATGTTCCACCCCTGCCTGGCTTTGCGCCTCCAGAAGTTATGCTTCCAGTCCAGCGCAGCCTCCAGCTGGCACAGGGTCTTCTGCTATTATCAATATTGACCTTCTACCACAGAATTATTTTTTGAAACGAAAGAGAAATAACATACCATATGTTTCTTAGATGAACACTGATAAAGAAAGCAATCTATAAAATTTATAACAATTATTGAAAGAACTGTGTAGAAAATTAAGGGATCCTTACATGACTATTTTCTTAGTTAAGTCAAGACTTGAAAGAGAAGTAAGAATCACCAGCTTGCTGGCAACAAATTAAAGACAGTGAAAAGAGTACTGCATAGAATAAACTGAACCAACACTTGGGATATTTGTTGGCTCACTATCCTATCCATGAACTGGGCCAGCATCTAATCTCAAAGTTAACGATTAGCAAGCATCCTATTTGGAAACCTCATCAGATTCAAGACAGCCAAAGCAAGTTTCCAATGACAGCTGCTGGGATAAAGGTAGAATAAAAAAGAACATGATCAATTAGCTAACTGAAAACCAAATCCTAACTAACCCCCCTGGCAGCAATGCAATGGTGGTGGTTGGTCTTCACTGTATCCTGTTTGGAGAGTTTGGTGGCGAAGATCTCATGGGGCACAAATCTGAGCTGAACCACAAAGTCAGATTAGGCCTGGGAAGGGGACCAGAATTTGATGAATGCTGAGCAGGCCAATCCTAACTTGTGCTGCAACAGACAGGCCAGTAGGCTTATGCTGTACCCGGGGCAGTTCAGGGCAAGTTCAGTGAAGTTTGTGCTTAAGCCAGGGGCAAAAGCAAATCACTTCCCCTTACCCTGGGCAGAGTCACTGCAGTACCAGTGTGAACACTCAGCTGTTCTACTTGAAAAGTGGTACAAATTTGATCAGACCAGTCAGCCAGGCAGTCTAGAAATGGGATTGGTATCTGGCATAAGTGCTAGTTCTTGACTCATCTCCTGCTCCCAGCCTGCTTTCCCCCACAACCTGCTCTGCCCCAGAACAACTCCTCTCATGGCTTACAATGCCTCCCCAATGCTTGTGCCTGCCAAACTCAGCCAATACAAACCTTCTTTTCTCTTTGGCCCACAATGGTACAGAGAAGTTGGTGCACATCTATGCGCTGGCTGATCAACCCTTAGTGTTTAGGATTGTAGCCAATGGGTGCAATCCTACTAGGCCAGTAC
The DNA here is from genome assembly GCA_030015325.1 of Cryptoblepharus egeriae. NCBI lineage: Eukaryota > Metazoa > Chordata > Lepidosauria > Squamata > Scincidae > Cryptoblepharus > Cryptoblepharus egeriae. The sequence goes on from JAREYC010000005.1 coordinate 73,752,945, forward strand.
AATCCTAACCTCGGCCAGTACTCATTGGTTTTCCCATTCCTATGGTGATGTAGGGAGGCATGCACATGTCTGTGCATTGGTCTAACCCTCCTCCAGGTCTTACAAGACTAAGGGTGCAATCCAGAGTAACTACGGGGAGTCCTTGCTCCGGTGTAAGAACAATTTGCTCTGGATTCCAATATGAATTTCCCATAGGTTTTAACTAGGTGGTGCAGTAACTACGGGTACACGTAATGTCTCTTACGTGCTCCCGTAGTTGCTCTGGATTGTAGGGTCTGTGTAAGACCAAGTATCTTACAGCACTTTTGTGACACACCTAGGTCAGCACAGGATTTATGCTGGGGCTTAGGCAATCCTAAAGACACTTTCCCAGGAGCGACACCCACTGAATACAATGGAGATTACTTTTGAGTAGACATGGACTGTGCTCTTAGTCACTCAATCTGCCCTCCTTACACCGGAGTGAGCCCCACTGATTATAGTAGGGCTTACTTTAGAATAGACATGCAAGGCTAGTCTGTCAAGTTCCTTTACATTGCCTCCTTTACATAAGGGTGAGACCCATTGACTGTAATTGGCTTTACAGTCAGTAAAAGAGACTGTAGTCTCTACTCTCTGTAGTAGAGACTGTAGTCTCTACTCTCTGACAGAGAGTAGACATGCATAGGCTGGTCTTTCAGGAGAGATGCCACTGGAGTGCAGAAACTGGCTGTAACCTGGCAGGGACCCATTTTTTACTTGTATTGCAAAACATCACTTGTATTGCAAATCAAAATTTAGAAATGTTTAATTGTCTTGCAAAATGCTCTCAGTTCAAAATGCTCTCAGTTCAAAATGCTCTCAATCCAAGGTTGCACTGTACTCTTTAGATTCTTTGCAGACAGCCTTACATTGGCCTTCATTTTATATGTAATAGAAAATAAAACTAATTTTGAAAGTATTTTATCACATTAATATTAGCTTCTTAAATGAGTGGCATATTAAATATATATATATTCTCCAGTTATGTCATCCTTGACTACTGCTAAAAGGCTACCATCAGTAACTACTAAACATGAGAAGAAACGATACAAAGCAACATCAAGAAACTCAAAGGAGTAGTTCAGCAGGGCTGATACAGCACAGAATTGCTTCAAAAGATTGGTCATCCTTAAATGACTAGAACTTAAAGCACAATCCTAAGAAATTTAGGATGGCCTAACTCACCTGGCCTATCTTTCTGTGATAGTGTGAGATAGTGTGATTGGCCTACCCTCCCTCCGCTCCCAGTAGAGGGGCAGAAGTGTCTTACTGCACTTTTGTAACTCCCCCAGGTCAGCACAGGACTTATGCCGAAACCAAGACTTGCCTAACCTGAGCTTAGGATTGCAGCCTTAGTGAAATTCTAAAATTTTTAGCTTCTAAAATTTGAGAACATGAACCTAAAATATTATGTTGGAGAATCTACTTAAATTTATCCCTATTTACATCCAAGGAATATGGAGATGCTTCCATGCCATTCTCTTGATGCAGTTGTTGCCTAAATCAACTCTGAAGGAAGAGATGATATACACTGGATAATATGAATATTAAACACGCATACATGACTCTGTGCTTTCTCAGGAAAAAAAGAAGGAAAAGTAACTTTACCAGCCAGCTACTGCAGTTAGGTCTTGTAACCATTTCTCAAAATTTAGTTAAGGAATAAAGGAGAGGAATGTTAAGATAAAATGTCCCTTTAAACTTAAGTTTCTCCAGTGTCTGCTCCATTTCCCTATAGCAGGGGTATATGTTTCAGCACACTTGTCATGCTCAGTGAGCAGAGACAATGAGAGAGGAAGAGATTTTTGAGCAACACCAGACACTGAATAAAGTGATGGACAGAAGCAGGGTAAAGCTTCCTTGCACCTGTAAGAGATCAATCCTCCTTACCAACTTCTCATTGTAACAAGAGGAATGTAGTGAAAGAAGCAGTATATTTTATTCTTCAAAAGGAGACAGCTATTTTTGACAACAGCTACCACTATTGACTCTCTAACATAAATTTCCTTTCAAAGTTTCAACATATTGTAGTCTACTTGTCCCATGTCCACAGCTCTGCAGTTCCCAAAGCTATTGATTCCATTAAAAAAAAAACTCTTCAATATGTAGAATCCTTCTGATTACCTCCATGCAAGAGAAAACACAGCAGAAATTGCTATACACAGTCCATTTCTTCCTGGCATTAAAAGCAGCTGCTATACAAGATCAGTTCCAGTCCTCAAAACCCATTAACATCTTAAATGTTGAAAGTAGTGTGTCTGGATGCTTTGCTCTTTAAAGACAGTGCTGCTGATTTATAACAAACTGTAAGGACATACAGTGTGCTTTAAAAGGTGCTTTACTGAAGCTGTTGCTTTGAACAGATGCCACAAAACCATAGGCACCAAACTGTAAAGCTGTATTAGTTCTCTAGTGATGTGTAAAGAATATCTTGCTGTAAAGAACATCCAGCAGTGAAGGAGGAAAAAACCCGCAACTAGATTGCCTAGGTGCTGGGAATGGATAACTGCATGCATCAAGGAAATTCCCCAGGCTGTTCCAAAAACATACAATATAGTTATACGTAAGTTATATTCCTGAGTTTCAGGAGAAGATTTTGCTCTTAAAATTTCCTCCATTTAGGAAAATTCCTCAATTTTTAGGAAAATTCAGCCATTTTCCTGCACAATTTTTATCTCTGCTGTTTACTATGTTATTTATAAGCATTTTCTCATTCTTGAAACATGCTGGAAGAACATGGCTTCTAAAAAGATGGCTAAATGTCAAAGTGTACACAAGCAATGCAGCCAAGCTTAAGGATGGACCATCACTTACATTTTTGTTTACAATAAAATTCAGTTTCAGTCACTGCTATCTCCTGGAAGACTGGGAAACCTTCTCTGAAAGTCTGTTTTATGGCTAAAGAGTGTTATGAGTAGTTGCAGAGAATGGATCCACAGTATGGTTTTGTTTAAGCCAGCTTCGTATATTTACAATACACTAATCTAATCTAGAAATCATAATAATTGGTTCAATCAACTTATTAGGTTGAAAGGCTGGAGCAATTGTGTGAAATAATTCACAAAGGTGTCTGCACAACTTCGTGCTGCATGGTTGAATGAGTTTGTATGAAGGTCTTGACCAGATATGGCACGTGGTACATGTAGGCCAACATCTTGATGATATAAACATGGCCAGAGGACAAATTGATGATCATGGAACAAATTTAGAGCAATACTCAATATTTTTCCAATAGCACTACATTAACCGCAATGAACATTAAAAAGCCTTGTTAAAATGGCACTATGTGGTTAAATTTTGCTCTCCCTAATTCTGTTTTCCATTTCAATGGAAGACTGCAAAGTCTGAAAGTCTCTTGTATGGAAGCCAACGAAAACAAAGGTAAACTTAGAACTTTCATTAACTGTAAATTATAAGAGCAAACATGAATAAGGATTGATGTGAGCAAGAGGGAACGCTAAAGCCTCATCAAATGTAATGTGTAATACCTTAACCCAAACATATTTTGGGATGACTGCCAGAAAGATGGGTATAAATGTGGGAGGCTTAGCAGAATATAGTTTGAGCAGAAATGCAGTTTTCACTTTTACTAGAAAAACAGTCATAATTTGGGAAAAAAGGACCTCATTAATAATCATAACCTAGATCTAAGCTACTGTCTTCTCAAATAAAGGATTCCACCATGGCTATAGGATTCCACCAGGGCTAAGGATGTAGAGCAGGGAGAGGCAAACATCATTGCTGTAATGCTATGAACATTTACTTAAGAGATGGCTCCACTGAATCCAATGTTGAGTAAACATTAAAAGGATCTGACTTTTATACAGATTAGTTAGGATCTTGAAAATCTCAGTTTTCTCTGAGCAGTCGATTACAGTATATCATAGTTGTGAATGCTGGTTTTTTGTTGATTTATGTTTAAGGAAACAAAAATAGTGGAAGATGAGAAACAGTAAGATAACAAGTTCAAATTCATTTTAAACTATGCATATAGCATTAATGTAGGAGTTCTACACATGAATTCTATGGTAGAGTTGGGGTCTTTGCTTCGGTGTGGAAAAGATGGGATATAAATAATTATAATAAATAATCTACATCATGATTTTTCAAGGCAAGGTTTCAACCCTCAATCTTCACATAAAGTAACATTTTACTTTAGAACTATACTTATAATACAGCTGATCATTAAGTGATACCTAAATTTTGTTGCAGACAACAAAATGCAGACTGAGTGCAATTCTTACAGTATATTTTACAATTCTTTACAATACATAGATCTCCCTTCACATGCATCACAAAATTCCTATATTATCGCGACATGAAAAGCCATTAAGATTGACCTTGGGCTGAGAGAAAATATATTTGATGGTGCATAAAGGAGCAGAGAGGCAATTTTGCGTTACAGGATGTTATTCTGGAGGACCTATGAACCTTGGGGTGGAACTTTCTAGGGAACACATTGGGCTACTATTGGGAGAGATGAACTGAAAATCCCCTCATCTGATGGAAGGCATCACTGTAGAAGAGACATTCCCTCTTATATGAGAGAGACAGAGAAAGCCTATTGTAAGAAACAGCATGCAACTCTAAAATACATTGTGGTGTCTGCCACTGACCTTTTCCATTAATCAAACAAGTTTTAATTAATCTATCTAGTTCATTAAATGTTGCCACCTTAGAGATGATAGAAGAAGAAAAATCATGGAAATTATTTGAGTCCTTTGTATATTTTGTTGCAATCTTATAGTTCTTAATGTTTAATTAAAGATCAATTTGCTAGCATACCAGCAGATTCGTACATTCAAACTTTCCTTTAGAGGTCATCTGCTCAGCTACATAAGCTTTTGTGTATCTGGTCCTCCAGTTATTACACTACAGATATTGACACCAATTCAAGAACTCTCTGTTTCTTTCTCTGAGTCTTCAAGGGATTTAGTGGTCTGAGTCCAAGTTATCTTACTGACTGCTTGAAGCACCGAGATGAAGCACATGGCTGACAGGTTGTGCAGGCTTATCCAACTTGGAACAAGGTTGTGGTATGAAATTGCAAAAGGCTCTGAGAGCCACCTCAAAATTCAAGAATTTTTTCTTCAAAAACAAAGCACATTTCTTTGGATGATATTGTTAATAAATACACATATGGCAGGAGGCACAAAACCATTTCAGACTCTCTTGGAGGAAGAGAAAAGAGACAAGGAAGGAAAAATGAGCTGCATGTGATGGATACCAGTCTTGTTATTTGATTAAAGTGATCAGATAGCAAGGGGGTGAGAGCAGTATTAAAATTTTGAATAGAACTAATATACTTGGATAGAGCCAGATAATACGATTCATTTTAAGATACAGATAACTACAGATAAATAAGGCTACAACATTGTTATTGTACTTTTAATAGAATTTGTATTCTCTATGGCTATAACTGAAATCTCAAGTCATTATATGTATTGTCTTCAAAAGTAATTATTATTCCGTCTACTGTATTTCTAAGTATGATGTGAGCAAACTGTGTGATATGATTATGGAATTGCAGTCTTTGGTGAGATCTGCATTCCTCTTCCATTTCAAATCAAACAGTCAATGGAAGTCGTTTCCATTGATGGAAAGTAGATTGAGCCTGTGTAGTTTAATCACAGATAATACCACTTCATTTTTATGAATCATATGATAGTGACTTTTTAAAATGCTTTGTTTCATCCAACCTCTTGTCACTATAATTTTGAGCATATTATGGTATTTAATACTGAAAGAATAGTCAGAAATGCAAATTAATAACTGCAGAACATAGTAAAGTTTGATAAAGACTAAATTGCCTGTCAAAACTTCTTCGCACATTTCCTAAATTTAATCTTATACTTCTTATCGTTATTTATAAAATGCCAGCAATAGTCCTGAATCCATACAAACAAAATTATATAAGGGCTGGAAGAATATTTCAGCTAGCCGTAGATGGCTTTTCAAAGTCTGCTTCAAAGATGAACCTTCTGACACACCTTTCCAATTACTTTAAGCCTCACTTGGATTATTCATAATTTATTCATAAGTAGATTCAGTTGTACTCGGTTGGTCAAGTTAACTTTTTGATTGAATTTCTCCCACTTTAACAAGCAGGGGCCTATATTTATTGTCATCTTTCAGTCTCAAAAGACTATGGTATTGTGCTCTGATTGGAGGTCCTAAAACAGCATCTGGTGTGGCTAAAAAGGCCTATAACTGGCAAGAAATCTTTTGCATGTATACCACAGCTGGAACTGTGGAGTATCCCTCACTCCACATGTAGGCATGCTAGAAAACAGCAGCAGCAACCCTGACCAGCTTATCAGGAGAGGGAAAAGCCTCTCAATTCAGCCCCTACCATGCTCTGTTAACTCATCAGCAGATGATCAGCACAAATGCAAATAGTTTGACAAGAACTTTAACTAAAATCCTTTAATGGGTGCACATATTTGGATTGGGGCCAAATACTTTAATCAGCATACCCCAAACCAGTAGCTTTAACATGCCATGTTTTAAATTCCTTGGAAGGGGTGTTGACATCTCAGCAGATTATCTGCTTTCCAAGACTTACACATAACAATCAATGTGTATTTATTTTCATTTACGAGTATTCACAAATTAGAATATACAGCAAAATCATACAGCAAAAAAAGATAAATTTGTATGCAAGTTCCACCATTGTATATAAGCTGCTCCTTGGAGCATCAGGCAGCTCAGGATTGGGCTGCCCAAGAAAAAGAAGGAACAGTGTTATTAAGTCGATGGGAGTATTTTCCATCGATTGAAGGTAGATTGAACTTCTGTGGTTTAGATCATCAGTACTCAAAGTGGGGGTAAAGACCCCCTGAGGAAAACCATTGTGAAAAGCTGGGTGCCACCATCTTGGAAACTTGCACTGGGTGTCACCATCTTGGAAATGAGCACTCAAGGCTGCTTTCCTGGGATGAAGGCTGCTTTCCTAGGATGGAAACGAGCACTCAAGGCTGCTTTCTCATTGAATACAATGGGACTTACTTTCAAGTAGATATGGAGGAGCTCTGTCATTACAGTGATGTCACTTGTTTAATATCACTTCCAGCCTGGACATAACTTCTGGTGGGTCACTGACAGATTATCATTCTCAGAAGGGGGTCCCAAAATAAAATGGTTGAGAACAACTCTTTCGACACTAGCTGCTGGCAACTCTATAAGGGCAGCGAAGACCAAAAAGCGTTGCTGTTGGGCTGCATTATACATATTGATTTGAACTACAGTAGATTCTTTGGTTATGGGCTTCTACTATATATATTCAAACTCCTTTATTAAAGGACTGAACTCAATAACCTTGATAATGTGCAAGGAACATTCTTTATAAATCATTACTTCTCTTAGGTAACAGTTAATAGAATTTTATAAGAGCGACAAGTATCACAGCAGAAGCCTTCTATTGTTTCTATATTGTAAGAGAAGTTTCAAGTTAAAAATTAGCTACCTATTTGAATACAAGGGCAACAGAGTTCACTACAAATTTGTTCTGACTTACTGATATATTCAAAACTGTATTTGTAGGCAAATCTTATGAAAATCAACTCGAAAACTATGCTTCAGTATTTAAAAAGTGGCATTTTCTCAAAACCATAGGTACAAGTTCTTTCTTTCTCTCTCTCTCACACACACACACACACACAAACACACCCACACACCTTGAACAACCCAAACACACACCCTCCTAAAGAAAACTAATTTGGCCTTAGAGCAACCATGGGCAAAATCTAGAGCAGTTACGGGTCCACGCAGTTACGTCACCTTTTAGTGTTCTTACGGAAAGTCATCTTAAGTGCTCTGGGCAAAGGAGCTTAATTTCACTTTAGGACGGTGGGGACAATAATTGAGATGGCATCAGATCCACAATTTCATAGGAACAAAATTACTAAATTCAGCATTTGTGGAATACATATTCTGTCAATTGGGCAGCCCAGTAGGATTTGTCTATAAGATTCCAAGTAGGTTCCTTAGAACATTTACTTGAAAAACTTTGCTAACATGAAGATCTAGCAAAACTGGACCAAAGAACCGACTTTGAAAGGAATCTATAAAAGATTTGCTACAAAAACACTGCAAGACTTGTTTCACCTGCATCAGCTGGTGGTATAACTGATCCATTGAAAAGCACACATTAAAACAGTACATAAATTGCTAAGGTATTTCAAAATGGCTAGAGAACAACAGTTCCTTTTCATACTTCAGAATACAGAAAAAGAAATGGGATCATGAAATCCTTTGACTCCTCAGCTGAAGATGGTAACTGAACTTGGAGAGGCAGAAAGTAACCAGTTCATTTGTTTTAAATTTATTAGTTTTACACCCAGATCAAAAGGCCAGTAGGGCCATGTATTCAGTAAGATATACTTTCATTCTAGCAAAAATAGTATGATTAATAAAAGACTACTTTCATCCCTTTAAGAAAGACGAGTTAAGATACTGATGTGAGGAAAAAGGTTTTTAAATATCAGGCTTTCTCATAATTCTTCATTAAATGTGGTAGTCAACCAAGAAATTATATTGGCCCAATTAAATTTACTCTTTCCATGTTAGCTTTTATAAAAACAAATTGAAAAACATCTTTGCTCATTTTTAATTATTACTGGTATTCGGATTTAGAATTCTACATATATGTACACACATACACACGAGAAAATCCACCTAACCAAGTACACTTTCAGACAGCTTGCATGAACATCTACCCTAGTCTTTAGAATGGGTCTATTCGTATTCTGATCAGCTTCAAAGAGTTAAGTCTTAAATCAATAATTTTAAAAATGGGTAAGCCCATGATCTCAGCATATGCTGAATCCACTAGAACAGGATGCAGCTGAACTTCCAATGCACAGTGGCTGGAAAAGTCACCGAATATTGGAACAGAATGGTCTTCAGGTCCACTAACTATCAGCTGTTGCAGCGACACTCGCAAGTTAAACTGTATGAGAAAAAAATTAAATTGAAAAAGAGAACATATCTGAAAAAAGATATATCTTAAAAAGATAAAGATACTTGAAAAAAAGAGAAGATAAACAAAAATTGCAAATGAAAAATTGAGGAGTTACAGTTTACAAGCACGAAGTAGGCAAATCTTTCCAAAATATAACACCATGATCTGAAAGGACACAGTATAGACATCTACGTCTAATATATAGAACAGTTCTTAGTTCATGCATTCAATCTACACCAGAGACAGAAGAGGAGCCTGGTAAACTCACAAATGAAATGGGTGTAGTTCAGTGGAAGATTGCATGAAGGTGTTCTTGGATTCAATCTCCAGCATTTTTTCAGGTAGGGCTGAAGTCCTGATTGACGACTGTTGTCAATCAGTATCAAAAACACTGAACTGGAAAGACCAATTAACTGACTATGGGTGCAACCCTAACTCAGACTGGCACAACTCGTTGATCTTCCTATTCCCATGGTGATGAAGGGAGGCCAGTGCATGTCTGTGCACTTGCCCAACCTTCCCCCAGGAGTGCACAGAAGGATCCTACAGCACTTTGGTGACACACCCAGGTCAGCACAGGATTTGTTCTTGGGTTTAGGCAGTCCTAACTGAAGATTAGGATTGCAGCCTTAATATAAGGTCATTTCCTATGTTTTACAAAGCCATTGCAAACAATCATGCAAATGAGACAGCATTCACAATACCCCTGACACTGTGTTCAGTATGTTGTGAATAAGCACTATCATCTTTCACTCACCCTCACAGCAGTGCAACACACTAGTTTTTGGGGTTTTGTTAGAAGGAACAATGAAATCCCTGCCCCAGCTCTTGTTGTCTCTGGCATTGCCTAGTCCTGAACTGTAGGCAAGAAAATCTCATGACAGAGAAGGAAGTAAGCAAGCAAGGAAGGAAAATAAGACAACATTGATTTCCTTTTTCCCAGATTTATTAATTTAATTAATTTATATCCCGCCTTTCCTCACCTGCAAGAGGGAGCCCAAAGCGGCTAACAACGATCAGAATAAAACACCATTAAAATGATCATAAATAAAGATTAAAACACAATTAAAATACAATTAGATTAAAGTACAATAAGAACAATAAAAACAGACTAAAAACATTAGATAAAAACAATATAAAAATAGAACAATAAAACTGCCCCCCAACCTCTGCCCCATTTAAAAAGCTTTTTTAAAATAAAAGGTTTTAAGGCTCCGCCTGAAGCTCTGTATTGAGGGAGCTTTCCTCAGTTCTAAGGGGAGGGAGTTCCAAAGCCGGGGTGCCACCACTGAGAAGGCCCTATCTCTGGCCGCCACACCTCTCACATTTCTTAGTGGTGGCACAGTTAGAAGGGTCCCCCTCAGATGACCTTAGGTGATGAGTCGGATTGTATGGAAGAAGGTGGTCCCTCAGATACCCTGGACCCGCGCCGTTTAGGGTCCAGATGGCAAAAACCAGGGAAACACTGCGGGGTGGGGGGGGACACACAAAAGCAACATCTGAAGGTCTTCTCTTATCCAGAGAGTATGGTGAGAAGAGATCCAGAAAACAGTCTCTAGAGCAGTGGTCTTCGGCCATTTTGGCCCAGGACCCCTTTCAAATTTTGGAATCTGTCTGGGACTCCCATGTCAAACTTGCTACACCCAACCCAGGATACAATGTTAAAGAGGAAGGGCATGTCCTAGAAAACAAGGACATATGGTCACCTAGCCCCCAGTCCCGCAGGCTCTCTCCCTCCCCCACTGTCCCAAACCCTGTTAACCCCTCCCCCAGAACCCCAAACACACACCTTTCCACACATGCATTCCACACAACTTTACACATGCACTCTCTTTCACGCACACACACTCACACACACACACACACAGATCTTTTCATACATTCATTCATATACACACAAAACACACACCTTTCCACACATGCACATGCATAGACCCTGAGTGGGGCTACTTCTTCCCCACTACTCTCTTCTCCATGTGGGTGCCTGGGTGGGGCAGACAGGATCCCCCAAGGATTCCTCACCTGACTGATGTTCCTTGAGGAGCACTGGGGAGGTGTTCTTGCAAGGTGCTGTTGCAAAGCACTTTGCAGGGATATGGATGACCATGCACAAACATAGTCCCAGCTGAGCGGCAGGGCGGTTGGCTGGGGGCTCCTGGTGCTGCCTGTGTCAAATCATGGGGGTGTAGGGGGAGGGAGTGCAGCTGAAGCAGCAGCACTAGGATCCACCAGCCAGCCTTCCTGCTGCTTTGCCTGGGCTCTGTTTGTGCCTGCTCTGGCACCTGCAGATACCAGGCACTGCTCGGCACCAGCAGGCACTGGGCACCAGGAACCATCAACACCAGGCATCAGGCATCAGCAGGCACTAAATACCAGCGGCCAGTGGCAGCAGGCACTGATGGGCACTGGGCACCAACAAGCACCAGGTGGGCAGCTGTCACCAGCAGGCATCAGGCAGTGGCAGCTACCTAAAAGCACCATGCACCAGCGGGGCACCAGGAGGACAAAGGGTGAGGTAACTCCTTCCTCCTGCAAGTCTGGGGTGACAGCGACCTGAGGCTGTCCTTATCTGAATGTCCCCAGGACCCCCAGCCTAAGCCTCACATGTGGTTTATTGTTGTGTGGTTCTCTGAATGGCTCTTCCTCCCTATAGAAAATGCAAAATACAGTAGATGACAGAAAAAGACCAATTATCTGCATAGAACTTGGATATTTTGACAGATTTATATTTTATTGTTGCCCTCAAAAAATAAATACTAGCAAACAAGAATACTTAGGTGTATGTGAACTCCCTCTCCTTGTTTTGGTAGACGTCCCTACTGGGGGACAGAAAAATAATTACCTTTAAAAAGCACAGTAAACAATGTCTGCATTGGTATAATTAATGACAGTCTTCCCCTTCTCCTCCTTATATAGAAAATCATATAATGCATAAAGACAGCTTCCCACAATGTCAAATAATTCTTGTCTCATATCAGGAGTTCTTTTGTTCATTCAATGGGTGTTTTTGATGTTCTTTAGTACTGTTTCATGTAAATCCAAGAAAGTGGTATATGGTACAAGTCAACCCGGATTTTGTGAAAATCTGTCTGAATTAACAAAACAACATTGTGATGGCTATGTGATTGGTGGGCCAAAGACAAAAACTCTTGCCAATATGTCACTGGCAGCAATCTGATGGGGACTTACACTTGTCTCTCCTAAACACTCCCTTTTCAACTACCACAAGAAAAAAGCCAGCCATATTGGTATGACTGACAGAGTGCAGCCAAACAGCAGTAGGAAGAGAAATACTGATATTTTACACAAATATCTCTTCTAACGTTCAAATAAACAAGACTATGTCTGTATTTTCTGTTCTAATCCAGGACATAAATATTGTGAACAACCAGATAACTGCATCATACTGCATGTCAGTAGTAATCAATCATCACTGAGGATGCCGTGAGGTGAAGAGAGCTGAACTTTAGCTCATTCAATGGGCAGTTGGAACAAGATGTGTCTTGCTCATGATAGTAAGGAACTTGCAAACTAAATGAGCCTCAAACAAACGGTGAACTAGGCATGGGACTGTTCTGCACAAGACAAACTCAAATTCTCTCTCACATTCATCCACTAGAAATGTCACTGCCTATTTCCAAGTTGCCATAACTTTGTAAAGTGCTATGTATACTGATTGATGCTGTGGTATAATTCTTAAATTTAAATAATAGTATCCAATATAAGGGCTGTAGTGGCTCAGTGGGTAAGATGCCATGCCCGTTAACAAGCAGGTCAGAGTTCAAGACTTGAGTGCTACAAGACAGAGTAAGTTACAGACCCTTGCTCAGCTCCAGCCAACCTAGCAGTTCAAAAGCATACAAATGCAAGTAGGTAAATAGGTATTGCCTCAGTGTGAAGGTAACAGCATTCCTTGCTCCTCAGCATGCAGTCATGCCAGCCACATGACCACAGAAACGTCTTCAAATAGTGCTGGCTCCTCAGCTTACAAATGAGGATGTGCACCACATACTATAGTGGTCATGACTAGTAGTACAACCTACAGAGTTTACCTTTTATCTGTATACAAAATATACAGAAAACATGTCCTATGACCAAATCTCAAAAATTTACCTTTTACCTACATCTTGACAGAAGCATTAGTTTAATAAATAATGGAACATATTTGTCTGACTTTGAATGTAAGCTCCTTAGGGACACTGCTACATAACACTGTAAGATACCATTTAAGGTGACATGACAGTCACTATATAAGTAACAAATAATAATAAATAAAAACAATGACAGTTTTTTAAAAAGGTAAAGTATGTTCCTGGCAGGTTGCCTTGTCAGCTGTAACGGGCTACAGGTTTCCCTGCTGCCTATACAGACACCAGCCACAGCTATTGGGCGCGGCGCTCATCCCCAATTAAAAGCCAAAGCCAGTTGTCCAAAGATGCTTCTGTGATCATGTGGCCAGCATGACTATAGGCTGAGGCACTTGGAATACTGTTTACCTTCCCACCTATTGGTACCTATTTATCTATTTGCATTTACCTGCATTTGAACTGCTAGGCTGGCAGGAACAGGGCTAAGGATGGGAGCTCACCCTCACTTGCAATACTTGGGTCCTGAACCTCTGACCTGTTGAGCAGAAGTCCGGTCAAGCAGTGTTATAACTCCAGCATTCTAAGCACTGAGCCACTGCAACCCCCAGTAATAATAATATCTTTGACATCCTGGAAAATGAGTTATACTATTCACAGCTATTTAAATAAACCGCACAATCCTGACTTACACTGGAACAGGCAGGCTGGCTCAGCCTGCATTGAATCCAGCACAAGGATTGGGATTCTGTTTTGCTATTGCAGGGAATGAAGAGCTTTCCCTTTCCCCACGGGAGAGGTGGAGCAGCTGTAATGGTCTACTCAGATCTAAGCCACATCTGGGGATGGCTTAGATTTCATCAGATGTGAGCAGCCAGAAGCTGCTCCCTGCTGCCTGGGGTTGGAGGCATTGATCTGGCATAACTGCCTGATCCGAGCCTCACACTCTCCACCCGCTCCCAGGAAATCCCTTCCCTACTCTACCCTGAAACAGCCCCTTCCCATCTACTTCCTGCCCTCCCAAACCACTGCACAAGCTGGGAACAGCCAGTGCAACTTACCCCTCACCTCCTCCACATGGTACCATATGGTGGCCAGAGCACATTAGTGCACCACCCTAAACCACCACTAATGGTGTCAAGTGCCTTATTTCAGTTTTGAAACACCCTTAGGTTGGCACAAGAAACTTGTGCTGGCCTACTGGGAGTTAGGATTGTGTTCAATATAACTCAAACGATCATTAGTTAGCATTACTGGCTGGTTATATGGTCACTGGTCATATGCAGTACAGTATTTGATGTTCCCCTGGGATCTGCCTTTGAACCAGTATTACAGTGATCCCTCATGTTAACAGACTAATTGAGTGAATGGTGCCAACACTGGAAGTCAGTTAAATCTGAAAGCATTGAAGTTAACAGAAATGCACATGTACAAAACTTATATGAACAGTTTAACAGCAAAGAAAACATCTGAAGTCTGTAAAATATAAGGGTTGACTATATGTGTCCCTAATTATCCACTAGGGTTCCTTTCTGGAACCTCCCCTGGATTTAAAAAAAACTGTATATAAAGAAAATGTAAATATAGGTTTAAAAACGTACTTCCAGATTTCTTGCTCCTTCATTGTACCTAATGAAATAAGGTAGTGCCTCAATATCTGCAGGGGTTTGATTTTGGGACTAAAAATGGAATGATTATTTGCATGACTGTAGAAAAGCAGTTGAAAACTGTAGAAAACTGATTTGCAGTTGCCATTTGTGTTGATTCAAACCCATGTATAAAAAAAATCAGTGTATAACTAGGTTGCACCAGTACTCCACATTTTCCTTAATGGCATGGAAGAAAGGAATAAAAAATAGCCTTATCAAATCTATAGATTATATAAGTCTAGAAGTATAACCACAGCATAAAGATTAAAATTAAAATGGCAATAAATAAAATGCACAGCACAATCCTAATCCCTGCTTCGGTTGGCACAAATCCTGTGCTGGCCTGGGAGTGTTGCCTTAAGGCACTTCTGCCCCACTCTTGGGGGGATTAGGCCAGTGCAGAGACATGTGCCAGCCTTTCCACACCACCTGGGGAGATGGGTGAATTATTGGCCTAAACTGGTTAGGACTGCAACCACAAGTGCTTAAACAAACCAGTCAAAAGATAAATATGAAAAATGAACAATTAACTAGGTAAATTACAACTGAAAATGATATAGAAATTATAGTGGATCACAACCTTTATTTGAAACCAGTAATTTATGTCAGTTATAATAAATAATATGCACCTGAAAGACTTGTATTTCTAAACGGAATAAACAGGACACAACCTGTTCATGTGGCATAAGCCTGAAAATATGTTTCAGTTCTGATCAACATTTTTAAGAGACAGGCAAAATCAAATTAGAGAAGATTCTATGGGAAGCAGTAGTGTAGTCAGAGATTTTGAACAAGTGACAGATTAGAAATTACACAAATAGCATATTAGAAAAAGCTGAAGAACAGAACATTTTGGACAAAAAAACAACAGGTTCAGGCTGCTGGAAACAAGGCATGTGTTCATCATCACAAACACAGCCTAGCTACAAATGGAACAAGTTGAAGAAGGGAAGTCATAGAGCGTTCTTATTCAGTACAAGGTAAAATCTGTAACATTTTCCCAAATCATAACATGTAACATACCATGGCAGCAGCAAGTCTAATACAGGTGCCCCTGGTTATCTGACAGGTTTGGGAGTGGTGCAAAGTGGAAATGGTTGAAAAATGGAACCCGGTATATTTATATAGTTTATAGCAGACACATGGACGTTAGATGTTAATGTCCAGTCCATCCAGCCATTCAAGGAAAAAGTGATCTGTACTGAAAAAATCAGACACTGGGCCAGTGTAAGCTCTTGATGAACACTCGGACCCAATGTAATGAATATTTTGTCAAGGAATACCATAGTCACACTAAGAGGTAGACACCGTCTTGAGTACAGATCCTTTATTTAGTTTACAAATGTTGTTTCTAATGGTTTTTTCCTAGCAAATTGCAAATATCTTTTTATCTTACAAATTCCTGCTGTCACACAAGGATTTCTGCAAATGGACTCTCATTAATGCCTTCAGGAATTGGAATAGACCAGAAGCCAAAGTGGTCATCCAGGTTCTCTTTTTCACACACATGCCAAAACATTGTGAATCACCATGTCATAGCAAATCAACATGTTCAACATGGGCAATTTTAACCGTTAGAATAGCAAAGAGAGATTGAAACAGTGGAAGATGAATTGAATGAGTGATTTCTGGGTATAATTAAAAGGTGTTGAAAGAGAGGATCATCAGAAAATGAACCATGGGAAAGCAAGGAATATCATTGGAAATGCACATTGAAATGAGTGGGGAACCCATATGAAATTAGCTCACGATCCACTGAGAAATGCTTAGAAACACTGCATTACACCATTCATAATGGTATGTGAAAGTAGCTATACATTCAAATACACATTCTGCCCCATATATACACAAACAAATACACATAGGGCGCAAGCCTAACAAATTAAGGCCAGCCTAACTCACATGGCATATCTTTCCGTGATGGTGTGGGGAGGCAGGTGTACATCTCTGACACCCCGAGGTTAACATAGGACTTATGCTGGGGGATTATGCTCGCCTAACTGGAGTTTTGGATTGTAGCCATAGCCAAGAAACTAACTTGATGAGGGCAAGGAGAATCAACTGACTTGCCAATAGGGGTGTGGTTCTTGTCCTCCCAAACAGTTTCTTCAAAGAGGTACAGCCACAATTGCCCCAAAGACTGTGTGCATATTATCTGGGGGGGTAGGTGTGAGGAAACATTTCTGAAATGCACATTCCATTAAGGTTCAGAGTTAATATACCTCAGCTAAAGACCATTTCTTCCCCTTCTATTTGCCTGTGTTTGCTGACTGAATGAACTACCAGAGCTTCTTTCCGGACAAATACACACAAACACAAAAGCCATGAGATTACTTCACAGTGAGTACAATTTATTTCTGGAAGCCAGAAATATGATGTGTTTAAAAAAATTACTCAGAATATTTTTGTACTCTTTTCCCCCCTTGTGCTCCCTTTTCTGTATCAATAGTGATGCTGGCTTAAATTAGGTGGAGAGGCAGCTATGCATGAGGAACTGCACTCAGCAGGCTCTATCAGTCAGAAGTCAAGGATACATGTCCATGATTTATCATGCTTTTCATGGTAATTAGCCCAAGTGCCATTTTACTTCAACTAGCATCATTCCACTTTTCTTTTTTACCTTTGGTCTCTTTTTTCCCAGAATCACATTTACATATTTCCCAGTCTCTCATCCCATAATATGTTTTATGTATGAATACAGACCTTCCTGATCATACCTTTAACGTAAAGGAGACTGCAATTATTGTGTCTGTCAGCTAGGTTAATCCCTTTCCTACGTTATCTGCAAAAAAGTTAAGGATAACAGTTTATAGTCAATATTAGGTTTAATTATGCTTAATGAGAGTTACTACTCTATCTCTCTCTTTACTAAGTGCACCTAAAAGTGAAACTCCTAGATGAGTTTCTCTTCCAACCACATTCTGTTACTTTAATAGTGCCACTGAGTATGGCATGTAAAGTACTTTAATCTAAAAAACTTCTTCAGGTGCCCCAAATAAGTGAGGCACCTGTTCAGCAGAGCTGCTGTAGTACCAGCAGGGCATCAAACAATGCCATCCTTGTGTGAGAAGCAGAGAGCCCTCTTATCTGGCACATTCTTATACACAGTGTTACTAAGAAAAATGTGTCCTTCCAGCCTCTATAGATACTCCCTAAAAAAATCCCATGTGAAAGATAACCCACACATTCTGTTAACTAAATTCTACCAGCATACAGTAGTGCTTTTCACCCTGCCTGACTATAAGATTATTTGAAATATAATTTAAGTTTCCCAGCATTTATTCAGGGAAAGTCAAAGTAACATCATTGCAGCAGGAATTAGGCTACTATCCAGAGTTAACTACGGGACCTTTTATACAGTGTAGTTATGGTGCCACCTATGGGAAACCTATGGGAAATGCATTGAGAAATCCAGACTAAGTGCCTCTTATGTCTTCCCATAGTTACTCTGGACTGTAGAGTGAACCTTTTTTAGTAATGGAGTAGCTAGTATTCTTTTTTCTGAGTGCTCATTTACTGGTGCAAAAACATTTAGGATTATCAGTTAAGGTAAAGCTTATGATTATGATCCTATCCTGTTGGCAATTAAAACAATTTTAGAAACTGGACAGTAAATTCAGAAACAGAATTACAGAAACACTGTAAACTCATCATCCTCAAAATCTGGGGATGCCTTCACTCTTGTTGCAATCTTGTCATTGTTGTTTAGTCGTTTAGTCGTGTCCGATTCTTTGTGACTCCTTGGACTGCAGGACGCCAGGCCACCCTATCCTGCACTAGCTTCTGAAGTCTGTCCCAATTCATGTTCATTGCCTCAGTGACACTATCTAACCACCTCAACCCTCTGCTATTTTCTTTTCTTTTTTGCCTTTTTCCCAGGTTCAGGGACTTTTCTGTGGAATTCTCCCTTCTCGTGAAGTGGCCAGCTTCAGCTTCAGCTTCAGCATCTGTCCTTCCAGTGAACAGTCAGGGTTGAGTTCCTGCAGGATTGACTAATCTGATCTCCTTGCAGTCCAAGGGACTCTCGGTAGTCTTCTCCAGCACCATAATTCAAAGACATCTATTATTCGGCAGTCAATCTTCTTTATGGTCTAGCTCTCAAAGACATACGTACATTACTACAGGGAAGACCATAGCTTTAACCAGACAGATCTTTGTTTGCAAAGTGATGTCTCAACTTTTAATTGAGTTGTCTAGAGTTGCCATAACTTTCTTCCCCAGAAGCAGGCATTTTTTTTTAATTTCTTGGCTGCAATCGCCATTTGCAATTATCTTAAATACAAAAAAAATAAACTCTGTCACATTTCTTCCCCTTATACAGTATTTGCCATGAAATGATGGGACTAGAAGCCATTATATTGGTTTTTTAATAGTTAATTTTAAGCCACATTTTGTACTTTCTTCTTTCACCCTCATCAAGCTATTCCTTAGTTTCTCCTTATTTTCTGCCATTACAATGGTATCCTCTGCATATCTGAGGTTATTGATATTTTTCTCAGCGATCTTAATTCAAGCTTGTGATTTATCCAGCCCAGCCTTTTACATTATATACTTTCTGTATAAATTAAATAAATAAAGTGACACTCTGCAGCTGTACTCCTTTCCCAATTTTAAACCACTCTGGTGTTCCATATTTGGTTCTAACTGTTGCTTCTTGACCCACTCAGAGGTTTCTCAGGAGACCAATAAGGTGAACTGGTATGCCCATCTCTTTAAGAACTTGCCACAATTTGTTGCGATCCAAAGGCTTTAGCATAGTTGACCAAAGCAGAAGCAGGTGTTTTTCTGGAACTCGCTTTCTTCATAATCCAGTGAATATGGCAATTTTCTATCTTGTTCTTCTGCCTCTTCTGCAATTTTCTATCTTGTTCTTCAGACCAGCTTATACACCTGGTAGTTCATGACTAACATGCTGCTGGAGCTGAGCTTGTGGGATTTTGAGAATCACCTTGCTAGCATGTGAAATGAATGTGATTGTACTGTAATTTGAGCACTCTTTGGCATTGCCTTTCTTTGGGATTGAGACATAGGCTAATCTTTCCCAATCCTGAGGCCACTGTTCAATTTTCTAAACTTGATGGCAGATTGAATTTATCACTCTGACAGCATCATCTTTTAAGACTTTCAGGAGCTCAACTGGAATACCCTCACCTCCACTAGCTTTGTTGTTAGAGAGACTTTCTAGGACCCACTTGACACAACCTTAGCAATAAAGTACTCCTATCATGTAATGGAGAGAAGGATGAAAGGGATGAAAATAAAGTTACTGTACTTATGTCTTTTATTAAAATACACTAAAAGAGATCACAAGATCCACAACTAAACACAACTCAATCTTAGGGCACAGTCCAGAACCCTATCTATCACTGGGCTGATCAACTTGCAAGATGGGTCACCCTAGTTATTCTGGAAAAGGCTTCGGGAAGCCTAAGGCAACATAGGCTTCCCCAAGACAAGTGGACCTGGGCTGCCCTACCTGGGGCAGCCTAGGCAGTTCAGGAGAGACATTTTGAGGGCATGTTTAGCATTGCCTAGGGCAGAGCGGTTACTCTGTATCCAGAGCCTGTTTCCAGCTCCTCAGAGTTATACCACCTCAGGAGCAGGTACAGTAATGAGTAGACCAATCGGGGTCCATAAGGCATAGTAAGAATGGCAGTGTTGACCAAAAATCTGAGTTCTTGGCCAGCCTAGCTGCTACCCCTGCCTCTCAACTTCAGGATAAATTAAACTACAATTATGGAAACCCACTAACTACAGCAGGCCACTTCAAGAAGCCCCTTGTAGTCACTGTAGACAGTATTGGCAGTCTCGTGCTGCAGCTGTTACTGGTTGTCAGAGACTCCTTATAATGCAGGCACCACAGCTGTTCCTTGTTCAGTGTGATCTGAGGGGGGTCTCCTTGGAAGCAAGCCCTCCACAGGTGTCACTGATTTGGTGCCTACTGAGCTTGGGCTTTCTGACTCACTGGATGCAGCATAGCTTTCTGCTCTGGATTCAGATAGTTGGGGCAGCCCAGCTATGGCACTTCTCACTGCCTTAACTCTGGATTGTACCCACAGTTCACAATTTTGATGGTATATTTTAAATTATGCAATTTTTGCCTCATTTAAAAGATTTGGAGGTTGTTTTAAGATTTGTAGACTACAAAGTCAGAACCTACAATCATAAGTTGTATTTTCCCTTTAGTGTTTTTTTCTTACCAGCTCAAATTTATATGAAACTGTTTTCTGTTATCAAGCTTCCTATATAACTATAAATGTTATTAAACTCATTGGATTTTCAGACTGCTCTTTGATCAATATAAGAGAAGAAACCAGTATGTTGAACACAATCGCTCAATGGCAAGGTAACCTGAAGTGTGAGAAAATAATCTTAGGGTGCATTCCTAACCAACTGTCTTGCACTGGCATAGGCTACAATCCAAAGTTAACTACGGGACATTTTACACCAACGTAGTTATGGTGCCACCTATGGGAAATGCATAGAACAATCCAGAGTAAGTGCCTCTTACATCATCCGGTAGTTACTATGGATTATAGGGATAGCTGTGCTAGTTGGGCACATGTTGCACACTGCAGTTGTGAGGCAGTCACTGAGTCAAGTTAATGCAATATTTGTTCCCTTACCTTGGAGTTGCATTATCCTAATGCCAGTGCTGGAAAGTTGGTTAGGACTACAGTCTCAGCATAACAGTTATGTAACAAGATGTATGGCAGAAGGGCAAGGCCAAAAAAAGAATTTGTCAAGTTACTGGTCATATCTGGTCAGTGAACCTGCCATTGTGAAATCAGTCTCAAATACTACCATATATTTCCTGGACCCTGAGCTAAGGATGCACAACAAGCCCAAAACAAGAAAGAAAATACTGCTTGCTGGACATCATCACTAGCTTTCACCACAAGTGATCTCAAGACAAGAAAGATAGTTACTTCCTGTTTTATTCTACCCCACAGATCACTGAGGCAGTATTTCTCAAACTTGGCATTAAATTTGTGTGTTTAATGGGGGTAAACGTTAAAGTCCTCACCCTTTAGTTGCTTAGACTTTTAAT
The DNA here is from genome assembly GCA_030015325.1 of Cryptoblepharus egeriae. Taxonomy (NCBI): domain Eukaryota; kingdom Metazoa; phylum Chordata; class Lepidosauria; order Squamata; family Scincidae; genus Cryptoblepharus; species Cryptoblepharus egeriae. The sequence continues at coordinate 73,774,713 of JAREYC010000005.1, forward strand.
ATTGGTACAACAGAATGTTAGCACTCCTACACTCCTTGACTTGAAACCTTGCAAAATAATTGGCTGCTAGAAAGGTACTCTGGGCAGCACTACAAAGAAACTATGCATACCCTTGAACTCATTTGATGGGGGGAACCTCAGTGCACTTCTGTGCACAATATATGATGTATCAGTTGACTCTTCAGGAACTCACAGAAAGAGAACATAAAAGATCTATAAAATAAACCAAACCATTCACTCTTCCTTTTATTATTTGAGTCCAGTAATTGTTCTTTTTAACATTATCCAATGAATCCATCAGCCTTGTACATTATATAAGGCAATGATATAACAGCCAGATAGTACTAGGGGCACGCTGTTTTGTCTGCTGAATACTTCCTACATTATCAGCACATACCTATGTATCTCCACTCAGAAGTAAACCCCTTTGTGCAATCAAGCTTACACCCAGGAAAGTATGGACAGGACTGAAGCTTATGTCACTATGACCACCTTGCCCATCTATCGTATCATGTGTAAAAGATGGGCAGTTATTAAGAGTTGACAGATAACAAAAGTGAGAAATAAAACCACAGTAGCCTGAAGAAATACTAATGTAGAAATTATTTACATAACAGAGTTGCTCATTTCAGTGTCCTTCCAAATAGTATCAATGCCATATCAAGTCAGTACAAAAGACTTCACACAATGATCTTAGGGCACAATCCAGTCAGGGCAGTGAGAATGGCCCAGCTGGGCTGTCCAAAGTATGCTGTATCCAGAGTAGAAAGTTGGGCTGAGTCCAGAGAGTCAGGAAGCCTGGGCTGCCCTAGCTACTCCAGAGTAGGGACCAGCACAAGTCTGCTCCTCCAGGCATGCGCAGTAAGCACCAAGTAAGTGGCACCTGGGGAGGGCTTGCTCCCAAAGAGACCTGCCTCAGATCACACTGAAGAAGGAACAGCTGTGGTGCCTGCCTTTTAATGAAGCCCAGGAGTCCCTGACAACCAGTAACAGCTGCAGCAGGAGACTGCAGAACAGCAGTACTTGCTGTGGAGGGTGATTGCTTGGAGTTGTGCTATATTCAGAGGTTAGTTGTGCCATATCTGGCCCATATCCAGGGCCAGTTAGGCTGGCCAAGGACTCAATTTTTTTGTCACCACTTCCAATTTTATGATGGCTTATCATGCATCCCTATGGGTCTACTTACATTTATTCCTGCTCCTGAGGTGATTTAACTCTTAAAGAGCTGCAAGAGGGCATTTCTGTCCTGGAAACAGGCTCTGGATACAGCCTAACTGCACTGTTCTACTCTATGCCAAACATATCCTCAACACGCCTCTCCTGAATGGTCTAGGCTGGCACAGCTATGCCGGGCCAAGTCCATCTGTCTTGGACCACCCTATGATGACTTACACCGGCCCAAGCCTTTTCTAGTGTAACTGGCTGCCCCATCTTGGAATTGGGCCAGCCTAGTTATAGATAGGTAGACCAAGTGCACTTCAGGATTGCAGCCTTAGTCTAATATCCAGTTTCTAACCTTACAACATGTAATCCTTTGCATGTAAAAGTTTGACACTGCAGTTGAGCATCTAATTCCACACACAGCCCGTGATTGCATATTCAAGCAATTTTCTTGAATCCTAGTTGTAAATCTCCTGTTAGATTCAATAACGCAGAATCATTGGCAGGCAGGCTCACTGACTGACTGGGCAATCCACAATATTTATTGCTATTAGAAAGCTAAGTTCCTTCTTTTATTTTTATTTTTCAATTTGATCAAAAAAACCTGATCATGATACTTTTTATAAACAGATAAAACAGTTTTACAGAAAGGTGGGTGTTGTTTTTAAGTCAACACAGGAAGTGATTGACTTCATTCTGTTAGCTTTACTGGAAAATGTGCTGAAAAAATGTTTATATGCATATGAATATATACAAATACATTCACACAATGCTGAACTTTGTGACAACAGCTTGCAAATGGTCGCCCACACTGACTGAGCAATGGTCAGCTTTGTAACAGTTTTCCATTTCCTCAAAGTAATGATTAACAAGCCTACTGGGCTATTAATCATGTCAGGTAGAACAGCAACAACACTGGTGGCTTCTTCCCATCAAGCAAACCTGCAAATCCTGGCTCACTGTTCAACTTTTCTTTTAAAACAAACTTTTTTAAAAAAAAAAAGCCAAGAAGCTTTGCAATAGAAAGCAAAAGCTGATCGTTCTGTTCAATGTTTGTAATACTAGAAACCAAATTTGCAGTGGTGAGCTTATAGACTAGCTTGTATCATGTTTACGGGATGTTTACATGCTAATATTACTCCATATCTACTATACATAGCAATGTTATTGACACTATCTTTCTAGAATTACCCAATACTGCTGCAAGTAATTTACGTTTAACAGTAGTTGAACAGTCCTAAAGCTGATAATGCTACAATTAGAAGAGATGGATACAAAGTCTCTGTTTAGCTGATGGTATACAATCTATGGATCTTCACATGCTATTTACTGGTTTCATCAAAATTCTAGATGCACCAGTTGAGGCAGATTTACAGAGGAAGTGTTTTGATATTATTGCCGTTTAGTGCATTACAATGGTAAGCAGAAAGAGTCATCCTGGCTTTCTTGTCTTCAGTCTTTGAAAGAGAAGGAAAGTGGTTCTTGTGCCAGAAATGATTCAGGAATCATACATACAGTGGTACCTTGATTTACGAGCATACAGGGTTGCCATATCCTCGGAATTCCCAGGAGCCCTCCTGAAAACAAGCTCCGCCTCCGGACCAGCAAGCTCCACCTCCGGGCTCCGGAGAAAGAGGCTCCTGCTGCCAGCGGCCATTTAAATTTGGCGCGCTGCCACTGTGGCTGCTTCTCTTCACTGTGCCTGCAGCCTCAGCTGTGTCCGGTGCTGATCGGGAGAAAGAGCAAGTGGGAGAAGGACGCTCCTCCCCCTCATTGCCTCCCTCTGGATCAGCATCTCCAGTCCTCACTGCCTCCTGGATGCTGCCACTCTGCCTCCTCCCTACTGATTGCAGCCTTAGAAAACACTCCTGACCATGTCTACTCAAAAGTAAGCCCCTCTGCAGTTAATGGGTCTGCAGAGAGGGATCTTCAGGATTGCAGCCCTAAAAAACACTCCTGACCATGTCTACTCAAAAGTAAGCCCCTCTGCAGTTAATGGGTCTTACTTCCAGGGAGGGATCTTCAGGACTGCAGCCTTAGAAAACACTCCTGAACATGTCTACTCAAAAGTAAGCCCCTCTGCAGTTAATGGGTCTTACTCCCAGAGAGGGATCTTAAGGATTGCAGCCCTAAAAAACACTCCTGACCATGTCTACTCAAAAGTAAGCCCCTCTGCAGTTAATGGGTCTTACTCCCAGAGAGGGATCTTCAGGATTGCAGCCCTAAAAAACACTCCTGACCATGTCTACTCAAAATTAAGCCCCTCTGCAGTTAATGGGTCTTACTCCCAGGGAGGGATCTTCATACTGGCAGCCTTAGAAAACAATCCTGACCATTCCTACTCAAAAGTAAGCCCCCACCAGCCACCCCTGCTGCCTGTAGCACCCACTATCCTGTAGCCACCCCCACCAACTCCCCTGGCCTTGCCTGTGCCCAGTACCCCAAAGAAAACTCCCACCAGCCCTACATTCACCCCCTGCCCCCAGAAACTTCCCACTCACCTACGTTCCCCACCCCAGAGAAACCCTTCACAAGCCACCCCTGAATGCACCCACTGCTCCTCCCCCTCAGGGTGTGTGAGTCTATTACCTTAAAAAGGTAATATAGTGTTGGAATTAAGTACAGGAAAGTAAAACCAGTATTTTAAGCTTATTTTAACATGTCCTACATTTCGTCCTACATTTTTGGACAATTTTTTTAATTACAGGAATTTTCTCAGGAATTTTGGCTGGACTGAGAGGAATTTTGGCCTTAAATCAGGAATTTTGGGGTTGCTGTGCAGGGATTTCCAGTTTGGCGTCTGGTAACCCTGCGAGCATAATTTATTCCAGAAGCATGCTTATAATGCAAAATGCTTATACTGTATATGAAAGCGAATTTTCCCGTAAGAAATAATGGAAATCCAGACAATTTCTTCCACAAGCCAAAAATATTCAGATAAAAATGATTACAATACTGTAATATACAAAATAATAAAGAAAATGTAAAATATTAAGAAAAATAAAACAAACTGACCTGCACTTAGTCTCACAAGCTGCAATGTGCCCCCTTACACAGGAGCAAGCCACACTGCTTGTAATGGGGCTTATTTCAGAATAGACTTGCAAGGCTAGGTCTCTCAGGCTCCTTTCTATTGCCCCCCTTATGTAAGAGTGAGCCCCACTGACTGTAATAAGCTTACTTCAGAGTAGACATGCATAGGCTGGAACAGAACACTGAAACCAGCCGTATCTCTGCCAGGACTTTTTTTTGCCTGCTTATCAAGACATCTTTTGCATATCAAGTCAAGATTTATTAGAAATGTTTGCTTGTCTTGCAAAACACTCTCAATATATGGTTTTACTGTAACCTGGAAAATCCCGTTTCAAATCCTTACTTAGGTATTTAGCTTCCTGGGTAAGTTTGGGCCAGTCACTATCTCACAGCCTCACCTACTTCCCCTGGTTGTTGTGAGGATAAAAGGAGAACTATGTATTCCTTTCACACCTTTCATCCCTCCTTTCCTGGTATCCTGCAAGCCACAGAGAACCAAGAGTAAGCATTCCGCCAACTTTTTCCTCATTAATTAACAATGAAAAGAAATGATAATGCTTTAAGAATAGGCATGATACATCCAAAATTATTAGCAGAAGGTTCAATTTCAATGAGAGACTTAAATATTTTCTGAAAAAAACTGCCATTAAAATAAATATTGCAGAAAAGTTGTTATCCTTGGTTGGATATTGTCCACCTTGCAGCAGTAAATTTGTTTCAGGCTTGTTGTATAAAAATGGTGGACAAACCCCTCCCTGGGGCCATCTATGGCCATCTGGAACCCCAATTCTACTGTGAAAGAGCCTCTGGCCCATTGGATCAATTTGGAGCCCTCGCAGGTTTACAACTGCCCTAAGTTTGGTATGCAGCTGACTCTGAACTAATGTTTCTTGGGTTGAAAACTTAACCTAGGCAAGCACAACTCCTCGATCTTCCCATTCCCATGGTGATGTAGGGAGACAAGTACATATCTGTGCACTGGCCTTACCCTCCCCCAGGAGTGGCCCAAAAGTGTCTTATGGCACTTTTGTGACATCCCCAGGTCAGCACAGGACTTATGCTGGGGCTTAGGTTGGCCTAAATGGAGTTTAGAATTGCAGTCTAAGTCGTTTCTGATCTGGGTTTGGAAGGGCAACTGCCTTAAGTGGAGAAGTGATGGGGAAGCAGTTTTAGTTACAGATCATGCTTGAAGGAGAACTTCTGACTTCTGCTGCCTGTCCTTACTGGGCCCTGATTTAGGACCTAAAGTAGTCCAGGGCCAGCACTGGATTGCAGCCAGTGTATTTTTGTTTTTACTGTGCAAGACATGTGTGTGTGGCAGAGCTCATAGTTCTACATGCTTGTATTATAGTTCTCATGTGTGTTATAAATACGCTCAGTAAAATTAATTCAGGGTGCAATCCTGACCAATTTAGACTAGTACAACTTACACATCTCCATATTCCTACAATAGTATGAGGAGGCCAGTGCATGTCTGAGCACTGGCACACATCCCCCTCCCCCACGAGTGGCACAGAAGTACCTTACCGCACTTTAGCTACACCCCAAGGCCAGCATGGGTTTTGTGCCACTACTTGTGCTGGCCTAACAAGTGGTTAGGATTCTTCCGTTGTTCATATAAATTCCATCTCTTAAGAATTCATTTATATAAGTTTATTTAATTTAAAATGTAAATTAATTCTTTTTCCCCCTATCTCCGACACAGTGTTAGAGAGATGATGTGGTCCTTCTGATAAAATGTTTGCCCACTCATGATCTGAAAGATTCCTACTAATAATCTGTTTCATCTCAATAGTTTGCTTTTCAGGCAAACTACCTCAGGTTTGCTACTTAAGAGAAAGGCAATTACCGGTAAATGACCCAAACACCCTAAAGGTCACAACCTGCCAGGTATATGCATTAGAATCCAGTACGTGTCAATACAGCAAAAAAGAAAATCTGCTTTCAATAAAGGAGCATCTAAGGGAGGAAATGCACTATAAGCAATGTAAATTAAAACAACATAAAATGTAACTGGCAATTTTTGAAGCTCAGAGACACTTGTAAGGAAATTATAGAAAAACATATCAGAGAAACAGGTGATCAAAATTAGACAAGTCATCAGTTTTGCTATTTCTTTCAAAGTTTTGCCTACTGCTCCAGTTGTTTATTATATTTGGTCCGTGCATTATATTAATTTAAGGGGTACACACATAATCAAGCCATCCTTATAACTGGATTGACGGAAACCGAAACATTGTAAAACCAAAAATGAGAATGGTTGATATTAGGGGTTTCTTGTTTAAAACACTGTTCACAAAGAGGAGAAAATGTGTGTGAAATAGTATGCATGCCAAACTTGAAAAATACCATTTATTTTGAAAGCAAAGCAGTAAAAAGCTCTGGCCTGACAATCCAATTGTACTCATCCTTCAATTAGCTGTATAGGAAATTAAACACAAGGTAAAACCCATAAAAATTAAACTAAAAAACCATGTGGAATTAGAAGTTTGCATTTTCCAACCCTGCAGGCATACAGAGCTTCAAAATCATGAGGAAGGTTGATTAGAAGAAGCTAGAAAGCTAGAAGCCTTCTTTCCCAACGACAGCTATCTCCTAGTATTCAGCACACACTGAAGCTCAGTCTTAGAATTTATGGTTTCCTCTCTATGCTTCTTTTAGCATATATTACAAGTACAGTAGTATGAGTACATGACACCATTCCTGTAATTACAAGCCAGTTAAGGAAGAGAGATGAAACAGGAGAAAGCAAGTTGACATTTTTAAATTGTCTTGACCCAATGTAGTATAAAATGCATCCAATAGTAGTTTCAGACACATGGGATTTTAGAAGTTTGGTCTATGCCAGTTTGGATACTAGGAATTTAAAAATACTGTTGGTGGCTCTAGAACAACTTGAGTCTCTTACGTCAGTGGTTCTTAAACTCACAGGGAATTCAAGACCACAAAGGGCAAAGGGAAGGCAGTTACACAATTCCCAGGACTGCACAACTGCAGGCACAGAAGGGAATTTTCTTTTTTTTAAAATTTACCTCCTGCCACAGTATAGGTGGTCTAAGGCAGTTGTCGGGGAACAGGGGTAAAATACCACACATGTGATAAAAATGAAATCCCTGGGGGTAATGGATGGACAAAATTGTAATGCACAATAATGTGCAACCGTCCATTACCCCCAGGCACTGGCAGAAGACTGTGCCCCACGCGCGGGTGCAGAAAGAGGGGAGGACAGAGTCCTGGCCGGAAGACACAAAGTGGACCCTGGAGGGAATTCCTCCCCCTCTACTCGCAGCCAGGCAAGGAGAGCGGCCCCAGGAGAAGCAGCAGAGTGAGCTCCATTGTTGCGCTCCATCGCAGCCTCCACCCTAGCAGGCAGTGCAGCCTCTGCTCTTCCAGGAGTCCCTGCCTGCCTGCCCTGCCTTCCTCCTGCCATCCCCCTCCCACCCTGGAGATGCCCAAGGGAGAGCAAGGCAGCCACATTCCTCCAGCAGCAGCTGCCCCAGTGACACGTCTGCCACCAGGTTAATCCTAATGTTAATCTTAATGTTAATGCCACCAGGTTAATCCTAATATGTCTACTCAGAAATAAGCCCCATTGTGTTTAGTGGGACTCACTCCCAGGAAAGTGTAGGCAGGGACATGATCTGTCTCCAACCATCACACAATCTCCCGCTTTCCAGCATCCAGTCTTTCCTATATGTAATACACAGCCCAAGCCTAACCATGTCTACTCAGAAGTAAGCCCCATTGTATTCAGTGGGACTTACTCCCAGGAAAGTGCAAGCAGAGACATGCAATCACAACCCAGAAGTGGGTCATAAGCGGTTTTTATAACTACTTGAAAATTAGTTGAAAAAATATAAATTTGAGATAACAGCAACAATCATAGATACAGTACTTGCCAAATAAATATAATCAAGCTTAGATTATCATCTCACTTTATCTGCCAAGTCACACAGGGGTCAGTGCTGTTCAGGCAAGTCACTCATGCATCAGGGCTGTTGATAGTACTCAACAGATGGGGACTCTTCATGATAAGAATACAGCTTCCAATACTGAAGGGATTCCTTGCTAAGTCACTTCTTAAGGTAACTTATTAAAATGATTTTGAAAAAATAAAGGGTGCAATCCCAGTCAATTTAGGCCAGCATAACTCACCTAGCATATCTTCCCCTGGTGATGTGAAGAGGTCAGAATATGCTTGTGCACTTGCCTAATCCTGCCAGTAGTAGGGCAGATCAGCACGGGATTTATGCCAGGGCTTATGCTGGCCTAACTGTATATTGCGATTGTAGCCAACAACACCATTGATATCAGTGGTTCTGGGTTTGACCTGCATAACATATATAAGATTTTCAACACAAATTCAAAAGTTATTCTGTAAATACAGTGGTGCCTCACATAAAGAGCTTAATTCGATCCGGAGGCATGCTCTTTAAGTGAAACGCTCTTTAAGTGAAGCAGATTTTTCCATAGAAAATAATGGAAACTCAGACAATTGGTTCCACAACACCCAAAATATTCATATAAAAATATTAACTGGATGTAAAAATGATTACAAAACACTGGAATGAAATTCAAAACATGCATTCAGTGTGCATGATCCTATGAAGTCTACTTAGGCTGCAATCCTAAAGACACTTTCCTGGGAGTAAGACCCATTTAACACAATGGGGCTTACTTCTGGGTAGACATGGTTAGAAGGCTGCAATCAAAGACACTTTCCTAGGAAGCTTACCTGGGTTGCTGCTGGAGGTTCAAGGTGGTCGGTGGGGCAGCTGCCTCTGGTACCCCCAGGCAACTGCCCCAAGTTGGGGGCAGTTAGAGGCAGCAGCGCTGGCCGGCAGCTCTTTTAAAGAGCCTCTGTGTGGAGCATCAAGGCTGCATAGCACATGTGCCCATAGCGTGCTTGCTTGTTAAGTGAAGCGGAACTTGTTATGTGAAGCCAGATTTCTTTGAAATTTTTGCTTGTTAAGTGAAACGCTTGTTAAGCGAGGCGCTTGTTAAGCGAGGTGCCACTGCAACTCTCATTGTAAAATTCAGGCTCTCAACATTTATTCCTATCAATAAGCAATTCTATAAAAAAGGAATCAAATCTAATGCTTGAAAATTGAAGCAAAGCAGTGTGGGATGCATTTCACAATATTTTGCAACATCACATAATCACATGCCAAAGACTCAATGGTTCAGCCAGGTTCTAAAATATGTATTTTTTACAACACACACAGGAAAACTATTATATTGATTCCTATTTGGTGTTCTATTCAGAAGCTGCAATCCAAATCATAAACATACATGCTCAATGTGCATAGTTGTCATATATAAGCCTATTATAAGCAGTATTACAACAACTTGAATTCTCATTGGTTGTAATATTTATATTACAAATAGAATTGTTTTTCCTAACTTTATTTGAAGAAGCTGCTTTGGATAACCTGTATTAAGAATAGTTGGATTTTAATGTTATAAGGGTGTGGGCAGAGACATTCCAGAATGGCAAGGACGGGCCAAGACGGGCCAAGAGAACTTTGTGATAACTTTGTATGCCTCATGTACAATCTTTTAAATAATATACTGCAATAAATGACATGCCACCAACACACATATTGAATTGAAATAATTAGCATGTTCAAAGTATCGGACAATTAATGCAAGTTCTCATTTAACTTCATGAAATGTCTAAGCTTTACTATCCCCCTTAAACACTGCCAGTATTCTAATTCATGTTACCTTTCTTCTTCGGATTCTAAAAGGATTAAAAGCAGTTCCTAACACTTCTTTTCTGTGGTTCTGAAAAAGAGAAAGAAAGAGTTGTGTTTTGGGATTACCTCAAGCATTTTGTTTTCATAACATTCAAATAACTATGCATTTAACTGAAATCAGACGCCTTACTGTGTATATATAAATCAACATATAGCCATCTGTCTGAATAAGAAAACAAAGCTGTACTCTCTCACATCTACTGTGCAGGTGATCAACAGGTAAGTATGAAACACCAATAGTCACCATAACACACACACACACACACAGAGAGAGAGAGAGAGAGAGAGAGAGAGAGAGAGAGAGAGAGAGAGAGAGAGAGAGAGAGAGAGAGATGACATTGTCAGTAGACCCATAATTAAAATTAGCACTTATTTTTCTGGAGAAGAGGGGTTTCTTTCTCTAGTACAAAAAAGTGATTGCTTGTGATAATGAAAATGATACCACTCACTCTAAGCCTAAAGATGCATTTACAAGTAAATACTTTTAATAATGTAGGAGCTAAAAATTGCATATTTAAAAAAATCTGAAAAACTAGTATATAATGCTTTTAGAATATCTTCAAGTTACAAATGGTTTTGAATTAGAAAGTGAAACTTCATGACCGTTTCAACTGTGAGCTACTTAAGTTTTAAAAATATATACTGTATATAAAGGATGATTATTTTAAAAGCATACAAGGAAAAACCAAAAAGGAAAATTTTTTAATACTTGCTTCAGAATTCACTTTCCAGAACAAGAGCCTAATCCACATTTTAGTTTGGAACTTTAAATAAGTTCTGTCAAAGAGCCCGCAGTCACAAACTCAGAAAGACCACAATCGGTCTGCTTGTTCCAGCACAAATTAAGATTGCGCAGGAAGAATACTGTGTTTGATGGCATCCAAAGCCAAAAAGAGGCTTAACAGAATCAGTAATGTCAATTTCTTCCAAATGAGGCTCCACAGGTAGAGCACATGCTTAGAGTTTATTCCCATGCAAAGACCCTTCCCTGGCCAAACAAATAAGGACCTGCTACTGAGGCTGCTCTCCACCACTGCTCATTGACAGTCCAATCCCGACCTTCCTGGCACTCACTGGAGCAGCAGTGCTGAAGCAGATACCCCTGTATCTACTGTCTGTGCCAGGAAACAACTGGGAGTTTCCTTGGGGGAAGGAGACTGATGTCCCTTTCCACAGAGAAGGCCCTAGGCCCTGCAGTGGGGCTTTCTCAAGTCAACACAGGTTATTTTGGCAGCACAAACTTGAGAGGCTCTATGTCAGAGCTTTTAGTCTGAAAAGTTTAGCTTTGCTGATCTACCTGGTTCCTCCCCCTGCTCCCCGTATTCTCCCCAGTCATGTTTTACCCTCCCCATCCCCTGAAGACTACCACCCATTACTGTGTTTTTTCCTGATCGACCTAACACTAGCTACTTAACAGTGCACAAACTATTTTTGAAAATCCCTCAAATGCTGGGAATTGCTGGTTCAGAAAGACATAAATAAGGCTGCAAATAACTATTTGGGTGTACCTCCACCAGGTAAAAGTTACTTCTTCCATATAGCAAAAACCATATAGCATAAAGCAAACAGAACAACCTGCACAATTCTTACATTTCTGATTTCCCAAAATCATTAATACCCTGTAGTTGTTAGTACCATGCTTTTGGTTCAGCCAGGGTGGTTATGATTTATTTTATTTTTTCAAAAAATAGGAAGGTTTGCTGCCCTTACTTAATTTTTTTAAATTTATAACCCACTTTGGGGTTATTATTTGCAGAAACGCTCTCTTATATATGCAGATCAAAAACTATTTTAAAAATAGTTTCAATGATTTTTATATCGATTTTAATTTCTTAATACTTATTTTTGCTTTATTATTATGTTACTTACCCTGAAAGCTTTAAAGAAATTCTGTGTTCCACAAGAATATTTTTAAATAAATAAAAAACTGTTTCAAGAACCTATCACTCAAGAAACAAAAGTTCCCAATCTTGCATTGGTTTAGCACAGGGGTCCTCAAACTAAGGCCCGCAGGCCGGATACGGCCCCCAGGGTCCTCAATCCAGCCTGCGAGCTCGCGTGGCACCAGCAGCAGCCTCTCCCTGGCACCACCGCGCTACAGCAGCCTCTCCCCAGCCAGCCGGGGCTGCCCGCATGGCACCACCATGCAGCAGTGGGGCCAAGGGGCTGAGGGACGCAGCCAGTGGGGGGCCTGAGGGACGCAGCCGGTGGGGCCAGGATGGGGCAGGGCAGGGCAGGGCAGGCCATCTGTGTTCTGTGGTGCTCTGCCTGCCTGCCCACCTCGGGGTGCCAAGTGACTTGGAAAACCAGGACTAACCCGATTGGGGGTGGCATTTGTCTCTGGGCAAGTTGGAGCAGGGTCCTGACCCGGTTTGGTGGAAGAGGGTTCTGACAATCCTCTTCCCATTTCCAAAGCCCCCCCCCCCCCCAGTTCTTGGTTTTATTCTCTGGGCTCCAGAGATTAATAATTAATTAATAAATTAATTAAATAGGAATAAATAGGAAATTAAATTAATTAAATTAAACTAATTAATTAATTTAGTTAATTAAACTATAGTCCAGTCCCCGACAGTGTCTGAGGGACAGTGAACTGGCCCCCTGTTTAAAAAGTTTGAGGACCCCTGGTTTAGCAGAAGTAAAACCAATGGCAAATGGAACAAGTTGCACTTGTTTTAAAAAAAATGTGTTCTTAGATATTTTTTGTTTACTTTTGCGAAAAATAAAGTTGAGTGGCATGATTAAATCACAAGTAATTGTGATTACTTGCCTTGTGATTACTTGTGATTACCTTACTTGCAGTAATGATTAGAAGTTTTCTCAATGTATTGCAATTTGACCAAGAAAGACAGAGATAAGCTTAAACTTTCACTTGAACTATTGCCAGTGGTGTAGCTAGGAGGTACAGTGGGTGCTTTTGCACCGGGCTACAAGCTACAAACAGGGTCTGTATGAAGGTTAATACAATCACATTATATATCGCTGGAAAGGAAATTTTATGCAGAATGCAATGAAACAAACTGCACTGGAATATCTATATTACATCAAAAGTTGTGGCCAATTAACCAGAAAATAAAAACACAAAAGCCTATGGAACAAAAGTGGATTTTCTTAATTCACACTTTCCCATGTTACTGATGGCTTTGAGAACCAATGAGATGTAATTCTGACATTGTATGGAACTAATAAGGTGTTATGAATCAGTTCTCATTACATATATCATATGCAGTACATATATCATAATACAGTTACCCATGCTAACTGGGTATATAGACACTTCTAACAGCCCAATCCAGAGCAACTAATCTGTCCACATAAGAGCCCTTAGGTTGCCCTATCTAACACTAGGTTGGAGCAACTACAAGATGCTCCAGCCCAGTTACTCTGAAGGAGGCTTAGGGCAGAGCAAGGCAAGATAGGGTACCCTAAGAGAGGTGGACCTGCTCTGCCCTAACTGGGGCAGCCTAAGCAGCTCAGGAGAGGCAAGTTGAGGGCATGTTTAGCATTGCCTAGGGCAGAGCAGTTACTCTGTATCCAGAGCCTGTTTCCAAGGCAGAAATGCCCTCTTCCAGCCCTCAGAGTTACACCACCTCAGGAGCAGGTATAGTAATGAGTAGACCCATAGGGGTCCATGATAAGGCCCGAGTAAGAATGGCAGTGCTGACCAAAAATCTGAGTTCTTGGCCAGCCTAGCTGCAACCCCTTCCTCTCAACCTCAGGATATGGAACAAACTACGGCTGCCCACAAACCTCAGGATACAGCAGGCCACTCCAAGAAGCCCCTTGTATTCACTGTAGAATGTACTGGCATCTCATCAGGGACTCCTTATAAGGCAGGCACCCAGTGGCGTCACCAGACTGGTGCGGCTGGTGTGGGCTGCATTGGGGATGCGCTCCGTATGGGGTGATGTGCCGGAGGAGTTTGACTGTCCTTTGGCAGGCCCCGGGCGTCAGCACCCCCATTCAGGCCTGCTCCAAGGCGGAGAATCAGCCAGAAGCTGACACTTGTCTGAGGAGCTGGCCTGAACGGCCATCTGAGGTGCACTGCGCAGAAACACACTGAGCATGCCGAACAGCTTCAGAGGAGACTTCCTTAGAGCAGAGAAAGTCCGCGCCTCTGCACAGCCATTCAGCCTCACTCAGGAGGCGGAGCGGCAGTTGAATGGCTTCAGAAAGAGTACTGCACAGGCACCAACTCTGACGCCTGCACAGTCTCCCCCGAAGCCAAAAGGCTTCAGAAAAGTACTACGCAGGTGTCAGAGATCTTGCCTGCGCAGTACTCTTTCTGAAGCCAGTTGGCTTCAGAAACAACTGCGCAGGCGCCAACTTTGGTGACTGTGCAGTCCAGGTGGGGGGGGGGGGTGCGCATCCCAGGGATGACGCACAGACTTCCGCACCAGGTGATGTGCAGAGTCATGTCACCAGTGTAGGCACCACAGCTGTTCCTTGTTCAGTGTGATCTGAGGGGTGTCTCCTCAGGAGCAAGTCTTCCCCTTGTGTCAATTACTTAGCATGCTCTGGAGCAGTTAGGGCAGCCCAGGCTTCCTGACTCTCTGGATTCAGCATAACTTTCTGCTCTGGATACAGAATAGTTAGGAGAGTGCAGTTAGGTCAGAGCAGGCTGAATTTGCTCTGGATTGCAGCCATCATTGCCCTCCTCACCCCAGCAACTGGCCTCACATCACCTCAGCTTCTGCTGATGTTCTTTTGCATCTTTTTAGATTGTGAGCCCTTTTGGTACAGGGACCCATTAGACATTTGTTATTTCATTTCCTCTGTAAACTGCTTTGTGAACTTTTTGTTGAAAGCGGTATATAAATACTGTTTGATTGATTGATTCTGTTTCATCTGAAAGCAATTTGGTAGCATCCAGCCCCTTCAGGCGTTGGTGGCATCTAGCCCTATTCAAGTCAGGGCCCCACGCAGGAAAAGTTTTGGAGCATCTTTGCTTATTAGCTGGGGCAGTGGTGTATCAAGGTCATTTGGCACCCAGGCCCCACAAATTTTTGACACCCTCATATTTATTTATTTAGCTATTATTAAATTAATTATTATCCATCTTAATACAATTAATTAGATAATAATATTTTCATATTTCAAAAATCAATAGTCCAATAGTCAGCATAATCTTATCCATGTCTACTCAGAAATAAGCCCAAAACATATCCTAAAATGTTTTAGGATAGCTAGGATAGCTTTCTTGGGAGTGGGGCACTTGCTGAGCTTCACTTTCAATGGATTAGGATCATTCTAGTGACTGCAAGTCCTCTGTGCCTGAACTGAACAGGAGCCAAAACATGTTTGCTTATTTGCAGGTAAACGCGGCTCTGTACCTCAGTCCCACTTTCCAGGGGACTCAATGCAATTATCAGTTACTTCCTTCTGCATTGATCTGCAGAGGTTGCATTCATTGGATCAGGACCACTATGGAGGTATTGGATTCCTCGCAATCTGCCCTTTCCAACAGACTAAGGGCGAAATCCAGAGTAACTATGGGGAGTCCTTACTCCGGTGAAAGAACAATTTGCTCTGGATTGCAATATGAATTTCCCACTTTTCACTACGTGGTGCAGTAACTACGGGTACACGTAATGTCTCTTACGTGCTCCCGTAGTTACTCTGTATTGTAGGGTAAGACATGTTTGTCTCTCACAAGTAAAGGTGTGATACAGCACACTTTCACTTTCCATAGGGCTTCACGGATGTTTCTTATAACACAGTCCTACTCAAAAGTAATCCCCATTGTGTTCAATGGTCTTATTCTTACTTATAGTGTCTTAGATTGCAGCCTTAGTTTTTTGGCCATAATATTTTATAGGAAGGAGATATTTCAAAGCTGTGTTTTGCATTGTATTCTGCTGGACAATATGCATCCAATGGTATATGACATGATGGGGTTATTCTAAAAAGTCTAGTGTTTTAGTGTTTTTGTCACCCCCAGTGTGTCACCCCGGGGCAATACCTGGGGTCCAAGGCCCCTTAGGCCTCTTCTAGGTATGCCACTGAGTTGAGGAATGAAAGCTCTCACAAGGCTGGCCAGCTTCATGAGAGGTCCTTCAGCATGCCCTGTTTTACTCCAGCTGAAGAGCATAAAGGCATTCTAGCACCTTCACGCTCGTCAGCTGAAGTAAGCTTTTTCAGGTTCCCTGCTATGCCATTCCAGTTTCTCCTATGGAGAAGGAGAAACCAAAACAGTTTGGCAAGAAGATTGAAAAGTCCTGTCCTTCCTCTCCTTGAGTTCTAAGCCTGCCAAATAATTCCAGTAATTAGGTATGATCTCATCATGTCACCCCAATTAATTCCAGGTTGGCTTGGCCCAGTCAGGTGTCATGCAACCCTGACGGTCCAAATTTGGACAGCCCTAAGATGAGGCAACATTACATGCAAGAATCAAATATAATTGATGATGTTCAAGTCATAAACTACTGTACTTGAAATACAATAATGAATACAATAATAATACAATCATTACCACCTCAGAAAAATTTCTACCAAGTTGGCAGACAATTCTTAACAACTTTTCAAGAGACACAAAAGGCAGAATGGCAAATGGAAGATGCTGAAATTACAACTTCTACCAGGTTCATAACAATTATATGAAATTTATTTAGTTATACTGAACCTTAGGCTATAAACCTATGCCCACTTTCCTGGTGTAGGCCCAACTGAATCCAATAGGACTGACGTCTGAGTAGACAGGCTTAGGATTACACTGTTAATGAGGTGTCAATTCAAGAAGTGCCCTGGTGGATATTTGGAAGTAAGGACTTACTGATAAAGCAGATACTGGACATTGGCAATGATAATAACTCTAAGCTTGGGTGGAACTTGGCCTAGTTTAAATAAAACACTCATTGCATATTATTGATTCTGTTTTTCCCATGCCACCTTTAAAAAGTGTCTGAATATTTTTTCACAAAGTATTTCTGGAAATTCACCATTGGTACCCTCAAGTTGCGTTTTCTATCTTCCCAAGTTTGCAGTTTCTTTTTTTTTTTTAAGAAAAGAAAGTGTGTTTTTAAGTTTCTTTATTTGTATAGTTTCTTTATTTGTATTATTTGTGTCCAAAGCAGCAATACACTATTTATGAGCTAACTATATTTATGCAATTAATATTAACACAATAATTTACTGCTTTCAATTCCAATTCCAAAAACCTTTATTGGCATATAAATTTACTGCTTTAATCAGTGAAGAGTAGGTTGCAATTTTAGATACAAAGTTTGAAAAGGGGGGCTACAAATATTTTACCTTAGAAACTGGGAGTTCATTTTTATCCTATGTCAACAGAGTAACTGAAAGTTATACATATCAAATTAGCTCACAGTTTATCTATGTCAACTTACCCGGAAAAAAGTATTTACATGGAAAGAACAAACTGGCCTTGGTTGACCCACTGTATTTGCAGATATAGCATTCAGACCAAGTACTAAATGGAGTATACGGAACAAACTACCATTCAGCTGAGGCTCTGTCCTCTGAAACAGTGTGCCAAGTTGCCACTGAGAGAAGCACATGCTACAACTTTTGTTCATGAAGGGGTATCACTCACCCAAGCTATCAGTCCAGAATTACCTCAGCATGCCAAGAAGGGACAAAGAGAGAATATTCTGTTACCCCCAGTACCTTCTTGAAACCTTAATCCAGTAGCTAAATACCAAAAGTGATAAGACACACAATTCTGACTCTATTAAGATTAACAGGATTTATTTTTTTTTAATTGCTTTCATTGGGATAGTATTTCACTTATTTGTTACATTAGTATCATGTGCTCCCTTTTAGAAGCTCAGTGTAGCGTACACCAAGTTCCTGGCAATCCTTCACCCAGATACAAATGAGGCCTGGTCCTGCCTCACTTCTACATGTAGGCACCAAGAGAAATTGTAGACCATGTTCTTAATTTTTAGATGTATTTAAAATGTGCACCAACCTATTAAAGGTGCAAGAACCTTTCACTGACATTTTTTCTTAAAGGTTTTTTTCCCATGGTAAAAAACTTGTATGTTACTTGTCTAGAAAATATTAAAAATATTTTTTTTTACTGGTATGTTACTTGTCTAGAAAATATTAAAAATAGCATTCACATACAGGAATTTTTCTTTATAAATGTGTATTAATTTTCAAAACTCTCTCTTTTCCTGGGAACCTCTTTTGCCCTTGAATCTGATGACACAAATATTCTTACACTCTCCCATTCAACAAACATTAGAAAAAAAAGAATACTGAACAACTGGGGTTCAATTCTTTAAACCCCTTTTTCACTATAAAGGAATCTCCATTAAGTTAAAAATCAGCACACATGAACCAGAAATAAATAAATAAAAACTCTAAAGTCTATAAAAAGTACACAGACCAACCTGCTTAATTATTAACAGGTAAACACAACGCATTCTGAATTATTTACTTAATCTTTTTCAACTACAAACCTCAGACTTTTAGAGCATGAAATACGTGCTTTTTTAAAGAATGCAGCACAATTCCTTTAGAAAGCATTTTTAGAAAGAATAGTGGATTTTCGTTAACCCCATGCTGCCACTGTCCAAGTTGTGAGGGGAGGAGAAAGGGGGAGAGAACTGAGGCACAGTATTGTTCAGAATCCAATGTTTGCAAGTGCCATTGAGTTTACACACTAAACTTGTTTTGCAAGTGCATAAATTATTTCAGTAAAGCCACCCCTTACATTGCATTTGTACTGAATGCAAAGTGTCTCTGGAAGAAGTGATTTCTTTAAGAGGCCATGGAGAAGAAAAGCTTGCCAGAGAGAAACGTTGCAGAATTCAAGGAGACACAAATTGTGAAAGGGCAAAGCTGTATTAATTATTCCAATATGGTAATAATAATTGTACAAATGGGAGGGACCCACAGTGAAGTTCTAGAAGTTCTGTTTTGAGAAAATGACCAAATGCATTTTAAGCTTGTCCAGCCCTGGGAAAGACACACAATTTTCTTATTTTCATTTTTTCTCTTTATTATAAAGAGTGATTTTTTAAAAATCTGCTTGAATTCTCTTCTTTTAATATCAAAGGAAAAGGACCACCTCGCTCTCCCTGCTTCTCTGTACTAGACAGAAAAAAGTAAAACACAAGTCTACTCTTTCATCAGCACTGTAGTAGGAAGGTATCCCTGGGGCAGGGATTAAAAAAAGTTTAAAAGGCTTGAAATATGTAAGGTCGTTTTTAAGAATCAAACCCTTTGTTTTCCTCTTATTATTGTTGTCAACTGAAGCAATAGTCCACTGCTGAAGGTGCCACCAAATTCACCCCTTCGCAAACCCAATCCTCCCTCCTCTCATCCCCACTTTCCTTCCCTGCCTCCTTCCTGTGCAGCTTTATCTAAGATGGTGCCCATCTGGCAGACATCTCTACATGGTCCTGGCTGCTCACCCTCCCCTCCAGCCAAGTCACGTCTGCAACAGCCAGCAAGCGTGCATTCCACCAGCATAGTGCAGCATCATTGGGATTGGACCCTATTCTACAGGAAATGTTCTGAATGCAGCAGTCTAATCTGCAGCTTAGGAGCTTTAAGAAAGGGCTAAGAGGGAATCACAGATACCCAAACCCCGTGTAATGCAAAATAACATCATTATAACTTCTGGTTTCAGTCAAGAAACGTGTGGCAGCATTGTACACCAATTCTAGACTCTTACTGGTCTTCCAGAGCAATCCCACCT
This sequence comes from Cryptoblepharus egeriae, assembly GCA_030015325.1. Lineage (NCBI taxonomy): Eukaryota > Metazoa > Chordata > Lepidosauria > Squamata > Scincidae > Cryptoblepharus > Cryptoblepharus egeriae. Next base: position 73,794,333 of record JAREYC010000005.1, read on the forward strand.
TATGGGACTGATATAGTTCAATGCATGGAGAACCAGTCAGGTCTCACTAGGGTTGCCATAATTCTTTCCCACAAAACTGGGACGAAACCTTCTGACAAATTTGCCAGTTTGAGTATGTAATCCCTGAAAACTGGGACAATCCCTGTTTTCCAGGCCATATGGCAATCTTAGGTCCGACTGAGATAGGAAAGGACACCACTTGTACACAAGGCACCCCAGGGGACCACAATCTCCACTATTTTGCCGCTGGTTTATGGGATATTTTGAGGGGGAAAAGGTAATTACGAGGTAATATTTATTGTTCAGGATTCAACCACCTTTTCCAGTTAAATGTCACAGAGGAGGAAAAATGTATTTTAACTCTAGTACATAGCATGAAATGTATATAGAGCAGTACAGGAATGCTTGAAATGTGTTCTGTTTCACCTATTCAGTAAACACTGCTGATTGTGACTGGTCAAGGTTTTTTTTAATAGCAATTAAGTACAGTCGTAAAACTGCAAGATTATAAATATTTTTAAATTTTAAAATTGTGAACAGTTATGGTCAGTTGTGCTAGCACAACCTGGTTTACACAGAAGGCTGTGTAAAACAGGTCACTGAATACAATTTCAATGAAGGCAATGGACAGCAGGCAAAAATCATGTGTAAAAGAGTTTATCTCACCTATATGAAAATGCAGTAAAACTTATTTTTTAAATTCTGCACAATTTTTTTAAATGTATAATGCAAAAAGGCTTTATATACTTAGCATGAAGATCTTCCTTCTACACTTACCTACACATGTGTACAATGGAGAAAGCACTGCCAATTGAAAAAAAACTGATATGACACATCCCTATTGTATCAAGATTCTGTTTGATACATACCTATGTGCCAGAGTGCACACACAAGAATAAAACTCTTCACAAGAACTTTGATGCAATCAAATTACAGCCTCATCAAGATTGTTACAGGGTTTTATTATTGGAAATGGGCACAGTGATACAATAGTTGGAAGGAAGAGATGCAAATATACTAAGATATGAGGCCAGGTAATTATGTATACTACAATTCCCAATATAAATTTTAGATATTTTCCTAGTTAAATCAGACTTCAGAAATGAAGCACAAGACAGATTAAATCAGATGGAAAACAAGGAATCAAACAGGAACCCCTTTTATTTCTTACTATGAGCACAATCCTAACCATGTCTATTCAAAAGTAAGCCTCATTGTATTCAATGAGCCTTATTTCCAGGAAAGTGTCTTTAGGATTGCAGCCTATGTCACAAACACTATTTGCCACAATAAACTTGTTCGCTTTTAAGATTCTAAGAGCCCCTTGTCTTATTCTTCAACAAACTAACACAACAATATCTCTGAATGCTGTGTGCAATTAGTTGAAATGCTGCAGTACTTATATTTTGGAGATGATAGTCACAAAGACTACTAAGGCTGCAATCCCACACACTTACATAGGAGCAAACTGTATTGATAACAGTGGTACTTAATATGCACAGGATTGTGCTATCCCGTTAATTAATTCACTTTTATGTCAATTAAAATTTTAAAAAATGTTTTGATTGTACAGTAGTACCATCACAGTTAAACTTTATGTGAAAAACTATTAAGACCACACATACTAGACATTTTGGGAAAAACTAAAGATCAAAAATCTTCCTTTACAACTAGATGGGAAAAAGAAAATATGAACCAACACCACAATAAAAATTAGAAACACTGAACAGTCTTAAAAGTAGAATTTCAGTAATGTCTTCAGACAAACCACTTGCCCTTTAACAACCTAAAATTAAAGCAATTATATAATTATGTGAATATTTTTCATAAATTTACTTTTTCATTGCAAGTGAGGGAAGTCTTAGCTATTCCTGAAACTTCACTTCAAACAAATATAGAGCTGTATAATACCACATACGTCATGGGAAACAGTTCACTGAGGAACACACAATGCTATACAGCAGCTTTCACTCACAATAAGCCATTTTCTAACTTCTAAAGGGGATCTATTTGTCCTTCTAGACATGAGCAAACTATTATTCCTGAAGTGCCAGACTTGGAATACATGTGCAAAGCTCTTTCCTCCACTCAATTGTTGGCAAAAAGCAACAGTTAGGTACATGCTCAAAGCATTCAGGTCAGGGATTACAGAAAAACCATTAAGCATACTGCATTAACTTGGACTTCATGTTCTTGTCACAAGCATGTTAATAACTGGAGTTGAGCAAAACCACTCCAAGCCACCTTACATATTTCTCTCTCTCTAAATATATATGCACTAACTATACACACACACACACACAGAGTAGTGAAATTTACCTGCCACTGCAGACCCAGTTGGGGCTGGATGTTAATCTGTCAGTTTTCAATGTTAAGTAAAAGAGATAAAAACACCTTGCAACCCTTTTCACCCCCCTTTGGCAGTGGTGGGCTTCAGGGGGTTCTCACAGGTTCTATAGAACTCTTTGCTAATGAGCACCTGGTTCTGAGAAGCCGTTACTAATGGGACATAGACCCTGATGTTAATTTAGGTTATTAGAACACAGAACCTGTTGTTAATTTATTTGAATCTCACCACTGCCCTTAGGGGTTAAATTTCTAAGTACTGGTTCTTAGTGAGTGCTCCTGTCATGGAAGAAATACACTCCCCAAACTCTTTCCCTATGCTCCCCATACTCTTTCTGCTTCTAGGTCCAGGGGTTGGGGCAGGGCATTGATCAATTAGTGATTCTTCAATGTAAAATTTAGAGGGGGAAAAATGTGTTGCGGCCCTTTTCACCCCTGCTTGATTTAAATGGAAATTCTGACACTTGGCTTGGGTTTTTTGTTGTTGTTTTTTGCTCAGGAGCACTGAAAAGGTTAACTTAGATTGAAGCTTGCAAAAGAGGGGTTGCTGTGGAGACCAGTAACTCTGTACCTCTGCAATTTCCCCCAATCTGCCTGAACAGCCCTGACACCCGTCGGAGTTCTTTTCTCATCTTTTCAAAGTACTGTAGGCAGGCTATTATAGGGATATTTATATACTGAAAAAGTGGTTTCTTTAACAAGAAACAAAGAACAACAATATGGTATTACAGTTAGCAATGTCCTTTAGTGCCATATCCTCAATTGTGTTCTTTTATACTACAGATCCAACCTTGTTATACACGGATTTCATAGAATCATAGAACCATAGAGTTGGAAGGGACCTACTAGGTCATCTAGTCCAACCCCCTGCCTGCAGCAGGAAATCCTCCTAGAGCATCCCCGACAGGTGCTCGTTGAGCCTCTGCTTGAAGATCCCCAGAGAGTATTTTTATACACTGATTTGACTCAACACAAATGGCCACTGCAAATTGTAGTTTTAAACAACTCATTTTCTGCTGTTGTGGAGAGGTAGTAATCCAAGCAGTCATTTCATTTTTCAGTTCCAAAATCAAACCCTGGCCTATATTGAGGCACTACCTTATTCAATTAGGTGAAAAAGAAGAGCAAGAAACCTGAAAGTGTGTATTTAAACCTTTTTTCCATTGCTTTCTTTATATACAGATTTTTTTATCCATGGGTGGTTCCAGAACGGAACCCTAGTGGATAGCGAGGGGTACCTGTATTATGATGTCAAAAAGGAAAAACAGAATTCTTGCCATGAATCTCCTGTTCTAGAAGGAAGGAAGGAGAACATGTTTAATAAAAATATTTTTTATGAAAGACCTGGTAAATTATCGTTTATCACATAAAATAAACTGAACTACAATAGGGAATGTGGCACTGCTATATATTCATGAAGATCAATTCACATGTTTTTTGTACTTTGCATAGTTAGGAGACTGGATATACAGTACTAGCAGAAACTCTTAGCACTATACTCAGGCACTTAACACCACCACGCTGCTGGACAGGACACCTAGTAAGAGAGATAAATGCTTGTTAGATCAATGTGACACCAGCCCCTCCCTTCTGCCATGACTGATGCAGTAAACAGAAATGTGGCGGGCACATCTGGGTGAGATTAACTCCCCCCATCCTCAGCCAACCAGATCTCTGTGTTACAAGCAGGTTGACATTCTCCTCCATAATTAAGCCATGAATCAAGCTGGTCTTATTGGTCAACAGCAGCATTCAACAACAGGAGCTTTAAGCCCACAGGACAGCCACTAAGGTCACTTAGGGTCACCAAGGCCTCAGGATGGAGGAAGGACCAAGATGGTGGCAGCCTGACTTTGACCAACCTTCCTTCTTCTGTAACGGTCAGCCCTACCACCATCTCTCTGCACATCACCCTATACATAAACTTCAAAGTAAATATGGCCAAGGAACTGAACACCTGATGAGGAACATATCTTTAGGGACAATGCAAAATTTAAACAGAAAAGTAAACCACATACATAAGATGAGCAATTTCCTTCACAATGCAACATAAATATAAAATTTATGGATACAAATGGTAGGAAAACAAATGAGGTACACAAAAACTTTGATTCAATTTCTAAACATCTAAAGGAATAGGAATATACATCTTTATTATCAACTAGCAAAATGTGCCCATGTTGCAGGAGCAAAATACCCCCTGTACGCCATCCTTCATTGCATATAACACCCCTTTGCACATCAGCCCCTTGAGCAACACCCCTATCTGCATCAACCCCCATGCACAACATCCCCCATGTGCATCAACTTCCTATGCACATCAACCCCCCAAGCACATCAACCACCCCATGCACATCAAACTCCCATGCTCATCAAACCCCCATTCGCATCAAACCCCCATTTGCATCAACCTCCCATGAGCATCCATCCCCATGTGCACCATCTCCCCATGCTCATCAATCTGCATGTGCATCAACCCTCCCATACACAATATTCCCCCATGCACATCAAACCCCCATGCATATCAATTCTCCACATGCAATTTACCCCATACACATTAACCCCCATGCGCATCAACCCCCATGTGCACCATCCATGCACATGACATCCTCCTGTGCAACGTCCCCCCATGTGCACCTTCCCCCCATGCACACCATCCCCCATTCACACCGTCCCCCCATGAGCACCCTTCCCATGTGCACCAACCCCTGCAGTGCACCCTCTCTCTCAGTGCATCAGGCACCAAGTATCAAATTGGCTGGATGTTGAGCAGTCAGTCTTCAATGTTAAGCATAGGAAAAAAATCACATTGCACTTCTTTTCACCCCTTTAAGGGTTATATTTCACAACATTGGTTCTTGGTGGGTGCTGATGTCACAGAAGGAACACCCTCTCAAAATTTCATGCTTAGTGGTTTTGGTGGGGTGTTTATGAGTGAGTGAGTGAGTGAGTGAGTGAGTGAGTGAGTGACTTTTCAGATAGATAGATAGACAGACAGACAGATAGATTATCCGTACAATCCAGAGTAACTACAGGAGCACGTAAGAGACATTTACATCAATGTAGTTATGGCACTACCTAGTGAAAACCTATGGGAAATTCATATTGTAATCCAGAGTAAATTGTTCTTACGTCGGAGCAAGGACTCCCCGTACTTACTCTGGATTGCGCCCTAAAGCAATTATCTGCAGGAAATTTGCAGATAGCTTTAATTCATGTACAGTATGTGCAAAATTGCCATATTGGGGCACATAGTGAAATTAAGAACAAATTGGGTTATCCCAAGCAGTATTTCCTACTTCCTTCAATTGGCATTTAATGGTTTTCTTCAAAGCCAACAAGTAAGTCTCAGATACTCTTCACAGCAAGTCAAATGCCTCTGTAAATCTCAGGACTCAACTGCATGGAAGGAAACCAAACAGCTCACAGTTGAAATGTGGTTGCGATAGTGTGGTTAAAAAGCTTTTGATGGGATTTAATGCTGTAACAGTATCTCTACATCTGGTCCCACACATGCCAATTACTTAAGATTGTCTGTGAGATACTTAACATGGATTATTAAATGGCCTTTTAGTAGCAGAGGTGGATTCAGGACACTGCCACTTCTGAACTCTCTATGTGCAGTTGGACTCTGACATTTCATGTGGATATTTTAAGCACTAGATGTCATTGTACTTTGTAGACCTATATTAACATGTTTAATGTAACAGATGGGGTTTGGTTTCTAAACAGGCGGTTAGAAAGCAGGTTTGCCCAGAAACACTGCTTACCATTGGGACCCAGGCATAAGTCATCTTTGTGCCCTCCAGAATAAAAGTAATCTGAAGCAGGCATGTGCAAAAGAACTTGCTTGAAATTCCAGCACAAGCCAAAGGGTCAAAACTGAGAGGACACAGCTCCTTGAAAGAATCCCACCCAGAGGCATTTCCCTCATGCATGGAAAACACATGTTATGTGCCTTACTGCCCTGGAATAAGTTCCCTTTTTTTCCTTCTTTCCACTCCTTTACACTTAACTGAGCAGCCAAGAAGAATCTCCCACTGTGTGCTCCTGCCTGGGTTTCGTAGGGAGTCTGGCACTGACACCTCCATTCACAGTGCTGTATCTACTCTTCTTTGAAGAATGCAGCTTTACAAATGCCGCTTAGACTAAGGATTCTTATCCCATAAATTCCCTGATAAGATAGTATTAAATGGAGAACAACAGAAGTTGACCACAGAAGCAAATACTACCCTATGTCATTATTCCTCTATCACCTTCAAATTACCTTCTCCTCACCTCTGCTCCCTTATATGCATTCTAATCTATAGGCTGTAATCCAGCAAGCAGACTTTCAGATGGAAGTTTGTAGGGGATTAGAAATGGGAAGCTGCGCATCTCTTACCAAGACATTGAGTGAGAGTGGAGCAATTCCTTTGGTACTGCAAAATAAGCATTAAGTGGGTGCTTCTATCATTGGATAAACACTGTGATATACATTCTCACTGTAATGGCAATTCAAGAAAATCACCAAAAGACAACTGCTTATCACAAAAGTAAAGATTTCCCCCACATGTTGTTCTGCTAGTCGTGACTGATTCTAGGAAGTAGTGCTCATCCGCATTACAAAGCTGAAGAACAAGCATTATCCAGTGATGTTTCTGTGGTCATGTGGTGATCTTCCCACGTTAAATAAGGATACCTATTTATCTACTTGCAATCTTTCAAACTGCTTGGTTGGCAGGTGCTGGGCAAGTAACTGGAGCATATTCTGTCTTGTGGTCTGGTATTCCGTCTTGTGGTATTCTGTCTCGCCAACCTGCCAACCTACAGGTTGACAAGCATAATGTCTTTAACCACGAAGCCACCGCTGCCCTACTTATTCTATTACAGAGGCTTTTAAATCTAATTTCCATGACATAAACAGTAGCAGAAAGCCCTGTTTATTTGAGGAAAGTGCCAAAAACTGTGAAACAGTGATAAAGAGTACCTGTGAGGATCATAATCCAATTATTCCAATTCCTCACGAGTAGGGCAGAAATGTCTTACGGAACTTTTGTGACATCATCAGGTCAGCACAGGATTTAAGTTGGGATTTATGCTGGCCTAACTGGAGGTTAGGACGGCAGCCTGAGCTAGGTGGTACACAAGCCACCTGAAACTGACCCACGACTCAGTTTGAGAAAAATTGTTTAGATATGTTTAGAATTTAGAAATGTAAGAGGATTATGTCATGTATATTAAATTGATTATACTGCATGTAGATTCCTTATTCACAGAAACATGCCTTTGAATGTCATTTGGTTCAGCATAAGGGATTCTGGCTTTCAGGCATTATCTGCAGTTTTTCCTGCTGGGTGGCAACATGCTGGACTATATGGGCTATTGGTTTGATCTAGCTGGGCTCATGTCTATTCCCCCTGCAAATTTAATCTGTTATGCAAGTTTCATTGGTACATATCAAATATGCTGCATTGATGTTCATGATCAAAACTACATCAAAACTACTAACGTGGCCAGACTTTCTGTCAAATACCATAAAAAGGCAAAAAATGCATTCTCACAAGTAGTTCAGACTAGCAACTGAAATCTACAGCAGGTGAGCCATTTTCTCCCGTTTCAAGTGAACAAAATATATTTAAAATCATGTTTTCACCAGCTGCCAATTGCAAGGCTGTTGCCATTATTGGGGAAGAAAGACCACCCTGGAAAACCTGAGTACTTTATATAAACTGTGTTCTAGACCTGCAATATAATTGAATATATTTGCAGGAGGATGAAGACACTAATAATCATTGGGCTGCAGGCTAAGTCTAAAGGTAGTGTTTAACATTATCTTTTAAAGATAGCTTAATAATTAAAATAAAATTAGTTCACACTGGCCAGTAAAACCAGTCTAACTGTGTTGATTGCAGCTATTATACCTATGATCACAACATGGTTATGGCCATAAATCAATTTACCGCTCTACTCACTTGACTATATGTCACTGTGCACCCCAACAATATTAACACACCACTAAGCACAAGTTTGCAGGAATATAAAATGCCTGCCTTCTCATGCTACTGAAACTGAAAATAATTACCGGTATGCAGTGAAAAGCAATGCACAACTTTGTGCCTACTATTGTTATTTTCTAAGTAAATTCTTCCAACGTTTCTTTATGTTATCTTTTAAATCTGCATTTTCTTCAAGTTTTTCAGCAGCAAAGAATCCAATACTTTTTAATTTTGTACACTTTCCTGCTAACTGAACACATTTCCATTCAAGTATCTAATTATTTTCAGATTATTTTTCCAACATTTAAGGTGCAGTCTAGCCCTGGATTCCCTTGCTTTTGGCAAGGCACCCGGGAAAGATAACATCCCTGCTGAAGTTCTGAGGTGCTGTAGAGGGACCATTTCCACTGAACTGTACAAGATATTCCGCCTTTGTTGGAGGGAAGGTGGAGTACCACAGGACATGAAGGATGCTAATATCGTCACACTGTACAAGAACAAGGGCGACAGGGGTGACTGTAACAACTACCATGGCAACTCTCTTCTTAGTGTTGTAGGGAAGCTGCTTGCCCGAGTCATACTGAAGAGGCTTCAGGTGCTTGCAGAGAGAATCTATCCTGAATCACAGTGTGGATTTTGAGCCAACAGGTCCACCACTGATATGGTATTTTCCCTTCGACAGTTGCAAGAGAAATGTAGGGAACAAAGACAGCCACTCTTTGTAGCCTTCATAGATCTTACAAAGGCTTTTGATATGGTTAGTAGAGATGGCCTTTTTAAAATCCTCCCCGATTGGAAGCCCACCTAAGCTCCTCAACATCATCAGGTCTTTTCACAAGGACATGAAGGGCACTTTAGTTTTTGATGGCTTATCATCAGACTCCTTTCACATCCGAAGTGGAGTGAAGCAGGGCTGCGTCCTCACACCAACTTTATTTGGGATCTTTTTTGCAGTCGTGCTTTTGCAGTCATGGAAAAGCATTTCCATGCTTTTGGAAATGCAACAGAGGGAATCTTATCTCCGGACCAGATCAGATGGAAAACTCTACAATCCTTCCAGACAAAGAGCAAAGTCCCCAGTCCAGCTGAAATGCTTGCGGGAGTTCCTCTTCGCCGATGACGCTGCTGTTACTGCTCACTCTGCTGAAGACCTTCAACAACTTATGGACTGTTTTAGCAAAGCCTGCCAAGACTTTGGACTAACAATCAGCTTGAAGAAAACACAAGTCATGGGTCAGGGTGTGGATCCACCTCCCTGTATCACAATCTCTGAACGTGAACTGGAGGTTTTCCATGACTTTGTGTACCTTGGCTCAACTATCTCTGACACTCTCTTCTTAGGTACGGAGCTGAATAAACGTATTGGTAAAGCAGCTACCATGTTCTCCAGGCTTACAAAGAGAGTATGGCTTAATAAGAAGCTGACGGAACATACAAAGATCCAGGTCTATAGAGCTTGCGTCCTGAGCACACTCTTGTACTGCAGCGAGTCTTGGACCCTTTATGCATGGCAGGAGAGAAAGCTGAACACCATCCATATGTGCTGTCTCCGATATTACCTGGCGTGACCAAGTCTCAAATGACGCAGTCTTGAAACATGCTGGAATCTCTAGCATGTTCACACTTCTGAAACAGCGGTGTCTACGTTGGCTTGGGCATGTCGTAAGAATGGCTGACGGTCAGATTCCAAAAGATCTCCTATATGGAGAATTAGTGCAGGGAAAGCGCCCTAGAGGGTGACCACAGCTGCGATACAAAGACATCTGCAAGAGGGATCTAAAGGCCTTGGGAATGGACATCAACAGCTGGGAAAACTTGACCTCCGATCGTACAGTGTGGAGGCAAAAGACCCAGCATGGCCTTCTCCAACTGGAAGAGACACTTGTTCGGCAGGCTGAAGCAAAGAGACAGACCCGAAAGCAGCAAAACCTGGGGCCTGGGAAGGGGACGGAATTTATTTGTCCTCAGTGTGGAAGGGATGGCCACTCTCAAATTGACCTTTTTAGCCACACTAGATGTTGTTTCAGGACCTCCAATCAGAGCACGATACCATAGTCTTTCGAGACTGAAGGATGCCAATGAATGAGGCTGGCATAATTCATCAGTGTTCCTGCTCCCATGGTGATATAGAGGCAAGTGCATATCTGTGCACTGGCCTAACCAGTGAAGGGATTCAAAGAAATTAACAACCGGTTCTTATGCCCATCTGGCAGCCACTGTTAAATGGCTATTTTTAAACTTTATATGTCCTATCTTTTGTTAACAACCGGTTCTATAGGGTAGGTGCAAACCTGCTGGAGCCCACCACTGGGCCTAACCCTTCCCCAGGAGTAGCCCAGAAGTGCCTTACAGCACTTTTGTGATACACCCAGGCCAGCATGGGACTTGTTCTGGTTCTTATACCCGCCTAACTAGGGATTAGGATTGCAGCCTTAGTAGCTCATGCGATGTTATTCCCATATCATATCTCTCTCTCTCTCTTTCTCTCTCTCTCCCTGGTCTGAAATATTTCTATTTCTAAAAATGTTTGCAAGGAACACAGAAGACTGAAAGGTATGGTTGATATGGATCTATACTGCTACTCACTCTAGCTTAACCTTTATTTTGGTAGGGCTTCCATCTGAGACCATCTACTTCCAAAACACATGTTTCTTAGAACAGGTTCCTACTCCAAGGGATTTGCAGTCTAAAATAAATACAATGGAGACAACAAAGTAAGAGGGTGGAAATGGTACCAGGGAACAATATGTGATTATTATACTCATATTTCAGGCTTAGGGTGCAATCCTAACAATTTTAGGCCAGCCTAAATCACATGGCTTATCTTTCCATGGCGGTGTGCCTGTGCAGTGGCCTAACCTCCCCACACCATCCACTCATACAAGTGGGACAGAAGTGCCTTACAGCACTTTTGTGACACTTCCAGGTCAGGCCAGGGCTTATGCCAGGGCTTATCCAAGACTAAGTGAAGGTTAGGATTCTAGCCTTAGTTCAGTGAGATAAAATAGAGGGAGAGCCAAAGATTTCCAGGGGGAAAAAGTATTTTGAAGTGGAGCCTGAGGGAAGTAAGAGAAGGGATAACCTTTAGGTTTTATCACAAGAAGTTCTATTCATACAGCATCCCAGTTATATTTCCTTCCTTCTAACTAATGAGAATGGAATTGAGACAATTACACCTGATGTTTTATTAGATATTAGTAACTTTCTGTGCCCAACCACATTTAATTCTTTCATATCATCTTCAACTTCAGTACAACTTCCATCCCAGTAAAATCTGGGATGGAAAACTGAATTTAGATGTTCATGAATGCTAAAGTCATAAAGATACACTTGTTATTACCTAGTCTGTCACTATGATTAATGAGGAAACAGTTGTAGCTTTTATTCCATTAGGAACATGTTGATTGGCCAGTTCACTCCCATCTCAAACAAAGGTCCCTTCATCAAACCAATATAGTCAGACCACATCTTGCACACATAGGCTTGCAGGGATTCAGCTTCACACAGTCAACAAACCAAAACACAAAACCTGCAGTTTAAATAGTAAGGAAGATTCTACCCACCATTCTTCTCACTAAATATGTACCCTGGGGATAGCCAAACATCAGAAAATGAAGCTTCTTCTCTGTCTCTGTGCCCACCAATGTCTTGTCATTTTTAGGAGACAGTATGTATTTTCTAGAAGTGATGAATTTCCAAGGCAATCTTGTGTACAAGCAGTTTTAGATTTATGCACCACCTCTGGAACATCACCCTCATGCAACATGCAGGCTGATTAGTTTTAATCATCTCATAAGAACATATGAAGAACCTCCACTGGATCAGGCCAAAGGCCCATCCAGTCCACTTTCCTGTATCACACAGCAGCCCACCAGATGCCTCAGAGAGCATACAAGACACTGCATCCAGGTGCCCTCCCCTGCATCTGGTATTTCAGGTTGTCCTCAACTACACACACCCCTCATGGTTTGTAACCTGTGACGGTCCTTTCCTTTGTACCAGAAGTACTTTCAAAGCCGTTTAGCAATGGAAACAATGCAAATTGTTCAGCTTTAGAATGAACTTCTATGAAGTTACTTTGCCCAACTATAAAGACCATTTTCCAAGTGTTGTCTGAACAGACTGAAACAACTAAAGCTGTGGAGAAAGAAAATGTGTGTCTTTTTGGCAGTGTTAGAAGAACATTAGTATGAGTGGGTGGATGTGACCGGGACTAACCAACTGCTTGGGTTTCTTGTTGGGTACTGTGATGTTTTGCTTTTCTACAGATCACAATCTCACAATATGAAGCTTTGTATTAAAAAAAATTAAATACAAAAAGATAGAGCATACATCCAAAAGTAGATCAATTGCCTTTATAATACAAATTTCTAGGGACAAAATGTTCCACCAACAAATCAGATAAGAACCAAAGCCAAAAAAATTGAATACATTCTCAAGCAATTTACTGCAGTCACCCATAAACGATTACAAGAACATTATGTATTAGGGTTCAAGCCAGCAAGCTATTAAAGAGGACTGCACTGATGTCCTCACTGCAAGGCTACTGAAGCATTTATAAGTCCTCAGGGCATTGCATTTATGATGAAAGAGCCATCATCTAATCATGTTGCCAAAAAAAATGGTTTTGTAAAGCAGATATCTGCCTTTCTTCTCTCCCTAGGTTGGTTAGTTACATCTACAAAGAACACCATCTATTCTTGATTCTGTTCAGCTATTCACTCGCTCACTCACACATATATGTGAGTATATGATGCTAACCAGCATTGTTTTGCAGGCTCAGGATGTGCCTATTAGCTTTCCATGCTAATATCTTCCTCTCTCCTGAAACAAAGAATACATGCAATGTCTACAGATTAAAAGAATATATAGCTACTCAGAAGAAATATTTTTGAAGTACTGTATTTGGATGCAGGGTGTTGATTCTTATGAAAATATTAAAAGTAACTAGGAGAAAGCAAGGAGTTATTTTAACAATTTTAAAAACATCTTAGTGTGGAAGATAAAACAGGCCAAATGTTTAAATATATAAATAAATGCATATTGTTTACTTGGTTTTTATGCTAGTTAAATTTCACTCATAAGAACATTTTTTTTAAATTCACAAAGGAACTTCCTCACTCATTAAAAGGCATTTAATTCTAAGCTCAGTCAGCTAATATACCTCAGCAACCAACATTCTCACCTGGATGATGAAAAACTCTTTGAATTAATGGCATGTGCCAATCACACCCTTAATGATACCAATGCAAACTCTATATGGTCTGTACATATGTACCAAAGCTAATTTTCCTATTCGATAGGTCTATATTGCAGGCAACAGTCAACCACAAACACAAAAGTCCTTTAGCAAGTAAATGCAATTATTCAGTTTTGGTTAACAAACAAAAACAGGGTTGATGTTTTCAGTTTCTTCCCTAATGAATAAAATATCTGGCCACATTATAATAAATAACTATCAAGTTAATAGTTGTGAATTGCTAAGAGCTAGGTATATTTTTTCCTATTACATAACCTCCTTGAATGCACATTCCAATCCAATTTAGAAGGTGAGGAATACTGGAGTTCAGAACAAAATTACACCCGCAACAAATTTTTTTCAAGTTTACAATTCTATTCTGAAGAAAAAGTCTGAAATGGCTACAGCACACGAGCATTTCTTTACATAAGAAATTCACTTTTTCTGTAATCAGGTATAAGGTTTATGTGTCCTGAATGAACATTAACACACACATTTTCACAGAATTTCTGTTAACAGCAAGATTTTTCTGAATATATTATTGAGAATTGGACTAACTTGATTCAACTGATTAAAGCACATTTTTAAAATGAGTTTTGAAGGTTTCAATCCTGTTAACCAAAACACTTTCAAACCACCGAAGACAGTGGGCAACAGAGGTACTTGGAACCATTTTGGATAAGTCCCTTTGCTTACGGGTATAAAAAAAAGATAACTAATGCATCCCAGAGGTACCTCCAATCAAGTCCACTGTGTTTTTTCTATAATCTCTTGATTAATGGATGTGTGGTGTATTGCTTTTTAAATAGCCATGCTTATGCATTGTTGTTGTGTTATTTTAGCTTGTGTGTAATTAGTTACATTCCAATCAAACTTACATTAAAAGCAATAAGCAGTAATTTCTACCTGTGCTGGTACACAGAACACCTGGGAGTCATTTTGTAGCAACTAAACAGCATCTACAACTAAATCTCTCTTCATACTTTGCAATTTCACAGCAGGGTCCTAGGCTTTGCTGACATCATAGCAGCCAATAAGGTTTTCAGAGAAATGGGTCCCTTTTGACTCTTCCAAGAGACTGTAACACAAGCTGGCACTATAGTGTGTCAGGAAGTTGTTTTATGGAGACCTATAGCACAATGGCACATCTTTCTGTAATCTCTTCCCACTTCTGAGGACTGGAAAGAAAATGCTTGTCCAAAAACATGCTGAATCCCCCCAAATACACTTTGTTTAGCTGTGTAGTGCAAAGAAGAGAGTCCTTAGGATTTGCTTGCGGAATTATCTGAGTTATCCTCTGTTTGCAGCCTGTTACTGTTCATAAGCACATGCTCGGTATTTCAGTTGCAACCCAAGAGATATGTCTAAAAAAATTTCCTCAGCTATCAGGCCTGAATCAATTTTGCTGTCAAGACAGAAGTGCTCATAAAAATGGACTACAGAACAACACAACAGTCTCATAAGTGAGAAAAGCTTTACTTTTAGTTTTGGGGAAAATGAAATTCCTCTCCATCTGCTGCGTATGTAGGTCATTTCAATAAGTAACAAAGCGGTCTAAGAACTTCCCGGTACCAGCAAAGTTATTTAGGCATCTGTTGAAAGACTGACCTGTTACAAAGGAAGAAATGAAATGGAAACGTCCTGGATCTGCTTTCTAAATTAAAGCTACTCTGCTTTGCTGGTCATTTTAGAAAGGCATTACTATTAACAAAAACATTATATTAATCCAGGATTTTGTTATAATGCCCTAGTATGGAGTGAAGAGGGTAGTGGGAAGGGAAACATTCTTGCTACAACAGCTTCATTTAAACTTTGGCAGGCAGGGACACGTTGGCAGAACACAACAGGAAAAGAGTAAATATGTTTCATGGCATGTATTTAATTGAACATTCTTCAGATGCCTTAAATGGAAATGTCAATACCATGGAAATCCTTGAAACGTGGATAGATAAGATAGATAAATGTAAATAAGCAAACCCAAACCCATTTTCCCATGACGCCTTTAAAAAGAAAAAAAGAAAACATTGTACTAAATTAAAACATTTTTTGATATCCACTCCATATAACATTCTTCAAGGTAAAAAAACAACAACAACAGAATCTTGCTGAAATAGTTGGAATTGGCTTAGCAAAAAATTACTTCCTTGTCCCCTTATAACTTTGGGGAGCCTTACTGCAGGGATGAAGGATCCTGCTTCCTGTAACTGAATCCTGTTCACTTTTGAAAAAAATGAAATGAAAGCTTTGGTGCCAAGGACACAAAAGGTAAAAAGCAAGGACAAAAATGAGGTGGCAGGGTGGGAGCACGGTGGAAAGGTGAGGGCATAAAATGACAGGGTTTTATTGCTGTTGATAGCAGTAATCTTGCTTGCATCTGCTTCCTTTTCAGGACTTAAAAACAAAACAGTTCTAAATACTGCCCCACTGAACTAGTGAACTGAGAGGTCTGTAAAGGTTATCAAGAGAGTACAAAGATGTTAAGTCTTGGAGGAGTTGCCTTCTCACGCATTGCATCATAAATACTACCCAACAGATTCCAGTGACACTTGCACAATCCCGTTTCAAATAGTATTTTCACATTTTCTAGCTATGTTGCTCCTTGAGGAAAAGGTATGTTCAATTCTACAATTAATGTTTTAACTATGAGGCCATTCTTAGCACAGGTAATTGATAACAGCATTATCGGAAAGAACACAAAACCAAAAGTGGACAGTTTCAGCAACAGCTATACTTAGATGTAGATAGCAAAATAAAGTATTGCTGCCAGAGATGTCAAAATACCACCAGCAATCTATCAAAAACCTCAAACCCCCTCCCTCCCTAATTTCATATGGCTTGTGTGATATCCTTTCCTCTCCTGGCTTGTAAGTTTTCTCTCTTTTAAAACCAATACCAGAGCATATATAAGTCCTGGCAGCCTCTCTTCCAGCAGAATGACAGTAGAAGAGCTACAAATATCTTGGTGTACTACTATAGCATACAATAGCCAAATAAGAAGAGGTACAACTTCTTCCTCTGTCTTTCCATGCTGAATTTCATATTCACTGGTGCCTCACACAGTGGTGGGCCCAGGCCAGTTCTGTCTGGTTCCTAGGAACTGGATGTTCCTATTCCCCCGCCGCTGGTGATCCGGTAGTGGTGGGGGGTGCAATAACTGGGCGGACCAGTTCGCGCTCAGTGCTGCAGCTGGGCTGGCTGCTGGAGCGCAGTTACAGAGGACACCCTGGCTGGCGCTTTTAAATTTGCCGCTCCCAGCGGCAGCCCGCCGAGGTGCCCCACAAGCCCCAGCACTGGAGTGTCCTTTCCCTGGCTTCTGGGGCTTGTGGGGCACCTCGGCAGGCTGCCGCTGGGAGCGGCAAATTTAAAAGGTGTGGGGCACCTTGGCAGGCTGCCAGCCAGGTGCCCTCTGTAACTGCGTTCCAGCATCCAGCCCAGCTGCAGCCTGAGAGCCCACTCCTATGCATGACTACTCAGAAGTAAGTCCCATGACAGTCAATGGGACTTACTCCCAGGAAAGTGTGGTTGGCACTGCAGCCTGAGAGCCCAACCTGACTATTCAGAAGTAAGTCCCATGACAGCCAATTTTAATTTTTTTAATTTAATTTTTCCCTGCCCTGCCACTGACCCCGCCCACTTCCGGGGAACCGGTTGTTGTGCCAGGCTGGGCCCATCACTGCTCATGTAACAAATTTAATTTGTTCCAGAGGCATGTTTGTTACGTGAAACATTCTTTATGTGAAGCAGACTTTCTCATAGGAAATAATGGAAACTCAGACAATTAGTTCCACAACCCAAAAAACATTCATACAATGTTTGTATGAATTCATACATTCATACAAAGTTTCCTTACTCCCAGGAAGGTGTCTTTAGGATTGCAGCCTAAGTAGACTTCATATGATCATGCAGATTGAATGCATGTTTTGAATTCAATTCCAGTGTTTTGTCATCATTTTTGGCTACATGATCATTATCTATGCCACTGGTGGAGCCTCAGTATCCCTTGGTGATCTATTCTTGGATCTCCTTTGGATGCTGATTATTGGAGAAAATTTAATCCACTGTTGGCCCCACTTGAGCCTTCTGAATGCAACTGGATCTATGCTTTGGTCACGAGGGCTTCAGAATGGCCTTTTCAGTATTAAAAAAGAGGTATTTCTAGTTTTCCACAGGAAGCAGGAATGGACATTTTCCTGATATATAAGGCATTCTGAATTCACTTTGTTTGGCTCTGGAGGGCTCAAGTGGGCCAAATGTGGCTCCATGTGGATTGGGGACATGTGTTGAGCCAGATCCATGCATGAATAATCCATGGATACAGCGAACCCCCCTCCTGCCCTACAAGCAGTACACACCATTTATACAGGTTGAACCTCAACAATAGCAAGGTTTGGTTCCAGGAATCTCTGTGGATACTAATCTTCACATTGTACAAAATAAGTTATTTACCATGGTAACTAATGAATTGATTACTTAAGATTCATTAGTTAGTGAAGCAAGGAATCACTTTGGGCTTAATGAGCAGGGGAAAGGGAAAGGCAGAGATGTGATAGCCAGGATTGCATTGCTTTGGAGGGGTGCAGAGACTTGCCTGGATTCATAAGAGGCTGCAGCAGCCTCCTGGAGGTACAGGGACCTGCCAACCAACCTCCAGTGTTCCCCATCAATTGTGACCACACTTGGTTCCACAATTGCAAGACTGGAAGTAGTTGTGATTGCGTTCTTGAGGCTGTCTGCAGCACAGGGAGAGATCATGGCAATCATGTTGATTCCATTTGTCCCTACCTCCTAATCACAGCAGTCCTCACAACTCTTGGAGGGTTTAAGATCTGCTGTTTAAGGCTACCCTTTAAATATACAGTGTGAGCCTCATAACTATGGGGATTTGCACACACCAGGTTCTGAAACATATTCATATTTTAGTAAGCCAGCATTTTTCAGACTGGACAACTAATCATCTAAAAGGGCATAGGACATGGAGAGAAACCTTATCAGTAAAACTACTATAGTCACTAGGGTCAGTTTCCTGGAAAATCTAGTAGATGTTGAATTAGTGGATATTTGTTGATAGTAGATGTGGATAGTAGATGTTTAATTAGTGGATTGCACTGAGGGTGCAATCTTCATCAATTTAGGGTAGCACAACTCACCTGCTCCTTGATCCTGTGATGGTGAGGGGAGCCTGGTGCATGTCTATGCACTGGCCTAAGCCCCTAAATCTCCAGGCCAGCAGAGGACTTGTGCAGGCATAACTGAGGGTTAGTATTGAAGGCTGAATCAGCGACAGTATGGGGAAAATGGGTTAGATTCCAGGGAACACTTTTCACCATACAGTCTATGAACTTTATGAACCTGGTTTGTAACTTGAAGTATATGGGGATGGGTGATAGCATGGGCTCTGCATCTCCAACATCTGAAGCTTCCCCCCCCCCCATGCTGGATATCCTTCATGGATAGCAATAAACCTGTAATGTTGTCTCCTCCTGACTGTTGGCTCCTTTTCTTGGCCTGCCCTGGCCCCAGAGGAGCTCAAAGGCAGTGGTCCTCAACCTTTTTGGCCCCAAGGACTGGTTCTGTGGAAAAGTAATTTTCCAGGGACCAGCCAAAGGGTGGGGGAGAGTTCTGCCTCTGGTGACCTGGAAGGAGGGCTTTCCCACCTAGAGCACAGCACAGCTGCCTCCAGTTGTAAATCCCATTATAATAAACTAGCGAAAAGCGTACCCACGTTGTGGGAGTAACATTTCCCCATATGCCATTCCCCCACGGCGCATAAACACCCTGTGCGCATAAACATCCCTGTGCCACTTTCCCCCATGCACAACTTTCCCCCATGCGTAACTTTCTCCCATATGCATCATCTCCCCATGCGCATCGGTCCCCCCATGCGCATCAGTCCCCCATGCGCATCAGTCCCCCCATGCGCAACTTTTCCCCATGCGCATGTCCCCCATGCGCAACTTTCCCCCATGCGCATCAGTCCCCCCATGCACAGCATCCTCACCAGTGCAACCTCTTCCTCCAAACAACATCCTCCCTGTGCACCAAGCACCAAGCACAAAATTGGCTGGATGTTGGTCAGTCTTCCATGTTAAGTATAGGACAAAAACATGCTGCACCCCTTTTCAGCCCCTGAAGGGTTAAATTTCTCCACATGGGTTCTTGGAGGGTGTTCAGGTGACAGAAGGAACTCCCTCCCAGAATTCCATGCTTCTAGGCCCAGCAGTTGGGGTGGAATGTTGATGAGTCATCAATTCTCCAATGCAAAGTATAGGGAGGAAAACGCGTTATGCCCCTTTTCACCCCCTTCTGATTGGAATTTCCGAAAACTGATTCTTAGTGCACCCCTCCGTCACGGAAGGAACACCCTCCCCAAATTTCACACTTCTAGGCCCAGCAGTTTTGGCAGAGCGATGATGAGTCAGTCAGTCAGTCAGTCAGTGACTTTTCTCTTTTATATATATAGAAGATAGAGCTATTGCTAGGTTACTGTGGTTGGGATTGCAGGTGAGAGCCCAATGTCTCAATGCATGTCTACTCAGAGCAGGGAATTTCAATTGTATCTGACAGTTGATGCAGCCAATACCAATGTTGATGCAGCACCAGCACAGTATTAGTGGATAGTGAGAGTAGAGCTGCAGATAAGAAGAGATTGTGGCAATTCTGCCCCTAGAAGGTAAGCCAATTTGCAGATAGCGAATGTGCATATAAAGAGACCTGACTCGGTATAAACTTGATCTGTTTTCAGAAAGTTTTCAAAAGTTTGGATCCAATGAAATCTCTGAAGAGGAGGATGATTCACAACAATGACTGTGACTCTAAAGTCAATGCAGTAGAAGTTGAGGTTAGAAAATGTATGGATATGCTCACTGAACAACATACATTTAGGAAAAATGATTTTTAAAAAACATTATCATCAAAAATGGCTACCTGTCTCCAAGTGAATCTTTCCAGTATGTGAGGAGCCCAAGTAGTATACATGATACTGTATTCCAGTATACATGGTACTGCATAAATCTGCCAGCAAATGTATCTGCCATGCCTTGATGGCATGTTTGAACAACCTTCCTTTAAACAGCATGCAAATAGCACTAGCAAACTAAAAAAATTTCCAAGCAGTATTTAAGGAGCATTTTTTTCTATCAAAGAATATTGGCTTGGGTCTGGTACTAAATTCCCACTATTCTGGCAGGTCTGCATCTTTTCTTGTTGTTTATTCTTTAGGAATATTTCTGTGCCAAATTAAAAATGCCTTGCTTTAGTTTTGCCAAATAATTCTCTTTTTTCTCTTTCTTAGAGCCTATTTGCACAGAAAGACAAAGCTATAACAAGACCAAGTCAAAACTGTAGGTCTCTCTCTATAAAAACATGAAATAAAGCATATTTGCTTATGAAGGCCATTTAGGAATTGATTCATCTGTTAGCCTATTGAAAAATGTGACAAGTCAGCTGAAGATTTAAAACCAGAAGCTAATTCTCTCTCTCCCTCTGCTAGAAATGGGTATGTTTTCCTTTAAATTACAACCCAGAGAGGCCGTCATAAATCCCTTAATCTCTTTATAAGCAAAGGGTTTTATCCCAACTTCCTCAGTGGGAAACACCCACAAGGCCTCCATACCACAATTTAATAACTATGTCACTGATGAGCTGTATTAAACAGTTTAAATATTAATCAAGTCCCTCTTTGGCACAAACTGGTCCATCCACACTCAGGCCAGGAGGTACAGCTTTATAGCCACATGAGGCAGTCTATGCAATGAGCCTAATCCCAAGACTTTACTGGGGAATGTAGCAGGACGTGTGAGGAGGTTAGAAGAAATCAAGCAGACCATTTATTTCTGTGGATTTCTACTTGGTGGGGACAGTCACAGCAGCCAATGTGCACCCAAGTCACTCCTAGCTTCTTTCCAGCCCTCCAAATGAAAGCCAATAAGTTGTGAACGTCTTATAAGGAGTGCAAATTCCCTGAATAGCATGGGATTCTCCCTTGACATGTGACTCTAGAAAGGTCTCCCATCAGCCAGAGCCCCACAACCATCTGAATTTGTGCATAAATACCAATAACTTCCTGACTCACTTGCTAGGATTTGCAAAGGAGCTGGCCACACAAATAATGCTGTCAATTTCAACTAGAATATGTAAAGCCATGTCAAATACAAAATTCACAACAAAAACAAAATGCTACATTCCTCAAAAATGTCAGGTATTATAATGTTTTCCTGTTTTAGAATACAGTACACTGTTTAATTTACTGCAGATCACTTAGATATAAGGGAAACAGAGAACAAATCTGAACTTCTCTAGTGACAAAACTCTGATTTTAGAAAAAAAGTTCTAATTGTTTTAGAAGCTAACAAAAAGACATACAAATTAGTTTTTATAATTAATTTTAAAGTGGAGGTTATAAACATTTGGAAGATGAGAAAAACAATAATTTAAGATGCTGGTTACGTGTTCTGCCTTTCCTAGGAATACAAAGAAATTTAGGAATATTTTATTTTTGCACTTCGTGTTCTCTCCTCCCCCTTCCTACCCCCCAAAAAAATCTTATCTAGAACATAAAAATGAGTGATAGTAACAAGAAGGCACTGGATTAAGAAGATGAAAGTGTTTGATCATTTTTTTACATTGATTGAAACATTACATAATTTGAATATTCATTTTAAAACAGATGATCAATTCTCACAAAGCTTCTTCGCTGTGGCATTATTTCAACATATACCCATTTGAATGAAATGTCAGCAGCCCAATCCTATCCTGCAGGGACAGCCCAGCACATGGCTTAGGGTGCAATTCTAACCTAGTCCAATACAACTGATCAGTATTCCCATCCTTGTGGTGATATAGGGAGGCAAGTGCATGTTTGTGCAAGTGCATTGGCCTAAACCTCTCTGTGTTTAGCTGTAATTGTGCTCTTTTGTTAATGGATCACCTATTTAAAATTCTAATGCAACTTAGATAGGGAGCAAGGATATAAAATGCGGCATATAAATATTTTTAAATATATATTTATCCTCAATATGGTGGGAATGTCAATCCCATGTGTATCCAAACTAAATGTAATGAGGCCAGCCACTTTTGCTACAAATTTTTCAATGCTAATAAAAAATAAATCAAAGGAGGATTACTTTTCTCTGTCATTTTATCTCTTTGTGACCGATCACGTCAGGCACCAAATCCTAAAGCGATCATAGTAGAGAGAAAAATCCCTGAAACAACAGAAGGTGGGAAGGCAAGGTGAGGAGGGTTCCATTTCTGTTTCTTATAAACCCTGTTTGGACCAAAAATTTAGCTTCACCACTTATCGTATACAAATATACTGTATTTATCTGAATCGAATGCACCATCGAATCTAACATGCACCCTATGCTTATAATCAAAATACAGTATTGATTCAAATCTAATTAACCATCGAATCTAATGTGCACCCTGATTTTGGAGTCTATATTCAGCTGAAAAAGATAAGCATTAAATTTGAGTAAATACAGTATTTTTCCTGTAACTTCTAATTTTACAGATCTTGGATTAATAATCTAAGTGGAACATTAGGGTCATTAATTGAAGCTCTATAGGAGAAGGAGTGGGCATGAGATCAAACAGTGACATCATATCAGTTAAAAGAAATAAAATATTTATGTTTCTTTATATACATTTGTCTTCTTACATTAATATGGCATCACAGAACAAACATTTCTGTGCAATTTCTTGTTCAATTCCTTATCAACTAAAAGAATTACTCTGTCTACGAGTAACTAGAAATAAGACTTCTGTCACTCTAAAACAGGGGTGTCCAAACTTTTAATTTTAGGAATCCTGGACCTTTAACAATTGTGTAGAAGAAGGAATTTCAGCATGTGCTGTGATGAAAAGCTGCACCTGGTGAAATTCCCTCCTCTCAATTGTTAAAGATACAAGAGTCCTAAAGTTGAAAGTTTGGACATCCCTCTCTTAAAGAATATTCCAAATGAGGAGTAATAGCTGGTGAGATATAGCTATCTTTGGAACAGAATGGGTTAAATTGGAGGGGGAGAAAAGTAAGATTTCAGCAAACTATTGCATGCAGATATTGAAAGAAGCCCATAGGAAGTAAGGAAAGATCTCAGATCACCCCAAATTTAGGAGCAAGAAGGCCAAAACTGGCTCAGTTCCTCAAGATTTCTCATCATAGTCCTTTGCCTACAATAATGACAATGTTGCAGAAACAGTAGTTCTGAAGTTGGTTTTAGACATTGTATTTTTAAATCTGCTTTTTCTTCTGCACTTTTGAATTTCCTCTCCAACTTCCAGCACCATTTTCTGGGTCTAACTAGAACAACACATTCCGAAGCAAAATCTTCCACGTCTCAGGTACTCACATCTCCATGTGAGACTGACATTTTCCTTTGTTCTACATAAAGGGGTCCTTCGTTATCCACTTAGGTTTCATTCTGGAACCTCCCACGGATAAAAAAAATCCATGGATAAGAAAACAGTGGAAAAAAATATATTTAAAGACCCACTTCCAGTTTCTTGGACCTACATTGTTGCAATAAGGTTGTGCCTTAACATCTGTAGGAGTTTGATTCCGAGACTCCCTGCTGAT
The DNA here is from genome assembly GCA_030015325.1 of Cryptoblepharus egeriae. Lineage (NCBI taxonomy): Eukaryota > Metazoa > Chordata > Lepidosauria > Squamata > Scincidae > Cryptoblepharus > Cryptoblepharus egeriae. Next base: position 73,818,472 of record JAREYC010000005.1, read on the forward strand.
AGCAAAAAAGTGTTCAACAGAACCAGTTTAAAAAAAAATAAAAAATACATCCCTTCACAATTTTTTTAAAAACAGATTTTCTTACTGTTGTAGAGAAGTAGTCAGAAATTAGAAATGCAAAGGATCCCCTGCCTTTGCCTGGCTTAGATGAAGAATGAAATCATTGCTGGTATGAGTCACTATATAGCAGGAGGAAAGCAGTTTCTAAAATTGTGATTTGTAGTGGCCATTTGTGTTGAGTCAAATCCAAGTATAAGAAATTCGTGCAGAGTTTGATCTGTATGTAGTGATTCCTCAATCCTAAAGCTATTTCTTCAAAAGTTGATAAATATAAATAGATCTTCTATCAAAGTATTAGATACTTGGAATCATGTCCTCTTATTATAGAATCACATTTTCTTAGTTGTCTGTCCCACGTATGTATTTCAACAGTACTGCATGATTGTGCCTTTTCAGTTAAGTTGAAAGGATATATCTGGTCACTTTTTTGAACCTTCAGATTTCATGCTTGAAATTCAGAGGTAAAGAGCCAGCCATAAACAAGGAAAGAGATATCTGATGGTCAAAGAAAAATGGTCAAGAAAATATAATTCAGGGATACATGTATTCTCTGTCACAAGTGCCCTGAAATATGGTTGCACTGGCAAATGTATCTGCCCCCTAATCTGATTTCAGTAGTAACGAACTGCTAAGTGAGAACTATTCAGCCTGAAGGTCAGCAGGTAGACAAAAGGCAAAGTTAAAGAGAAGAACAAAAGATGTATTTATTTCTATGCACATTAATTAAAAAATAATACAGTAAAACCATTCCGGCTGCAAATAGTTCAATATTTAAAATTAGGACAATTCTTTTAAAATATTCAGCCACACATATTTTAATATTAAAAAGCATATAGCAATTTTATAATTAAAAAAATCTGTTATATAATCTGGTTTGTAGGCCTGATGTTTCTTGCACTCCAGAAGTACTGAATTATGCCATTATTGCACAATACCTAAAAAGAGAGAGTGAAAGCCTAAAACATGCTTCTCAAAATTTTTGGGATCAGTCATCAGTTCCTTCTGCATATCACTAACATTTCTTATAAATGCACTGCTGTAGTAGACATTAACACCTAACTTCAAAATTCACAGTAAAAACTATTCATGCAATTCACTGGAAGTCTAATGTGATACTTTTGTCCTATTTGTTTTAGGATCATCAATAATCCAAGAAGAAACAGAAAAAGACTTTCACAGATTTTCCAAGTAGTTGCAATAACAGAGATAATTTTTTGTTGACAATTTCACTTACATGTTTTATTCCCATTACTATTTTCAAAGGAAAAAAAAACTTGATTAAGTAAACAACCAATTACTTTTAAATGCAAGGTATCCCCACAAATGCTGTCGGTAAATTTTTAAGATTAGAGTCTTTCAAAAAAATTACATAAAGCTTGTGATTTGTCTATAAATTTAATTTTCAACAGAGGTAATTACCTAAAGGATGCAAAAGGCAGCCATATAATTAATGTATAATTATATAACCCTCTTTTAATAATACACCTGAAACAAAATTAAAGTTGTTTCATACTTCCAAGTACACAGGCTTTTTTTAGTATTTTGAAACAACATGTTTTTGATTATTCAAAGATAATGTTCTAAATGACATCTGACTCACATAACCATCATACTTTAAACAAACCACAATAAAAGTGTCTTATATTAACTATAGATGACTAGTCAGTGAGTCAGTTAATAACCAAGGTCTATGTAAAACTGTTTTATGCAAGTTTTAAGACTAAAACTATAGATACGTATCTTGCAGAAGACCAAAGGATTATAAGGGACTAATGGTTTCTCTTTTTATGGAGACCTAGGGCACAATCCAGAGTTAGGGAAGTGAGGAGAGCCCTAGCTGGACTGCCCCAACTATTCTGAATCCAGTGCAGAAAGTTATGCTACATCCAGCGTCAGGAAACTTGGGCTACCCTAACTGCTCCAGAGCATGCTCAGTAGGCACCAAGTGGGTGTCACCTGAGGAGGGCTTGCTCCCAAGGAGACCCCCTTCAGATCACACTGAACAAGGAACAGCTGTGGTGCCTGCTTTATGAGAAAGCCCAGCAGTTCCTGACAACCAGTTACAGCTGCAGTTCCTCTAGTGGAGGATGGATGCTTGGAGTGGTCTGCTGTATCCTGGAGTGGGCTGCCGTAGTTGTGCCATATCCTGAGGTTGAGAGGCAAGGGTTGCAGCTAGGCTGGCCAAGAACTCAGATTTTTGGTCAACAATTCCATTCTTACTCTGGCTTATCATGGATCCTTATTGGGTCTCATAACGATACCTGCTCCTGAGGTGGTGTAACTCTGGGGAGCTGGAAGAGGCATTTCTGCCCTGGAAACAGGCTCTGGATACAGAACTACTCTGCCCTAGGCATTGTTAACCATGCCCTCAACATGCCTCTCCTGAACTGCTTAGGCTACCCCAGCTAGGGCAGTAGCTCAGGTCTGACTGTCTTGGCGCAGTCTATGTTGCCTTAGGCTGCTCCAAGGCTTTTCCAGAATAACTAGGGTGGCCCATCTTACAGATAGGTCAGCCCAGTGATAGATAGGGGAACCCAAGTGCACTTCTGGATTGTGCCCTTAGTCACAATATTGTGAATGTTGAATAAAACAGTGTTCCAGACAAGAAACATAAATGTTTACTAAAAAGGTACCTGGATTGCACATTAAGGAAGCGCTACTTCTTGATTAGAGCTGTGCATGCTGTTGCACAGCAACACTACTGAAGGAAGCGGCTGCCCAGTCAGCCAATATTAAGTCTTGCTGACCTGCAGCAGACCCTAAACCCCCAGAGCTCCCTCCCACTGGGCACTAGCAGCCTCCCCAGGTAAGCCAAATCCCAGACATGTCTACTCAGAAGTAAGCCCAATAAGTCAATGGAGCTTACTCCTGAGTTGGGGGGTCCTTGCTTATGCAGCCCAGTCCTATCCATGTCTACTCAGAAGTAAGACCATTAAGTCAATGGAGCTTACCCCAGAGTCAGGGGGACGTCCTTGTCTATGCAGCCCAGTCCTTCCTTGCTTACCTCTCCCACCTCCCTTTTCCCTCACTTGCACGTGTTGTGTTGCTGCAAACTGCTTTGAGGGCGTCTTACATGTCTTGGTCAGAATCATGCATGTTAACAGGTTTTCAATTTTAAAAGTGTTGAAATTAAGTACAGGAAAGCAATACAAGTATCTTTGCTTTATTTTAACATGTCCTACATTTGTCCTACATTTTTGGGGTGTCCTACATTTTTAACCAGGTAGGAATATTGGTGGACTTGGCAGGAAATTTTGGGTTTTGGCATCTCACCCTGGGTAAGACCCATCTTGAAGAAACCCAATGGTAATCCTAGGGATCCACACCACAATCATGCCATGTCAAACCTTCCCCTTGTAGACAAGGGTTGTAATGCTACAATACCTCAATTAAAAGAACATCTGGATCTATTCCAGTCTAGATTCAAATTGCTGTGCGCATCAGGAAATTGATAAGAGTAAATGAAATCTTGTTGATTTTCACGGTCGTAGAGCATCCTCCAATACTATATCTTTCTTGGAAACCAAACAGTCAGCTCAGATCCAGAGCCTAAGGTGGAAGTCATTCGTACTACTGTTGTACAAAGACCCAGACGCCACAGGCAAAGCACATAAAAATGACCCATCATAGAAGGGGTGTCCTAACCCTGGACAGGGGAACAGATGCAGCCCACATAAGCCTCAATGTAGCCAGCAACAAAACCCTTCTCTGATCCTCGGGCAAGCCTTGTAATCTTCCAGATCTGCCTCTAATACACTTATCTGTATTCAAATTTTAAACGTAAATAATTTTTCCAGCCCCCAACACAGTGTCAGAGAGATGATGTAGTCCTCCTGCCAAAAGTTTTGGACACCCCTGCATCAGAGAGTCTGCACTCCCCAGACAGTCTGCACTCCCTGAAGATCCGCCTTGAACGATATCAAGAACAATAAATTCCTCAAATCTGCTCACTCATGCTAACAACAAACCAGGAAATACTTGTCCTAAAGGAGTGTATTGCATGTCCTTTGGCTTTCTGGGTTTCACAGATTGTGGTGCTGCTGGCCCCTAGCAATGCTGGGGAGGGAGGTGTTGGGAGGGATGCAAGTAAACAAGTATCGAAGGACAACCAAGGAACAAGAAGGGGGAGTAAGGAAAGATGAGGGGGCAGAGAGCAGAAAGACAGAAGGACAAACAATACACAAGGGCTGAACAAAAGGAAAGGAGAGAGTGGTGGAGGGAAAGAAGGACTAGTTTTTCAGACCTGGAGAAGCAGAAAGAAAGAAAATGCCCAGAGGGATTGACCCAGAAAGGGAAGAACAGATATAAGAAAAAGAAATCAGGCAGAGAATAGATGGAAAGAAGAACCTGGGACAACAGTCTGTCTGCTAAGAGCTGAGGAAAGAGAAGGAGAAAGGGAAGGACCAAGGAGCTGCAAGGGCCAAAGAAAGGGGGGAAAAAGGAAGACCTGGGAAAAATATAGACCAGTCAGTTTGACTTCAGCCCCAGGGAAGATATTAGAACAAGTCATAAAACATACAATTTATGAACATCTAGTCAAGTACTCGGTGAACAAAAGTTCCCAGCATGGATTTACAAAATTCAAATTTAAACACCTTTATTGGCATAAAAACTCAAATAGACATAAAACATCATGAGTCCAGGCCTAAGTGCTAGACATCTTTAAGTTTTACATTTTGGACATACATTGCCTGTATAGTTTTTCGCCTGTATACATTGCCTGTATTCTTTTACCAAGAATAAATCTTGCCAGACAAATCTGATCTCCTTTTTCGATCAGGTTACAATCAGCAAAGCATTTGACAAGGTCCCACATGACATCTTCATCAGAAAGTTGGAAAAATATGGGCTAGATGAGGCAATAGTTAGGTGGATCTTGATCTGGCTTGATATCCACACTCAAAGGGTTTTAGTAAATTTTTCTGCATCAACCTGGAGGTCAGTTTCGAGTGGGGTCCTCCAGGGCTGTCTAGGGTTCAGTTCTCTTTAATATCTTCATCAATGACTTGGATGAAGGGATTCTCTGTTTTTCTTTTTCCTATGGTCCATGGTTCCTAAACAAGGGTATGTTGATAATGACTTAACAAACTCTGCTCAGATAAGATGTTGATGCCCTTGTGATCTTTCATGAGTGCTGGGGACCCCACCAATAATCATTCATGCCCTTTTAACTTCCAGGTTAGATTATTTACAGCACAATCCTGACTGTCCAATTATGCTGGCACAAGTCACTTGTGGCAGCCTAGGATGTTTAAAATGTGCCATAAAGCACATCTGCAATGCTGTGGGAGTAGGGCAGGCTGGCTCAATGAATTGTGCCAGTCTCCCTGTGCTGCTCTGAGCCCCGCTGCCTGGTAAGTTGCACTAGCCAAGCTCCGTCAGCGCAGGGATCTGAGGGTCAAAGGAAGGCATTCATGAATGGGGAAGGGCATTCCCTGGACATTCATTAGACAGGTATGTCAGATCCAAACCCCCTTTCCTCAAGAACACAGCTGAATGGTGCAGCTCCAAGCAGACCGATTGGATCTGCTGCCGCATACCTGTGGTAAGGGGCAAACCTTCCCCCTTGCCGCATCGTAGCAGCCCTGAACTTATGCTGAATATGGCCTCCCTATTTCAGCACAAGTTAGGATTACACTGTTAATGTACTGAATAGGGTACACTGTAAGAATAGTTGGGAATGCAGCAATCCAATTACTAGCTTAGTTTAGTGTAGGATAAATGTCTCTCCACAAAATTTATGCTGGTTACCAGTTAGATCTGGAAACTTTAAAGTCCTAAGTAGTTTAGGTCCAAGACCTTTTAAGCTATAAGACAGCAGTGTATATATTTTCTAATTTCTTTGTAATCTTTTAGTTGTAAGTTGTTGTAATCTCATTTTCCTTTTGCAAGGTGCTTTGATGACCAACTTTGGTCAAAAAGTGGCCTGCATTTTTTAAATGGCTAACTGGTTTACTCAATCTGCAGTAATTCATAATAACAGTTGTATTGCGAGTACTGATGATCCTTACGGAAAAGTGGAAATGTCCAATTCGATACTTATTATGGTCTCAGAATAAATATTAATTTATACTATTAGCAGAAAGCAAATATAATGTTGCATCCTGTACTATGCTGTATGGTCCAGAGAGGAACATAGACACATAACTGGAATAGTCCCAATTATCTTGGACTAGTCAAAACGTAAAAATATTGCTGAATCCTGTTCAAATAAAGCCAGGAAACTGAATTAAGCCTAATGAGATATAAAAATATACCTGGATTCTGTTTTGTGTCATTTGCTCTTTTTATTTCTAAATCATTCAGCCACCAAGGTGACAAGAACTGTAGCAAAATAGCAGGGAGGGACTAGCCCTAAAACCTTGTATCTGTGTCTGCAACACTCACTCTGGTGAATCCAGGCTGTTTATTGAAAATAACAATGCTTGCTTTTGCAGAACAGGATTATCCAAACTCATAAAATGAAATGTGTCAGACAAAAGGATAAAAGAACCTTTATACTACAGAGTTTAGCCTACAGTTGCCCATGCGTGCCAGAGGGGTGTGCCAGCAAGTATGGGAAAGATTCTCCTCAAAAGACTGGCTGTTGCACACAGCCCAATATCCTTAGTTAGCAAGAGAAGCATTCTTCTGAAACAGAAGGTGAATAACTACGTCTCTGTAATGCAAATTTACAGAAGCACGCTAAAAGAAGGTGTCTGGGCACAACCTAAGATTGGACATAGAATGCAAACTAATCATGGTGGATAAGCTTCCTTGCAAACACTATGCTAAATCCAGACCATGATCAGAACTTTGCCTGGTAACAATAATTCCTTGCTGGCCTCTCCCCAAATGAGACAAACAACATGTTTGTGCAAATAGAGATCAGTCACAAGAACCAAGCTGTTCTGCAGTAAATCAAGCAACCTGCAGTAATGTGCTCACGTCCCTGTTCTAGGTGGTTTCTCCTTTCTCCTACCATTATTGATGGAAGTACTATTAATGTCAACGGTGTATTGGACCAGAAGACTACCAAAAGACTGTCCTAAATATTTTATTGGTTTTTTTGAGGTTTTTATCGACAATACTAGAAGAACAATTCATTCGCTTCTATTTATAGACATTTTACCTTATTAATATGGACTGTTTAAATGCTCTTTCACTTATGTTTGAGATGTCTAGAAGATGTCTAGAAGATGTTCCATTTTTGTTGGCTGGCTGACTGACTGGCAAAACTCAAACTTTTTATCTTTACACCCACAGCTGAAGCCTATGTAGCCTTTAAATTAAGCCTTTCCCAAACGCTCCGAATAGACAGTAATAACTGAAATACTTCTCTTATTCCAGAAAATTATGGGGCTATTGGCTAATTAAAGAAGTTAATGGGTTCTACCCAAAGGTTCCTCTACCCTGAAGAACAGAACCTTTGTGTACACCCCATAGTAAAATAATTACGTTATTTGTAATTGATCAGTTTGCGTTGGAGATGACTAAAACAATGTTTTTGAAGTAAAATCATGCTTTTCAAAAATGTATACCGGTATGTCACAGCAGATTCCATCTTAAAACAGGCATTCCTTCTGCATGAAAGTGACTGGGGACTGTATCAATTGAGATGGTGCCTATGACTCATATGAAAATAACAAACTTTTTAAAAAGGGCAGCACAACTTGAGTGGGAACAGGCAGGCTGGTATGCCTGCACTCTTATCCAGAGCAAATTACAGGCTGCTACTCTGCCAGCCCAAGACAAGAGGAAACTGTTCCCCTTACCTTCATTAGGTAAGGCTGATGCAGCAGACAAAGGATTGAAACAGATATGCCCCACTGAAATAGGTGGTCCAAATTCAAGCAGCTTGGAACTGGCCCAGACTGCCCAGGAATAGGATTAGGATCCAGCACAGATACCAGATCTTGGCCCTGCGTCCCATTCCTCATCTGCCCATCCCACAGAATGCTGCCTGCCCATCCACCCCAGAATACTTCCCTCTCACCATTTCCTTCCCATAACCCCCCACTCTGCCCCAGATCCTTGCACAGGCCAAACTCTGCTAGGGCAACTCATTGCTTCCTGGGGTTGGGGGCACAGGCGTAACTCCTTGTGCTAGCCTCCCCTCCTTTCTGGGTGTGCAGACTTGCCCTACAGCACATTTACAATACCCCTGAGCCATTCCCTCTTCAGGATTGTACCCTAAATTGCTCAAATAATCAGAGATAAATTGAATTCAAAATTTTAACTGAATTTGAATTCAACATGTTTTTTATCAATTAACTCAATCAGTTTGTTCAAAACTGCAGCCCTGAAAAATAATTATGCATAGGACTACAGCCGAAAGTTGGAAAAAATGTAACTCATTTAATATCATTTTCTGTTTTGGAATCTTCAAAATAAAGAATTAACTCTGAGAAAGCATGGAAGAATTAAACAAGACTGTTTGTGAATTATTTAGCTATTTTATGTTTCTAAATCAATACCTGGCTGCGCTGGGTTTTGCATTACTTTGTTCCTGCTCTACTTCGCAGCCATCCTGTCAACGAGTTTTCAAAAACAACACATTTCTGTAAGGGAAATAACCAGTAAATCGCATACAAGGAAGAAAGTGTACTTTCTGCACAAACTTTCAATGACTATAAAATGTCATCTCAATCACAAATGTAACTTTTCAAACTCAGGTTATTCTTGCTAATCAGTGTGTAAGAAACTATGCAAGACAACAGAGTATTGTTATTTATTTATTTCACTGTCTAAAGACCTGATCAAGCAAACAAATATTCAGGATGGAGCAAAATTCATGCTGCACCAGCAGAGTAGCAGAACTGGTTGCCTTATGCCAGCATTGCAAGCCAATTCAGGATATCATGCCAATATAGCAGGATAGATCAGACCCCTTATTCAGAGACAGCCAGGATTGTTAGATGTGTAGTCATGGCACCAATAAAGAATGTTATGTGGCACAAAATGAAGGAGAGGCAGGATTTGGTGAGAAGAATGCTGTTTATCTATACAAACCTTCCAAGACATTTTGAGCACTGAAAAATTATCCAAACCAGCACAACTTTCATAACTGATAATCAAAATTATATTGTTACAGCGGCATTTGTGAAGCATGGCGAGAAAAACCTGCCTTACTTGACATCGTCACACCATCCCTAGGATAATGTTTGAATGTCATTTAATGAAACTACAAACAGTAATTGGGATAACATTCCAATGCTCTCCCCTTTTGAGGCCCACATTCCAGAAACAGTTACAGTGTTATAGATACAGATACACAATTTATATTGCATGAGAAATTCTTTGGGATTTTACTACTTGATAGTCCCAATTATCTTATCCTGTTCTATTGCAAACTATAACAGGAAAAACAAAGGACCACAAGAGTGAACTTTACCTCTCATTACAGTTATTCCAAAATCATTCATATGATGAAGACAAGTGCTTCTCAACTAGTAGTACATATAGCACCACTGGGAAACTTGGCAGTGATGGGTGGAATATGTAGCATCCACTGCCCAGTAGCAAGATCACAACGGGAGCTTCCAACAGCAACAGGAAGGTTGAGCTGATGGACAGAGCTCTAGCATGTGTTTTGTAGCACAAGAAAAAGCTCTTCCACTTGTCTTGAGCCTCTTATTGATCTTACTGGTGATGGTCCCCAAACCTGGAGTTAACTGGCAATGATGTCATTAGCAGTTACTTCTGCTGTACTTCTGAGGAAAGCATCAAGAAACACTGCTCTAGGCCTCATCCCAAACAAATTAGTGGTCCAAATAAGCGAAAGCTAGTGTGACCACTATATAGTAAAACACGAATCAGCACTGCCTCTGGATCCCTTTTATCAGCTTAACCTTCTTCAATCATCATGGCAGGTAGTAATTCCAAATGCAGACCACAGCTCCTTAGGTGCTGTGAATAAAGTAACAATGTGCCATTCCAAATCTTCAGATGAATCTCAAAGAGTTGCTTTGTACAAAGATGAACAGTGGTGCTGATGGTGGTGGTGGTGGGTGCTGCTGCTGCTGCTGCTGTTGGTGGTGATAGTAGTAGTAGTAAAAAGGACACGTTGTTCATAGATACTACACATAGCCTAAGTAGCACCCTATCAGCATGATTAACCAGAAAAGTCTTCCTGCAGTTCCCACATTTGTATTTCTGCCAGAATACAAATATTCCAAATGTACCAAATATTAAATGAGCCACTCTATCAAAAACCAGTGATAGGTCAAGAGAGATCAATGGAGTGGTAAAAAATCCCAAAAGACAGTTCACCACAGTGACTAAACCAATCTCTTCCAAAGCCAGACACATCAATGAAAACCGTATAAAGAAGTGTAATCCAGAAAATGATTGACCTATCACTTCAACTTTCAAATTGTATAAAAATGGTACTATAAAAAACCAATACAGTTTAGATTAGGTTTTCAGGCACTTTACACAAATGTACATTACATTTTATTGGCATATGACAAGTTCTTAATTTTAACATAAATGTCTATTAAAGTATGTTGTTCCTGTGAAAACAGAAGCTTTGGTTTATTTGGTTTTGATTGATGGTTCTACAAAATGGAAGACTACAAAAATGGAAGACAATCCTAGATGAATTGATTGGGTGGAGAAATTGCCTCTCAAGTTTGCCTAGGTAATACTTAGATCAGTATTTCTCAATCTATCGGTCAAAGCCTGTTAGATGGATCACAAACTAATTTCAGGTCAGCCACCACTGAAAATACAGAGCTGAAAGTACAGGGTACAAACCTACAGAGTAAGATGGACTCCCAATGAGAAAGAGATACAGGTATTTGCCTTGAATAGGTGGGAAGCTAGATGGGATGCCAGGACGTGGGGTGGGTTGTATGTTGGAGAAGGAACCAACGAATTCAAAAGATACAGTTTGAATTCTGAATTGTCCCAAATAACATTACAAGTACACATTACAAGTACACAAGGAATGTCTGGCTGATTGCACTTATGGACCCAACATCAGTTCTAGGCTAAAGATGTCGCATCGAGTGAAATCTAATATTATCATTCTAAAAGATGGGTCCCAGTACTGTACCAAAATTTTTGAGAACACTGACCTAGATGCATGCCTCTTAAGTATTCAGAAGCCAAGTCCAGGACAAGAGAGTAGCTTACCTTTGAACATACAGTCTAGTGTAAATAATGTCAAATCTCCTAGAAATATTCCAATTAGTGACAAAACAATCAGTGTTTATTTGGTTATCTAATTACAGGAAAAAAAATTTCCACATGCAAGACACTTGACTGAGGACAGAAATCTATCTTTACAAAACAGTTTCACTTGCGGATTACTGCTTTGTGATGGACAGAGACAGTATCTACATTTACAAAAAAACATTAACATTGTTTCTGGTATCAGTATTCAGAGGATTTAAAGATTAAAAAAGAAAATTTTAATGCAAAAACCTCAAGGGAGCCCAAACCCATATACACACTGCAAATGAGGAAATCTGTATGTTTCTTTATGATCAAGCATTTACCCATCTATTTGGCTAATCATTCAAATGGCTAAACAGACCTCTAATTTGAAAATAAAAACCAATTGATGCAATCACAAACAAGTTCTAAAATTGCAGTTTATTAAAAAGAAAAAAGGAAATCTTGTTCTAATCCAAAACACACTCACAGTTACCTTTTTCTAATCAGAGCATTCATTTCTCCTCATTATGATCTCACAAGCACATTAAAATCTTATTAACATTAATTACTTCTGAGCATCTATGCATGAGCAGTGACAGGCTTGTGTTCGTGTATGTGTGTGTGTTTCTGGATCATATCTACATTTATATACCTTGCTGCACTTTGCTTATAAAACATGTGAAAATATTGCTGCTAACACCAATTAGCTAATTTCACGCACACACGGATAGTAACCTGCTGTCTTGTTGCACAGTTTAATAAAGACCAGCAGACAGATGGACAGACAAACAGAAGCAAAAAGGATTACGGCAGTTCCTGATGTAAAATCATAAAAAAAAATCCTGACACCTCTAGGAGTGCAAATTTAAGCTGCCAAAATCTTGAAAAGGCACACTTTTTAAAGTGTAAAAAATGCAACACAGCCAATATCCTGTTTTCTCAGAAATGAGTGCCATGATAAATAGATAAAGACAAAGGAAAAAAAACTAGGAGTATAGACAAGCAGCATGCACACACAGAGAGTGAAAGAGAAGCAACATGGCAGAGTTAGGGATGAAAATCCTACCACTTGGCAATAAGGAAAAGAGGCCAAACCAAAAAGATACACATTCACAAGCAAAGTTTAATTTTGAGAAGCCACAAAACTTTCTATTTAAGCAAAGAGTTTTAGAGGGAGTAGTACAATGGATTCTACTGAGATCTGCACCACAGACACTCAGGAATACAACTACGGATGAGCATATGTTCTCTGTTCCATTATTGTTCCATGGGTTGGCTTGGCTCTGTCTGCCTTCCGGCTTAACTTGGAGATGTTCTAAAATTAATTTTTGAACCGGTTTATGCACAATTTGCACATTCTCTCTCTCTCTCTCTCTCTCTCACACACACACACACACACACACTCAACATCAGCACAGAATCTCATTGATGACCTGCAATGGGATAACATTTTGGCATCCATCAGTCTTGAAAGACTATGGTATCGTGCTCGATGCTGCATGTGAAGCACGAAGGCCTAGGTAGATTAATATGGAGGATAGGCGGATAGCAAATCCCCCCTCTCCACGCAACTGAAATACAGTAGACCAATGGAACGGCAGAGCTGATACGATTGGTTCCAGCTGCGTCGCAGAGCTGGGCTAAGGACAGGAGCTCATTCTGTCTTGTGGGGACCCGGGTCTTGAACCAAGGCCTGCTGGTTAACAGGCACAGTGTCTTAACCACTTGCGCCACCCACAGCCCTTGCGACACCAAGATATGCCTGAAAACTGCATACATACAACAGTCTAAGCAAACTCTGAAATAAAAAAGAGAAGCAAGTTTACTATAAAGTATCACTTCAAAACAAGATCAGGCCATTCAAAACCCTCAAAATTAAAAAACAAATTCCGATGACAAAAATGTGTTAACATCCTTAACAAGAACAATCTGGACCTCTACTTCTAATGAACAACAGTTTTTCACCCCACTTGTACCGCAGCATTTTGTTCTTAAGCGTTCCATTACTGATTACTGTTACTCTTTTAATCATGTTTTCCGGAAGCCATTCAAATTAAGCTTCTGTAGTTTTTAAAAATAAAATCATACATGTGCTTCTATCCACTAAGCCAATGGCATCATCAGAAGCATATACAGTGGTGCCTCACATAAAGAGCTTAATTTGTTCCAGAGGCACGTTTGTTACGTGAAACATTCTTTAAGCGAAGCAGATTTTCCCATAGGAAATAATGGAAATGCAGACGATTGGTTCCACAACCCCCAAAATATTCATATAAAAATATTAACTGGATATAAAAATGATGACAAAACACTGTAATTGATTTCAAAACATGCATTCAATGTGCATGTTCCTTTGAAGTCTACTTAGGCTGCAATCCTAAAGACACTTTCCTGGGAGTAAGCCCCATTTAACACAATGGAGCTTACTTCTGAGTAGACATAGTTAGGAGGCTGCAATGCAAAGAAGATGCAAACATTCACACAACTTATAGTAAAATACAACTTTTACTATAACGTGTGAGATGACCCAAGGAACTCAGTCCATTTTCTCATAATCTAAGCAAACCCTAGGTTTGCCTATAACACAAGGGTGGCCAAATTTACATAAGAACCACATGATAGCTACAATCCTATACTTTCCTGGGAGTAAGACTCAGTGAACACAATGGGACTTACTTCAGAGTAGACATGTTTAGGATTGTACTCACAATAAAGTATAGATGTATGAGAGCCACTATAGTTCAGCAGCATTTAAATTCTTTAAAATATTTGCTCTCCAGGTACGGTAGCTTATATTTCAATCCAGTTGACTCACAGTTTATACCTGGTAAATAACTATTAAGCCTAAAAAATTTTTATAACCATTTATATTGTGATGCAAAAATGAGCTCAGTCAACATATTTCTGAGAGCTGCACACTGTGTGTCAAAGAGCCACATGTGGCTCATATGCCACAGTTTGGCCATTCTGCTATATTATTTTAATAAAAATAAAGGTGCCTGTACTAAATGCTAAATAGTCAAGGATGGGCTCTTTTTCAGAAATGTTGTTATCACACTATAAAACAGATTATAGATTAGAAATATAACATAAGCGTACAGAACTTCTTTCTACTGAGTTACCCTGCTGGTCCACTTACAGTGCATACCTATGCATGTCTATTCAGATGATCCAACGAGCTGGGGGCTTGAGGGGTTGAGATGCCTGATGTTGAAAAATGAAGACCTGTTGCATGCAAAGCATGTGCTCTTCAACTGAAGCATGGCCCTATCCCCACACACACCAGAGTTGATTACAGAGCCAGAATATATCAAAGTCCTCCAGATACACAATAACCTTTTTCAAATATGTAATAGGATGGAGTACAAACATTTTACTCTGAAGAAACCCCACTGCCTTTGACTAATGGCACATATGGTATGTACCTGCACCTTGATCTTTTATTTGGTTTCTGTGCAGACTTTGGGTTGGGCTGGAAACCAGCAGAGTTTTCTCTCTTGCATTTTCTTTAAAGAAGATGGAAGTTAAATTTGAAAAATCCAAAACGTTCTGGCCAGGATCAAGACTTTTTTTTTAATTAACCCTGGAACTGGTTTTCAGTTGATCATCCAACTTTTACTTAATTACTTATTCATTACATAATTATTAAGTAATTCATAGATAGAATTGAAAAGTCACTGACTCACTCACTGACCAAAACCACTGGGCCTAGAAGCATGAAATTTGGAAAGGGTGTTCCTTCTGTGGTGGAGGCACCCATTAAAATTCCAACCGAAAGGGGGTGAAAAGGGGCGCAATGCGTTTTCCTCCCTATACTGTGCATTGAAGAATCCCTGACTGAGGAATGCTCTGCTCCAACCCCTGGACTGAGAAGCATGAAATTTGGGGAGGGTGTTCCTTCTGTGACATGAACACCCACAGAGAACTGATGTGGAGAAATCTAATCCTTAAGGGATTGAAAAGGGGTGTGTCGCGGGTCTGCCTATTTCTCCTCTGTCCCTCCACTGACAGTGACTTGCTCATCTAGGATCACAGATATCTGTGCCCCATCATCATCTTCCTCCCCCAAGGTATACATGCTGACAGGAAAACATACTCAGGTATGCTTCACAACTGGAGTTTACTTGTTCAGAGCTTGGTGGTTACTGCAAGGTACAACAGTATAACAAATGTCCATAGTCCTTATCTCTTTTTCCTTTTTCCTGTTCACTTGTCTTCTAGGTCAGGGTTGTCCAAGATACTCAGTTCTCTGTGATCTGGGCTTAGCTTGTCCCTCGTCTCTCCAACCTCTGAGATGATACTGCCTGCTTGGCTGGCTCTCCCTTCCTTTCCTTTCCGTTGAGAGTGTAGCTGCCAGTCCTGACTCTGTAGCCTAGTCACCAGGGGGAGAGTGCAGCAGGTGGAAGGGTGATGGATTGTTCCTGTCCAGCTTTCCTTGTAAGCTCACCACCCTCTCTCCAGGGTAGCTCCTCCTGAACTAACTTTTCCCGCTCTTTTTCCTCCCTTATATCTCTTCTCCCTCCTCCCCTTCCAGGGCAGGTCCAAACCCTTCCTTGTGGCCCAAAGAGGCCATATCCTGTTCCTTCTAGGACCTCCTCCCAGGCATCTCTTAACCCTTTCACTGATGAAACCTTCAAGGAGATGAGGGGCCTCACCACAGGGTGCAACATGTTTCTGTCCTATACTTAAAACTGAAGACTGACTGATCAACATCCAGCTGATGCAATGGGAGGGAGGGTGCACAGGGGGTGATGTTGCGCATGGGGGGGGGGGGTTGCACATGGGGGATGATGAGCACCGAGGGTGTTGCACATGGGAGGGTGGCGTACCTGGGGGATGTTGCGCAGTGAGGGATGATGCCGAGTAGGGGGGTTGTTGCTCAGTGGGGGGCTGATGCACATGGGGTGTTGCGCAAGGGGTGATGATGCGCATAGGGGTGGTCCACATTGAGAGTGGTGCACATGGAGGGTGGATCACATGAGAGGGTACTGTGCAGTGTGGGGATGATGTGCAATGGGGTTGATGTGCATGACAGGGATGATGCACATAGGAGGATGATTTGCATGGGAGGATGATGCACATGGCAGGATGGTGTAAGGGGGGAATTTTACTCCTTCAATGTGGGTAAGTTTTTGCTAGTTCAGTATAAATTTATTCATGAAGTAATTAATTACTTTCTTAAATCAGGAGTGTCCAAACTTTTTGGTAGGAGAGCCACATTATCTTTCTGACACTGTGTCAGGGGCCTGAAAAATGATTTACATTTCAAATTTGAATAAGTTTACATATATTTTCATATAAAAGTGTATTACAGACACATCTTACAGACACGGCTTTGGAACTCCCTCCCCATAGAACTTAGGAAAGCTCCCTCAATACAGAGCTTCAGGCGGAACCTAAAAACCTTTTATTTTAAAAAAGCATTTTAAACAGGGCAGAGGGTGGGGGGCAGTGTTTTAGTGTTTTTTATTGTTTTAATGAATGTCTTTTAGCTTGTTTTTAATTGTTCTTAATCTTTATTATTCTAATTGTATTTTAATTGTATTTTAATTATGTTTTAAATTTGTATTTATTAGCAATTTTAATGGTGTTTTATTCTTTAATGTTAGCCGCCTTGGGCTCCCTCTTATGGGGGAGGAAAGACGGGGTACAAATTGAATGAATAAATAAATAAATAAAATCTGGAGGATAACAATTTTATCTGGAGGATACATATTATCATATGTAATTTTAATGGTGTTTTATTGTTTTATTTATTTATTCCCTGTGGGGGAAGAAAGGCGGGATAAAAATTACTTAAATAAATAAAAAATAAAATAACAAGGCTTGCCCAAGTGCTGGATGGAGGGGAATTGCCAGGGGCCACACTGAGGCACCCTTACGGCCACATCTGGCACCCAGGCAGGGGTTTGGACACCCGTGACTTAAATGAATACATTCTCATAATACCCAACCCTCAAAATTTAAAATATATACCAAGTTCCTCTTAAGCCTGAGCGCTTGCAATTTAATAAACAAAAAGTTAGTGATGCTAAAAGGCCACCCTTACCTCTTTCACCTTTATGAGATTTGCAATTTAGAATATTACCTATTGATGTAAAACACTGAAGACAAAAATGGTGTAAAAATTAGTAGTAATCTCATCATTACCATGGAAGATCTGAATTTTAAAGCTATACTGACAATGATTTTGTAGAACTGCCATCAGTTTCACTTGCCATTAGTTTTCACTGCTGGAAGGAAAGCAGTAGAGGTTTTGAATGGAAATAGAAAAATCTGCTAGCTTCTTAAGGAAAAGCCATCTAAGTTGTTTCTTCATCATACTGGCACAGGAAAGAAATCATTGCTTCTGTGCAGGCTGCATGGCAGTATGCCCGTCTATCTCAACCCCACTGATTAATCGGTGGGTGAATTTTAATCTGCAATTAAAGCTTGCATTGACTAATCTACTAATTAAATTGATTCAATCTTTGCCATCCTCATTACAGCAGATAGTTCTCTGTATTTGTGAGATGTGAATTCTAATTCATATTTAGAGAAAATATCTTATCACCACTCAATTTATAACATCATTGAAATAATTCATCAAACTTGGCTTGCTCATATACTTTTCTTCACATTATATAGTTTAAACATCAAATCCTCACTTCTATTATACATCTGAATCCTTCTAAATTTCTGTTTAAATGCCCCATTCTGTACCAAGAAATAACATTTTGCTTATGGATAACTATTGCTTTCAAAACTCATAATTACTCACAAAAGCAGCTTTTGATCAATTAGCATATTTTGGAGCATTATAATACACTCAAGTTATTACAGCGTATCACTTCTCATGATGTTTGGAATGTTTTTCCATTCTGCACACTGGTGAAGAAAAGCAAAAACATATTTGAAAAAAAAACTATTTTAAATATTTTGTTTATTGGAACTGCATACTTGGCCAAAGCCACAAAGAGATGATCAGAAAATATTATTAAATATATATCAAAAAATATAAATGAAAAATATCAAAAACAGTGAAATTAAAATCATGCATGCAGTTCCAGGTTAAGTGCGACCTTAGTCAAACCTACTGCAAATTTAATAGAAAACTTTCACTTTGAACCCCTATTTCCATAGCTATCATATATATTGTATTCTACAAACTAACAGAAATCTGCAAAAAGGTTTATTTTGATGTGTATTATCTCAAAACAAACAAAATAGGAATTGAACTATTTCCATATTCAACAAGCCAATATTGAAGTTACCCAGAAGTGCTAAATGTTTTCCTAAAAGTTTCCTAAGCTTTTAGCACCAGGACACAATTTTAAAAATAACACCATCGGGGCCCACCTAGCTTTACGAAACTTAAAAAAATTTCACCTTACAGCTGCTCAAGACTGTTTTTGTTCTTTTTACTATGGGGGAAATGCTTCCTGGAGTGTTTATTCAGCTGTATGTTCATTGGATCAGGTCCATTCTGGTGGCTTTGTCTAACTCTTTCCCTTTTTTTCAATAGGAGGCATAGCCCCTTTATCAGTGCATGAGAAAACATGAATGTGTTTCTTAGGATGGAATCCTAAACAAGACAGTGCAAATCATCAGTCTTCCCATTCCCGAGGTGATGTAGGGAGGCAAGCGCATGTCTGTGCACTGGCCTAATCCTCCCTCCAGGAGCGGAGCAAAAGTATCTTATGGCAGCTCCAAGTCAGTACAGGACTAATGTCAGGGCTTAGGTTGGTCTAACTGGAGATTAGGATTGCAGCGCAAGCTTCTCTTTCCATAGGCCTCAATACATTTTCCTTGTCAGACTGGTGGGAGGGACTTCCTTCTTTTTTGGACTCTGAGTTCACTTCAAAATGGACTAGGGCTGCAATCCTAATGATTAACCTGCCCCCCCCTTACATAGGAGTGAGCCCCACTGATTATAATAGAGTAGACATGCAAGTCTTTAGAGTAGACATGCAAGGGTAAAGGGTAAATCCTACTTTCCTGGGAGTAAGAGTATTGCAAACCTGCAATACACTTTCCTGGGAGTAAGACCCATTGAACACAATGGGGCTTACTTTTGAGTAGACATGGTCAAGATTATGCTCTAAGGCAGACCCAACTGTTCATGAGTAAGCATACATGTGATGTTCAGTTTTGCTTTAGTAACTGGCTTGTCAATTTCACAATCCATCAACAAGCTTGGGAATCACTTTTTGAAACATGTGAGACAAATCAAATATAGCCCCAGTTATAGGAAAGTATGGGCAGCAGGCAGGACTGGGAGGGGAGCAGAGGTGAGGCTGGGAAATATCCAAGCTTTGTTCCTGGGCAATCTGTGCCACTAAAATTGGTGGTGCAGATCCAAGTAGACCCATTGGGATGACCGCTGTGTTACTTTGGGTAATGGAAAAGTTTCTGGGTAGTGCAACAGAAGCCTCAAACTTGCACTGGATACAACACAAGCATGCTGGCCTTTTCCAACACAAGTTAGGACTGGGCTGTTAGAAGAACAAGCCTAGCCGAAAAAGTATCAGCATATTCTCCATGAAAGGAAAATTTGCACCAGGAATTTTAAGAATTCTTTCAGTTAGTCAATAAATGAAAGTTTCTGGAGACTTTTAAACTTGAACTTTCAAATTATTTCTTAATAAATCTCACAGTAAAAATTCCAGATATCTTAAGTATCTGCGAAATTAGATGCCCTTATGAATCACTAACTATTGCAGTTTGAAACATTACTATATGATCAGTTTTCTGAAGAGAAGGAAAGAAACTCCAATGTCTTTATTAATACTGGAAGAAATGTCACCTTCCTTCTATTGTAAATAAATCTGGTCAACAGAAATGGTATTCTGAAATACCAAGGGGAAAAGAAATGAAGAAATGGGAAAAATAACTCTATTTGAAGAGGATTCCTAACAATTCTGATTCATTGAATCACAGACTGTGAAGAGCTCTAAAAACATTTTTCCAGTATGGCCAACATAATGACAGAGTCCAATGGAAATATTTGATTTCAGTTTTTGAAAAGAATCTGATTGGAGAACACAGAGATCAGCCAAACTAACAGGAAATAGGGAAATTAGTTTTCTCCATGAAGCAAGTGTATAGGAGTTGTGGTATCAAAAAGTTAAGTAAAGGATGAAGAGCACAATCCTAACCATGTCTACTCAAAGGTAAGCCCCATTGTGTTCAATGGGTCTTACTCCCAGGAAAGTGTCTTTAGGATTGCAGCCGAAGTTTCTATTAGAAGTGCTAAGAGATGCATCAACAAATCTGTATCTCACAACTCTAGAACTTTGCAACATCCATGGAATATAGTGCAATAGAATATTGGAACGGCTTATAATATTAACAGGGTTTAGAAAAATTCATATTAAATATGCTATTAAGTGAGGAAAGCAGCTATCTGGAACAGGGATGTTAAAGATACACTCTGCAGGCCATATTCATCTCCTGTGATAATCGGACTCTTCCCATGCCACACTTCCAGCTGTGCTGCTTCTACTAAAGCTCTGGGAAAGAGGAAGTATATCGCAGAAGGAAAGGTGTAGTACTGGAGAAAGGGACAGACCAAAAAGGGTTAGAAAGGGAAGCACTTCTGAGATGATGGGTGAGCTCAGTTATAAAGTGGGGTGTCCTTCCAGAAGCACATGCCATTCCAAAGCTGTTGAACTACAAAGTGATGCCTTGGCAGAATCAGTACTGATAAAAGAGTCCATGAATGATTATTTGTCTGTCCCATATTTTGAAAATATGATACAGTATTTCGTCATTTGCAATTCATGAGTTCCTATCTGAGAACAAAGTGCTTATTTATGACCAAAAACCGCTTACCGATATCACTTCCTGCTTAATGACGTGCTCTCTGGCTCTAAACAGGTGCCATGTACACTGCTCAGCCTGCTTTTTTAATTAAATGATTTTGACACCCCTGCTGTACCTGGATCAGCAGTTTGTCATCACTATAGCTAAATCTTACAAATCTTTGTGTCCCCATCCTTCCATATTTAACAACCTGACTTTTTTTGCCTGGACTGTAAAAATAACTATTTGTACAGAAGTTTCAGTTAAATAGAGTTGATTTCCATGTAAATAATTAAAAATTGGGGTGTCAGGTGAGAGAGATCTGTTTTCCTTTTTTACATGTAAGGAAAACTATTCAGAAAAACAGATTAATAAAAGTTAACTCTGTAGCAGAAAAAAGTGCCTACTAGGAGAAATGAGTAAAATTTTAACTCAATCATTTCCAGTGGGGGGCGGGGGGGAGGTCTATATTTTCTCTTATACACATTCTTAAATAATCAGTAGAGTTTAGCTGAACATAATGTGCAAAAAACACTGCAGGCTTCTGAACCAGGCAGGAGCAGCTTGCTTTCACAGCAGTGAAACATTTCAGGCCGAACCGTACTGGACAAATGGTTTAGAGTCTGTATGGAATAGAAAGAATCAGCTTATTTAGGAAATGTCAGTATCTTTAATAATTAAAATAAGCATTCTTTGTGTCCAATTGGAGTAAGCTTTAAAACTTGGCAGGAATAAGGTGGGAAGGGATGGATTTTTAAAAAAATGAAATACTGGAAGTTACGAAACAGACTACTTGGACTTCAAACAGTTCATCCATGAGTTGGCATGGACTTCTGAAACAGGTTTCTGTGAGTTCTAGCAGTACCTGTTGTCAGCTTAATTCTGGTGCAGGTGCCAGGTTAAAGACCTCCAGTGCCAAATCTTTTATTTCCAGACAGAAAGAGCTGCTGGACAAACACACCAAACTCTAAATGTGACCTGCAGAGACACTGAAATAAAGAGAAAGAGAGAGAGAGAGAGAGAGAGAGAGAGAGAGACAGACAGACAGACAGACTCTGGAAGGTGGCGCAATCTCAACTGCCATTTATTTTGGGAAATCTGCCCTAAGGTTGGGCCAATTCCACACATCATTAGCTCAGACGATGGCAGCTCTGTGATGTCAAATTTACAAATGCGAAATAGGAAATATGATACTGTCCAAGTAGGGCAATTTAGATCAAATCCAACTCTTGCATGGTTAACCCCAATTGCAAAGTAAAATTATTCTTCATAAAGAAGGAAGGCAAGATACCTCCTTAGGAGTTCACGAATTCAGCACCATCCAAATTCTCTAAATGTAGGAAGCAAAATGTTTTTTGAGCAGGAGCTCAAAGGAGCTCAAAGGACTATTTCCAAAGAAACACAAGTACACACAGTAAGACATATTCTATAACTTCGCAGCTCGAGATAAAAGAACCTGCTGGAGAATGCAGAATTCAAACTAAAGCTGAAAAAGGAGTCTTTTGCATAGGAAGCAATCATGAAATACTGCAAAAGAGAAAAATATATTTTACTAAGGATTGTTAAATATGATTTATGCATACTCAGTTTGTTTCCAGTCCAAATTCAATTTCTAGTTTGATTTACACAGATCCGGATGAAGTTAACCAACATCGAACTCAGCATCAGACACCCTTCTTTAAGTGCCCTCTTCCAAAAAGTAGACAAATGGCTTTGAGCATACAGCTTTCTTTCCAGTTCCTTTTTTCCAGTATTTTATATAATTTCTTCATGAAGGGTATCTACATACAGCCTTTTTTTGCTATTTTTTAAATGTCAAGCAAAGACTGTCCTAAATCTTGAGCTTTTTCTTGAATTTTCTGGTTTTTACTATAGTGTGATATATTGTCATACAAATTTTATTACATTTTAGTCACAATTTTAATAAATATTTATAAATGACAATGGTAGGGTTTTCTTGTGTAATTTGCAGTGATCTGTATCTGAAAATGTTATGGGGACAATTTTGATTTTTCAACTTCAAAAATGCTTGCATCACATTTTGAGTATGTACAGAGATTTTCCCTCAGCATTTTGTCCATGGCTATTTTTTTCAACCACAGTACCACATAAAGGAATACTGCAAAAGATGAAATCAGTAGTACACCTAGAAAAACGCTAAAAAGTTGAGGAAACATTTTGTTTCTTGACGAAAAAACCCTGTTAGTTCTTTTATCTCACTATTAGGCTTTCCTAGCAAAAAAATAAAATTTAATTTTTCCCAGTGCCATCATGGGAATACCGTCACCGTTGTCAATACTTCCCTGCCCATTAAGAGGAACGCAACTGGACTTTTTTGATTGGGACATCATGATACCCCAGTTTGGGAAGCTCTGATTTAAATGTATTTATACAGTAGTGCTCTTGCAAAACCTCCACAGATCTTAGATGTGGTTCCACACTGGGCAGCAGAATTGGAGGCCCCCATGCCATGATCTACAAAGTTAGTTGAGATAGGAGCAGGGAAGAACAGGAGGCTTTGGTGGGATTCATGTGGGCCAATATTGTAACCCTATTTAGCTAACCTACCTCCACCGTTACAGACTGTGGATTTCTGCATGCTAAGGAGCAAGAGTAGAAAGAGTTGCAAGGCAGTGGTAGAGGCTTTCCCCAGGTAAGTAAGAAAATATTAACTTACTCTGAGAAGACCTTTTCAATTGCCCATGCAGCAAGCATTCCATTAGCAAGCATGCACTGGTGAGGGCAGATTTGAGTATGACTGGGCTGTAAAGTACAGGGGTACCTTAGTTTACGAGCACAATTCATTCCAGAAGCATACCTGTAATCCAAAACACCTGTATATCAAAGCGAATTTTCCCTTAAGAAATAATGGCAACCCAGACAATTCATTTCAAAATATTCATATAAAAATGATTACAATACTGTAATATAACGCAAAATAATAAAGAAAAAATAAAACAAATTAAACTGCCCTCCTTACACAGAAGCGAACCCCACTGATTATTTTAGATATGCAAGGCTAATGCTACAATCCTAAAGACACTTTCCTGGGAGTAAGACCCATTGAACACAATGGGGCTTACTTTTGAGTAGACATGGTTAGAATTGTGCTCTAGGTCTCTCAGGCTCCTTTCCATTGCCCTCCTTACACAGGAGTGAGCCCCATTGATTGTAATAGGCTTACTTCAGAGTAGACATGCATATGCTGATCTTTCAGGAGAGGCTAAGGAAGTGCTGGCTGAGTGCCAAAACTGGCTATATCCCAGCTGAGACTATTTTTCACTTCTATTGCAACACATTATAAGACAAACTTTATTAGAAATGTTTGCTTGTCTTGCAAAATGCTCTGAATCCAAGTTACTCTCAATCCAAGGTTTTACTGTATTTCTAAAATCACAGAGCTGGAGAGTGCATTCAAGCACATCTAGCCTAGCTCCCAGCTTGAAGCAGGAAAATCCTCTCTAAATAGGGTTGCCATAATTCTCTTCCACAAAACCAGGCAGAACCCCCTGTCAAATTTGCCAGTATGTGAACACAATCCCCGAAAACCAGGACTGTCCTGGTTTTCCAGGACATGCAGCATCTCTGTTTCTAAGGCATCTCCAAAATGTGCCTGTTGAGCCTCTCTTTGAAAACTTCAGCAAGACCCACCACTTCCACTGGTAACTGGTAAAAACACTTAAAGAGTTTGCTCCAAAACTAGTCTTCCTTAGCAAGTTAAGGTTGCAATCCTCACCACACTTACCTGGAAGTAAGACCTACAGACCAAAATAGGACCTACATATGATTCATAGGATTGGGCTTGTTGGGCTTCAGGTCCTTAGCAAGGATTTAAAATACAAAGTGTGGAAGCAGTGTTCTTGACTACTTTCTGGTTCCTCAGCAAGCTCAGGCTCTTCTAGCATCTTCCAAACTACCTGTCTTGCTTAGCGAACAAGAATTATGTGCTGAGGTTCTAGCCCTGCAAGGGTCACAAGGTTCTGGCCCTGTGAGGTTCTTGCCCACTTGACTGAACACTCTGGTTAGGTCTGCAGGGCCAAAAAAATTCACTTCCTAGTTTTCCAAAAATCAGAAGTAAATTATTGTTTTCTCTGAAGTCCTTAGAAGGTACTTGGGATGTAGGGAATGAGGGGTTCATTTGAGTACATGTATTATTTCTGTGATGGTACTTGGAGAAATCCTTGAAATTTTGTTCAAGGATAACCATTAGTTATCCAATTGATTCACTCACCCATTGTTTATTTAAATTTTATATTTAAATTTATTTTCTGGCCCTTGACACTGTGCCAGGTATTTAATGCGGCCCTGTGGATGAAACGTTTAGCGATACCTGCTCTAACACCATCAGCAAACCCAAATACTAACATAATCTTAAGCTTGACATAACAACACTAAACTGAGCTAATATGTTTTATTACCTTACTGATTTTTAAAGGCTACTACATTTTACATCTTTTGTAGTAAAACTTTGTATGAGCAGGTTTGAAGATTATTTAGAAAAGTGGAATATAAATTCTTAATTAAAAAGCATAATCAAATGTCCACCAAGTACTACCACCCCTTTTTTAACTCTTGCTTTGTAACCCTTAGATGACCAACTGGATTTATTGCCCAGCAATTATAATTTATGCAACATGGTCTTTAAAATTTCTTATAAACACTGAGTCAAACTCATTAACAAACCAAGTTCAGTAGTGCCTCATGTAACAAATTTTATTCGTTCTGGAGACATGTTTGTTACATGAAACATTCTTTACATGAAGCAGATTTTCCCATAGGAAATAATGGAAACTCAGATGATTTATT
This sequence comes from Cryptoblepharus egeriae, assembly GCA_030015325.1. Lineage (NCBI taxonomy): Eukaryota > Metazoa > Chordata > Lepidosauria > Squamata > Scincidae > Cryptoblepharus > Cryptoblepharus egeriae. The sequence goes on from JAREYC010000005.1 coordinate 73,844,263, forward strand.
CCAGAACCCAAAAAATATTAATATAAAAATATTAAGTGGATGTAAAAATGATGACAAAACACAGGAATTGAATTCAAAACATGTGTTCAATGAGTATGATCCTATGAAGTCTACTTAGGCTGCAATCCTAAAGACACTGTCCTGGGAGTAAGACCCATTTTAACACAATGGGGCTTACTTCTGGGTAGACATGGTTAGGAGGCTGCAATCAAAGACACTTTCTTCTGCAATCCAAGACACTTTCCAAGTGTCTTCCCATTTTCTCCTTCTCTTCATCCTGAGCCTCTCTCTCCCCTGCTCCCTTCTGGCAAGTCCTGAGCTGCTTCCCTCTTCTCCACTGCTGTTCTCTCCCTCTGCCCAGTGGACGCCCGGCCATAGAAGGAACAGCGCGGAAGTGTTGCTTTCACTATGGGCAGGTGTGCTAGGCAGCCCTGACGCTTTTGCAAAGGGCTGCCGGCCAGTGTGTCTGCCCTTCAAAGGGCTGCTGGCCAGTATGTCTGCCCCCAGTGTGTCTGCCCTTTTTCAAATGGCTGCCCTGCCAACAAGTGTGTTTGTTACATGAAGCACAGTTTGTTACGTGAAGCAGAAAGTTTTGTTATGTGGAACATACTTTACGTGAGGTGTTTGTTACGTGAGGCGCCACTGTATTCGTATTGCCTAGCTTAGCATTTACAGTGAAGGCAGGCGATTCCAGATTTTACCATCTAAAAATAACAACTGGGAAACTTTTTTATGAAGTGTACAAAGAATAAAAGAAACTTACCAAAGATACTGATACAATCATTCATTTTTATAAATATGAAAGCCAGGATAGTATAGTGGTTTAGGAATTGGTAGATTCATGTTCAGATCTCTGCTCAGCCATGAAGCTTCCTAGATGACCTTGGGCCAGTCATTATCAGCCTCAACTATCTCATAGGGTTGTTGTGAGGACAAAAGGAGGGAGAGAACCATGTACACTTCCTTGAACTCTTTGGGTCAATGTAGTATAAAATGTGAAAAAATAAATAAGAAGTGGCTTGATAAAAACTAGTTTTTTGGGATATATCCTCCCAACCTGCTGGCAAATTTACTGTCATACATGGTAAGCCATAACCATAGTTTAGGTTACAACTGCATCAAGGTGAATTATTAGAAATAACCAGTTACTTCAAACCATGAAATCCTGGTTAATTGTACTGTAACTGCAATAAGATCAAATGCAGGAATAAAACTGAACTATGATTACAGCATAGCAAAGCACAGAATTGAGAAGAAAATTGTGGTAAGAAAAGAGGGAGTGAGAAAGTCGAGAAACAAACTAGGTTCCAATCTGCCGAAAACATAGGTGGAAGAGCAGAAATGTTGAAATCGGGCAACTTTGAGTGCACTGATAAACTTTTATGTGCTGCATACTATTACAGCACTTAGCCATCAGAGGACTGATTTTAAGTCCTGATTTTTTAAAACAGTTAATTTCCAGTTCAACAACTGCAATGTGATTCTAACATATCATCCAGTGAGGAAAACCGAGAACAGTTTATCATAGGAACATACTGATACGTGGCAATAAAATGTTACTAAATCGGAGTCCTGCTTTGGTATTAAAAGTGGCAATTTAAGAGCCTGATTTTACAGAACTATGTACCTGGGTACAGAGGACAACAACCATAGCTTCTTCCCAATGAAACTGTAAATATAGCTTCCTACTAAGTGAGAAACAGACTCAAAACAGAGTGGGTGACAATAAACATCCCTCAGATGCATTTAATCAAAGCAAAGCAATAGTAGATGGTTATTTTCAGTTTATTTTATACACAGCAAATGGTAAAATACAGTGTCATACCACTTGACTATTGTAGAATTATGGATTTGTATCCATTAACTTCTGAAGTTACTCCTGTCTTTCCTCATGCCCTAAAAAGCACCAGGTCAGATATCTTTCATCCTGTGCCTGATAAAAGCTACTACTGTATGCTGATCAGTTTCATAATTTCATCTATTTAATCCAGGATGAATCTGAGAACCTAAAGAAGCTTCACGATACACTATAGTCCTCTTAGCCCTTGTTGGCTCTCTTTGAATCCTGATGAAAACAAACACTTAAATTAATTATTTTGAAAGAAAAAGGCATGATCACATTGAAGGACCCAATGATCAGGCTGTGGAAGTTCAGGACAGCAATGTTGCCTTTAACATTTTTATACATGCCTTTATACTTTAAAACGAACAATCAGCAGAAGTATTAGTTCTGTACATCAGTGTTAGAATACCTAAAAATAAACAAAAATATCCAGAACACACTGCAATTAAGCTGAATTGGTCCCAAAGACCGAGAAGAAACAAACTTTTGCCTTGGTATGAAATTAGTAACTATAGCACAAAAGCCCCAGGATTTGGCTTATTGTAATACAGCAACATTGTTCTTAAATAAACCATTCCCGATTAGAGGTAAGAGAGTATTAAAACACCATTTATTGACTAGTTGTTTAATTCGTGTTCACTTGGGCTGCACAAGCATTTTATATAAAGCCAGTTTCACTTTTGTTTACTGGCAATCTCCCTATTGCTGCAGGAACTACATTGCCAACTCTTTGCAGAAAGAAGTTGCTGTTTCAAATGGAAACAGTTTTCATTAAAATTATTTTCTTTTAAATAAAATCATTAAAAGTCCATGTTTAAATAAATCTAAATAACTTGAAATAAAATATCAATTGTTTGTTCCCTAAAGCTCCTTACAGTGGGAACTTTAACTGCTGTGTTACTGGAGATAAAGTCCTATAACGTTACGTAAGGTTAAAACCAATCAAGGTGGCCAATTTTTCTATACTGAACAAAATAAAACTGCACAGAACAGTTCTTTTCAAACCAGACAGTACTGTCGTGGCATGTAGAGATGTAGTAAAGTTATCTTGGAACTCTACAGAACAGATCACAAACAGTGATCTGAATTCTTCCGATAGATTCTTATTTCTTTTATTAATCTATTTTAAATGTGACACAGCTTTTCACTCTATACATTTGAACTACCCCTGCGGAGAAGGAATCAAGAATAACATCTTAATATTTATTTACAATCTTTTCAAGAACAGAGCAGCGTACTTCTTTCGAATTCATCAAAATAAGCAGAGCTGATTTTTCTCTCTTCTATAAAAGCTTTAACCAAAGTCCACTGAAGTCAGTGAACTTTGGGCTGAGAACCTCAAGCCAAATATGGGAGCAGAAGGGTGAAAGCTTCCCGAAATAAAACTTTGATTTAGTAGCAGTTTGGCTGCTAACAAATATGATATCTCAGTAGTGTCCCTTTTTAAAAAATACTACTACTACTACTACTACTACTACTACTACTGAATAAACTCTCAAAGGAGTTAAGGAAGAATATACACATATAACCAAACCCCAGTTGTTTTAGCTACAGGGTATGGCAAAGGATGAAATAACTGCTTCAGAGCACTTCCTCATGTGGGTGTGTTAGATAACTGTCTATTCCAATACTAAAATAAAGCAGACCATGACCAAACAAACTCTGCTGTTAGGTGAAAAGGGCCACCAACAACTACAAGGTGCAAGATCTCTTATGCCTAGCAAGTTAGCTAAATTCACTCATTCCGTTGGTGTTCACAGCAAAACATTTCTTATGTTTATTCTCTACAGCTCAACAGGTTATCAAACTTTGCTATGTTCAATAAGTGGGGCTTTGTAAGAAAATACTATGCAACAATAACATTTTAAATGGCATTTTATAATTCAACATTTTTCTGACTGAGAAAGAGGAAAAATCATTTTACATACAGCTTTGATTGCTGCAAAACTATGTTTGAGTTGCCTAGGGTTTTCTTAAACTTAAGCAATATATTTTAATCTTTTTAAAACATAGATATACAACAGCTGGCATGGCTTCTTCCATCCCACGAATACAGTAAATCTTGTATTTAAATAAAATAACGGAACAGGCCGCCTACAAGAATTTCCATAAAGTGGAAAAAACTGTTCTGTTAGTTAACATATCTATACTTTCAAAAGTAGGCATCAGGTGTCTGAACACACATATTTCATATAGAATGAATACCTGCTAAACATTCTAGCAGAAACTCATCAAGTTTGTCCACTATATTCTTCTATCTCTGAAGCACTTAGTATTTCAAGCATAGCCTTCCCTACTCTCTTATTTCCCATACAGAAGTTTCAAGGTTTGAGATTTGTGACCCAGGAATGACACATGCTTGACACATGAGCCTATAGACTCATACATACAGTACATGTTTAATATAAAATACTTGACAAGCTATTATTGGCATGCTTGGCTTAAATGAGAAGTGACAGAAAAGACAATGGGGAGCCAAACTGCTACATGGAGAAACACCAGTCGGCTTAGGGAATGCTGCAAAAAGTTGCACTTAAGAAACCCTATCCAAAAACATTTACTTTGATGGAGCCAAACGGCTTTCAATTGAACTTTCTTCCAAGCAGACTTGCAATCAAAGTGTTAAGGTCCAGAAACAATACAATGCAGTAAGAGGGAGCTTGACTTGCCGAGTCTGCTGAACTGTATATGTTGCACGAGTTTAAATTAATTTGGCTTGCCCAGCAAGAAGTAGTCTTAGCTGAAATAAGAAACTTCTAAGTTAAAAAAAACACTTGGGGGGGTTTTAAATACACAACATTAATATGACCAAAACTTTTATCATTATGAAAGAACGGATTAAATGAATAAAAAGTTTTGTCCATAGTGGTAAGTGGGTTAGAAAAATAGCATTAAGGACTCCTCTGTGCTCCAATGAAAGGCCTAATGCAATTTCAAATAAGGAATGTTTCTTCTCATTTAATCTTATTTTTAATGGATTGTTATTGCTGAAAGATCTCTACTGATTAGTATCCATTTTCTATAGTAATTACTCCTGGATTCTCCAGAACATTTTATACAGGTCCCTTCCACTTTCTCTCACTCTCCCTTTTGATACAGCCAGCAGAGTAGCAGTTTTACTCTGTGGCAGCCCTGACACAAGTTCAGGTTTAAACGCCCTTCTAAATGGATCATTTTGACCATGCTTTAAACCCCCATGAAAGGAAGAAAAACCTGCTTGAAAAGCTCCCTGAACAATTTAAAATGGACTACAGTACAACTCCTTCCTTGACCTCCTTCCCTCCCCCCCCCCCAAAAAAAAATCAGACATCTTCAGGGCTTAAAACAATAGACAGCTTATGAGAGGAATGAAATAGTTAAAAAAGTCAGGCATTTGGGTACACTGTAAAAGGTACCCCCTCTCTTCATCAATATACAGCAGAATGCAAGCAAGGAGAACAACGCTTCAAGAGAAGCGTGGGCAGGGGAGAGTTTTGAGGGAGAGAAAGCTGGGTTACAACTCTTCAGTTCAAGAGTTTGAATTGTTTAACCCCAAGAGATGCTCAATAGTATATTAAATAAGCTAAATAAAAGCATCATTCTCTCTTCTTTCTTTGACAAACTAGCAACAAAAATATATATTTTAAAAAATACAAACAGTAGGGACTGTTCTTGAATGTATAATAACACATTCAAGAATATCCATTCCAAAATAGGATTTTTTAAAAATCCCTTTCTGAATACTCCAGCCTGCTTTTCAGGTTGTAATTTGTTTTAATATCCACTAAATGTGGACTTTAAACTTAACAACAGATACAAAACACAGAACAGACACTGTAAGCTCTGATCACCGAAATTACAGTAAAAACTCTCATTGGCAAATACTAACCAAAAAGAGGGGGTGAAAGCCATTTAGCAGTAAACAAGGAGAACATGATATATGGACAGACAGATGGAACTGCATAAACAAAAAGAAAAAAGCAGACATCACTAACATTCGAAGAGGGCTGCGTTAAAGGAGTGAAAGATATTGATTTACTTGGAAGTAATGTTGGAAAAACAAACATATTTGTTTCTTTCCCTGATTTAAAATAAAAAAGTCATTAAAGTGAATTATTGTAAAGGAGGACATCCTTTAAAAAGTGGGGAGGGGAATGGATTTGTGGAGGGGAAGGCCTTCCTATAGATGTGCCAAAATTCTAGCTGACACATAGGTCGCATAGAAACTTGCATCACTAAAATAAAAAGCAAGAGGAGATGAAATAATAGAGGACTATGGGGTGGGGGATTGCGGGGGGAAGGAAAGCAGAATTTTCTCTCTTTTTTATAAAAGTTGACTGGCCTACCTTGCTCCCAGTCCTCAGTTTGTCTCCTCATAGTCGCTGTCTCCCTGGAAGTGCAGTGTGAATGGTAATGCCTGCCTGCCTCCCTAATGAGTCCATTTTCCTGCTCTTGATGTTGTGTATATACACACACTGCAACCTACCTTACAAACCACAGAGACGGGAAAGGGAGAGAGAGCAAGAGAGAGAGAGAGAGCAAGCGAGAGTGTGAGAGACAGAGAGAGAGAGAGAGACAGAGAAAGGCACACACAGACAAAGCCCTCCTACCAGACAGCAGACAAGCCTCCTTCCCTATCTAGCAAAATACAACTCGGCTGATGCAGCAACAGGTTCAACGCTGCCAGGCTGAGACTGTGTAATCGGAAGGGTATATATGTATATATAGAGCAGATCAGGATTGCTGGCAAACAAACAGTTTAATGTCAGCTGGCCCCACCTTCCTTATTTATGTTACAGGATGTTGGAATGCATTGTTCCAGGCAGTCCGTGTAATTATCATAAATACATTTTTGTGCATATTAGCACGGAGCGCTGAAATACATCAGCCACTTTGCTTTGTAACCTGATAGCTTTAACACATGCATGGAAGGTATAAACATATCTCTTTTGACAGGCAAACTGCACAAAGCCCACTGATGACCGGGCTGGAGATCTTTTTAAGAAAGCAAGTCCTGAAGATAGATTACCCCAGACAATAGTGGAGCAAGGAAAACTGATCTTACTGAGAAGGAAGGCTTTGGAAGAGGCTGCCAGTAAACAAATTAAGAGAGGGCTATTCTCCCAGCATTCCCTTCCCCCAAATGTATATATATATATATATATTAGGAACCTTCTCTGCACAACAGCTATAATAACATCTTCCACTTATGTCTGAACAGGTGCAACATGTACTATAATACATAGCGTAATGCATATAGTACATACTGTAACAAGGACAAAAATAAACATTTTTTCAATTATGAATAGGACACAGTTATTTTAACTGTAAGATCTCAGATGGAGCACTTTCAAACCAGCTCATCCTCAATTTGTTAATGAAGAAGAAGGCTATAGCTATCGTGTTTTGCTACACAGAGATCAAATGTTCAAACACAGTTTATGTCTATATCATATCTGCATACTATCCTAAACGGAGGTAAGCATTTTCCTCTTCCCCCACTCCCAATGCAGGCAGCATTCAGAGAGGAGTTTCAACAGCATTTCAACAGCTGCCTGAGAGAGGAGTTTCTGACAGTTTCAATGGCATGGAAATAAAGGGTTAAACTCACTCTAATTCCATGACATGCCCCCAAATCCAGAGTAACTACGGGAGCATGTAAGAAACTTTATGTGCACCCGTAGTTACTGCACCACCTAGTGAAAACCTATGGGAAATTCATATTGGAATCCAGAGTAAGTTGTTCTTACACCAGAGCAAGGACTCCCCGTCGTTACTCTGGATTTGCCCATAGTCTGATCTAGATTGGGCTTTCTAGTCTGGCTGCTGTTTTAACATTTAAAATATTAGCCCAAATTGTACAGTGATGCTTTTAATGTCTCATTTTGCTAGGCCCTGCACTTTTATCTGAAAAAACTTGTAGCAGCATGAATATTTATGTTTCCATTTCCATGCTGTAGGAACATTGAAAATTTTTTTTTAATTGCACCACCATAATATTTTGCATTCTGTCATAAATAAGCATTTCACAAGTAGCAACAATCAAACCTCCTATATATTATTAGTAAGCTTGTAAGGACAGCAGAGACATGCAACTGGCATTTTCTAAGATGCATTCAAGCTATTTGGGGTTTAAAGAAAAACTATTTAGGATCAAACCAAGACTCTTTCTGAAGATACATAATCCTTGCAATTTGATTTCATTTTAGGAAAGACATGGATTTATTTCTGACTTGCAAGATCTACTTTGGGTATTTTGTTTAATTAGACCCTCAGAAGGCCTACCAAGCAAAGTCTGCAAAACTTATAAGACAGAGCCATGCTATAACCCATAAATCTAACACTGGAATGATCAACAAATACAGTGATGCCTCACGTAACAATCGCCTCACATAAAGTATGTTCCACATAACAAAAATTTCTCCAGGATTCTGCTTCACGTAACAAACTGTGCTTCACGTAAAGAACACATTCGTTGGCAGTTGGAGCAGATGCGCTGGCTGGCAGCCCTTTTGAAAAGCATCAGGGCTGCCTAGCGTGCATGTCCATAGCAAAAGCAACACTTCCGCGCTGTTCCTCCTGTGGCTGGGCGTCTGCTGGGCAGAGGGAGAGAACAGCAGTGGAGAAGAGGGAAGCCGCTCAGGGCTAGCCAGAAGGTAGCAGGGGAGAGCGGCTCAGGATGAAGAGAAGGAGAAAGTGGGGAGACACTTGGAAAGTGTCTTGGATTGCAGCCTCCTAACCATATCTACCCAGAAGTAAAACCCACCGTGTTCAAGAAGTAAGACCCATAGGAGGCTGCAATCAAACACACTTTCCTGGGAGTAAAACCCATTGTGTCTTACTCCCAGGAAAGTGTGTTTGATTGCAGCCTCCTAAGCACATCTACCCAGATATAAGCCCCATTATGTTCAATGGGGCTTACTCCCAGGAACGTGTCTTTAGGATTGCAGCCTAAGTAGACTTCATAGGATCATGCACATTGAATGCATGTTTTGAATTCAATTCCAGTGTTTTATAATCATTTTTATAAACAGTTAATATTTTTCTATGAATATTTTTGGGGTGTGGAACCAATTGTCTGAGTTTCCATTATTTCCTATGGGAAAATCTGCTTCACGTAAAGAATGTTTCACGTAACAAACATGCCTCCGGAACGAATTAAATTTGTTATGCAAGGCACCGCTGTACATGAACTAATCTCCACCCAAGTTACCACAGTTTAAGGATTTTAACAAAACATGAAAAGAGGCCTGCAGAACTGCACAAGGATCTAGTCCTAGGATTAATATTTCTTAGGTAAGGAAACAATTTACATGTAAGGAACACTTAGGCTGAGAGATAAACAATTAACAGAATGCCTGCCATGGTAGAAATTTTCTTTTTCCTTGCTATTTTATTAGCTACTGTAATGGGAGTCAGCCATTCTTGCTGATACATACTGCCAAACATCCATAGATTGCCCATGCCTTCAGAACTATCCCCTAACATCCTGCCCACCCACCCACGACAACACACAAGTCACACTCTGCTGATATTCCAACCCAGAAATCAAAAACAGTCACAGTCATGAAGACTGATAGCTAATGGCCACTAAAGAGAAAGATGCAGACACAGCACCACTTCTAGGCAGTGGAAGATACTCTTGGAAACTTCTCTAGAAGCACATTCATCTCATCATGTGGAAAGCCTCTCAGATTGGTGCTTATGAAAATAAGTGAAGCAGCTTCTAAGAGTACCTCCACATATTAAAAATATTTATATACCATTTTTTACAACGTGATTCACAAATATACATTAATAAATTGTTCCCAGTCTCAAAAAGCTCATAATCTAGAGAGCAATGGTTCTTAAACGTTTAGCACCGGGACCCACTTTTTAGAATGAGAATTTTTCAGGACTCATTGGAAGTGATATCATGACCAGAAGTGACATCATACAATAGGAACAAATTTAAAAATCAGACTGCAATCATACACTTAACCCAGAAGACCCATTTATGATCATTGTTAAAAGCATACAAATAGTAGTCTAGTAAAAGTACAATTATGTAACATTTCTCCAAATGCAGTCATATACATCAAGTATAATATATTAAAATAAAATACTGAAATGAATGGGGACCCATCTGAAATTGGTCTGTGACCCATGTAGTGGGTCCTAAATCACAGTTTGAGAAACACGGTTTTAAAGAGAAGCAGAAGATGCAGCCCTTTGTGTGGACTGTGACTACTCAGTCTCCAATACCAAGTAAAAGACAGACAAGTATCTCCTCCTGATAAATCACAGTGGTGCCTTGGTTAACAACCATAATTCTTTCCGGAAGCATGCTTGTAATCCAAAATGCTTGTAAAGCAAAGCGGATTTTCACATAAGAAATAATGGAAACTCAGACAATTTGTTCCACCAAGGTGACAAAATGCCCGAACCCCAAAAAGAGGACAAAGTCCCCCAAAATTCCTGACATTCAACCAAAATTTTTGATATGTTAAAAAAGTGGGACACCCCAAAAAATGTAGGACAAAGGTAGGACATGTTAAAATAAAAGCTAAAAACACTCGTATTGATTTCCTATACTTAATTTCACTATATTACTGATTGTTAGCACTCTCTTTGCAAGACCTGTTTCCAAAACCAAAAGTCACATGTTTGGATGATCCAAGCAGCCATCCCTTCTCAGGCAGGCATGCAGAGGCTTGGTCTTCTAGCCTTTGTCCCTTTGCAGTATATAATCTCCATTGACTATAATGCTTCTGAGTGGACAAAATTGGGCTTGGAGTTAAAACTTAAAAGAGCCAGGAGTTATCCCCACCATCCCTACCCCGAGAAGGTTAGAATCCTAGAGTTGGAAGGAACCCAGTAGGTCATCTAGTCCAACCCCCTGCCTGTAGCAGGAAATTCTCCTAGAGCACCTCCGACAGGTGTTCATCAAGCCTCTGCTTAAAGATCCCCAGTGAGGGAGAGTCCACCACCTCCCTTGGCAAACTGTTTCACTGCTGAAGTGCCTTCACCATCAGGAATATTTTCCTGATATACAACCAGAAACCGTTTGAGTGCGGCCGTCAAGCCAGCTGCAGATCCACCTAACGATTCCCCCGTCTAGCCCGTATTTTTCCAACTTCCTGATTAAGATGTCATGCGGGACCTTGTCAAATGCTTTGCTGAAGTCAAGATAAATGACATCCACAGCATTGCCATTGTCCAGTAAGCTCGTAGCCTGATCAAAAAAGGAGATCAGATTTGTCTGGCAAGATTTATTCTTGGTAAATCCATGCTGGGTTCTTTTGATCACCAAATACTTGTCTAGATGAGCACAAATTGTGTTTTTTATTATTTGTTCTAATATCTTGCCTGGGATTGAAGTCAAACTGACTGGTCTATAATTTCCCAGATCTTCTTTTTTCCCTTTCTTAAAGATTGGGACTACATTTGCCCTTTTCCAGTCCAGTGGCAATTCTCCACTCCTCAAGGATTTCTCAAAGATGATCGACAGAGGCTCTGCAAGGACATCTGCAAGTTCCTTAAGAACTCTAGAATGCAGCTCATCTGGTCCAAATGACTTGAATTCCTTTAGGACCGTTAAGTGGTTTCAAATCAGTTCTCTGCCAATTTTAATCTGCTATTCTGCACCTTCCATGTCTCCATTACCTCTTTGGGGATGCAAGCATCTCCCCATCAGCCCCTCCCCTTGATCCTGCACCCCCATTTGCACAGCCCTCCTTCCAAGAATAGGTGGATGCAAAGTAGGAGTTGAGCAGCTCTGCCTTCTCTTGGTTTCCAGACACTGCTGTCCATCTTTGTCCAGGAGCAGCCCCACCCCCTCGTTTCTCCTCCTGTTCATTTGGGCTTATCTAAAGAAGCTCTTTTTGTTATCCTTGGCTCCCCTGGCCAGCCTCAGCTCATACTGAGCTCTGGCATTCCTGACTCCCGTCCTATAGTACCGGGATATCTGCCTATACTTCTCCTTGGTAATCTTTTCAGTTTTCCATTGCCTATACATCTCTTTCTTTAATTTCAGCTGATCCCCAAGTTGCTTGTGGAGCCAACCTGGTTTTTTAAAGGTTTTTTCTCCCTTTCTTTTTCATATGAATTGTTTCTGACTGTGCTTCTAGAAGCTGCCTCTTAAGAAGCTCCCACCCATTGGGCCTCTTTTCCCATCAGTTCATCAACCCATGGGATCCCGCCTATGGTTCCTCAAAGCCTGTTGAAATCAGCCTTCCTGAAATCCAATATAAAGGTTTCACTGTGCACTCTATTTCCCACAATATTCTAAATTTCAGCATCTCATAATCACTTTCCCCTAAAGTTCCTGTTACGTTGACCCAGTCAATCAGTTCTTCACGATTTGTTAATATCAGGTCAAGGATGGCCCATCTCCTCATCACTTCCTCCACTTTCTGGATCATGAACTTACATTCCAGGCCCATCAGGAATTTATTGGAGCTTCCACGCTTGGCTGGGTTTGTCTCCCAACAAATTTCTGGATAGATAGGTTGTCAGCGTTATACCCAGCCCCTGCTCCTCTGCTTTGACAACGGCTGGATTATGCCCTTGTTGTGAAATACAAGCTTTTTTTGCAAAGTATATATTGGTGGATCCATCTACAAAGGCACAGGAGAAGGGGAGGCTGGGTTTTCTCTGGTCAGTTGGCAACCCTGCTTTATAAACATTAATTCTTGCCCCTCCTTTCCTTCCAAGCCAAACTCATTGCAAAGGTTCAAAGCAGCTCCACTTGCAAGGCTCTCTCCTTCTTCTGCTCTCCTCTCCAGCAGCCTCAGCTCAGCTCCTTCCTTTCTTTGCAGCAGGCAGTTTCTCTCTCTCTCTCTCTCTCTCTCTCTCTCTGGGAAGTGCAAGCTCTGCTGGCCACAGCCATTATCCCAGCCAGCCATTCAGTGGCTGGAGCTCCTCAGCCCCTGGTAAACAGTCTGCAAAGTCCACTGATGTCTTGGAAGGGTGCTTTAGCATTGAGAGCATCCCTTCCCTCCCTCCTCCTTCTTTAACCAGCAGTATCTTTGTAAACCTTCATGGCTATTGTGAGAGGGACAGCAGAGAGGAGATTTCTTTTTTAGGATGACTTTCACTATGATATATAGAGTCAATATTATCCATTGGAGAAATAGAAACTTTGCTTTTTCATGCAACTTTAACATTCCCATACCGCTGATGCATTGTAACATTGATAATGCACATCTTCCACACTGCTACACAAATATCCCACATACACACCTGTTTCCCACCCCCCAGATTCCCTCCACCGTGAGTTCCCTAGCCATGGAAACCTGTTCCAAACATCATTAAAAGTGCTCTCCTTCCAAGACAGTGCTCTTAAAAGAGGTCAAAATTACTGAGAAAATTTTGCTTATAATCCCAAGTTTTTTGTAAACCAAGGTACTACTTTATTCCTGTTGAGTGATGACCACACATGGGGGAAATGAGAGACTAAAAGCATTTTGCAAAATTTTGAAGGGCTTTGCTTATTTTGTCAGTTTATGAGAAATCTAAAACTTCTGATTTGGAAGGCCATTTGAAAGTCATTCTAATTAACATTAGAACAAGAGCACTGCTTATAATATGCATATATTCAGTTCAGGCAGTCAATATCATAGTTTGGCACACAAGAGATGCAACTACAGGCCTCTCCCATGTTAAAGTTTTCATTGTGAGATTGATTTGCAGGTGCATGCCTGTGAACATTTGTTAAAACTTTGAATATGTGAAACTGCTTCCTACCGTTAGGCCAGTTATTTACTGTAATGTCTATTTTGACTAGCATTCATTCCACAATCACACCCCTGCTACTCCAGGTCCTTCATGCAGTGATACTATACACTGAACCTGCATTTACACAAAGGATCTGTTTTACCACTGAATTATGGTTCATAGATTGTTGGAAACAACTCCGACAAAGTAGCAGCAACTTCTCTAAGACTACTAACACAGAACCATCACTGATTTCCAGAGTGCTTTCCAGGACCAAACTCTATTGCCTTCACTGAGAGTTAAGAACAGCAGCCTTCAAGAGCATCTAAAAAAACCTGGCAACCAATGCCATATGCCCATGCAAAGGAAAAACAATTTCCAGCAACAAATTAGTTAAAACTTGAGGTCTTTATGAAAGAAATAGCCTTTGAGCTGATTCATGTTAGCTTCTGAAAGCAGGAATGTGTGGAATCTGTCCACTGCTGCTTGCATTGGGCTCCTGACTTTTGCTTCCTCCTGAGGCCAGCAGGGCTAGAAGCTATTTCCTGCAGCACTCACCAGCTGTGCTCTAGCAGTAGTTGGTACTCTCCTCTGGCACTTGTATTCATCTCTTAGTCAGCTGGGCAATGGTTCCTAAATTTTATCAACCCACAGCTCCCTTGACTGTGGCTACCCACTACATTCTTGCTTTTTTTTTAGGAGCAGTAAGCCTGGCCCCATCAATCTTTATCCCTGACTAGCCACATTGTATCAGCATTGTAGGACTAACATTCCCTCCATAAGCCATCCCCCCACTGCGCATCAACCCCCATGCACATCGTCCCCCATGCATATCATCCCCATGCGCATCAACCCTCCATGCGAATCAACACTTTCCCATTGTGTATCACCCCCCATGTGCAATACTATCCCGTGCGAATAAACCCCCATGCGCATCTTTCCCCCATGAGCATCATGCCCCCATGTGCATCAACACCCTCCACTGTATATCATACCCAAATAATGCCTTGGATGTGGGGGAGAAGTTGATGAGGTTGCTTATTTTCATTTCCCTCTTGTCTAATGTCAAACACAAATGCCTACAGCCTTCCCATGTCCGTATGCATTATAGTTTTTTTCTGGTGAGTGCAGTAATGTGATTATGCCCATTATTCCTTTCTCCCACACCAACAGCCATTGCATAAATGCAAAATCCATACTGGCCCCGCTCGATGCTGCCATGTTGCACCATAAAGTGTGTCCTTCCCAGGGCTTGCTTGTGCTACAAACAGCTGTGTGTTGGATGAAAGTCATTGGCCCATCACAATACCCTCCCATGTGCATCAACCCTTCCATGTGCACCAACATCCCCCACTATGTATCATTCCTCATGAGCATCAATACTCTCCCTTTTGCATCCACCACCATTTGCACCAACCCCCTATTTGCACCAATACCCGCATACTGTGTATCATTCCTCATGTGCTCAATACCCTCCCTTTTGCATCAACCCCTATGTGAATATACTCCTGTGCTCACCATCCCCAGATGCGCTATACTCTCCCTTTTGCATCAACCCCCATGCACACCACCCGCCATACGCACCATCCCCAGATGCGCAAGACCTCCCATGTTCCCCCTCTTGCACACCATCATCCTCTGTGCACCCTCCCTCCCCGTGCAACAACTGGATGTTGATCAGTCAGTCTTCAATGTTAAGTATAGGCCAAAAATGCATTGCACCCCTTTTCAGACCCTTAGGGGTTAAATTTCTAGAACTTGGTTCCCGGTGTGTGTTCCCCTCACGGAAGGAATACACTCCCCAAATTTTAAGTCCTTTTAAGACTTTTAATTTTAAGTCCAAATTTTAAGAGCTTTTAAGTCCAAGGGATGGGGCAGAGCATCAGGGATTCTTCAATGGAAAGTATAGGGAGGAAAACACCCCTTTCCAGTTGCAGTTTCCAAAATTTCCATGGAAAGGACTGGCCATTGATGAGTGAGTCAATGAGTGACTTTTCAGTTATATATATAAAGATAATAATTGGGATGAAGGCAACTAAATATTTTTGCTTGAGTCACAAGCGAGATGTTTTGCTGCCTTGAGTCACACTAGAATGTGTGTATCAGGCTCCAAGTATCAGGCTCCAAGCACCAAACAGGCCACCAAACTTTCTTCCTGGAGGTGTCCGGGTGGTAAATTCATCCAACTGAGAGAGAGAGAGAGAGAGAGAGAGAGAGAGAGAGAGAGAGAGATGCATGCAGCAGCTTTGCTACAAACAGAGGAAGGGAGGCATGTGTGCAAAAAGTGCATGCAAGCACTATCCAAGCACAATTGGAGACTCTCCACTACCAGTCAGTTGCATCAAGTTACAGGGAAGGCTGAAAAAGCAGCTCCACCGCCCAGGACATCAGGCTGAACACCTAGTACTCCCAGCTCAGTGACAATGTGAGGCAGACAAATGCATGCAAGCAGTACCCTGCTTAGCTTGTTTGACCCTCTTTTGCTCCCACTCCCTCCCTACTTTCTTTCCTTTTCTTCCTTCAAAAAGGGAAACAATTGCATGTGCCTTATAATGGTAACAGATGTTTGTCAACAACTGTCAAAAGTGGCAGTGCACACAGAAACAAAGTTATCCTAGAACAGTGTTTCTCAAAGTGGGTGTCGGGACCCCTCTGGGGGTTGCCTAGAGCTTTCCTGGGGGTCACCTAAAGACCCCTGGTGTAGGGGGCCAGGTCAGGTTTGCCAGACCTCCGGCTGTAACTGCGCATGCACTGGGGCTGACTGACAGCCTCAGGTCCCAATCCTATGCATGCCTACTCTGAAATAAATCCCATTATAGTCGGGGGGGGCCTTTACTCCCATGTAAATGTGGATAGGATTGCAGCCTCAGGGCCCAATCCTATGCATGCCTACTCTGAAATAAATCCCATTGTGTTCAAAGTGTGCATAGAGCACACATTTCATTTGTAACAATGAAAATACATCCTGCATATCGGATATTTACATTACAATTCACAACAGTAGCAAAATTAGTTATAAAGTAGCAACGAAAATAATTTTATGGTTGGGGGTCCCCAAAACATGAGGAACTTATAAAGGGGTCACGGCGTTAGGGAGATTGAGAACCACTGTCCTAGAACATTTCTGCTTTTCCAAACCAGAAAAACCTTATCCCCACGGCCAGAGTTCTTTGCTCGTCTCCTGAAGGAGGGGGTCAGGAGAAGCCATTCAGATTGTCAATCTCTCATCTCCCCCTCCACCTGCTTTCGCATGATTCATCATTGTAAAGACATCTTATTGCGAACCACTGCATCAAACAAGTTGAAAGTAAAATAATAGGAGTGGAAGGCTAGGGCAATGCCAGAAAGCCAAAAGCAGAGAAAATGCTGCAGTTTCTATCTTTCTCCAGCTCTTCCTCTGAGAATACTGGCTTTGAGGAAGGAAGACTTCAAGGTATAGTTTTGCAGCTCCCATGGCTCATTTTGCAGCTCACAAATAGCCCCAGTTCTCAATTTGGGGACCAAATAAAGCAACTCAAAGGCTCTGGTTCCAATTCAGATTTGCTCTCATGCTGGTGCTATGTAAAAAAGTACTGCTTTGTTTGTCTGACTTCCTTTTCTGATTCATCCATTGCCCAAGTACGTATTTATAACAAGATTAGCCACAAAAAGGGTCTAGACAATTATTCGGCAAAGCTTCCAAACCTCCACCATAAAGTGCAAATCTAATGTATAATTGGTAATACAAATACTCACCTGTGAGTTGAGTGTAGAGTGTAAAGGTACCTTAGAAATCATTTTCCATATGAACATGTATTGGATTTGGATCTCTTACTGAAATGCTTCTGAAATTAGGACAGTTTCAAAGCTAAAATTGTCAGGCCCTGCAGTCAGCACACTGTGTTTATGGCTCGGGAAATGAGTAAAAATGTTAAAAAATTATTATCAACAGATAGATTTAGTTTCTCTAGACAAAAATATAACAAATAAAAATACAGACCATATCAGTGTAGCTTGTTGGATATCACACTTCCAAAAACAATACTAAGACCCAATTCAAATACTACAAGCAGAACATTAAAAGCAGGCCTCCGTCAGTCTTGAGAGACTATGGTATCGTGCTCAGTGCTGCATAAAGCCTGGGTATCGTGCTCGAAAGCCTGGGTTAGATTGTTATGGAGGATAGGCTGTTACCCAAGCAGCAAATCCCCCCTCTCCACACCACTGAATTAGTCCAATGGAAAGGCAGAGCCAATACGATTAGTTCCAGCTGCGTCGCAGAGCTGGGCTAAGGACAGGAGCTCACCCTGTCTTGTGCGGCCGACCAGGGTCTCAAACCCTGGCCTGCTGGTTAACAGGCACAGTGTCTTAACCACCTGCGCCACCCACACCCACAAGCACAACATTATTACCACCAAATATACAGTACTGTTATATGAGGTTTCATGCACAATCCTAAGGCTGCAATCCTAAACTTTTCTTGGAATAAGCTCCACTGAACATAATACAGGACTTGCTCACAAGCACACATGCCTTGTAAGACTTATAAGCCCTGCAAGAAACTGGTATTTGGAAAATATCTGTGTCAGGTTCACTGGGATACATGAGGATATAGAGTTGGAAGGGGACAATCACCATACAACCTAGGACAGAGAGATCCACATGGAGACTGATAACTGGTGCAAGTGTGCATGTAACTTCTTTCAGATGTGATGAGAAAGATTCCCAGCATGGCAAGCATTGTGTTTTTTTATAGTAGCAACTGCTTCAGAAGGTTATAACTACCTCAGATTAACTCAGTTTCCAAATCTACATTGGGTTCAGCAACAGTGTGAAAGCAGACTCAGCACCTGAAAGCAGAAAATGAAAATCTCCTTAAGCTGCTTCCAGAAAGCTGATGGAGAGGAAACAACCTTGGCATCTTCTAGGTGGGCATTTCAAATCTTACAAAAGGACCTTAACCTCATGGAAATCCTAGCCTCCATATTATATACTATATATTAAGATGTGTCATTACAACTCATTTGGGTTTATCTCAAATATCTCTTGAGAAATCACATCCAGAGGTCTATAGAAACTGTTTAGAGTACTTCCACAGCACGCAGACTGGCAATTTGGAACACTTTAAATTTTTCAATATACCTTTTCCTGTGTGTATTTCAAGGTACCACATTTAAGCTATGAAAAATAAATCTGAAAATTGAAAATTTGTATTTTTTTTATGAAAATAAAAGGTTAAAAATGCTCTCAAAGCATCAAAATACTTCCAAGTTGGCAACACATAAATTTAGCAACACCTAATCCAAGACACTGATAAACACAAGTCTGAAATATGGATAATTTCCTGCCCAAGACATAAAATGCAGTACCTGACATTTACCTTCAAAGGGTAGCTAAATCATGTACAATAGGATGTGGTTTCATTACTAAATACTTCATTACCTCTTCATATTTGAATTTGGAAAAGGGGACACTTGTAGTAGGAGATTACATACATATACAAGTTACACTTTTTTGTATTGTATTGGCATCCATCAGTCTCGAAAGACTATGGTTATTGTGCTCGATGCTACAAAGCATGAAGGCCGGGGTAGATTGATATAGAGGATAGGCTGTTACCCAAGCAGCAAATCCCCCCCTCGCCACGCCATTGAAATAGTCCAATGGAACAGTGGAGCCAATATGATTGGTTCCAGCTGCATTGCAGAGCTGGCCTAAGGACAGGAGCTCACCCTGTCTTGTAGGGATCCAGGTCTTGAACCCTGGCCTTCTGGTTAACAGGCACAGTGTCTTAACCACTTGCACCACCCACAGCCCTACAAGTTACACAGAGCTTGTGCATATGCTAAACATTAGAGCAGCATCCCATAGCAATTATCAGCTCCATACATTAAATATGTCATCAGTCATGCCAAGCTAGTTTTAATACTATCTATATATCTTGCCCAAATGGAAACAATAAAAAGTGCATCTGACCCCATTCTCTCTTTAGCTTGGCTGCAATCTCACTGTCCTGTTTCCAGAGTGACAGCCTTGTCTATTCAGTTGTCTCTACTGATGTCCTGCAGTGCGTGCGCAACTTCATTCAAATGTGATGAGAAAGATACCAATTAAACAAGCACAAGAGCCCTGCAGCTTGCCAGTCTGATTCAAATTAGATACCTGTATGAAGTGATTAAAATTGGGGGTTTTAAACCTGTCTAATAACAAGAGGACAGTGTGTTTGATTTATACCAGCAGGGGCCATCCATAACGTTAAAGGACCATGCAAACGTGCCATATCCCCATAGAATCACTAGTTAAGGCACAAAGAGGATTAAAAGAGAGAAATACAATGTGCTTTGTTGCATTGCAGTGTGGGCAATATTCACCTCAGCAATCATTACCTCAGTGTCAGACAGTTCAATAAAACAACACTTGGCACCATTCTAACAGTTTTTATCTAAAGACTTCAGAAGATTTTTACAGGCCTTAATGAAGGTTTTTTTCTTTCACGTTGCATAAAGAGGAAGAGCTTTTAGGAAATTAAATTTCACTAGAAGAATTTCTGAAACTTAGAGCACAATCCTAACCATGTCTACTCAAAAGTAAGCCCCATTGTATTCAATGGCTCTTAGGCTACAATCCAGAGTAACTACGGGACCTTTTATACTAATGTAGTTACAGTGCCACCTATGGGAAATGCATAAAGCAATCCAGAGTAAGTGCACTTAGTTATTCTGGATTGTAGAGTAACTCCCAGGAAAGTGTCTTTAGGATTGCAGCTTTAGGGTCCAATCCTATCCAACTTTCCAAAGAGTCAGGAACTGCATCCTGCAATGGAGGGATACTCACAGAGGCCTCCTTAATGTTAAAAATGTCTGTTCCCTTCACTCTGGGTTCATTGCATCTAAAAATATGATCAAAAGTTTATTAGGATTGGGCCCTAGAGCACTGATAGCACTTGCACTGGCTCAAGAGGGTAGCGAATGTTTGTGCTTTCTTATGAGCAGCTTGGGCTGTTGCAAGGATGGGTGCTTTCCAAGGTGGCGAGGTGTCCAGAAGAGGGTTGGGATGGGATTGTATGTGAAACCACAGGCTAAATCCCCACTCATCAGCCTTACATGGGCCACTCTGATTTGTATCAGTCGATGGCTGGTGCAGATTCAAATTACTCCATTGGGTGGTTGGCACATGACACAGGGTAAATTGTACTAACTCTAAGGTGTACTCCAGCCAACACATACCCTGTGCTGCATACAGCACTGTTGTACAGACATCATAGCTCCAGAAAAACATAGTATTCCCCCCTCAAAAAATGGTACTGTTGTAACACCCTTCAAGAAATGCTTGAAGATTTTCCAGAATACTGATCACACAACATCCCATACAATTTTAGGATATTTGAGTATTTTTGAATTTTAGGATATTTTGCCTTTAGGAAATGAATCAGAATATTTGCATACACTTTGCAGTAGAGGTCCTCTCTACAGCTCCTGCTAGATTACGCAAATTCTCTTCCCCTTACTATTAAACTGGGGGTGGGGGGTGGTGTTGGTTTATACCAAGTAAGATAAGTGACCACCTATCTTACTAGCTCATCCACACTGATGGGCAGCAAATGTTTTCCATGCTTCTTTCTGAGAGGGCATTTTCACTGCTATCTGGAGATTTCCGGGGTTGGACCTGGTAGAGCTTTACCTTAGCCATTTTTATGCCACGTTAAGCCAGCAATCCTACATAAATTTACCTGAGATTAAGATGTGTTGAACTCAGTTGGACTTACTTTTGAGTAAACAGGCTTTAACCATAACATTTCCTTTTTCCTAGAGGCTTCAATATACCTGCAATTTGTCTAACACTGCATTTTAATGGTATTGGAGTGATAATGTTGCTATGTTGAGAGATATTGTGATTTTACTGCCACTGTTGACAGGTCTTAAATACTGCTGTTTCTATGTATTGTGTTGATTGTTTTATTGTTAACAGTTTTATAGTTGATGATCTTATAAGTGTGTTTGCCACTTTAAGTGTTTGAAAATGGAAAGGCAGGATATAAATATAAAAAGGTAAAGTTGTCCCTGGCAGATTATACTGCTAGTTATGACCGACTGTAGGGTGCAGTGCTCATCCCCGTTTCTAGAGCCATAAAGGTAGCATTGTCTGACATGTGTCCCGCATGTGCATGGAACGATGTTACCTTCCTACCAAAGTGGTACTTATTTATCCACTTGCATTTTCATGCTTTCAAATTGCTAGGTTATACTGTATAATAAATGAATATATAAATGTTGAATTTGCAATTGCCCAATATTTTCAGCCATTAAGAAGAAGGGAAAGAATAGAATGAGATTAAACAGGACAACCAATGCGGTAAGACTTGCAGCAAGAATACTTTGTCTAGTATGGTGTGTTGAACAGACGTGCTAAAAAACTTGGTGGAATTGACCACTTTTTTGTAATGAGGTGAGGATAAATTGATGGTTTGGTGCCAAATTTAAGACGGGCCTTGTTTTTGTTTGTTTTATTGTAAGTAGTTCCTGTCCACTTAAAGAGTAAGGAGTTTGGGTTTCCAACCAATTTCAGTTTGACATCCCTGATATCTGGGTTAGGAGACTCTCTCTAAAAAGAGTGGGGAAGTTCTTGATCACATTGGTCCTTGTTAGGCACAACCTACCACACAGTTATCAATCCCTTTTTTCATCAAACAGGTCAGCTGATAATTATGATAGTTTTTTTTTCTAGGCCAGAACACTGAATCAATGAGAAAGAATTACAGTGTTATTAGATTGTATCTTTGGACTATACTTTGTGCAAACTGAAAATATTTTAAAAGGTAGCATTGTGAAAAAATGTCAATTGAATACGCTATCACTACTAAATAATGTTGCCTAACTGAGGGAACTAACTATACGCAAGTTCAGTTTGAAAAGGCACTACTTTGCTACCATGCTAGATGATTTGGAAACCAGCCTCTTCCTTCTAAAGACACTGTGTTAAGTGTTTACTGCCTCTGGAAGTAGAAGAGATGCCCCATTTTATCATTTTGTTTTATTGAGATAGGGGACCCCTTGTGCCTCTGTGGTTAAAGGTGCTGTGCCTACTGATTTGAAGATTGGCAGGTCAGCAGTTCAAGACCCATGTGCTGCATGAAGCAACATCCCGGCGTCAGGTTCCTGCGACAGGCCAGCCAGATTTCTCCATGTTGCATCCATCATCTAAAGTAGATCCTGCCAGGAGCAGGAATAACACTATGGCTACAATCCTAAAGACACTTTCCTGGGAGTAAGACCCATTGAACACAATGGGGCTTACTTTTGAGTAGACATGGTTAGGATTGTGCTCTAAGTTAATGAAAATGTTGATTGAGAGAGTCTTCTTTCTTTAGTGGTCTAATTTTTTAAAAAAGCTGGGCCAAGTATCCCAACACTTTTTTGTTAAAAAGAAAATGGTGCTTGCAGTGCTTGAATTACAGATGGGCCTGAGAATGTGCACTTTTAACTTTTTGTGATGGCACTCTTACACATTGCATTTAGAAGTTTATAAGGTGGCATGGTGTGGCTAAATCTACGCACAGCCTGGAGCAGGAATACAGCTCTCATTAAGGACCTTTACCTCATAATCTGAGCACAAGCATCTGGATTGCTATTCCCCTGAAAGTGTCTTGTCCTGCCCCTCACAGTCAGACTACACGGTGGGATCAATTTCAGTAAAAATATGGATCCTTACAACTTTCTTTGTTGGACACCAGAAAGAATTCCCTCTCATTTGGAAGGAGAAAGCAGACTGTACATTATTTTACAATGCAATCCTAAGCATGTCTACTCAGAGGAAAGTCCCATTGTGTTTAATAGTATTTACTCCCAGGAAAGTGTTGTTAGGATTGCAGCCTTAGGGCACAATCCAGAGTAACTACAGGGAGTCCTTGCTCCAGAGTAAGAACAATTTACTTTGGATTGCAATATGAATTTCCCATAGATTTTCACTAGGTGATGCAGTAACTGTGGATGCACATAATGCCTCTTACGTGCTCCTGTAGTTACTCTGGATTGTAGCTTTAGAACTCAATCCTATCCACTCTTTCTTGTGAGTAGGCTCCATTGACTATCATGAGACTTCTTTTTGAGAAGACATGCATAGGATTGTGCTCTCAGTCACATTTATTTTAAATCAGCTGATATACCTTTTTGGCCAATGGGGAGCTACGGTGATATCAAAATTGCACTCCTACACTGCAGAGTCATAGTGGCATGATCATTTTACAACCCATTCCAAATTGAGTAAGCCACCTTATACATAATTATATGTTTACCAAAGTTTTCCTGCAACTGATTATTTGGTTTCTTGTGGCTTTTCAAGCAAACCTTTGAAGGACTGTAAAATTTAAAACAGTCAACTCTTTGTCACCTGGAACAAAAATGAATCACCCTGTGATTCAGTTCTAAATACTCACAAAGAATGGTTAGAACTAACACTGAGCTTTTGTAGAATGAGAAAGTGTACTATACCAGGCCTCCCCAGAATGCCTTAGAAGCCATTAAAAACATCACTTATAGTTTCACGGACAAACAGGAAATATGGTTGAGTTTTGGCACCCACATCAGTTCCATTCCAAGAACCTCAGTGAATGCTGATTTCCCTGTTTAACAAAAACAGTTAAAGATAAGGCAGCTCTTTAAAATCATCTCCTTACCAAGATAATATGGTAGACCAGAGGTCAGCAACCTTTCAGTGATGTTATGTTTCAATGGTATTCTGTATGCCAACATGATTTTATGTGCTGACATGCGATGTGCCAACATTATATATATTGATCTGTCATTGCTTTTTTGTTTGATGGGGTTTTTTGATTGTTTGATTGGGGGGGACCACAAAATTGCTTTAAGAAAATGTAATCAAAGATTACTGAAATTAAATTATTTTCACACTCCAAGGGAGTAAAATGTAAAGAATATTTTTAGGCACTGGGCACTGGAGGGCACTGACAGCCACCAGCAAGGTGGTAACATGCAAGGCTAGGAACACAATCCTATCCATGTCTACTCAAAAATAAGTCCCTTTATGTTCAATGGGTCTTACTCTCAGGAAAGTGTGTTTAGAAATGCAGCTTAGGTCTCTCTGGCTCCTTTCCAAAGCCCCCCTTACATAGGAGTGAGCCCTTTTGACTGTAATAGGCTTACTTCAGACTAAACATGCACAGGCTTGTCTCTCAGGAGAAGCTAAGCATGTGAAGACTGGGGTTTTTATGTTTTTTGTTGTTTTTGCTTGTTTATCAAGATGTTACTTGTATATCAAGTTAAACTTTATTAGAAATGTTTGTCTTGCAAAACACTCAAGTTACACTGAGTCCAAGGTTTTACTGTAGATTTTATGGTGCAGCAGTAACTGGACTGATAATATTGGATTATTGACTATTTGCCCACTGCACCTTGCCCAGGACCCTTACCTGCTCCCTACTGGTAGGGTTGCCATAATTCTCTTCCACAAAATTGAAATTATCCCATTTGCGGGCACTTGGCACCACTGTGCAGTGGGCACCAGCAGGCGGCAGGCACCACCGTGTAGTGGGCAGCATCCCTACTAGATACCTGGTAATACCAGCAGCAATGGGCAGCAGGCACTACCGGATATCCCTGGTGGGCCCCAGGCACTGGACACCACTAGGCACCGAGCACTACCAAGCACAAAATTGATTCTTAGTGGCTCCTTACATCACAGAAGAAATGTGTTCCCCAAATTTCATGCTTCTAGGTCCAGGGGTTGGGCACTGATATTTTTGTCCCTGCTAGAGATGCTCTAGGAGGATTTCTGCTACAGGCAGAGAGTTGGACTAGATAATCTATTACATCGTTTTCAACACTATGATTCTATGATACTGAGCTCCCCAATCATGGAGTTTCTCTGTCTGACATGATAAGTTCTGGTACCGAAATAGCCATGGTCACTCTGATAGATGACCTTTGTCCAGGGTGACCAAATGCCCAAACCTCAAAAGGAGGACAAGGTCTTGGATGGCCTTTCTGGCAGACAATGGTGCATTTGCCTGCTCACAAGATGCAATATTGGGCACTTTCACTTTCCCAGAGAGCTCAATGCATATTTTTGATTTTTTAGGGTTTTGGCCATAACTTTTGATAGAAAGGAGATATTTCAAAACCAATTTTTGCATTGGATTCTGCTCGTCAATATAAATCCACCTACATTTGACATGATTTGGTACTGCACATCATTGCAAAGTTCCAAAATGAAGCCAAAATGGAGGACAATGAAGCCCTTTTGTAGGACACCTGGACAGAAGGCTAAAAAAGAGGACAAATCTGGAAACATTTGTCATATGGTCACCCTGCCTTTGTCAAGCATTAGATAGGGGTAGTGTATCCCTGTGGTTCTATTGGACCTTTTAGCAGCCTTTGACACCATTGACTGTTTCTGTACCAAAGGTTGGCCTGAAGCCAGACTGGAAGGGATCCAGATAGTCCTTTTTGTTTAGAAACATCAAGAGACGGGGTGCTATCACTTAAATCAATCACTTTTCTTAAGAAAGGAAGATTGGAAACTGACTGATACATGTTTAAATTGGAACAGTCCAGAAAAGATTTTTTTTAAGAAGGGAGGTGAAAAATTGTAGAAAAGCTATCTGAGATTTCCCATAAATATCCAGAAACATGGAAAGCAGAGCAGAATACTCTGTAATATCGTGACCCATGTTACACAATCTACCATGATGATATGTTATTCTCAAATAGTTTCTGCAGAATGAGCCGTCCCCCCCCCCCAATTATTGCTAATTTTCAATCAAAAGTTGTTAATATTTCCTTCACCACATGGGGGTGCATCTATAAAAACAAAGTCCGTTGCACCAGGTATGGAAATTTTCCTTTTAGAAAAGTTTCAAAACTCATCAAATATCTAAGAAACCAGCTTTTCGTCTCTTTCTCTCTTCAAAAGTACTAATGTATTGTTTTGTTTTTAACTGTGTGGCTTGGGTAGTTCCTTCCAAACTTTGGCATGATTATTGCTGTCAGTTCTTGACAATAGTAAAAGATATTGTTATATATATATTACTTACCAGAACTTTCACTGAAGACAAGTGCATTATAAAAATAATTACCATCTGTTATTTAAACAGAGCAATAAGCAGAAAGGTCAGAATGGATAAAAACTAGGGAACTAAAGGAATTATATTCTTGGCTAAGCTCCAACTTCATAATTTAGGATGAAACCAAAATAAAATAGTTTCATATTATGAAATGGAAAATTTTAAATCTGTTGTGATCATCACATCTGTTCAGCTTACAGGTGTTAGCAGGGCTCTTTATTAGATTTTAATGAGGATGTTCTCCTTAAATCTAAGTTATATAAAGGTTTGTGTTCCCATTTCTGCAAAAGATAAGATGCTGGAGCACTGCTATCCAGGCTTTGATTTACTCTGGAGAAAAGTTCAGTGTAGACTTATGGCTTCTGTAATACTTGGCTTCTTTACAAATATACAAGGTGAGCATCAGGTGGAGGTGCACAGCAAGTTTCCTGCTTCGTATCAGATTTCTAGAGAGAGAGACACCCTCTGTTAAACTTTCATTCTCTCTTTCCCAGCTTTTCATTCAGCAGACTCTCATTTGCCTGTGAAGCTGAAAACTGCAGCCTTTAGACACAATTCTCAATCAGCACCTCTTCTAGGCTCCAGTGGCTTTTTACCTTCCCAGTGAGTCTCCCAGCAACTCAGTGGCTTGCTAACAGGAAAGCCTCTTACTAAGAAATGGCTAGTAGCCATTATAATTCATTTCAGGAGTGAAATGCTGACAATTTCTTGCTCATTCTCTTCTCATACAGGTACCAGGCTGTGAATCATGGAGAATTCCAATGTATTTTCCAGGAGCCTAAAACACACGCTGCTCTGTGATTTAATAATAACAAATGCATTTCTTCAGTCTTCATATTGAAGACAGAAGAAATCCCATTTTATAAATAAAATTTAGGCTCTTGAAACATATGTTGGAGTTCTTCTTCATTCAAGGACTGCTATATGTCTAAGGAGAAACTGAGCAAGAAATTGTTGCAGTGCCTTTTGATCATACCAACCCCTCTTTCATCAAAACACCAGAGCTGTTCAGATGAAAGCTACGTAGTAAATGCAGAGCAGGACGCAATGTCTGGGATTTTCATAGCGATCTTGGCTAGTCTTATATGCCTAAATTACTTTTGGAATCGCTACCATTTTTTTAATGTGAAATGAAAATATTTTTTACATCACCAGAGTGGAAAGTAAAAAAAAAAAAAACTTCAATTAAAATTGATAGCGTAGATCAAAGAATAAAAAGCCATTAAGAAGGAGATAGGTAGAAAATGAATAAAATGAGAAAAATAGAACAAGTAAAACATAACAAAGTTTAGAATCTCCCCTTAAGGTGCATTAAATAGATTCCTGCACAGTTATGCAAGAATATATTTTCCATCATATCAATTAAAGCTGACTAAAGTGCACAGGAAAAAAGAAAGACTATTACTTAGACCTAGGAGACTCTGCAAAGTGCTGAAGTTTGCTACAGTTATATAGCAAAGCTTCAGAAAGTTGTAGGGTTGCAAATGTTCAATAATATAACTTCAATACACCAAAAAGTGGTGTAGTTCTATTGAGTTCTATGGGCTTACTTCCAAGAAAGTACTCTTAGGATTGCAAACTTTTTCTGACACTAGTGAAAATCATACCTGCATTGTGGGAGTAAAATTCCCCCATACACCATCCCCCCATGCGCAACTTCCCCCATGTGCATCAACTCCCATGTGCATCAAACTGCCATGCGCATAATTCCCCCATGCTCATAAACATCCCCATGCACATCTTCCCATGCGCAACCCCGCATGCTCAGCATCCTCCCCAATACAACCTCTTCCTCTGAGCAACATCCCCCCAGTGCACCAGGCACTGAGCACCAAATTGGCTGGAGGTTGGTCAGTCTTCCATGTTAAGTATAGGACAAAAAGACGTTTCACCCCTTTTCAGCCCCTTAAGGGTTAAATTTCTCCACATTGGTTCTTGGTGGGTGTTCATGTCACAGAAGGAACACCCTCCCCAAATTTCATGCTTCTCGGTCCAGGGGTTGGGGTGGAATGTTGATGAGTCATCAATTCTCCAATGTAAAGTATAGGGAGGAAAACGCGCTGCGCTTCTTTTCACCCCCTTCCAGTTGGAATCTCCAAAAAGTGGTTCTTAGTGCACCCCTCTGTCATGGAAGGAACACCCACCCCAAATTTCACGCTCCTAGGCCCAGCAGTTTTGGCAGGGCGTTGATGAGTCAGTGAGTTAGTCAGTGAGTCAGTCAGTGACTTTTCTCTTATATATATATAGATTGACACAATGGGCATCTGTCCAAAACACTAATTTGTGGAAATCCATGCCCATGATTTATTAGGGCAAGAACTTGGATGGAAAACACTATTGTATACTTTATGACCAAAGCTGATGACATTCCATAGTGTTATCACTCTTGATATTGAGAAGTCTGTGTAGCTTGTCTCAAAATACTATATTTATTTACATCTCCCCCCCTCCCAAAAAAAATTTTTAAAAGACTGAACCAAACCCAAGCAGGTAACTATAGTAGCAGAATATTATCTGATCATAACAACAATTTCAGCTTCTTGTTATGATCAAATGTCTTAATATTTAAAACAGATGTGATATAGGTTTAAAACTGATGTGATATAGATTGCTACCTAGTTAAAGAAAGTTTGGTCAACCAGGTTAGTCATTTAAACATTTAATTAATTTATTACATTTGCTTTAGGAATAAAAACAATAGCTATGAAGCAAGAAGTATACTTTGTTTATAGATGATGCGCGTGTGTGTCATAGCAGGCACCCTTCCCTCCTGTGCGTGACAGAAGGGGGAATGCCTCTTAAGATGATGCTTGCCATCTGCAGTTTTTAATTGGAACTTGTATTTTTAAAAAAGTTTTTAATTTGCTACCCAATTCATCAAGAATACCTTTTTAGTCAATTAAAAGTTTTAAAATCAAATTAATGTTAACTGACCAATCAATTAAGTATTGTGGACCCAATATGATACATCTGCTACTTTATTACTTCAGACTGCAGAGGATCAAATATTTAATGCTCCATAAAATTAAAAAAAAACAAATAGGAGGAGGGAGGGCTCAAAGATTCACCCTCAACCTACAGTTTGAATTGGTGTAGTCAAGTAATAGATACAGTACATCGTATAAACTTACTTCTTTGTAATAGTTTCTTCAACATGTATGCAACTGTAAAGAGAAATACCTTTGTGTGAACTGGGTTTACTGGGAAGGGGCTTTTTAACAGGGCAGAGGTTGGGGGGGGGGCTTGATTTTATATTGTTTTTACAGTATCTTTTAGCCTATATGTTTTAATTGTTTTTACTGTATTTAATTATTTATGTTTTTAATTGTGTTTTATGTTTTCTGCCGCCTTGAGTCGGGCTAGACAGCCTGAGAAAGGCGGGATACAAATTTTTAAAATAAATAAAATTTTACCTGGATTTGCTGACAGCCAGTACAGAAAGCAAAGGGGAAAGGAGGGGAAAGAATAGAAGAGCTGAAGACACCAGCTGTGGAATTAATGTAATGTGACTAAATACAAGTGAGAAAGGACCAGTACTGGACATGAATGCAATTTGCCCTACAATCCAGAGTAACTACGGGAGCATGCAAGGGATATTTACGTCAATGTAGTTACAGCACCACCTCGTGAATACCTATGGGAAATTCATATTGCAATCCAGAGTAAATTGTTCTTACGTTGGAGCAAGGACTCCCCGTAGTTACTCAGGACTGCATCCAGAGTCTTGCTATGTTATTGACTCAGCTCTATTGCTGAGGTGCTGTCAAATCCTCAAAATCTTAACTGGTCACTTGTGAAAACAACAACAGGAGAAAATCGTCCCTACTCCTGTACAGTGTTTATTATTCCTTTCTTTTGGCTAATGTGTAGTCCAACTATTTTACTATGTGTGTAAGAATTTGAGATTTGGTACTATCCACACATATAGTAACTACTAATGATATATACTAAAAGTGTATATACTGTATATATTACTGTGTACATGGGACATAATTAACATGTGTTTGTTAATTGTTTAGTGTATAAACCCAACTCCTGACGAATTCAGTGATCCTGCAAAGACATCTGTAGTGATTATGGAGGGGGGGAATACAGCCATAGCTATGAGTATAATGGAGCTGCTAATGCTTCTCTGTAAAGCTGGACTAATTAGTGTTCATAAAACACTTATAGATCTTCATGCAAAGAGAACCAAAGAAAAGCATTAACCTCAGATGCTAAAAAGGCTCTGGCTGTTGCATGACAAGAGCACTGAAATCCTTGTAGTTTCCATGACAGTCAATATCCACAACATCATTTCATAAATGATGAGAGCTATCCAAATATAATTAAAGTCTACTAAGAGTAAACAGCAGAGTAAACAGAGATGGTTTTACTGGTCCCAGTTTAAATGCTTGAGATGATCAGTAAGAGAATAGTAGTGGCCACAATGAAACCTGTATTAATTATGAAGAGAGTTATGAAAGAAGTTAATCAATATTATGGAGAACACTGGAGGAATTTAATAGCTTTGGCCAGTTCTACATGACTCTTAGGATGCTTGAGGTCAAATATGCTGAGTTTGAAAGAAACTTTGCTAGCACTGCCTAAATAAGTTCCCACAGCTCTGTTCCGAACAATCACCTTCCTCATTCTCAGTAAGTAAGTGGTATAAGAATGCCATCCTGAGAATACATGTTGGCTGCAGCCTAAAGACATTTACCAGGGAGTAAGACTCTTTCAACACAATGGGGTTTACTTTTGAGTAGACATGGTTAGGATTGTGCTCTTTGGTGTGCTTTTCAAAACTAATGTATACAATATCCTGCATAAATAAACAGAATATTAATCAGAGAGAGGAAGGGAAAGAAAGAGTTTGTGTTAAATTTATATCTTCTTCCAAAGTGGCTAATTTCCAACAAGATTTCAGCATTTGTTATGGAACTATCAAACAATTAAAACATACTTTAGCTACCAGAATAACTGGTAGCATAACAATCAAGTAAACATCACTGTCTAGAAACTATGTCTAGAAACTTTATGTCAAGTAAACATCACTGTCTAGAAACTTTCTGTGTGGCAGAAACATATTACATGTTTTTAAATGCTAATGTTTAAACATTTTAGTTGTTTTTATCATGTTATTGTCATTATTATGTTATTGTTTTTGTAGCCACCTGCATAGGTGTAGGGTCTACACAGCAGAGAAAGGCAGGATAAATAATAAACAAACAAACAATCTAAAAGAAATCAATGTATTTAGTATACCTGGTCTCTGAATAACACTGTGTCGTGTTGCTAGGATAAGTTTCATAGAAGTAATAATTATTAAAGAAATTAAGCCATTTTTATAAATCCTGTAAGTTGTTACTTACTTTACTATAAGTAACGAGAGACTTAACCTGAGTCTTTTCAATAGGGTCTTTCTTCAGAGCTATAGCACTGAGCCACAGGACCTCTCCTGAACAGAAAATATTTCCTTAATGCAAGGGTATTAGGCATCCTTGCATATGATTGCAACAGTGTGCACAGAGAGAAAACTCACAGATCCTAAACTGAACCATTACATAGGAAACCCCACACCTTTCCTATCAATGGAGCTCATGCTCACTTTTTCCTAAATATAAGCATATGCAGACCCCCAGGGCCACTGTGAGAGACTGAAATTGCTCTTCACGCTTAAGAGAGAAGAAAATAATTCTGTAGTGAAGGATGGTGTTTCTGAGTGCCTTTTGTGCCTCAGGGATATGCACCAGGAAACTTATATGTGTGTTCACTTACTATGAGAACAGGGAAGACACAAAAGCTACTTGCAGCTATTCATACATCACGTGGTACATGCTTTTCAAACATGATACATGAGATAGTACTTGGGCGAAGGCAGCCTTCTTTGACTGGAAGTGTGGAACAACCACAAGAAAAACATGGTAATTCACTTTTTCTCATAAATTGTGGACTGATACTTGTTGGTCATGTAGCTAAGCAACCCGTTACATCGAGGGGAATTTTAAAGGAAGTCACAGATGACAAGGATGCATTCATGAGGTTGAACAGTATTCAGAGAAAGTCAGTAATTACTAAGTTCCACTGTAACAGCCACTTGACCTGATTACAGCTAATATGACTCACTGATTTCAACGGGGTCTGGTCCCAATTCGTTTTGGGGAATACTATTCATAGCTTTGTGCAAAAGCTACATCTTCAGTTGGTCATTATCATGCTAGTACAACATGCTAATACAGTGATTCTAAAACTGGTGAACTGTAACCCACCAGGAGTACCAGAAATTCCCTCTTAAGAGAGAACCAGGAACAGGTGACTCAGGAAAAGGGGGTCCAACTGCCCCACAGCCATGAGGCACTGCTGGGACCAGGGACTTTTACACTTTCTTGGGGGTTCACATTGGTCACTGGTAGGGTCTGGCAGGCTCACAGGCCTACCCCACCATGAGTCTCCCTGTAGCTCCAATCAGTGAGCAGAGCCCACTACCAATTTCCAATTGGAATTCCAATCAGAAACTAGAAATGAATTCCTATCACCAACTGGAGTTTTGTGTACCTGCAAGAAGTTACAGAAGGGCTTGCCAGCCTTCTGAATTCTCAAGAAGACCAGCATAACCAACATGAAAATATAGAATGATATTTAGAACAAAAAATAAAGTCATAATAAGAATGGGAGGGGAATCACAGCATACCTCAGATTTTTTCATAAGGTCCATGAAGTCTCATAAAGAATAGAGGACATTCTTGACAAAGCTGATACATTACCAGAGTTTTCTTTTTTTAACTTGCCACTTCATGGGCATTTTCTAAAATTCATCTCTACCTTTAAAAATTAAGTTTTATTAAAAATGTGTCCGTGCACATTGTATATTTTTCATACTGTAAATTTTACATTATTCTTATTTCAGTAGGAAAAGTTTCTGCTAAAGTTCAGGAAATACTCCTGATTATTTATAAAAAGAATTTGTAAAAGTTCAAGCATTTTGGTTTTGATGTGGTATGTCAGTGTTTTTATAATGCAGAGTGTTAAATTCCAAAAAAGTCAGCAAGTTTCCAAAAAAACTTAAATTTAATAACAGTGCAGTACTATGCATGTCTACTCAGAAGTGTGTTGTGTTCAATATAAGTAAGGGCTAAATCCATAGCAGTTACAAATCCACACAGTTACATCACCCACTAGTGTTATCTTATGGAAAGTCATCTTAACTGCTCCGGAGCAAAGGGCTTAATTTCACTTTAGGATATAGGACTAAGTGAGACTAAAATTCCATTAGGCTCTTAGTTAGGCCGGCTTAAACCCTGGAACAAATCCCATGCAGAACTGGGAGTGACACAAAAGTGCTGTAAGACACTTCTGCACCACTCCTGGAAGATGGTTAGGCCAATGCACAGACATGTGCATGCCTCCCTACATCACCACAGGAATGGGAATGAGTTGAGCTGGCCTAGGTTAAGATTGCACACTTAGGCTGCAATCCTAAAGACACTTTCCTGGGAGTAAGACCCATTGAACACAATGGGACTTACTTTTGAGTAGACATGGTTAGGATTGTGCCCTTAGTAAATGTGCACAGGATTGGAGTCTTCGGGCCTAATCCTATTAAAATTTCCACTACCAATGCAGCTGCAATGCAGTTATATATTTCCAATGTAGGAAACATATTCTCCTTAACTTAAGAAGGCCCTGTGACTGATCCCCTGTTACAGAATACAGTGCACACCCCATTGGCATGGCTGCATCAGTGCTAGTGAATTAGAGATGATTGGGCCCTGAATATAGCAAAGGAAATGTTTACTGCAGAAGTAGTCCAGGTTTTTCAGTTCAATTGCTGTGTTCAAGAAAAGTGTGACTGCTTGGATCTCTTCATTCCAGAAATCACATTTTCCTTGTTTAGTAAGAGTTCAATAACAAGTTCAATAACCAGCAGATCAAGCAAAAGTAAAGAACAAGAGGCATTAAGCATGAATATCAACTCTAACTTCATGTTTCAGCAACATGTTTGCAAAATTCTATTTGTAGGGAAGGAGGCTAGTAAAATAAAAGAGGAAAAAATGAAATGCACACCCTGAAATCCAATGGATGTTCTGCCACAAAATGAGTATAGAGACCTAATGCAAAGGATACAATCTTTAATGCACTCACTCTGGCTTCCTAAATTTATAATCAGCAGGAGCTGGACCCTCTTATAAATTAACTACTTAGCTAAATGGTTGCAGAAATAAACATTAACAAAATTGCTATGCTATTAAGGAATCTTCCATTTATATCACTGACAGAATAACAGTTCTCAATAAAAATAAACTCCTCCCCATGCATGAATGTGTGTATGAACAAACAAACATTAAAGAGAAAACATTTGAAAAATTAAAAGCGTAGTAATTATAAATGTATGGTTACATCTTTCATTGGTTCAGTTGACGTTCTCTTTACTTTTATGACTGGCAAAAACCTAAATGCACATAACATATTTTAAAGGGAGGCATTGTAGCATCCTTTGGACAAGTCATTCCTGAAACCCAGTCCTAGTTTTGCCAGTGTCACTGGCCTTGAATGACTCCATTAGAACATCAGTTTCTCTAACACTAAAATAGGAGACTCAGAGGATTTGGCTAGTAGTTTGTGTCTGCATAACTCGTCAAAGAAGAAAAATACAAGCTTGCAGTACTGTTTGGAGAGTTACTGGAATTTCAGGTTGGCCTTAATTTTTATTTGCCTCTCAGAAACAAACACAACATGATTAAAAATAAAGTAGATAAATTATTGCACTTTCGATGGTAGAATGGCAAAATTTCATCTTTCTTTAAAACTGTTAACAAATATTTTACCAAATAGGTAATCCACAGACTTTTTATTTCAGTTTTCAAAAGGTCTAATGATGTATACCTCTTTCTTCTTATCAGTATAGCAAGAACAACAGTTACTAATTTTTATTTTTAATAAAAATAATTTTAAAATTGCAAGTTAATACAGTTGGCAAAGTGTCTCAGTTGCTCTTGCACAGAGTACGTGTCAATGTTTGTTTGTGCTTCATTACTTGAACCACAAATTAGGTTCTAACTTTCGTTTGGAATTACAACCACAGAGACAAGACCTCCCCAGTCTCCAACAACTGCAGCAGCATTAACTGCCAGCAATACTCAGACAACATCTCTGCCATCCTGGTTTATTTGCTGGCGCACAAAAAAACTTAGTAGTGAGTCCTTACAGCCTGACCCTAACTGTTTCCTTGGAATTGCAAGCAACTTCAAAAGCAATTACATCCAGGAAGTGTTCTTAGGAGAGCATTTATAAGATCTAAAATTAAATTATCACTTTTCTTTTAAACCTCCAAGTACAAAATATACACTTTCATTATTTCTTTAAATTTTATTCTCTAACTGAAAAGTGAGAAAAAGATAACTTGGCAACCTCTTAAAAAACTTATTGGCACTCCAAACAGAACATGGCCTGACTGCTTCTTTTCTTTCAAAATTGTGAATTTGAAAACATCTTATTTTCTTTTAAAGTCAGATCAAAAGTGAATAATTAAACAAGGTATTGCTAAAAGGAAAGCTTTTGGAATCCACCTAGGATCCACCTAGGCCCATGAGGATCCACCTAAGCCCATTAGGATCCACCTAGGTCCAGATCCTAATGAACTTTTGAGCTCTGACATGGCTATGCCAATGGGGCACGTGCTGAATCCTGCAATTGGCACCAGTCACAGAAGCCTCCTACATATAAGGAAACGTTTGCTACCTTACCTCAGAGCTGCTTTGCCCCTTCACTCAGTGCTAGAATGTTGGTTAGGACTGCACCCTATATAACTTTGGAATGTGCTTTACAGACTCAGATATGCATAGTGCTTAGTGGACGAACAAGTGATGGTATGCTTTTTCCCCTTGAATGCCCCCCCCCCAACTCCATGCCCAGAAAGGGTGTCTTCTAATGAGTAAAGATGGATTTTAAAGCATGTTAATCTTACATCTCAGCTTTTTTTGACTTTACATTGGGTTGGGGTTTTTATATTTACAACCAGATGAAGGCAGAAGGGTTGGGGTTGGGAACTGACTGGTGTTGCCCACAGATGGTACCTTGTTATAAATAACTAAGGGCACAATCCTATGCATGTCAACTCAAAAGTCCCATTGTGTTCTATGGAACGTACTCCCAGGAAAGTGTGTATAGGAATGCAGCCTAAGGTAGGTTGTATCTATGTCAAGTGGTGAAGGGAGCTGAGGAAAAGCCCTACCTTCCAACTGCAATAATCTATTCAAGGGGCTAAATTTGTTTTCTAAAGAAAATGCAGTGTGTTTTCTAACACACTTCCAAAACAAGTGAAAGAGCACTCTTGCCCATGGTTGCTACCTGCTCCTCTTTTTGCAGAGCTAGGTACAAGAACTGTGTCCCACCAAACTGCACACCTGCTCTTTCAGAGGGGATGCTATCCATCAAAAACCAACCAAGGGCACAATCCTGAATAACTACGGGAAAACCTTGCTCCGGTGTAAGAACAATTTGCTCTGGATTGCAATATGATTTTCCCATAGGTTTCCACTAGGTGGTGCAGTAACTACGGGTGCACGTAATGTCTCTTACGTGTTCCCGTAGTTACTCTGGATTGTAGGGCAAGTTTCCATTCTGGGATCAGGTCTGCTCCTGACCATCAGCACCTCTTCTTGTCTGGATCAAGTTTCCATTTGTTAAGCCATAGCCATCTGATCATCACCTCAAAAAGAAAAAAGGCTCGGAATAGCCACTGATTCCAGGGATTAGATGAAAAAATGAGACAGAATTAGGTGTCATCAGGAGTGGCTCAACTATGGTGCCACATGAAGAACTGAAGAACTACCCTCTTCAGCCACCTATCCCCGCCCAGACATAAGGAGGAGTGAACCAGATGGAGTACTACAGTAGCAGCAGCTTCCTTTTTCCTCCAGTGCTACAGGCAGAAGAAGAAAACAAAAACTGTGGTGGCTCCAAATCTCATTTCCCAGCCAACTTGGTGACTTTAATTTGGATACTATCTGCCTGATCCCTCTATGTATGAAGATTGCTGCATGCTGCTTCCCAGATCCTCTCTTCGGTTTGTTATGGAGTATCTAGGATCCCCTGTGTCTGTTTATTTCAAACAAAAGAGCTAAGGGCTAAGGAGGCTGCAAAGAGCAATTTTTGTAAGGAAAGTGGGATAGAAGTGCACACCATCTATCCATTCATCCTCCATAGGAGTGCACTTGGACACACATGAGGAGAGGTGGCAGCATGTGGCAGATTCAGGTAGTGCAGAGCCATATGTCACTCGTGGGTACCATCCATATTGTGGCCACACTTCATTCCAAATCCCAATGGGATTCTGCTATCTCTCCTAGGGGTTTCATGTAGATACATTTGTGTTCATCATCAGACAGAAATCTGTAGCATCTCAAGAATAAACATCCACATCCTAACCTAACAAACACTTTGTAAGGATTTTGGCAGTTGTCCACTGTACCCACCACAGATCACGCCACAGGAACAACAAAAATTCAGGTTGTTCCTGTGTATCACTTATTATCACAAGTTCACTTGTATCTGAGGGTGAGACAGCAGAGCAGCCCAAATAACAGCCCAGGTTCAATATCAGCAAGGCAGTCAATATACACAACACAATACATCAACTTTCACTCTAGCAGAATCTCTTCTGGCAATCTTTACTTCAGCCCACACCACATGGCTATCCTATTCACACCAAAATCCTAAAATCCCACCAATCAGGGAAGGCAAAGCATCAGTATCTACAGGTGTTGTACATTGCACATTATGTTGTTGCAGTGCTGCCTTACAAATACACAGTTATTCAGGTGCACCCATTTAGTGTGACTAGCAGCATTTCATCTGACTTGGTTCAAGGGGTACACACCCCGAAACCCTGACACACTTTCCACATCTTGCTTCTCTGCTTATACCCTACACTTCTGGGACATTTGTATCTTTTATACAGGCAATGACAAGTACTGCTATACTCAAAGCATTTCTAAAGTTAGATTTGTGAGCAACCTGGATCACTTATTTAAAACTTTTTCACAAGTGCAGAGAGTGTGTTTGAAAGTAAAATTATCTAAGAGTGGGTTTGAAACACTCTCCTGAAGCCCTAAACATCACTTCTAGTGACATTAACTTGAGCTACATGTCCCATCGGAGAGTAAGTGTCAGCAAAGTAAATGCATTAGTTAAAGTTTAATAGTAGTTTAGTGTTCAATATCTTGAAATATTAAATATGTTTTTTCCCAAAGTAAACTGCAATTCAGTTTTAATGAAGGCATTAACCTGCTTGATTTGTATGCTCAGTGGGAAGCCAGTCTAAAATAATGTCACAAGAGGTGGGCACAAGCAGTAACAGTGACAAGAAAAAAAATCAAACCTATTTTCAATGTTTAAAAAAGGGCAGCCAGAAATGAGCCCCAGCGAGCTCTAGTTTTCCTTTTGGTTTTGTTTCATTTTTGGTTTTCATGTTTTGAGCTCTTTAAAGGTAGTACTGGGCAGGGTTCGTGAGACATAGATGATCCATAGCTATGGTTATTTTGAAAATAACACAACCACATAATCCCGAATACTTTCCAAAGACCATGTCAGGATAAAACCAACTGGAAATTGATTATCTAACCCAAAATTTAGTTGGTATCAGAACTCTGAATCAAAAATACCAAGTTTATGTTTAAAAGAAACCACTAAGGTCATTTTAATTTCAGTATTTATTGCACCGAGTTTGGGTTAGAACTGAGGTCTTGTGGTCTTACAAATCGTGCCTATTTGCAGCTACTACATCTCATATAAAATAAGCTAAAACATTCATGACTATTTCCTGAAAGATCCCTGAAACACCCCAAAATGTTCAAAATAAAATGGGGGATGTCTGGGGACACACACACTTTGCTGCCGTTCAAAAAAGGGGGATTAGCTGGGAATGTCTCACATATAAAGCAGCATGACATTGGCACGTCATATAAAGCAGTCTTTCTCATTGGACATCATCATCATCAATTGCATGTGGTAATGACCATCATATATGGACTATGCTGGCTCTGTTTCAAAGCAATTGTCACTTTTAAATACTGTAGAATAGATAGATAGACAGACAGACAGACAGATATTATTCATTCCAGTTCAGTGCTCTCCCAAGTAGTTTTTCGCAGCCATCTCCTTATGTTTTGGGTTTTTTCGTTTTTAAAGATTGTGAGTACATTTCAGTCAGGGAACCATCCTCTTTTTTTTTTGTTAACGTTATGAACCATTTCAGACACTTTTTGCTGAAAAGTAGTATAGCAACATTCTTAGTAAACAAATGTCCAAAATTGGCTGTTAGCTTAATTCTTGAAATGAATCTTAATTCTTGAAATGAACCTATCACCAAGGATAGGTACTGATTTTTAATAATGCAACTAGAAACAATAAATTATTATCTACACCGGGATGTCCAAACACCTTGGCAGGAGGCCCATATCTTCTATATATATAAAAGAGAAAAGTCACTGATTGACTCACTCACTGACTCACTCATCACCACCCTTCCAAAACCGCTGGGCCTAGAAGTGTGAAATTTGGGGTGGGTGTTCCTTCCGTGACGGAGGGGTGCACTAAGAACCGGTTTTCGGAAATTCCAACGGGAAGGGGGTGAAAAGGGGTACAACACATTTTCCTCCCTATACTTTGCATTGGAGAATTGATGACTCATCAACATTCCACAACTGCTGTGCCTGGAAGCATGGAATTCTGGGAGGGAGTTCCTTCTGTCACCTGAACACCCACCAAGAACCCACGTGGAGAAATTTAACCCTTCAGGGGCTGAAAAGGGGGCAACGTGTTTTTGTCCTATACTTAGCATGGGAGACTGACCAACCTCCAACCAATTTGGTGCTCGGTGTCTGGTGCACTAGGGGGTGTTGTTCAGAGGAAGAGGTTGCACTGGGGAGGATGCTGCACATGGGGGGAAGTTGCACATGGAGAAAATGCGCATGGGGTTTGATGCACATGGGGGAAGTTGCGCATGGGGGGACTGATGCAGATGGGTGATGTTGCATATGAGGAGTTCAGGCACATGGGGGATGATGCACATGGGGAAGTTCTGCATGGGGGACTGATGCGCATGGGGGATGATGCACATGGGGTTTGATGCGCATGGGGGAAGTTGCGCATGGGGGGACTGATGCAGATGGGTGATGTTGCATATGAGGAGTTCAGGCACATGGGGGGATGATTCACTTGGGAGAAGTTGGACGTGGGGACTGATGTGCATGGGGGGTGATGTGCAAGGGGATGATGCACACGGGGGGAAGTTGTGCCGGGGGGGGGATGTCGTATGGGGAAATGTTACTCCCGCAAGGCGGGTGCGCTTTTTGCTAGTTACTTCTCATATAATTAATTTAGATTTCAAATTTGAATAAATATACATATATGAATATATTAGAGACTGAATGAATGAATGAATGAATGAATGAATGAATGAATGAATGAATGAATGAATGGGCAGAGGGTGGGGGGCTTTTATCTTTTTTATCTTTTCTGTTTTATTGTTTTTAGTCTATGTTTTTAGCTTTAATCTAATTGTATTTTAATTACATTTTAATGTGTTTTTATCTCTATTTATTACCATATGTAATTTTAGTGGTGTTTTATTGTTTTTTAATTGTTTGGCCGCCTTGAGTTCCCCCCTGTGGGGGAAGAAAAGCGGGATAAAAATTACTTAAATAAATAAAATAAATAAATAAGTCAAATCAGTTCTTAAATATTTTCTAACACAGACCAAGGGGTACATAAACCAGTATACAAACACTTTCAGAGAGAGAGAGAGAGAGAGAGAGAGAGAGAGAGAGAGAGAGAGAGGAGGTTGCATGCGGCCTCCCTGCCCCACATATAAGAGCTTCCCTCGCTTCCAGAGTATTACAGAGCTCACCCACAGGCCAGATGGGGGCTTGCCACAGGACCACATGGAGGACTGCCACAGGCTGCATCTGTACCAGGCTTTGGACACCACAATCTACACTATATGTCCATGTGAAAAGCTATCTTTATTGAATACTCTGGCAACAGAACATTAGTTCTGAAAGCTGCACTTGCTCAATCAGGATTTCAACTTTAGTAACCCAATTAAAATTTGATACTCATGGTTCTTCAAAAATGATCTTTAATTAAAAAACCCGAAAAGAATTATTATACATGTGCAAGACAGAGGTTTTCACATCTATTGCACCTCTAATATGTCTCACAAAAGTAGAGCTATTTTTATTTTATTTTATTTATTTATATCCAACCATATTCTGAGTGCCCACAAAAAAGGTGTAAGTTCTAAATTTTGGGTGGGGGTAAAAGAAGCACCAAACACAATGCTGCATCTGCGCCTATCTCCCCTTTCCTGGTTCTCTCACCCAAGATAACATTGGCATGGGCAACAGTCTATGGCAAGGTGTCTAAATCATGGCTATTCTTTGAAATATACAAACCATAAGCTATTCTAACAAACCATAAGCTATTCTTTGAAATATAATGTATAGTTCACAGGTCCTTTTTAAATGACAATATCTATTATTAGCCACTATTATTTAGTGGCTGAGGGTGGTGCAAGTGGTTAAGACACTGTGCCTGTTAACTAGCAGGCCAGGGTTCGAGACCTGGGTCGGTTCCCACAAGACAGGGTGAGCTGTGACGCAGCTGGAACCAATCGAATCGGCTCTGCCTTTCCACTGGATTATTT
This sequence comes from Cryptoblepharus egeriae, assembly GCA_030015325.1. Lineage (NCBI taxonomy): Eukaryota > Metazoa > Chordata > Lepidosauria > Squamata > Scincidae > Cryptoblepharus > Cryptoblepharus egeriae. The sequence continues at coordinate 73,886,527 of JAREYC010000005.1, forward strand.
CAGTGGAATGGAGAGGAGGGATTTGCTCCTTGGGTAACAGCCTATCCTCCACATCAATCTACCCAGGCCTTCGTGCTTCGCATGCAGCATTGAGCACGATACCATAGTCTTTCAAGACTGATTGATGCCAAGTTAAAATTATTTACTGGGAATAAACTGAGAGTCCATTGGATTAAACACAAGTTCAGTGTTCATGGTGAGTAAATATTTGTAAGAATTTAAATGCTTTTTAAATCTTTCAGTTTTCAAACATCTCTCTTGTGGCTCTCAAACACCTGAAGTTTATTATAACATTATAAATAACATTTACAGTGGCACCTCAAGTAAAGAAATCCTCACGTAAAGTAAGTTTCACGTAACAAACAAAAATTTATCTAGGATTCTGCTTCACGTAAAGAAAACATTCGTTGGTAGTTGGGGCAGACGTGCTGGCCGGCAACCTATTTAAAAAGTGTCAGGGCTGCCTAGCGCACCTGCCCATAGTGAAAGCAACACTTCCATGCTGTTTCTCCTGTGGCTGGGTGTGCGCTGGGCAGAGGGAGAGAAGAGTAGTGGAGAAGAGGGAAGCAGCTCAGGGCTGGCCAGAAGGGAGAAGGAGAGAAAGAGGCTCAGGATGGAGAGGAGAAAGTGGGGAGACACTTTGAAGGTGTCTTGGATTGCAGCCTCCTAACCATGTCTACCCGGAAGTAAGCCCCATTGTGTTAAATGGGTATTTCTCTCTGGAAATTGTCTTTAGGACTGCAGCCTAAGTAGACTTGATAAGATCATGCACATTGAATACATGTTTTGAATTCAATCCCAGTGTTCTGTCATCATTTTTACATCCAGTTAATATTTTTATATGAATATTTTTGGGGTTGTGGAACCAATCATCTGCGTTTCCATTATTTCCTATGGGAAAATCCGCTTCACGTAAAGAAAGTTTCACGTAAAGAAACTGCCTCCGGAACGAATTAATTCTGTTACGTGAGGCGCCACTGTATATAATATTTTCCTATGCCCAATTCTATCGAACATTCTAACACAAATGTAGATACCCCAACAGGGTGCACACTGCATCTTCTGGTGAAACTAAGTTACAAAGGCTTCCTCAACATAAGGGGACATTTGTATTTTTACTTCGAGGCAACATCAACAAATGTTAGATAGGAATGGGCCCTGAGTTACCTTTCGTTACAGGGTTAGCCCAGTGCACAGGCATATACTGACATCCCACCCCATCATGGGAAGATATACCAGGTGAATTATGCCAGCCTAAACTGGTTAAAATTGTGCCCTCAGTCTTATTGAACACAGAGGGCTCACTTATATGCAAGGTAAATGACACCATTATTAAACACTTCTACCCATAACATCTCAACGTAGTAAATTATGCAGTTAGGTTATACTGGTATAACCTACCGATAACCATCAGCAGATTTTTCACCTGCAGTTTTATTTCAAGTTAGGTGAGTTTGTCCCATTAAAAAAAAAGATAAACATCCCTTTAGGTTTTAAGATAGCCTACTGTACTCATCACGGTAACACACAGGCAGGCAATCAACAGGACAGAGTGCAAATCTATTAAAAAGCCCTGGAAAGGGAGGTTGGTTGATTGTCTGCCTGCAGTATTAACTTGGTAAGCAGGCTATTTCTTTCGTTTTTAATTAACAAGAAAAGAAAAAAATATTGGAGGTTGTGTGGCAAGTGGAAAGTTCTTAATCTACATTTCCTTGTTCTTCTACAAGAGTACGGTATATAACATATTGGGTTAACAAAAGGTTATACTAAAATACGTTTTCAACAACAAAGAAAAAAGTTATATAATTATCTACTCATGGAATTATCAATTATCTACTCATGGAATCCACAGTTCATTTTACCAATTTTCCCCTTCACAAGCAGGAAGTACATGAATGGTTTCCAACTGTCCATAAAAGTTTTTACTGAATTCTTGTTAAGAAGAATTGTTAAGTTTGTCCATTTCCGCATGGTCCAATATCTTTACGTACCATTCTTCAACAGAAAGTACCGTATTTCTGAAACTTTCCATTAATTAGCATACAAGAGTCTTGCAGTGCTTATCATAAGAACAAAGTTACAAGGTCTTTCTGAATCTAAAAATCCAATATTCCCAACAAAAAAGTTTCTGGTTTCATTTGTAGATTTACTTTTAAAATTAATTGCATTAGCTGGTATTTCAATGTCCAATATTTTTGCTTTGGTAAAAGTCCACTACATAGTATAAAACATTCTTTCTTGGAATTTCCAAGATTTCCAACATATATTCAGTATATTTTTGCTAATTTAACTGGTGTCAAATACCATTTATACAACATTTTGTGAAACTTACCTTAAAAAGAGGCATATCTGCTCATCAGGTTCACATATAGTTAAAAGATGCATGTTCACAACCATCACCTCTCTCCTCATCATAGTTGAACGCATGACATACCAAATAATTTTGCAACTCACCAATACAGCCATACCAAGAAAGTGCACACAACATCAAGGGGTCAGTTCAGAGGCCTTGTTGGGTTCTCAGCTGTCTTACCTCAGCTGTTTCATCAGTTTTCTTGGATTTGCAGCAGCCATTTTGCTGGCACAGAACCAAGGATTGTAACCCCCAAATCCAGAGTAACTACAGAAGCACGAAAGAGACTTTATGTGCACCAGTAGTTACTGCACCACCTAGTGAAAACCTATGGGAAATTCATACTGGAATCCAGAGTAAGTTGTTCTTACACCGGAGCAAGGACTCCCCACAGTTACTCTGGATTTTGCCCTAAGGCAGAGATAATGGGAATCGAAATGGAGTCAGGAACCTGGAGATCAGCCTTACTGCTGGGATCCATTTCTCTTCCTCCCTGCCCAGAAACACCCATCGTTCCCACCCATCATCCACCTCCTCCAGTGGTTTAGCGATCTCAGTACAGGTTCCCTTCTGTAGCGTTTTAGAAGTCCAAAACAGTCACTGGGATAAAACTGTTTGTGAGGTATGTAAAGGCATGTACACTGTTACATAAAGGCATGTACACCATTACATATATGCCTTTACAATGTTGCAAGGACTAGTTAGGCTTGAGCAATCAGTGATAATGTTGGGTGTTATTAGACGAGGGCTGTCCAAACGTTTTGGTAGAAGAGCAACATCAACTCTCTGACACTGTGTCAGGGACTGGAAAATTAGTTTACATTTCAAATTTTAATAAATTTACATACATTTACATGTAAAAATGTATTAGAGGGGATTACTAGGCTTGCCAAGGGCCAGATAGAAGAGTCTTGCTAGGAGCCGCATTGTTTGGACACCAGATTTAGACCACAGCCCATGTAACAGAGGCTAAATTATTCAAGTACTTTTACAAAAATTGTCAACATGATTTTTTTAATTGATGGATGTGGACCCAAGACAATAGATCAGTGGTTTTCAAAGGACCCCTCGTTTAATGGAGGCACATGAAAACCTCATTTGCAACCTCATTTAATGGAGGCACATGAAAAGCTGGATGCCACCAACTTGGAATGGAGCATTCATACTGCCTCCTGGGAGTAAGTCTCACTGAACACAACAGGAATTCCTATTCTGGCTGTGACATCATTTCTGGGGGTCCTGGACAGATTGTCATTCTCAGAAGGGGGTCTTGGGTTGAAATGCTCAAAAACCTCTACAACAGAGTAAGAGTGGTTGATTTTCAAGTTTGGTGCAGATACTAGAAGAACATGCCATAATAAAACTATTTTATGATAGTTTGCTTCAGATTTATTAAAATTATTAAGAAACATAAGGACAAAAGATTAGACATTAAAATCACAACTTCTTTCATTCATGCTCGCTAAAAATTTGTCTGTATTAAACATCTTGGATTTTCACACCTACAAACTGAATTATTAGATTTTGGATAATGCTAAAATCTTTAGTGATGTTCTTTCTGCATTACAAATGGGCTATTAAATCAGTGAAGTGCCAATCAAGCGCTTTTGTGCACTGAAAAAAAGATTTTAACAAAAGGCTTTTTGCAGGCCTCTCCTTCTCACACTATAGTCTGTGTCACCTATATATGATAATTGCAACATATTTTTGTAGTACGAGCAGCCAAAAATTGAAAAGAACATTATTCTTCCCCCCTCTTTTTTCTGAAGTCATAATCAGAGCATCCCATATATTTGCGCCTTTATTAAAATGTCTAGGGACATCTAATGTGCCTAAGCAATCCTTTGTGTAAAATTTTTGTTGTAACAAGAGGAGTGAATTTGTTTAATGATCCCAAGAAAGAAACGACACACTAGAACTATGGATTGACTTCAGTGCTTTACAGTTTGAATTCTTATATGATGTGACACTACTGAGCTAGGGTGAATGGACTTTCTACATTCTGCAATTCTTCTATAGGTTGGTTCTGCTCTCCTTTTTTGCCCTACATTCTGTCTTCCAATTTTACAAACAGAACTTCCATTATGGAATTTGGAAACATTACATCCGCAATTTGCTCGATACACTTTCTGTTCCTTTCATTCTTGGTGATTTAAAAAATGTTTAATTAAAAAGTTAGCTTTTAAAATAGACTACGCATATGAGCAATTGTGTGTATTAAAACAAGGACTAAAAAATAACATACAATGGTGTACATAATTGTTTTAGCATTTCTTTTGAATAATGGAAAAGTTCTCAGTGCAGATCTAACCATGGATTAATCTCCATTCTTTTTAGTTAATGGAAAGAGCCCAGTTGTTAGTCTGCATACTAGATCTGCATTTGGTGTTCCTTATTCCTTTAAAGAAATAGAGAGGTCTTTTATTTTATTTCAAGTGCACATGCACTTATCTTTACCCTTAAAATTAAAAGGCTGACTTAAGAATGCGGAAGCATCAGGTTAATCTCCATTTAAAGCCTGACCAGCTTGCTATTGCTCATCTAATTGTCCATTTAAAGGCGCCATTGGCATGGTAGTGCTCCTCTTGAAAAGAAGACAGAAGGAAATCGGGTTCCTATCTTTTTTACAAAATGAGTTCAACAAAGCTAGAGAAACCTTTAAATGGTCAATCAGATGAGAAACAGAAGGCTGCTTTGGGGTTTAAATGGAGATTAATCCATTGCTTCCTCATGCCCAGATCAATATTTTAATTTTTTTAAGGTTAAGAATATGTGCATATGTACTCCCATAATACACTGTTTATATGACATTTCTCAATATACACTAGGATTTGAAGTTACATGCAAGCCAATCAGACCAGTCCACAGTTCAACAAGAATAAATTTAAGATGCTATCTTACACTGAAATTAACTGTTCCCCTTTTAGCCCAATATTGTCTACACCAGGGGTGTTTAACATGCAGCCTGGGGGCCACATGCGGCCCAGAACGAGGTTGGATGAGGCCCTCCTGCAAAGCTGGCCACCACCATTGGAAAATCCGGCTTTGTGGCAGCAGCCATTTTCTAATTTCGCATGCTTCTTTGCGCAGTGCACTGGGCGGCCGCCACAAAGCTGGTCTGGGCTGCCTGGCTCCTCCCCCACCTGCCTCCTGGTACTCAAAGTGCTTCAGGCCCCTGCAGACCTTGCAGCGGTCGCCCACCTGCATCCCCCAAAAGCAGCCTCAGTCTCTATCCCAGCTGCTGCCTGCTGCCCTTAGGACCTACTCAGAAGTAAGCCCTGTTAAAGTCAATGAGGCTTACTTCCAAGTTGCAGTCTGAGAGCCCAGTGATGCATAGGATGGGCTGTGATCCTCTCCAAGTTTAACCTTGGAGATATGCCATAAGTAACCCTAACCATGTCTACTCAAAAGTAAGGCCCATTGTACCCAGTGGGTCTTACTCCCAGGAAAGTGTGTTCAGGATTGCAGCAAATCTCCAAGGTTAAGCTTGGAGAGGATCACAGCCCATCCTATGCATTGTGCCTCCTCAGAAGTAAGCCCCACTAAAGTTAATGAGGCTTACTCCCAAGGTGCAGTCTGAGAGCCCAATACTATGCATGGCTGCTCAGCAGAAAATCCCATGATAACCAATGAGACTTACTCCAAGGTTTACCTTGGAGAAGATCGCTGCCCATTCTATGCATCATGCCTACTCAGAAGCTAATCAATGAGACAAACTCCAAGGTTTAAAAATGTAGGACAAAATATAGGACATCCTACATTTTGTCCTACAATTTTAAAAAAGTTGTTAGTGTTTATGTGTGGCCCAAACCAACTTGTCTTCTTCCAATGCAGCCCAGGGAAGCTAAAAGGTTGGACACCCCTGGTCTACACCAAATGTTTTAGTCTCCAGAGCCCTTTACACACCTAAAAATTATTAAGGCACCCCAAAGATCTTTCATGGTAATGAAGCAAACATTTTTAATGAATATTTGTTTATTCGTTCAATCAGTGTTTCTCAATATGTGTTCATGAAACCCAGAGCTCCAAGAAGCATGCATAGAGAAATGCTGTTCTGCACTGATTGGCATTAGCTCTCCACAGTATCAAGGTAAATGCAGATGTCATGGTTTTTTTAAATGTGTACAGTTGCTAACATCAGTTAGCAAAATGGGCAAAGAATAAAAAGGAGAACGTGCAGCAAGAACATTCATAGCAGCAGATTCTTGAAATCAAATTAGAGAAATGAGAAAGAGCGTTATGTATTGACAACACTCCATAACCAGGACATGGAAAAATGGGACTACTAAATCCAAGAGAAATTCAGAAATCAGTGATTAATGGTCATGATCTTAATGGGATACCAATAGCCTCATCATTTTGACCGTGCAGCCCTACCAGTAAGCTCACAAAATATTTCACTACATATTTCATATATACATATTTCACTACATACATGACTGCAAGTTGAGTCTTGGCATTCACCAACATTTCTTTCTGGAATCCTGAGTGGATGCAGATTTTTGTGCCAAAAGCACTTAAAAAATTAGGCAGCAACCCTGTAAAAATAGCCTGCTTATCACGGTCATACTGCAGGGAGGCAATCTATCCACCTCTCACTTGCTCTCTAGAGATTAGGGCAGTAATTTTCAACCCATGGGACACCAACAAGGTGCTAAAATAGTCAAGGCACACCATGCTACTGGTGGGGGAGGGGGCTCACACCCAATTGGCCCTATTAATAACAGATACTTCCTCCAAACTTCTGCAGCACACCTACACACTATTCATGGCACACCTGTGTGCCACGGCAAACTGGCTGAAAATCTCAGGCTTGGGGCCTCTCTGGAGGAAATACCTTTCCTTTCCCTTGGAGCATGTGACAGAATGCAAAGCTATTGGGAAATGATTATCACTTTGCATTCTTTTGCAGTCCAAGGGAAAGGCAGATGTCTGCCAGCCAGCAGAAACAAACCTCTTGTAAGACCCAGAAAGAGAGAGGGTGGTTGATTGATTGTCTGTCTACCTCATTTTTAGGTTTGTAAGGAGGATTTTGTAAACCTACAGGGAAGTTTTTCTTTTAATGTAATGGGCTGATCACATTTGCATTGAGAGAAATAATCTGCTAATGATTAGGTTATACCTACAGTATATATAGTCACTTATGACACATTCAGGGGTGTCACTAGCGTGGTGCTAAAGGACTTGACAAGCCAGAGGACATGCCACAGCCCACTCCAGCCAGGTTTGGAGGATTCTTCCAAACTCAGCCGGAGGTAGAATTGGGCAGACGCTCTTCCCTTCAGTGGAGCACTCTCACTTAGTGTGCCTATGCAACGTTCATATGCCCCTCCCTCCAGAGGAGTGACTCAGGGCGGCTGGCTAGACGTGCACTGCACATACTCATGCATGCTCAAAACAGGGGGGTGATGGCTGGCTTCCCACACCAGGTATCACAAACCCTGGTGATGTCCTTAGGTACATCAATAGCAACAAAGGGACAGCACTTAAGCCTGCTCCTTTTGACTATCTGTAAGCAATTTTTCACAGTCAGTTTAATGAGTTACTTCTAATATGCTTGACACAGTAAAATTTGCTGCAGTTCAGAATTAAGAAATTCTGAAATTTTTCCTTTCAAAAAAGAGTTCCGCATTCTAAGTTACAACAAAGTTGCATATTTTCAAACACACTCTACAAAGATTCGTGGGGATATAATATCACCAGACTTCCTTTACGGCTGTTTGCCAACTTCATTTGGAGAATACTAGTATGTAACTGTCAAAATGTTCATATCATTTTCCCCAAGTTAGAATGTATACTTAAATTTCAAAGGCAGTGAAGATACATAAACAATAGAATCAACCACCCCATGCTTTCTCATCTGTTAAAATGGAGGGAATTTACTATCACAAAGAGCTTTTTCACTTTAATTTATTAATGTTTGCAAAGCCAATTGAGACCCAGAGACATAAATCGCTGTTGAAATGCAGAGTCTTATCCTCTTAATTTTAAGATATGATTTATATATAAAAATACACTTCAGAAATTCAGAGAGACTATTGAAATGTGGAAATTCTACTGTAAATAATCACATTTCTGAAATAAAAGGTTTTTCCTCTTCCAATAGCTGCTCCTTTGATGTTGAAATTTAGCTTCCGGGGCTACTCTCAGTTTACTAGCTCACAACTCTTATTGTGTCTAAAGATACTTAGATTGTTTCAGTATTTAAGAGAAAAGCTTGATTTTACAGAAGGTGTTTCCATCACAGCAGCTCTAGTCCACCTCACTATGAAAGAAAGCCAGCATGAGAAGTTAAAGCATAAGTAACTAAGGGGGTAAATGCCTTGATTTTCCTTTTGTGTGAAATGTAGAATACTTCTCAAAGAGATAGTAATTAAAAGCAGATTATACCCAGAAGTTCTGTGCAAGCTTCACTGTCATGAAGCTTGCAAATGATTTGAATTATGCCTGTTGTGGAAGGTCAGTCTGGGAATCACAAGGCTTCCAAAATGGTCCCAATCAGGGGACGTTAGTAAGTGATATAAAGGGGGCATCCTTGAGAGAGTGACACCCCTAAAGACAAAAAGGGCTCAATCATGGTTTGTAGAAATAATCCCATCATGTTATATACTGTTGGATGCATAATTTACAGCAGAATACAATAAAACAAACCACTTCAAAACATATAGCCAAAAAAAAAAAAAACTAGTGGAGGCGGGACAATGGCACACAGCCCTACCCAATTGCATTGGGATGACCCACTAGCCTCCGCACCAGCTGACACAAACCCTAGTGACACCTCTGTCTGTAGTGGTTCAGTGGTTAAAGACATTGTGCTTGTCAACCCGAAGGCCATCAGGTCAGTGGTTCAAGACCTGAGTTGTGCACAATGGATTAAGCTCCCATTACTTGTCCAGCTTTTACCAACCTAGCCATTCAAAAACATGTAAATGTAAGATTTGGGGGGAAAGTAACAATGTTATTGAGCCTTTGACATTAAGGGCGCAATCCAGAGTAACTACGAGGAGTCCTTGCTCCGGTGGTAAGAACAATTTGCTCTGGATTGCAATAGGAATTTCCCATAGGTTTTCACTAGGTGGTGCAGGAACTACGGGTACACGTAATGTCTCTTACGTGCTCCCGTAGTTACTCTGGATTGTAGGGTTAGTCATGCTGGCTACAGTAGACAACTTTGGCTGTTTTGCCAACAGGGTTGAGAATCACCCTTAAGAGTTTGAGCACAATCCTTTCCGTGTCTACTCAAAAGCAAGCCTCATTGTGTTGAATGGGTCTTACGCCCAGAAAATATCTTTAGGATTGCAGCATTAGCCTTGCATATCTACTCTATATCTCCAAAAATAGGAGAGAGGCCTTTTTTGATGACAGATTCAGAAAGCCTGAGCCCAAATTACTCTATACAGAGTATCAAAATTTGTCCCAAAAACTTCATTTACTTCTGAGATATTAGTATCTAAAGATGGGTACAGGAAAATATGCAATTTGCGAGCGTCAGAAATGGATATGACACTCTTGTTTTGAAGGCCTTCCACAGCACACAAACCTTTGGATTTTTCACTTAATATTTGGCATGTGGCCATTATATATGTAGAAGTACAAACCCAATTATTTTCAGTCAAATCTGAATCAGTCACCATGGGATCTCTGGTTGTGTTGCAATATTAACCTGGTAACTAGAAAGATTTTGGTATCACTTGTCCTTCCTGTGCTTATCCCGCTCTTTCATTCAGGAAGGTTAGGGATGGGCACAAGCTCAAGAGTTGTGTGGCACAATCTCACATTTTTCATAGAAGGCATTACTCTGCTTATGCCTCTGTTCCAATTGTGTGGCACATTTGTGTTTTCCCCCCTCACTTTTCCAAACTAGAATATAGATCAGGGGCCTCCAAAGTTTTTGGCAGAGGGCCACATCATCTCTCTGACACTTTGTTGGGGGCCAGAAAACTAATTTACATTTCAAATTTGAATACATTTACATATAAGAATGTACTGGAGCGGATTGCAAGGCTTGCCCAATGGTTGGATAGAGAGGTATTGTTGGGGGCCACACTGAGGCTCACTGAGGGCCACTTCTGGCCCCCAGCCCAGGGTTTGGAGACTCCTGATGTAGATTAATCTTATAAAGGGATCTTTGTTTTTCCATTAATCAAGTAAGACACAAAGTTAAAACAGGATTGGGAAAATAGTCCCATAAATATTTATTTATTTACAGGATTTTTATTTTGCTTACCAAAAGATTTCCTAAATGCTTACAACACAGCAGTAAATAAATTAGTTAACAATAGTTAAAGGATTATACTGTTAGAAGAAATACCCACCTTTTTATTCAACTACTAAACAAAATACAGTATTTATTCAAATATTTTCTATGTTCTATATCATATTATTGCTATAGAATTAAATTAAACCTTATTAAATATAATTAAACAAAAATTTCAGTCAGCAGGAAATCAAGTGTATGACTTAATGAGATTTTTCCTTTCCCGACCACTTAGGAAAGAGGAGCAACTTGCTTCATAAATGGAAGTGTGATTTTTCACTTACAATGAAATAAAATCACATAACACCACCTTCCTGCACTTCTCAAATTTGTAAAATAAAGAGAAAAAAAACAAAATGTGTAAAAAAAATTATTTTCCAACACCTCAACATATTGGTCAGTGTAATATGGTTGGGATGGTAAGGGGTATGCATAAATAGTTTATGAATAGTTTATAACTGTGGCTGCATCTGTCAACACTATACAGGTGTGCTTCATTATCCACTAGAGTTATATCCTGGAGTTTCCAGATTAAAAAAAAATTAGTTGATGAAAATGATAAAATAGATTTTAAAAACCCATTTCCAGGTTTCTTGCTCCTTCATTGCTCAAAATAGAGTAAGTATGTTCCTCAGTATCCAAGGGATTTGATTCTTGGACTTTGATGATACAAAAAATGTGTTAAATAAAACTAACTTAAAAAAATAAAAAGTGTATCCATTTACAATTGTCTCAGAACAGCTTTTCTTACTGTTGTAGAGGGGCAGTCAGCAATTAGAAATGGAAAGGATCCCTTTGCCAACTTTGGCTCAGCTGAAGAATGGAATGATTGTTTGCATGACTGCCTCTCTATAATAGTAATGTAGTTAATTTTTTTCATTTCCTTTGAAAACCGCTTTAAGAACTTTCTAGTTGAAAAGTGTTATATAAATACTGTAGATAGATAATTTATGGTTTACAGTGATAATTGACTCAAATCATTGAGTCAAATTTGTGTTTAACAAGTTTGGACCTGTATCTACCTATATCTGTATCTACCTTTATCTACCTTTGCAATAAAAACACAACACTGCTTTCTGCTCTTCTCATTTTTGTCACAAAAAATGAAATCTAAAAAAATCACTTTCATCCATTAGCAATTGTGAGTACAGGTCAGGCATTGTCAAAATAAATCTCCCTTTAAAATGATACATCCAACTCTTAACCTGTTTCTGAGCTACTTGAAATTGGTACTGGGTTAAGGTGATTTTGTACACTGCACAAGACACCCCAGACCCTTGCATGCTTACACTCAGAACCAAGTTCTATGGACATATTCTCAAGTAATAGTGCATGCAATTGCAGAATAAATTCTACTCATTTACATTAATTTTAAATTAGTCTTTCTCAACATTTGTCCTCTGCTGTACAATTTCAAGTGGTCAATCAATTTGAAGTACCACCAGAAGTAAATAGCAATGAAATCACCACCAGTTTCTTCTGGGTTGAAAGGCCACATGAGATGCAACAAACACCAATAAACGGCACCAGGTGGATGAGAGAACTGTTTTAAATGTGGAAAAGTATGCTCTGAAGTTCGTTTTATTTAGAGATTTATACCCTGCCTTTCCCAAACCAAAGCAAATGCCCAAAGCATATTACAAGGTTTAATAAAAGACCAGTACAGAATAATAAACAAGTAAAAAAATGACAAGAAGAAATTTTGATCTTAACAACAGGTTTAAAAAATCAACAAGGTACAAAGACATTGATCTAATAAGTTGAATGTGAGTGATACTATCCAGAGCCAAGTCTCCTACTGCTGTTTGTTGCATCACATTCCTGGTCTCACTGTGAGGTGACAGGGTCCCACAAGTACCACCAGACACCCCACCTCAAATAGTATTGATGGCATTTGTACCACTAGATGAGAAACACTGTTCTAATTTATTGTTTATAAATAGATATACCTAAAACCAGATAATACTGGTCCTAATCTAGCCAATTTTGTGGTTCAGTCTTGCCAATTTATTTACATGCGTCTCCACGCTATGTACGTCAACCCCATATTTCACCTTTTGTGCAGTTTGCATTCTTTCTTGCATCCACAAAAATTCAAACTTTAATTAATTGTCATGAGTTGGCTAATGACAGGAAAATAGAGCGGGGGAATCAGAGTTTCTCTCTCCTATCAAGTAGCTAAATTTTATGGGCAGTCAGGAAAGATGGCAAGTTTTGTCCGCATAACTACAGAGAAATAGTAATTAGCAAAAAGTGAAAAAACATATACAAATACTGTTTTCCCTCCAACCTCCACATCCTCCTGCCTAAACTCACCAGATTGCCTCTTGCCCAGCCTGAATTCTACCGCCTTGGACAGAAAGTCTACAGAGATCTACAGACAGCTGAAGCAGCCAAAGGAAGCTCAGAGGAAGGAAGTTCCCTGACTGCCTCCAGCCAATCAGGTGACAAAAGGTGGGATCACCACACTCCAGCCTTAACCCCTTTCATGCTTCCAAAGGGTAGCAAAATCTCAAACAGGGACAGACAGACTTGATGCTTGGCAGATGGCTGCAAAAATCTTCTAGGTTAGTGGCCTCCCCCCACCACCTCCCAGACTCAAAACCCAACACAGTACAAATGCCTTCCTTTCACATACCACAAACTGCAATTCAGTTTTTTTAGTTTGATTTTTTTTGCACAAGTTAACAAAAGGATATGCATGTTTAGTTAGAAGTGGGACCCAACCAGGATTCCTCCAATTTAAGTGCCTACTTATCCAAGAAAAGTAAAGCTACACTGTGGGGCTTCTGATAGCACTGTGCTATACGGCATTTAAATTGAGTGTGACTTGCTTCAGAGTAAATGTATATAGCGCTGAGTTGTTGGTTGACAATGTTCAAGCAGAGATCCTAGGAAATATTTTGCTCAGAACCCACTGGACTATAATGCACTTGAAAGCCTTGTGCTTGAAAGGGAGGCAGCGCCCTGAAGTCATCCAAGAACAGGACGGAGGCTTTGCTTGGAGAGGGAGAACAAACTAAATGGAGAGAGATTCAGGCACAGTTGAGGAAGGAAAGGGACAGGGAAAGGGATAAATCACTTCTCAAGCCTATGCATGCTTATCTGGGAGTAAACCCCTCTGAATGCACAGGACTGACTGTGGAGATGAGATAATTTGGGCTGCTTACACCTGTCTTTCCTGTTGCCCCCTCCCTCCCCACTTGACCTTCTATGTTCCTCTCTACTAATGTCCTGCAAGCTGGAAAAAACAGCCTTTCATGCATCTGACAAGTGATGATGAGGGTCCTCAGTACTCTGACAACTTTCACCACAGAGCAGCACAACCCTGGGCATGTTGACACTCAAGTCAGTCCCTCTGCCTTCCTGGACACAACCCCATTGACTTTCATGGTGCTTACTTCCGAGTAGACGTGGCAAGCTAGTCCCAGCAAGGAAATTTACAGCACAAACCTAGCCATGTCTACTCAAAAGTAAGCCCCACTGTGTTCAATGGGTCTTACTCCCAGGAAAGTGTCTTTAGGATTGCAACCATGTCTACTCAAAAGTAAGCCCCACTGTGTTCAGTGGGTCTTACTTCCAGGAAAGTGTCTTTAGGACTGCAGCCATAGGCTGCAACACAGTGGGTCTTACTTCCTAAATAGGCTACAATCCTAAAGACACTTTCCTAGGAGTAAGACCCATTGAACACAGTGGGGCTTACTTTTGAGTAGACATGGTTGGGATTGTGCTCTTGGACAACAATCCTATACACAATTAACTGAGAGTAATCCCATTGGCCACAATGAGATTTACTTCTGAGAAAACACGAATACGATTGGGCTCTCAGAGCTAAGATCTCTATGCTGCAAAAGCCAGGTCTACTCAAGAGTAAGCCCCTCTATTAGGCTACTCTAAATAAGGAAGGCCACTCTAGGTAAAGCCAAGTAGGGCTACTCTAAGTAAGGTAAGGCAGACTACTTTAAGAAAGGCTAACTAAGGAAGGCTCCTCTAAGTAGGGCTACTCTAAGTAAGGATAAGATAGGCTACTCTACTCCAGAGTAGGAGAAAGGCTCAGTAAGTTTACTCTGAGTAAGTGGTACTCCTGAGGAGTTGAAGCGAATGGGCTTCCTCAGGAGTAAGGGAGGCTGAGGAGTGCAGAGGAGCCGCCCCTCCCCCAACACCTTCCTCAACGTCTCTAACGGTCTCTAACGGTCCCCTCACACCACCTCGAGAGAAGGCGGGGCTTCCCCACAAGCCCCGCCTCCTCACCCCCCGCTGACCCCGGAAGCGCGCCTACCTCTCTCATCTTCTGTCAGCCTCGCGCGCCAATTCAACGACGGCGGCCGCCCTCCCCTCAGGCGCCGTACTCATTGGCCCTTTAGTCCCGCCCCACGCCCCCCATTCGTCCGCGCACCTGCCAATCACGCTCCCCCAAACAAAAACAAAACCCTCCCAAACCCCGTCCCCCCTTTTAAAAAAAATCCGCTATGTCCCCAGCCTATTGGCCGTTACGCCTGTCAATCAAGCAACAGCTATTCTCCCATTGGCGGAGCTCCGTACAATTAAGGCGGAACCTCTGCAGAACTCGCCTTTTATTGGTCAGATTTCACTTTCAGGACAGGCTCTGATTGGTTCTAATCGATCCTCCCCTCACACTGCGTAGCAAGTTCGGTTGCGAACCCTCTGCAACCTCCCCTCCCCCCTTTTCTACGCATTTCTATTTCCCCCTTTATTTATTTATTTCCTTCATAAACTTAAATGACCTCGGAGTGGGCGTGGCGGAGTCGGCTGTGTGGAGCGAGATGACCAATAGGAGGTTGGACGGGGGAGGTCCCATGAGGGATTCCAACCAATGGCGTTGCGATACGGACTGACCAATCAGCCAATCAGATTCTGCAGCTCCCGGCACCAGCGGGTGGCGGCGACGGGCGTTAATCACTGTCTGGCGAGGCAGCGGACTGTACCATTGACAGCAGCGGGGGGGATCGAGAGATGATGGGGCGGACGCGTCCTTTCTCAAAGGACGGGGAGAGCTGGATGGGGAAATAAACTCAGTGTTGGGGGGGGGAAGTACAGGGGGTGGGAGTGTCTCTGAGGGAGACCCTCAGGTTCTCCTGACTCCCCAGCTGCTCCCACTGACTGTTATATAAACACTTGGCATCTCTACAGCTGCACACCCTCAGACACTCTCCTCAGGAGACTCAGGTTGCAGCCTCCATACTTACCTGGCAGGAAGCCCCATTGACTTTAATGGGCTTACTCCTGAGTAGACATGCCTAGGACTGGGCTCTGAGGGTGCAATCCCAGCCACACTTTCCTTAGAGGAAGCCCCATTGACTCCAATGGGTTTACTCCTGAGTAGACATGCCTAGGAGTGGGCTCTGAGGGTGCAATCCCAGCCACACTTTCCTGGGAGGAAGCCCCATTGACTTTAATGGGCTTACTCCTGAGTGGACATGCTCTGAGGGTGCAATCCTAGCCACTCTTTCCTGGGAGGAAGCCCGATTGACTCTAATGGCTTACCCCTGAGTAGACATGCCTAGGAGTGGGCTCTGAGGGTGCAGTCCCAGCCACACTTTCCTGGGAGGAAGCCCCATTGACTCTAATGGGCTTACTCCTGAGTACACATGCCTAGGAGTGGGCTCTGAGGTTGCAATCCTAGCCACACTTTCCTGGCATTAAGCTGCATTGAAAACAATTGGACTTACTTCTGAGTAGACAAACATTGACTCATGCCCTTACATAGATGTTTAAAATATCTATTTTTTTAAACGGTGGGGGGCATTCAGACAATATTTTGATACCCCTCCATTTTTTAAAAAAAGCACTGCTTATACAGTATTGTATGTCCTAATTCCTCAGACTATGAAAAATCAAACAGTAAATGGAGGGTTCAGAGTACGATTCATACTTATTTGTACAGAAAATACAAAATAAAATACAACCAGATTTCACTAATAGTAAACAGCTGAAAGACCTCTTCGAAACCACCCCTGGGAAGAGTGCCATCTTCCGACTGATTTAAAACCATGTCTGTGCTCTGGTTCTAGGCAGCAGCACCATAGCATTTTAAGAACCACAAAAATAGCACCCTACATGGATGCAATCCTATGGATGCAATCCTAACCAATTTTATCAGTAGGGATAAGGGCAATCCAATCCCAAGGTAAGCAAATAAATATTGCTTTACTTCAGTGAGGCTTCTGTGTCTGCGTCCCTCCCAACTGCATATTGTTTCCCACTAGCACAGCTATGCCAGTACTAGAAAGTTGGCAACAACTGCATTATCTATATATATAAAAGAGAAAAGTCACTCAGTGACTCACTCACTCACTCACTGACTCATCACCGCCCTGCCAAAAACGCTGGGCCTAGTAGTGTGAAATTTGGGGTGGGTGTTCCTTCCATGACAGAGGGGTGCACTAAGAACCAGTTTTCGGAAATTCCAGCCAGAAGGGGGTGAAAAGGGGCGCAACGCGTTTTCCTCCCTATACTTTGCATTGAAGAATTGATGACTCATCAACATTCCGCCCCAACCCCCAGACCTAGAAGCATGAAATTTGGGGAGGGAGTTCCTTCTGTCACATGAACATCCACCAAGAACCCATGTGGAGAAATTTAACCCTTCAGGGACCGAAAAGGGGTGCAGCATGTTTTTGTCCTATACTTAACATGGAAGATTGACCTACATCCAGCCAATTTGGTGCTCGGTCCCTGGTGCAGTGGGGGGTGTTGTTTGGAGGAAGAGGTTGCTCTGGGGAGGATGCTGCTCATGGAGGAAGTTGCACATGGGGAAAGATGCGTATTGGGGAAAGTTGCACATGGGGGAAGATGCGCACAGGGGAAGTTGCGCATGGGGGGATGATGTGCATGGGGGATGTTGCGCATGAGGGATGATGCACATGGGGATGGTGCACATGGAGGATGATGCGCATGGGGAAAGTTGCACATGGAAGTTGCGCATGGGGGCTTGATGCACATGGGGGAAAGTTGCGCATGGGGGAAAGTTGTGCATGGGGGAAAGTTGCGCATGGGGGAAAGTTGCACATGGGGTGTTGATGCACATGGGTTGTTGAACGCGCCATGGTGGGATTGAGTATGGGGAAATGTTACTCCCGCAATGCGGGTACACTTTTCGCTAGTATATCAATACTTTTCAAACTGTGGGTTGAGACCCACTAGGTGGGTTGCAAGCCAATCTTACATGGGCACCAATTTTATTTCAATGTGGATTTTTTATTTAGCAAGGGGAGAGTAACTGGCCCTACACACCCCAGCAATGTCACTACTTTTTTCTTTTCACCACTCTTTTTTTTCATATGTAATACGTAATATCGTCTAAAGCCATTGACAACATAAACAGGTCCAGGGCTAATTCCTGTTGAGCTGTGGTTCATAGTGAGCTCAACAACATATGACATACATGTTTGTTCAATATGCCTGGATGGTACTTGGTTGCGCTTCAGATATCTCCAGAACTCATCCCAAATACCTGTCCTAAGAATGGCATTCTGCTTACTCTTCCATTATGAAAAGGTCAGGCTTGACTTTCCTTTCCTAGACTGTATATTAGCTCTTGTAGGAACAGTATGGCTTACTTTAATTACTGAGATTTTATTTGGTTTCTATACTGCATTCAAAAATAAAGCGTAAGTACAAACAACCATCACACACACATACATAGAAGCCTGGGACTTGACCTTTGTGTATGATACGCAAAGTAGCATTTATTAACAAGAGAAATGGCAGGGGGAAAGATGGAGAGTAATTAACTCCATGATAAAGTGTAGGGGCCTGAGAAGAGGGGGATTGAATGAGAAGAACAATAAGTTAATGAGAGAGCAAGTATTTGTTATTCATAACTCAAATATAGCACTACTTAAAAATTACACCCAAACATTGTGGCTTCCTCTTCAAATGGAAATAAGGCCAGTATGTCTCTGCTTGGTCACTTCCAGATGAGGCCTAAAATGGGGGTTGTGGTGTGTTTATAACCTGCATTCAACAAATTTTGGCATGTGTGTTTGTAATATTTGAAATGAAAATAACCGATCTTTACTTAAAAACAATTTGCCCACTACTTGGATCCATTCTTTAAAAAAAACACACCAGAAACAAACAACCCCCATATATTTTTTCAAAGCTTATTTTCTTGTTTTGATTTAAAGATCGCTCTGGTTCAGTGGAGGCACATCCTGTACTTTGAGTTAAAGATTTTTGCCTTGTCTGTTTGGAGAACATAGTAGTTAATCAACATTTTTTGTTTTGGAGGAGGAATGATAATACCTGGCAGAGGATGGAATGTACAATGATTAAGTGGAAGTGGAGTTTGAAGCTCAGTGCCTCAGATATAGGGAGGCTTTATAGGTTTATATGTGATGGTCACCTAGTTCACATATCAAGAAATAATTAAATATAGTGCTGTTTGTGTTTGAAGAACATGAGAACAAAAACATTCCATTCATGATGCAGCGACCGCATAGGTAGGCATCCTTGCATTTAATGGAATGCATAACAAGTCATGCATAATGGAATGCATAACTCTTCCTCTTGTCATAGTTTTGTATTGCAAAGCTACTAAAGATGATGTCCAATTTGTCTGGGATTTAGGTGTGCCAACTAATACGTAATTCTAAGGAGGGACACAGAGCATGGCTTTCAGCATTAAGAGGTAATTACCTATTTTTATATTACATCAAGTTTTAAAGTTTTGTATAACTTCAGCTTTCCATGTATAGTGGAACTATTCTTGGATTCTTGTACGTATTTAATATATTTATATCCCACCTTTCCTTCAAGGAATTCAGAGCACTGTATATCAATGTTTATAGATTTTTAACATTTTCTCCAAGTTGCTCAGAATGGTGTACTTGGCTCCATTCCTTCCTTTTATCCTCACAATAATCCTTCACTAGATTAGACTGTGGCTGCAGTCCTAAAAACACTTTTCCTGGGAGTAAGACCCACTAAACACAATGGGGCTTACTTTTGAATAGGCGTGGTTGAGTAGACATTGAGTAGACATGATTGTGCTCTAAGAGAAAAAGAGTGCAAGGTCACCAAATATCATAACCAAAAAACAGGACAAGGTCCCCCCCAAATGTAGGACACCCAATAAAAATGTAGTACGTTACAATAGAAAAGCTAAAAACACTCATATATGTCGCTTTCACGTGATTAATTTAAACTCTATATTGCTTATTCAATTTTAAACTATTTTACATTTTTCTTGGGTGTCCTACATTTGGAGAGGACTTGTCCTCTTTTTATTCGTGACATATGGTCACCCTGGTTGAACATGGGACACCAGAATCCTACACTGATGGTCTAACCCAGGACTTTGCAAACTTGGCCCAAACTTGACTTGGCCCAGGAGCAGGATCGGGGGTTTGGGGAAAACCTATCATTCCATGAGCTGAGCTTCCTGTTCTGCCTTCTCTCCAGATGTACTGCCAGCTGATATGGACACTGGGACACTCTGGGCTGTTGCATGTGCCTGGATGATCTGTTGCACAGCCTTCTGGGACACTGGGCAGCAGACATGACTCCCTATAGCATCCTGGTGCCCAGATCTACTGGAAATACACATGGTCCGGATGTGGAACAGTAAGCTCCGGTCCTAATGTGGACTTTTTGGCAAAGTGCTACATAAGTCATGAAGTGGAAATGCCACAGTAGTTATGAGTTTAGCAGCTATTGGTTTAATCAAACATCTTACTAGCAGGCATATCATATTTAAAATGTTTAGAAAGTTTGTACTGGAAGTGACCGAAAGTGTTTATTGAGATTTTTCAACCATCTTATTCCCAAACTTTGAAAATGCTTACAAGATTATACTAATTATATAAAATTCTACCAGCTAATATAATAAATATGACATTTAGAGAGTGCATGCCCATAAATGCATAAAAAACGGAGATCTCACAGTATTTCCAAATGCTACTCAAGCCTGGCATCTGCTGAAACTCGCTAAAGTGGAGCACAGCAGCTCTGTGTGTGTCCTTGGTCCTTTAATTTGCTACACATTACCAAGTGTCCATTCAGCAAACTGCAACAGAATATGTAGATGGAGACATTTTGTAAGATATGTGAGTCTGAAGCTGTTTGAAGCTTCGTAAATGAGAGGCAGACTCAACATGTTGAATAAAAAGTGAGAGGAAAAATTACACCTTGTATTCTGCCAAAGATCACACAAGGCCAAGCCATGCCGGAGAGCACCTGCCAGACACTGGCCATGCTAATGCCAGATTTGCTCAAATAGTGACCAGCAAGATTCCAGTAAATCTGTGGGCAGGAAGGACACATAATTGTTTCCTTCTTTAAGAAGGTCAGCATGACATGGTGGAATTGAGGCTATGAACTCATCTCTAATTTTATTGCACTGTGTGCTGTAACTTTCAGCCACGAAGCCAAGTGCAGAAGAAACTTTCCATGCCCAGAAGCTGGTTTGCAAATCTGCCATCACTTCACAATATTAGCATCAATACAGATCTCCTGCACTCACATATTAATTGTTAGTCTAACCTGTATTTTAGAGAGATATTACACATACTTTTCTTTTACATAAACGAGAATTTTAAAATAACTACCAAGGCCCCAATTACATTTTTCCTCTAAATATTCTTAATGTACTTTTCTATGTAATAAAGCAATTCCACCAATAATTCTCCAAAATTACAGTCTGTAGAAAGTAGGTTTCAACAATATGGATGTTTCAGAATAAAAGGATAAACATGTTCAATGAAATGATTTCATCTGCAGTGATATACTGAAGAGAAATACAAAGTAAATCTAACCAGCAGCCAATCTGATTTGGGATTTCTTTCTTCTATCCTGAAATGTGGTGAAACAAGAGTTTAAGGCTGCAATCCAGAGCAAATTCAGCCTGCTCTGACCTTACTGCACTCTCCTAACTATTCTGTATCCAGAGCAGAAAGTTATGCTGAATCCAGAGAGTCAGGAAGCCTGGGCTGCCCTAACTGCTCCAGAGCGTGCTAAGTAATTGACACAAGGGGAAGACTTGCTCCTGAGGAGACACCCCTCAGATCACACTGAACAAGGAACAGCTGTGGTGCCTACAGTGGTGACATGACTGCACATCACCTGGTGTGGAAGTCTGTGCGTCATCCCTGGGATGCGCCCCCCCCCCACCTGGACTGCACAGTCACCAAAGTTGGCGCCTGCGCAGTTGTTTCTGAAGCCAACTGGCTTCAGAAAGAGTACTGCGCAGGCACCATCTCTGACACCTGCGCAGTACTTTTCTGAAGCCTTTTGGCTTCGGGGGAGACTGTGCAGGTGTCAGAGTTGGTGCCTGTGCAGTACTCTTTCTGAAGCCATTCGGCTGCCGCTCCGCCTCCTGAGTGAGGCGGAATGGCTGTGCAGAGGCGCGGACTTTCTCTGCTCTAAGGAAGTCTCCTCTGAAGCTGTTCGGCATGCTCAGTGTGTTTCTGCGCAGTGCATCTCAGATGGCCGTTCAGGCCAGCTCCTCAGACAAGTGTCAGCTTCTGGCTGATTCTCCGCCTTGGAGCAGGCCTGAATGGGTGTGCTGATGCCCGGGGCCTGCCAAAGGACAGTCAAACTCCTCCAGCACATCACCCCATACGGAGCGCATCCCCAATGCAGCCCACACCAGCCGCACCAGTCTGGTGACGCCACTGGGTGCCTGCCTTATAAGGAGTCCCTGATGAGATGCCAGTACATTCTACAGTGAATACAAGGGGCTTCTTGGAGTGGCCTGCTGTATCCTGAGGTTTGTGGGCAGCCGGAGTTTGTTCCATATCCTGAGGTTGAGAGGTAGGGGTTGCAGCTAGGCTGGCCAAGTACTCAGATTTTTGGTCAGCACTGCCATTCTTACTCAAGCCTTATCATGGACCCCTATGGGTCTACTCATTACTATACCTGCTCCTGAGGTGGTATAACTCTGAGGGCTGGAAGAGGGCATTTCTGCCTTGGAAGCAGGCTCTGGATACAGAGTAACTGCTCTGCCCTAGGCAATGCTAAACATGCCCTCAACTTGCCTCTCCTGAGCTGCTTAGGCTGCCCCAGTTAGGGCAGAGCAGGTCCACCTCTCTTAGGGCACCCTATCTTGCCTTGCTCTGCCCTAAGCCTCCTTCAGAGTAACTGGGCTGGAGCATCTTGCAGTTGCTCCAACCTAGTGTTAGATAGGGCAGCCTAAGGGCTCTTATGTGGACAGATTAGTTGCTCTGGATTGGGCTGTAAGTCTGCAATCCTAAAGACACTTTCCTGGGAGTAAGAACCATTGAACACTTTTGAATAGACATGGTTAGGATTGTGCTCAACAGAGAAAAAGCCTTTTGTGTTACAATAGGAAGTTTATGTTTTTTTAAGACTGTTTGTCTGAACTCACAGCGCAATCCAGACCTGCTTTGAATGGGCAGACTGGTTTAGCGGGAGACAGGATTTGGCTGCCGCACCAAAGACCCACATTGTCACTGTTTCCTTATGTTGTCTTGTGTGAAATCAGATTGACTGCACTCTAAGTAACAGTCCTGTCTTTTCTCTCTGAGTTTGGTGTGGTTGTGCTTGGGTGAAGCTATTTTTCTCCATTTTATACTGTCAGTAGTAAGAGCCCACAGCTGTCATTTGTGGAGGTACAATATAATAACAATTATCAGTTAAAGAACTACCCACTTTCCAACATCTCATCTTCCGATATTTTCAATGGTAGCTGTGCTCAGTGCTACACAACTACCAGTAGTCTGATATTGGTTTGTGACCCATCTAGCGGGTTCTGACCCACAGTTTGAGAAAGACCACTCTATAACAATAGGCACTGAGTGAGTTTGCAATCACTTTTACACAAAACCAGGTTACTCTGTAATGTAGAACCCAGACACTAGAGACAATTTTTGTCCTTTTGCCACATCGCTCCTCAACTCCTCCCCCAACAGCCCTTTTGCCACCTTCCTCTTCCATGGTTCTCCTCAACTGCACCTAGGGCTGGTATACGTCCTGAAAAACAGGGAAACACAGTTTTTTGGGGATTGCGTTCACATGTTGGCAAATGGGACAGAGGGTTCTGTCCCGATTTTGTGGAAGAGAATTATGGCGATCCTAACAGTATCCTTCAACTGAAAGCCAATCTACACAGATCTCAATGGATGCTGGTGGCAACCAAACCATACATTTGGCTGCATGGAATTCATGATGATTTTATGGAATGAATGTTTTCTGTTTGAAGACATGAGCTGACAGTAGTGTGTGTGGCTCATCCAGGGCCGGATTTAGGTTTGATGGGGCCCTAAGCTATTGAAGGTAATGGGGCCCTTCATATGTCCAACTGTCCTTTGTCAACAACAAATTGTCACTTTTTTGTATTGAATATATCTGTATGGTAATTTATGGACCTAACAGCTGTGGGTGGTGCAAGAGGTTAAGACACTGTGCCTGTTAACCAGCAGGCCAGGGTTTGAGACCCGGGTTGGCCCCACAAGATAGGGTGAGCTCCTGTCCTTAGCCTAGCTCTGCGACACCAGCTGGATCCAATCGTATAGGCTCTTCCTTTCCATTGGACTAATTCAGTGGCATGGAGAGGGGGGATTTGCTGCTTGGGTAACAGCCTATCCTCCGTAACAATCTAACCCAGGCTTTCATGCTTCGCATGCAGAGTATGCAGCGCTGAGCACGATACCATAGTCTTTCAAGACTGATGGAGGCCTGCTTTTTAATAGGTATCAAAAGCTATTTGCACATAACAAAGTATGTATTTTATCAAAGTAATAGTTGAACTGAATTTTTGGGGGGCCCTCGGGGACCTAAGCTATAGCTTGTTTAACTTATACGTAAATTCGGCACTAGGCTTATCCCTGAATCCCCTCTACCCTGTTTAATAGCTAGCTGTTGGAGGGTCCTGTTATTGTGGAGCATAGCAATGGCAGAAGTCCTCCTGCAGTGGCTGCCCCATTGTAGGAATGTGGTACATTTCTAATGTACTGTAACATAGGACTGGGCAGATCCTGAATGTCCACATATGTAGAGTATGCATATTTCTTTGCTAAGAATATCTGAAATTTTAATGAGCTAATGTAAAGGATGTAAAGGAAATTTTAATGAGCTAATGCGTTTTTTCTGTAAAGGAAAAAGTGTGCTTCAGTCAAGGATTAGTTTAAACATGGTATTTTTTCTCTTTAAAATATTGTTATTCTATGTCTGGTACCCGGTGACATTGTGACCGTGGTATATAATAATACTACTATTGGAAGAATTGATGTAAAATTTACATATTTATTTCATTCCCTTCTAAAGAAACTCCCTTATTCATTATCATTTTGTTGAAAGATGTAAACGAAGAAAAAGAGAAACATATAATCTTGCTGGTCAAGGAGAAGAGATTGGAAACTTTTAAACTGGTTACACTTTAAATTGTGACCACAAAATAAACCAGAGAGCCCCACCTAGTGATCAAATAACAGAAACAACATATAATGGAGTCACAAACGCAGCGCATCTCAATTGAGCAATACGTTTACAGGCCATGCTGGTGCAACTGAGATCAGTGTTGGCTCAAGATCAGGAACTGCTTGGTCCCTGAACAATTTAATAATCACAAATATTAAAAATACCTTACATTAGACATTAACCAGACCAAATGTTTAGATAGTATGGTGCCTTTGCTTTATGGAGTGAAACTCAAACAGCCTTATTTAGTAATAATTAGGATTCTGATACAGTATCTGCTTGATCCTAGGAAGGAAGTGTTCATCTTTTCACAGTTATATAGTTACTTTGATCAGCAGTACAGATTTGTTCCTTTCAGAAATTACTTAAAAAACACATTGCATTATAGACTTATTTTTTACTTCAGTGAGTTATTTGCAGCCAACCGTATCTGGGACTACAACTGGGTGGATCTAAGTGAAAACATGTAATTTTTGACATAGGAGAAAAGTCCTAACAGTGTATTTGCCTATTACATATTCAAAAACGGGAAATTTCTGGTCCTTGTTTGCAGGTTTTTCTGATTTGGGTTGTAAATTACTGTACAGGGGTACCTTGGCTTATCTGCTTTGGACTGCAAGCATTTTGGATTACAGGCATGCTTCTGGAACAAATTATGCTCCTAAACCAAAGCACCACTGTGTAATGCACTGATTTTCATCCCTTTCCATCACATGGCACAATGACCAGGTGCTAAAATTGTCAAGGCACACCAATTTTTGGACAATTGACAAGGCACACTATGCTGCTGGTGGGGGGTTCAATTCCTCAATAACTCTATTAATAAATGTTTATTTAATAAACAAATTTGCCAAAATCTCACAGCACATCTGTGAACTACTTGAGGCACACCAGTGTGTCATGACACACTGGTTGAAAATCACTGCTATTTTGAAGTGATGTGTGTAAGGAATATGTCTACAGTTTGCTTCCAGAACACATGCGTAAAGCCTACTGACTCCCATGGAATTGAATACACTTAACAGGAAGCAGCAGGGCAATGCTGCACTCCAAAAAATACTTTTGAATTTCAGATAACAGAAATCTTTCATCACCTTCACTTTTCCAAATAATCACAAATAATGTTTTAAAATTTTATAGTGTGGACACTTTCAATAAGGAGGCACATCTTGTTTGTAACTGCTGTTAATACTATATGAAGACGTAAGTGTGCAAGAAATAAATCCTGTATCTGTTCATTTTGATGTCCAAAGATCTTGTTTTTGTCTGTGTCCATTCACAAAAAGTGCATTCATCTATAAATACGTATAAAACTAAAAAGTCACTCACTCACTCATCAATGCCCAGCCAGAACCACTGAGCCTAGAAGTGTGAAATTTGTGGAGGGTGTTCCTTCTGTGGTGGAGGCATCCTATAAGAACTGGTTTTCTGAAATTCCCACCAGAAGGAAGTAAAAGGGGGTGCAATGCGTTTTCCTCCCTATACTTTGCATTGAAGAATCCCTGACTGAGGGATTATCTGCCCCAACCCTTGGACTGAAATTTGTGGAGGGTGTTCCTTCTGTGACATGAACACCCACCAAGAACCAATGTGGAGAAATTTAATCCTCAAGGAGTTCTAAAGGGGTGCAAAGTGTTTTTTGTCCTATGCTTAACATTGAAGACTGACTGATCAACATCCAGCTGATGCACTGGGAGGGAGGATGCACAGTGGGTGATGGTGTGTGTGGAGAATGGTACATGTGGGGGGATGGTATGTGTGGAGGCATGATGTGCCTGGGGGATGTTGCACATGGGGGTTTATGTGTATGCAGGGATGATGCAAATGGGGGAATGGTGTGCATGAGTGATGTTGTGCATGGGGGTTTATGCATATGCAAGGATGATGTGCATGGGGGTGATGTGCATGGGGGAAGGTGCACATGAGGGGTTGATGTGCATGCGGGGATGATGCGCGTGGGGGACGGTGTGCATGGGAGGCTGTTGTACAGTGGTATTGCGCATGAGGGTGTTGCACATGCGGGGTTGATGTGCAGTGGGTGGATGGCATACAGGGGGAATTTTACTCCTGTAACGCAGATATGTTTTTGCTAGTGTTATCATCAAACCCTTTAATTTGCTGATTTTTATTTCCATTAGTGTCAATGGAAGGATCACCTGTGCTTCTTCTGCTTTTAATTTCTTCATTTTCCTGCCAATCTATACGAAGTTTACCAACATTTGAGGACCCTCTACAGATGGGTCCATCCAAATATCAGTTATCACAAAAAGGACGTATTCCAGACAACTGGAATTCCAATACTATTCATCTTTGCATCAGTGGTGCAGCTTCTAGGGAATATTTGTTCTCTTACCTTGAGAAGGCCTCCAGAATTTACCTATATCCAAGCAGATAGGAACAGATTCCTGGCACAACTCTGTGCACCAGCACGGCAAGCACCCAGGATGTCACAAATGTGTTTTATGGGACTTTTGTGACTGTCTTTGGCTGGTGTAAGGGACTTGTGCAGGCCCAGTGCAAAGTTTCTGCTTCTTCTTCTTCACTTCTTCTTTTACCGTTTTGGGTGTCTGCTGTCATTCTCAAAATGGTGCTCAAACTGTTTTCCAGAAATGGCTGATATATTTCCACAACAACTAGGAAGTTACAATTTCGTGCACACATAATCCAAAATACTCAAGTCTCAAAATGAAAAGTTTGTAAAGTCACTCTCTAGACATGGGTGTTTCAAGATATATCCCCGTATGGTTGAAGTTGCTTCCAAGACACGAGAAAAGATATGCAAAGGATGGTGCAACATGCAACAAGATACGTTACAATTGTAATTGAAACACACTAGATGGCACTCTTCCTTTTGAACCAATGACTATAACTCACAGTGTTCTGCAAGGGCAGAGGAATCACAGACCCTCTTTAGTTGTGGATGTTATATTTTTATAAATATTTGCTTATTGTAAGCATTGCTTGGTGGATTACTTACATTCCCACCCCTTAAAATAAGCCTGCATTTTCCTAGTTAAGAATTTTTTCTTCTGATGTGATTGTACGTTATTGCTGGTCTTAATGTGACCTGTTGACAGAAGTAAGATTTTTTTTTCACAGGAAGTGGAAATCAAATTATGAGGAGAGGCATATTTATGCATCAGTTTACAGTGCAATCTTAAAGTTTCATGTTAATGTTGGCTCAGTTAAGGAGAAGTACACTAGTACAGAAGTACACTAGTAGAACTGTGCATAGGTATCTATATATTTAGAAACACAGCTGTACAATATATTTTTAATTTATCTATTTAATGAATACATATCTATTGTTCTCATGGAAAGGCCACCAGTGGCATCACTAAGGTTTGTGTCATCTAATGTGGAAGGCCAGTATCAAACATTAACAGAATATTATTCTTATAAACCTCGATTTTAGCAATTTTGGTCACTTGTGGTTTCACCCCCAGAGCATGTCACCCCTAGTTTACATGTCACCATATATATAAACTGGAGAGTTTTCTGCAAGTGCAATCTGCTTATGGGTATTACCATTCTTTCCTTATACCACAAAGCCAAATTGAAGGTTAACACTGAAGTGTTAAAACATGTTTTAAACTCTGTGTTTCCAGATTTGAATTTTAAACTGGTCCAGTTAAGAAATCCTAGATAGCAGTTATGGGATTATTCCACACTGTAGGCAGTAACAAAAACTGGAGCTTAATACAGGTGGGGCTTGGTATCCACAGAGAATTCTCCACTGATATTGAATATAACAGATAATGAAATCAATGATACTCGCCTCTTAATCCCTTTGAGGGGGACTGGTGCTGCACTCTTGTCCGCTCCAGAGGGCTTTTTGAAGGCCAGAGAGGCAGTTTAGAAAAGCGTTTTGAAGATGGTAAGTGTGCTTGTATGTATTGACTAGAAAAGGACTGAATTGGTATATTGCATATTTGAAGATGCTGAAGGAAGCTGCAATAAATAGCAGAATGAACTGATACACAGTTACCTTTTGTTAGGTTGAATGAATATGCTTTAAATGCCACTTTTGTCACCTTTGCAATCCACTTTTGTGGGATTTTTTTTTACTGTTGTAGCATCATGTAGATTACACCTGCTCTTTACAAAAGGCAGTGCCATTTCAAGAAAAGTATACTGTGAATACTGAGCAAGAGGCACTCTTTCAAGTGGGTGCTCCTCTTTTATTTAGCAGGGGGAGAGTAACTGGCTCTACACACCCCCAGCAGTGTCTGTTCAGGTGGCTTCTGTTGGTGTTCTTTTTTGCATTTTAGATTGTGAGCCCTTTTGGGACAGGAACCCATTAGCTTTTAATTAGCTATTATTATTTTTCCATTTTCTTTGTAAACTGCTTTGTGAACTTGTTAGTTGAAAAGCGGTATATAAATACTGTAGATAGATAGAGGTGCAGAGTCATATATGAAAAGGATCCTACTGACATGTATACTTTTGTAGAATATCTCACTGATATAAAAATGCACAATATCCTCATGTTAGTGTACAGTGTTAACCATTCACACACACACATCAAATTGTGTGAATAGAAATCCTACAGGCCCAACAAAGATATCTAATTCATTGCTCACTTTCCCTGTTCAAAAGCTTCCATGATGAGGCATAACAGTGAATGGAAAAGAAACAGATGGGTGACTAATCCTGAAAATTACTTCTTTAGGAACCAGCAACTTGTCCCACTATAAGCGAACTCCATCCACAATAAGCGAACAAAGTTTTGACAGTTCAACTAGGGATGTGCATTAGATTCACGGGTGCATTAGATTCACGTGAATACAGTAATTTTCCAGCAAGGCAGATGGGGGAGGAATCTGGTTGGCCATAGCTAGATGTCTGGGGAGGTGACTGGAGATCATCGCCTCCACTGATCTCCAGCCACAGCAGCCAGGCTTGCTCCTTGGAGGGAGGGAGGGATGCCAGGGACCTCATTTAAAAAGGCTGCATGTTAGAATCGCCAGTAAACTTTTTAAAATCTCAAACCTTTTAAAATGGGTGCCCATTAGATATGATGGTGCATTTGATTCAAGTCAATACGGTATTACGTTTGATGAGTCCAGAGTACCATCATCTGAGGAAATCCTACCAAACGTTTCCTGCTGAGCTGATGACCAAGCATTTGCCACTCAGTATTAGCAGACAAAATCTGCAACTTCAGGTGGGCTGCCTGATGTTAAGTGTCCCACTTAATCCACCCCCGCATCTTGCTGAGTAATGAATTGCTATGATATTCTGGTAGGAGGTGTGGAAACACCTTTGCTGTATTTTTCTCCATACCTATGCTTGTACTGAAGGCCTCCAGCTGAAAAAATGAGTTGTCATAAACATGCCCTACAATCCAGAGTAACTACGGGAGCACATAAGAGACTTTACGTGTACCCGTAGTTACTGCACCACCTAGTGAAAACCTATGGGAAATTCATTTTGCAATCCAGAGCAAATTGTTCTTACACCAGAGCAAGGACTCCCCGTAGATACTCAGGATTGCGCCCTAAGTTAATGCTTCTTCAACCTACAGATCTATGCTAATTTTAAATTAGTTTTCTTTTGGGTTTTAAAATTCAGGTTATTTTTCATTTGCTTCTTTTTTTCTGTATAAACCACTCCTTTCTAGTCGCCTTCAGAGTCTGACCAAGAAGATGGCAAGATCTGGTATTCTGGATGGCAGAATACAGTGTCTTCTACAATGTAGGAAAACCACATTGTATGGATTACACATTCTCATGGGCTTTTTTCATGTGGCATATGGCACACTGTCTCTGGTCAATCTGTTGCAAAACCAAGTTTGTTATAATTTGTTTACACATATGGACTTAATAATACCAGGCCTCTGTCAGTCTTGAAAGACTATGGTATCATGGTCGGCGCTGCATACGCTGCATGCAAAGCATGAAAGCCTGGGTTGGATTGTTATGGAGGATAGGCTGTTACCCAAGCAGCAAATCCCACCTCTCCACACCATTGAATTAGTCCAATGGAAAGGCAGAGCCAATACGATTGGATCCAGCTGGCGTCGCAGAGCTGGGCTGAGGACAGGAGCTCACCCTGTCTTGTGGGGCCAACCCGGGTCTCGAACCCTGGCCTGCTGGTTAACAGGCACAGTGTCTTAACCGCTTGCGCCACCCACAGCCCACATGCTTAATAGTAAGTGGAACACTGAAGAAGGAGAGGGAAGGCCTGATACTTGCTGCCCAAGAAGAGGCAATCAGGACAAATGGCATCAAGGTCAGAATTGAAAAATCAGCCGATGACCCAAAATGCCGGCTCTGCAAAGAAGTGGATGAAACCATCGACCACATTCTAAGTGGCTGCAAGAAGATCGCGCAGACTGACTACAAACTGAGGCACGACTCTGTTGCCCAGATGATCCACTGGAATCTATGCCAAAAGTATCATCTGCCAGTGGCAAAAAACTGGTGGGACCACAAGCCTGAAAAAGTGGTTGCAAATGAGCAGGTCAAGCTTCTGTGGGACTTCAGGATACAGACGGACAAAGTCTTGGAACACAATACTCCAGATATCACCATCATAGAAAGCAGTAAGGTGTGCCTTGTTGACATTGCCATACCAGGTGACAGCAGAATTGAGGAGAAACAACTGGAAAAGATCTCCCACTACCAAGACCTAAGAATCGAATTACAACATATCTGGTGTAAGCCAGTGCAGGTGGTTCCAGTGGTAACTGGCACACTCGGAGAAGTGCCCAAAGACCTTGGCAGGCACCTGAAAACTATTGGCATTGACAAAATATCACTCTGCCAACTGCAGAAAACCGCTTTTCTGGGATCAGCATGAATTATACGCTGCTACATCACACAGTCCTAGACTCTTGGGAAGGGTCCGACTGGTGACGTGAATGAAACCAGCACGAAATTGTTCGCTGTGTATTTATGGATAATTATAAAAAATTTAACTATAATTTCACTATGATGGTTTTACAGTTGTTTCATAGTTAATACATGGAAATTTGATTTGTTTCATCAGCAAGGGTGATGTTAACATTGAATAATTATAGTCTGAGGAAGTGGTTCCCTGGGTATTGTTGAGTTGTGAAAAATTCACCACCTTAAACAATGTATTGCAGCCCAAATAGGGAGCTGTGGTCAATAGCCTAATAGGTCAAGGGAGCTGCCAGTGGAAAAGTTTGGGAACCACTGGTTTGAGGGTCTTAAAGCATAATATCCAGTGGCTTGCAAATGAGGGTTAGCCAGATGGGTACCACTCTGGCCGTATGTTGCTGGGAGGCAGAAAGGATCTTGTTGTGGATCTGATGTGGCCCCTGGGCTGTAATCTCCTAAGGGATTATGCCAGTTCTATGCTTTAAGACATTAAAGTGTCTTTCATCAACAAGTTGTCTTTCACCATCATCAGCAACTACTAAAGTGTCTTTCACCATCACCAAAATCTACTTTGAGCAAGTTGCTGCTTTCTTCATCACATTCACTTTCACATTCTTTGTGTGTTTCCTCTGAGAATTGAATCACCAGTTCCATGCTTCCATGAAGTTTTTAAAACTAACAAAAATCTCATCTTCATTTTTGCATCATTCTCTGACCCTGCATCTATTGTAATCCTCTGGAGAACTACATTGTGTCCAGCATAATGGCTTGCCACACACCAAGAGACCAAAGAAAACAGAGCCATCCCTCTTCACTCCTTTCCATATATGTGTTCAACTGTGCATATAGATGGATGTGAATAAAACTGAGGTTTCCAATTTGCATATAAATTACAAGGCCAATATAAAATGTCACCACACTGTCCTTTTCTCAATTTTTCCATACATTGAACTTCCCATGTACACAAATTCTCTGTCATCCCGGTGTCTAATTGTGTCTTCCATTATGACTTTGTCTGTAAAAAACAAAAAATGCTGTGACATTGGTACTGTGAGAACTGCTTGAGTGATAATGTCATCATTTTCAATGCAGCAACCATAAAGAATCATATTCATAATAGCGACCAGGGCTTGGGGTATAGATTTAATTTGACAACCATTCTCCAATTACCCATTAAAAGTGCTGATGTGCTGAGCCATTTCCGGTCCAATCATTTCTGCATCTTGAATCAGAGCGAGTGCATCTTCATTGTAATTTTTAACATCCTAAACATGTCAATAGCCCTGGGTAAACTAAATTTCCCAGGGCTGCAGCCGTTTCAGTTGCTGCATTAGCACTAATGCTTCAGGTAGCAGAAAAGGGGGAAGGACATTCCTTCATACATTTGTTCCACCTACTACTATCACCTAAACAGCAGAGGCAGTAGCTACCAGGTTTTCAGATGGCAGATGGGGTGCAGTGACCTATCAGGGAAAATCAGTGTCTCCCTCACCTCTCCCATTATATTAATGAGGGTATGATGGTATTTAATTGATATAAACAATAAACCAAGTTTAACTTTTTTTGGAGAGGGGAAATACATCAATTTAGGTCTACCATACAGGGTAGGGACACGTCTACAGCATCCCTACAAATCTTTATTCATTGAATAAAGATGGTGGCAATGACTCTACAAAGTTGGTTAGGATTGGGTCCAGAATTCTTTTTAGGCTTAGATCTAGTGTTGCTCTCCCAAAAGATCCTGGATCCAGGATGAGCTACAGTTCTAGTTCAAATTGTAAAAAGGTGGCGCCTTTTTGTCCATGGTGGATCCATTCCTGGACTCTCTGCAGATAATGAAAACCACAGATAACAAAATCTATGGTTTTCAGAGTCCATATTTGTGACAAACGCAGCTAAAAGCTTGCTTCGGCTTGTAGCTGATCTGAGACTTGGATAGGCTGTGTCATCTCATGCAACTTCTCAGAGGCTCTGAATGGTGTTTGGAACGGTTTTTGGATGACTTCTGATCAGGGTGTCCAGAAGTTCGGCTCTATTATCTTGTCCGGGGGAGAAGGAAAACCCAAAAGTGGCTCTGGAATTTACAAGCCATGCAGCTGCTCAGATTTACCCAGCCCTAAACCTCCAGCTCTTAACCCTTTCAGTGCCTTAATTTGGGCAGAAATTGCAAGGGAGGAGCAGCAGCTCTGCCTGCTTCAGCCAACAATTCAGGCTTTGCTCCACTTCCCAGACCTAGAAGATAAATCCTGCTTGGGGATCCTGGTTTTACTCTACTTCCTCCTTCCCAATTCTTTACATCCTGGTCCGTCTGGCTCCCTACAATCTGCTTTTGCACTCTGCACACCCTCAGGGGCACTGCTGATTTCTCTTGGTGGTTCAAACACTATATTACTTATTATTAAATTTAAAATATTACGTATAATTTATTACATAGAATTTGAGACTTACAGAAAGCTACATGTTTTCTCACAAGGAAATGAGGACAGCAAAGATTTTTTTCCCAGGACACAACACTAAAATCCAGGACATCTTGACAAAACAGGACATATGGTCATCCCTGTCTGAAAGGTGGTTATCTGAGCCACAAGAGGCTATAGGTGGCACATGCCACCTCCAAGGCTCCGAAATTTCCCAGCTTTTGAAATTTTGTTTGTGATATGATTAGTTATCAGTGACATACTGCCTGACCTGCACTATTCCACAAAATAGGGGATTCTAGATATGGAAGTACAGTATCTCACTATAGTACATCTGTAGTGTAGGAACACTCTTACTGTACAGAAAAAGAACAAATAGTAGTAAAATGATTCCCCACGGCAATGCCCCATCATATTTGTTAAATTTTATTTGGAAAAATACACTCATTTTTTCTGCTCTGTAGAATACATCGAGGGTGCAATCCTAACCAATTTAAGTAGGCACAACTCACCTACTCCCTGTTCCCATGGTGGTGTTGGGAGGGGGTTGCACATGTCTGTCCACGGGCCTTACCCCCTAGGAACGGTGCAGAAGTGCCTAGCATCACTATTTTTACACACCCAGGCCGGCAAGGGACTTGTGCTGGCCTAACTGGGTGTTAGGATTGCAATCTAATTTTTTTTAAAAATTGATTTCTTCCAGCCTCTTTAAAGGTACCTGAAAGAATGCCTTCCCTTATAGTTTGTGCTTGATCTCTAAAGACTAGTTTTATGTATATCTCATCATTATCAGAAGTGCAATTAGCAGTAATGCATGAGAGGATCTAGTGGCTAGGCTGGTGGAAGACCTCCTGAATCCTAAAGTGACATGCCAAGCGCTGCCCCACATAACACTGGATGTACCAGCCTTTGATCTTCCCACATTTTTCTTCGTATCTGTTTCTAATCCAGCAAGTGGAAAAAGAAGGAGGAGCAATGAAGGCAAGTAGGTGAAGGCAGGGTGTAGCAATTACATCAGGCTACAGGGTTTTTTGTTTTGTTTTTTTGGGAGGGGTTGCCTACAAGCTGAGCTTGACACTAGGAGCCAAAATTGTGAAAACATGAGTACAGGTATGTACAAATAATACCATCATGTTATAAATCATTGGAAAGGTAATTTAATGAAGAATTAAACTGCTTTGGAACGGCATTGGAATATCTGCATTTTATTAGATGGTTATTATTGAATGGTTCTATTATATGGTGGTTTATTAATGGTCTATTAATGGTGGCCAATCTATATACATAAAATTGAAACATCACTGACTCATTCACTCACTGACTGACTGAGTCATCAATGCCCAGCCAAAACTGCTGGGCCTAGATGCGTGAAATTTGGGGAGGACGTTCATTCCGTGATAGAGGCACCCATTAATTACCAGTTTTTTTGGAAATTTAGTGCCCAGTGCCTGGTGCCTGATGCACTGGGAAGGAGGGTGCGCATGGGGTGATGATGCACATGGGGTGACAGTGTGCATGGAGTGTTGATGTGCATGGGGGATGTTGTATGGGGGTGTTGCGCATGGGGGATGATGCGCATGAGGGTTGTTGTGCATAGGGAGTTGTTGTGCAGTGGGGGAATGGAGTACAGGGTGAATGTTACTCCTGCAATGTGGGTATGTTTTCGCTAGTTAATCATAAAATGAAAACACCAGCTGCCTTATGTATATGAAACTTCTGCCTTGTGACTATAAGATTAGGGTTGCAATCAAATATGGCACTTTCCTGGGAGTAAGACCCACTGAACTTACTTCTGAGTAGACATGAATAGGATTGCAGTGTAGATGTCTCTCCTGATTTTCAACATTTCATAATTTTGTGATAACATTCCTTTTTCCACATGTTTTCAACTTTAGGTTGTCAGTTCTTTCTCCAGCTCTGTTTATCTACGGTTTTGTTGTTGTGTTTGATAAATTTCTGGTATAGAGTTGCCTTTTATGTTTTCAGTTTTCTTATTTGCTGCCTGCATTAGGGAAGGAAAAACTAAAAAGAAGAATTTAAATAGGAAAATAAGCAATCCCCTTTCCTCGCATGTACAAAAGAGTTCAAGAGAAGAAAGTTGCATCATTGGCATAGACAAGGGACTTGGCAGGAGCAATATGTAAAGTGTCAAAAGTCAAAATTGGCACCAAGCTTTTTAATCTGGGCCCTGTAAGTGACCTGCAACATCCCTCCCTCAAAATAACTGAACTAGATTTACCACTATAACCAGATTTCATTCCTAGTGGTTGACACAACCTCTTGAGTATAAGAGCACAATCCTAACCATTTCTACTCAAAAGTAAGCCCCGTTGTCTTCAGTGGTACACAACTCCCAGGAAAGTGTCTTTAGGATTGCGTCCTCATAGAGAATGCAATGCAAAGTGTTTGGTAGCATTTGTGGAGTTAATCCTTTCTTTGTAAGTAAATGGATGGGCGCTCGACCATCCGCCATGTATTACATTTGATTTTCCGATGCATTTGAGAAGGCAACGCTAGCATAAAGGCTGGGATGAGACTGGTCAGAAATGAATTTCTTGCTAAGATACTTTTTTGTGACATTTCATTTTTGGTCAAGAGGGGGCAACATTCTCCCTCAGCTATGGAAATAAAAGGCAAACCGTGATCACGGGTAGCTCTTTCTTTCTAGGAAAAGGCTGCACCATCAGATAGCATTTGAGAACAAGCATTCATTTTAAACCCTCTTTTTATGTGTCTGTTTATACCGATAGAGGCTGATTTACACCTTTTTACTTGCTGGAGGTCATTAGTTATAGGTCACACCTATAAATAAAGGCAAAGCTCCTTCTTTCAGTGCCAACTCATGCTTCCCTCATTCTGCTATTGTACCTGCCGATGGGTGTGGCAGAAAGGACAAGACAAGTCTTAGGTAATGGCTGAAGGAACAAAAACCAAACCACCCGATCTGCATTTCTGTTGAAGCAGAATATATTCAAAACACAGAGCGGATGTAGGATGCAATAGGGATGAATTTGTGAAAAGATTTATACACTTTTTCTTTACTGTTGCTGTTAGATATGCATGAACATTAAAAAATATGGGCTGCAGGAAATGCAATCAGTTAATGGAAAAAAGGGATAAAGGGCTCTGTAAATGGGACCTTGTTTATTAAGCAGACGTCTTCTCACGTCAGTGGGGCTAGTTTTTTTGGAAATTCAAGTGTGCAGTCATTAGCTTCATTTATTAACCTGGTTTGGGAGAAACCAAGAATCCACAAGTTGGACCGTGGGCAGCAGAACATATGGCTTCAACAGGCAGAGCCGCTCATAGGTATTTTATCAAGGGATACTTAGGCTGCAATCCTAAAGACACTTTCCTGGGTGTAAGACTCATTGAACACAAGGGTTAGGATTGTGCCCAAAGTTTCTTTGGGGTCCTCTCTCTTCTTCCTTCAAATGAATTTGGCTCATGGATCCCTTTTTATACTGTATACCCCTGATGAATTATATATCACAGCAGCAGGCCTCCGTCAGTCTTGAGAGACTATGGTATCGTGTTCGGCACTGCATACACTGCATGCGAAGCACGAAAGCCTGGGTTGGATTGTTATGGAGGATAGGCTGTTACCCAAGCAGCAGATCCCCCCTCTCCACGCCACTGAATTAGTCCAATGGAAAGGCAGAGCCAATACGATTGGATCCAGCTGGAGTCGCAGAGCTGGGCTAAGGACAGGAGCTCACCCTGTCTTGTGGGGCCGACCCAGATCTCGAACCCTGGCCTGCTGGTTAACAGGCACAGCGTCTTACCGCTTGCACCACCCACAGCCCATATACCGCTTGCAACACCCAAAGCCCATATACCACAGTGGAGTAGCTAAAGGGGGCGTAGCTGCACCAGGCTACAAGCATTAGGGGAGCGACAAGCTGAGCTTGACACCAATGACTAAAATTGTGAAAAATAGGGCATGTATGAATTTATACACACACACACACACACATACATATACACACATACACACACATGTGTATATATATATATATATATATATATATATATATATATATATATATATATATATATATATATATATATATTTATACATATACATATTTAATTTATAGGCAATTTTATGCAGAATGCAATGAAACAAACTGCACTGAAATATCTATATTCTATCAAAGGTCATAACCAATTAACCAGAAAATGAAAACACAAAAGCCTATGGAACAAAAGTGGATTTTTTAAACTCAAACTTTCCTATGAGACTTATTGCTCTGAGAGCCAATGAGATGTAATTCTGATATTGTATTGAACCAATAAGGTGTTAATATGAATCAGCTTTCAGTACATATTATCATATACAGTACAGATATCATAAAATAAATTTATGGTAATTGGGTATACAGGCACTTCTAAGTGGTGCTCCTCTTCTATTCAGCAGGGAAAAAATAACCATTCTTCTTAGCCCCGGGACAGTTTCCCTAACCAATAAGGTACACAATTTTCATTTTTTAAACTTAATTAAGGCTGCAATCCTAAAGACATTTTCCTGGGAGTAAGATCCATTGAACACAATTGGGCTTACTTTTGAGTAGACATAAGATTGTGCTCCACATTTGATTTTGTTACTGCAGGAGGGGAGGGCGCAATAAAATCTTGTTTTAAAAATAAAAACTACAAAAAGATCAAATAGGTGCTTTAGCTATGCCACTAGCAGAGCAAATGGTGGTGAGCTGCTGAGGAGGAGGCAGGTTTTCCCCCAGTTTTCTTTTAAAAAATCCCCGGAGATGACGTGACTTCCAGTTGTGACATCACTTCCGGGGCTATATTTTGAGCTTTGCACTGAGCTCCATGATCATTAGCTATGCCACTGATATACCACCTTCATGAATAGGTTCTGTCTACAGGCTTTCCACAGACTGATACTGCAATCTGGACCCCTGGTTTGGCCTGGACAAGTCCTGGGCTTGCCTGGGAGTGCTGCAAAATGCCATGAGGGCCCAGTGGTGGGCTTCAGGGGGTTCTCACAGGTTCTATAGAACCCTTTGCTAATGAGCACCTGGTTCTGAGAACCAGTTACTAACAGGACATAGAACCTGTTGTTAATTTAGGTTATTAGGACATAGAACCTGTTGTTAATATATTTGAATCCCATCACTGCATAAAGGCACTTCTGTGCCTCCCCTGGGGGTTTAGGCCAGTGACACAGACATGTGCCAGTTTCCCCACACCATCACTGGAATGGGGAGATCGATGAATTGTGCTGGCCCAAATAGGTTAGGATTGTGCATTGACTCTTCTAATGCAGGGTAGGAGAAAAAGGTCACAAAGAACCCTGTTCCAGCTCTTTTTGGTCCATGGAATAATGACAATAATAATAATTTTTCTTCATGGTAGTCTGTTTGGAAATGTAGAGACAGCTTGCTTTCTCCTACACAAGCAAGGCTGTACCTGCAAGGCTCTTTGGAAAGAAATGAGAACGCACACCCATCACGCCAGCCACAGGACCCTGTGCATCTTTACCTGGCAGGAGTACACACTGATTCCAGCAGAAGATTGGTCCTCCTTAATGGGTCTCCTTTGTCTCCTCTTCTTTCCCTCCCTTGCCTTCACTACCCCTCCCCGAGAATTATCTGATGATGGCTCCTATTGTCCATGACTGTAACAAAACACAAATGATAGTCAGAAAAGGGTAGACATGACTAGAGTCCACTTGCAGGCTGCCTGTTGAGGTGTTTTGCTCTCTTGGACCTTTCTGACACCTAATTGAGGGGAACTATCCTTAATGACCAACTTCTTGCAGACTGTCCTTAATAATTCTCTGCTATAATCTGCAGAAGTCTAATTAGTGGACTTTAACAGCCCAAGGCTCTGAAATAAAAAGTTCATCACTAAAGTGGATATAAATTGCATCTTAAAAGCTAGGATACAGCTAGGCACTGATAATTCTCACCAACTCTGATATATAAAGTGAGAATTCAGAGTGCGTAACTCAAGCAGGTGTGCTCAAACCTCATCTTTCCCTATGAATGTGAAAGATTTAAATAAATAATACAGGAAGTTATCAAGGAGTTAAGCATCCATGAACCCCTGGTAGAGAACTCAAAACCAATGAAAGCAAATAAGGCAAAGAATGGAGCCAAACTCACATAACATACTGTATCAGCATCTCATGCAACTTCATGCAGAGGAAATTGCTTGAGAAAATGAGTCAACTTAAGTCACAAATTCAAAGTCACAATATATTGAGTTATATGCTGAGTTATATACTGAGTAACTAAAAAATATTTACTCAATGCATGCTACCCTTCCCCATAAACAGACAGAAACAGTATTTTACATACGTTTTCATATACAGTGGCGCCTCACGTAACAGAATTAATTCGTTCCGGAGGCAGTTTCTTTACGTGAAACTTTCTTTACGTGAAGCGGATTTTCCCATAGGAAATAATGGAAACTCAGATGATTGGTTCCACAACCCCAAAAATATTCATATAAATATATTAACTGGATATAAAAATGATGACAGAACACTGATAATAATAGGTTACACCTGTACAGTGATAATAATGCTGATAATAATAGGTTACACCTGTACAGTTTTTATTTACTATCATACTAAAAGGAAGAACAGCCAGGCAACTTGTGCTACCGGAGACTTGCAGCATAATCCTAAACATGTTTACACAAAAGTAAGTTTCTATGTGTCCAATGGGGCTTTCTCTCTAATAAGTGTGTTTAGGATTGCAGCCTTGTAAAATTGAAATTTGTGAGCAAGACTGGATGTATTACTCAAGCACTCATGTGTTAAGAACTGATGTATTCACAATATAAGATAAATTACAAAATACTTTTAAATTTTTAAAAAGATAAAATTTTTTAGAAGGTTTTGTTTCCCTTATTTATAATGTAAGGAGGTCCAAAGTAATCAGGCTATTATCTAGAGGTGTGATAATCTGCTTACAGTGAATGAACAGTAATTATATCCAGCCAAATATAGGGTGAGCAGTCTGCAATTAGATCCAATACTGTATATGAATACAGGAACAGCTTATGGATTTTTAAGCTGTGTCTGCTTATAAATCTTGCTTTGTGTCTCTGATGAGCTAACTGCTGCTTCTGAAAAATGTAAGGGTTCACATAAAGATATAGTTCCATGAGTAATGCTGTAGTGCTTCTTTAGAGTTTCCCTACAATCCAGAGTAACTATGGAAGCACGTAAGAAACATTGTGTGCACTCATAGTTACTGCACCACCTAGTGAAAACCTATGGGAGATTTATATTGCAATCCAGAGTAAATTGTTTTTACACCGGAGCAAGGACTCCCCATAGTTACTCTGGATTATGCCCTAAAACTTATACTCAAAATTGAAAAGAGCTGCTGAGTACAATTCATGCCTCCATTAGAGGATCCTGCAGGTAGAGACCATTCACTGACCCCTTTGGCATCCCTGAGAAGCTTTGATCTTAACCATGTTTAGCAGGAAGATGGAGCACACCTGACACACTCAGTAATCAACTTTTGTAAATATCATGTCGAAGGTCAGAGCAAAGGCCAACTGATTTGTTTGTAATGCTTTACTGCAGCTGGGAAAATAGGGGATTTGCATAATTTGAGACCTGTCTCAGAAGTGAAGAAAATTAGCTTAGTAGGTTTTCCCCCCATCTGTGTTGCTTTCCTTTATTAATGGGAAGGAGCACATTATACCTACAGAGAAATATCACATGCAAATATGCATTTGCAGCAGACTTTAAACATTATCTGTGGGTAGCTAATCTTTGCATGAAGAGATATGGTTGTTTGTGAGTGATAGGCAGGACTGGCTTAAGAGACAAGCCAAATGTTGCTTGCCTACCTGGTGATCTGCCAACTTCTGTTCCTTTGACAGACTAACTCATACCTTTTCTTTTTTCTACACTTTAGCTCTTCCAATCCAGAGAGTAGAAGATGGAGGAAGAACAAGGGAAGCAAATGGACAGAGGTGGAACCCCTCTATAGAGCTATAGGTTGCCTTGAGCTGGCCACGGCCTGAGAGAGACGGGGTACAAATTCACTAAATAAATAAATTAGACATCACTAGCCTAAGGTCTGAAATATATGGTAGCTTCATATGTTCTGAAATGGAATG
The DNA here is from genome assembly GCA_030015325.1 of Cryptoblepharus egeriae. Lineage (NCBI taxonomy): Eukaryota > Metazoa > Chordata > Lepidosauria > Squamata > Scincidae > Cryptoblepharus > Cryptoblepharus egeriae. Next base: position 73,928,911 of record JAREYC010000005.1, read on the forward strand.
CCATTGAGCTCCAACAGATAAAATTTATCCTACTGTTGTTCTCTAGACCCTGCCAGTGTAGAAAATGTATGTAGGAGCTCGGTTATAAAACAAATTTGTTAATGTGTTATGTATTTTTACTTTGATTAGCTAAGGGCTATTTTGCCTTTATTAAATGGATTATTTATTAAATGGAAAATGTATTATTAAATAGAAAACTAATTTGGGTTATCACCAAGCATACATTAGAGCAGAGTTTCCCAAACTTTTGGATGTGTCACAATGCCTCAAGCCAAGAAAGCCTCGTCTTTGCAACCTTAAAGGAAAGGGTGATGGAGAAAGCAGCAACATTCAGGGAAAGAGGGATTTTTACTACTGTGTTTACTCAAATCTAATGCTCACCTTTTTCAGCTGAATTCAGGCTTCAAAATCAGGGTGCACATTAGATTTGATGTTTAATTAAACGTATAGGTGCTGTGGGGATGCTGCACGCCTTGCTGAAGACCTGACTATTGATGTTGCCTGATGGATTATTGGGGATTCTATCAGTTGTGGAGTTCAGCTGGGGAAGGCGCAGTTAATTGCTGGGTGGCTGGATGTTGGAGAAGGTGAAAACTAGTTGTGTAACCATTATGTTCCAGGATCTGTGGAAACACAAGACTACCTACACTTTTGTTGATAACTAGTAAAGCTTTATGATTTACCTAACCTTCTGGAATGATGTCATCTGTTTGGTGCCTTCTGGTTCCTTGGAGGATGGAGGAGTGTATCTGAGGACCCTGGCCAGTGGGTGGGAGTCATGAAGACCCCACAGGTGTGCATTAGATTCAATGGTGCATTATATTCAAGTAAATGCAGCATTTGCTGGGGCAGCACCAGCCTCTGAGGAAGTGGTAAAGAAAACCTGCAGAAGCAGCTAGGGCTTTTTCTCTGGGGGTACTCACTGGTACTCAGTACTGGCACCTTTTTCCACACACCCCCAGCATCTAATTGGTCATATGGTGATGACCTAACTATGCCACTGGGGTGAAGAGTGCATCTTTTTCCCAGAAAAAAACTGGATACAGCTGTAATATAACAACCTACTTCTGGTTTTTAAGTACAATAGGTATTTTTAGAAATTCTGAGGCTTGGGGAACCCTGAAGATATGGCTGTAGGCTTCCCACATCCCCCAGAAAGCCAGCTATACCCTTGGTAAATACTCAAAAACCTTTTATTCCTGGTAGAGTTGCAATTCTGGCAATGTGTTGCTAGTGTCTCCATGTTTGCCTTTACAATCCTGCAGGCAAAAATGTTCCCTTACTACTGTGGTGTCCAAACTTTCAACTTCTGGGCTCTTGAATCTTTAACAATTAACCATTTCAGCAGGTGCAGCTTTTCATCTTACAGATCACAAGTTGCATCTGTAGAAATAACTCCCTCTTCACAACTGTTAAAGATCCAGGAGCCCTAAAGTTGAGTTTGGGTTCCCCTGCCTTACCCCAAGAGACTCTGGGGGCTGCCCTTTTCCTATAGGATATAAAGGTGGCCATTTCAGTGCTCTTGCACCTCACAATGATGCTGGGATGAGATTGTAGCTTTCAACAGGTAACACAGGAATTCCTGCCATCTTCAGCATTCTCTTGCTTCCTTCAAGCATGAGAGAGTCTTGATTGGGTAGGAGGAGGAATACCACCCACTCACTGGGGAGATAAATTGGGGGAAAGGCTTTCATTTTCACGGTTAAATAAGAGCCTCATGGAGATAGTTGTTAGTTTTGGAGTAAGAATGTTGTGTTGAAGATGGACGTAAACCATCTTCATATTGCATTTTGGTCCACATTTCTCTCTACACCTGTGACTTAACTGTAAGGAGAGAAGTTCCCGAGATCACCATGCATCACAGAATATGGAGTTGTTGTTGGAGAATATCAAACATTATTAAAAACCAGCAGCAGTTTTGAATGTATTGAAAGCAGCCATTTTCCATGGGTTAGTTTTATTTTCATTTGAATTTCCAAAATGCTGTGACAGTCCTCATTTGTGCTTCAACCAAGCATAACTAAGATGGGCTTAAAAGAGAGCAGGCAGTAAAGAGGGTATACCCTGAAATTCATCGCATAATGCCCAAAGATGAGATGTAGGCAGGGACGCTAAGGCAAGCAAAAATTCATACCCCCCTCTCCAGGAACTTTGCAATGAAATATTGGAAAACGTTTGCTGACTAGCAAACAGTATAATGCTACAATAGTCCTAAAACTCATAGCTGCTAACTTTGACTTTTGATACACAGTTCTTCATTAAGGTTGTACTATTAAGGGATTATGAGCACAATCATAATCATGTCTACTCAAAAGTAAGCCCCATTGTGTTCAATGGCTCTTACTCCCAGGAAACTGCCTTTAGAACTGCAGCCTATGTTCTCCACGTTGATCAAGTTTGGAATAAATTGTAAATGAATGAAATAGTGGGAATTTCTCTTCCTCATTTTGGAAAGGGTTCAAACCTCTCCCCAGCATAGTCCCAGTTTGGATCGAGGCTGCATGCAACTGTTATTTACATTTAAGAAAAACAAAAACAGGCAGCTTCCCAATACATTTAATTTGGCCTTGATTCTGTGATTAGGTGGGTGGTTGAGGATTTGTTTATGCCACAAATAAGTCCCCGTACTCCTCTGCCGACAGGATTTGAAGGAACAGCCAGTTTTTCCAAAAGGATAAGAGTCAGTTGCTCATTTACAATACAAATGTTGCAATGTTGCAATTTGCAAATGTTGGTTTGAGTTTTGAAGTGGTGTTAAGATAATGAGATAACTCAACAAGAGTTCGAGAAAAAATGAAACAGTGCTCTGAGCCAGTGCAAACCCTCTGGACTGGTCACGTGTGGCAAATGTGCCATAGGACATGATTAAACTGACTCAGGAGTTGGCTAGGCTGCATTGACCCAGAAGGGCCAGATCTGGACCTTGCACCAGCCCGATGGGATACGTTTGCTGGTGGTGGAGAGGATGGAAAAGGGTGGCAGTGGGGAAAAGGGTGAAAAGGGAGCATTTTGGAGCCAAGAGGGTGGAACAGGAGGCAGATCAGACCCAGGAGGGTGTGGAATTGGCTGGGGCTGCACAGGCCACATCCTAAATCCCCATCTTTGTCCTAAGCAGTTTTACTTGGGCTGCTCAGATTTGTAACAGCTAACAGGGCAGGATAGTGCTCAAAATGTGGTGAAAGGATACCCTTACCCTGACCTCCACCCTGCACCTAATCTGTGCTGGATACATTGTGGCCTGCCTTTTCCAGCACAGGATAGGATTTGGCTGTTACTGTAGTTTAAATGTAAAAGATGGGAGCAAGTACAGTGACATTTTGGATTGAGAGTAACTTAGAATGAGAGTGTTATTCATGATACGCTTCCATTCTTTGTGATTGATGGCAATGCTTTTAACCTTGTCAGTGGTCAGATGCTGGTTCTTTAGGTCTTGCTCAACCAGTTTGAGCCATGTCTTCTTCAGTGCTGCTGCTCGTTGAACTCTCCAGTGGACAGGTTGCTCTCACCAGAGGAGTTTATGTGGCAGCTGATTGGTATTCATTCTGCAGAAATAGCCAAACCAACTCAGTCTGTGTTTTTGGATTAGTTCATTGACAGAAGGTTATTGGTTGCACCTTTCCCGTATCTTCTCATTATTGTGGTGGTCACAAAGAGACACTCAATTTGTCTCAGGCATCACATTGGGAAGGCCTTAAGCTTGTTCATGTGTGTTTTGATAGAGTCCATGTTTCTAACTCATATAGAAAAATTGGTATGATTAGTGTTCAGAAAAGGCAAATTTTGGTGTTAATGGAGTTATTTGCCTTCTTTCAGTGACACCATTTGAGTGATGCGTGTGCTGCTGTTGCCTGACCAATCCTACTGTGCACTTTGGCAGTAGATGCCACTTTCTTCTCCTGCACCAGAGACCCAGATATTTGAATTCTTGCAGCTGCACAATTTGGACTCCATCTAGGTGAACAATGGCCTGTGATCAATCTGTGGTTATGACTTTGGTCTTGTCTTCATTGAATCTTATACTCTGTAGTGCAAGTGTAGTGTATTGATTCAATATACTCTGCAGTATTGCGGAGTGTGGGCGATGTGTAAGAGGATGTTGGTGGCCTCTGCATTGTTGTTGGTGAATATGACACTGTTGTCTGCAAACAGGTCAGTTAGGAAGTTGTTTATGTCATACTGTACCCCACATCTCACTCCTACCTAACTGTTAAAGGTCCAGGATCCCTGTGGTGGCCCAGTTTGCTCAATCCTGCTCTAAATCCTCAAGGTGAGCCCTATGGTGGAAGAAGAACCACAAATCTATGCAGACAAAACAGTGCCCCTGATTTTGGCAATAACTTGGTGTAAGTGTACTGTATAGTCTGTACGTAGCAGGTAGCTGTGTGTGTGCACATATGCAGGAAATAGATTTTGGACACTGAAGAGCAAGTGTTAGATAATGACTTGGTGGATTACTTAAAAATTATAAGTGGTTGTAAATAATGAATGGATATACTTCAGTTTAAAGCCAGTAGTGTACTCTGTAATTTAAAGCTTCAATCCGAAAGTGTTTATTAAAGTTCAGGAAGCCTCACTCATTCTCTTGCTCTAAAATAAAATGTAACTTATTAAAAATTAAGAGAATCTTTTAGGAGCCATTAGGGGCCCTACAGTAAATAAAATCCCTGTTGCCTAGAATCAGCCATTTGTTTTGGCACTACATTACTTTGGATGGTATGACAGTGTGTTCCAATCTGACGTGCAAATTAGGTATGGAAGCTTTTGCCTCTTGAGTAAGATTGCTCTGAGAGGATTCCTGCAACATCTTGTGATTAGAGGTATTGATGAATTTCCTAAGTAACTTATTATGAATATGAATTTATCCAGCCTGTAATGAGCAGTTGTATTGCAGATCGAGTGTTATTTCTCCCATAAATTCTTCTTCCATTCATGATAGCAAACATGCATTCAGATCAGCTTGCAGGATGACCAGCCTGCTTATGTGCAAAGTTCATTAATGTTAGACTTTCCACACAATCCTTTACTGTATATACTGTATATATTGGGAAAAAGGTATCTATATATAATTTTATTTATAAAAAAAGAAAACTAAATATAATAACTCTGACAGTGTAGCTTGAAGGAAGCTAAAAATTTTAATTTTGTTAATAATCTAAGTTTCCACCCTTACAAAAGCAATATTTCCAACACTCCCTCTTATGACTCATTAAATCAAATCAAAAACTCATTAAATCATTACTTTCTTGCAAAAAAAGAATGATTGGTTTCTTCACTGGTGAGAACCTGCTGGAGCCCACCACTGCTTATAGCACCATCCTATGCACGTCTACTCAGGCATAAGCCACTCTTATTTCAATAAGTCTTAGGGCACAATCCAGAGTTAGGGCAGTGAGTAGTGCCCAAGCTGGACTGCCCCAACTATTCTGAATCCAGAGCAGAAAGATATGCTGCATCCAGAGAGTCAGGAAGCCTGGGATGCCTTAATTCTCCAGAGCATGCTCAGTAGGCACCAAGTCAGTGGCACCTGGGGAGGGCTTGCTCCTGAGGAGACCCCCTCAGATCACATTGAACAAGGAACAGCTGTGGTGCCTGCCTTATAAGGAGTCCCTGATGAGATGCCAGTACTGTCTATAGTGAATACAAGGGGCTTCTTGGAGTGGCCTGCTGTATCCCCAGGTTAGAGGGCTGCCATAGTTGTGCCATATCCTGAAGTTGAAAGGCAGGGGTTGCAGATAGACTGGCCATGAACTCATATTTTTTGTCACCACTGCCATTCTTACTCTGCCTTATCATGGACCCCTATGGATCTACTCCTTACTATACCTGCTCCTGAGGTGATATAACTGAGGAGCTGGGAGAGGGCATTTCTGCTCTGGAAACAGCTCTGGATACAGAGTAACTGCTCTGCCCTCAGCAATGCTAAACATGTCCTTATGTTGCCTTAGGCTGCCCCAAGCTTTTTCCAGAATAACTAGGTTGGCCCATCTTGTAGTTGGGTCAGCCCAGTGATAGGTAGTGTATAGAATGGCACTTCTGGATTGTGCCCTTACTCCAAAGTAGGTTTGTATAGCCCTGTATAGCCCTGTTTGTATAGCAGGTTCCCAATCAGCCCTGTCAGCTACTGGTGCATCCAGTTGCACCACCGAGACTGGAAGTTTCCTCAATAAGGGGATTCTTTTTCTGGGAAAGCCCTAGGCCTGCAATGGGGCTTCTCCATCTGTGCTGGCTATTTTGCTGGTGCAGTGCTGAAAGCCATGTGTCAGGCTTTCCAGCATGACACAGAGGACTGGAGAATGCCCAGCCAAACAGTCTTTTGTTTGATGAGTTTTTCTTCTCTCCGTTTAGGCCAGTTTTATTGATTGCTTCTTGCAAATGTTTTATGTGGTTGCTGTCCCATAGCCAGGACTAAAAACTCCTAGAGTTTGATAGTTGTTGCAAGGAGGTGTGGTTGAATTTCCAGGCTGTTCTCAGTCATGGCTTGTGGTGGGAACCACAATTCCCTGTGGACAATATGAGAAGGCACACATGTGGAGTAGCACCATCAGCATACCCGTGCCAACTTTACAAACCAAGAAAACTCTCAGATGAACTTTACTGAGCATTGACAAATCTTGTAAATACTGAGCTGCGCAGATTTCTGGATTAGATTTAGGAGAATATCTATTCCTACTTTTGATGCTCTGAACGTTTCTGAGGTCACTTTTAGAGAGCTTACATCAAATGCTACTTGGCAGGAGAAAAGAAAAACTACATATGATGTTACTTTTGGTTCTATGGGGTAATGGTTAGTTACTTGAGGTTCCAATCCTAATCCCCACTTAGGCTGCCATAAATCCTGGCACATGTCCTGTGCTGGCCTAGGTGTTGAAAAAGTACTCTAAGGGGCAGAGGGGTTAGGCCAGTGCATAGACATGTGCCAGCCTTCCCACATCATCACACTAACAGGGAGATGGGTGAGTTATGGCCTAAATTAGTAAATAACCTAGGCTGGCACAACTTATCAGTCTTCCCCTTCCCATAGTGATGTAGGGAGACAAGCATATGTCTGTGCACTGGCTATACCCCCCCCCCCCCGAGTGGTGCACAAATGTCATTCAACACTTTTGTGAATTCCCCAGGTCACATAGAACTTATCTATGCCAGGGCCTATGCTGGCCTAACTGGAGATTAGGATTGCAGACTATCCCTACAATCCTGAGTAACTACGGGAGCACGTAAGAGACATTACGTGTACCCGTAGTTACTGCACCACCTAGTGAAAACCTATGGGAAATTCATATTGCAATCCAGAGCAAATTGTTCTTACACCAGAGCAAGGACTCCCCGTAGTTACTCTGGATTGCACCCTAAATTTCCTTTTGAGTTTTGTGTTTGTTTAGTTATTTATTGTATTCGTATCTCGCCTTGTGTAATATTAGTCACAGGTAACAACTGACAGACACTGTAAACGCACTGCTAAATCAACTTTTAAAGCCGAACAGAGAAGAAGCAGAATAACTGATGAGGCATTTTGGCCCACTGGCTTGAGCTATGATTAAAAATTGGATTTCTAATGTTCCCACATATATTGAATGTGCTCAAGATATTCTGTAGTTAGGTTTCACTTTTAAACTGATTATGTTGAATCTGTTATGGTATTATACCTACTAGTTTTACATATTGTGCTTATTAGAATGTCAAGTACAGTGGCGCCTCACGTAACAAATTTAATTTGTTCTGGAGGAATGTTCTTTACGTGAAACATTCTTTACGTGAAGCAGTTCTTCCCATAGGAAATAATGGAAACTCAGACGATTGGTTCCACAACCCCCAAAATATTCATCTAAAAATATTAACTGGATGTAAAAATGATGACAGAACATTGGGATTGAATTCAAAACATGCATTCAATGTACATGATCTTAATAAGTCTACTTAGGATGCAATCCAGAGCAATTACAGGGAGTCCTTGCTTCGGTGTAAGAACAATTTGCTCTGGATTGCAATATGAATTTCCCATAGGTTTTCACTAGGTGGTGCTGTAATTACAGGTACATGTAATGCCTCTTATGTGCTCCCATAGTTACTCTGGATTGTAGGGTTAGGCTGCAGTCCTAAAGACACTTTCCTGGGAGTAAGCCCCATTTAACACAATGGGGATTTCTTCTGGGTAGACATGGTTAGGAGGCTGCAATCCAAGACACCTTCAAAGTGTCTCCCCACTTTCTCCTCTCCATCCTGAGCCTCTCTCTCCCCTGCTCCCTTCTTACTAGCCCTGAGCTGCTTCTCTCTTCTCCACTGCTCTTCTCTCCCTCTGCCCAGCAGATGCCCGGCCACAGAGGAACAGCATGGAAGTGTTGCTTTCACTATGGGCAGGTGCGCTAGGCAGCCCTGACGCTTTTTAAACAGGCTGCCGGCCAGCGCGTCTGCCCCAACTGCCAACAAATGTGTTCTTTACGTGAAGCATGTTCTTTATGTGAAGCAGAATCCTAGAGAAATTTTTGTTTGTTACGTGAAACATACTTTACATGAGGCATTCTTTACGTGAGGCGCCACTGTACAGGCATCTCCTACTTTCTGACAGTTTTCTGAGGGTTCCGCTCTTTCAGCACCTTTCAATTAACACATGCTTCACTCTTTCAACGTCTCCCTGCTGGTCTAAAGGTTAAAATTGTCTTTCCTGATGTTGATTTGCATGTGACATGGTGATCAAACTGTTTTTGGCATTTCCTTATGACTTTCTTCAGTAAATAATCATTCAAATACATAAGATATTAATTGCCCACACATGCAACTTTCATTTTACTGTACTATATTAATTGCCAACACACGCAACTGTTCATTTTACTGTACTATATTATGTATTTTGGCTATGTGTTAATAAATATTTGTTATTGGGGCTTTAGCAAGTGATATTTATGTATTTTTAGTGACCATTTTGCATTTGCAGGCTGAAAAAGGCTGGATTCCAATGGTTTTCACTTTTGAACAGTGCTCTGAACCCAAACCCATCCAGTAAGTGGAGAATGCCTAGGAGTACAGGGCTGTCTGTCTGTCAAATTTGTGTTGTTTGTAAGATTTCCAGCAGTTGCTACAATCCCTGCCTCATTTCACTCATAAGCTCCTCTTTCTTCATGAAAATTAACAGAGCTCTGTTCTTTGGATTGATGTGCAAGAAGAAATGGAAGGGGATTGGAATAGGGAGATGGCAGATCCTGAGTTGATCAGGGCTCTAGCTGGAAGCTCTAATAATACATTATATCTGTACTGTGGTTACAGCTATGTCTGGGCATAAGGAACACTGACCTAGGATAAGAAATCTGTCTTGTTTGCTTTTAATAAAAATAGAGATTTTCATGCTGATACTAACAGTAGGATTCTGCTTTAGAATATATTTATTGCTCCATGATCTGATTCACCATATAGATTCCAAGACTGACTTGTTCGCTCTCTGTGTATGTTTTTTTGGTTGAATTTAGAAACTACAGCACAGCTGTCTGAACTCTCAAATCCTCTTCTAATATGCACTGAGTTCAGTGGTTTAAGATAGATATTCTGAGATGTTAAGGTTTTGATAGTTCTGTGGTATAGATCAGAAACGTATAGAGCTATATGCTTGCATGTGTGGCATTATTTGTAGAATGCTATTGATATGAACAGAACTTTATAGGGAAGTATCTCCAGCTGGCAAGTATGGGAAAAACCCGGCATGGCTTGTGCCAAGTCTAGTGTCAGTGTCACCCTTGCAACTCGACTCAGAATGCACTTTCTGAGATGCCCGTTCATGATGACTCTGTAAAAAATTGAGTCACCCCTCCCTTTAAAAACCAGCTGTAGAAAACCTGTGGTTGCTGCATGTGTGTGAGTTCATTTTAACAATCCCCTGCAGTTCTTCCCATATTCTAATTCTAGCCACCCAGAAAGGTGATCAGGCCAGCTAACAGGCTCAGACATGTGAGATGGACTACAAGAAAGCAGAGACAGAAGTGGCAAAATGGAGAAGGATCATGAGGAGCCAGTGTGAGACTTATGAGAACAAGCCCAATTTTTTGCAGCACTATTCAGATGTAGTCCCACTGCAGCTGGTTATTCATTAAAGTTCCTACTTCCCTGTAGAAAGCATGATCGCTATGAAGTTGAACTGCCTATTCTTTTCTTCTTCTACCTGGGTTTCTGCAGCCAATCCTAAGACCCATCCTTGGGCTCTTCCTCCTACCCTCCTTAGCCAAAGAAACAAATCAGACTGCCCATCCTTTATCTAGTGATCCATTCCATTAGAGATGGGCAAAAAAACCTAATCCTAACGTCCTCCATTCTTCTCCTGCAGAAGGAAATGTTAACATCTCCCTGCCTTGGGACTTGAACCTCCCTGCTGCCCACTGGTCTGAATGATGGCCCCATAAAGTTTTCTACCCCATGAAAAGAGAAAGCACGGACACTCAGATAAAGACAGACTGAAGTCTGCATGAATGGGAACAAGTGCCCATTCAGGGGCCCTTGACACAAGAGTTTTTTCAAAATCTTCTACAAATGTGATTCAGCAGTAGCCAAGTCAGTGAAAAATATGCATTTTTGTGATTCACAATCATGCACATTTTGTGATTCAAGTTCTCATCCTTATTTCTGGCCACTCACGCACGCACTCACTCACTGTGTACCCCATCTTTCTACCTAAAGAAGGACACTCAAGGTGGCTAATAGCAATTAAAAACTACAGAGAATAAGACAATTAAAACCAAGATAAGAACAACTAAAACCCTTCAATAAAATACCATTAAAAACTATATAAAAACAGTATAAACCTTTTCTAACAGCGAAAAAGTTAGAAAGCCACTGATACAATTTTATGGTGGCAAGTGCCTGATGAAGAGCTCTGAGTTTCACTCTGCACCAGTTTATCTGAATGGCAAGAGCAAAAGAATATTTATCTTGTCAAGTACCATGAATAAACCTGTTAAAGTAATATATCTCTGTGGAATAATAAAGCAGAATAGTATAGTAAATATATTAGTTCTGCTCCATTTTGTACTCTTGGTGCTTGCCTTCACAGACTACACTATTTTTCTTTCTATCAGAAATATTCAGTTCATTTAGTGCTGTTGGAATGTGCTATATTTGTCAAGAGGCATCATGCTATAGTGTGTGTTTGAATATCTGATTTTAAGCATTCAGTGGTTTACGTATTATGTTAAATGTATGGTTGTTTTAGTGATACTACTCTGTTTAATAAAAAAGCATAGTGGAATGTAGCATGGGGTGGCCCATGGAATTCCTTAATGGAATGTAGCATGGGGTGGCCACACTTAAGAAGGGTGGGAGTATAGCTTATGGGGTGGGTCAATGGTTGAGTAAATGTTAACCAAATCTAAATCCAAATGTCTTTGTGAAGGTTTTGAAAATTCTTGTTTTGATAGCCAAATAGGACGGTCTTAAGTGTTCATGCAAGTCTCACCCCAAATGTCCACAACCCTTTTGTTGATGGTTCAGTATTGCATTCATTTACAAAATGTTGTGTTAATTTGCTACTGAAAAGAATTTCTAATGGCTAACATTGCTGCCTCCCTTTGATTCCTAGTATTGTTGGAGATGAAGAAATCAATTATCCCATAGCAGTTCCAGCTCTTTTAAGACTTTAACTGTATCATCAGACAGCAAACAACACTACACTGTGACCTTTCAGTGGAAAATATGGCAAGCAATGTTACAACATCGACCTTGGGTCTTCAGCAGAACAAGATCCATAGGTTAAAGAGAAGATTTAGACCAGAAATATTTAAGAAGCTCTGACCAAGTAATAAGACAGCTTCTCCGACTGTTAGAGGAGATAGAATCATGGAGTTGGAAGAGACCTAATAGGTCATTTGTAATCCTAACCAATTTAGGCTGGTTTAACTCACTTGGCACAATTTCCTGTGGTGGTATGGGGTGGCCAGCATTATGCTGTGCGCCATTCCGGGGGCTGGGGGCAGAGTTTAGGCCAGTGCAGAGGTATGTGCTGGTCTCGTCATACTACCACAAGAAGTGAAGTGCCAGGTGAGTTATGCTGGCCTAAATTGGTTAGGATTGTACCTCTAGTCATCTAGCAGATGATTCATTTGCATGGTGGCTATTTACAAATGTAGCTCTACTCCCATGTTGTCAGTTCTTTAAGACCTATTAAGAAAGAACTGAGATGGTGGTTGCAACAAACAAAACAAAATTCAGGAATTGTTGATGCCTACTAAATTAATAGCATATCATATTTAAAATTTAGAACATTGAACAGCATATCAGTCTTGGAAACTGATGATATTCTGATGATATTCGGATGATAAACTGATGATATAAACTGATGATATTGGAAACTGATCTCAAAAGTGCTCAAATGGAGTAATGTATTAATAGTCTTGTGATAATTTCTTTGAAATTGATGCCACTGCATATTGGGTGGGTGGGTGGGGCACAATCTGCATACCCCCAGGCCTCCGTCAGTCTTGAAAGACTATGATATTGTGCTCGGCGCTGCATACACTGCATGCGAAGCACGAAAGCCTGGGTTGGATTGTTATGGAGGATAGGCTGTTACCCAAGCAGCAAACCCCCCCTCTTCACACCTCTGAATTAGTCCAATGGAAAGGCAGAGCCAACACGATTGGATCCAGCTGGAGTTGCAGAGCTGGGCTAAGGACAGGAGCTCACCCTGTCTTGTGGGGCTGACCCGGGTCTCAAACCCTGGCCTGCTGGTTAACAGGCACAGTGTCTTAGCCACTTGCGCCACCCACAACCCTACAGTCTGCATAAAGTAACAATTATTTCCTTACACAAAGTCTGAAGCATAGTTTGTATGGTTGGTGCAATCTGTATGTTCCTGTGCCACAGGATCAGAACTAATGAGTTAGGATTTGGTGGCTGCCACTACAACTGTCCCTGGACATGATCCACTCATCTTCCACACTTTGGCTCTAACTTTCAGAAGATATGAAGTATATCTTGCGAACAATGGTAACGCCATTATTGCTGGAATATCCCTGGCAAAGTACTGGGGTGGGACCCCTGTGGAGCTCCTGATGACATGTGGAGTGCCTGACCTGGCCAATCCCTGCTGTCACCATTGTGTGCATGCCAGAAGCCTTTCTATCCGTGGATTAGGTTGTAGTCAGTTCAGGAGTATTAAAGGCACTAGGTGAAATAGGATGATTGGTATTCAAATATCTTTTTATGGAAACTTATCATTGCAAAATATAGAATCTGCCATTGTTACACTTGCTGAGTGCAGCTGTTACTGAAGACAGTATCAAATCTTTGACTCTATTGTACTATATTGTACTATATTGACTATATTGACTATATTGTATAAGATCCATCACTTGAAGGACTTAAGCCAAAGATTTCCAAATGCAAACATGAAATGTTGGCTCCTAGAAAGGCTCCATTCTCACTGGATTGGGACTGTCTGTTTCTTGGAAACATTGATTAATGTAAGTGTAGGTCGATAGAGACATTTGCATTTAAACATTAATCAATTACATTTTATTACAAATTTAATACCATCATTGTGGGACAGAAAATGTTTTTGGTCTTTTGCACAAGGAAATAAATGAAAACTCATTTAATACTGAAATCATCAACTTATTGATGACAGTGTAACATTAAAGTAGTTTTCAACTTCTTGAGTGTGATTGTTTTAGAGCACAATCCTAACCATGTCTACTCAAAGTAAGCTCAATTGTGTTCAATGGGTCTTAGTCCCAGGAAAGTGTCTTTAAGATGCAGCCTTAGTGTTCCAGTTTTAATTGGTAATTGGATAGGAAGTAAAAGGGTTCTGTAGCTATAGGACAGGCAAACCAGATGAAGGTCCTGAAAATAAGATACTCTACCTTCAAAAAGTTGCATAGAACTGAAAATTTCACCATATATACATAGTTATTTATACCCTGCCTTTCTCTGTTTACACCGCATTCATCTTCTGTAGCTTTTGTCATCACATATTTTTCATTTTGTTCAAATTTTAAGACAGAGGAGCACTTTTCAGGGTCTCTACCTGGCAAATATATAGGAGTGCCATAATTCTGTTCCACAAAATTGGACAAGACCCTCTGTCCCATTTGCCAGTATGTGAGCACAATCCCCCCCAAATTGGGACTGTTTTTAGGACATATGCAACACTAATCATATATCAGGAAGGGAATGAGTGATATTGCTCCTGCTTTGCTTTTCAAATGGATTCAGTTCAATTCCTGGCATTTCCAGTTCAGACTGGGAAAGCTCTCTGTGTGTGACATGCGAACTGGATAGCAATGTTTATGAAGTGCCTGGAGATCTTTGGATATAAGAAAATATAATTTAGATGTACCAGTGCTAAAGAACCATTCTCTTTGAAAGCTGAATTGGAGGGTTTTAATGGAGATACGGAACTTTCAGACTGATCAATGACAGTGACAGCTAAAGTAAAAACTGATGAATCAAAGTGACATTACGGGGAACAGAACGCCAAAGAGGCATAGATTAGTCAGATCTGTAGGCTAAGAAAGATGGGCGTCTAGGAGAGGCAGATAAGAAAGCAGAACATAAATTCAAAGGCTCAGTAAGGGATTAGTAAACTGAAGTGATACTGGGGTACATGCAATAAGGTTTTTATTAGGCTTTCCATTGACACCAGGAATCATGGATGACTGAACTAAGCAGTGGGGGAAGCCCCTGGAGAGATTAAACACTTGTCCTTTTCTCTATCATATTTTTAAAGGCTTCCTTGGAAATCAAGTCTGAACTCTTAAATTAATGCTAGTATTATTGGTGGATCACCTGAACTACACCTGTGCCTTAATGCAGAGATGGGGGCTGCAGTGGCTCAGTGGTTACAACACTGGAGTTAGAATACTACTTGACCAGAATTCCGCTCAGCAGGCCAGCAGTTCAAGACCCGAGTACTGCCAGATGGGGTGAGCTCCCATCCTTCGCTCAGCTCCTGCCAACCTAGCAGTTCGAAAGCATGCCAGGGCAAATAGATAAATAGGTACCATCTCGGTGGGAATGTAACAGCGTTCCGTGTGCCTCGACGTATAGTCATGCCAGCCCCCTGACCACGGAAGTGTATTTGGACAATGCTGGCTCTAAAGGCTTGGAAACAGGGATGAGCGCCGCACCCTAGAGTTGGACATGACTGGCAGTTAACCTGTGGAGGACCTTTACCTTTTTTAAATGTAGAGATAAAGATGTTCTGTTTTCTGATGGTTTACAATTGGTTATGGCTTTTAACTCAAACCATAGGTGTATTTAAGGGCTGTGGGTGGCACAAGCAGTTAAGACGCTGTGCCTGTTAACCAGCAGGCCAGGGTTCGAGACCCAGGTCGGCCCCACAAGACAGGGTGAGCTCCTGTCCTTAGCCCAGCTCTGCAACGCAGCTGGATCCAGTCGTATTGGCTCTGCCTTTCCACTGGACTAATTCAGAGGCATGGAGAGGGGAGATCTGCTGCTTGGGTAACAGCCTATCCTCCATAACAGTCTAACCCAGGCTTTCGTGCTTCGCATGCAGCGTATGCAGCACCGAGCACAATACCATAGTCTTTCAAGACTGACGGAGGCCTCCTTTTAGGTGTATTTAGACATTTTGCCTTCTTTGATAATGAGATGGCTCTAATTTTTTTCACCTCTGGATGTGTTGTTTTACATTTATGGTTCAGAGGGAATAACCCTGTGCTGCAGTAGCATAGCTACAGGTGGGGGCAGCACAGTACATATTGCAGGTGCTGCAGTGCGCCATACAAGTGGCTCTTCCACTCACCATTGGAGTCATTCTGGGTAGCAAAGACAACATGTTTTACATTGCTGCTGCAGTTCAAAATGACTCCAGCAGCAAGTGGGATGTGTTGTTCACACAGAATGTTGTAGTGTCTGCAATATATACTATGCTGGCCCCTTCTGGCTCCACTGCTGCGGTGCTGCCATGGCAGTGCCTTATTGGCCCTCCTGTTTCTGCTCCTTTGCACAGACAACACAACTAGAATGATCCAGCCCAGTTCACACTCTACGTAATAGTTTTTGCAAAACTGGTACCTGCAGGTCCTACCATTATCAATATGAAGGAAAACAGTATGCCTGGTAACAAAGAAGAAATTTGCCATGTATGTCGCAATATGTTTGTGTTAGTCTTTAAAATGCCACAAAACTTTTTTAGGTTTTTAAAAAGAAGATATCCAACTTTTAAAATATGTATCTATATGATGAATATGAATTTAGACCAGTGGTGGCCAACAAGTGTCGACATGCCTGGTATGGCCTGGAAAGCAATTCTGTCTGGACATTGGTAGCAGAACATTAGTCAGAATTTTGCTGCAATTTTAATGATAAGGAAAAAAAAAGTTGTGATGTTGCAGAAATACACTGTAATATTTTTCTAGTGATACCTTTGGCATGTCAACTTCCTGTGCTTTGTTGTTATTAAGGCACTATTACTAGATGGGGTGACCACCTAAAAAAGCATTGGATTATGAGACAATATATGATCCCAGGCCCCTTGAGCATTGGCTGGAGTATATAAAAGCTGGCTAGACTGGCAATATAGTTAGATGTGTCCCATTTTGTGGTCTTGCATGTGTTCACCTTTAAAATTCCTGGAAACATCTCCAGCCACAGAGGAAAGGGTTTCACTCTGGATTTGTGTGGATTATTTTGGCTGAGGAGAAATTAAGACAACATAAGCTGCTGTTTTTTGATGACTATGGGGAAGATACTGCTGTTTCAGCAAGTTCTCTGGAGTGTTGTTGGCTTTTCCAGGGTTTCCTTGCCTGCCTGGTTCAGTATAGTTGCTGTATTGAGAAAACCTGACCCTATATCCTAGGAGTTCTTGGCTGGGGTGAGCATTGGGTTGATCACCAACTCAAGTCAATGTCTCTGTTGTTAAAATCATTGGCTTATATCCTAAAGTGAAATTAAGCCCCTTGCTCCGGAGCAGTTAAGATGACTTTCCATAGGATAACACTAGAGGATGACGTAACTGCGTGGACCCATAACTGCTATGGATTTTGCCCATCATCTCTGTTGTTGAGAGAGCTCAGTTTATGGGTATCTGTAATGAATAATATATGTAAAGAGCACCAAATGCTACAGTAATGAGCACACTGGAAATAGATCTGTGCAGATTATGCTTCAAGCCAAGCAAAATGTTGCAAAAATTATCTCAGTGAAATCCACATTCCTGTCAAGCTGTTTCATACTAAGTGTTGGTGACCCTTCCCGCAAGCATCACTTAAGCCTTTTCTAGAGTTTGAACTCGAATGATTTTGAGAAGTCTACTGAATTGCTTGAATTTCCCGTATTTGTAAGACCATATTTGTAATGCCCATGGATATCATTTTCAACTTTTATTGCTTACAAACAAAATTGTGGAAGAAGTAGTTTTGTTTCCAGGGGTTGGGGGGAGGCACAGTACTATGTCTAACAGGGTGCCTCAGCATGCCATGTAAGCCGCCTTCCCCCTTATTGTCAGTGTTTTTCTGGGCAGAAATCTAAACAGAGGAGCTGTCTCAATGTTGATTTCACTTCTCAGAATGACTCCGTTAATGAATGAGGGGCTGCTTACATGGTCCGTTGAGGCACTGAACTAAACACAGCACTACGCTGCCCCCAGCGCTGCCCTCCCCAGGAATGCAACTGGGAAGTTTTGCATGTGAACTCTATGTACATATGAACTAGAACCAATGGGTACTAACTGCAAGAAAGGAGATTCTGGCTGGATATCTGGAAAATATTCCTGACTGTGAGGGCGGTTCGGCAGTGGAACAGATTGCCTAGGGAGGTGGTGGACTCTCCCTAACTGGGGATCTTCAAGCAGAGGCTCAGCGAGCACCTGTTGGAGATGCTCTAGGAGGATTTCCTGCTGCAGACAGGAGGTTGGACTAGATGACCTACTAGGTCCTTTCCAACTCCATGATTCTGTGATCCTATATATACACAAAAGATGAATGCCTTTCTTTGGCATAAACATAGGCCCCAAAAAATACATAAACGAGGGCAATGTGGCACAATTGGTCTATGAACAGGGTTAAGATAGTCTTTAGGCTTGTTCAGATGATGATCAAATTATGATAGTCAGTCTTATACCCAACATGACAGTGAACACACCATTAGATCCACTTTTTTCTAACTGTTAGTAGTAGATGCTGGGTCTACCTGGATCTTTCACATCTAAATCCTTCCCCAACCACGTCACCATTGTGGCTCTCACTGAAATCTTATGATTTGATCCCACAGCTGGAGCAATATGTAATAGATGTGTATTGTTTATGGATTAAGCATGGCCTTTTCTTCTGCATTCAAATGATAGACCAGTAAGTTTAGGTGACAGTTACAAGTGGCAGTTACAAGTTTCCTTACAATATTATATTCATTTGGAATAGTGGTGCCAACTCTTTTTTAAATCTAGCCAAAGCTGAACGGGAAGCTGTGTAATGGTGTTGTAATGAGGTGCCAAAAGCTGATCTGTTCTAAGTTCAGCATGGGCTGTTCACAGCAAATGTATTATTGGCTCAGTAGATGGAAGAGCAAGTGAATGTCAACATAGCCTGCTGAGGAAGCATTGCTGTCATGGGCTCGAAGGATGGTGCGAATAGGGATACATTTTTATGCGCTAAATAGCCTTTGTGTATTGCTCACCACCTTTTGCCTGTCATGACTTTGATTGTTATACAAAAAAAAAATAATGTAGCATACATAATTATGGTTGTAAGCTCTGATGTGGAATGGTAATGCCAGGGGTAAGTAGGTTTGAATCACATCGAGAGAGAAAGAGGCAGATGACAGCCAATCTCACACATATGTATTTATCTCACACTAACCATTGTGCATATTTATATGGTGAGGAATGTATTTGCTATTGCTTGTGTCCAAAATAATCCCCTTTCAGAAAGAAATTGACTGGTGCAGTGTAGAAAATGCCCAATTGGCCAGGCATTGGATCATTTGGATGCTGATCAAGTCAGGTAAATGGTACAGTTCTTGCCATGGCTGGGAAAAAATGAGCTCATGGGAATCTGTTGCAAGGTCTGGCGTTTTGAGACTCCTCAGAGGTCAGAAAGACTTTCACTTTCCAGCAGTGGACTCCCCAGCACTCTGAAGCAAGTGCTGCTTATGCAGTAAGATCAGTGGTCTCCAAACCTAGACCAGGGGCCAGACACAGCCCTCAGCAAGCTTCTGTTATGTCTTCAGTCAGCCTCTGCACCCCTGCAAGCTTATGGGCTTGTTGATTGAACTCAACTAGAGCTGAGCTTTGGTTAGGTCTGGAGGGTGTTCTGAGGACCCAAAAAAAATCACTTTCTAGTTTTCCCCAAAACTAAAAGTAACTTACTGTGTCCTCTGAAGCCCTTAGAATAGTGATGGCGAATCTTTTTTGGCACCGAGTGCCAGCTGTTAGCACTGGTGCCTAGTGTGCTTGCCCAGAACTCTGTGCATGCACATTGGGTCAGGAGTGCCCTGAGCCCATTGTGCATGCACAGAATTGGACACCAGTGGACACCAGTGGCGGTCCGCTCGAAAGAGGAGCAGGCTGCTCCTGTTCAGAGCAGAACCAACTGAGCATGCTGGTGGCCAGCATGCATGCCCAAAGTTCTGGGTATGTGAGCTGGGCTTAGAGTACTGATTTGGAAGCACTATTGCTGCGTGCCAGCAGAGAGGGTTCTGAGTGCCCGCTTCGGCACATGTGCACTAGGTTCACCACCACTGCCTTAGAAGGTGCTTGGGAGGTTGGGAATGGAAGTCAATTTGAGTAAGTGCTTTATTCCTGCAGTGTGTGTTGGTACTTGGAGAAAACATGGAAATTTGATCCTATTCCTTATCCAATTGATTCATTCATCTACGTTTTAATTCTAATGTATTAAATGTTATATTTACATTTATTTTATGGCACTTGAGACTGCGTCAGGTATTTGATGTGGCACGTGGGTTGAAAGGTTTTGAGACTCCTGACTTAGGGTGTGATCCTAAGCATGTCTATTCACAAGTAAGTCCCATTCTGTTCTATGAGATTTACTCTCAGGAAAGTGTATTTAGGATTGCAGCCATGGATCATTTGCCTAACTACATCCATATTGCAGAATGTACTTTTTTTTACTAGAACCTGAAGGTCTAACAGCTGAAAGAATAAAATTATTCAGACAGGCTTATGATGGCTCTTCCTAGGTACTTATGGTTCACTGTACTGCCATCTGCCTGTATTTTATCTGTGGGGGTTTTTTTTTTTTTTTTGCTTTTATATACCATAGTTTTAATTATATTTTACTGTCTGGTTTTTACTGATTTTATCTACTTTTAAACTGTATTTTATTCTGCTTTAAATGCTGATAGCCACCTTGGGTATCCTTCCCTTAGGAAGAAAGGTGGGATATAAACTGAATAAATAAATAAATTTAGAATTAAAGAAGAGTGTGCCCTGGAATTCCTATCCAGATGCAGCTCATGATCCTTCACAAAAGAATGCATTCATACTTGGTTTTCCTTCAACCTCTCTTTATTTCAACAGCCTCATTTAAAGGTGAAAAATGTCTTTTGGGTATTGCAAAATTGGGAGTCATAAACTCTTGCTGATGTACTGCAAAATACATAGACCTTTACCATTAAGTCCGAATTTACTTTATGTCACTCCTGGTGTTCTCTGTAGAGAAGTGGCTCACTAGGTTTTGAGATGGTCTGAAATACTTCAATTGTATGAAGCTTGTGCTGTGGCCACTCCCTTTAGCCCCTTTCCCGAACATCATCTGCAGTGAAATGTGCCCTTTTACACCTTCAGTTGTATTCTTAAACCACAAGTGTCAAACTCAAAGCCCACAGGCTGAATCCAAATCCAGTCCACCTCATCTTTTATGGTGCCCGCAAGAGCTTCAGATGCACATGATTGTCTTGAATATGTTCTATTCTAAGTTAAACTTATCCTACAATCCAGAGTAACTACGGGAACACGTAAGAGACATTACGTGTACCCGTAGTTACTGTACCACCTAGTGAAAACCTATGGGAAATTCATATTGCAATCCAGAGCAAATAGTTCTTACACCGGAGCAAGGACTCCCCGTAGTTACTCTGGATTGTGCCCATAGGCTACAACCCAGAGTAACTACGGGACCTTTTACATCGATGTAGTTACTGTGCCGCCTATGGGAAACCTATGGGAAAAGCATAGAGCAATCCAGATTAAATGCCTCCTATGTCTTCCCGTAGTTACTCTGGATTGTAGGGTAAGCTACCACCTGCGATGTAAGGCACAATCCTAACCAATTTAGGCTGGCAGAATTCACCTGGCCTGTCTTCCCTTGGTGGTGTGGGGAGGTTGACATATGCCTGCGCACTGACCTAATGCTTCCAGGAGTGGGGCAGAAGTGCAATTGTGACAGTTTGTGACATCCCCATGTGTACATGAGATTTATGCAGGGGCTTATGCCAGTCTAACTGTAGGTTAGGACTGCAAGGTTAGAATTTTTAGATTTTGTACCCTTATGCTGATTGAATTTGACACCCCTGCAAAACTGCAGCAAACTGTTTCTAAACAAAGAACCACATGTCCAAAACTGAGATGGATTGTCTTGTGACAACTATGTGACGGGAAGAGACTGAAATAGATACTCTTTCTAATTCATAGTCTAGCATACAGCTGAGCATGGGATAGATATTTCTTTAAATTATTACACATGATAAACTGCTTTCCATTAAAAGGCAATGAAAGAAAATGGTGCCTAACCCTGGGACATAGGGATGATATCAGAGATAGCATTGCACGACATTCCAATCTGCCACTGTATCAGCAAGTGGCAGTAATAATAAATGGGCTCTGGGGATGGGAGTCCAAACACATTTTATTTAGACTTGCTGTATTGGGAATTAAGCCCCCAAGTCAATGTGAACCCCTCTTCTGGACAGATGCATGATGTATTGCCTGCATTTCTGAAAATGCCCAAAGGATTTCTGTCATATCTTGCCAGCACTATTGCAGCTTGTAACATCTTTAACAACAATCCAATAATTTTGACTTCATGGTATTTTCATTAATTTTTCTATTTTTTTCAAACATGCAATAAATTAGAAGGTAGAGAAAAAGAAATATGATCATATTACAAAGGTATATAAAAGCAGAGACAAACATCAACATTTTATCTCGTACTGTATTCCAAAGGATCACAAAAAGGAAGTACTTTTATTATAACCAACTTGAATGACACAGCACGATCCTTACAAGCACTGGAGCAGGCAGACTGACTTCGGCTCAGTGGGACTTACTCCTGAGCAGAAATATCCAGGATTGCATTGCAAGTTGTGTAGCTGATTTCAATGGGACTTAAAGTATGTGTCTTCTTTTTCTAGGACATGTCCTCTTATTTAGTCTTGTGTCCTGGAAAGAAATCTTCATTGTCTTCCTTTTCCTTGTGAGCAGACAATATGTAGCTTTCTTGCAATAATGAATAAATCATATGAAATAAATTAGATGTAATAGTTTTAAATTTAATAGTAAGTGTTTAAAATAAACCACATGAAAGCATAAGTGTTTTTAGCTTTTATTTTGTCATCTTCTACATTTTGGTGTCTTGTCCTGTTTTGCAGTTATGACATCTGGTCACCCTCTTTGTGAACAGATAGGAATCCTTTAGTTTAACACAAGTTGCTGGTCTCAGGTAGGACTTTAGTTAGGATAGAGACTTTTACTTTGCAGCATCCACATACTTTGACTCCTGTTAAATGTCCCATGAGCTGCTCTTCCCCTCCTGTATTCTGCAGTACATACATATTTCTAATCACTATGGGCGCAATCCAGAGTAATTGTGTGGAGTCCTTGCTCCGGTTTAAGAACAATTTGCTGTGGATTGCAATATGAATTTCCCATAGGTTTTCACTAGGTAGTGCAGTAACTAAGGGTAATGTCTCTTACGTGCTCCCGTAGTTACTCTGGATTGTAGGGTAAGTCATGTATGTATGTATGCTTTTTGGAAAGACCGGTGTGAGTTTTGGATCTGCTTCCAACTGTCCCCCTCCCTGGTGTTTCTGGCCATTCAAGCCAAAGTTGAGCACCTTGGTGTGTTAGGCCAGCCCTTTGGTGGCCTTGAATCTTCCTCTCTCTCAGGTCTGCATCTCTGCATAATGAGCCAACAGCACAATAATTTCACACCTGAAATAACTTTCACAACTGAAAGTTGACTTTCATCTCAGTCTTTCCCACAGCAGAAAGCTTCCTTCCAGTGAATTCCTCCACAGGGATTTAGATCCTCAGCATGTCATCCATGGATGACATTGTTGGCATATTACTGGGAAAGGCTATGCCAGTTTGGCATTGTCTGGATGGGCTCTGGATTTGCATTTGTTCACGGTTGGTGTGGCATCTAAACAGAATTGGGTTGTAAGTTTCATTCTTCAAAAGTGTCTAATTTATGTTTTCTTTAGCTTATACCACCTTCAGTGCAACTTTGACTCTATAGGGGTCCCTTGTTATCCACTAGTGTCCCGATCTGGAACTTCCCATGGATAATAAAATCAGTGTAAAAGGAAAACAATCAAAAATAGGTTTAAAGACTCACTCCCAGGTTATTGCTCCTCTGTTGTGCTTAATTTAATAAGGCATTAAATTATCTACAGGAATTTGATTCTGGGACTGAAAAATAGAATGATTGCTTGCATCTATCTACCTATCTACATAAGTAGAAAAGCAGTTTTTAAACTGTGATTTGCAGTGGCCATTCATGTTGAGTCAAATCCATGTATAAAAAAATCCATGTATAGGTTGGACCTATATTTTTCCATTGGTTTTATATGGAGGATAATGGTATTCTGTCGATTTGTTACTGTTTTAATAATCAGACATTGTAATTGTATTTTTTTTCTTCAGGCTTCTAGCATTAGAATGCTATAAGTACATCTGGATTTTATCCCTGTTACATCTCTCTCTCTTTCTGTGGTGTGCCTGCATTTCCTCTCACTCCTTTTTGTGCACTCATTATCATTCTGAACCCAACACTGAAGGCATAGAATATTCAGAACATCCTCTCTAAGGGATGAGTCCTGGAAGAGATGATCCTCAGCAGTTGTGGCTTTCTGCCAGATGTCAATAGCTGCTCTATGATCTTTTTGTTGGAAGGGAGTAGATTTCTTACTCCTAGTAGTATTGAAACAGGAGCGTTTGATATGATGATTGTTTAGACGCAGCCCAGCACAGTTGCAATATTGGATAGAGAGTGAAAGGTCTAAAAGAAAGGGGCATACCTGCACTCTGAAAAGATACAGAAATATATGGCAGGTCACCCAGGGACAGTGTGTAGTAAGAAAATAGCAGGAGGACAGGATATTAAAGGCTTGCAGTTCATAGGGAGACAAAAGCAGGGAAAGGAGTTCTCTGGTATGGTAACAGAACAAAGCTTTCTGTAGGAAGACAATTGTGGATTGAGTTGAAGAAGCAGAGAGCCAACAACAAATCCATAACTGTGGCTTTGGAAAATCAGGCAGTCATGATAATAGAAATGGATTCCAGCTTCCTCGATATACATTCACAATAAATTTCTTTCACGTGGCCATGTGCTCATCCACAGGATGGTATGTTAAAATTTGATAGTGTGAAAATTCCTGAGAATAAGAGCAGTTCAGAAGTGGAACAGATTACTGAAGAAGGTGATGGACCCTCTCTCACTGGAGATTTTCAGAGATTTGACAAATTCCTGTTGGAAATGGAAAATCTATGAAGATTTCCTGTTACAGGCAGGGAATTGGATTAGGTGACCTATTAGGTCCCTTTCAGCTCTATGATTCTATGATACCTGGCACCAGAATAAACTGAGCTGGTACTGGAACAAAGCCCTGGGCAACTCTGAAATTATGGGTGCTATAAGATTTGTTAAAAAAATCTTATCTTGCACTTGTAGTGATAGTAATACATAGCCATCCTAAAACTTCAAATAATATTAAACCAGAAGTGTATACAGTGGAGGTCCAGGGGATCACAAGTTCCCAGGTGTAAGGTGAGTAGGGGTAGGGGTGGCATTTACTTCTGTGGCCACTGCCTCCCCGTGAGGCATTCTGTGGGCCAGGAAGGTCGCATACAGCATCTCCAATCTTCAGATGGCCACTCTGGATTTTAAAATACTTCAATGGTGGAAGGAATAGGAAATAGCACTAGAACCTGCATGGAGAGGGAGGGAACCCCAGAGATGTGTCCCGGGAGACACAATGGTGAGGAATACAACTGTATTAAACCAATTAACAGTACATTTAAAATACAGCATAAAACATCAGCAATAAAACCAAATGCTGAATAAGATATATTTACTTTTCATGTGGTTGCATTTCTCAAAATTTTTGGAAGAACTCCTGTCAAACTGAACAATTACGTTGTGATGCTTTGGGAAACCCCTTTTTTTGGTAACACTTGTGTTGGAAAGGACAGAGTATGCATCGATAAAGGGTGGGAGCCAGTTTTAAAGCATAAGTGGCTATATAACCCAGTTATGGGTCCATGGATTCAAGAGAGTGTTTTTCCTCTGGCTGTCTGGCTGTCATATAGTTCCCCTGACAGACAGGGTTTATTAGCTTTTCCAGCCCACTCTCTCAGCATCTTTCATTTTCCCCTGTTCACATCTCTCAGATGCCTGTCTCAACTCTTCCGGTATCTCTAAGTTCCCCAGGGCCTTTCATTTAGCCGCAACAGCTGCCTACACTAGCTTTCCCCAGCAGTTCCCAACTCAACATCCCCAGCATTTGCTACATCTGCAGTCACAGTTTTGCCACATTTCCTCTATGGTTGTAGCTCATCTTCTGTAGAGGCTTGTAGACACAACTACTTTTGGCCACAGAAAAACACTTGACATTTGGAAAATTATCTCAGTTACCTGTCTCTAGTTGATCTGAATAGCTTAGGCATTCTGAAATCTCCTTGAACATCAAGTATGTGGAGTTCACAGCTGCCAAACATTAGCAAATGCATTTAAAGTTAATAGAAAATGCACATGCCCCTGATTTCTGAACTAGTAGCCATAACTATGTTGGATGCAGAAAATTGGGCTGATGTCCATTTTTTTTCCTTGAGGAAATGTGTTATGTATGCAGATGTGGTGATCACACTACTATTATTATCAGTGGTGTCACAGCACACCAGATGTACAGCCTATAGCCTACCAGACTGGGATTTTTGGGTGCTCACAAGTTCAGATTCTAGATTAAACAGATTCATCAGTTTAATACTGGGTGGAGATACTGATAGAGATAGATACTGTCATATAAATGACAGTTGATGTTCCCAGTGGTATAGCTAATAATCATGTAGCCTGGTGCAAAGCTCAAAATGTTGCCCCGGAAGTGATGTCATAACCAGACATTATGTCATTCCCAGGTATTTTTAAAAATAAAATTGGGGGAAATTGTCCTTGCCATTTCACTACTCATTTGCTCTGGTGGTGCAAGTAGTTAAGACACTGTGCCTGTTTACCAGCAGGCCAGGGTTCGAGACCTGGGTTCCCACAAGACAAGGATTTCCTGCTACAGGCAGGGGGTTGGACTAGATGATCCACCCAGACCCTTCAAACCCTATGATTCTATGAAATAGCTAAAGCACCTATTTGCTGTCTGGAGTTGAAGATGATTTTGTGTGTTCCCCCATCACCAGGCAACAACAAAATCAAATTTAATTAAGTGAAAAAAAATTAAAATTGTGTGTCTTAATGGTTAGGGAAACTGGGGCAAAGAGAAATGGTTGTTCTTTCCATGTTAAATAGAAGAGGAGCACCACTTAAAAGTGCCTGTATGCCCAGCTAGCATGTGGTAACTGTTTTATGATATATGAACTGTATATGATATATATACTTACAGCTCCCCTAAAGTTTGTAGCTCAGTGCAACTGCATTCCCTGCACCTCTTCTAGCTATGCCACTGGATGTTCCTTATTATTTCTTATGCCACAGCTTCTGGTTCTTTAGCTGAACTTGGCATTGATTACTAGTCAGCCCCCATCCAGGGACCAAGGACATCATATCTGCCCAGGGATTGAGGACTGGATCTGGTATAACTGCCTGATCAAGCTCTCCCTCCTGCTCCCCATGTACCTACCCACAGAAACAACCCGTTTCACCTCCCACCACCTTTCCCAAGTCTATGTGCTGGCCAGGAATGGTCAGTGCAATTTACCCCTCACCTATTTCCCATGGTGGTTATAGGGAGCCTGGCGCACGTCTATGTACCTGACTCAACCTCCCAGGAATGGAACAGTATTCATCACATTGGTAAGGTGGGAATGTGAGCACATGTCTGTGCACTGGTCTAACCCTTCCCAAGTTGTGGTTCAGAAGTGCCTTACAGCACTTTTGTGACACCCTAAGGCAAACACAACTTGGGCTGGGGTATAGGCTGGCCTAACTTGGGATTAGGATTGCTACTTTAGTAATTTTCTTTAGATTCCCTGTGAATTTGTGACCTAATATCAAAGGTGATGATTATAAATCCTTGTTTTTTTAATTTACAAATGTTGTTTGTGTCTAATTGAAAGCACATTGTCTTCCTTGCTATGGTCATTCTGAAAAGCATTATAGAATAATCATTCTATGGCTGCAATCCTAATCTCCAATTAGTGTGGCCTAAGCCCTGACATAAGTCATGTGCTGACCTGCGGATGTCACAAAAGTGATGTCACTCCTAGGGGAAGGTTACTCCTGCGTCACTCCTGGGGGATGGTTAGGCCAGTTCACAGACATGTGCTTGTTTCCCTACATCACCATGTTAATGGAAGACCAATGAGTTGTGCTAGCCTAGATTAGGATTGCACCCTATATATCTCTTCAAATACTTGCAGTTTTCCCCTTTAACTAGACATGATTGTTTTATCCTTATGTTCAAAAGTATCCTTGTGATTGTCTAACAGTATGTAAGAAGTTTAGAAAACCCTCAGTCAACTCGAGTTATCAGAAAGAGGATCCTTATTCAACACGTGTCGGGCAAACTCCTTGGACTCATGTCCCAAAGTGAGGAGCCGGCCAAGATGGCTGCCGGCCTTACTCTTTTATAGTGGCAAAGCAGGTTACAGAAGCAAGAAAGCATTATTTTATTCTATAGGCTACATTATACAACATGATTATAACAAACAAGTCTAATTGGTTTATAGGCAACTATGCTTGGTTTACTGACGAGCATGCTCGGTAATGTTTGAGCATTTCTTTGGAGTGATTTCACCTTTTCTGATCACACTGCACCAGGCTGGGTTGTATCTTATATTTAGTAACTATGAGCTAGGCCTGGGAGCAAAGCTCTTTGTAGTTAACTTATAGAACGGCTATGGTTCACTTATCAAGTTTGGCACCAGATCACGGCCATGAAGAAGGTCCAACTGTTTTTGCTTAGCTGACAGACTATAGAAACATTTATGCTGACAGGGAGAATTATGCTGCGTTGTGCTCTTAGCTAGAGGTTTAAGGCCTAAGATACATTGATCAACTTTGTGATGTTCAAAGGGGTGCTGCAATCAGCCTGGTCAGATTCTGGGGGGGCTTTCAGCGCCCTACATGTATTACTAATAATATTACTAATAATACTAACCCCCAAATCCAGAGTAACTATGGAGACTTTATGTGCACCCGTAGTTACTGCACCACCTAGTGAAAACCTATTCATATTGGAATCCAGAGTAAGTTGTTCTGCCGAAGCAAGAACTCCCCGTAGTTACTCTGGATTTTGACCTAAATGAAATACATTTTCAAATATATCACAAAACTTAAAAAAACCTGATTTTTTTCTGTTTGAACAATGTCTCTTTAGATCTTGTTAAATCATCAAAAAAATCTGTTTTAAGTTAATTAGAGCTCTTTTAGAGTAATTCCCAAATTTGGGTTAATAGAAATATAATCCATAAATACTAAAATTTCCTTATTTTATTAAAATACTAAAATACCACTTATTTCCTGATTTTTTTTGTAATAAAAAGCCTACCATTTACTCCTGTATTAGTGTTGCTGAATACGGGCAATGGAGGAAAGCTTTGTCAGAGACACAAATAACTTATAATCCACTTATTGACAGCAGCTAAATCTTTTAACACAAAAATGGAAAGATAAGAGAGTGCCAAGTATTCATCCATGGATATTAAGAACTTCAGGTATAGCATTTATGGAAAAAAAACTTTTACTTTGACTTTCTATGGAAATGGCTTAGGCTCCAGACTATCTGACAATTTTGGGGCCTTTTATCTGCTCCCCCAAAGGAAAAAGCAGTATATCAGGAAACCAATACTTCAGCAGGGTGACCAGATGCCAAACCCAAAATTCCTGAACCCTAAGGCCAAAATTCCTAATCCCAGGCCAAAATTCCTACCTGCTGAAAAAATTGCCAAGAAATGTATTTTTTTGTTGTTTTTTTTTGCTTTTTTGACCATAACTTTTGATATGAAGGAGATATCTCAAAACTGATTTTTGCATTGGATTCTGCTCTTCAATACAAATCCAACAACATATGGCATGATGGGGTACTGTGCACTATCACGAAGTTTCAAAATGAAGCCAAAATGTAGGACAATGATGCCAAAATGTAGGACACCCAGACAGGAGGCTAAAAATCCGGACAAATCCGGGTTTTTCCGGTCATCTGGTCACCCTGAAATTTTGGCCATATGCACAGATTCATGATAATATAGTTTTACCACCACTCTGAGGGTGCAGTCCTAACCAATTTAGCCTAGCACAGTTCAATCATCTCCCTGTTCCCACAGTGGCATGGGCAAGGCCAATCATAACCTAGGCCACCACAACTCATCAGTTTTCCCATTTCTGTGGTGATGTAGAGAGGTCTGTGCACAGGTCTAATCCTCCACCAGGAATGGCACAGAAGTCCTCTTGGCACAGAAGACATCTCCAGGTGTCTCAGACTTCTCAGACTTATGCCTGAGCTTAGGCCAGCCTAACTGCAGGTTAGGTTTGCAGCTTTAATTGTAAAGGGTGCTTCAATGTGGCCGGTGAGCTGAGCTATTCAGGGCAGCAAGATGTAGAGAAGATTCCACTGCATTGCTTTTACTGCCTGAAATGGCTATTGCAGTAAAGGGGATGTGCTGATTACATGGCACGTTGAGGGACCCTGCAGAGTTAAGCACTGTGCCCTCCGGGAATGCAACTGGTGATGCTATCACTCTAGAGAAGTGGTCTCTGAACCCGGCCCTGGGGCCAGATGTGGCCCTTGGCAAGCCTCAAGTTCCTTCTAACTGGCCCTCAGCAAGCTCTGTAATCCACTCCAATACATTCTTATATGTAAATTTATTCAAATTTGAAATGTAAATTAGTCTTTTGAAATGTAAATTGTCAGAGAGATGATTTGGCCCTCCTGCCAAAAAGTCTGGAGATGCTTGCTCTAGAGTAACTCAAACCCATTACTAGCGTGATATGTCTGATGCAGTGTATTTAGCTGAGAGTCTGAGGCTGCAATCCCAATCTCCAGTCAGGCTGGAATAAGCCCTGGCATAAGTCATAGTTATATGACTTGTACATATTTTTCAGCAATAGAAAATTTAAAAAGCATAATATCCATTGAACTGGATCCCCCAAACAGACTAAGGTTGTTATTTGCAGAATGAAAATATCCTTACAAATGCTGTTTCATTAAAAAAAGCAGGCCTCTGTCAGTCTTGAAAGACTTTGGTATCGTGCTCGGCGCTGCATGTGAAGCACGAAAGCCTGGGTTGGATTGTTATGGAGGATAGGCTGTTACCCAAGAAGCAAATCCCCCCTCTCCACGCCACTGAATTAGTCCAATGGAAAGGCAGAGCCAATACTATTAGATCCAGCTGGCGTCACAGAGCTGGGCTAAGGATAGGAGTTTACCCTGTCTTGTGGGGCCAACCCGGGAATCAAACTCTGGCCTGCTGGTTAACATAGAATCATAGAGTTGGAAGGGACCTAGTTGGTCATCTAGTCCAACCCCCTGCCTGCAGCAGGAAATCCCCCTAGAACATCCCCGACAGGTGCTCATCGAGCCTCTGCTTGAAGATCCCCAGTGAGGGAGAGTCCACCACCTCCCTTGGCAATCTGTTCCACTGCTGAACCGCCCTCACCGTCAGGAATTTTTTCCGGATATCCAACCGGAATCTCCTCTCTTGCAGTTTGTACCCATTGGTTCTAGTTAACAGGCACAGCACAGGCTGATCCTTACAATATTTACTGAAGGTTGTACTCAACATTATGCCCTCAGAGTGCTCAAGTCAATATCTACTATATCATCCCTGCAGTAAGGACCAAATGGGCCATCTCTTCAGTATTTGACCAGAATCTGCACCATCAATTCATCTGTTAGGCATATTACTGTACTTTGAAATGTTTCAGTATAAAGAAATTCTGAACTCCTCTTATGAAAGTTTCCTTCTGTTCTGGTGAAACAAGGGTGAACCTTAATGACAATGCAAACAAAGGATTATCATCATGGCCTTAAAACATGTAGTTTTGGAACATTTTGAATACCAAGTTCTGCACATCAGTGTCAGATCAATCTGCTTAAGTTTATTTTCTTCAAATATTTGCCTCTTCTCCCCATATAAAAGGCCTCTGGATGCTGTCAAGGTCATTGAGAGAACTTAGTAGCATCTTAAAAAGGTAAAGGTGTCCTCCGCAAGTTGTACTGCGAGTTGTGACCAATGGTAGGGTGCAGTGCTCATCCTCTTCCCAAAGCCTTTAGAGCCAGCGGTCTCTGAGGATGCTACTCATGGGTCATGGGTCATGCTTCTGTGGTCATGACTGACACAGAACACTGTTTTGCTTTCCACCAAAGTGGCACCTATTTCTCTGCTTGCATTCACATACTTTCAGACTGCTAGGTTGGCAGGGGCTTGGCTAAGGATGGGATCTCACCCTGTCTTATAGGACATGGGTCTCAAACCCCAGCCTGCCAGTTAACAGGCACAGTGTCTTAAGTGCTTGTGCCACTACAGCCCTAGTAGTAGCATCTTAGTATTAGTAGCATTATTTCATTCTGGTTTCAGCTGCTATCGCTGCCAGAAGGTTATAGCAAGACATTAAAGAAATCCACATGGCTCATGAGAAGAATAACATTTGTTGCCACTGTTACTACAAAATAAGGATAAGGACAGAGCTTGGTAGAGCTGAATCCAGAAGGCCACTGTTTCTCTCACATAGAATCTTAGGGCGCAATCCAGAGTAACTATGGGGAGTCCTTGCTCCGGTGTAAGAACAATTTGCTCTGGATTGCAATATGAATTTCCCATAGGTTTTCACTAGGAGGTGCAGTAACTACAGGTGCACGTAATGTCTCTTACGTGCTCCCGTAGTTACTCTGGATTGTAGGGCTTGTGTTGGAAGGGACTCACAAGGACATCTAGTCCAACAACAGGAAATCCTCCTAGAAGCATCTCTAGCAGGTGCCTGTCAAGCCTAAAGATTGTTCAGTGAGGAAGAATCTACCACCTCCTTTGACAATCAGTTCCCCACCTGAACAGCCCTTACTGTCAACAATTTCTTCTCCATACATCATCTCTAGGTAGGGTTGGAAAACACCCCTGTCTAAATCCTAGGAGAGTTGCTTCCACATAGAGCAGTAAATTCTGAGTAAATAGTCTATTATACATATTAAATCACTTTGGATATAAACATGCCACTCCTGGGCATATTACTGGATGGGCTTGATTGATTACTGGACCCATAGAACAGCAGGTGACTCTGACCACCATAGAATATTTAAATTGCTCTCATTAGGTGGGTGGTTTTCAATTTTTTTTTATGCATTAACGAATTAGAGATTTCTGCTTTTCAGCTAAGGCCCACTTGTATTTTCAAGGTAATCTGTAACTACCCACTTGATAGTATCTTTGTGTCATTCTCAGTCTGTTTCATAGTGTTACTGGGTGTGCTCTAAGACAGTGGCATAGCTAGAGGGGGTGCAAAATACTGTTCATTCTGCCTTCTTTAGAGCCATTCCAGCCTGCTAGAGCAAAGCGTGATTGCCACAGTGAGAGGCTGTACAAAACTTAGTGCTTTGCCACTGCTTTATGTCACTATAGCTAGGCCACTGCTTTAGCACATATGTAACATGCCCATGGGGAAATTTACTACATCTGCTACATGTTGGTATTCTTCTATACCAAGGGAACTGGCTCATGATACAATTGAGGGCCCAATTCTATCCAAATTTATAGAGCCAATGCAGCTGCAATACATCTCAAGGTAAGGGAATACACATTCCCTTCCTTTGAGTATGCCTCTGTGCCTGCCACCCCACCTCAGGATGCACTGTATGACCTGATGGCACAGCTGCATTAGAGTTGGAACGTTGATAGGATTGGGCCTTAAGTACTGGTATGACGTGTGGGTGAAACAATATATAGCTTTTGTTGTGAGGATAATAGTACAATACTTGGAGCTGCAATATAAAAGAACACAATGCAAATACTGAATTCTCATACCGAGGGTTTCTAGGTAGGAGAAAAAGGAAACTGGAAAAATTTTACTCTCTTGGGATAGGGTTGCCATAATTCTCTTCCACAAAACTGGGACAGGACCCTCTGTCCCATTTGCCAGTATGTGACCACAATCCCCCCAAATCGGGACTGTCCCTGTTTTTTAGGACATATGGCAACCCTATCTTGGGGGGCAGCTTGTTCTGTTCCTCTTAACCGCTCCAGTGCTTGCAGGAAGCCCCTCATACTGCTGGATGATCCACTTGTTTTTGCGTTTACTGTGAGTCCCCTATGCTTAAGATGAAGCTCTGGCTCACTAATCTCGGCATAACAGGTGTTTTCTTATTTTGTTATCTCTACAACTCCATTCTCGGGGAGGTTTCACAAAGCCTAAATACCTTTCCTGCAACAAGCCATTTTGTGCCCAGCTCTGAATCTTTTGCATTTTAAAATGGTTGCTGCTAATTTCAGTGGAAGGGTTCAAATAATTATATTAGTGCTAAATATGTTTTCTTGTCAAAGCTGTTGCAGAGATCTGCAGGTGGTAACTGGTGAGACATTTAGATGCCTTGCATTGTAATTATAATTTAGTTATTAAACACTTTCCTGAAGCATAGTACTCAAAGCATTGTACAACAATCAAAAAAACAAACATCATCATGAAACATTTATAAAATCAGAGCACTGCTCAATACAGTATGAAAAAGTGCAGTGCAAATTATCTCATTATCTAATCTAGGTTTTCTGTTTTGAAAGACAGCATTGTTTTAACTAGCAGAAAGGCCTTTGCTACAGCACTGGGAAGGATGCTGTATGAAATTCCTGATTTATTTTTACAAAGGAAGTGTTGGGAATAAGAATTTGGTTGGTTTTCTCTGTGCAAGCATCATCCATGAAAATGTCTCGTGACAGGGCACTGTGTACCCCAAAGTGGCTTCCCAAGTGCTCCTTCTACAAATGCATGTGTGTTCATATGCACATCTTCCCTAGAGGTGGGTAGATGAATAGATATTCCTCCTTCCCTCTTCTCTTTACTCATTGAACATGTGGCATGAAACCTCCTTGCTTCACACTGCTGCTACATACAAAAAAGCATATAGTACATTGCTGTTGGGGTGCAATGTATGCTTTTTTGCAATGTGTGCAATGCATTGGGTGCATGCATTACTCCCATTCATTTCAAACAGAAGCTATGTGGAGCAGGAAGGCTTCATATCTCACCAACAAATTTCCACATGGTATAATGAGAAGCAATTCGGATCTTTTCTTCTTTGTCCAGTTCTTCCTCCAGTAGCCCTGAAGGGGGTTGCTGTTGCTATGCCCTTCTCCGGATTTATCCCAGGCAAGTCAAAAGAGGATTGGAATGTCCAGTGGAATATCAGAGGCCAGTGGGCAGGTGGACTTGGGACAACAGGTGGAATTAGTCTGCATGTTTTTATTCAATTTAATTGTATTTTAATTATATTTTAATGGTGTTTTAATCTTTATTTATGGTCAATTTTAATGATGTTTTATTCTCTGATGTCAGCCGCCTTGGGCTCCCCCTTGCAGGGGAGGAAAGGCGGGATATAAATTGATTAAATAAATAAATTAAATAAACTCCATTTACAAGGGTGACAAGCTGGGAACACTTCATAATTGCAAGACGGTCCCTGTCCCCTGCAGTCCCTGAAGCAGTCTTTTTCCTTTCTGGGTAGAGAAGTCCATGTGTGAAGAGACAGACATCCCCTTCCCCAGGTTTGGATCAGCCTGCATTGTGATTATTTGCTGTCATCTTGAAAGGACAGTAAGGTGGAACTGTGGAAAGAAAAACAGATGGGTTGAATAAGAGTTGCCATAATTCTCTTCCACAAAATCAGGACAGGACCCTCTGTCTCATTTGTCATTAGGTTAACACAATCTCCAAAATCAGGATTGTCCCTATTTTTCAGGACATATGGCAACTCTAGGTTGAAACAGTAGTAGAGAGCATTTCCCTTTATTGACTTCTTGAAAAGATGGATTGCTTTCCCTATTTCTTGTACACTCTGACCGTTCTTGTGGATAACTCACTGCTCATTCTCAACAACATAGACCTGCAACAGGATTTCTTTAAGGCAAAGGTTAGCATGTAGGGGAGTCTGAGATATAATCAAGGAGTTAAATCCCTGTGCCTGAATTCAATACAGTTTCATGTGATAAAACGATGAAATCCTGTTCATATTTGTTCAAGCAGTTCCCTAGTCAATGAGAGCAAAGCACCACCCATCAGACAACCCCCATCATCAGTTATCTTGTATATTTCCTAAAATGTATATTCTGCTAAGGAGGAGTATTAACAAGAAAAATGGTTTGGTTCTTGTGGATTTCCCCGCCACCTATCTGCATATATAAAAAAGTGTCACAGGTGATAACTTGCATGCTGGTGCCACATTTGTTTCTAGCTTCCCTGCAGGAATTCTGCAGAGTGCAAATGGTCTTTCCTGAATGTACAGCTCATAAAGGTTACAACAGTGTCTTTGTGGTGTCAGGGAGCATGTCTGTGTGCACGCATTGCTGCTCTCTCTTCCTCATCTTTTCACCTTGCTTTGCTGTCTTGTCCTCCTGAGGGATTTAATATTGAAGAGGCTGGATGGAAGCAGAACTGTAGCAGAAGTTGGAGCTAAGCTTGCTTGCCTTGAGGCTGTGTAGTAGATTACATACCATGTGACTGACTGATTCTGGTGAATTTATGATAGGATAGATGTCTGGAGAGATTACAACAACACTGTTATATCTTGCTAGCTGCTTATCACTGCCCTGAGTCACTCTAATGGTAAAACATGTAGACAAGTTGAAGGGGCCTGATTGCCAGAATTGCTGAACTCCCAGGACTCTTTCGGTTTCAGCAAGTTAGTGGGCCAGCTTGGCACCTGGAAATCTGGACTGACTGTCTTAACTTTCTTCAATAAATGCAGTGTTCTGGGTGCTCCATGTGATAAGAAGCCAAAGGCAAACAGGAAAGTGTCGTTCAGGACAAACTGTAGGAGCCTCTCTTTACTTGCAGACAGTGCCTTGCAGAATTTCAAATTATTGCAGATGAGTGGCTTCTCAAACACATCAATTATTTGCTGTGGATAGTCTGGCTAAGCCACGGATCAAACTGATTTCATACAGAAGGCTGAGGTTAGCATTTATGGTGCCTGCTGAGGACTGGAAGCAGGAAGTGGTATCCCTAAGCCAAACAAACACTTTTGTTTTCACGTAGAAACTCATTTAAACAGGCCAGATAAATTTCTTGGTAGGTCCACTGACCTTATGTTTGACCCTGCGCTAGCCTAACAGCATGGCAGAAATGTCTTCCTATCTTGAGGAGGCTCTATGACTGTTTCCCACTACAAGTGCAGCACATACCCCATTGGCACATCTGCATCAGGGCTGAACAATTGGATAAGATTGGGTTAAATAGAGATACATGTGTTCAAATCCTACTGTGAAACTGGGGCAATATCTTCAGCCTGACAATCCCATTACTCTTCCTTTCTAGTTTACAGTACATTTTTGAACACATATGCAACTGTACCTGTTGACCTTGCCACAACCACCAGGCATTTAGTGGAAGGACTGGAGTGCATAGATTTGTACAATTCTCTATGCTCTCTATGCACAAAGGGGTTCTGGGATCACATCAGTTCCCCAATCATGCAGAAGTCTACATATGTAAGTTGTGTACATGTACACATTTGTAAGTTCATTTGTACTTAAATGTACACAAGATAGTGCACAGTATCTGCAGAGGTTTGAGTCTGGTACTGAAAAATGGAATGATTGCTTGCATGACTGCCTCGGTACAACAGAAAAAAAGCAGTTTTTTAAACTGTGATTTGCTGTGGCCATTCATGCTGAGTCAAATCAGTGTATAAAAATCTGTGTATAACAAGGTTGGACCTTTACAAATATTTTTAATATAATTTTTCTAACAATTTAGTTTATATTAATTAATCCTGTTCTGAATGTGTGTCTATATCAGGAAGAAACTTAGATAAAGTGAAAAAAGATTGTTTGCAGTATCATTATTTCTGCTTAGAAATAGAATTGCTTCACAACTCCTAAGGGAACCAATCAGGCAATCCTCTCTGACATTCATTTGGGCAAAAGGCACGTTCTCTCTCTCTCTCTCTCTCTTTGACTTTGAAAATTAAAAGTAGAGAAGGGAAATTTCTTTGTACATGTTATTATTGCCTATGACAAGCATTTTTATATGATCTCTCCAAGTGCACACAAATCCTTGCAGACAAGCATTTGGGAAAATGAATACTCATTTATGATTACAGGAAGAGAGCCCTAACTGCGTACTGTTATATGCATATAGGATTCATTCTAAACTTCAAATGAATTCTGTCCTATGTCAAGGGTAGGTTGCACTCCCATGACATTTCTCCACCCCACATGCATTTATGCATCCCCAAATGATTGTCTGAAAAGAGCTACTGTAGGCTTTTCAATTTGTGTCCTGTTCTTAATAAAGATTTCTTTGTTGTCTTGGATGATGTGGGAAGAAGGAAAATATAAAATTTGAACTATCTTTACTGTTATAATGTCACCTACTAGTAAGATTGGCCTTTTAAACTTAGGGAAACACTCCAGTGTCAAGCATCGGAGAATTGCTGCCATCAGTGTGGAGCTAACCAATAATATGATCAGTATAATGCAGTTTCATGTGCATGATGGCCCTTCATCAATGAAGTGCATATTTTAAACTATGTGTATTCCATACAAAGGAGCCCTGATAGTTCAGCTTCAGCCACTTCTCTTATGATTTTAACTGATAGTTCAGCTTCAGCCACTTCTCTTATGATTTTAACTAAGCTAGTTCCCCTTTCATATCAAGACATCTAACTATGGTTCATGATTGGCATTGCTTGAGCTGCATTTGGTTTTTCAGAAAGAAAAACCAAATCTAGTATCCACAAATATGCCACAAATCCACAGCATAGATTTTGGTTCTGGCTTGTGTGCTCCTTGCATTCCAGGATGAGGTGGCTTTTGCTTCATCATGTGGTGCTACTTCAGTAGTGTGCCCTTGATGTTAAAATAGCATAAATGGCTGCTAGTTACTCAGTCTGAAATGATGGGCGAAGTTATCACTCTGGTTTTTATTAGTGACTTCCCTGTGAGTTGTAGCCATCCCCTGAAACTTACGTGAAGTTAAGAAGCTGTCTAACCTTGATTCAAATTGTTTGGTCCATCTAGCTCAGCACAAAGCTATTCATTGATAGTGGCTCTTCAAGATTTCTGAAAAAGTTCCTTCCTAATCAAATATCACTCCAAACACCGGAGTGTATTTGTTTCTTTTTTTGTTTATCTGCTTATTACAGAAGACAAGGAAAAACCATTATGGATGCAATCTTCACTCTCAGTTACAACATCCCAAGCCCTGGCACAAGTCCTATGCTGGCCTGGGAATATCACCAAAGGTTAGGTCAATGCACAAACATGCATTTGCCTCCCTACTTCACCATAGGAATGGGAACTGGTGCCGGCCTAGGTTGAGATGTCACCCTTATATGCTACTTATACGGCCTTATATGATGCTACTTATACGGCCCCTGCCGGTTGCCATGCTAGTTTGACGCTTAGGGCAGTGCTCATCCCCATTCAAAGACTGAAGAGCCAGCGCTGTCTAAAGACCTCTCTGTGGTCATATAGTCAGCATGAAGTGATGTCATGGCAGGAAGTGTCATTAAAGGTGCCCAGTGCCATGTTACAAGATGGCTGTATCCAGCTTTTCGCAACCCCCCTGAAATGAAGTTGTAACGGCCAAGGGGGTCCTGATTCCCACTTTGAAGACCACTGCTTTAGTGCTTAAGTGGGAGAAAATCTATAAAGCTGACGATGATCTCACTTTCTTTTGCCCAGATTTGGAGTTTAATGAATGTACATCAGTAATCATCTCATCATAGCCCTGAATCCCAACTCCTACTAATTCACAATCTAAGAGTTAGAAAAGATGAAGAGTAATTCTAGATATTCAAGAAATACTGGTCACTACATTTTCAAAACATGATTGATTTATCCAGAATAATTGCAGCTTTGGCCCATTTATCATGATACCAACTCATGATTAGATCCATGCTGTGGTTCCTAGTGAAGCCTAAGCCCAGGGTGACCAGATACCAGGTCACCAGGCGTGACCAGTTCCTGGCTGAGTGTGCCTCTGGGAGAGTGAAAGTGGAGGCGTGCGCATCCCGATCCCAGAGGTGGATGTTCTGCCCATGCCTGGATCGCGCCCACGGGGGGCCTGGCCCAACCTAACAACCGGTTCGCCGGAAGTAGGCGGGCCAGGCGGGGTCATGGGCTGGGGCTGAGGTCAGGGGGTGGGGTCGGGGCGAGGGGCGACCGATTAACAACCGATTCTATAGAACCGGTGCGAGCCGGCCTGGGCCTACCATTGATCGCGCCTTAAGGAAGTGCTGCTTCCTGATTAGAGCTGTGCAGGCCTGCGCAGCCACACTGTTGAAGGAAGCAGCTGCCTGGACAGCCATTACTGAGCTTTGCCAACCTTGGGCAGCCCCTGCGCCCACCCGAGTGCCCTCCCACCCCTCCATTTTCCAGAGGAGCAGGGCCCCTTCCCTGACCCGTGGTCCAGAGGCCCAATTTCGTGGGGCCTCCAGAAAAAACGGTTGGTGTGGGAACCCTGCCCAAACCCTTTGATGATTCCAGCCCAAACACTGTCAGTTTTCTGGAAATGGTAGCGAGACACTTGTTGCCATGGTGATAGTTAATGGTTCTGACTCAGATGTGGAGTTGTCATGGAAACTGCATCCCTTGCTCCAGGGAAGTGGCGCATCTTCCTTTTCCACGGCAGGAAAAGCTCTCCAGCCCCGTCCCTCTCGCCACTCGCTGCACTGCAGAGACTGAGCTCTCAGGGCTCTTCCATTATTCAGAGGGAGGGAGAGTCCTTCTGATCCTGCACTGAAGAAACGGGAGTGTTACCTGGTGGCATAAATGCTTTATCCCGCACATCAAACTCACCAGAGGTGCGCCATCTGCAAGCGAAGGCGTCTGCTGTCCCTGGGCTTATTTTTTCCTCTAGTAAAAGGCATGTATTTTTTTTAAGGAGAGAGTAACATACCCCATAGCAGAAAACAAACCATGTTTTCTCTTTCCTCTGATAATCGTGGTCATGTAAACAGATCTATATACGACTCCGAAAAAGCCTAAGGCTTACCTGGAAGTCAGTTAAATTGTTTTTAAGGACTGCAGCTTCCTGTCTTATTGATTGATTGATTGATTGAATGATTGATTGATTGATTTTATTTAGCGTACGGGAAATACATAGACTTATGGTAAATCAGATGTTAATCCACCAAGCCATTCAAGGACAGAGTGGTATATATTGGGGGGAAAAATCAGACACTGAGCTGGTATAAGATGTCAGCCACCTTGAGCTCCCCCCTGCAGGGGAGGAAAGGCAGGATATAAATTAATTAAATAATAATAAATAAATAATAATAATTGCACACCTGGATACAATGTGATAAATATTTTGTCAAGGAGCACCACAGACCCCACTTAAAAAGTGAGTCTTGGCAGACATTATGTTGGGCACAGATGCTGTTCAGAGTTGACCAATGCTGGCAAAGTAGGTCAAAACCTGGCATCTTTCCTGTCTCGTAGTATAGCATTTCACTAATTATTAATTTCATATATATATATATATATATATATATATATATATATATATATATATATATATATATATATATATATATATAAAATTTCATTAATTATATAGCATAATTTCACATTAAAATGACATGCTGCATCTGAATAAATTGCCTAATTTCTCTATGTGACACATTTGACTTGGAATCCACGAGTTCATAACACAGAGTTATATGAGTGTAGGAATGTAGCCCAGCAATGTTTATCAATGTTTGTCCCTTCCCCGCCATACCACTTTGCTTGGTCCACCTGTTGGATATCATCAGTGATTCATCACCAGTTATTTTCAGTGTGGCTCAAGGTGGAGGGGGTGCCAGGCAGTGAGGGTCTTAAGAGTCCCAGACATATACTGGGAGTATAAACATATACCAGTGTTCAGTACATGTTTGAGAGCATTTGCCTCTTTCTGTGTAAAACAAGAGGCAAAACTATGGGAAGTGTAGTGTATGAATAGAAAGCATGTGAGAAAGAGACTTTAGAGGCTTGTGTGAATGTTGACCACTCATCACTCCCTAGTGTTGTAATAGTGTCTAACGACAGTGAAAGTGAAAGTGGTTGTAACTGATTCTCTTTACCTTGAGAGACAATGTGAAAGCACAGTGGAGAAAAAGGAATATGTGGGCAATGCAGACTTCAGTCCATTCGCTCTTCACTTCTTTCACTTCTGCTTCCTGCTTATTTCAGAAAAAGGAAATTTCTGAATGACAGAGGAGCACCCTGAAATAGCGTAGAAATTTGAGGGAGCATCACAGTAAAGTGAAACAAGTAATACTCGTTCCTTAAATCTATATATATAAAAGAGAAAAGTCACTGACTGACTCACTCACTGACTCATCAACGCCCTGCCAAAACCACCAGCCCTAGAAGCGTGAAATTTGGGGAGGGTATTCCTTCCGTGAGGGAGGGGTGCACTAAGAACTGGTTTT
Source organism: Cryptoblepharus egeriae (assembly GCA_030015325.1). Lineage (NCBI taxonomy): Eukaryota > Metazoa > Chordata > Lepidosauria > Squamata > Scincidae > Cryptoblepharus > Cryptoblepharus egeriae. The sequence continues at coordinate 73,970,869 of JAREYC010000005.1, forward strand.
TGGAAATTCCAATGGGAAGGGGGTGAAAACGGGCACAATGTGTTTTCCTCCCTATACTTTGCATTGAGAATTGCTGACTCAGCAGCATTCTGCCCCAACTGCTGGGCCTGAAGCATGGAATTCTGGGAGTTCCTTCTGTCACCTGAACACCCACCAAGAACCATCTGGAGAAATTAACCCTTCAGGGGCTGAAAAGGGGGCAACGTGTTTCTGTCCTATACTTAACATGGGAGACTGACCAACATCCAGCCAATTTGGTTCTCGGACCCTGGGGCACTGGGCAGATATTGTTCAGAGGAAGAGGTTGCACTGGCGAGGATGCTGCACATGGGGGGAAGTTGCGCATGGGGGAAGTTGCACATGGAGGAAAGTTGCGCATGGGGGAAGTTGCGCATGGGGGAAGTTGTGCACATGCACATGGGATCTGATGTGCATGGTGGGATTAGATGCACCAGGGGGATGATGTGCCTGGGGGATGATGCGCATGGGGACATGTTGCGGATGGGGGAAGTTGCGCATGGGGTTGACGCACATGGGGGACTGATCCAGATGGGTGATGTTGCATATGGGGACTTTAGGCACATGGGGGATGATGCACATAGGGAGAAGTGGCACATGGGGGGAAGTGGCTCATGGGGGGAATGTTGCGCATGGGGTGTTTATGTTCTGTGGAGGAATGGCATATGGGGAAATGTTACTCCCGCAACACAGGTATGCTTTTCGCTAGTCTTCAGTGTATTTGAATTAAGAACTGGAATACTGCATCTGAAAAATTTTGGATTTCTGTATTTTTTAAATGCCAGAGCAGCCTTACTCCTATGGTATGAAGCAATGAGAAGAAGGAAGGGTTGAAGAGATTTTGGCTGGGCTATAGCATGATAGGAAAGGGTTAAGTCAAGTTTAATCTGTGTGCAGCTGTGATGCAATGACATTCAAAGTATTTCACAAGAACTAAAGGCAAGGAAAATACATAAATCATTTTAAAGTGTCAATGACCAGAAAATTCAAGAGCCAAAATTTGTAGTCCGCTTTTCAGCTGTGTCTTTAGTGCTTTACAACACATAAAATATTTATAACAAAGGAAAAGCCCTGGCATAAGTCCTGTGCTGACCTGGGGATGTCACAAAGGTGCTGTAAGACATTTCTTTGCCACTCGTGGGAGAGAGTTAGGCCAGTGTACGGACATGCACTTGCCTCTCTACATCACCACAAGAATGGGAAGACTGACAAGTTGTGCTGGCATGGTTAGGATTACAGTGGCGCCTCATGTAAAGTATGTTTCACATAACAAACAAAAATTTATCTAGGATTCTGCTTCACGTAAAGAAAATGCTTCACGTAAAGAAAACATTCTTTGGCAGTTGGGGCAGATGCGCTGGCCGGCAGCCTGTTTAAAAAGCCTCAGGGCTGCCTAGCACACCTGCCCATAGTGAAAGCAACACCTCCATGCTGTTCCTCCTGTGGCTGGGTGTCCACTGGGCAGAGGGAGAGAAGAGCAGTGGAGAAGAGGGAAGCAGCTCAGGGCTAGTCAGAAGGGAGCAGGGGAGTGAGAGGATCAGGATGGAGAGAAGTAGAAAGTGGGAAGACACTTTGAAGGTGTCTTGGATTGCAGCCTCCTAACCACGTCTACCCAGAAGTAAGCCCCATTGTGTTAAATGGGGCTTACTCCCATGACAGTGTCTTTAGGACTGCAGCCTAAGTAGACTTCATAAGATCTTGCACATTGAATGCATGTTTTGAATTCAATCCCAGTGTTTTGTCATCATTTTTACATCCAGTTAATATTTTTATATGAATATTTTGGAGGGTTGTGGAACCAATCGTCTGAGTTTCCATTATTTCCTATGGAAAAATCCGCTTCACGTAAAAAATTTTCACGTAAAGAACATGCCTCCAGAACAAATTAAATTTATTACGTGAGGCACCACTGTACACCCTTTGTTGCTTTGCCACTCATGGCCTACAGTCCAGCCCTTGTGCAGTCTCAAAAGGTAATTTTACTGTATTGAAGAGCCCAGCCACTGCCACAAGTGGTGAGAGCTACCACTGCTATGCATTGTGTCCTCTGTTGTTGGTAAGTCAGCATTGGGTGGGTAGGATGGAGGCAGAAAGGGAAAGGGAGGGGAAGTAACATTGGTGATGGAGTTGGACAGAGCTGGAAGGGGGTAGTATTTGCAGCTGTCATTCCATTGATATCATTTCCTCCTTCCATGCCTCAGTCCATCTTTTTGGGTCAACTTGAACTTGCACCAGCTAAATTTTCCCTTATGTGGAGGAGACTTCTGGAACTGCTCCCTTTTAGGATGCAGTGCATGCTTTGGTGGCACAACAACAGCCAGCAAGAGAAAGAATAGGATTTGGCTGTAAATTTCCTTTCAGATGCTGTACTTGCTCACATCTTAATTCTGGTAAATGTGTGACTTTATCATGCATGCTGCACTGTGAGTCATACCATGGTCAGCAGGGACCAAAGTGGAGATTGCAATATATTATGGGAAGGAGTGAGATCACATTGGCAGAGATTGCTAGAGACAGGAGTGCCACAGAGTCTTGGGATATTAAAAAAACATAAAGAGCTGCCTCAGGCTCTTAATCCCTCTAGCTCATGGCTATCCAAACCCTGGCACAGGGGCCAGAGATAGCACATGGCAAATCTCTAACCAACTCACTGGTCTCCTAAGTGCCTTTGATCCAGCTGACCAAATAAGAATGGAGCTATGATAGTCGGGTGGGGGAATGAAGATCCATTTAAGTGTGTGCTTTATTTCTGTATTGGTACTTTCTGAAACCTGGAAATCTCAGCCTATGTATTCACTAATCCAAGTTCCATCTCAAATGTATTTATTTCAGTTATATATTTCAGTTTTTTATGGCCCTCGACACTGTGTCAGATATTAGAATCAGCCCTTTGGCCAAAAAGTTTGGGGAACCCTGTTCTAGGTCAACAGCAGCATCTATGTTAACTGGCAGGAGATTTCCAGGGGTCCATACAAAGTCTTTTGGTGCCCTAGCTGGAGAAGGAGATAATATATAGCAGTACTGACATACACAGTTGTTTACAAGGATGAGATTGGCTGGTTCCTGCCCTGAGGAATTTTCACGGGGCTGGTCCATCCATGATGCCAGCTGGACAGGGGATAGGTTGGTGAGGAGATACATCTCTGTCTGCCTTCACTGCTCCTCCTCTTTTTTCCATTCCCTGAACTGAAAAGGGAAATAGAAAAAGAGGTGGAGGAGCAGAGGATAGCACATCATCAGGAAAGAGGGGAAGCATTTGGCATACTGCCTCGGTTATTAGGAAGTCTTGAACAGGCCCTGAGTTTTTAGGTGCTAGAGAGCAACAAAAGTGAGGAAACAGAGATAAATGAACATAGTCCTAACCATGTCTACTCAAAACTAAGCCCCATTGTGTTCAATTCGTCTTACTTCCAGGAAAGTGTCTTTAGGATGGAAGCCAAAAGGAAGGGAAATAAAGGCAGAGCTAAGCAGAGGAAGAATACAATGGTAACTGCTATGCTCCTACTATGCACGGTACTATGTACCGTGGGCTTAGATTCAGTGGCCAATGGGAATGACAGAATTGGGCCAACACCATTGAAGAATCAAAGCTTGGACTTTCCGTGTGGAAGGTGTGAGCTCAGTCGCTGAGTTCCGTGTGAACCTCAGGAATGCTCTTCAGTTCTCCAAAGGAATGACCCAGGATGATTCACTATGCTTTCCTGAATGTTTGGAATTGACAAGAATTGATCGACAAGGGCAAGACAAGGAGAGGGAGCTGGTCTATCATGGTCATGGATTGAATGATGCTAGTCTCCAAGTGGCAGAATTCAGTGTCCCAACCTATGTTCCAAGCTTGCCACATTCCTGGTCTACAAAAATGTAGCACCACGTTTAGCACCACAGTGTTTAGTACCATGATGGCTCCTTTTGGCAAACAGCTGACCTGTTTTGAGACTTTGTGCTGCAATAATAGTTGCACTCAGTGAAATGAAAGGGAGCATGAAAAGGAGCATACAGACTCTCGGCAGCATGTACCTGCACGTGTGCCTCTTGCTTTTAGCAGAATAGTATTCTGGCAAAATGAATAAATATAAAAAGAGGAAAGAATTTCCCTCAGGAAGATCTCAATATTTGAAACCACTTTTTAAGGTTTGCATTTAATAAGCTTGTGTATACACTTGCCTTTTCCCCACACAAGTAGAACATGCCAGCATTTCTTCTGCTTAAAACTTTGCACATTGGAGACTTTCATGCTGCTGTTAGGAAAAAATGCTTCATTATCTCTGTTCAAAGAGGTTGACTAAATCATTAGGCCAGCTCTGTTAGACAGGAGTTTACGTCACAGGTAAATCAGATTTCCCCTAAATTGTGTCTTTAGGGAATCTGGAAGCAAGCTCTTCTAGGCTTTAGGCGATTATTTACATTTATAGCCTTCTCTTATGCATCTTTACTCAGAAGTAAGTCCCACTAAATTCAGTGGGACTTAGGGTCGAATCCTTCTCAACCTTTCAGCATTGATGGAAGGGGCATGTTTTGCATTCTGCTGTGGATGCAAAGTAAAGGAATTTTTGTTTTTCAAAGTAAAGGAATTTTTGTTTTTCAAAGTAAAGGAATTTTTGTTTCCTTACTGCATTGTCATACAATCATACAGAGTAGGAAAGATTGTTATTCCACTCACCCTTGTCAGATGGCTCCAATGGTGGGGAGGAAGTTTGCACCTTGAACAGCAACAGACAATTGAGATGGGTTGCTCAGGTCTACCCCTTAGAAATGCATCACCTACGAAGCAAAGCCACATTCAAAAGCATTTCTATTGAGTAAAAAATGGAGAACAAAAGAGAAGTTTGAAAGTCCATACCTTGGTTTTTTCCTTTTCCTACAGTCCTCCCTTGTGTGGCATGTTTTAGAGGTCCTAAGATAGGGACTCACTCAGAATGAGTGTTTACCTTGATTTAACGTCTCATCAGAAATACGACATCTCTAGCAGTCATCTCCTAGTGCTATTAAATGAGGCATGCCTTGTTTCTTCACCTGTGATTTAAACCTTTGCCCTCAGAGGCTGAAAAGAAGGGATGAGAATGATAGATATTGACCCATGTCACATGTACAGTAAATTAAATAATAGGATTTATTTTTAGCCCATTTGAAACAATGAGAGGGCTCTGCAAAATTGATCCATGTGCTTGTGAAGGTGACTGAGGTGCCTCCATCTGCAGATTTGCACTTTTTCAGGGGCAGGAAAGAACAACTATTTGGAGGCAGAGATCTTCAGGGACAGTTGCAGGCATAACACCACAACATGATCTTGTTCCTCTCCCCAATATGAAGTGCAGGTGAACCAGACAGGTAAGGATGGCTGCCACTGACTTAACTCAGAAGATAAATTCTCTTCTAATTGCTTCCTGGCAATTTTCTTCCTAAAAAGTGGAAGACAAAATGGTTTTTGAAAAAGCTGGAAAATACCAAATTCTTGGGGACCTGAGGCTCCATGGTAGTTCATTGGCAGGATATTTTGCATGCAGATAGAGCCAACCAAGGACCACAGGATGAAATCATGGAGAGCAACCGTCTATTATCATTGACAGTATGTAGCTAGATGGTTGGATTTCATTTAAGGCCAAGGATGAGGCCCATCAAACTTAGAGCACAATCCTAACCCTGTCTACTCAAAAGTAAGCCTCATTGTGTTCAATGAGTCTTACTCCCAGGAAAGTGTCTTTAGAATTGCAGCCTTAGTTTGGATTAAGGCAGTGGAAATTAAGAAATACATATAAGTAGTGGTTCCCAAGCAGCATGGATCCACATGCACATCAGGATCCACGTTTAAAAAGTTTCACTTAAACAGCAGCTCAAGTCTCTCTGGCTGTAATGGTGGTTGGGCAACAGTGCACCTCCCTATCAGTAACAGGCTTTTAACCTTTGATGCACATAGCTTAATCGCCCCTATCAGTTTCATAAACCACCAAAAATTGGTCATGACATACTGGTGGGCACAGACTGCTGGCCTATAGCTGTTATATGTCCCATCCATTTGAAGTCTAGAGGGATAGGGCAGCTTGAACATTTTGATCACAGGAATTTTTGAGCCTGGGTGTTGCCAAAGGAAAGGTTTTGTCTGGTGTGCTTGTATGCTGAACTTCCGTTTGCAGACACATGGAGCATGAAGATTTTCAGTAATAAACAAGAGGGAGTAATTTATTTTGTGTTTATTTTTAAATTTACATGTTGATATATCACTTTAGATTTTTATTGCACATTAACTGCCACAAACATTAGGGACAGATGAGGACACAAACAGGCTTTTTTTTTTTTACAGAAACAGCTTGCTGTTTTCTCACTTAACACAACAGGGATATCTTATTCCACATAACAAATCATAGAGGGCACATTGTAGTCTTGAAGGGAAAAAAGCCACAAATTTATACTACAGTGGTGCTTCACATAAAGAGCTTAATTCGTTCTGTCGGCATGCTCTTTAAGTGAAATGCTGTTTAAGTGAAATGGATTTTCCCATAGGAAACAATGGAAACTCAGATGATTGATTCCACAACCCAAAAAATATTCATATAAAAATATTAACTGTATGTAAAAATGATGACAAAACACAGTGTTTTGAATTCAAAACACTATAATATAATACAGACCACAATTACTATAATAAAACACTAATATTCTGTGCAGTAAAAAAGAAAAGGAAAAACTTTATGGCCAAGGATGACTAATTTTTACTGAAAGAGTCACTGGTGTCTTTTGGAGCATCTTTAACAAGGAACATCTCTGTGTGTGAGATCAATCTATGCAAACTAGATCGGAAGATAGGCAGTCTGCAATAGCAGAGGAGCAAGATCCTATGCTGTCTACTCAGAATCAAGCCCCATTAAATCCACAGAGGCTTACTCACAGGAAAGTGTGTAGGATGCAGCCTGACTCCAAGTTTGCATAAAGAGCAAGGGCAGAAGGACCAGATCCTATGCTTTCTACTCAGAAGCCCCACTGAATCCACTGGGGCTTACTCACAGGAAAGGAAAACTGCAGGCAGGGAGGGTGATGGGGGAAGAGCGTGGTTGTAGTGGGGTCCAGACGGGGGGGCTTCCTTGGGGGGAAGGGGTATGTTGGGGGGCTCCAGGAGGGCTGCAGGAGGAGTTTTCCCTCCTACCTGATGGAGGCTGTAGTGAAAAGCTGGGAGCTCCTCAGCTCCCTCTGCTGGCCTCTTCCCTGGTACTGCAGGCAGGAGGAGAAAGTCCCGCCTCATTCCTACAGCCCAGCCAATGCAGAGAGGAGGAGGGGGAGCCCAGCCAATGGGCACTCGTTATGTGAATCATGCTTATTATGTGAGGCAAAATCCCACAGCAATTTTAACTTGTTATGTGGAACACTCGCTATTAGAGGCACTCGTTATGCGAGGTACTACTGTATTTAAAAATCAAGTTTCTTGTATTGAATCCATTGTGTTGGGCCTGATAAAAATTCTGATTAGAAACATTTAAAAACTGATGAAAAACTGTTTAATTTAGGCACGTAACATTCTACCAAATACTTCTTTGAGGTGCCGTCTTTTTCACCTTATCACTACACAATGGAGCAAACCTTCTGCTCATTCATGAGAAGAAAATATTTCTGCTTTCAATGATGAAAGCACAAAGAAAATCAGTCCAAGCCTCTCGAGACTTGCTGTGATTGATGTGATTTGTGAGAAAAGGACAAGACTGCTGATGTGGTAGAAGCAATTCACCCAGGTGGATCTGTTAAAAGAAAAGCACACCCTCACCCCCCCAAAAATATCCCAAACCAACAAAATTCATGACACAATCGAAGCTGCCTCACTTGCTCAGGACATAAAATGTCCAGAATTCAAGGCAATGCCTGTTGTAGCTTACAGAGTTCTTTGCAGAAGTGCACATATTAACTTGTGTCAAGCCAGGCTTCTCATTCTTTAATGCAGGGTAGGGTTGACCTGTCTCTGAAGAGCTGTCAGATGAGAGTCACAGTTCACTGCTTAGCACAACTCAGGAAGGAAGTTTTCTGGGTAGGAACTCTCTCTTCCATAACATAACATTTGTGTAGCTGGGTCTTATCCTGAAAAGCGCCAATGTTCCTTGATAAATTTTATAAAGACTGCAGTCCTCTGCACGTTTATTTGGGAAGAATTCCCTCTGAATTCTGCTATCCTCTGCTTGCGTCAGAGGAAAAATTCCAAATACCAGAATTGCTACCCATCATGTACTGTACAGTGGTACCTCGCTTAACAAGCGCCTCACTTAACAAACGTTTCACACAACAAGCAAAAATTTCCAAGAAATCTTGCTTCACTTAACAAGTCCTGCTTCACTTACCAAGCAAGCGCGCTATCAACACGCATGCTATGCAGCCCTGATGCTCTGCATGGAGGCTCTTTTAAAAGGGCTGCTGGCCAGCGCTGCTGCCTCTAACTGCCCCCAACTTGGGAGCAGTTGCCTGGAGGTGCCAGAGGCAGCTGCCCCTAACTGGCCCCAAGTGCCCCCACCAGCCACTTTGAACCTCCAGCAGCAGCCCAGATAAGCCTCCCAGGAAAGTGCCATTGTGTTAATTGGGGCTTACTCCCAGGAAAGTGTCTTTGACTGCAGCCTCCTAACCATGTCTACCCAGAAATAAGCCCCATTGTGTTAAATGGGTCTTACTCCTAGGAAAGTGTCATTAGGATTGCAGCCTAAGTAGTCTTCATAGGATCATGCACAATGAATGTACGTTTTGAATTCAATTACAGTGTTCTGTCATCATTTTTACATCCAGTTAATATTTTTATATGAATATTTTATGGGTTGTGGAACCAACTGTCTGAGTTTCCATTGTTTCCTATGGAAAAAACTGATTCACTTAGGAGTGTTTCAATTAAAGAGCATGTCTCCGGAACAAATTATGCTCTTTATGTGAGGCACCACTGTATGTCAAAATTCTTTCTTCACTGCCTACAGCAAATATTGTACATGAAGGGGATTCAAAAGTATGTAATCTTCTTGTGCAGGGTGACCGGATGACGGAACCTAAAATGAAGGACAAGGTCTTGGATTCTTCTCAGTCTGGCTTTTCTGGTGGACAGTGGCACATTTGCCTACTCACAATTTAAGCCATGATATTGGGCACTTTCACTTTCCCATAGAGCTCAATGCATAATGAAGCCAAAATGGAGGACAATGAGGCCCTTTTGGAGGACATAAGGACAGAAGAGGACAAATCCAGAAAAATCTGGTCTTATGATCACCCTGTTCCTATACCCCCTCCTGCTAATGCTCACCAGCTATTTTCCCCAGATGTCTACATGGTGTTTGAAGGGTTAGCCCAAATGTGGGAATAAGTTCCTTGACACATTTGGGAAACTTGTAGGACTTAGCATCCCAGACTATGCACATGTTCAGTGCTGAACTTGTGATATACCATATTTACTTGAATCTAATGCACCATCGAATCTAATGTGCACCTTATACTTAAAATCAAAATACTGTAATTACTGAAATCTAATTAACCATAGAATCTAATGCCTACCTTGATTTTGGAGACTGAATCTGGCTGAAAAGGTGAGCATTAGATTTGAGTTAGTACAGTAAGTTGATAAATGTTAAAAGTAACAATACCAGAGAAGGAGACAGTGTGCCTCCTCCTGATTTCTTAACCCCTGGTAAGAGAGAGCTCTAGTGTCAGTTTCTGCACAAAGCCCTCTGGAATATTATGATTTAGAGTGCATTCTAGGAACCTTGGTTATGATAATGGAGATGAATTGCCTTCCAAATTAAATAGAAAATAACATCTTTTCATTTAGTGGGAGCTGGGATAAAAGTTTGTGAATTTACACATACCTTATTGAATTGCTACTCAAACTGGGGGGTTGTGATCCCCCACTCTGTGTAAAGGTCTCCTGCTCCCTTTAAGCGCAGGGAAGGGGAAAGCAGCAAAATGATCCCTTTCCCTACAGGGATGCTATCCTGGGGATTGTGTTGGTACCCAAGCATTTTCCCCACAAAGAAAATGGCACAATTCAGAAGTGCACTTAGGTTCCCCTATCTATCACTGGGCTGGTCCATCTGTAAAATAGGCCACCCTAGTTATTCTTGAAAAGCCTTGGGGCAGCCTAAGGCAACATAGGCTGCCCCAAGACAGGTGGACCTGGGTTGCCCTAGTTGGGGAAACCTAGGCATTTCAGGAGAGGCATGTTGAGGGCATGTTTAGCATTGCCTAGGGCAGAGCAGTTACTCTGTATCCAGAGCCTGTTTCCAGGGCAGAAATGCCCTCTTCCAGCTCCTCAGGGTTATACCACCTCAGGAGCAGGTATAACAATGAGTAGACCCACAGAGGTCCATGATAAGGCCCGAGTAAGAAAGGCAGTGTTGATCAAAAATCTAAGTTCTTGGCCAGCCTAGCTGCAACCCCTGCATCTCAACTTCAGGATATGTCACTACAGCAGCCAACTAACCTGTGCTTCAGCAGGCCACTCCAAGCACCTTGCATCCACCCTGTACCACCTTCCACTAGAGGTACTGCTGTACTGCATTCTCATGCTGCAGCTGTCAGTGGCTGTCAGGATTTTCTGGGCCTCCTTATAAGGCAGGCACCACAGCTGTTCCTTGTTCAGTGTGATCTGAGAGGGTCTCCTTGGGAGCAAGCCCTCCCCAGGTGTCACTGACTTGATGCTCTGGAGCAGTTATGGTAGCCCAGGCTTCCTGTCTCTCTGGATGCAGCATAACTTTCTGCTCTGGATTCAGGATAGTTGGGTCAGCCCAGCTGGGGCACTCCTTACTGCCCTTACTCTGGATTGTGTTCTTAGCAATTAAATCTTCCTCAAAGTTTGAGAACCACTGCCTTATTGGTAAATTGATATATATGCTTTTTCAAACCAAGATTGGATTGCAATTAAAATTCCAGTCCATATAAATAGAACTTATGTTGATCTGTCAAGAATATCTTAACATCTGTGATGAAAGAAAATATAGCACTTTGAAGACGAAAAAGGGAAATGGTCTGCAAGGCCTTTTTATATATAAAAAGTGAGGTCTGGGAGAATATAAATATTACTAGTGAAATGTACTCATGCTGCAGGAGTAAAATACACCTGCTTGTGTGCCATCCCCCTATGGCACATCATCCCCCCCATGTGCAACATTCCCCCATGTGCAACATCTCCCAATATGCATCAACCCCCATGCACATCAAAATCCCATGTGCATCGTCCCCCCATGTGCATCGTCCCCCCATGTGCATCGCCCTCCCTGTATATCAAGTAGGTTGTGTTTGGTGATACTCTCGAAACTCCTGAATCCTGCTGTCTGGTTGTGAGAATAGCAATGCAATGTGACAAGCAGTAGAAGGCTCAGATCAACAGGCTTATCTAAAGCATGTGCTTTTCATATGTTCAGAAAAGCCATTCCATCTGCCCCAAGTGGCATACTGGTGTTTGTTGTGCTGCATCTGGCCTCCTTATCCAGAAGAAATTGGTAATGACGTAATCACCAGTAACTTCAGGTGGAAGTTACAAGGGATGGGCAATCAAGAGTAGTACAGCAGGAGAAAAAAGTTGAAAAAACACTGATTTAGGAGAGACTTGTCAGAAGCGGTGCTTTGTTTCCTTAAATTTTTATATCATCTTTATGTACCAGTAATTTTTTTGCTGCTTATCTGGCAATTCTTCTGGGCAGCAGGCTTCTGCTGTACAGTATGATTCCATTCTACCTGCCAAAGGTACTGGGAATGATACTGTTTGAACTAAGCATAATTCCCTGAGAATTTTGGGGAAACTGGTGGTTTAACCTCCACTGCTCAACAGGTGGCAACTGGACAACCAAAAGGAGAAGTGCCACCAACCAGTACAAAGCTGTTCCTAAAGGTATTGCTATTTATCTTACTAAGGCTACAATCCTAAAGACACTTTCTTGGGAGCAAGACCCACTGAACACAGTGGGCTTACTTCTGAGTAGACATGGTTAGGATTAAAACATGCTGTTTCTGGTATGGTATAGTCAGTCTTCTCATGACCATAGAGTCTCTGAATGCATGTGGACATTTGAAAGTGCCTGCCCCCACATCCTTCCACATACAAAATATATGTCAGGGAGGCATTAAAAGACTACAAAGCTTACATCAAAGAGACATCATAGGACAGATAACCCAAAGAACTGAGGACAGAGACCCACCAACCTTAGAAGACTGCTGTACTGCACTGGAAATGGCCTTCATGAATCAGTTCCTAGGCATGGTTACAACTGGTAATCTTAAAAAGAATCCCTCCATAGGGACGTTCTTGTGACATTCCATAGGGAAAGCATTCTTGTATATGCTGTTCTAAGTTCAATCTCACAATGAACATGGAGCTACCCTTCTAATGTCACTGGACTTCTAGGTTAGCTTATTAAGAGCAACCTTTACAACTGTACATCACAGTTTTCTGTAACTGGGTAGCACAAATGACAATCTTTTGCACTGAGTGGTGAATATCGACCATTGAGCTTTAAAATAGATGACAGCTGCTGGATTGTTTACCTGCCCTTTTCTGGAGGCAGTTGAGCCTTATTTTGGGAGGGGGAGGGAAGTGAGTCTATGATTTTGCTGGTCCCAAGTACCACACGGCACATCTAGGAAGTGGAATACAATGTCAAGAGCCCCAGGGAATATTGAGTGAACTGACGTGTTAGCATTTTTTTAAAGAACATACTGAATGGCATTTTGAATCCTGTTTAGCTGAGTGAGCTATTTTCTGAGTGGCTCACTGCCAAAGCTTCTGGAACATCCATAACGCAGGAGAGAAGTACCATATCATACTATTCCCAGGGTTGCCGCTGCCTCTGCCTCTGCCTTTGGAGTGCTGAACCTAAGGAAGGAAGGTTGTATGTTATTCCAGCTGTTTGCTTCCTTCCTACTCTGCCAGGATGCGGCTGTGCAAATAGCAGAATGTGGGCGAAGGACTAGCCAACAGATGTAACTGAATGAGTAATCTGGTGCCAGGAGAGTTGGAGTGAAGAACTTTCAGACTGCTGACTAATCTGAACTTCCACTGTGTTAAGGACAGTGAGGAGGTGGCTGAATGATGGAATCCAACCGAAGCCCTGAGAGTCACTCTAACTTCCAGGCACACCTGTGCAAAATATTCTATGGCTTAGTAGCTGCTCAGCAATTTTTGCTTCTACAAAGTAACATTTCACATCTTTTTTCATTTTGCTATACTGATCCATCCTTGTTGCACACAGATCTTTTATACACCAGTTTAACTCAACACAAATGGCCATTGCACATGAGAATAAACATGGTGATCCCTTGAGAAAGGGGGAAAAGACATCACTTTAAAAGATCACAGGTTTTAAAACTGCTTTTTTTACTGGTGTAGAAAGGCAGTCATTCCAGCAGTAATTCTGTTCTTCAGCTGAACCAGGGAAAGGCAGGGGTCCCTTACATTTCTAATTGCTGTCTGCCTCTATACAACAGTAATAAAAACAGTTTTTAAACAATTGTAAAGGGTTACATTTCTTATTTTTAAAACTGGCTTTTAAAAACACTTTTTTGGTATCACCAGGGAGTCCCAGAATCAAATACTCAGATACCCTGTGGATATCGAGGCACAACCTTGAAGAGCAAAAACCTTTAAATGGGTCATAAAATATATTCTTCCACTGTTTTTTAATCTACAGATATTTTTTATGCAATGAACTAGCACAGAATCCTAGTGAATAAAAAGGGGCAACCTGTAATACTAGTTATACTTGCCTAAAATATTTGAGTGCTAACTCTTAAAGTGACTCTTCATTTAATTGAGCCTCTTTTTCCATTTCAGGAAGGCAGGTAGGAATGTGTTTGTGGGTTCATAAGGGGGTGCAATCATAACCAATTTAGGCCAGTGCAAGTCACCCATCTCCCTCTTTCTGCAGTGGGATGGGAAGGCTAGTGCATATCTGTGCACCTCTTAACACCCTCAGGAGTGACACAGAAGTGCCATTTTTATGACACCCCAAGGGCAACACTGGTCTCGTGCTGTGACTTGTGCCATCCTAACTGGGGCTTAGGGTGTGTGTGTGTGTGTGTGTGTGTGAGAGAGAGAGAGAGAGAGAGAAAAGGTTAATTTTACCCCTGCTAACTGGGCAAGAGGCACTCTTTGAAGTGGGTGTTCCTCCTTTATTTAGCAGGGGGAGACTAACTGGCCCTATACACCCAGCAATGTCTGTTCAAGTGATTCTTTCTGCATTTTAGATTGTTAGCCCTTTTGGGACAGGGATCCATTAGCTATTAATTAGCTATTATTTTTCATTTTTTGTAAACCGTTTTGTGAACTTTTTAGTTGAAAAGAGGTATATAAATACTGTAGCTAGATTTTACAATGTTCTAAAAAAGAGAAGTATCTCTGAATGGCAACTATTTCATGTGCTAATGTACACAGCTATTTAATTGCTTTCCTGCAATACCCCTGGGGTTTAGCCTGCTTCAAAAACATCTAATTTCATCTTCCAGACAGGTAGTGAATGCTACTGCTCTTTCAGAGAGATGATGAATGGAAATCATTAATAAGAGTAAATCCCAGAGTCTGGAGATTTTCCTCAAGTCTAAATTTAAGTGGCTACATACTCTTTGGCACCTGTGTAGTTCTTTTAAGACCAGGCATTTAGAGGTTGGTTGTTGAATTGCCTTGTTTCACCATTGCACAGGGGATGTTCTTTATGTGATGTCATAAAAGGCAGAGGACGAGAAAACAGTGCATTGACATTCTGTCAAATTTTAAAATTGCAAGTTACATCTTATAATAATGATAATGCCCTTTAACAGAATACACTGTACATAAAGACAAATATTTTGGCCTAGTCCGGTTATTTTAGATAAATGAAATGGGGTAAATCCATGGCAGGGATGGAAGATTTAACATTTTGCCCCACCATGATCCCACTGAAACTGTGTACATTATTTATAGTAGAAAATATAGTGGCATTTAAACTGAAGGGGTTTTTTTCCTATTGTAAATGCAGTACAGGCCTGTGTGCATGATTCCAAATTATGAAAAATGTTAAAGCTATCTAACCCCAGAGGTAATTTTGCCCCATTTCACATGCATTCCCCCCAGCACTATTTTACTGCTTAGTACATCAGTTAGGGTGTCTGTGTATGCATGTTGTGGCTTAGGCTAAAGACACTTTCCTGGGAGTAAGACCTGTTGAATAAAACGAGACTTGCTTTTGAGTAGACATGGTTAGGATTGCGGTCTTAGTGATTAGGATGCTGGGCTTGTTGACCAGAAGTTTGGCAGGTTAGTACTTTCAAAGAAACCTTTTGGCTGGAGGGTCACATCAATTCTCTGACACTGTGTCAGGGTTTGAAAAAATGATTTGCATTTCAAATTTGCATAAATTTACATATAAGAATGTATTAGAGATTGATCTTATGAATTAATGAATGAATTCAAATAAATTCATAAACATCTTCTAATACAGAAAGGGTGATCCTCAAACCAGTTCATAAGCACTTTCATATACAGAGAAAGTAGATGCATATAGCTGCCCCAGCCCTCAGAATCCCCTACAGAGGTGAGGAGAGCATTAAAGGGCTTGCCTGATGGCTAGATGGAAGGGTCTTGCTGTGAGGCTGTATGGAGGCATCTGATTCCTGGCCCACATGTAATGTGGAAACAACATTGCATAGAAACTAACTTTTCTCAGGCTTTAAATGGCCAGAGATTTCTATATATTTTGTGAGTAATGTCAGCTGGCAGCCTCAGTCATTCTGGCTGCCTTGGTTTTAATCTCTCTTGGCTTCTGTGTCCCTTTTGATCTTACAAGCCTCACCAGATGTAATTCCTCCAGTTTCAGATGCAATTGGTCCTGCCCTACTGTCCTTGCTGTTAACCTTTGCACAGTTTCCTGACCCTGGCAAAGGTCGCTAGAACTTATTTGCAAACCTATCTTCAGCCCTGCAGACTGTAACAGCTTGCCAAGCTCCTTACCAAAAACTCTTGGCTTCTTGCAACTAAGATCAAGCAATGAAGCATACTGGGGTACTAGAAGGATGACACACAGACACCTGTGCTATACAACATCTAATGAAGTGATAAGAAGTCAGATCTCTTTGAAACTTCTTAATATCCAACTAATTGCAATCTGGCCTGAGCTGCTTTGCCCCAATTATTACAGTAATTGGGTCAGCTACACACTGAAGTGTTAGTATTGTTATCACACTGTTGTCGTCATCAAAAGATCATTAAATCCTGAAAATGACACATGAATTCAGTGAGACAAAAAAGCTGCCACTAGAGGGTATAACATTAATGATAATTTCATAAGAAATCCTTCAACAGGGAGTTAATTGCATACAAGCTGTTACAAACAAGGTTTTAAATATGACATTTATGTCCCAGTGAATATCTCCAAAAGCCTGAAATATGAACCCATCAAAATGGGTTCATACAAATACAAACATACAAACAAATAGTTCATTAGGGATACTAACTGGATGGAAAAGACAATAGATTGTGTGTGGTTTCCAAAAAGTTGAATTTTTAAATCCAATAGAACTGATATCCTGGATAAAATTATTTTGAAATGTTAGGGTATTACCAAGAATTATGGATTGACAGTCTTCGAAATGGGAAGCACGCCTTAAGATAAAATATAGGAGCTAACATAAGAGGAACTGCATGTAATTGTTATGTCTCATGAAAATGAAAGTTAACAACTATGGGATGTAGAGTACAGCACAGAAATAAACTTTTCTGGCAGCACAGAAATAAACTTTTGTAACTTCCTTACCACCTTACAGATGTCCCCCAATCCCACAAAAACCACTCCCGAAGGTCTGGACTTTGCATCCCATACAACTCAATAGTCAATGTATTAATAATTTTTCAGCCCAGTCCTAATTGGGACTTGTGCTGCTAAAACTTGCATTTTGGCAGTGCAAGATCCTTTGCAGCAGCACAAACACTGAACGGTGGTGGCATACTTCCAGGCTGCAGCTGTAAATGGCTAGAGGTATGATATGTGCACCAGCAGCTCACATAAGTTCCACCACTCATGATATGCTTGTGGCAGGGACATGTTGTGAGGGGGGGAGTGTGGTGAGAGAGCACGAGAAACTTCAGTGTGAAAGGGATGGTTCCTACAGTGTGAAATCAGATGGTTTCTAGCAGTACCAGTTTTGAACTTTCCCACCTTGTTTCTCTTCTCAGGCTTATGTCAGCTATATGTATGTTTGAGAAAACCCAGACGGTACCAGGAATTAAGTTGAGGTTAAGTTGAAAATATTTTTACTTACATCTGGCAGGGAATCTGATCACCCTAACGCAACGGTCCTCAGCCTCCAGTCTGTGGCCCACTGCTGATCTGCTGTGCCCTCCTGGCCAGGCTGTGCCGGGACTGGAGGCCAGATCCTTGCTGCCTGGCCTGCTGAGTTCACTCCTGGCAGGAATGAACTGAACAGGAGTAACCTGTGTGTTGGACTGTGCAAGCCCAGATCAAGCTGGGGCAGTCTGTCTGGAGTGAACTGCATGTGCGTGGCCCCTGCTGGTCTGAGGAAAACTTTTTCCCATGGAACTGGTCCTCCAAAGGTTGAGGACCCCTGCCCTAACCCACCCCATTGAATGCATCTTGGATCCTCAGCACAGCTACATCTTTGTAAATGGTGGGGGATAGGAAATTGATTGTAATGGAAAACAAACAGATGGGGGAGGACGTAATGCCAGTTAGTGCTCCGTTTCAGACAGCAACATTTTATAGGTTGCCACTGACTATGCACACATGCACATCATAATGAATGAAAAAAATGTTATTGGGGAAATGCTGAACATTTGCAGAATATGATAAATGTATTGTCTTCTTAAAGATCTGAATATGAAACTTCTGTACAATACATTCAAAACATTATAATCAAAATTTATAAAGACAAGAAGTCTATGAGTAACTGCAACTACTAATTACTGTGAACCTGTGTTTCGGCAGTAGTGCCTCAAGTACAACAGAAGAAGGAGGTTTGTGAAATATGATGGTTTCAGACAACTCCACTTGAATGACTTGGACTCAAGTTGCAAAAAATTGGCATTTTTGCTGACTCACTGATGCATATGGAAACACTTGGTAAAACGCTTGAATCAGGGCCCCATTGACTTGAGTCTTATGCTCAAGTTGCCAAATCAAGTCTGCCTGTATTTGGGGGGAGGGGGGTGTGGCGCTTGCTTACTGCTTTTGCAGCAAAAATAATCTCATGGAATCATCAGCAAGACAGGCAAGCAGCAGGGAGTTCCAGGGATGAGGCAGGAAGGATCAATGTGCCCTTTTGCAGCTGAGGGAGATGAGAGAAAACTCTTGAGGGAAGAGGGAAGATCTTTAGGAAAGAAACAGGGAAGGAGGATGTTCATAGTGATCATGCTTTCTTCACTTGGCTGTTGGGAGGAACCCTCATTGAATGATCAGAAGCAGTGGGACTTCTTCTAAGTAGGGCTGCCAAGAGTTGGGTTGTGTACTTGGGCTACATGTGTACACAAATAATACTATACCAACCTGGCTTTTCCATTTACTATTCTAATCAATTTTGTTATGAGAAAAGCTGTGGATGAACTGCAAGGCTCAGTAGGGACAATGTTGAGTCCTCCCCGCAAGAAAAAAGAAAAGAATAAAAGGAAACTATTTGATGCTATGAATCATTTCCAAAAAGCAAATGATTAAGACCTTAGAGGAGCTTAAAGGCATGATCCATCACTGAATTCTTTAAAATCTCATTGATTTCAAGGGGAAAATTAAATGCATGCTAAACTGCATCTCCCCAATTTCAACTGACAGAGCTGTCATGCTCCACAGTGCTCAAACTAGGAAACATGAGGACCAAGCACCACTGGGTTGGGATGTCAGGCCAGACGGATCAGGAAGAAACTACTGGCACTTTTTGATCATTTGCAAATACCTCTAGTCACAGCTTCCTTGAGTGAGTGGGGATCCAAGCACTTCCAATTTATATTCTACAGTTCCTGCAGCCTAATCCTATTTTTGCCTACTCAGAAGTAAGTCCCATTGAGTTATGTGGGAGCATGCATAGGACTGCAGCTCTAGAGTATGCTTCAGTCACAAGGAACATTAGAGAGCCTTCACTGGATCAGGCCAAAGGGCCATCTAGTCCAGCTTCCTGAATCACACAGCCGCCCACCAGAGGCCCTCTTCTGCATCTGGCATTCTGAGGTTGTCCACCTCTACCCACACCCCTCATGGCTTGTAAGCCTTGATGGTCCTTTCCTTTGGAATTTGTCCACTCCCTTCTTAAAGGCTAGATGTCATCATCACATCTTGTGGCAGAGAGTTCAACAGACCAACTACATGCTGGTTAACGAAATATTTCATCTTGTCCATCCTAACCCTCCCGACATTCAATTTTAGTGATTGTCCCTTAGTCCTGGTGTTATGTGAAAGGGAAAAGAGCATCTCTCGATCCACTCAATCCATCCCTTGCATAATTTTATGCATGCATCATGTCACCCCTCAAGCACCTCTTTTCTAGACTGAAGAGTCCCAAAAGCTGTAGCCTTTCCTCATATGGAAGGTGTCTCAAACCATCAATCATTTTGGTCGCTCTTCTCTGCACCTTCTCCATTTCCTCTATATCCTTTTTGAGATGTGGTGGCCAGAACTGGACACAGTCCTCCAAATGTAGCCTCACCATTGACAGGAAAGTCTCTGGGTTGCAACTCTGGGTGCCTGTGGTCCAGCATATCTATCGCCTACCTTCTGAACTATTCCATGGCTTTGGAGCCTTTCTGCCTAAGGTCACTAAGGTCAACCAACCCACAGCCAAATTCTGCAGAGCTCTGAACAGAGCGTAAAAATTAAAAGAGCTTAACTTTGGCTAGACTATGCAAAGATAATGGGAAAAATTCTACTGTTTTGAACATATAGATTTATTTCCCATCTTTCTTCCAATAAGGTTACACAAACCAGCTTACAAACTTTTAAAAGCACCATTATAAAACATTAAAAATAATAAAAACAAAACATGCTGTGGATCATTTAAAATTAAACAATTAAAATTCTATTGTATTTAAATGCCAGACCATCATGTCGGTTTCACCAGATGTCTCAGATGTATCACAGTCTCACATATCAGTCTCATCAAAAGTCATCCTCACCAGAATGTCTTAAAGTCCAC
Source organism: Cryptoblepharus egeriae (assembly GCA_030015325.1). NCBI lineage: Eukaryota > Metazoa > Chordata > Lepidosauria > Squamata > Scincidae > Cryptoblepharus > Cryptoblepharus egeriae. The sequence continues at coordinate 73,990,990 of JAREYC010000005.1, forward strand.
TGAAAAGTCTCCAAAGAGAGAGTAGTCCTTAGTTCTTAGGGAAAGGAGGTCCATAATCGGGATGCCATCACTGAGAAAGCCATATTCCTTGCCGCTATCCTCCTCACCTCCATTAATGGAGGCATGGTTATAAGGCTCCATTCTGATTATCCCAGAGGGTGGATCATATTACATGGAAGGAGGTGGTCCCTGTGTCAGGAGTAACCAAGTCCAGTTAAAATACAGGCAGGGCCCATGCAGATTTGTGTACAAATCCGTACAAGAAGGACATTGCCCTGAGGGGAAAATGGAGATGCTGAAGGACGTCTCCACCATCCAGCTCCTACTGCTCCAGCTCAGGTGACTCTGCTAACCCTAACTGCCACCTCAGGGCTACTAAAAAGCAATCTTGTCCTGAAGTAGGGTTAAACAGGGACAATCTTGATTTTTGGGGATTGTGTTCACATACTAGCAAATGGGACAGAGGGTCCTATCCTGATTTTGTGGGAGAAAATTATGGCAACCCTATCCTGAAGAGAAAAGAGAGCAGCAGCGCAGCTTAACAGCATGTCCATTCTATGCTTCTACTGTATCAGCTAATAAATTTACATAAAGCATCTTCTGGTTTTTTTTAAAGCCTGAAATAAATGAATAAATGTCTGAGATTTGCTGAAACCTGCTTTCCCTTTCGGCCAGCACTCATATTGCTGGCCCACAAAAATGCAGATGAACCGAGGAAAAAAAATGCTGCTGAATTAAAAAGAAGTAGAAAGAGGGACTAAATCCCAAAGGTGCTTCAGAAACCCTTTTCCTTGGAAACAAATTGATGCATGTTAAACATCAATGGCTTGCCTTCAGGGAACTGCAAAATAAAAAGGCTTGTATGATAAAAAAACAAAAACAAAACAGTTATATCCCCTTAACCTACATACTATATTATTCATTGTGCTTAAAAAAAAACAGGCCTCCGTCAGTCTTGAAAGACTATGGTATCGTGCTCAGCGCTGCATAAGCTGAATGCGAAGCACGAAAGCCTGGGTTGGATTGTTATGGAGGATAGGCTGTTACCCAAGCAGCAAATCCCCCTCTCCACGCCACTGGATTAGTCCAATGGAAAGGCAGAGCCAATACGATTGGATCCAGCTGGCGTTGCAGAGCTGGGCTAAGGACAGGAGCTCACCCTGTTTTGTGGGGCCGACCCAGGAATTGAACCCTGGCCTGATGGTTAACAGGCACAGTGTCTTAGCCACTTGCACCACCCACAGCCTCACATTGTGCTTATATTTTTAATAAAAGATAGAAAGTTGGTAATATGATAAATCCATAGACCTTATATATAAATATGCTTTCTCTTACAATCCCTCTCTCTGGTATTCCCCATCTTGTCTTGCCCCTTAAAATATTTGCAGCAATAGGATTTGCAGCTTCTAATTGTGTCTGTGGTATTCATATTTTACATTTTCCTATTGCTTTGACCCTTGGGATAGCCAGTACTAAGGGGGAATTTTAGAGGATTGTGCTGTGAGTTCATTACTGGAGAGTTACTATTGTCTATTTTCCCCTGGTTTTCCCCATCTCCTCATTTTCTCTTTCTTAACTATGATCCAAGGCTGGTTTTGTAAAATCACAACTGAAAGAATGAAGCGTATCCTGATGATGAAATGGATCTCTGATCACTTGACGCTCTTCATGGCCATTGATTCAGCCCACAATGAAACCTGAATTAAATTAATTGAACAAAATTGGACCTGTTTGTCTCATTTTTACATTTATTCCAAATCAGATAGGGTCACATTAGCCATCTTGTTCTGTGTTAAAGGCTACATCAATCAGAAAGACACAATGGACTGTAGGGCCACAGTCCATTGTATTTCTATTTATGCAACCCAAGGTATGAATAATATATTTCAGTTTAATACCATGATGTGGCTGTTGGAAATGTTGTACTGTCTCTGCTGTGCCTTGTGCACAATTTCCAGAATGAGACTAGAACTGGCTGTTCTTATGATGTTTTGAAGATGATCACCAGCTAATTGAGATCCCAATTTCCTACTATTATGGTCCAGCAATTAAAATGTTTCCTCACAAAGGCATGAGAAAAGTTAGCTTAGAGCATGATGCCCTATGTAAACATGTTTTAGTCTGCTCAAACCTTGGCAGAAATCCAGCATTACTAATTTTCTCTGTGTTGATCATCAACAGTTTGCTAGCCATTCAGGTTTCATTCGACACCATCTGGATCTGTTATTCGGTATCCTCAGGTGAAGAGGGAGGATGGGTGAATTGCCTACAGAGTTTTTATTTCAATTTTTTTTGTCTTATTCATACTGTATATGATGTTTTTTGTCTTATTCATACTCTAGTTTCTCATTGGAGTCATTTGTTCTCACTATTCATTTCAATATTTTTTACATTTTGAAATTAATAATGCCTTTGAGTCACCATCTTCTGCCACTTTCCCAGGAGTAACCCCCACTGAACACAATGGGATTTATTGCAACAACAAGATTTACATGGTTTGGTGGTTGAGTGAAGGATTGCCGGAAGACTGCTAAGCAAGAACAGAATGGATTGAATTTTGGATGGGAGACCAAAAACACCGATAAAGCTGTTGTGAGACAACAGAGCCAGAAAGAGTTGATGTTTACGGCTAAGCCCACCCAAAAATGCTCCTGCTGGAAGCGTGAAGGATTTCATCTGGAACAGATGAGTTCTACAAGCTGTACATAGTACAACATCTTAGGGTTGTTGTGATAATGAAAAGATAAAAGCTTTCTAAGCCATCTTGGGTATGTGCTTTGGCATGGGAAAGGTGCTTATTTGGGTGTTAACAAATAAAATAATAATAAAATAAAATAAATAATACTGCTCAGTAGACATGCAAAGGATAAAGCTGTCAATCTGCCATCTGGGTTATCCTGGTAATTCTAACTCGAGCTTTTAAAGATTACTGTCACTGTACAATGCCAAGTTCAGCACACATAAGCTTATTGCATCTACCTAAATATTATGCAAACATCTCACAAATCATGAGAGTTGAAGCCATGATCTGTTTGATCTTCCTTGATAAGTGCTCTGTCCACAAGGTACAGTATAACCATCTTCTCTTTCATCAGTGCTCAGTGATGCTTTGCATTCTCTCTATGTCTATAAATCCTTAAAAACTCAAATGAGTGTCTACCAACACTTCAGAGCCTTGGATCACATTGCAGTGAAAGCAACAGAGAAAAGAAAGACGACAACACATAGCCACTCTCTAATTCATTTTGAAAGGATTATAATTCATGCAGGAACATTATCAATAATAATTACTAGAAGCGGGCAATAATTCAAATCAGGAAGATCAGAAGTTTGGCAGAAAGTCTTCATTAGGCTTGCAAATATCACATGTTTATACACAGACTTCTTGAGCATGCTAATTGCCCGTGGGCAGCAGAGAGACTTCACTGTACAGATAAGAGCTCTGGTATGTGTCGGCCAGAAATATTCAGAGATTCCCTACAATCCAGAATAACTATGGGAGCACGTAAGAGACATTACGTGTACCCGTAGTTACTGCACCACCTAGTGAAAACCTATGGGAAACTCATATTGCAATCCAGAGCAAATTGTTCTTACACCGGTGCAAGGACTCCCCGTAGTTACTCTGGATTGCGCCCATTGTCTTACAGCTGCATAAAAAAATTGCTATGCAAGCAGAAGATGCCCTTTTGACATTAGGCTTTTTTAAGGTATAGTAATACCAGTGTAGTTACTGAATTTCAGCAAAGGCAAAAAAGTTCTTAGAGCAGAATCTCTAGGAACATATTTAATGGTGGCTCTTAGGCCAATGTCCCACATTCTTAAAATATAGAGAAACATCTGGAAAAGCTAAAGACAAGATAATTTGAACCAGGTTGAGTAATGGTGCAATCCTAACCAATTTAGGCCAGCATGACTCACTTGGCAAATCACATGGTGGTGTGGAGAGTTTGGCATATGCCTATGCACTGGCCTAACCCCCCTCTCCTTGCAGTGGGGCAAAAGTGCCTTATGTGACACCTCCAACACAGCATAGGACTTATGCTGGGGTTTGTGCCGGCCTAACGGCAGATTAGAATTGCAGCCTAAGAGCACAATCCTAACCATGTCTACTCAGAAGTAAGCCCTATTGTGTTCAATGGGTCTTACTCCCAGGAAAGTCTCTTTAGGGACACAATCCAGAGTAACTACAGGAACTTTTACACCAACATAGTTACGGAGCCACTTATGGGGAAACCTATGGGAATTGCATAGAGCAATCCACAGTAAGTGCCTCTTACCTGCTCCCATAGTTACTCTGGATTGCAGGGCTAGGTTGCAGCCTTGGAAAGTTATCTGACTTTGAATTAAATCCAGAAAAAAAGTCTTGAGAATTGTCCCTAGCCTGCCTCTTACCTTTCACAAATTTGCTCTCTTGCTCTGAAATATAAAACTCAGCAAAGGTTTTCATTTAGAACAGAAATCTCACATGATGTTATCTCTTTCAACATCTCTATGAAGCTTCTGAAAAATGTACAAAGCTAAGTATTACAGTAATTTTGGCTGACACATGAGCAAATGATTGGCTGGACATGGAATAACAGGTAGAAGTTAAATCCAACCAAGGTGAAACTCCCATGCTCTTTTTCTGTTTCAGCTAGGAACAGAAAAGTTATAACTGTACCACAGCCGTTCAAATGCCACTTCCTTCTACTACCTTACATGGATCACATGGTTATTACACTAGTGATGTTGGTCCCATTAGAGGGAGTTGCTACCATCATACGAGCTCTTTTCACAATGTGAATGAGAGCTACAATGTGGATCTGCTCCATGTGCTGACATCTGATAAATTCCTGTAGTTGTATGCAGCCTCTGGAATTTCCTTCTTCATGAGATCTGTGCAGCTCTACCCTAGACATTCTGTGAAAATGTGTTTCATTGGGTGCTTGGGTTGGAAGAGATTTTTATTTTGGTCTATCTGTGGTGCTATTATTTTGTTTTATTGTATTTCCTATTTTAATTTTATATACTGCTTTGAAGACATTGCTGAATTAGGTTCCTTATTGTATCCAGAACCACGTTACAAGCAACTTTGTCAGACTTTGTGGAGACTTACGTCCTCTCCACCTTCATGTTTCAACATCACATGCATGCTTTCTGTATATGGGGGGGGAGGGAAGGGAGGGGTGAAACAAGAGCTAACCCTGCATCTCATATATCCTAATGTGCCAGTGGCCATCTCTTTGCCAGAAGACAGATGTTTGTACTCTGAATACCTCTCCAGAGAGCTAATGGCCGACATGGCATTATTACCAGCTTGCAATGAGCTCCATTTTTTTATGATGGTAATTTGTTACACCGGTTTGCCACACACCCGCTGCTTCCTTGTTAATCCAATAATCTATATGAGAAAAGCAATTTGACATTCCTCCTTCCCATCTGCCGCCCATCACCCAATCTATATCTTAACTATCAGTGATTTATTAATGGCATCTGCATTAAGCACATCTCTGCTTTGTTGGCGTCCCCTCCTTCCTCTCCCTGCCTTTCAGACACGCTCCTTGGCTATGTTTAGAGAGCAGAATCAGCAAGGAGATAAAAGCAACAATGAGATCAAATGTGCTGCTGTGATTCATTCAGATAATTCACCGACAGGCATGGGGGGGGGGAAGAGGTCGGATGTACCAGCCAGTCTGGAAGCCTTTCTCCCAGTGTAGCATGCAAGACCTCTCTAGCTCATTCCATGTAGCCCATTACTGCTAGACCGAGTTTAATTAATGTTCGAAAGGCAGCATGTATTTCTAATATTAGACATGGCTTCCACCGTACTGCAAGCAGAATCAGCTCATTGTATTATGGAGATGCAAACTCTGTAGGCCTGAAAAATGAAGTTCAAGTTGCATGTAGTAATAAATAGAATCAGGAAGAAAGTTTTGACCATTTTGAGGGCTAGAGAGCAGGTAGATGCCAGTTCTCAAAGATGTTCTGGAACAGTGATGTTCAACCAGTGTGCCATGGCACACTACTGTGCCATAGGTATTTGCCATGGGAATTTGGGGAGTGCCACAGGTGTGCCACGGGTGCCACAGGAATCAGGTGTGTCACGGGAATTTGGGGAGAGTCATTAATTAATAGGAAAATTGGGAGATTTGAACAGCCTGATCTGCCTTGTCAGTGGTAAAAACAACTGATGATGTGCCTTAAAAATTTCCTTGTTAGTGTGGCTAACAAAATAGCCTTGTTAATGTGCCATGAGATGAAAAAGGTTGAAAATCATTGTTCTGGTCCTTCTGAGGCATTCATATGTAGTTACTTCTTAGAGAAGTATTAGAGAAGTAACTGAGCTGTGCTTGCAGAGACTAATGATAGTAATACTCAGACATGCTTAAATATAGAGGCACTGAAAAAAATTTCATCTAGAAGGATTCTTGGGCAGCAATGACTTAGAAATCAGTTATGAAAAGAAGGCATGTCAAAGGCACCTATACTTAAGTCTTCTACTAATCTTCAATTAACTCAATTTTCTGGGTTTCCACACAGTACTGGAGAGATATTAGAAAATAACTGCACCCACTGTGCAAACCTTTTTGATTTAAAAAAAAATAAATTAATGGTAGATGCTGTAATAGAAAACAGTTGTTCTCTCCATTCCCCACCCCAAAATGACTCTACATATGTAAGTGTTCATTTCTACATTCTTCTTCTGTTTCAGTTCAGAAAGAGGATTGGGGTAGTGGGAGGGTATCAGGAGAATTGGGGGATCAGGAAGAGGATTGGGAATTGGAGTAGCAGGAGCCCTCCTTCCCACTGTGCTGTTGTTGTGAACGATTACAGCAGTATAGTTGCAAGAAACCGCTGCCCTACAATTACAAGCAATCAGAACAGGATTGCTTGACTCTGCCTACTTCTCATTCTTGTCCACCCAGAAGAAAGGTGAGTGACCAAGGAGCAGTTCCCACTACCCAGTTTCTACATACCGTACTATGCATAGTTCTTAAACCTCTGTTATACAGCATTTCCCTTTGGTCTTCTTTTGTTTTCCAATGAGAAAAAAACCATATATCATTTATATGGTTTTGGTAAAGAATGTGGTCTGTCCCACTGATCCTTTGGGAGGGGGGCTTTTACACCCTTTCCAGGTCTACATTTTTTTAAAGAAGCAGTAACCAAACATATAAACAATATTTCATATTTGAGTGCACTACAGATTTGTCTAAAGGCATTACAATTTTGGCCACTTTTTCTCCCTTTCCAAATAATCCCTAGCATCGATTTTGATTTTTTCCCCAGCTGCTGCACACTTGAATTTATATTTTTACTGAATTACCCTACAATCCAGAGTAACTATGGGAGCATGTAACAGACATTACGTGCACCCGTAGTTACGGCACCACCTAGTGAAAACCTATGGGAAATTCATATTACAATCCACAGTAAATTTTTCTTACACCAGGGTAAGAACTCCCCGTAGTTACTCTGGATTGCACCCATCGTGACCTTAATCAATATCCAACCATCCCCAACTAGTTCTGAACTCTTCAGTGTAAGTTAGGATTTTTTTAACTCATTGTGCATCACTTAATGTTCACCGACAGTGAATTTTTCTGCCATTTTTTGCTCATTTGGCCAGCTGAGAGTGCTCCAGTCTTTGCAGTTTGTTTGGATTTTTGCTGTTCCAATAACAGAATTTTTCATTGCAGGTGTGTGTGATCATGATTTGTATAATGCTTTTAGATCTTGAATGGTGTCACAATTTTGGAGGAACTGTATCTCAAACAACAGTCTAATCCTTACTCCACTTGACACCTATAGCCATTAGTTATTTCATTTTCTATGTAACCGCTTTTTGAACTTTTTGTTAAAAAGTGATAATACTGGAGATTGATTGACTGCTTACTCTCTTGCTTCTTTTGGTGAACTAGGATCGTAGCAGGCCAGTGATACCAATATTTATCAGCCGTATACACTGTAAGTGCAGTGTCCTGTGTACATACTGTATCCTTTTCAAATGCATACAGAGATGCAAGCACACTAGCTTTTTTTTTTTTTACATGAACAGTTTCATTTGATCAATAAATGCTAAAAGTCATAATTTCATTAACTGAATTTGATTTGTACTTGCTACCCGATGTGTAGCGGTTAAAACTGATGGTGGATTACATATTCTTACAAAGAATACCACACTGTGTAGTGGTATTGCTGTGGAAAGATTTCATTAATGACTTATATAAAAACACGTGTGGAATCCAAGAGACTGTCATTTGTGAACAAAATGACCAGGAACAGAAAGGATACCTCATGACTTTTATGCTTTACTGAACTTTTCCAGGTACATTCTTCAAAAATAGTGGGAATCATATGAACTTGCGGTGTTTGCACTTCCACTCTGTAATTTAAAATATACAGTACTTAAATTTTCTGCAGAAAAAAATTTAGGGCACAATCCAGAGCAAGTTCACCCTGCTGTGCCCTAACTGCTCTCTCCTAACTATTTTGTATGCAGAGCAGAAAGTTATGCTGCATCCAGAGAATCAGGAAGCCTGGGCTGCCCTATAGCATGCTAAGTAATTGACATATGGGGAGGAATTGCTCCTGAGGAGACACCCCTCAGATCTCACTGAACAAGGAACAGCTGTGGTGCCTACAGTGGTGACACGACTCTGCGTATCACCCGGTGCGTAAGTCTGTGCGTCATACCTGGGATGTGCGCACCCCCCCTACCTGGACTGTGCAGTCGCCAAAGTTGGCACCTGCACAGTTGTTTCTGAAGCCAACTGGCGTCAGAAAGAGTACTGCGCAAGCACCATCTCTGATGCCTGCGCAGTACTTTTCTGAAGCCTTTCAGCTTTAGAGGAGACTGTGCAGGCGTCAGAGTTGGTGCCTGTGCAGTACTCTTTCTGAAGTCATTCGGCTGCCGCTCCACCTCCTAAGTGAGGCCGAATGGCCATGCAGAGGCGTGGACTTCCTCCACTCCAAGGAAGTCTCCTCTGAAGCTGTTCGGCATGCTCAGTGTGTTTCTGTGCAGTGCACCTCAGCTGGCCATTCAGGCCAGCTCTGAGGACAAATGGCAGCTTCTGGCTGCTGCTCCACCTTGGAGCAGGCCTGAATGGGTGCGCTGACACCCAGGGCCTGCTAAAGGACTGTCAAACTCCTCTAGTGCATCTCCCCATAAAGAGCGCGTCACCCAATGTGGCCTGCACCAGCTGCACCAGTCTGGTGACTCCACTGGGTGCCTGCCTTATAAGGAGTCCCTGATGAGATGCCAGTACATTCTACAGTGAATACAAGGGGCTTCTTGGAGTGGCCTGCTGTATCCTGAGGTTTGTGGGCAGCCGTAGTTGTTCCGTATCCTGAGGTGAGAGGCAGGAGTTGCAGCTAGGCTGGCCAAGAACTCAGATTTTTGGTCAACACTGCCATTCTTACTTGGGCCTTAGCATGGTCCCCTATGGGTCTACTCATTACTATACCTGCTCCTGAGGTGGTATAACTCTGAGGGCTGGAAGAGGGCATTTCTGCCTTGGAAACAGGCTTTGGATACAGAGTAACTGCTCTGCCCTAGGCAATGCTAAACATGCCCTCAACTTGCCTCTCCTGAACTGCTTAGGGCAGAGCAGTTAGAGCAGAGCAGGTCCACCTCTCTTAGGGCACCCTATGTTGCCTTGCTCTGCCCTAAACCTCTTCCAGAGTAACTGGGGTTACTTTGATTTAAAGCTCCACCCTAGTGATAGGGCAACCCAAGGCCTCTTATGTGGACAGATTAGTTGCTCTGGATTGTGCTGAAAGATATAGTGTGGTTTGCCTGAAAAGAAACGGAATAATATACCAACTCACTTGACAGCAACCCAGATTCTAACTGGTACAGCTCAATGAGCCATCAGTGATATTTCTGCATGTACTGTATGTTTCATAAAATTTCTCTGCCTTAATTTTTCCTTATTATTCATGCTTATTATGTCATAGTCATTATCAGGGATGATATCCATCCTCTACAAGCACTGGTGGTGATCTCTGGCACTGAATGCTATAAAAGTGCTTTTAAGCACATTTACAGACCTGGAGATCAAGGAGCCCTGGAGCTGGGCAATCAATGCCAGGAGAGTGCCAGCAGTAAGGCACACCGTTGGGTGGTGGTATGAGGTTTTGGGACAGAAGAGGAGATGTTTCAATGCAGGGGTAATGCAGGCAGATGGTGTAGGATAGGGACTGGGGTAGGAGGGAAGAGGAACCAGCATTGCTCTGCCAGATCCTATAATCAGTGTGAAGCTGAAAATTATGTCTCAGTCTGCTGGCAAAATAGCCAGTGCAGACTTGAGGAGACCCTGTACTCTCTCCCACAGTAGTAGTAGTAGTAGTCGTAGTAGTAGTAGTTGTTGTTGTTGCTGTTGCTGTTAATTAAAAATCAAACAATAATACACAGCGAACAACTTCATGCTGGTTTCTATCACATCACCAGTCAGACCCTTTCCAAGTGTCTAGGACTGTGTGATGTAACGGCGTATAGTATGTGCTGAGCCTAGTAGAGTGGCTTTCTGCAGTTGACAGAGTGATATTTTGTCAGTGCCAATAGTTTTCAAGTGCCTGCCAACGTCTTTCAGCACTGCACCTAGTGTGCCAAGTATCACTGGAACCACCTGCACTGACTTATATCAGATTCGCTATAATTCGGTTCTTAGATCTTGGTAGCGGGAGATTTTTTCCAGTTGTTTCTCCTCAATTCTGTTGTCACCTTGTATGGCAATGTCAACAAGCCACAACTGACTCCTTTCTATGATAGTTATATCTGGAGTATTGTGTTCCAAGATCTTGTCCGTCTGTATCCTGAAGTCCCACAGAAACTATTATTATAATATTATTATTATATTATAATTATATTATAGTTACGCAACAGAGGGAATCTATCTCCGGACCAGATCAGACGGAAAACTCTACAATCCTTCCAGACTAAGAGCAAAGTCCAAAGTCCAGCTGAAATGCTTGCGTGAGTTCCTCTTCGCCGATGACGCTGCTGTTACTGCTCACTCTGCTGAAGACCTTCAACGACTTATGGACCGTTTTAGCAAAGCCTGCCAAGACTTTGGACTAACAATCAGTCTGAAGAAAACACAAGTCATGGGTCAGGGTGTGGATCCACCTCCCTGTATCACAATCTCTGAACATGAACTGGAGGTTGTCCATGACTTTGTGTACCTTGGCTCAACTATCTCTGACACTCTCTCCTTAGACTCTGAGCTGAATAAACGCATTGGTAAAGCGGCTACTACATTCTCCAGGCTTACAAAGAGAGTATGGCTTAATAAGAAGCTGACGGAACATACAAAGATCCAGGTCTATAGAGCTTGCGTCCTGAGCACACTCTTGTACTGCAGTGAGTCTTGGACCCTTTATGCATGGCAGGAGAGGAAGCTGAACACCTTCCATATGCGCTGTCTCCGACGTATTCTTGGAATCACCTGGCATGACAAAGTCTCAAATGACACAGTATTGGAACGTGCTGGAATCTCTAGCATGTTCACACTTCTGAAACAGCGGCGTCTACGCTGGCTTGGGCATGTCGTGAGAATGGCTGATGGTCGGATTCCAAAAGATCTCTTATATGGAGAATTAGTGCAGGGAAAGCGCCCAAGAAGGAGACCACAGCTGCGATACAAGGACATCTGCAAGAGGGATCTAAAGGCCTTGGGAATGGACATCAACAGCTGGGAAACCTTGACCTCTGACCGTTCAGCGTGGAGGCAAAAGACCCAGCATGGCCTTCTCCAACTGGAAGAGACACTTGTTCGGCAGGCTGAAGCAAAGAGACAGACCCGAAAACAGCGAAACCTGGAGCCTGGGCAGGGGACGGAATTTATTTGTCCTTAGTGTGGAAGGGATTGCCACTCTCGAATTGGCCTTTTTAGCCACACTAGATGTTGTTTCAGGACCTCCAGTCAGAGCACGATACCATAGTCTTTCGAGACTGAAGGATGCCAATAATATAATTATATAAAAAATAATATATTATTATATAATTATAATTATATATAATTTTAATATTATTTTAATTTTAATTTTAATTAATTATTATTGGGCTAATAATTTGTAATAATAAGTTTTTATTTCTACTTCCTTTCTATTATTTTGTTCAAAAATTTGCATATTAATTTATGTCTTTATTAATGATTTGTTCAGGTTTTATTTAATATTCACTGAAAGTTCCTTTATCTTTCTCTTTACTGCATATTTCAAGCAGTTTCCAAGTAGAGGCTCAGCCATTTGCTCATCTTCCCTTGATATCATGGTCTTATCATGGTCACCCCAGGCTGCCATTATAAATTGGGGAAATGTGTCAGGTGGAAAGTAATGGCCTAATTGGACTAATTTCCATAATATGTGGAAATTCAGACAAATTTATTCTGATCTCTTTCATTGAACACATCTCATATGACATGTTAAAACCTGAAAATGGTACAGAGATGCTGGCATTCTGGTTTTCTTTTTAATTTATATTTTTGGATTTTCAGACACAAACACTTACTGAACCACACTGACAGTAGACTGACAACTCCATCCTAACTTGCTCTGGAAAAGGGAGGCCGAGTCATTTTCAGTACAGTATCCAACACAAGATATGTGCCTTCAGGAGTGAAACTTGGGGTGAAGGGGTTATTTTATTCCTTACCCCAATCAACATCCCAGCCAGTCGTATGGGGCTACTTAGATCAGCACCAGTGATTTCACTAGTGCAAATCTGAGCAAGCTATATAAGGCTGATTGGAGCAGGACAGGATTTAGGATTCAGCCTGTGTTGCTGTGCCATGTCCTTCCTCTTTCTGAACCTGATCCACCTTCTAAACTGTCCCCTGTCCAACGATGTCTGCTTCCTGCCTCTGTTCCACCTTCCTATATGACTCTTTCCCATCCTTTGAGTTGTTTTGTCAATCGGCATGGGAGATAACTATGTCTGGAAGTTGTAACAGACTGTGCAAGGTCCACATGGAATGTTGTTCTTGAAAGATTAGAACTTCTTTGTTATTGTAAAAACCCCTCCAGAGTTTAGAGAAAGTCTGCCTATTTGAACTGTTTTGCATTACAGCCAATCCAATGACCAAGAAAGGTAGTGTCCAATTCTGGTGATGGTTATTATTCAAACCTATGTATTATGAAAACCATGTGAAAGCATGTGTTCACAACACTAATTTAAGGTGCCATTTTTTCTTGATAAAAAGACTGATAAAAAGGCATCAAAAGACTGAACAATACCTGCAAGCCTGATTGAGCATCACAGTGATTATGACAAATTTGTTAGTATGAGCAGTAATTATAGCTTTCCTGATCTTACCTCAGAAAACCGTGGGCTAAAAGAACAACAAACTGAAAGAACAGCAATAATAATGTTTATAGGCTTTCTTGTTTGATTGACCTAAAAGCCTTAATTACAGGGCATTTTCTAATAAAAGGTGCTAAAATTTTACCCCTTTATACCTACAATCATAACTGCAACAGTGTGCAGAGCGGCTTGTGCCTATGAATCTGCAATAGTGATCTGCACTTGTGAGTACTTGCTGCTGCGGTGCCTGGAGGATGTAATCACATTATGGGTGTAATCCTAACTAATTTTCCAGCACTGGCATAGCTGTGCCACTGGAGCATGTGCTGCATCCTGCAGTTGGGGTGGGGAAGCAGTTGCAGAGGCATTCTCAAGGTAAGGCAAAGTGTGTTCCCTTACCTTAGAATTGCATTTCCCTTATCTCAGAGCCGGATAATTGGTAGGATTTCACTTTATGAAAGATAAATGCCAACTATTTATAGATGTACTAGTGAAATGTACCTGCGTTGCAGGAGTAAAATACCCCCATGCACCATCCACCCTATTGCCATCCCCCCATTGCACATCACCCCCATGTGCATCACCCCCCATGTACATCATCCCTCCCATGCCCAACACCCCTCCTGCCCAACACACCCCCTATTCCCAACACATCCTCTATTCCCAACACCCTCCTATGCGAAACACCCTCTCATGTGCAACACCTTCCCATGTGCAATACCACCCCATGTGCAATACCACCCCAATGTGCAACACCATCACCCATGAGCAACATCCCCATGTGCAACATCCTCATGTGCGCAACACCCCCCATTGTGCATTAACCTTCCATTGCACATTGTCCCCCCATGCAACATCCCCTTACCCCATGCACTATCCCTCCACAACTGTGGGCACCCCTTCCAGGAACATGCAGAATTTGGGACTGGGAGTTGATCAGTGTTCAATGTTGAGTATAGGCAAAAATGCATTGCATCCCTTTTCAGCCCCTTTGGGGTTAAATTTCTAGAAAACGGTTCTTGATGGGTGCTCCCCTCATGAAAGGGGAATTTTCTGAATTTCTTGCTTCTACGTTGAGGGGTTGGGGCAGAGCGTCCCTCAGTTAGGGGTTCTTCAATGTGAAGTATAGGGAGGAAAACACGTTGCGCCCCTTTTCATCCCCTTCTGGTTGGAATTTACAAAAACCGGTTTTTAGTGGTTGCCTCCATCACAGAAGGAACATCTCCCCCAAATGTCACACTTCTAGGCCTGATGGTTTTGGTTGGGCGTTGATGAGTGAGTGAGTGAGTGAGTGAGTGACTTCAGTTTTATATATATAGATTAGCAAAAATGTACCCACGTTGTGGGAATAAAATTTTCCCCATAAGCCCTCCACCCACTGCACAACAACTCCCCATGTGCAACAACCCCTTATGTGTAACAACCCCCCCCCCCCACACACAACACTTCCAATTTTACTATGGCTTATCATGGTCCCCTATGGGTCTACCTAGGGATAGATAGGTTAGCACCTCAGGATTGTAGCCCTGTTCTCTTGTAAAGATTTGTGATTGTTTTGAATATTGTCAGCAAAAAAGGAAAAAGAGAGACCAATATATTATCCCTACTAGAAACCACTGGGCATCACTGGGCAGCAGCACATCTGGGCACTACTGTGCATCAGTGGGCACCACTATGCACCACGACACAGTAGGCAGCACGTACCACTGGGCAACAGCAGGCACCAGTGAGCACTACTGAGCATCCCTACCAGGCACTACTGGGCAGCGGGCAGTGGGCACCAGCAGGCACCACCAGGCAGCAGGCACCAGTGGGAAGCAGACACCAGTGGGCAGTGGGCACTACTGGGCACCAGTGGTCACCACCTGTTATCTCTAATGGACAATGGGCATCCCTACTGAGTACCACCAGGCACCACTGGGCTGAGAACAAACAGCACAAGTGAGCACCAGCAGGCAGTGGGTACCACAGGGCAGCAGTGGGCATTGGGTCCCAGGCATCCTTAATGGGCACCACCACGCAGTGTGCTGCAGGCACCACTGGGCATCCAGTCATCCCTACCAGGCATCCCTACTGAGCACTGGGCAGCAGCAGGAAGCATCAGGTATCACCAGATATCATTGGGTACCAAATTGGTTCTTAGAGGGTTCTTACATCACAGAAGGAATATGCTTCTCCCTCTCTGGAAGACTTCATTTGATCCACCTACCTGAGAGGACGAGGAGCTACCCATATGAACATGGTACATACTGGAGCAGTAATGGCAAGCCATTCCATGTTACTATTTCCCTTAACAGTGAAATTGCCAGGCAACCCATGTCAGACCATCAAATCCCTCCTCATCTTTCATTTAGTAAAATGCTTCTTTATTCTCCAGTCTGCCTTTCCTAAGGGCCCTCCTGCACTTTATTGTTTTTCATGATCTCATTGGATCATGATCCTTTTTTTGCATTAGCATTAGTCATTTAGAGGAAACACTGAGAGCTGTTTGAATAATGCTTGCAGTTATTTTCTTCTAGTTTCTTATACATACGTCATTGCTCCCAATTGACTCTCTCTCTCTCTCTCTCTCTCTCTCTCTCTCTCTCACACACACACACACACACAAAGTTGAATGCTTTTATAATTCTGCAATATGAATGTTACCCTGTCTTGCTTCTTGGCATCTGGAGTCTATGTAAATTTGGATATCTTTTACTCCCTCAGCTATTCAGATTATGATGGTAACAGTTGCTCAGGAAAGTTTAGCAGTTTTTTTTTTTAGTTTGCCTCAATTTGGGACATTCAGATTACTCTAACTATAATCATCCTTATGGATTTGATTCTGGGACTCCCTGCTGATACCAAAACCAAATTAAAGCAGTTAAAAAAATTAAAAACTGTGCACCTTTACAATTATTTAAAAACAGTTTTTCTTACTGCTGTGGAGAGGCAATTAGAAATGCAGGGAACCTCCTGCCTTTGCCTGGCTCAACTGAAGAACAGAACGATTGCTTGTATGACTGCTTCTCCACAACAGCAAGAAAATAAGTTTTTTAATTTTCTGGTCATGACATCACTTCTGATGGGTCCTGACAGATCCCCATTCAAAAAAGTGGGTATCAGTGCTAAATGTTTGAGAACCACGCAGCCTAACTCTCTCTCTCTCTCTCTCTCTCTCTCTCTCTCTCTCTCTGTTTTTTAAGGAGGACCAGCCATGGAAATGGATCAATGGGGCACACTTTCTTAGAAAGAGGCAGGTATGCTATAATTCCCAGCATTAGGAGTGACACAGAGAGAACATGCAAAACTGTACAGAAAGGAATAAAACACACATAACACGATTTTATTGTGTGGTTTATGATGGAAGCTATGGGTGGTGCAAGTGGTTAAGACACTGTGCCTGTTAACCAGCAGGCTAGGGTTCGAGACCTGGGTTAGCCCCACAAGACAGGGTGAGCTCCTGTCCTTAGCCCAGCTCTGCAACACCAGCTGGATCCAATCGTATTGGCTCTGCCTTTCCATTGGACTAATTCAGTGGCGTGGAGAAGGGGGATTTGCTGCTTGGGTAACAGCCTATCCTCCATAACAATCTAACCCAGGCTTTCATGCTTCGCATGCAGCGTATGCAGCGCCAAGCACGATACCATAGTCTTCCAAGACTGATGGAGGCCTGCTATGATGATGGAAGCAGCCAGAGATAAATGCCCCCAGCAATCTGCTTCAAAAGGCATTCACTTCCAGTGGCCTCATAGTTGTGCTAGCCCTGGTATCTTTTGAGCCTTATAATTTTATTATTTTACCTATGCTTAAAATGGAAAGGCTGTGTGCACGACTGATTTCTGCAGTCAAGTGATGACATGTACTTCAAACAGAAGATAAACCTGACAAAGGTAAAGCATTCCAAACCTCAATTTTTCCCATCTTCTTTCTGAACCCTGATCAGAAAGAGTGCAACTCAAGCAAGTGAATACTGCTGATTGTGTTGTTTTGGCAGCTGAATACATAGATCTTGCCATCATCTTTCACACCTTTTACTTCTTATTTCTCAACTTATCTGACTCATTACACTGTTGTAATTTTCTCTCGATGCTCCGTTCATGTTCATTGTCCTCTAGGCTGTTTCAATAACTGTCAAGTGGGCTGGAACTAATTCAGCAAAAAGACTGTGTGCTGTGCAGCAACAGCCTTCATCCATAACCGAAAACAAAAGCATTCACATTTATCAGAAACGTCAGTAACCGAAACTCCCAGCTCTACCCACCTCAGTCATGGAGATACACAGGTGGAAGTGAAGGATATCACACACTAGGTTATTCATATTCATCTGTGATTATTTGAGTGTTTGGCCTGAGCCTACTAATTCAGTTAGTTATAACACAGCCCATCCCTATCTTTCCCCCACCACAGCATGCAGTTGTGCCAAAATGGGCTGTGTTGTACGCTATGGTGGGTAGGCAGATGAGGAAGCTTGGAAAGGAAATATTTTTCCTGATACCTCTGTAAACTCCCCATTTCCAGTGGTTCCCCTTGAACCTGTACTGGCTATTGAACAAAGGTGTTATGCCAGCTTCTATTAGTGGGGTACAAGTTGTCTATGGGTGCCACCACCCTGTCTCCATCATGCCTTAGCTCTTTCCCTTCTATTCTGTTCCTCCTCTCTGCCTTCCAGCCAACTTTTTGGAGTCATTGGGCCCTGCTTGCTCTTTGTTTTTACTCAGGATCACCAGCTATTCCGATGAAGGTCCAGAAGTGCTCAAAACCTGTGTTTCTGGGACACATTTTTACAACACTGTAAATGAGTTCCATCAGCAGCACACCTTAATAAGACTGAGCCACAAGACTATGTTACACAATGTCATGCAAAATCAGCTTGTAAGGTTGGATGTTCCATGTACAATTAATGTCTCATCATGCCTGTACGATGCACCAAGTTGTAATGCACCATCAGTGTGATTAAAGTGAAAACCTGTATTCAGATGACAGAAGGAGAACAACAAAATCCTGACTGTGAGTCTTTGACCGTGATTGTCTACTCTTAAAAATGTGTCATATCAAACCAAGTTTGCCTGGGATGAGCAAACAGTACTGATGTCAGAACACTGCTATTTTCTGAGGCTTGCTAATAATTGGATCAGGCATGTGATCTCTTCCATGTTTCTTGAGCAATGACAGCTAGCATTTACGCTTCTCCACCCCTCCTCAACATGCTCCCAGATTTTCTTTCCTTCTGCTGCTCTGAAACCTGCTGACCCTTTGGAGGTAATGTGGCAACATTTTCCATCTCATCTGCAATTGAATTGTAAATTCAGAGATGCCTTGGTGGTCCCTTTCAGTTCTGCATGCCTGCTCTCTCTCTCTTTCTCTCTCTCCCCTGAGAGAAACTGAAACGCAGCAAAGCCAACCTTTGTTTACAAAGGTCTCTGATCAGATTTCACTCCATGCTTAATAAGAACTTGGTCAGTGGTCCCATCTGCCCCATCTGAGTGTGGGTCAGCTAAAGGCAAATGCAGGATGTTCACCACAAACACAGGCTTTTTTTGGTGTATTTTCACCTATGCACTCCTTACCTGGATAAACTGAAAACAATAACTGCTCATCTCTCTTTGTTTCCATCTCTGGTTCATTTCCCTTTCTTACCGGGAAAGGCAAATAAAATAGTTAATAAGTTAGAGGGTATCACAGGGATCTTTGTTTCATAGAATATCTCCAGCAAAATAATCATAATATGATGACCATCAAGAGAATATTGTTATCCTAGAAAGAAAGTTGATTTTTTTTAAAAAAAAAAATTATAATAGGAGAGGAGATATTATGTACATTTCTGTTCTTCCTTGTTTGAAAAAAGAATATGGACATTTTTCCAGGTGAATGCCTAGTTAGCCTGTTGTTGTCTTAGAGACCCCAGTATAAAGCTGGTCACTCAGAAAGTCCCCTGTGTGTCCATATCTCTCCTTGGAATGGCTGGTTGTACCTCATGATTATCAAGGGTTGAAGGGTCAGAGGAGGAAGGTCAGACTATGTCAAAGATAATTGAAGAATATACAAATGGAAGGGGAACTTATGGCCTTTTGGTATGGGCTTGTATTAGAGCTTGATCTCTCATTTATTTATTTATTTCTCCCTCCCCTCTTCTTGCTTGCCCTTTGCCCTTCTCAGAAAAACTCTTGTCCCTTTGGATCTCTTGGGATGATATCTCAGAAATACATGCCACTTGACAGAGTGTCTGTGCCTGTCCCTTCCCTTTCATGACAATCACACTGACTGCACACAGCAAGACTTTTCGGTAGCTTTTGGCCTTATTGCTGCTCTCTGTTCCACAATCCAGCAAAATGGAAGTGTGCATAGTCTCGCTAAACTCAAGTTCTATCCCTCGCTCCTAAATGTTCCTAAGTATTTTCACTGTGAAAATTAAATTTATGTTTTAATCCAGTGGATTCTCAGTTTATATCCAGTAAATAATGATGCAAAAAGGAGGTCAGTGGTACCAAGGGGGTCCATATGACCGGAAAAACCCAGATTTGTCCGGATTTTTAGACTCCTGTCCTGGTGTCCTACATTTTGGCTTCATTGTCCTACATTTTGGCTTCATTTTTTAACTTTGCAGTGGTGTGCAGTACCCCATCATGTCATACGTCGTTAATTCGTATTGAAGAGCAGAATCCAATGCAAAAATCAGCTTTGAGATATCTCCTTCCTATCAAATGTTATGGTCAAAAAACCGAAAAACAGAAACAAAAAATACATTTTTTGGCATTTTTTTTAAGCGGGTAGGAATTTTGGCCTGGGATTAGGAATTTTGGCCTTGGGGTTCAGGAATTTTGGGTTTGGCATCTGGTCACCCTGGTTATAAGCATAATTTGTTCCAGAAGCATACTTGTAATTCAAAACATTTGTACATCAAAGCAAATGTACATCAAAGCAAATGTACATCAAAGCAAAATAAAGAAGCAAACTTGTTATTCAAACCACTTGTACATCAAAGCAAATTTTCCTGTAAGATATAAAGGAAACTCAGATAATTTGTTCCCCAACCAAAAATATTCATATAAAATGATTACAAAACTGTAATATAATACAAAATAACAATGAAAATACAATATATATATACCGGTATATAAAAAAACAAATTAACCTGCACTTATTCTCAGGTCTCTCAGGCTGCAATACAGAGTAGACATGCATATGTAGGTCTTTCATGATCTTTCAAGAGAGGCTAAGGAAGTGATGGCTCAGTGCCGAAACGGCCCATGTCTTGGCCGTTTTTTTGCTAAACTATTTTTTTGCTATTTTATCAAGACATTGCCTGTATACCAAGTCAAAATTTATTAGAAACGTTTGCTTGTCTTACAAAATGCTCTCAATCCAAGTGACTCTCAATCCAAGGTTTGACTGTATTCCTTAGGACCACATATATGAAAAAGCATTACAAGTGGCTTGTGAGTCCTAATTGCATGCTACCACAGTATAGAAGCAGTGTCTCTATAGACAGGAAGTATTCCAGAGGAGTTAACTGACACACTGGAATGACTATCCAGGGAATGACTATGCCACAAGCAAAGATAGACACAAAAAGTAAAATGTCACAGGAAAACCTATAATTAGGGACCTGCAAGAGGTGAGGTTATTTTTCCTCACAAAGGGGTGTTATCCCAAAATAATCAAAATAACCTCACCTTTTGCAGGTCCCTACCTATAAGGACCATTTTAAGAAGGCAAACTCAAAAGAAGAACTTTCATCTCCCATATGAACCTGCTCAAATGGAAGCTCTGGTGGGGAAACTGTTCTCAGAAACCCATCAAAATGTGAAATACATTTGGTGAAAATACATGAAAAGCCCTTCTCTGTGCTTGATTCAAACTCTGGAACGTTGTCCCTTAAGATGCTGATCTTGTCTCTTCACTGTTAATTTATTTCATCTTCATATTTAAAATGTTCTTATTCCAGAAGGCTTTTAACTTGCCTGTTAGCTGATGTTTTTATAGCTGCTACTTTAAATATTTTTATGGCTGCTGCTAAACTGCTTTTGAGATTGTTTTAATTATTGTTTTCGTTTTTAACGATTGATTATGTCATGATGTAATTTGATGTAAGTCACTTTGAGCATTATTTGAATAACAAAAACACAGAAAGGCGGAGTAATAACAATAATAATAAATATTATTATTCAGTTGGCCTGTATCTTACATGTGGGTTACTCTGGAGTCAGCACATAAAGACAATATTAGCAGTCGTGCAGCTGGGAGGGGGCCAAAATGGTAAATGCAGCAGAATCCGCAACACACTGTGTAAGTGGCCCTTCCCACTCACCTTCAGAGTCATTCCAGGCAGTGACAACAATGTTCTGGAGATGCAGTTTGGCTCAGAAAACACACCATCACTGCCTGGAATGGCTGACGACCACTGGAAGGGAGCAGTTTCGAGGCATGTTGTGGCACTTGCAGTATTTTCCATTTTGCCCCCACCTCGCTCTGCTACTGAAAATGGCATATACTCAAAATTACGGTACCTGGAAAATATTCCTTTAAAAATTATGAAAGGCAGGTGGGAACTGAGAAAATGTACAACTAAGGAAACAGCAGCTTCATTCTCTGATTTCAGGCTTCTTCTCAGGCATGCGTTAAGTAAGTGAAATTTTAGTTGAATTTGTGCAAGCGAAGTGTGCCTTGAGGGCTAAATGTTTATTTTAACAGCATACTAGATATGTTGCAAAGTCATTGGCTCTTAATGTAAAAACCTTTGTTTTGCTTAACTATGGTTTTGCATTACATCTGAGCCTGTTCAAACCTTGTTTTGGGCAAAAAAAAAAATCAGGTTTTGAAACCACAATTTTAATTGGTTGTAAACTACTGCTAATGTGCTTATGTGGTTTTTTGTTACACCTGAATTCACAAACCATTGACAAGCCACTGTCAGGATCATTGGCTGCCTCTCCAGAGAGAACAGACTGAACTTATGAATTGGAATCCTTAGTAGATAAGAAACAAACGCTACGCTAAACCAGTGGTTCTCAAATGGGGGTTGGGACCCCCCTGAGGGGTTGCTACTTCATTTCAGGGGGGTCACAAATAGCTAGGCATGCCATTTTGGGATCTGACACTGAGCACCACCATCCTGGAATGGGGCACTCAGGTGGCAATCCAGACTTTGCTGGGAATAAATCTCATTGAATACAATGAGACATACTTCTGAGTAGACACAGAGGAGCTTGTGCATCTCAGTGATGCCACTTCTTGTTCGATGTCACTTCCAGCCATGACATCACTTCCCGATTGAGGACATCATTTCCAGGGGGTCCTGGAGAGATTGCAATTCTCAGAAGGGGGTCACAGGGTTGAAATGCTAGAGAACCACTGCTCTAAGCCATGTTGCATGTCTGGTTTAAACCCACACAAAACATAGTGTGGGTTTTTACCTGTGATTTCATATCATGTTTGAACCTAGCCTTTATGCACTCATGTCACGATGACAGTATTTTACATCATTTGATTAACAGAGGTGAGCATTCTAGGCTGAATGTTGAAGAAATCCTTAACTGGATGAGCGGAAGAACAGTACTTTCTGTTAATTGTATTACAGACATAAATGTATAGCAGACATTTCAAGTAAAGCTGTGATTGTAGAAGCATATCATCGCATGTCAAAACAGTGCAGTCTGATGAATGTATGGTTTCCACATAATTGCACCATGTTCATTTTCAGCATGCCTTGTTAGTGGAGGCTGAGAATATATATTTGGTTTCTTACCACTTCCCATGTGTGCTTATTATCAGAGCTCCTGGGAGCAGTAAGTGTGATATCAGGGGAAGGGGATTATTTGTTTCTTTATCTTTGTGTTTTTCATTTTGGCTCCCTAAGATTTGTTCAAGCTAAATGTCTACTTCAGTATTTAACTTTATATGTAAAATGAGATATTTCTGATTTACTGTATACACTAAGGAGAAGAGGATTCACAATAGACAAAAGTGAAAATAGAAATCTTGTACGTTCACTGGATGTAGGGTTGTCATAATTCGCTTCCACAAAATCAATACAGGATCCTCCTTCACACTTGCCAGTATGTGAACACAGTTCTCTCAAAATCGGGTCTGTCCCTGTTTTACAGGACATATGGCAACCCTAACTGGATGGAGGAAATTTGTCTGACAGCATTATCTTGTGCATGTCTGCTCAGAAGCCAGCCCATGAGTTCAGTAGAATTTACTCCTCGTAAAATGTGTATAAGGGTGCAATCTTAACCTAGGCCAACACAACTCATTGGGTTTCCTATTCACATTATGATGTAGGGAGGAACATATATGTCTGTGCAGTAGCCTAAACCTCCCCCAAGAGTGACACACAAGTGTCTTACGGCACTTTGGTGACACCCCCAGGTCAGGCTTCCCATAAAGCCGGAATTGATTGGACATGTCCAGCTTTCCCTTATTGGACCACACTGTCAGTTCCAATAAGGGAATTGTCAGACCAAATGGGGGTAGGAGGGTCCTTGGGAGCACTAGAGGCTGCCTGGCCAGAGCAGCGAGACTTTCAGTCACCCGCCTGGCCGCCATCTTTAAAGGTCCATTCCTGTGCATGCATGCAGGTCCTAAGAGGCATGCACTAGCCACCAGGAACACAGGCATATGCTTCCACTTCCTCTGTAGCCACCTGCAGCCCAGACAAGGACTTGTAGCTAAGGGTGAAGATCAGAGGCTGCTGATGTGGCTGCTGTTTCCCGCCTGTCCTGGGTGCCTTATCCACCCGTCTGCTGGCTGCGCCCAAGGTGCAACCTGGACCTGCCAGTCTGGACCTCTGGACCTGCCAGTCGTGATCTGCCGTGCTGGCCAGGCAGCCCCTAAGTGACCGCCACCACCACCCTCCACCATGCACCTCCCCAGCCAGCACAGGTAAAAGCCCCCACCCATGTGTACTCAGAACTAAGCCCATTAAATCAATGGGCTTACTCTTGAGTAAAGAGTGACTCTAGGCTGGCACCCAAAAAGGAGGACAGGGTCCTCCAAATTTTTTTTTTAAAGTCCAGATTTTCAGTGGAAAAGCCGGACTTTTGGAGGACCCTGTCCTGTATTTTGAGTGCCAGCATATGGTCACCCTAACCCAGGTCAGCACAGAACTTGTGCTGGGACTTAGACCAGCCGACTGGAGGTTAGGATTACAGCTTTAGACTGCAGCTGAGCAACCCAATCCAAAGTTTAGCATTGCTCAGAGTAACAGTAGTGCCAAAATGGTGTGGGTAAACTGCTGAAGGTATCTTTGGGGAATCCACCCCCTTTCCCTGAGATATGACACAGGCTTTTCAATGGGGCTTATCATGTCTGTGCTGGTTTTTTTTGCCAGCAGAAACTTGAAAACCTTCACATTTGGTTTTACTGCCTGGTACAGATGATAGGATCTAGCAGAGGAGGGCTCTGCCAGTCCCACCCTACCAGGGCAGTTCCTTCCCCTTCCCTGCCATACCAGGGTGTTGCAAATGTGTTGTATAGCATGCATTTGACCCCCTGAAAGAGGGAAGGACATTGCAAGGAGTTGCCTGTCCATGTCAATGCCAGCCCTGGACATTGGTGAGTTGCACTCAGTGATGGGCCCAGGCTGGTTCGGGCCGGATTGCCTGAACCTGTTCCTAATTTTGGCCCACTGCTAGCGATCCGCTCACTAGCGGGGGGCCAGAAACCCAGGCGGACCAGTTCGCCCGGGTGAGAGGACGCAACTGTGCCTGCGTGATGAGGACGCGACTCCGCCTGTGCCAACTTTGGCACAGGCGCAGTACACCAGGGTTGGTGGCCCGCCCCTTGCCCCACCCATCCGCAGTGTGGCGCAGCCTCCCCAGCCCTGCCCCTAACCCTCCCCGGCCCCACCCCTGGCCCTCCCCGGCCCCGCCCCTGACCCCGGCTCTGCCCCCTGACCCAGCCCCTCCCCTGACCCCGGCCTGGCCCGCCCACTTCTGGGGAACTGGTTGTTGGGCCAGGCCGGCCCCACCTCTGGTTGCACTGGCCAATTCCAGCCAGACCAGGAGTTGGGGGCCAGGGAAAAGGATGTTTGGAGGGCGTTCCTGGGGGTAGGTGGGTGGGAAGTGGAAGGTGGTGTTGGAATCTGACTCTTGTGTTGGATCCAAGTCTCAGTGCATGCAGGGTGACCAGATGCTCAAACCTCAAAAGGAGGACAAGGTCTTGGATTCCTTTCAGCCTGGCCTTTCAGGTGGGCAATGGCACATTTGCCTACTCATAAGTAAAACCATGGTATTGGGCACTTTCACTTTCCCATAAAGCTCAATGTTTTTAAAGTTTTTTTGGCCATAACCTTTGATAGGAAGGAGATACAGTGTTGCCTCACATAAACAGCTTAATTCATTCTGGAGGCATGCTCTTTAAGTGAAACGCTCTTTAAGTGAAGCAGATTTTTCCTTAGGAAATAATGGAAGCTCAGACAATTGGTTCCACAACCCCCAAAATATTCATATAAAAATATTAACTGGGTGTAAAAATGTTGACAAAACACTGGAATTGAATTCAAAACATGCATTCAATGTGCATGATCCTATGAAGTCTACTTAGGCTGCAATCCTAAAGACACTTACATGGGAGTAAGCCCCATTTAACACAAAGGGGCTTACTTCTGAGTAGTCACAGTTAGGAGACTGCAAAGACATTACCTGGGCTGCTGGTGGAGGTTCAAGGTGGTTGGTGGGGGCACTTGGGGACAGTTAGGGGCAGCTGCCTCTGGCACCCCCAGGCAACTGCCCACAGGTTGGAGGCAGTTAGAGGCAGCAGCACTGGCCAGCAACCCTTTTAAAGAGCCTCCGTGCGGAGCGTCAGAGCTGCATAGCACACTTCCCATAGCACACCTGCTTGTTAAGTGAAGCAGAAACTTGTTATGTGAAGCAAGACTTATTGGAAATTTATACTTGTTATGTGAAACGCTTGTTAAGTGAGGTACCACTGTATTTCAAAACTATTTTTGCATTGGATTCTGCTCTTCAATACAAATCCAGCAATGTACGACATGTATGACATGATGGGGTACTGCACACCATTGCAAAGTTCCAAAATGAAGCCAAAATTGAGGACAATGAAGCCCTTTTGGAGGACACCTGGAGAGAAGGCTAAAAATAAAAGAGAAATCTGGAAATTTGTGATGCGCGAGCATTTCAGAGCAGTCCTCACCTCCTGTGGAGGCACAGACTCCAGTAGATAGATCTATTGGGACTGCTGCAGCATTATCTGAGGTTAAGGGAAAACTTTCCCCTTGCTCCATGATAGCACAACAGCAGCCCCTGCCTGTTCCAAAGCAAGTTAGGATTGCACTGGTCATGCCTCTGCTGGAGGTCAACAGCAGCACTATGGGCCATTAGAAGGTGTGATGCTAGTTTGCCTCCCTCGTGGTGCACTCTGAATAGCACAAAAATGTGAACTAAATGACTAGCAACAATTGGCAGCCAGACTACATTGAAGAATTGGCAGTTGGCGCCAGTTGGCAGCCAGACATCAATGTGGAATTCCTGGCTGTCAAAATACATGGCAATGGCACACTGATATCTGATTTACCAAAAGTCCATATAATAAATAAATGGGCCATTAGGATTGGGCTATTAATATGTCTACGGTGTGCTTACTAAGCAGCTAATAATATTTTTGCACACACATTGCCTTTGTATCTAACTAGCATTGTATCCTTGCATTGAAAGCAAAGATGATGCAATGGTTAAGATGGCATTGTACAGATATTGCTGAAAAAACACCACAGCTTCAATTGTAGCTGCTTTATACTGCTTGAGACGATTGGTCCATCTATTGTTTATAGTGACTTGAAAGTGACGCTCCAGGGATCCACAAAAAATGTCTTTCCCAGCTCAATATGGAGATGCTTGGGATTGAGCCTGGGACCTTTTACAGGCACAGCACATTCTCTACCACTTCAGCTTCATTTTCCTGGGTCAGGAGTGCTCCTTGAGATTTGAAAAGAAAATTGCGCCTTTTCCCATGGTATGCATCTCATCTCACCCAGAAAGAGTGTGTATGACCAAAGGGAAAAAGGGTCCCCTTTGAACACCACAAAGAGTGCTCTGGTAAAATGAAGAGATTCATTTGTTTAGAGATTCCCTGTTTGTGCAACTGCTCCCAGCCACAACCAGTACTCAAGTACACACAAGGTTAAAGTTTAGCTTTGCTTTCTGCAAGAGGAAAACTTGATAAACCAGAAAAGTATTTCCTAGAGAAGGAAAGGTGTGCCATCCTATTGGCAGATGCATGGGCTTAGGTAGACTTTGAGGGCACAATCCTAAGTTAGGCCAGCACAACTTCCCTGTCTCCTCATTCCTGTGGTGATGCAAGTCATCCAACACATGCGCTGGCCTAACTCCCGCCATGGAGTGGCACAGAAGTAATTTATGGTACTCCCAGGCCAGCTCAGGACTTGTGCCAGCTTAACCAGGGGTAAGGATTGTGCTGCCAGGAAAGTGTGTGGGTATATAGGCATATATTTAGCCCTATTGTATGGGAGAAGTGTGTCATTTGTGGGCTTTTGAGCAGTTCAGTCAAAAGGACACATGGGTGAAGTTGTGCTTCAACATGCTTCATTTTCATGAGTGACAAGCACAAGTCAAGTGGAAAGATGCCTCTGTGTTTTCTGGGACTGCGCGTATCCTGCTTGTGCTACTTGTTGGCATTTCTCTGCATCACTTTCCCCATTTCCATTCCTTTGAGGCTCTTCACGTCATCTGCACAGTGACCTCTCCTATCTCATCCTCTCCCCACTCCCTCGCCTGCAGTCTTGTAGGTGGAATTAACACAGGCAAAAAATACAAACAGCAAAGGCACTGAGGCGAACATGGGAAAGTGTGTCACACAAGAAGCTGTAAGGTGTCTGAACCTGCCAAGGCTGTCTCTGGAGGAGGCAGGAATGGGGCACTTTTGAGCGTTGGCGCCAGAATGTCAGCTGGGAATTGCACACACTTTAATTAGGAGACTCCTTTAGCTCATAGGAGACTCGCAGGGGTGGGAGAGCATGGAGCATCAGGAGATGAGCAGAGAACGGCAAGAGAGAATGAGGAGCAATGAACTGAGGATGCTTGAATGACTTATTTATGACCTTTCTTTATTGCAGAAAGGCGTTTGAGGTGAAAGAACAAGTAGAAGTTTAGGACAGGAATCTCCAAATCCCACCCCAGGGGCCAGATGTGACCTATGAGAAGCCTCTATCTAGCCCTCAGCCAGCCTCTGGTCCACTGACAGGTTCTGGCCCACTCAACAGAACACAAGCAGAGTTGTGTTCTGTTTACATCTATAAGTTTTGAGGGCCTCAGAATGTTTTTAAAGGCCTAGAAACATAACTTCCTAAAGTAAACTCTCATACCCTCTGAAATCCTTAGAAGGTTTTTGGAAGGTCCGGAAGGCCACCCCAGCTCTCAGAACACTCTCCAGATGTTTCTTGTGATTTGCAGGTTCTGAGGTTTTTCTCCTGTTTTTGTAGGTAAGCTGCTTGTGGGGTGAGGGAATGGGACTCCATTTAAGTGTGTGCTTTATTTTAGTGATGTGGATTGGTTCTTGGAAAATCCTGAAAATATGAGTCCATTTATTCAAGTTCCATCTTTAATGTATTTATTTACATTTTATATTTAACCTTTTTCAGCCCATGACAATCTGCTAGATATTTCATAGAATCATAGAATCATAGATTCATATAGTTGGAAGGGACCTAGTAGGTCATCTAGTCCAACCCCCTGCCTGCAGCAGGAATTCCCCCTAGAGCATCTCCAACAGGTGCTCATCGAGCCTCTGCTTGAAGATCCCCAGTGAGGGAGAGTCCACCACCTCCCTTGGCAATCTGTTCCACTGCCGAACCGCCCTCACAGTCAGGAATTTTTTCCGGATTTCCAGCCAGAATCTCCTTTCTTGCAGTTTGTACCCATTGGTTCTAGTTCTGCTTTCAGAAGCAGCTATGAACAAATTGGCCCCTTCCTCCCTATGAGAGCCCTTCAGGTATCTGAAGAGGGCAATCATGTTTCCCTTCAGCCTCCTCTTCTCCCGGCTGAACATCCCAAGTTCCCCCAACCTTTCCTCGTAGGGCTTCCCTTCCATCCCACTGATCATTCTTGTTGCTCTCCTCTGGACTTGCTCCAGTTTGGCTGCATCTTTCTTCAAGTGAGGTGCCCAGAACTGAACATAGTACTCAAGGTGAGGTCTGACCAATGCTGAATAAAGAGGAACTAGAACTTCTCGTGACTTGGAAGCTACAGTCCTGTTAATGCAACCTAAAATGGCATTTGCCTTCTTTGCAGACACATCACACTGCTGACTCATGTTCAGCTTGTGATCCACGGCGACTCCAAGATCCCGCTCACATGTTGTGCTGCCAAGCCAAGTATCCCCCATTTTATACCTGTGTTTTTGGTTTTTATTGCCTAAGTGCAGAACCTTGCACTTCTCCCTGTTGAAATTCATTCTGTTTGTTACAGCCCAGGATTCCAGTTTATCCAGATCCTCCTGGAGGTTTCTCCTATCTTCTGATGTGTTTGCTACTCCTCCCAGTTTGGTGTCATCTGCAAATTTGATCAGGCTCCCCCGTATCTCTTCCTCCAAGTCATTGATGAAAATGTTAAAGAGAACCGGTCCCAAGACAGAGCCTTGGGGGACCCCACTAGAAACTGACCTCCAGGTTGACACAGAACCATTTACTAAAACCCTTTGAGTGTGGCCATCGAGCCGGTTGCAGATCCACCTAACAATTGCCTTGTCTAGCCCATATTTTTCCAACTTCCTAATTAAAATGTCATGTGGGACTTTGTCAAATGCTTTGTTGAAGTCAAGATAAATGACATCCACAGCATTGCCACTGTCCAGTAAGCTCGTAACCCGATCAAAAAAGGAGATCAGATTTGTCTGGCAAGATTTATTCTTGGTAAATCCATGCTGGGTTGTTTTGATCACCGAGTATTTGTCTAGATGTGCACAAATTGTGTGTTTTATGATTTGCTCTAATATCTTGCCCGGGATTGAAGTCAAACTGACTGGTCTATAATTTCCCGGGTCTTCTTTTTTCCCCTTCTTAAAAATTGGGACTACATTTGCCCTCTTCCAGTCCAGTGGCACTTCTCCACTCCTCAAGGATTTCTCAAAGATGATCGACAGAGGCTCTGCAAGGACATCTGCGAGTTCCTTCAAAACTCTAGGATGCAGCTCATCTGGTCCAAATGACTTGAATTCATTTAGGCCAGTTAAGTGGTTTCGAACCAGTTCTCTGTCAATCTTAATCTGCTGTTCTGTACCATCCATGTTTTCATTACCTCTTAGGGGATGTAAACACATCCCCGAATCAATGATCCCGCACCCCCATTTGCACAGCCCTCCTTCCGAGAATAGACGGACGCAAAGTAGGAGTTGAGCAGCTCCGCCTTCTGCTGGTTTCCAGACACCTGTTGTCCATCCTTGTCCAAGAGCAGCCCCAGCCCCTCGTCTCTCCTCCTGTTCCTTTGGGCATATCTAAAGAAGCTCTTTTTGTTATCTTTGACTCCCCTGGCCAGCCTCAGCTCATACTGAGCTTTAGCATCCCTGACCCGCTCCCTACAGGACCGGGCTACCTGCCTGTACTCCTCTCTGGTGATCTTTCCAGTCTTCCACTCCCTATACTTCTCTTTCTTTAACTTCAGCTGATCCCCAAGTTGCCTGTGGAGCCAACCTGGTTTTTTTCAGCATTTTCCCCCCTTTCTTTTTTATTGGAATTGTTTCTGACTGTGCTTGTAGAAGCTGCCTCTTAAGGAGCTCCCACCCATCTTGGGCCCCTTTCCCCATTAGATCATCAACCCATGGGATCCCACCTATGACTCCTCTAAGCCTGCTGAAATCAGCTTTCCTGAAATCCAACATATAAGTTTCACTCTGCACTCTTTTTATTTCCCACATTATTCTAAATTCCAGCAGCTCATGATCGCTTTCCCCTAAAGTTCCCACTATGTTGACCTGATCAACCAGTTCTTCACGATTTGTTAAGATCAGGTCAAGGATGGCCCCTCCCCTTGTAGTTTCCTCCACTTTCTGGACCATGAAGTTTTCTTCGAGGCCCATCAGGAATCTACTGGAGCTTCCATGTTTGGCTGAGTTTGTCTCCCTGCAAATGTCTGGGTAGTTAAAGTCCCCCATTACTACTACCTCATATTTCCTTGCAATGCCTGCCAGTTGCTCCAAGAAGACATCGTCTACTCCTTCTCCTTGGCCTGGCGGTCTATAGTAGATGCCCACCACAATGTTTTGTTTCTTATTTTCCCCGCTTACTTTTACCCAAACACACTCCACAGGGATATCCAGACCACTCTCCTGGATTTCAGAGCAAGTATATATGTTCTTGACATATAATGCTACTCCACCTCCCCTTTTGCCACTTCTGTTCCTCCGGAACAGCTGATAGCCTTCCAATTGTGTGTTCCAGTCATGGGAGTCGTCCCACCAAGTTTCAGTTATTCCTATCAAATCAAATTTCCCTTCACTTGCTAAAAGCTCCAGCTCATCTTGTTTATTTCCCAGGCTCTGTGCATTTGTGTAAATGCAACTTAAGCCCTGGAGGTTGCAACTCAATGCATTTCCCTCCTTTTTTGTAAGGCCAGGTCCCTCTAAAGATTTTTGAGTTACAGCTGTGCCCTGGCAATTTCCATCCAGAGCATTTTCCTTATTCCTAGGTTCCCTTTGGACGTAACCCACCCCCTTCTTATTTAGTTTAAAGCCCTCCTGATAAGGTTGGCCATCTCCCATCTGAAGACACTCTTCCCCCAACCCGTAAGATGTAGTCCATCCTTTGCTAGGAGTCCTTCCTCAAGGAAGTTCATCCTGTGATCCCAGAATCCAAATCCTTCCCGATGACACCATTTTCGAAGCCAGCTATTGACCTGAAAAATCTTGCTATCTCTCTGAGGACCTTTGCCAATTACTGGGAGGATGGATGAGAATACCACCTGGGCATCCCCCAGGTCCTTAATCTTCCTCCCCAGAGCTTCATAATCCAACTATCTTTTGGAAAGTTTCCCAAGCAGTATCGTTTGTTCCTACGTGGATGAGTAAGAACGGGTGACGATCAGCAGGTGTGATCATCCTCGGTAGCCTCTCCGTGATATCCCGTATCCTAGCACCAGGGAGGCAGCACACCTCAAGGAAAACGGGTCTGGTCGGCATACAGCTTCCATGCTCCTCAGGAGAGAATCTCCAATCACCACCACCCTCCTCCGTGTTCTCCTTCTGTGTCTAGCTTCCCCCACACTAACTGGTTGTGGCTGCTGTCTATGAGGGGGATCTGTAGGCATGCCAGTATGGACGATGCCAGGATCCGGTGTAGGTGTGCTAGCAAGAGGAACCTCTGCCAGCATGGTGGAATCTGAGAGACTCTGGAAACGGTTGTATAGCTCCAGTGGTTCTCGACTGCTCCTGCCCCATTTTCTCCTGACTGTCACATGTCTCCATGAAGAGACATCATTGCTGGGGTCCCCACTGGTGTCATCCCTCTGGAGAAGTTCCGTGTGTGTTGTATCAAGGAACTCCTCAGATGCCTTAATTTGACGAAGGGTGGAAACTTCACCTTCCAATGCTGCCACCTTCTCCTCCAACAGTGCAAGTTTGCACTTGCAGCATCGATAATCCCCGGGGTCCTTGGGCAAGAAGACAAACATGGCACACGTGGTGCATGTCACAACAACTGCGCCCTTCCCTTCCATCTCCTGTCAACTTCACAAGTTGCTCCCAGGCTCTGGTCCACAGGATCGCGCCTCAGGCCCTAATAAAGCCCTTGAAAGCTCCTTCCCCCCAGGCAACCAGCCAATGAACAGCTAGCAGCAATTAAGCACTCAACTAAGCAGCCCCCCTCCTCCACTCACCTTGGACTCTGTGTTCCCTCTCACCTCTCCTCTGAAAAGGCTTTAATTTATTGCGGCCCTTTGGCCAAAATGCTTGGAGATCCTGGCTTAGGATATCATCATCATATAAATGACATCATGAAACAAATCTTCTGGTAAATCTACTCATTTGTTTAATTTAGGGTGCAATCCTAACCTAGGCCAGCACAACTCACAATTCCTATGGTGATGTAGGGAGGCAAGTGCATGTCTCCCCCAGGTGTGGCGCAGAAGTGGCTTATGGCAATTTTGTGACATACCCAGATCAGTGCAGGAATTATTCTGGGACTTAGACCAGCCTAACTAGAAGTTTTGCATATGTATGGCATCCATTCCTTCAAGGACCAAGTGTATGTCCTTGTTGGAATTGAGAACAGTGTGCTTTATTTATTCAGCTGATAAAAGTGAGGATCTAAGATCTTTGCGATACCTAACATAGCATTAAAGACTTGCCTTTTTAGTTGACTAGGAGGAACCCCCAGATAGAGCAGCTCTGAATGGTTGTACTTTTTATGGTTATGGAGGAAGAACAAAAAAACCCTCTTCCTTGTCCCCAATTTTTTTTTCATGAGCCTCTAGATGCCTACCTCCAAATAACTTCTAAAGTAAAGAGCACATCAATATTGCAGGAGTTTCCAATACTAAAAGCTGATAAAGTTTATTGCACTTATAAAATAAATAGAAGGAAATGCTATGGGTTTCCTATTTATAGATCTCTAGGGAGGTCTCAGGTATGATTTATTGCCTCAATTTTTACAATGTTATTCCCTCACACACTCTTGTACACATATCTACAATATTTTATATATCTGGTTTATCCAGCAATTGGTTACCTTTTCTTCCTTACCGTCATAGTCTATGTAGTTTTCTCTCTGAGAAACACAACAGTCATCTGCATCTTATTACATTTTCCAGTCCTCAAGCTTGTCATCCTAAAGTATGACATGATCTCACCACTCTATGAGATAAGCAGTTATTTAGAGTGCTCAGGCGATATAGTAGCAAGTCCAGAGTAATTCATAGGAAAAGATTTGCTAACATTCCTTTGCTTGGTCAACCAACTTCTGTCTTCTTTTGCTTCTGAGTTCCTTTGTTGGTTCTTCCTGACACATTACAGAAAAACGCAATCTTACATCCAGTTGCAGAGTTGTGTGCAGCTATGCCTTATCCTCCATCTCTGATCATAACTTCTGATATATTGTTAGTCTTCCTAGCCTTGATCTCATTGATCCATTTCCTCTTTTCACTATATGTCAGTATTTGTCTATGTCAAAGCTTATAGCTTGAATATGTTCCACATTGTGCTACCAACAGCTCATTCTGATGCTTCTGCTTCTTATTTCACAACACAGAAATCTAAAAGTGGTCAGTGGTCCTTTTTGTTTTGAAATACTAGACTTTTCCTTTGCTAAAAACTATGCTTAATAGATAAAAGATCTCAACAGTTGGCATATTACTCCCTTCCCACAGCATAAGCAAAGAAGATTCTTGTGGCATTTTAAAGATTAACTCATATATAACTTTCATGGACCGCAGTCCGCTTCATCAGATGCACTTAGATGCACATTATTGCTAACAAGAGAATTAATGTATCTTGAGGAAAAAATTATAAGAGTTAAAAGCATAGGCTATGATTGGATAGAAAACAATATGCAAAGGAGTCAAACTACCATGTGTTAAAATTATGTAACACAAAAACAGGTAAAATACCTGTTAGTAAACGGGCAAGTATACAATTAGTTCAGTACCAAAGATTGCAATATTATTCAACAGATCAGGGGTCTCTAAACTTTTTCACAGGAGGGCCACATCATCTATCTGACACTAGGGAGCAATCCAGAGTAACTACAGGGAGTCCTTGCTCCAGTGTAAGAACAAGTTACTCTGGATTGCAATATGAATTTCCCATAGGTTTTCACTAGGTGCTGCAGTAGCTACGGGTGCACCTAATGTCTCTTACGTGCACCCGTAGTTACTCTGGATTGTAGGGTATGTCAAATTATTCCAATTTGTATAAGTTTACCTATAAGAATGTATTGGAGTGGATTACAAGGCTTGCGTAAGGGCCGGATAGAGGGGTCTTTCCGGGGGCCACACTGAGCCTCACAGAGGGCCGCATCTGACCCCTGGGCTAGGCTTTGGAGACCCCTGCAAAAGATCAACATATTGCATCTCTTTCTCCATCTCTGTGAATAGAGAATTTAGTCCTGGTTATGTGATAATTCAAAGGTTTTGTAACAGTCTCTCACTCTTTTACACCCTCCTTGTATGAATCTACCAGAGAGAGAGGTGTATAAGATACTACTTTCATTCTCAGCAGGAGAATATGTAAGACACTTTGGAGCCCTACCAGATACATGATGTTACAGAAACAAGAAGCTGTGTAATTTTCCTTTTTTGCCTCTTTGGGTAGTGAAGTGTTGGTTTGACAGGGTTTTCCTTCTTTCTGTAGGGGGCTGCGGCCTCAGGTTGGCTTTCTGACCTCCTGCAGCAGGAGGGAACACTAGGCTGCATCTAAAGAGATGAAGCTCAAGCAAAATGCTGTCATGTAGGAAGAGAGAATATTCAGGCATCTTTGTATGTGCTGCTAAGTGGAAAGTGACACTTCTCTCCATCTCATTAAGGGCAGTACAGTGTGCGTTAATGTGTAGGATAAGGTGAAGAAGCAAGATAGCCACCATCCAGATGTGTGTTTTCAAAGAACGATACAACAATGTTACCTCTTGATAATTCATGGCATCATGTTGCTTTTCCATGAAGCGCTACCTTAATCATCCTTACAACACAATCCTGTTTGAGTGCTTGGCCAGCCTAAGTCAAAGATGTCCTCTGGCCTACCCCTTGTAAAGGATAATAAGGATTTTATGGAAATTCATATGCTATATGTAGGAGGATATGATGATAAGGACATATGGTTGATGGAATATATCCGGGGGAAATACTCAGAGGTAGCACATACATGTGATAAAAAGAGGTGACTTGATGCATATGCTGGGAATGTTATAGTGGACCGAATGGGAAGGATGCCAGGACAGGATGTTCAACTTCAAAAGGGGCTTTGACACAGCCCAGAGGGAGGGAAAAACATCAGATAACTTGAAGATGGAGGATGCAAAACTAATGTGTGAATACCAGCTTGCAGAACGTAAAGGCACAAAGATAGGATTGGCCAGTATAGAACTGAGGTACACCTTGATTGGATAGGTGTCAGCTTTTGCCTTAGGTAGGAGCTGAGCCTTTGCTGTTTGTCTTTATTACATCTGGGGACCTGGCAGACACTCAGGAGCTCTGCCGTTCTGAAACATCATGATGTACCCTGACAATTAGGATAGGTAATTCTAAGTTGTGTAGTTTTAGCCAGCTTTATTGTTTTGATGTATCTTGCTGTATTGACAATTTCACATGGCATTGGCAACCCTTGAGAAGCCCTCTTGGTGTTGGTTCACCTCTTACGTTTACTAACTCTTCATAAAATTCTTTGATTTGAGAAAGTTTGTATTCAGGGTGGGGGGATCACGCAGAAAACCCAAAGACACATATTTGTGTGAAGGGGAGGGGATAGACGCTACACTCTTCTTAGGGGTTAGATTTCCCTACCCATGTAAATCACTTTGAATAAAGTCAGAGGAGAAATCCTCAGAAAGGCTGTATATAAATATCTGTGTTATAAATACCTTTATTATAAATTATAAATACTGTTAGTCAACAGAACTTACTCCCAGGAAAATGAGTCCAATACTATGGGCAGTCATTCCTTGTGTCTCAAATTCTTATCTAAATTCTCAATAAACCTCTCCTTTCCCAATACGTCTATTGGACCTGCCCCAGCTTTTTAGCTGGTACAACTCCATTTAATCCTGTGGGGATGGATTAAGGTTTGGAAAATCACCAGGGTTGCCAGTGGTTGGAAAGGTCCTCCTCACCTCCAGAATGCAGGTTCTGATAGCATTAGACCCCCTGTTAGATCCCCTCTCCTTTTTCCCCCTATGGAATTACTTTTGTAAAAATGTGACTCTAGTGTTCACTGTTCGGTGTCATAGCTCGAGATACCCACAGGAGGCTGTCTGTGTAAGGAGTATTTGTCAATGGTAATTTCATGATGACATTATAGCTCTGAGTTACATTCATGGAGAAAATGGAAACTCGATTCTCAATATAATCTCAGTCCTATTGAGCTAACAGGGACTAGAGAACCCAGGAGGGAAAAGCACAGGAAGAAGGGGGGTGCCAAACTCATTCTTTCTCCCTTCATCAGCTCTTCATCTGTGGCAAGCGACGTGGATACAGAGTAGATAATGATGTGCTACAGGGGACGAATATAAACTGTGGGGATCCCGCATAGAAAGCACACCACTTCACCTCTCCTGGCTGAAATACTGCCAATCTTCTTCCCAAGTCCTAAGTATGTTCACAACAACACAAAGAGATAAAGTTCAGAGTCTCATTTCATCTCAACAGGGATTTTATTACTAAAGTGCCGAGGAGAAGAAAGGACCAATTTGTAGTTTTATTGATCTGAGTAAAGGTCAGGGGCAGAAGCGTAGGTCATAGTGTTGCCTCTGAATAGACATGGGACTGTGCAGCATGCCAACTGCTTCCTGCTATGGAAAATTACAGAGGGAAGCTGGATGAGAACTATGCTTGCAACAATTAAGCTTTAGGGATAGTATCTTAATTACACAAGGATCAGGAATTTCTGGGTTCAGAGTAACAAAACCTTAGATGGAGAAGAAACAACATAAAATTGGAGTCTTGCTGGCTTCAGTCATTTACTTATCTCAGTGAGGGGACAATGACAAGAAAATTGGTGTTGCCAACTGCAGAGGATCATTTAGTCAGCATGGAGTCAGAGTGAGTCTCCTCAATGACATCCCCCTTTCTGGAATACCTTCCCCTTGGAGGTCCATAGTACCCTGTCCCTCCTCACCTCCCCACATGTATTTCATCAGCCTATGCAGGCCTCTGTCAGTCTTGAAAGACTATGGTATCGTGCTCTGCGCTGCATACGCTGCATGCGAAGCACGAAAGCCTGGTTAGATCATTATGGAGGATAGGATATTACCTAAGCAGCAAATCCCCCCCTCTCCACGCCATTGAATTAGTCCAATGGAAAGGCAGAGCCAATACGATTGGATCCAGCTGGCATTGCAGAGCTGGGTTAAGGACAGGAGATCACCCTGTCTTGTGAGGCCGACCCAGGAGTCGAACCCTGGCCTGCTGGTTAACAGGCACAGTGTCTTAGCCACTTGTGCCACGAAGGTATAGTTTAATGATGGGGAATTCTCTTTTGGGATTGAGATTGTTGCTGGTTTGGGTTGATTTTATGCTGCCACTGTATTATTTTGATTTTACTTCTTTAATATGGTTTAATTGTGCATGGCTGGAAAGGACTTTCCTGGGTTACAGGCCATGAGGGCTGTTTGTAGATGTGGACAACCTCAAAAAATCAGGGTGACCAGATGCCAAACCCAAAATTCCTGAACCCCAAGGCTAAAATTCCTAATCCCAGGCCAAAATTCCTACCAGCTGAAAAAAATTGCCAAAAACGTATTTTTTGTTTTTGTGTTTCTGTTTTGTGACCATAACTTTTGATAGGAAGGAGATATCTCCAAGCTGATTTTTGCATTGGATTCTGCTCTTCAATACAAATCCAACGACATATGGCATGATGGGGTACTGTGCACTATCATGAAGTTTCAAAATGAAGCCAAAATGTAGGACAATAATGCCAAAATGTAGGACACCTGGACAGGAGGCTAAAAATCCAGACAGATCTGGGTTTTTCTGGTCATCTGGTCACCCTACAAAAATGCCAGATGTGCATGGGAGGCACCTGGATGCATGTGTCTTGTGTGCTTCCTGAAGCACTGTGTGATACAGGAAGCTGGACTAGATGGGCCTTTGGCCTGATCCAGTGAAGGCTTTTCTTATGTTCTTATGCAATCCTAATCTCAAGTTAGGTCAGCATAAGCCCCGGCATAAGTCCTATGCGGTGTCACAAAAGTGCCATAAGGCTTGTCTGCCCCACTCCTGGGTATGGGGGGTTAGGCCACTGCACACAGATATGCGGAGCTCCCCACACCACCACAGGAAGATATGCTTGCTGGCCCATCTTGTCCAGCTTCCTGTACCACACAGCAACCCACCAGATATTTCAGAGGGCACATATGACACCTGCATCCAGGTGCCCTTCCTTACATCTGGCATTTTGAAGTTGCCCACAAATTGCTAAATTAGTTAGGATTGTGCCCTATGATATTGTATTTTGTGTTTTAATGGTGTTGTTAGCTACTGGGATAATCGATAATAATTGATGGATGGTATATGGACTACAACCATACTCAATGCCTCAGAGCATTTAATAGTTTTAACTACAGAAACATGCAGCCATAGTACCCCTCCAATTAACAGTAAGGCAACTCAATCACTATGCAAATGAAGGAACCAGGAAGCAGGCCTCTTGTGTGCTCCCTGAGGCATTTGGTGGACCACTGTGAGATACAGGAAGCTGGACAAAATGAGTTTATAGTCTGATCTGGGATTCTTCTTATGTTCTGATACTCTGGCACATGTCACAAGCAATTAACCCAGGGTGAATATAAGACCGGGAATTTCTGGATTTGTTCTCTTTTTTAGTCTCCTGTCCAGGTGTCTTCCAAAAGGGCTTCATTGTCCTCCATTTTGGCTTCATTTTGGAACTTTGCAATGGTGTGTAGTTCCCCATCATGTCATATGTCGTTGGATTTGTATTGAAGATCAGAATCCAATGCAAAAAATCAGTTTTGAAATATCTTCTTCCTATCAAAAATTATGGCCAAAAAACTAAAAATCAAAAATATGCATTGAGCTCTATGGGAAACTGAAAGTGCCCAATATTGCGGCTTTACTCTTGAGTAGGCAAATATGCTATTGTCCACCTGAAGAGCCAGGCTAAGAGGAATCCAAGACCTTGTCCTTGTTTGGTGGTTTGGGCATCTGGTCACCCTGAATTAACCCAAGTTGTAATTGTTGTCATGCTGTGAAGATTGTCAGCTCAATTCTATGCATGTCTACTAAAAAGTAAGTTCCATTATATTTAATGGGGCTTACTCCCAATAAAGTGAGTATAGGATTGCAGCCTGAGACTTTAATTATGGCTGTCCTTGCATTTTCTGCAAGAATGCCTATCAAAACAAGAGAAGATTGTTTCAGGGTTTTTGGGCGCAATCCAGAGTAACTACGTGGAGTCCTTGCTCCGGTGTAAGAACAATTTGCTCTGGATTGCAATATGAATTTCCCATAGGTTTTCACTACGTAGTGCAGCAACTATGGGTACACATAAAGTCTCTTACGTGCTCCCGTAGTTACTCTGGATTGCAGGGTTTGACTTTGTTTCAGGGTTTCCCCGCTCCATACACTTAATCCCATAGGTAATCACTTTGAAAAGATTTGTCTGTGCTTATAAAAATGGAACTTCAATAAATGTGTCTACCTTGAGGTGAAACCCCCAACTCATAGAGCCATTTCTTCAGTGAGGTTCACATACAAATATTGTGCCTGAGAAATATGTGTGAATTAGATTCCTCACATATTTTCCAAGTTATTTTCACACTTGGGTATCACAGCCATGTCCTGCTATGCAAGAAAGTGGCCTTTAGTTAACATACAGAAGATTATACTTACCCTCAAGGGAGAGAAAGCCTGAAGAAGGGGGGAAAGATTCCTTTCCCAACTGTTCATTACATTTCAGTGAGAGTACTATCTTTTTCTTCAGTATATCTACTGACACTAGAGTTGCTGTCCTTGATTTTTTTCTGGGCTTTGCTCCATTTATTTTAGATAAATGAAATGAATCACATGGTGTATGTGTTGCTTATGAATAACAATAAAAAATAACCATTTTTTTCATTGATATTGCAGTACTCCTCTTGGAATATTTTATTAAATCTGAAGGAGTTATTCAGTCAGAAAGCTCTATGCCTTGACCCATAAGCTATGTGGACCCCAGGCTAGTCTGAAAGAACCAAGAACAAGGATGCTCTCCAGTCTTGAAGGAATTGTGTGAAACCTATTCAAAGCTAAATCAAGGGGATCTCCTTGGCTTGAGCCAGCTTTTCTTTATTAAACTAGTGTGATTCCATAAGATGGACTCATGAGTGATCTTCAGTCTATGAAGATATCCAGTGAGGACATATTTTGTAATAATGTTGCTGCACTGCACTGCTGATTTTTCCTTGCTGACTTCCAAATTCTGTAGACCCATATATGAACAACAGGTTAGTTGAACTTTTCCTAAAAATATTTTGTTCAGTTTTTATAAAGATTTTATTAATTTTCAGATACAGGTAAATGGAAAAATAGGAACACAAAAAAGGGAGGGGATACACACAAAAAGGGGGAGGGTACACAAAATAGGTCCTCCATTGTACAACACATATTATCGTCTCTTTAGCCAAAACGTCTTCTCACAGGTCAACATTCCACCAGCTTATAATCATCATATTATATGTATACTTAGCATTTCTTCAATTTCTTGCCTAACACATTAAAAAATATCTTCCAACTTCATTAATCTTCAGTTTACCTGAATATACCTTCAATATTTTTTCAATATATATTTTCAATATATATTCAAAATATATACCTTCAATATATATTTACCTGAATATACCTTAGCAACTTCAATAATCAGTTTACCTGAATATACCTTCAATAATCTTATCAGTGCTATCTTCAATGTTGCCTGGGTTCATTGTTTAAGTCTCTCCTACTTAATCTTGTTTTTTATCTTATTTTAAAAATCTCACCTCTCTAAACTTATTGTAATAAATATATTCTTCATATGGTTCTAAACTGATTTAATTATTAAATCTGGATTTAAAGGATTCTTTATCCTTCCATTCAATTCACTCCCACTTCCAGACTTTTGTTTACAATAATCAATTATTTTATCTTTTGCATTTTAAATGCAATTCCCACTTCCTAGCCTTCATTATCCACTCCACATTTTACATCCTGCCACTTTAAAAAAGGGAAACCTATTTTGTTTATCTATCATTGAAACTTATCTATCATTTATTTTCACTGTGAAAACAAAAGTGAAAATAAAAAGCAAAAATACAACCAATAATAATTACCATATATACTCATGTATAAGCCAACCCACGTATAAGCCGAGACACCAAATTTTACCACAAATACTGGGAAAACTTATTGACCCGAGTATAAGCCGAGGGTGGGAAATTTAGCAATAGCAGGAAAGTGTGGCTGGCCTTGTAGCCTCAGGGCCCAATCCTGGGCATATCTACTCAGAAGTAAGGCCCACAAAGAAGTACCTGAGTCTGAGGAGGGGCTTGGCTGCAGTGGGCTCCATGTCTTGCCACCGCGCATCTCCTCCACAGCCCGGAGAGCCAGCGCCAGCAGCTGGAGAGGATGCAGAGCCTCTGAGGGCGCGCGTTCATTTTTCTTAATTTTTTTTACTGACCCGCGTATAAGCCAAGGTGGGTTTGGGGGCTCATTTTTTGGGCCCAAAAAACTAGGCTTATATGCAAGTATATATGGTAGATTAGCCTTATAATCTCCTTTTTCTTCTAATGATTCAATAAAAATATCAATCTGAGATCTAAAGTTATTGTGGCTGGTTCTCTTAACTGTGGAATTTCTTTGTGAACATAATCCAATATGCCCCTCTTTCAGAACCACCGCCTCAAGCTTTTTCTATCCAGCTTCATGACGCATTTGATCTGAGAAATCCAAAACAAAGAAACATATCTTAAATTTACAATCCAACATCAGTTGATCTTCCAATTCAAATTCTTATCCAGCTTAAGTTCTAAATTCTAATTCCTGATATTAGTTTTACTTTTAACAATTAAAGAGAGAAAAAACCCTGGTTTTCATGGTTGAAGCTGTGTTTAAAGTCATATCATAAATCTTAGTTCCAGAAATACCTTCTGTTGAAGAATGGTGAATCAAGACTTTGCTGAAATCGACAAACTTACAACTTTTCCTAAAAAGAAGTAAGTAAAAAATTTAATGGATAATTGGAAACTATTCATTGACTTTCTGAGTGTAAAGGAGATGATGAGGAAAATTAACTGTAGATTTGATGAATGGACAATTGTTATATAACGTTTTTATCTTCCTTTTTGATGTCTGTTGTAACTGCTAAGTAACCTTACAGTTTAATAAAAATTTTCAAGTAGTATAATTTAATATAAATTAATTGACGTTATTTTAGACTAAAGAAAGGTAAATTAGGTAATCTGTGCTTGCCATGTATTCTGATAAGAATATTTCTGTTTATAATTTTCATTCTTTTTTGCTTTGTTTCCTTTTTTCTTCTTTTAATCCTTTTTTCCTTTTGCTTTCTCCCTTTTTTCTTTCTTTGACGTTCACCTTTTTGAAAAATAAATAAAAATATAAATGCAAAAAAAGGAAATGATCAGTGGAATGAAGAAATGTGACCAGAAAAATTGATCTTGTGGGATCAGCACTAATTGTCACAAGAAATGGCCTGTTCCTTGCTCCTGGAAGAAATCTGAAACTTGCAGGGATGCTAATGAAAAAAACAGGAAGAAATCTGAAGAAATCTGAAGATGCTCTTAGGAACCTTTCCTCATGTTCCAATTTGTAACACTTGCTGGAAAAGAGTTCCAGAAAGGAGTGTTTTATGAGGTTGGATCAGATTTGGTATGTTCCAGTCTGCAACTGATGCTTGTGCTGCTCCTTGCTTCCCCCAAGTTCAATGCCACCAATCTTTTTCTCCAAACTGGGTGGGGCAAGTGGTTAAGAAACTGTGCCTGTTAACCAGCAGGCCAGGGTTTGAGACCCGGGTCGGTCCCCACAAGACAGGGTGAGCTCCTGTCCTTAGCCCAGCTCTGCGATGCAGCTGGAACCAATCGTATTGGCTCTGCCTTTCCATTGGACTATTTCAGTGGCATGGAGAGGGGGGATTTGCTGCTTGGGTAACAGACTATCCTCCATATCAATCTAACCCAGACCTTCGTGCTTCACATGTAGCGTATGCAGCGCCGAGCACGATACCGTAGTCTTTCAAGCCTGACGGATGCCTGCTTTTTTGGCAAAGATTTGCAGTTTGCTGCAACTGGAATGAATGGCATTAGCTGCAGCATTTAAAGATTTTTCTGATGGAAGCTGCCACCAAGTGTGACCATATGACTGGAAATTCCTGGATTTGTCTGGATTTTTAGCCTCCTGTCTGGGTGGCCTCCATTTTGGCTTCATTGTCCTACATTTTGGCTTCATTTAGATTGATCAAATAATTCTCCGAGCCAAAGGATAATTTAAACAAATGTGGCCAAGGTGAATAGGGTGAATCAAAGATGTTACATAAATCCCACCTCATATAATAAAGTTGAATTTTATATTTTATCAGTAACTACACTTTATTAGATGTAAAGGAAGGTGGAGAATCCATGTCAATTCTGTATTTCTTTAAAATGGGTTTAACTAATGCCCAAGATTTATGAGTGGAATTTGCAAGTAGGTTTTTAAAGTATAATTTGGTCAGGTGGGAGTCATCCATAGAGGCTAATCTGTACCAGTATAAGGCCAACGCAGTATGGCAAGGGGCTCTATCTGTATTAAGCTAACTTCAGCCCTACGAAGTCTATGCATATCAATGAGAGTGGTAGAAAATAAAGCAATATCATCAGCGTATAAAATAATTGAAAGTTTAACATCCACAATCAATGATGGAAAAAATTCAGGGCCATGTAGTTCTTGTACAATACTATTAATGTAAAAATTAATAAGAAAAGGGGCATCCTTGCTGAAC
Organism: Cryptoblepharus egeriae; assembly: GCA_030015325.1. Lineage (NCBI taxonomy): Eukaryota > Metazoa > Chordata > Lepidosauria > Squamata > Scincidae > Cryptoblepharus > Cryptoblepharus egeriae. The sequence goes on from JAREYC010000005.1 coordinate 74,035,901, forward strand.
TCCCCTATCAGCAGAAATTTTCTCAGAAAGCAACCCATTTGCTCCAAATCTGACCCTCAAACTGGAGTTTGAGTGTATCCTCTGGAGCAGAAATAATAAAATCCTATCAATGTTTGTTGCATGTAATTTCCACCAAAAGCTCTATCTATAGAATTGAATGCCAAGCTAAGATCTACAAAAGCAACATAAATTTTTCTGTTTCCTGAGTATATTTATGGATCACATGGTGGAGAACAAAATAGTGGTCTAGCGTAGACTTCCCCTTCTGAAACCCAGCCTGTTCCTCAGCAATAATAGAATTTTCAACAGCCCATTAATCCAATTTGCATAGCCAATATTTAGTGTAAAGTTTTGAGGCAACACTAAATAATCTGATTAGCCTATAATTTTAAGAAAGGATTTTTAAATCCTTTCTTATCAATGGGAAGAACAACACTGTCCCCCCCAGCCCTGGGGCATTTCCCCAGTGTGATTTATAAAAGAGAATAACAAGAGAAAATTACACACCACAAATCATGGTTCAGTTTGAAAAGTTCAGTTGGGGCATATCTGAAACCGAACCTTTATTATTTGGGAGGGAAGAGAACAAATCCTTTATTTCTTCCAGGTTAACAGGGTCCCAGTCAGGTATGTGGTAAAGGAGGGAAGAGGCCAGACCACAATGCAGGCTTGGGGCATTCCTACGAGAATTACCACTAAAAATGCCAGAAAAATGATCATGCCACTGGGAAAAGGTTGTCTGATTTTCCAATGAGCCAAAATAGGGCTTCATGCCTCTAGAAACCAGTGCCCAAAACTTAACTTAGGCTAAATCCAGCGCAGTTACGGGTCCACACAGTTACGTTACCCTCTAGTTGAACCATTGCATATGCACAGGTGAAATTTCTAAAGCAAGCTAAATAAAGCCCAGCCAGCTTTATTAACTCCTAAATCTTGATAACTTCTATCCTGGAGGTAGTTTATCTCTTCTAAATTAAGACCCATTTTGCCTCCCATAACAATATTGTTTTGCCCCAACCTAGCTTTCATATCCCCTGCTAGCAAAAATGGAGAGTCTGGATATTTATCAAGTAAGTCTACAAGAGTCTGGTCTAGTTCAACTAATGTTGGATTTTCCAGCTGTTGTAGTTTCTGAGGGGGGCAATATACGTTAATCAAAATAAGTTTATGAGGGCCAAGTCACTTGTAGGGCCAATATATTAGCCCTACAGGGGCTAATTAGGGCTAGAGTAGATATCTACCCTGGGGTTTTTATCTACTGAAATTAAAATGCCTCCTCGAGCCTGCCCACCGGCCAGAAATTTTATTGCTGGTTTAACAGATGCAGCATATCCAGGGAGGAAGGGAAGTGCAGGGGGGAGTTAACCAGGTCTCTTGAATGAATATGATGTCAAATTGGATACAGAAATCTCTAAAGTCTTTGTCCAGTGTTTTAGTATGCCAGCTGGTAATATTCTAAGAAATAATATTATTTCTTGAAATATCTTGCAGATAAATATCTTGCGGAGGAGAGGATAGTCATAAATGTCTGGGCTTAGCTATAAAGTTATTAGTTTTACTAAGTGGAGCATCCTCTATAGGCTCCAAGGCGCAGGCCCCTCCAACGCAGTCATTTGATCCAGGCATTAAAGGGATGTTGAATCATATATAATATCCAGGTTAAAATCCTTATTATGCACGATACAGTTATGAGCTGCATGAGCCTCATTTAATAATAAATTCATGGAGAGGTATGGGGCTCTATGCATAGATTTATTATTAATTTCAGCTATAACTTTTTGAGTTTTAGACTGAAAATACCCTGAAATTGTCTGGCTAGCCACCATAAGAGAGCTAGCATCAATTTCATTTGTAGCAGCCGATGTTCTATCTATTGGTAGACCCGGATCTGCTGAAAACTGTACAGGTATCCTCTGTGCTACTTCATCAGACAATTGTACTGGGCTTGGTACAGGAGAGTTCGAAGGGGGCATTGTTTGCTCTTTAAGTTTAGAGGGATCAGTGGTTAACTTACTGAGAAGCATTTGCAACCTGTTGGTGACATATCGTTGCCCATCATTTGGAAGGAGGAAAAAGCCTTCAATCAAGGCAGCCTCTTCCTCAAAAATTGATTTGGATTCCCAGGCCTTTTCCACAGGGGTTTTCCCACAGATGGAAATGATATTACTAGTGTTTACTAGTGTTGAGTCTTTTCATAATAGAGATCCATGTCTACCAAGTGCTGAAATGACCTTCTTGCCTTTGTCAACCTCTAGGCACACCCCACCTAAATCACTAGAATTTAAATTTATCAGGTCATTTTCCAGTGAGAAGATAAGGTATTCATTTTGTATTTGGGCACCCACTGTCTTGTGAGAGGTGATGGGTCTATTAGGCCAATCTTTAAACAAAGGTAGAGCTATAGGATTAAAAAGTCTGATATAGTTTGCTTTATATCTTCAAGTTCAGACTTTGTATCTGATATACCTCGCAACAGGAGCTGTATAGTATTTGCTGTCACCATATTTTGGGTACCAGGGCATCAAGAGAAAATAAATCCAGAGCAGACATTTGAGCTAAATGAGCATTGGCAATAGATAATTAGTTTGATCGTGATAGCCAATCTGATTGTACTGTACTTTTTCCTTCTTGAACAGGATCCAGGGCTTCTAAAGGAGGTTCCTTCAGCAAATTATTTTGTCTGGATCATAACCAGTTTACAGTTAGGACACACTAAATTAGGAGATATTATTTCAGAATCCAAATGGACACATTTACTTGAAATGGTTATTGGAGAGGCGTGGGGGGAAAGTTTATTTTGGCTTGAATTAGGGCACAGTGCTGTTTCCCTTCAAAGTGCTGCAGGGATTGGGTCTGAAGGCTCAGTTCTTTATAATTTTTCCTTGTCAGGACCATCCTCTAACTCTTAATCAACGAGCCACTCAGGAAAGAAAAGAGAAAAAGAGGAAAAAAGGAAATGGCATAAAAGCTTTAAGATTCACTAAAGAAAAAAAAAACACTTCAAAATTTAGAAGTCTTAAAGTACCAGACCAATGTCAGCAAAGCAGGATAAAACTCTTATAAAAGCCCCCTTTTTGGGACCCCTTTAGAATAAAGTTTTTTAAAACTTTAAGACATCAGTTAAAAACTTTTAAAATAACTCTTAAAAAGAAACTTTAAAAGCAGAGGGGCCAGCTGGTCTTAAAATAGCCAGTATTAAAACATCAGGAATTTTCCTCTTAGCGTTGAATTCTTGATTTCTCCAATTAATCCCCTCAGAGGCCCAGCAGGCTTTATACCCAAAGAGAGAGGGAGGAGCTACTCAAGAACAGAGCAGGTGGTCTTGGAGCCTCCAGGAAGCATCCTCCAATTCCTGCCACTGCCACTGCATGGTAAATATAATCATCTATGTCACTTTGCGGGTGTAGTGCATGGTTGATAGTCATTATTTTTTGGGTTTTCCTATCCAAGTTCTCTAAGTCAGTTTGAGTCCATTTAACTATGCCAGCAGTATATCGGACCACTGGTATGGCCCTTGTATTCATGGCTTGGATGGAATTGCCAGCACTGATTTTTGAATTCCTGGTGTTGTTTCACCACATCTGTGTTTTTGGCCTGCTCCAAAACCAATGAGCCAGTGAATGAAGTGGCCAAATCCTGGTGGTAGAGTTGACAGCTAGCAGAACCCATACTTTGAGTGATGATCCTCAATACACAACATAAACTTAGCTCCTCCCAAACTGGGTGAGGCGGGCCCGATTAGGTCCATGAATACTAAATCGAGGTTCTCTTTGGTATGGAAATTGCCTGCTTTCTTTCTGGGAGCAGCCTTTGACTTAAGAGACTTACACACTTCATAGTCCATATAACAGGACAAGGTTTCAATTTAATTCCTTCAGATTGCTCCACAGTTTTCTTCAGAGTTTGGAAGCGCCCCAAATGACAATGCAGTAGATGGATACAGTTGTCATGAGGCAGTTTATTGGTGAATACACTTCCAACAGATCCATCAGACCGTAGCAGGTATAAATCTCCCTGCAACTTAGCAGTTGCTGATCTTCCATCAGTGCCTTCTATCCTGCATTCAGAGGCAGTAAATGTGCAGCAATAACCCTCCTTAGTTAAGGCAGTCACTGACACAAGGTTATACTTCAGGCTTGGCACACACAGATCAGTTCAAAACTCTTATTCAATGCAGCTAGGAAACAGATTCTTTTCCAGTTATAGCTGCTGAGATGCCATCTGCTAGAGTCACGCATTCATTCTGGACAGGCACAAAGGATTTGAATTGCTTTTACTTCTGCATATGTTTGCAGTAGCACCACTGTCTACCACATAACAATTCTCATTGTCTCTAGATGCTTAGTCACAGTCAAATTACTCACTCCTGGATTGCCAGGATTCTGGGCCTTCTTACCCCTCCTGAATGGACAGTCCCTTATTAAATGCTTGGGACTCCCACACCAAAAACACCTTTTTACAGTGTATGCTTTCACTGTCTCAGTCAATTCCACAGTACCTTTCACAACTTCTGTCTCAGTTGATTCAGCAGCACATTCTGCAGCTGCTTTCACTCTCATTGGTTTTGATGAATGAGGCTTGGGTTTGCAAAGCAGTGCATTATCCCTCCTCTTCCTATCTTTGTCCAAAAGCCTGCTTGTTAAACTGGCGAGGGTCAACTCAGCTCGAGGTACCACCTCCAGATTCATCACAAACTGGTCATTGTTCTTGGCCGAAGAGCACAGGATGATGTATACTTTTTGAAGCTCAAAAAATACTAGCTCCTTTTCCTGGAGCTCTTTCACAGTCCTCCTCATAAATTCCAGGTGAGCTAACAGATCTCCACCTGACTGGAGGCAAGCACTTAGTAACTTCTGCATGAGGTGAATCTGCACACCAATACAGTCCCTCACACAGATCACACTCAGAGCATCCCAGCACTCCTTTGCTGAGTCAATGCCATCTATGTGGACAAGCTTCTGGTCTTCTAGAGATAGCCCAATTAGATGCAGGGCTTTCTCATTTTCCTCATGGAATTTCTTAATCACCTCAGCATCGTCTTCTTCATCAAGATTAGCCACATCGGGTGGATCAGCAACCACCTTCCACAAAGACTGATGCTTCAACAGCATGCGGATCTTCTTCAACCACGTTGCATAGTTCTGGCTGTTCAGTTTGATCCCAGTGACAGAAATAGTATTCATCTTCATCTCCATGACTGTGTACACCATAAGCAGCAGCAGCAGTACTCTTAGAGCAACCAATTCACAGGACCGGTACCAGTACAGCAGTGACTGGGCCCATAACCAATGACAGAGAGTTACAGTCAGGAAGTTGACTATTTGAATTGCCGTGTCCTGTGATTGCCATGTGATGAGAGACACAGTGGAGTGGATTAAGCTGTTTACACATTTATTTACGCTACAGAGTAGTTAATATAGTCCAGGTCATTCAAGTTAAATCTATCCTTCAGTCTCTATACCTCACAGAGCTAAACAGTTTGCTTCTGCCCTCATCAGCAGCTAAGCTCTCAAAATGGTTAACAGTTCTCCAACCGTCACCAACTGTCAAATTGGTGACTCTAACTGTCATTCTCCAACTGTCAGTCAAATCCCGAGTGTTCTATTCAGCCAAACTTAACTTATAACCGAATGTTAGAACCAGAAATTCTAACAAGTAGCACAAAGAAAACAAAGTGTATAAATTAAAGGGGAGTGAGGGCACTCATTCCTTGTGTACAGGAAGTATCTTTGGAATATTGTAAGCACAGTACTCACTAATTAAGTTGAAAATAGTGACTCAACTGAAAAACCTGTTTTTATTTAAATCAAGTTGATTGCCTTATGGTTGTCTTTGCTTTATTAGAAATCTAAACAGAAGGTCTTTGATTTTATTCTTGGAGGAGATAAGAAATATAACACTAATGACCTGCAGAAGACAGTTCAACAATTATGGTTATTTCATTCTTTGGCAACAATCATTACTTATGCTATTGTATCTCATTAATTCTTATCAGTGGTGGTACCTAAAAACAGTAGGAGGGAAAACCAGCTAAACTTCAAATAGAGCTGAGAACTTTTGCAATTAGATGAAAAGTCTTAGAAAGGCTTGTGTAGTGATGCTGACCTCTGAGCTAATTGGTGGTTTTTCAGAAAAGTATAAGCCTGCCTGGAAATCACAAATGAGTAAATCAGTATTATGTCAGGGTCTTATTGGAGGGTTAAATGATGGTTTTCTGATCAGCCAAAGTCATGAAGGTCTCTACAGTAGCTCAATAGCAGCTTGTGTGACAAAAACTGCTAAGGAAAGAGCATCCATTTGACATGTTCAGACCTTCAGTAATAACAATGATCTTAGAGGACACAATCTACCTCTGAAGGACAGAGGGTTCATTTTATTTCAAACTGCTTGAACAAAAACATTAGGGTCAGAATGTGCATTTTTGATATGCCTTGCATAAATAGAGGTCTGATGGGTAAGAAGCTTTACTTCATAGTGATTTCATTTACTGGGAAAATAAGAATACGTGCAAACACAACAAATAGGATGCAAGAGGCTTATGGGGAACTGACAGCAATAATGCATGACATTTTTCAGCTGTGACAGGTTTGAGATGTGGCTGCCTAATAGCCATGCCTATTACATTGCATGAAATCTTACAATTAACTAATGGTACTGAGTGATGGACATTTGCAGAGTGACATCAGGCAGTAGCAACAAAAGCAATATCTACCTTTCTGTGCATTAGGGGATGATCCGATGGTCAAGTTCTGGGAAAGCAGATGCAATAATGATGAGTAATTTAACAAGCTGGACAAGAATGTGTGTAGATGAAAGAAGTGGGCCCCAATTGCATGGACACACAACATTCTTAGTCCCTACTCTATGGTATGCTTTGAACAAAACAAAGAATAATTTTGCTTTAGGAAAAATAGCCCCATGGTTATTGATCTGTTCCCCTGAAATAGATATGTGCTTTTCCATAGAAAAGTAGAGCACACAGCTTACAAAAACAAAACACCACTAAAGATAATAGTGGGAGCAGAAATAAGGTGCACTTTCAGCCCAAACCTGTCCTTTCCCCTGCTGCTGGTGCAGGTGTTTCAAAAAACAGATGTGTTGTACCCAGTGAGGTGGTGGAGAATTACAGACTTTCACAAGGAAAGACTATCCTCCCACTCTGCAATGGGTCTCTTTGGACCTATGGCAACCATTTTCACTAATGCAGGTTCAAGTGGAGAAAGGGGGTGGGTAGTCTGTTGTTAGAAGGTGCAGGGTCTTGGACACTATCATTGCTAGATCCATCACATCACACAGACCCCCTGCCCCATTGTGCCCACCTACCTACCCAATTTTGCCCCCGCCTTCCTTCCCATGTCATCTTACCTTTCTTGGTGGGCATGGAGCACCATCAATATTTGTGGGAAAGTTCTGACCTACCCACCACTGACCCAATAATTTGCTGTTGGAAAGTACTTTATGACTGTTGCCTGGGCACTACCTTGTGGCAAGGATCTCCTTCAGAACTAGAAGTCTGGGCCAGCCATGGGGTGGAAACCTGCTGGCCAGGAAGAGTTTGAGTTTGCTGAGAGGCTGGTGTTGTTTACTGAATGGTATCTGTGATACATAAAGCCAGGAGCTGTCTGGGCTAGACCTGAGTGAGAACTTTAGGATGTCCAATTTGGGAAACAATCAGAATCTTGGTCTGGAACATCATTACAAAGTTACAAAGTCCCACCTAACTAGTCTGGCCATTAGACCCTTCTGAAAGGCCTATAAGTGCTTCCATGTTGCTCCAAGTCTTTGCCTGATCCACAAAATCTCCTTGGATCTGGTGTATTCTTGTCTGTGATTCCTGGCATATATTCTGGTGCTGATCCTCTTATGGTGTCCTGATAGTGTCACAAACTCACCCTTTCACTTTCAAACTCACCCTATCACCTGATAGTCACAAACTCACCCTTTCACTTTCAGTTTTGAGCTCTTTGTTTGCAGGATCGGTGCCTCCTTTTTTTCTACTTTTCTTTTCTTAAAGCCATTTAAAGTAAAAAAGACACAGTAGAATCTCCCTTGGCAATGCTCTCCCATTTCAGAATATTTCCTTCTGTATCTTATTTTTTTTCATGAATGTATTTTTTCCTATTCTGGAGCATACATATTCCATTTGTTTTCTTAAGGAGGCAAATAGGATTTTCATCCTAGCAACAAGACTCCTTTTCAGTACTTTTAAACCACTGACAAGCTATCACTGCAGGATAGGAATGCCTATACACGTTCCAGTGTGTATTTATTGCACTAAAGTGGGTTGTGCAGAAAAGCCCTAAGAGGCAGTTACCTGTCAATTTTCCCAGCCTTTTGTTTAAGTCAAGAAAAAAGATCTTGTAGGACAGGTGTTGTTGCTAAAAATTCAAACCTGAATGTGAAGAAAAGTGCTTAGAATTAAAAGCTCTTTGGTGCCCAAAAGTAATGAAGGGCTGTGACACACAAACCAACAATAAACTGCAATTTAATCAAGATAACAATATAAACACGCTTACTGCCAGATACGCGGTTCATAGCAGGGACATGGGATGGATTTGTGTTCCCGTTTTATCACCTCTCAAAAAACAGGAGTAAATGCATCTGTCAGTAACAGTAGAAAAGATTGCTCACTAAAGAAGACCCTAGGTTAAGACTCAATGAAAATTCAATTCCTTTCTTTGCTCTGGTGTACCCAAGAACATGTTATGCCTGCATGACTCCAGGCCATGCACCGATATTAAGAAAATTGTTCCTTGGAAGTAGATAGGGGTCTTTCTTTCTGTGTGTGTTTGTGAGCAATGGCTCTGCTAGATGGGGGCAAAGTGATTAGTCTTAGAAGGAGCTTCACCCCTTTGGTGCCATTCCAGGCATGGAGAGTTGCTTCCCCCTGCCTGGAATGACTTCAAAAGGGTGAGGCTCCCTCCATGACTGACTTCTCTGCCCCCTCTAGCTATGCCACTGTGTGAAAGAGAGAGAATTTCACATGTCGTTTTGTTTGATGCTGACTACCTGCCTCACTATTTGATGGTCACCTTGTTCATTGGATACTGGCTATTATACATAAGAAAACATGTTTCAGGAAACCATATTTTGCTCTGCTTTGATGGTGATGACGATGCATGAAACAATCTCATATGACTGATGATCGATATAGTTGAAGAGGGCCTTTTCCCTAAGGAAAAGGAATGGCAAGTGCTTGGTTCATTACATGTTACAATTATTGCGTGATGAAGAGTCGTGTCTAAACTCGGACGCTGTGTGGTTGTGTGATCAACACTGGGAACATGGAAAGTGGGACAGAGTGTCAATGTATTCCTCTTGCTTTGGGTGTGACTCACCTACATCTTGCTTTTTCTTTTTCCACAAGGAAACTAACCTGTCACCTCCAATTCCAGCAACATCTCTGCAAGGGTGGAAAATTGCTGCTCGTCAGGAAGGTCTCGCACACCGTTTTGCTGCTGCTGTTTTCTGCCTTCCTGCCAATGACTTTTCTCGGTGAATTCTTGGCATCCTCGGCACAGCAGCCAGCTGCTTGTGTTATGGTTTCCATGGTGACTTGCGCATGATGTAAAGGTGGTGGTGGTGGTGGGGGGAGCTGTGGGAGGAGAGGAGTGAGAGGGCAGGAGTGTTCGCTGCATGTGAATGAACAAAAGTGGGTGAGGGGAAGAGGCACGGGAGAAAAAGAAGGAAAGAAAGAAAGATACAGAAGGAAGCTGGCAAACTTATCTGTGTGTCCTGTCAGTCATACCACTGTGTTATTGAGGTTGCACAAATTCAAAAATAACATTCAAGGAGGTGATAGTAAGGCATTTAAATAAACACGTGCGTGTGTGCGCACAAGCACACACACACACTCACATACAAAACATCATTTATTTCAGGATGTCATATTAAGCAGACTGTAGAAGCTTCAATTATTCTCCCTCTCCCTGTTCACATAAACACCTGTCTCCAGGCCAGGGATGGCCCATGCCTGCTTGCTGCTTGAATCTCCCCAATTCTTCTGATTCTTGTACACACAAGTGTGCATATCCAACCTGTGGATAAGGCGAAGGAATAAGGAGAAGGAAGACAAGCCAAGGCTTGTGTGTAAGCATTTGAACCCCTCTTCACTAGGGCTGCAGTTGGCATGGAGTATGCTGGTGGTCCACTATGTTCTGCTCTTCCTGTTCATTTGAAGCAAGATGAGTATAGAGAATGGAGGGTGTGTGCATGTCAAGTGCATGTCAAGGTCTTCCTACTCCTTTGTGTCATTAAGTAATCAGATGGGTGGTTAGGGAGTGGTGATATGGAATTGTGGTGGCTCTCTACCTCTTCTTCCTTGAGGAGTGCTGGAAAGAGGAAGAGGCTTCTACTAATCCATAGCTAGATCCTGAACATGGGTTCTCACATCTGCTACTTTTGTGCTGGTCTGCAAATCTTTAGCATCCATCCATGCAGGCATTTCCCATTAAAAACTCCTGCTCACATGTAATCCTAAAACTAATTTGTAACACATTTTTTTAAAAGAGAAATTGTCCTATATTGATGCAGATCTAATGAGTTCCTACTTGAGAACAAAGGGCTTATTGCAGCAATATCCATGCAGATGCCACTAATAGAGGGGCTTCCACACTGGTGGGGTTGCCTTTGCACACCAGTATACTGGCAGAATGGCAGTGTTCCGGGAACACAGAATTGAGTCTTAAGTGAACAAAAAGGTCTCTATGGATTAGACCTTTTATTTTTAGTGCAACAAGTAAAATGTAAAAGGGAACTTGCAAAGAGATCTATCTTGATGAAGGTGTTGGCCTAATCTGTGGTGGCAGTGAAGAAGGCCTGCTTAGGAAAGCATTCCATGCTTAGGGTCAATAGAAAAGGGATTGAGAATAAAACACCAAAAATTATGATGCAGTTGTACAAATTGATGGTGAGGCCACATTTGGAGGACTGTGTCCAATTCTGGTCACCACATCTCAAAAAGGATATACAGGAAATGGAGAAGGTTCAGAGGAGAGTGACCAAAAGCATTGATTATTTTTCCTCCATATGAGGACAGCATTTGGGGCTCTTCAGTTAAGAGAAGAGGCGTTTGAGGGGAGACTTGATTGAGACATACATAATTAAATGAGGGGTGAATAGAGTGGATAGGGAGATGCTCTTTTCCCCTTCACATAACACCAGTACTAGGGGCATTCACTAAAATTGAATGTTGGGAGGGTTAGGATGGACAAGAGAAAATATTTTTTTACCCAGTGAGTAGTTGGTCTGTGTAATTCCCTGCCACAGGATGTTGTGATGACATCTAGCCTCAATGTCTTTAAGAGGGGATTGGACAAATTCCTAGAGGAAAGGACTATAGCAGGTTACAAGCCATGAGGAGTGTGTGGTGTGTGTAGATGTGGACAACCCCAAAAAGACAGATGCCAGGAAGGGTATCTAGATGCAGGTATCATATGTGCTCCCTGAAGCATCTGGTAGGCCACCGTATGATACAGGAAGCTGGACTAGATGGGCCTTTGGCTTGGTCCAGTGAAGGCTCTTCTTACGTTCTTATGTAAAGTGGAAACAAGGAAGATGCATTGAAGCAGTTTTGCATCTCAGCCTTGCAGGTTCTTTTTCTATAAATCAAATCTTCTGTGCTCAGTTTTGTGACCCCATCTCTATCTGCCCCTTTTTGGCCAGTCTTATCTTAGCTCTCAATGAATAAGGATTCCATGGAACACCAATTCTGATTATACTTAAGGGCAACCTGTTACATTTCATACCAAACCTTGCCACCATTCTTGATTTTCATAGCAGGGGTGGTATTTGGAATGACTGATGGCACTGCCACAACTTGATAGGATGGAAAAACTTGTGGATTACAAGGAGACCATTATATCACTAGCAGTGATGGTAAGTGATGGTGTGTGTGGCTTCAATCACTGCTACCATCCCTTAACCACTTTCACTTGGCAGCCAGCCTGCTTTTAATGGAATGTGACCCACATCTGGGAATGAGCTCATCTGTAATCTATTTAATAGAGTTGTATGAGCAAGGCTTGGATGCTAGTGCTACTGTCCATTTTTTCCTAGCAATTACTTTGCTTATATTGTGGTTGGGGAAGATGTGAAATCTGATGTGTTGCTTAATAATATGTCTTCTCGCTATTTTGTAAAGAACACAAGGAGCTTTGAAATCATTATTTGATGATGAAGCTTGGAATTTAGAATGATCAAAAAAATTATTAATTCTTTTGCAGAGGTTGCAGCCCAATCCATCTTGAATCTTTCTGCCAATGCAGCCATCCCAACAGTGTGCTCACTGTTGCAAGGTGCAATGCAAGGTGGTGGGCTTTCCTGGAAGTCTCCTATGGGTAAGGGAACATTTATTCCCTGTCTGGGGTAAGCCCTTGCTGTCCCACTGGGTCTATTCAGACCTGCATCTGCAATTTAGTTGGTTCAGGACTGGGTGAAAGGTGGATCAAAGTTGAAAGTCTGGGTGAAAGGTGGATCAAAGGGAGATAGGATATTGGTGGTACCACTTGGAGAACACATGGAGTTCAATGGGGCTTACTTCCAGAAGAGTACTCTTAGCATTGCAGCCTAGACTGAGAAATGGGATTTACTCTCTGTTAATTGCATTCAAGACTGCAGTGTAAAGGGAACTAATTTTTTTAATGTTGTAGTTTAGTTTAGTTTTTTACTGTTGAGATTTACAATAAAACTGGAGAAACAGTACATAGTAGTGATTCTGCCCACCTCTTCACAAATATCTCACCTAATTTGGATATCCAATTTCTAATTATTTTCATACAGGAAACTGTTCCTGTCCTAGTCACTCCTTTTGCCTTTATTCCTCTATTTTCTTGCCATTTCCACTTAAAAAAGAAAGAGAAAAGAGAGATGAGAAAGAGACGGGAGAAAATGAGGGGGTGTCTTTATTCACTCTTCTGGCAACATTGTCTGGGCCATTGTTTTCTTATAAATCACTGTACTTTTTTCTTGAAAACAGTTCAGAGTTAATTTTATTCCATACAGAATTTTTGAGACATGCAAGCAGTTTATGATTGGGAAAGAAAACTGGGTGGGGAAAAGAAGAAAATTGGGTGGAGTTGCAGGAGACAGGGACTAGGATTTTATCCTTCTATCCAGCTTCATCATCCTTCTCCCTATACTCATATTGTGACTTATCTCCTTGTGTGTCTGATTGCAGAGAGCATTGTATACATGTTCTATATTGATTCCATATTGATTGATGCTCCAGTCCAGGAAATAGGTGGAATGTGATTGTAACACATTGTAACTTACATCGTATCTTTTATGTCAACCTTTCAAGGAGGGATTTTTTTTTATAGTGATAGACAAGAAATACCTGCAATTTTTAAGGTGAAATATTTTAACAAGTTCATTGATAATTTCCTGATTTAGAAATTGATTCATCATGTAAAAAGGAAGCTAGTCTAAGGTTTTTCTTTTAATGACCACAGCACTTGTAATGAGCCATGTGCATGCAAGAGGATGCAACTGCATCTAGGTCCTGATTATTTGGGAGTCTCTTGTCTTACCACCTTATATATGATGAAGCTCACACAATGGAGTGTAGGTTGTAGCAACCGCTGTAGCACTTGAGATCATAGGAACACAGGAAGTTTCCATTATGTTCCATTAGCTGACTAGACCATTTGCTTGGTATTGTCAACACAGCTCTCGAAGATTTAAGACACAAATTTTTATCTGCTTTATCTGGAATTCTGGAAACCCGAATTGAATCCTTGTATGACCTTCTGTATGAAAAAATAGGTGTAGATGCAGTTCTGGCTCCTTTTGAAATGGTAAGGCAAATTGACCCTAGCAGCAGTGAGCAAATTCCTCTCTCTGGGTTCTTGGCAAGTGTTTGGAAAGAAGTTGTTGTCTTAAAATTCACTCCTGGCTTGTAGTGTTGGGAACTGATGGTGAATCATGTGCATGACATTGGAATATCTACTGGGAATTGTGAGTTCCAGCATCAAACTAAAAAATGTCAACTACTGTATCTCCTACCAAAACAATCATACACAGGCTACAATCCTGCGTATGATTAACTATGGGACCTTTTATACTAACGTAGTTACAATTACAGGACTGTGGGTGGCGCAAGTGGCTAAGACACTGTGCTTGTTAACCAGCAGGCCAGGGTTCGATACCTGGGTCAGCCCCACAAGACAGGGTGAGCTCCTGTCCTTAGCCCAGCTCTGCGACGCCAACTGGATCCTTATTGGCTCTGCCTTTCCATTGGACTAATTCAGTGGCTTGGAGAGGGGGGATTTGCTGCTTGGGTAACAGCATATCCTCCATAACAATCCAACCCAGGTTTTCGTGCTTCGCATGCAGCGTATGCAGCGCAGAGCACGATACTGTAGTCTTTCAAGACTGACGGAGGCCTGCTAGTTACAGTGCCACCTATGGGAAATGCATAGAGCAGTCCAGAGTAAGTGCCTGTTATGTCTTCCCGTAGTTACTCGGGATTGTAGGGCAAAGAATTTTTTAAAAAAAAATCTGGATGAGAGACAGCAATAACATGAAATCCTTGCAAGCTCAAAATTGAGATAACTTGAGATAACTGATCTAATCAGTCAACAGCAACAGTCTTTGAGTTCACATTTAGGCCACAACTGTAGTCACACTAAACTAAAAGTAAGCTTTATTGCAGGTGGTAGCATTGACATCCAAGTAAATATTCATGGACTTGGGTTGTCGAGGGTCATAAACACAAAAACTAAAATGTAAATCCGATTGTGGTCAGTAGGGCTTACTTCTACATAAACATGTACTGTATAAGGATGCACAGAACGAGAGATAATGTTGCTTCACTGAGAGCCCTTTTGAAATGCACATCTTGTAGTAAGTGTAAATTCATGTGTTTAAATACACATACTGAAAACAGTAAATCTTGGAGAGTTTTTGACCTGACTGGACTGTTCCCTTCTTGTTCCCCTCTTGATCTACCTAGTATTTAAGGTTGCCAACCAACCAGAAAAAGTGTGGGCTATTCCTTTCCCTTTAAGCAGTTTGCTCTCTAGAAATTAGTAAATCAAGGTATTTAAATCAACTAATCCTGTCTGAATGTCCAAGCTAGATGTTAAAAGCTAGAGACTAGCTGCAGTCTTGGCAACCTTAAATAGATTGACCAACAGCACTAGAACAAAAGATTTCACTGAATTACTTCATACATGCAAGCCTTGTCATGATCAGAGAAGAGACAGCAGCAGCCTACATCTCCATTCTATTCCCTTAAGAATATGGGGATTTGTCTGCATGAAGATAGGACTGAAAATAAGCTCAGTATCCATAGGACAGATGGCTATGGACCACCTGCCATTTTTGACATGCTCGTTTCAGAATCTGAAAGTAGTGTGTGTGTGTGTTTATTAGAGCATAATGTTGCCTAATGCAAATGTCCAACCACTGCAAAACAGTGGCCAAAGGAGATGGCTGCTGCTCTCAACCTCCAATCTCCCTTCAGAGCTACCCAGATGTTTGAGGACATGGGCATTCAGTTTTTATCCTCTATGGAGCTTCTAGCCTCTAGCCTTCATTCCAGAAGTGTGTGGACTGATTTCTGTGCCATTTGAGTATTCTGTGCCAAAAGGCCCTCTGTGCATGCTCAGAAACAAATTTTAAGAACAAAACAAGTGAGCTGCTGCTATTTAAGAGATAAGGGAATGGGCATTATAAATGAAAGGAATCAGAAGACAAGTCATGTTTTTCCTGCCAGTTTAAATTCAAAGATACACAATAATTTTACTTAAAGTTTATAATTTGAAAAATCATTAGTTGATGGTATTTCTTTTTCTTTTGTCAAAATAAAAGAAAACAAAAGTCTGCAGTCAAGTTTCACTGTAGCCACCTATAGTCATCTGTACATATAAAATCAAAGGGTTACTCACTGACTCATTGACTATAAAATCGAAGGGTCACTATCAATGCCCAGCCAAAACCACCGGACACTGAAGTGTAAAATTTAGGGAGGGCTTCCTTCCATGATGTAGGCACCCACTAAGAACCAATTTTTAGAAATTTAACACTTAATGGGATCAAAAGGCATGTAACCTGTTTTAATTCCTATTCTTTACATTGAAGAACCCCAGACTCATCAACGCCCAGCCCAAACCCATGGATGAAGAAGCATGCAATTTTGGGAGTGTATTCCTTTTGTGACATGAGCATCCAGTGATTTTTAGAAAGTCAGTCCCTAAGGAGGTGAAAAGGAGTACAATGTGTTTTTGTCCATATACTTAACATTGAAGACAACTGATCAACGCTCAGCCTCCATCCCTAGACCTACGAGCATGAAATTTGGGGAGTGTATTCCTTCTGTGATGTAATGACCACTAAGGACTGATTTGGTGCCCCATGGTGCCTGCTGGTGCCTGCTGCCTGGTGATGCCTGCTGTCTAATGGTATCCGGTGCCTGGTAAAGATTTTCAGTGCCTGTTCGGGAACCTCGTTTGTAGTTGAAATGTTGGTTAAGTCCAACACCATTTATGTCAATGCATGTTTCATCCAGTTTGGAAAAGAAAAAAGTTGGGAGACCAACGCAGGCAGAGGGTGCTCAATATGCTTACAATAGAGGACAGATTTATTAAAGATTTATTTAATAAATCTTTATGAAGATTTATTAAAATAATTTTGATGCTGATTCATATAAGCAACATCTGGTTTTCACCAGCGTTCCTACTACTTGACTGTGGCTGCAATCCTAACCACACTTTCCTGGGGGTAAGTATTATTGAACACAATGGGACTTACTTTTGAGTAGGCATGCTTAGGATTGTACTCTGAGTCAGGAGCCCTAGCTTAAGCTCCTGCTTGCACAGAGGTCTGTGAGCAACTGCTACTGTGCAGGTATTCTAACTGTCATACTCTTCCAACCGTCATGGAACACCTGATCCAACTGTCAAATATCTCCTTATCTGGGTGTGCAGTGATCTTCTGCCCCTTACTGGCTCAATCAAGTCAGGGTTGCACCCTCCAACATGTTCAGTTACCATGTTTGGTTACCAAAGTATTTCGGGATATCTGGTATCGACCATTCTAAAGTGATTTTAAGGACTTTGCCTGGGATGCCACCTTCTCCAGATCCTTTATTGTTTGATAACAATGCTCTCAACTCTTCTTCCTCCACAACCTGAGACAGTAAGCCATAAATCATTGGTGAGAGAACCACTGGAAAAGTTCAGAAAAGGACTCCAAAGACCCTTTTTGAATATCGTAAGAAAATGAAGTTCATACTCTGAATTAGAAATGCTAGATAATAACAAATTATTATACTCATGGCAGCCCTTACTAATTTAATTCCAGAACATTTACTGTCTTTTGATTGCATAGCGAAGTCCAGGCATGGCTATAAATATCTCTGATAAGTAATCGTTTTAAGATTAATTTGCTTAATCAACTTACAAAATAGTAATGGATTGACAGACTTAATTAGAAGCATACTACTTTAGTATTCTGCCGTGAGATACGTTGCTGCCCATTTATGGAAGGCTTTTGTCAGAGAGTGTGAGAGAAAGTTAAAGGGTGCTTTCTTATCCTTCTTATCCTGCTCCTGTTGGAGTACTTTTCAACCAGGGAGCTTTTTATACCATGATGAGCTTCACCTGCCAAAAGTCCTTCTTCTACCAGGGGTGTCCAGACCTTAGCCTGGGGGCCAGATGAGGTCTGCAGCAAACTTCATAAAGCCTACAGCTATGCTATATCAGTGGTGGGCTTCAGGGTGGTTCTCACAGGTTCTGTAGAACCCTTTGCTAATAAGTGCCTGGGTTTGAGAACCAGTTACTAATGGGACATAGAACCTGTTGTTAATTTTGATTATTAGGATATAGAACCTGCTGTTAATTTATTTGAATCCCACCAGTGGCTGTAATCCTCTAGAGGTGAAGAATGCTCTGCTTCCTGAAATTCTGAGAGCTGGGAGGCTGCACACACCTCTTCTCTATATATGAATTTAGTTTGGTTTGAAGATCTCTCCCCTCTTTGTGTTAGAAAATGTTTATGAACTGATTTGAATTCATTCATTCATTCATTCATTCATTCATTCATTCAAAGTTCTGCCTCTAATGTAGTCATTTATGTAAATATATTCAAATTTTATATGTAAATCATTTTTTCTTCCATCCCCTGATGCAGTGTCAGAGAGATCATACAGCTCTCCTGCAAAAAAAGTTTGGACATGCTTGTTCTATTCAGTGCTTAAGGGACAGGAACTATAACCTCCTTTGTATCTTGTTTATAATATCCACCTCAGAAAAAAAAAAAAAAAACTTCTTTATGTTTTAACTAGCTTGGGGAGGGGAGAGAAAAAAAAAAAGCAAGCCCACATTTGATTTCTACTGTCAGAGGGAGCTGCCACAGAGAGCACTTAACGTAAAGACAGTATGGCCATTGGGGGATAGATGGTAACTGCTCGACCAACAGCACTGTGTGTCTTGTCAATTGTCAAAACACTCATGGTGTGCCTTGATCATTTTAATACCTTGACAGGGTGCTGTGAGATGTAAAAAGGCTGAAAATCAGTTTCAGGTATTTGGGTCACTTAGGACTGGAAAAAAGTATGAATAACATCCTGCATCAAAACTGAATTGATACATGCCATCCCGTATCAAAGCCCATTAATATTTACATTTGGAATTCCAGGAACTACTCCTTAATACTTTTCTGGGATTGTCTGACCAGTTCCTTCCAGTAGTTGTCCAGGTGCCAGGCAATTACATACAGCACTTGCTTTGCAAGCAGCAAAAAATGGAGTCGATCTTTTAAAATGGAGCTCAGTAGTGCCAATCACTATGAGTCAGGCTCCTCACAGTATTATTCTACATTCTGTGGCTGAGCTGTTCACAGTATTATTCTCCTTTCTGTGGCTGTGGTTCACACGAGTTACCATGGATTGTGAGTTACCATAGACTTCAGAATCTACTTTAGTGCATAGAAGAATAGGGGTGTATAAAACTAGCCTCTTTGACAGACAGTAAACATGAAACCTTGGGTCTGGCACTAGACCTCATATCTTATACAAAGGATGTGCTTTCTGCCTTTAACTAGTGTCAGGACTCTTCCTGAAAGGCCAGCTTATAACATCAAGGTTAAGGTGAGCTGGGACTGGCATGTGCAGTTACTTAAGAGTTCACACTACAGATTTGTCCCATTCAAGTGAAAGGTCCACTCAAGCTATTTATGGTGATAGAGGAGAAAATATATATTTTGGTGACATTTAGTGATGGCATCAGAGGTCAGCAAGGTGAGAAGGCTAATGGTTCATACCCATCATCAGGCCCATTAAACTGGATCATCCTCTGAACCTTCAGCACTAGGGGTTTTGTACTCTTTTGTTTGTACTAGTTACACTCAATTTGGGAGTAGTAAGCTGGATTCTATGGAGCAGACCCAGCACAGAGATTTGCTTCAGGGTCCTCTTCAACCCAATTCCAGCACTGGTGTCATCAGTTTGTTTAAAAGTTGCTTTGGTTATGCTCAGCCAAAAGTAGGTCTGTGCCCACTGAGAACAGCTGTACCTCATCACCCATGCATAGTGAGTAAACAATAGTTTCATGGGCAATAAACAATCCTCTGAATGCTTCTACCTTCCTTCGCACTTATTGTATTGACTTTTTGTACCGTTTTTTAACTTTTTTTGAATCCTGAATTGGAACACATTGGAGCACAATATGACAGGTCTGGGAACCTATTCACATAGGAGAGAAAAATCCCAATTGTTCTGCCAGCTCAAGGATCCTCATGTCTTTTGCATTGGGTCAGTCTCTCCTAAGTGTGCTGCTTGGGGGAGATTCATATGGACATAGTCTGAAACCATCAGCACTGACTCCAGATCACCGCTTTCTTCATCACTCATTGGGAGTTAGCCAACCTGCCATGATCTGACTAGATTCCCATACCGCTGCTGGCTGCTCAGTTATGGGCATAAAACAAATTGAAATGGTTTGTGTGTGACAATATTATCATATATGTTTCCCCCTTTTTGACTTATTTAAATCTAGATAGAAGTTATTGTGTCTTCACTGAAATAACAGCATAACTGTACATTATGATTTGTTCACATTATATAGTGTGATGTGTCAATACAGTCTTTGACAAAGGTACAAATGTAACCATCAATTTTGTTTTAAAATGCTTGTTATTTGAGTCTCTTGCTACTTATTATCTGATATATGCTTGTTAATAGCAGACGCAATTCAAGACAGTTTTAATACAAAGCTCGAAACTGGCTCAAAATGCCTTCTGCTTCAGTAAGGATGACCGTGGAGTACCATGAGTACTAGAAATAAACCATTCAGGAGAAATCTGGGCACTCGTTCTGGGTACATGAGTGAGAACTCTGGGCATATCAAGAACTTATTAAGAATATTACCAGCAGTTTGCTTTACTTTCCCAGCTTTTTGGACATTTCTGAATTTCTTTGGACATATCTAAGAATTGTCCAAAGTGTTAATGCTATAGCTGAGTCTTTTAAGAAATACATGTGATCCAGTATGAAGTATATTCTCTTTGATCTTGTCCAGATCTGGGTGGAATGCATGGTCTTCTAGTGTAATTTCAAACATGTTTGCAGAAAGACCTCAGTAAGTGCTGTGTATCCTGTCATTGCTGCACTGGGGTGGAAGAAGTACAGATGTCAGACCTCATTATCAGGCACATTTTATTGAAACCAGCATTGTATCTGGAATGGGTAGGAACTGGAAACAGGAATTGGCAATCTTGCATCAGCATTATCCACAATATGTCAGAACTTGAATAGTTTGTGTTCTGAATGTTCATGGTTGTAGCAGGCAAATGGGAAAATTTTAAATTTTAAACAATTATATTTAAATTGGAATGCAAACTTCCATGTTCCAGGATGCCCAGGAAAAATCGGAGAAATCTTGGAAAAATCAAAATGACAGGAATGTGTTTGTAACTGAACCATTCCTTGGTCATTCCTGGCACTCTGCTATAGTGAGCATGTACAAAACTAGAATACAAGTTTTACAATATGAGAAGCATTGCATTGTTATGAATATGACTATGAAATTTAGATATTAAATATTATATGTGTATGCAAGAGGTGATGGGGGAGAATGACATTTGCGTATGATATGCTTGTGCAGCGGGATTCAAACTGCTCAAACTGTTCTCGCATGATGAGACCTAATGTAATTCGTTGTTGCTTTCCAGTAATGAGAGTGCATTTCCATGATGTCTGGTCATGATTTTGCATTTGTATGCCGTAGGGTAATTGACTGAACTGACAATGCAGTACTGGCTGAAGGAAGGGTATCTGAGCAGGAAATCTCTAAGAAACAGCTACTCCAAAAAGCATGGGAGACTCCGTAAATCAGCAGATAAAAACAAGAATTCTACATGTATTGGTGTGTATCAAGAATTTGTTATATTATGAAATGTGTCATGAGGAAACTGATAAGGATGTGAGTTAGTATGACATGTCAGAACAACATGCTCTGTTGTTAAGTTTGCATTTATTGAGAGCTGCATTAGAATAAGCAAGAGAATTAAAATAAAAAACTTCATAGTTAAATTGCTATATGAGTATATTTATAGATACAGTAAGTCCTTCAAGAACTTTTATTCATGAGCCAAACCTGACTAAGGTTGCCTTCTCATTAATAAATATTATTCTGTTTCCCTGGAACCACGTAAATACTTTTATGCCTGTTTATTGAATGGCTGTCCTCGTGCATTTGACTAAACACAATGCCTGTGAGACCCCAGACCATATCTGCCTCATTCATTCCCTTCATCTCACTTCCTTTTCCCCCTTTGTGTGTGTGTGTGAGAGAGAAGTCAGGCTCGAAGGGAGGTGAGTGCTGTGACCCCAAATAAAGCTGCTCTGGATGGTTGAAAATTACATATTCATGTGTATCTTATTGCCCAGTGGCTGGATCTAATCTTGTCCTTTCTGCAACAACAGCCATCCCATTCTTACTTCCAGTTCTCTGATATGATTCCAGTAAGTGATCGCCTTGGGACACATCAGCCGTTGGAGTGAAATGTTATGAAGCCAAGGAACGTGTGGCATGGTCTTCTTCAAAAACATGCCAGGAAAGTACTGTAGAATACATAGTGATTTTTGTTTTGTACCTTCTTCCAATATTTGTCGTCATTTGTCCATCAGACAAGGCAATAGTAGAGCTATTGTTAAGTACACAGTTTGGGATTCAGTGATGGTCTATCAGCCCAATCCTATCCTCAAGATATGTGAGTGAATTTCCCTGTATACTGGTACAAGAATAGCTCTATCAAAGTAGAAGAGTGCCTGCTCATGGATGCACAGTGAATGCTGAAATGACTCCAGAAAAACACAGTGTGGTTGCATCTTGATGTCACTTGGGACTACATGGGCCTTTGGCCTGATCTGGTGGAGCTCTTTATATGTTTTATTATGCCAGACGTGACACAGATAGGAATAATCCCAAAGCAACAACAGGGGAAGGAAAAACAGCAGACAATTGCATCTCCCTGCCTAGTGCCCTTCTCCAAAATGCCCTTCTCATACAAGATACATTTGGCAACCAACCACAGAACACCACTCCAGTACGAAAGCTCTTGCTTGCCAGGAGAATTCTGTCTCAGATGATTGGACGTGTGGCATGGGGCTATATCTCTATAATCTCTCATAGGGGAGCTATTTGGTGATGAGAACCATTGTGAAAGGACTCTTAGTGCACAAAGGGAACACTTTGTACTTTACAATGAATGGCAAGTTGATTAATTCCTGTAATCCCAGCATTCTTATTTGGCCCGTATTCAAACACCAAATTGGAACCTTTGCCTTATTGGGGAAAGCGAATTAGGGGTAGTGTCCTTAGTTGTGTTTCAAAGTGGCTGGAAGGGTAGGCATCCCCAACATTGGTTCCATATTCGCCTTACACTTACCCCCCCCCCATGCTCAATTCATTTTGGCAGTGCCTCTTTGGCAGATGCTCTGGTGTTGCTCTTCTCTTGTGTTGGGCCTGAGCCTGGCTTCAGGGTGACCAGATGTCAAATGCAAAATCCCTGAACGGCAAGGCCAGAATTCCTGCCCAAAGGCAAAAATTCCTAGCCCCCAAGCCAAAATTCCTGCATAAATTCCTGCAATTAAAAAAATTATAGAAAACCCCAAAAATGTAAGACAAGCAAAAATAAGCTAAAAACACTTGTGTTTCTCTCCTGTATTTAACTTCAGTACTATATTACCCCTTTTAAAACTGAAAAATGATGGAACTCTCTACTCACTGTGGCTGTGAGAGAGACAAAAACTCCATTATACTGGCACAATTATCTGGGAGGAAGTCCCATTGTATAATGGAGTTTCCTTCTGTGTAGACACAACACAACTAGCATGGGGCTCACACATTTTTCAATTCCTCCACCTCACTTGGGGCAGCTGGGAGGTTGAAGCCGCTGTGACGGAGCGAGGCAGCAGTAGGCAGACTATCAAGGAATAGCAGGCAAGCAATGCCGGTAGGCCAGCAATGGAGCATGGAGGCAGAAATAGACTGGCAGCAGACTCATGGGGTGGGTGGCTGCGGCAAAGGCTGCGGGCGGCTGTGATTGTAGCCCCGTGAGGAGAGCGCGCCAGAGACCTTTGCCAGCTTGCTGGCTGAGAGTGATCTGAGCCACAGTGAAGTGGTGAGGGGGAGGAGCTTCCTTCTCCCGCTCACTCTTTCTCCCACAATGATCAGGACCAAAGATAACGCATGCCACAGACACAGCCAAAGAAGTGTGCACAGCTGCAGCACGCCAAATTTAAATGGCAGCCATTTTCCCGGAGGTTGGCCACATTTTCCCTGAGGAGGGGCTTGCTTTCCGGAGGCCTCCTGGAAATTCCGGAGGTCTGGTAACCCTGCCTGGCTTCTTGAACATCACTTGGATGACATGCATAATGATGAACTGAGATCACAGGAATGACATAATGTAATTCACACTGATGATGTGTTGATGTGGTGAGAACAGGCAGATGCCACTCCATGAGTCATGCTGGTATTTCCAAAGATGCTGAGGGTGTTACTAGGAAGGGTTGCCCCAGCATTTTTTTTCCAGCCTTGGAATTTGTCACTTGGAATGGTGCTGGTGTGAATGCTGCCAGATGAGCTTATGATATGATGTACATCATGCCACAGTCCATGTGCCATGCATCTGTATAAGACTGAGTTGTATGTGGTTCATCCAAGAGACTGGGAAGAAAAAACAAGTGAGATACTTGAGAGCCAGGATGGTGGAGCCAGGGGAGTTGAATTAGACCAGAAAGTTCCAGTTTAAAATCCCTCCTTGGCCATGAAACTTCCTGGATGACCATGGGCCAGTCATGGGATTGTTGTGCGGACAGCAGGAGAGTAGGAACTACAGTTTTGTAAGCTGTCTTGGGCAGTTGTGTTGGCATGGGAAAGGTGGAATATAAATAAGATTCCTTTCTTCTTGCAAATTGTCGATTCACTTGAGGTGGGAAGCATTCCAAACCTCAAATCTGCTCAATGTTTTGCTCTCAGTGGCCAGAAATCATTAATTCAGTCAGAATTCAAATAGGAGGAACAGTTTTGGCTTTAATATGGATATTAATAGGGTCCTCTGGTGGCAGAAGTGGTTAAGACACTGTGCCTGTTAACTAGCAGGCCAGGGTTTGAGACCCGAGTCCCCACAAGACAAGGATTTCTTGCAACAGGCAGGGGGTTGGACTAGATGATCCACTAGGTCCCTTTCAACTCTATGATTCTATCCCAATGACATTCTGTAAGGATCCCACTAAGGTTAGCACTAATTAATTTCTTCATGCATGAGTGCTGCATTGCCCTATTGGCATTCCAGGATTTACTTCTTAGGGTTCTTGGTAGAACTAATTATTTTTAGAGCACTCCCAAATACTCAACTATAAGAGTCCACATAGACAATAGGATAAGATCATTCTCTTCTCCTGGGTGTTTTGGTGAAAATACTGGGTCTACATAAGGAATGAAATCATAATATCAAGGAATTATAAGGAATAAGGAACATCAATCATAATATCATAATATCAATATTAACTATTTCCCATATTGTACAAGTTATGCACTCATATTTCAAACCTTCATATTCATTATGCCTGTTCCATGACCTATAGACCAATGTTTGCACAGATAATTTTATCCCAAAAAGATTCATATGGCTTGCACTTTTCCCTATCAACAGGGATGAAGAACAGGAAATCTCTGTTGAAGATGAAACCAAGTCCTACTAGACTGTACCAACATCTTTGGAGCCAACAGCAGAATTAGATTTTGAGTTCTTGAGTTATTATTCTGCACTGATGTGGAAATAAACAAAAGCAAATAATTTAAGGATATGTCCACAGACTGGCTTAGAAAGGCTGGTGCAAACTTTCCTCACCATGGGGTGGTGGGAGCAGCACTGGGTTCAGCACAGGAAGATTGCCACAACCTTTGCAACAACCTCCCTGCAGTTGAGTCATGGTGAATGTGCTTTACAGCATCTTTGTGATGTTGTTGGGCTGGCGCAAGGGATTTGAGCTGGCCCATCTGTGCTTTAGGATTGTGTTCTAACTCCTGACCATACTTCCGTGTGTTTTATGTCTATGGTTAGAGGCCCAATATATTGGAAAATGGCAGAGAACTACGACATAATGAACGCTGGTGCGAAGACAGTCCTGTGGATGAACAAGCCCTTCTGCCAGTCACCGGCACAATGGCCAGATAACAATGCACCATTAATAAAGGGGCACAAACCGGTGGTGCATCCCTGCCAGCTAAAAAGCTGCAACAGGGAGGAGAATGGGAAAAGATGGGCATGGGATGGGAAGAGTGTGGTGAAATCATTAATGGATTGTAACACCCCCTTTCCTAGACAGACGTGTCTAGGTTGGTTGCAAAGCCTCACTGGTTGCAAAGCACTATGCCAGCAACAGAGCTGGGGTAGATAAGTGAAATTCCATAGGGAGCAATGCAGCAGGTAGAACTCACTCCCTTGACCAACCTCTTGACCATGATGATGCATAGGACCTAGTGAACATAGGATCATCACCCCATGTTCTAAGCATGGCAGCCAAATAGAATGGGGT
The DNA here is from genome assembly GCA_030015325.1 of Cryptoblepharus egeriae. Lineage (NCBI taxonomy): Eukaryota > Metazoa > Chordata > Lepidosauria > Squamata > Scincidae > Cryptoblepharus > Cryptoblepharus egeriae. The sequence goes on from JAREYC010000005.1 coordinate 74,061,945, forward strand.
TGTAGGTTGCATATCAGATATATTCTCTTAGAATCCACTTTACCTTCTGGCAGAATTTTGGAATTGGTTGTAAGAAGAGAGCATAATTTTTAGAGCCTTAGGGCACAATCCAGAGCAAGTTCAACCTGCTGTGCCCTAACTGCTCTCTCCTAACTATTCTGTATCCAGAGCAGAAAGTTATGCTGCATCCAGAGAGTCAGGAAGCCTGGGCTGCCCTAACTGCTCCAGAGCATGCTAAGTCAGTGACAGCTGGGGAGGGCTTGCTCCTGAGTAGACCCCCTCAGATCACACTGAAGAAGGAACAACTGTGGTGCCTACATTATAAGGAAGCCCAGCAGTTCCTGACAACCAGTTACAGCTGCAGTTCTTCTAGTGCAAGATGGATGCTTGGAGTGGCCTGCTGTATCCTGAGGTTAGTGGGCTGCCATAGTTGTGCCATATCCTGAGGTTGAGAGGCAGGGATTGCAGCTAGGCTGGCCAAGAACTCAGATTTTTGGTCAACACTACCATTCTTACTCAGGCCTTATCATGGACCCCTATGGGTCTACTCATTACAATACCTGCTCCTGAGGTGGTATATCTCTGAGGAACTGGAAGAGGGCATTTCTGCCTTGAAACAGGCTTTGGATACAGAGTAACTGCTCTGCCCTAGGCAATGCTAAACTTGCCCTCAACTTGCTTCTCTTGAGCTGCTTAGGCTGCCCCCGTTAGGGCAGAGCAGGTCCACCTCTCTTAGGGCACCCTATGTTGCCTTGCTCTGCCCTAAGCCTCCTTCAGAGTAACTGGGCTGGAGCATCTTGCAGTTGCTCCACCCTAGTGATAGATAGGGCAACCCAAGGGCTCTTATGTGGACAGATTAGTTGCTCTGGATTGTGCTGCCAGTCAAATGTCTCATTCCTTGGACGGATGCATCTGTTCATATGTGTCCAAATAATATTCATATGTGTACACATCTCTGCAATTGATACAGACAAATGCATGCTGTTTGCTACAGGCGCTTCTTAACATGATAATCCCTCTGTACTGTTTATATTGAAACACTCATCTCCCGTACTTTTACTTTATGTCCACCTTCTTTCTTAAAGACTACTGTCCTCTAATTCTGCCCAGAAAAGTCCTCCTCCTACTTTTGAGTCCCAATCCAGGAAAGTTCCCCCCTCAATGATGTCTGGTGTTTTTGCAGACAGAGAATGGCAGGAAGACAGTGACGTGAGCAGACAGAATAACCAGGGAATAAAACAGAGCTGGTTGAGAATCTGTAATTAGAAGCTCAATTTCCGCTTCCTTCGCAGGCACTTTTAAATATCCCTTTCAGGGATTTCTTGAATGCTTCAAACTGGAATGTCATTGAGATTTTGCATCTCCTGTTTCCTTGGGAACAGGTTGGTGATGCTTCACCTAGAAATATGCTGTGTCTCCCTGGAGATGCTGGCGTGGGTGTTTGGTGGCAATCGCAACGGGCACAGAGTTTTGCCAGTCCCTCTTCTCTGCATGCATTAGATGAGACAGAAGAAGTGCCATTTTTATTTTTAGCCAATTATGTGTTGATTTGATTTATTTTCATCGTGCTTACCGTTAGGACACTAGATCTTGAGATCTCTACACCTCAGTCTTTGCATCAGCATTATCTAATCATTGCAATAACAGCATTAATATGATGCAACAGAGTGGTCAATACGCCTCAAGTAGTCACAAATCCTTACAACAGCCTTGCAAGGATCAAGATTGGACAAAGTCCTAGAAGAAAGGACCATTACAGGTTACCATCCATGAAGGGTGTGTGTAGAGGTGGACAACCTCAAAATGCCAAATGCAGGAGAGGGCACCTGGATGCAGGTGCCATATGTGCTCCCTGAGGCTTCTGGTTGGCTGCTATGTGATATAGGAAGCTGGACTAGATGGGCCTTTGGCCTGATCCAGTGGAGGCTTTTCTTATGTTTTTATGTTCTTAAGATAGATGACTATTTACTTGAATTACAGAAATTTAAGTTATGGATGTCCATGTTACAGGTAGCTGAATTGTGGTGTTTTTGTGCAGTCACAATAGTGCTGGGCCAGTAAGTTTCAGCCCACAGACATTATTACAATACCGTAATAAGTGGTCTTTACAGACCTCTGCAGTGAAGCCAGTTCATATGTATGCTTACTGTATTATCAATGTTGATATATGCTTGTCCCTACCAGAATGGAAATTTGAACTAGTTCACAGCTCAGTCTCATCCACCACTAAATTAATTAGTCCTCCAAGCAAAAATATGATGAGTTGTCTATCAAAGCCAAATTTTAATGGCTTTTGTTACTTAGTGTGAAGTTTGTAGAAACAATGAAAAAACAAAATGAAAGAAAGGCATAGCTAGAAGTGGTGTAAAGCACTAGCTTTTGCAGGGAGCCTCACTGTGGCATATAAGCAGCCCCTCTACTTCAGAGCATTGCAATCAAAAGGAACAATATGGAAGCATTTGTCACCATAAACCACCATCCAGAATGGCTCTGAAGGCCACTTGCACATTATAGTGAGGTTCCCTGCAAAACTTAGTACTTTGTGTCCATCAAGTTACACCACCGAAACAAAGCATTCCACCTTCCATATTACCCATACTTTCCAATTCAACTGAGGCAGAGTCTTACCAGATCTGGTTTTGAATGTGTGAGCCCACCTGTCCACTTCTAGTGAGCCTGATTAAGCTGACCCAAAGAATGAATATTGCGTCTACTCCACAGTCTACTCAGCATGCAAATGGTGGTAAACAGAAGAAGCAATGGGCAAGCTCTGCAGCACTCAGGACAGTTCCTCAGCAAGATCCAGTTTCTTGACATTGCATAGGATGACATACTGGTATGCATAGCCCTATTTGTAGATATAATTCCAACTTTGTATCCTGTAACTGGTTGGAGGGACAGGATGGGCCTGCCCATCTAGTCACACAATCCAGAACCAGTGAATTCCATAACACTACTCCCTGATCTACCTGTTTGCTTCTGTAAATAAATGGTTTACCTGAGAGTGGGGGGATACTGCAGTGGAAAAGAAATTGTGAATTTATTTGCAAGTGAGGCATGTAGTGAACCAATCTTACATGGGTCTCCACAGGTCCAAATTCATGCACAACATGCCTGTTCGTTTGTATCAATAAACTCTTAAGCTGAAGGGAGTTACATCAAGAACAAAATTGACCTAGTAAGGAGGTTTCATACAACAGTGACTCCCATATCATAAGTATTAGTATAACTTAACAAGCAGGAAGGTGCAACTGAGTGTTCCACAAAGTGTTAAAAATGAGAACTAATTTCATTTGAAAGAACATTCTGGTTATTAAGTGGATGTTTGCGATGTAGCTTTATGATCCAGGAGAAACCACATGCAGTAGCTGTACCACCTTATCACACCAAACCACCATAAACAAAGAGATGAATCACTATTTAGATAATGAGCATCTTTTGTTGTGCACTCATGTACTCCATCAGTTGAAATCATATAATCGTCTGATGTAGATAAAAAAATGGTCAACATTCGTACTCAAAGAACCTCATCCAAAAGCCAATTATTCTTTCATGTTTTTACTGCTTTCCCCCCTCCCAGTGTTATGCATCCATTCTGCTCTGTAATAATCTACCACACAGTCCCCCCATGTCACGCTCTCACTATTTATGCTAGTTCCATCTTGCATGTAAATGACTGGAATAGAGTTGGTGGAAGGGAAACGTCCAGTTTTTTAAAAAAATCTGTAACACTGGATCCTATCCTTTGTGTAAAGCTGAAAGTCTGAAATTAAGATTTTCACTGACGTTGAAATGAATGTTTTATTCCTCCGATGAGACCCCTGGTGGGCTTCCTTGCACCCATGAGATACAGCAGTTGCACTCATGAGATACAGCAGTTGCAATAAGGGAAGGGAACTATGAGGTTGGGTTATTACAACCTAAAAAGAAAATACAACAACTTAAAATGAACATAGAACTGAGTAAACTATACAAAATGCAAAATATTTCATTGATGTCATAATGAAACACGGTCCTTAAAAGCTATGAAGAGACCTCAGAAAAACAACCTGTTACACTTTCAAAAGTTAAGAACTTCCACTGGAGATTTGCAGAATTTAGCCTGCAGTCCTAAAGACACTTTCCTGGGAGTAAGATCTATTGAACATAATGGAGCTTACTTTTGAGTAGACATGGTTAGGATTGTGCTGTTGTGACATGAGCATTTCCTCAAAGACTTTTCCTTTTCAGTTGCTTTTAGTGGGCAAAGTTTTGATGTCCTACATCTTTGATTCTGGAAATAAACAAGAATGAAGCCAAAGCCTTTTCTGAATTTCAGTCTTCCATATCAAATTCATTCCCATTTTTTTTTGTCTTGGGGATATTTCAACCCTAGTCCATCCTGTCTTGCAAAAGCACATAAAGTAAATGAGCTGGCAGGCTAGGAATATACTGGTGAATAAAAATCTTGTTCATTCTGTTAAGGCAAAGCAGGCATATTCTTGGCTGTCAAAATGGCCCAAGGGAAACATCATAAATTAAACGTAAACCAAGAGCTGTGCTGCATGAACAAAACACAGGTGCAAAGCTATCTTCTTGCAATAAGATAGCATTACACATAGTCACGCCTTCACCGAACAAGCTAGCTAATTTTGCAATGAAAATAATTTCTATCTAATATTTATGAGGCACACTTGCATTGGAGGGCACTTGTGATTCAGAATCTGCCCTTCCAAATATATGTTTTGCAAATATTTCCCAATTGCTCTCTTTGTGTCTTCTCACTGACTTCCTCCCAATCTCCTTTCCTTGCTAGATCTGTAAGAAAACACCTGAAGAACAACCTGTTCAGAAAGTCATTACTGACAGCTTCAAATCAAGATCAGCTGACTTGTTGAATGAGGTGGACTATGCTTTGGAAGATACCAGCCAGGATGGAATAAGAAATATCTCTCATGTCATGCAGAGTTTGAAGTGTGGGGGCACAATAAATAAGATGGACAATAAATAACAGCCAGGATGGAATAAGAAATATCATGTCATGCGGAGTTTGAAGTGACAGTCCTAATCAATTTAGGCCTACATCCACATTCCCGCAGTGGTGTGGGGAAGCCTGTGTGGTTACATGTCTGTGAACTGGCCCAAGGCTCCCCAACCCTGTCTGGCACAGAAGTTTCCACTTATCTATATATATAAAAGAGAAAAGTCAGTCACTGACTGACTGACTGACTGACTGACTGACTCATCACCGCCCTGCCAAAACCGGTGGGCCTATAAGCATGAAATTTGGGGTGGGTGTTCCTTCCGTGACTGAGGGGTGCACTAAGAACCGGTTTTCAGAAATTCCAATGGGAAGGGGGTGAAAAGGGGCGCAATGCGTTTTCCTCCCTATACTTTGCATTAAGATTTGCTGACTCAGCAACATTCCTCCCCAACTGCTGGGCCTGAAGCATGGAATTCTGGGAGTTCCTTCTGTCACCTGAACACCCACCAAGAACCATCTGGAGAAATTAACCCTTCAGGGGCTGAAAAGGGGGCAACGTGTTTCTGTCCTATACTTAACATGGGAGACTGAATAACATCCAGCCAGTTTGGTGCTCAGACCCTGGTGCACTGGGGGATGTTGTTCGGAGGAAGAGGTTGTGCTGGCGAGGATGCTGCGCATGAGGGGAAATTGTGCATGGGGAAAGTTGCACATGGGGGAAAGTTGCACATGGGGAAGTTGCGCATGGGGAAGTTGCGCATGGGGAAAGTTGTGCATGGGAGGAAGTTGCGCATGGGAGGAACATGCGCATGGGGGAAAGTTGCACATGGGGGAAAGTTGCACATGGGGAAGTTGCGCATGGGGAAGTTGCACATGGGGGAAAGTTGCGCATGGGAGGAAGTTGCGCATGGGAGGAACTTGCACATGGGGGAAAGTTGCACATGGGGGAAAGTTGCACATGGGGACGTTGCGCATGGGGGAAAGTTGTGCATGGGAGGAAGTTGCACATGGGAGGAAGTTGCGCATGGGAGGAACATGCGCATGGGGAAAATTGAGCATGGGAGGAAAGTTGCGCATAGGGGGAAGTTGCACATGGGGTGAAGTTGCGCATGGGGAAAGTTGCTCATGGGGAAAGTTGCACATGGGGAAAGTTGCACATGTGGTTTGATGCATATGGGGGAAGTTGCGCATGGGGGGTTGATGCGCATGGGGGAAGTTGTGCATGCTGGGTTGATGCGCATGGGTGAAGTTGCGCATGGGGGGTTGATGTGTATGGGGGAAGTTGCGCATGGGGGGTTGTTACGCCTGGGGGAAAGTTATCCATGGGGGGTTGATGCATATGGGGGGATGGCATACGGGGGAATTTTACTCCCGCAACGCAGGTACGCCTTTCGCTAGTTAGGGAATAAGACTCATGGGACTCCTTTGCATGGACTACTAAGTAAACAGATATCTGAGCAGGCCACTTCTCCCAGGCATTGGCTCAGATTTGCTCCAAAGCACCTTCTTTTTTCAAATTGCTTTATGACAACAGCAATAACTGTTGCCAGTAATATCTGTTTTGGATCACCTCGTTGATCTGGACCAGAATGTCAACACATTAAAAAAAATCCTTGGCTTTTCTTCAGGATTTGGGGTTTTTCTCTACGAAATCTTATAGGCCAAGCTTAATATTTTTGAAAAAAAGGAACTTCAATACTGAATTACCCTTTCGCGTGCTTTCAAATGCCAGATTTATCCATGGGTTTAGCATTTAGCACTGTGCAAGTATGACATCTGCAGAGCAGCAGTATCCCTTCCCCTTCATTTTTTAAGAGGCTGTGGTTCATCCTATAAGATTTGGGCACATTTTCTTCAGCCCTCTATAGCCACAGGTGGTATGCACTTTCTATTCTGCCTGTGCGCACAACCACAAAGAAATAAATAATGTAATTATTTAATGGAGTAATCTAACAATTTAAAATTCTTCTATGTGGTTAAAGGACATACTGTGGGAATTTAAGTAGTTCACAGTTGCCAGTGGTTGATTTTTGCTTACCCCTAATGAATTACATCTAATCATTGTTTACAATTGTTTTCCTCTCCTCAGTAGTTTCTCAGACTTTATGTCCCTTTCTATATCTTCCATGCCTTTTAAATCTAGACACCTTATTAGGTGTACCCTTCCCACAACCAATCCCTTTCCCGTCCTGATTTCCCTACACTTCAGACACTGTTTACAGTATTTCATCCTCTTAGAGCAGTGGTTCCCAACCTACAGACAACTGCAGCAAAAATTGGAATCATTGTGGACCATATAAAACCCTACATACCCCCGGTACACAAAAAGTACAATTTAATTTGTAGTAATGGTATGTATATTTATTATTTATGGAGATTTGTGGGTTGCTTGTTTTGTTTTCAACTGTGGTTTTGCACGGTCTGTTCTCCTTCATCTCTGGTAGTCCATATGGAATTGTCTCCTGAGTGAGCACTTCCCCATGGACTACCAGAGAGGACAGACCGTCCAGCTGCAGCTGACTCTTCAGGCCTGACTTCAACTATAAGACGTTTGTTCTCTGCCATTTCTGGTGGTCACAGGGGGAGTACTTGCTTGGTGAGATGCTGGAAGTGATCAACCAAGTTTTTTTTCCTTAGACCCCAGGGACCACTTCTTAGGATCCCATAGACCACAGGTCAGAAACCAGTGTGATAGTGTAACTTCAGTAGAGTAACTACAGAGTCGTAACTAACTACTGTAATTTCACCCACAGTAATGCCTGGAGTTTTATCTTCATTTTTCTCTTCTAGCTATCCCAGATCATGGAAGCACTTTGAATTTTTAGGCTTATTTCTAAGAAAGTCAACCAGAATTTTTATAAATTCTCCTCATGGGTATACTTATAATGGAAAAACACACATAATGTTGAAGACCCAAAAACAGAATGCATCTCATTGTGTAAGCTGGATGATCAAAGACAAAGAAAGCCAACAGCATTGCACCTTTAAACATTTGATATTTTATGTTTGTTTAAAATTTCTTTCTATCCACTGAAGGGACCCTTAAAGCAGCTTAAAATATAAAAACCAAAATTTAAAACAACAACAATAATCACTGCTAATATATTAGCTTATAATAGTGCCCTGCAGAAGGAAATATTTTAACAGGTGCAGGCATGCATAGCACCTCTGCTAAAATTCCTTCTTTTATACAACCATTAAGTAGATAATAAAACCTTTATCTCTGGTTACCTTATATAAGCAGAAAGATGTATGCAGGTGCATGCAAGCCCTGCATTTTTTTGTAGGGGAAGCTGTAGATTAATATTGGAGCAGTGAACACATCAGGACACATCTATGAACAGGTAATATATTCTGAATACAAACAACTCTTGATTTCACTTTTTGAGAGAGAGAGTGCTAAAGCAACAACTAAATTGGTTATTAACTATATTCTAAATGGACAGCTCAATTCTATGCTGGACTTAGGTTGATGAATTTTGGAAGTCCTGGAATAATGGTATAAGAGTCGCACCATTATTCTTCAGACTGCAGCTGCTGAAACAAATAGTAAAAGGCCATGCATGGGTGATAGTGACCTGCTGAACCCCTTCCTTTCAGCACTGTCACCAATAAGGTGACAATAAGGTAGTGGTTGAACAAGGAGGTTTAGGAATAAGCTTAGCTGGGGACTTTTTGAGGGTGGTCAAGTGGGGAAAATGTCCTGGGCTCTGTACTGGGGGGGGGGGGGGGCCTGCGAAGCACCCCTGCAGTGTGTTATGGTACACCAACAACCACATCATCAGGAATCAGGAGAGAGGCTCCTGGAAATTTTGGAAGTTTATTTGTTGCAAGATGTGAGTTTGGGGGTGGGGGTGGGGAAGGAATTGAGAGGATGTAGGTTTTTAATATTTGTGTTCTAAATTCCTCCTAGTTTTGTCTTTTCTTTCTTGTGTTCACTGTCAGATTCTGCTTCTGATTTTTGAATTATTGGACGGCCATTCATTTTGATTCAAATCCAGGTATAAAAAAATCTGTGTATAACAAGGTTGCACTTGTATTTTGTTTTGTCCTACATTTTCCTTGAATTTTTCTACATTTTGGGAGTGTCTCATCGTCTTTTCTGGTTATGATCTCTGGTCACCTTCAGTATGTCACCCCCAGTAAGGACTTCCACACATGCAGTAGGTCGAAAAGAGCCTTGAGCAGTTGGAATGAGCTCATAGTTTTTAGCAGTAATTTTTGCTGGAATAGAAACATTGATTTAAATGTGGTTTCTTTCATTAGATTCTGCATGAAATTACACATTGATATTTAACATGATGGTTATATTATTCAAAAATAACAAGATTTTTTAAATTTCAGTGCAATCCTTTGTACAAGTGATAATGGTATCATCCAAATGTGCACGTCACCTGGCGTGGCCCGCATGCCTTGGACCCCCCCCCCCCCCGCCCTATGCAATGCCATTGTTACAATGCAAAGCTTATACTCAGCCACTGAGGTTTAACTGGGGTCTGACTGCTTATTCTTTTTTAATTTGAAGCCTTCTGTGATGAATGGTTAAATGAATGTCATATGTTTACCTTGAAATGAGGAGAATGATAACTGAATATCATATCTGGAGGACTGCCACATGAAAGAAGGTATGGATGTAAGGCACAGTCCAAGATGATCTGTGCATGGGCAGTGTGCACTCTGTCCTGGTGATGGCCATTACAAAAATGCTGTAAAGCACTTTGTGATAGCAGAGCAGTTTGGCGCATTGGCAGGAAGGCCAGAACCTGTCTGCCTACATTGACAGAAGGAGCAATGCATTCCGCAAGAGGTAAGTTTGTCCTGGACAACGTGTGAGTGAGTAGAAGAAGAGGAGGAAACAAAAGATGGAGGGGAGTGTTGTGACTGGGTTGGAGGACATACAAATGGGGTCAGAGAGGTTAGCAAAATTGGTGGTGCCAATCCTATCTCCCTTTCTGGGCCTGATTTGTCAACATGAACTTGTGTCAATAATTTAGCTGGCGTGGGTCCAAGTAAACCCATTGTGTCTGGAGCTTATCCAGAATTTCCTTATCTTGAGGCTCTCTACTTGCTAATTTTCCCATGGGCTTCGGCACAAGCCATGCTATTGCCACTGCATGAGCAAAAGTTGAATTTGGACTATAACTCTATGACTCCTGACTGGATTCAAAGGGTTGAAACTACAGGGAAGTAGAGTTAGGCTAGACATGCAGGAGAATTTCCTAATTGTATGGGTTGTCCAGAGCTGGATCAGTACCTGTCTATTAGTCAGGAATGCTACAGCAGTTACAGATGCTAAGCAAGTTAGTTATAGGTGTTAACATGACCTCCAAAGTACTTTCCATCTGTAATATTCTAAGTTTCTATTATTTCCAGTAGAACTAACATAGCTAAGTGCTTAAGGCTGCAATCCTTAAGACACTTTTGTGGAAGTAACAACCATTGAACACAATGGTTCAATAGAGGATTGCTCTCTAAGAAACTGGGCTGTAAATCCAGATTTCCCATTAAATCTTTTCTCTGCAAGAATTCACTAGGTGGCCTTAATAAAGCCACTCTGGGTGCAATCCTAATAAATTTAGGCTAGCACAACTCACCCTTCTTTCCTTTCCTGGATTGGTTTGGGATGGCTGGTGCATGTCTACGCACTGGTCTAAACCCCCCAGAAGTGCTGCAGAAATGCCTTATGGCGAGGTCCTCAACCCCTAGTCGGTGGCCCACAGCATGTCTGCAGTGCCTTGGCTGCTGGGCTGTACTGGGACTGGGCCCCGGACTGGAGGGGTTTTTATGTCTTATATATATAGACATGCACTATATACATAAAATATTTCTCCTGCATGCATATGTTTCAGATATTCAGAAAAAACCCCACCCACTAATGCACCTTAAAGGTTATTGACTGAAGCAGTTGGAATAGTCTGAGCAGAGTTTAAAAAATTGCCATATGGTTCCTTCGAGCAATGATGATCTCATTCATTGGCTCAGCTACAGTGTGAAGTAACGTTATTTTATACAAACTAGGTGACTGACTCTGAGTACCTTTGGACCTTGCAGTTAACCCACAGTTAACTCCATTGCAACCATGCCTCATAATTATGTATGCTCTTTCCCCCTATCTTTCCCACCTACACTCACGTATGCTGAGGATGCAATCTAAATTCCCAGTTAGGCTGGCATAATTCCTGGAAAAAATGCTGTGCTGGACTGGGGGTGTCACTATAGTCAGTGGTGGACTTCAGGGGGTTCTCCGGGTTCTATAGAACCCTTTGCTAATGAGGGCCTGGCTCTGAGAATTGGTTACTAAAGGGACAAAATGGTTATATGTCCAAATTTTGGACATATATGTTAATGTTAATTTTGGTTATTAGGACATAGAACCAGTGGTGGGCTTCAGGGGCTCCTCACAGGTTCTATAGAACCCTTTGCTAATAAGTGCCTGGTTCTGAGAACCGGTTACTAATGGGACTTAGAACCTATTAATTTAGGTTATTAGGACATAGAACCTGTTATTAAATTATTTGAATCCCACCATTGACTATAATGCTGTAAGACACTTCTGCTGCACTCCGGGGGGGTGGGGTGGGGGGAGCTAGGCCAGTGCACAAGCATGTGTCAGCCTCGCCACACCACAATGAGAAGTTATGCAAGGTGAATTATTCTGGCTTAAATTGGTTAGGATTGCGCACTTTAATTTCCTCATTTACTTTCTGGTTCACATTAAGTATATTCTTTGGTGATAGGAATTGTACAGTTATTGTACATGATGGGAATTGTACCTGTATAATCTAATTACCAGAGTTTTTTTAATCATCAATTTTGCCTCAATACAAATAAGGTTGGCTCTTTACATTTTTTTAAAGTTCCTTAAGCCGCAGTTAATGGCTTAAAAACAGCCTGCTTGCCATGGTTATGTGGCAGGCAATTAATCTTCCTCTGTGGGGCTGAAAGAGGCTTCAGAAAGGTGTAGATGGGAGATAGATTTCTCCTTTCTCAGGGATTGAGTACAGATTGATAACCTGCACTGAATACAGAAGTGAAGAAAAGAAGTGTCTGCCTGAAATGAAGCTGTTTTAAGACCAAAGTGGTTCATTGCTTCCTCTCTAATTAATTCCAGTTATTAACAGAAGATACATAATTGCTCTTGTATAATGTGAAAATGGGTATCCACAGAGATTCCTGGAACCGAACCTCATGGGTGCTGAGGTTCAACCTGTATTAAGAATCTATTGTCCGAAGACTTTCCAGGACTTCCTGGGAGAAAGAGAATGCATAACAAGTTTTATTTATCTAATATTTCTGTTGAAAGCAGAATGTCTTCAGTAATATCTTCTCATTACTGGAGTGAACACAACCCAAAACTGTGTTGGCTTGATTTACAGATCAATTTAATCTGTTGGAACACCAATGGCTGGAGACAGTGTTGACAGTATAGTAGAAAGAACATTGTCTGCCAGCATTGGTGAATTGCCAGCGGGGTGGATGGTGGAAGGAATAGGGGTATTTATGGGTGGGAGAGAAACTGGATATCTAGGTGAGAGGAATGGATCTGGCAGCAGTTTTATCCAATCCACCCATTTCCCCTCATTGGACACACATCACCAAAACAAGAAACTTTATGTTTGAGACCCACATGCAGCCTCACATACAGTATGAAGTAACATGATTTTATTTTCAGTTTGCCTTTAGATCATACCCCCTCAGCTCTATAGGATATAGCATGTGCCTTTTCAGTGTGGCTGTGTTGATGCTGGTGATAGGGAACAGAACTGGACTATATGTCTACTTGATTTTGATAGTGTTCAGTGCACCAAATCCTACTTGCTTTTCCTAGAGTTTACCTAGCTTTACCTAGAGTTGTTGATTCTGTCCACTGAAATTCAGAAGGATGAGCATCTGGATATAAGCGAAAATGTCAGCTACATATATTGAAGGGCTGAACTACCACTATTCAACAAAAAAGTTCACAAAATGGTTTGAAAAGCAAAAGAAATGGAAAAAATAATGTAGTAAAGCGAGAAATATATCAGCGGGGGAAGGGAAGAGATTGACTGTAGTTGAACTTTCATTTCAGTTACTCTGAAATGGCTCAGATCCATGAATTTCTTGGCTCAAATCCACAAATGTCTACATTTTCTGAGTAAGTCACTCTGCCTCAAATTCTCAGAAGGCACACATAATTGTGTACTGTCACTGTGTTTTCTGTAAGTGTCAGGATGATGTATGCATAGCCTGCATGTGTAAATAGTTCCATACATTCAACTTTTACTATGGAAAAGAAATCATACAGTGCCCACCCAAATCCTATAGGTCTGCCCCACAATGAAACAACTTTTTGCCCATGGTAAGTGCCTTATGCCCATTATAACACTGCACTCCAGTAGTGCTCAGAGGTGAGCAAAGCCTGAGCCCTGGCAGCAAGGCCACAACCTACTATGGCAGGTAACTTGATAGGGCAGATGGGATGGAGTGGAGAGGGTGGAACAGTTGTGGGGGAGGGCAGAACAAGGAGACAGAGAATGGGAAAGAGTGGATCAGGACCAGGAATGGGGATAGGATTCAGCAGATACAGCTAGTGCAGAATCCTAAACCCTTCCTGAATCCAGTCCTGTACCAGCAAATTATGCTGTACCATAAAGGTACAGCAAAGGTCCTGTACCTTTATGGCTCAATCCTATCCTATCAATGTGGTTGTGTACAGGATTCTTATAGTGGGGGCTATCATGGAGGTCTCCTCAAAGTAATGAGACATTTGTTCCCTTTTCTCTAGTGGTGTAGCTAGTGGGTGGAGGGGGTGAATTTGCACCAGGCTCCAATCTTTAGGGGGGCTACAAGTTGAGCTTGACGCTAGTGACTAAAATTGTGAAAAACGGGGTATGTATGAATGATAATTCCATCATGTTATATATTGTTGGAACAATATACAATATATATTGTTATATATATATATTGTAATTTTATGCAGAATGGAATGAAACAAACTGCACTGGAATATCTACCGGTATATTCTATCAAAAGTTGTGGCCAGTTAACCAGAAAATGAAAACAGAAAAGCCTATGGAACAAAAGTGGATTTTCTTAACTCAAACTTTCCAATGTTACTGATGGCTTTGAGAGCCAATGAGATGTAATTCTGATATTGTATGGCACTATAAGGTGTTAATATGAATCAATTCTCAGTACATATATCATAAAACATTTACCCCATGCTAACTGGGTATAGAGGAACTTCTAAGCAGAGCTCCTTTTCTATTCAGCAGGGAAAAAAATAACCCTTCCTCTTTGCCCCATCACAGTTTCCCTAACCAATAAGAGATACAATTTTAATTTCCTTTTTTAACTTAATTAAATTTTATTTTGTTGTTGCAGGGTGGGTGGGGGGAGGGGCAACAAAGATTTTGTGGGGCAACAAAATCTTCTTCAACTCCAGACAGCAAATAGGTGCTTTAGCCATGCCAATAGTAGAGCAAATGGGTGGTGAATTGCTGTGGAGGTCGAGGCAGGTTTTTCCCCAATCTTCTTTTAAAAAATATCTGGGGATGACATCACTTCTGGCTGTGACATCACTTCTGGCGCTACATTTTGAGCTTTGCATAGGGCTGCATGATCATTAGCTGTGCCACTGCTTACCTCAGACCTGTGTTGTGGCTGCATCAGAAAAGTTGGATTGGATTGAGCCCCTAATCTGAGTTGTCCCCCCTACATGTTAGAGGGTTACCTGCCAAAGACCTCTATAACTATCCTCTCCTCACTGCCGCCTCCCCCCCCCCCCCCAATGCAGCAGTAGCCATTTTGTGTCACTGAACTGGTGAAGGATGGGGAGAAAAATAGATTTGGGTCATACAGAAATTAGATTCTGCCAACAGTATACCCAGTACATTCTGAACTTCAGTTAAACATGTTTAAAGAAGTAAGTACCAGTACTTATTGAGTATATGGATATGATACTGCTGTGACTGCCCACTAAATTTCAGTTTTGCATTAGGGTGTTTGGTATGTGTTTCTGAAATTTTCACACAAGTGTACTGTACATTTTGAACTATAGTAAAATATGTTTTGGGCTGCAGTGGCTCAGTGGTTGAAGGAGCTGTGCCTGTCAATCTGAAGATGGGCAGGTCAGTGGTTTGAGACCCAAGTACTGTAAGACCCATCCTTAGCCCTCTCCTGCCAACCTAGCAGTTCAAAGGATGTAAATGCAAGTAGATAAATAGGTACCACCTCAGTGGGAAGGTAACAGCATTCTTTGTGCATGTGGGCCACGTGTTCAGAGGTGTCCTCAGACAATGCTGAGTCTATGACACTAGAAACGGGGATGAGCACAGCTCCCTAGAGTCGGTCATGACTAGCAGGGCAACCTGTGGGGGACACACACCTTAACCTGTACTTTTTAAGATATGTTTAAATAAGCAAGTACATATTTGGAACATGGATATGACACTTCTGCCATTAAATTTCAGTTTTGTATTAGGGTGTTTGGCATGTCTTTCTGAAATGTTTACATGCTCACACACAGTGTGTGTGTGTGTGTGTGTGTGTGTGTGTGCAACATGAGGTCTTTCTTTCTTTCTTTCTTTCTTTCTTTCTTTCTTTCGCCCATCTTAAGACTGTGATCTAGTCCACCCATGTAGGGTTGCCATAATTCTCTTCCACAAAATTGGGACAGGACCCTCTGTCCTATTTGCTAGTAAAGTTGATTTGTCTCTGTTTTTGGGGACTTATGTAGGGTTGCCATATGTTCCCCAAAACAGTGACAATCCTGGTTTTTGGGGATTGCATTCACATACTGCAGATGGGACAAAGGGTCCTGTCCTGGTTTTGTGGAAGAGAATTATGTCAATCTTAAACACATGGCGACCCTACACCCATGTCATCTCAACATGTGCTTATAGCATGATGCGCTGCAGGATGTCTTAGAAATCAACTTGCTAGTTTCTTCCCACAGATCTGTGACCATGTGTGAGCCTTTTAAAGAAAAAAAACACCACACTTTGATGTGAATAAATTTTTTTAAAGAGATCATAAGAAATGCTCTTTCTGTTGCTGCTGCCTTCCCACCCCACCCCACCTTGCCACACCCCCCTGAAACATCCTCAAGGCTCCCCAGCTCTGTGGAGTGGGTAACTGGGTCCAGATTGGATAGGTTTAAATATTCATGAGGTTGGCTGGCTGGCTGGCTGGCAGGCAGGCAGGCAGGCAGAGGACTGCGAGGGGGCGGCAGCCTGAGTAGTGGTGCTTGGGGGGGTTGGGAAGAGGCTAGTCTCTGAGATCTGGGCGAGGGAGAGCATGTGCCTTGAGCACTAGCTGTGGACCTTCCAGTCTCTGCCTGGTGCATGTGTGCGCGCGAGTGGGGGAGTGATTGAGTGAGTGAGTGTGTGAGTGGGAGAGAAGGAGGAGTGGAGAGGGTGGGGGGAGAGATCAGAGGAGGAAAGAGGAGAGAGAGGAGAAAGAAGAAAGGAAGGAAAGACCCACAAGGAAGAAAAGGGACAGACAATACAATCATGCTGTGCTGTATGAGAAGAACTAAACAGGTAGAGCTGCACATTTTTCTCCTTCTTCTTTCTCCCTGATTGTGGGGTTTGGCACATGTGTGGGGCAAGGAGGAAAAAGGGGGTAATTGCTTCTTCTTTGCCATTCTAGAGCATCTTCCCTCTAAAGATCCAGTTCACACCCCTTCCATCAGTGCATGGAAGGGGCACATCAGTTTCTCCTTTCTTGCCTGTGGAATTGGGGTTGGGGGAAAAAGCAGCCTGATGATCAGAATGGGAGAAAAACTACCTCCATCTCCCCCTTAAACACCCACCTTGGGGTTGGGGGGGGGGTAAGCTGTGGGAAGATGCACTGCATCAGGATTGCCTGTCTTGGATTTGGAGGGTGTGGGCAGAACTGGGAGGAGGAAGGGATGTACTCAAGTAGGGTGCTCACTTCAAAAGGGGGAGCAATGCTTTTTACAACCCCCACCCCAGAGAAAAGGAGATCAGATGAACCACTGGGATGCACAGCAGTGGCCAGAAAAATCTTAGATCTTGATTGCAATAGAAATGCTTTCTGTGTGTGATGTTTTATTTTGCTGGAGTCTGAAATTCATGTTATCCCAGAGAAAATGGAAAATCATATTTTTTCTCTCTTTATACAGTTTTTTTCTTTTATAAAGGTGGCAGGGACCTTTAAACTGAGTGGCAGATGAATGAATGAGGCACTAAGGGGAAATCAGGGAAGTGGCTTGGGGTTCCCTCTTCTGCAACCCCTACCAGGAGTGCCTGGGCAACTGTGCACACCAGCTGGTAGGGAGAGGACCACGCCTCTGTTAGCTCTGATGGGATGGGAAAAGATGGAATTGTATGAACTTGGGGGAAACCAGTTCATCTCTTATTGGTCCCATATGGTTTGATAGCTTTTTTTTAAGGGGAAGGGTGGGAAGTCAAGAAGTCATCTTGTTTTCAGCAATTAAAAAAGGTTAGCCAAAATAAAAATACCAATCCTCACATTGCCTTCTGCCTTTACCCTGGCACACCCCTCATGTTAACCAGCTACATGTGAAAGTGGAAATTTTGCTCCAGATCCTTCTTCATGGATTCGGTGTGACAAGGACTAATGTTATATCCTATGTGATATGGACTAATTATTGATTTGTTCAGACTGGAACAAGATTTTGTTCCAGTTGTATATTTTTCTGAAAATTTGTATCAGTTATATCCAGTTATATCTTTTCCAAGATATATGTATAGGTTGAATATATGTTTTAAGAGTGATCTCCACAATGTTGGTACTGCAGCCAGTTGTTTCTTCCAGTATATTTAACATTTCATAATGCAGTATTATGGGGGAAAAAACCCCAGTCCTGATGGTTTCTGTGTTGGTTTGAGTGATTACCTTATAATACTATAGTATTTGAACACTGAGATGTAGGATGCATTGCCGAACCACCATGTATGTTGGGAAGCTGCTATTGATTACTAGGGTGGGGTTGGTGACTGGGAAATCCCACTTGCATTAGCATTGATTTCCCCATGCATGTTTAAGGTGCTCTCCAGTTGGTGAGACATTTGCTAAAAACCTGAAGCAAAGTGGACACAGAAGATGTTCCAGAAGGCAGCTAGCAGAGCGCATTCGGTAGCCATATGGGGGATGAAAAGGGTAGAGGAGGAGGAAAGCAAATAGAAAGGCATAATGACATCGCAATAAGTGGAGAGACTTAGCAAATGTTCAGATAAGGGTGTATCAAATGAAGGAGTTTCAAATGAGGGAGTATCCTCTGGGGGCTATGATAGGCTATGAGAGCCATTTTCAATGCTCTCTAACAACAGCACATGGCTAAAATTATACTCACCTTACCCCTTCCATGCTTACAATCCTTTTATTTTTATGTTCTCCAGGTTTCATGTGTACATTTATATATAGGTGGTAGCTAAGCTTCTAGCCCAGAAAATCACAGACATTGTCATGGTCACCAGCCACACCCCTTACACACCCCTATAGACTTTTCCATATTCAAGCATGCATCCAGCAGTTCTGCCTCTTCAACTATGTGTATCAATATACATCTCAATGCATAGAGTTTTGCAGACACAAAGAGACACACCCATTCACTCATTCTTACCCGTGCATGTGGATTCATGTACACACAGGCATCACTGCACACATGTGCAAACCTCTATTCAGACACACCCATGCAGCTTCATTCAGACTCCTGTATTCATATGGCATGCACACATGTGCACAAATTAAATTCTCAAAATGCACCAGTGTCTGAAAGTTTGGAAAGTATTTCTTGTGAGCTTTAATTTGAAACGGAGGTATCTTCCCCCACTGTGCTGCCTCCCTCCACAATCATTCTAGAAAGGAGAACAGTGTTAAGAAATCATCATCATTCAAAGAAGGTATTTCTGAATGATGAGCAGGTTATCTTACCTCTTGTCACAAGATAATAATTTTTGCCTGTGAAGTACCAGCAGCAAAATTTTGGAGATAGGTGAGAATTTGACAGCAATTTAGGCTGCATTTTTATATGCACTTACTGTGAGGAAGCTCCACTGAACACAGTGAAATTTCCTTCTAAGTAAAAATGCATAGGACCGCAAAGTTCAGGACATATGTAGGTATGTTTGAGTGCTCCTCTTTTGGTCATGTGTATTTGCATATATATGTATGTATATATACATACTAAGGCACATACGCATTATCTTAGACAAACATGTACAGAAGAACATAAAACTAATGTTGAAACCATAGTTAGGTTCCTTCTGAAACTTGGGTCTGTAGGCTATATCTGTTATGAGAATGCACCCAAAGAAACATTTTGTCTTCTGGCCTTGCAAAGATGCAATCCAGATTTTTACTACCCCAACAGTTGTGTGATCATGCTTGATGTGTTGAAAGATGTCACAGATGAAAAGTAGGAGCATTTATCATGGAATATTATGAAAATAATATATAGTACTGAAGTTTATGGTGCTCTCCATGATTGGAAATGTCTCATCTGGCTGCCATCCTCACCACATTTACCAGTGATTAAGCCTTGTTGACTGTAATGTGACTTGCTTCTGAGTCGACATGCATAGGGCCCTCTATTTCATAAAGTCAGTGCTGTGCATTTTATGTATTGCATAGACTGATAGCTGTCTGGGCAAGTGCTCAACAAGGGATTGAATGGGTGATTCAATGAGAACTCACTTCCCCCACTTGTAGTGAAGATCATCCTGGTTTTGTGCAGTGCTTTCCTGATTCAGTTCACTATTGCTGGAGAGAAAGAGAGGTTTGAACCCTGCCACACCCATGAAATCAAAAGAAGGGGAGGGCTGCAAGGAGGAGGTGAAGGAGGAGAGCCTGCGTTTCTTTGCTCCTCCACATGGGCAGCATGGATAAGCAGGACTGTATCTGTCAAGATGCTGTTTAATGCAATTGGAGAGGAAGCAAGTGTTAGGGGACCATTTCAGTAATTACAGCCAGTACAGTGCTTTAATATCAGGAAGGCAGAAAGGTTGAGGAGAAAGGAAAAAAAGAGAGGAGTAAGCACTGAAATGAGGTTTTATTACTTCAAGGTGTCTGGGATCTCATTTAAATGATGTTAATTATGCTGCATAATGCAGAGGCTGCAATTTGCAAGATATGTGTGTCCCTTTAAAATGGTGGTGGGGGAAAGAGGTGGGGAAACTGATTTCCCCTCTGGGGAGGAAAAAAAAGCATCTCAAGCTGATTTTCTTCTGGTAAAGCACCACTGCAGTGAAAATGATAGAACTGTATCAGTAAACTAACACCAATCTCTCGCAGAGATCCTTAAGAGTGATGTCAGGTGGCTTTTCAGAACTTTTGATTTCAGCCTGCACATTCTTTTGAGGCTAGAGGTTCTCAAAAACTCAAATTTGTATGGATATTATCTTTGGGGATTTCTTCTAAATCAAAATGTCTGTATGGAAATTGCCCCTTTCCCCCAATCATCTCATTTCTTGGGCTATTATATAAATGGATTTTTCATAAATCACTTAATGTAACTCCTTCCCCATGCATCTATAAGCCTCCCAATAGGGTTTTTTTTTTTAAAAAAAGAGTTCTTCCATAAAGGAAAAAGCAACTATAATGGTTAGTGGAAGATATCATTCTTTGCTTGCAAAAGGCAGCCTTCCCATCACTGCTGATAAATGCAGTAACCATGTTGCGTAAGGCTAAAATATGCTTCAACAGGTTGAGGATGTCTCAAGAAATACCTGGAAATACTGTGCAAGTGAGGAAAAAAGAGAAGGCTGGCTTCCAAATGGAGAAAATATATGTGTTCCTGTGCCATGTTGGGAGAATTTTCAGAACTTTAAAGTTCCTCCAGTCACTTCTTCACAGGAAAAATATGGATCAGTCCCATGCTGAGAGGATCTGTGTCACCTGAGGCTGCCCTTGTGTAAAAGGATGCATTGATGTGATTATCTCAATTGCGGTGTTTGCAGATTATGCTGAGTTCAGTGTTCAGCCCTTTGGCGGCAGCTGTCTTCTACTGTGCTCATCTTTTTTGTCACACCAGGTCTGTGTAATATGGATTTCTGCCATCCTTTCCTGTGATTAGTGAACTTGCAAAATGTTCTCCGTTATCAATTTTTGGAGGAAACCGGTAGAAACTGTCAGGCTCATTTTCTGTTCTGGGTTCTTAGCCTTCTCAGTGCTGAAGGGTGTGGATCCAAATATCTGCTTGACACTTTCTCAGTGTTGTCTAGATATCTGTTTGTGTTTTTATCTAATATTAGTGGAATTTACCCATCGTTGTGGGTGTAAAATTTCAAGAATATTTGTGAGCCCCGGGCGTCACTGGGCAACAGGCACTGGAAGTAGCATTGGCTGGTGGGCGCCAGGAGGCACTGGGCACTGCTGGGCACCGACAGGCAGTGGACACCGGAGGGCACCAGGTAGCAGTGGCATGCAGCAACAGGCACCAGCAGGAGCCAGGTGTCCCTACTGGGTACCATTGGTCACAAGACACTAATAGGAACCACCTTGCAGTGGACAGTGGGCACTAGTGGACACTACCTACCAGGCATCAAACACCACTGGGAAGCAGGCACCATTGGGCATCACTGTGCAGGGGGAAGTGGGTACCAGCAGACACTGGACACAACTACTGGGCACCCATAGGCACCAGCAGGCAGCACATTACTGGGCCCCAGTGGGCACTAGACATCCCTAACAACCACTGGGGATCTTTATCATGCACCATCAGGCATCAGCTCCACTGGGTACCAGCACTGTGGGCACCGGACATCTCTAACAGGCACCAGGCACCATCAGGAGGCAGGCATCACCACATATTACCATGAAGTGAACAGTGGGCACCACTGGGCAGTGAACATATGGCAACACCGGATGCTACGCAGCACCAGACAATACAGGGCACTGGAGATTCCTGTTAGGCAGTGGGCACTGGGCACCACTTGGCACTGTACATCCCTACCTTGCACTGGGGAGCAGGTACCACACAGCAGCGCATGGGTACCAGAGGGCAGAAGGGGGGCCACTGGGCAACAATGAGTACTGGGCACTGGGACTCCCTACCAAGCATTGGCCATCCCTGCCAGGCACCAGGCACCGAGCACCATTGGGTACAAGTGGAGAACTCTGTGCAGCAGGCACCACATGACACCAAATCATTTTTAGAGGGTTCTTACATCACAGAAGGAATACACTCCCCACATTCTAGGTCCAGAGGTTGGGGCTGGGCATTGATGAGTCAGCGATTCTTCAATGTAAAGTATAGGGATGAAAACACATTGCACCCCTTTTCACCTCCTTCCATTTTGAATTTCCAAAAACCAGTTCTTCATGGGTGCCTGCATCATAGAAGGAACAACCTCCCCAAATTTCACACTTCCAGATCTGGTGGTTTTGGCTGGGTGCTGATGAGTCAGTGAGTTGGTGAGTGTCAGTCAGACAGTCAGTCAGTGAGTCAGTCAGTATCTATATAAATGGTTTGCTTTTGCATGGGTACTAACCCTGTTTCATGGAAAAGTTATTATTCACAGATACTGGGCCAGTATTGAAATACCAGTATGAAATGCCAGAAATGGTTTTTTCCCATGTTGTGGAGGGGCAATTATGAAAAAATTCTTTATGCATTCCTGTATGATCTTCTATCACTTGTAGGCTGCCTTTCTGCTCTGTGGATGGTATGTCAGCTGAGAAGATTTTTTAAATCCTACCTTGCATAGGATTAACCTTGCTACGAGTTCAATAGCTCCATAATATAAGCCCCCACAAAGATGATGTGTATCATCTTCTGTGCCTGACTTACATCTTATAGAACAGCGTTTCTCAAAGTGGGGGTTGGGACCCCTTTGGGGATCGCCTAGAGCTTTCCTGGGGGTTGCCTGAAGACCTCTGGTGCAGGGGGCCAGGTCAGGCTTGCCAGACCTCCAGCTGTAGCTGCGCGCGCACTGGGGCTGACCCTCAGGGCCCAATCCTATGCATGCCTACTCTGAAATAAATCCCATTGTGTTCAGTGTGTGCATAGAACACACATTTCATTTGTAACAATGAAAATACATCCTGCATATCAGATATTTACATTACGATTCATAACAGTACCAAAATTACAGTTATAAAGTAGCAATGAAAATAATTTTATGGTTGGGGTCCCCACAACATGAGGAACTTATAAAGGGGTCACGGCATTAGGAAGATTGAGAACCACTGTTATAGAACATACATCCAGCAAAAAAGCCATTTTCTCATAGTGCTTTCCAAGTATTACTGAAGTATTCATTTATACATTAATTAAAATATTTGTATCCTCAATTTTTCCTCCACAGTAGTACCCCCAAGATAGCTTAATATGCTTCTGGAAAAATATCAAAAACGTTAGAAAAATAAAACATAATGAATGTTTAAAGCATCACAAACATTAAAAAACGAGAGCAAGCATGAAAGTGATAAATTGTAAGATTAGTTACTGAAATGTACACCTAAATAAGTGTTCTTGATTGGCACCTAAAGGTACAGAAGGGAGAGGAACCAACTGGTTCTCTCACTAAAAGGTATTCCACAGGTAGGGTGCCACTTTTGAGAAGACCACCTGTTGCACCTTCAATGGTGGTAGGACAAGAAACAGGATGGCAGAGCTCATCTCATGGGTCTTTACTATCCAATTGCCACTCTATTAGGTGGAACAATATAATTATCCAGAACCAGTCTGCCCATAGATATTCTACACTGGGAGCCAGTCAGGTGCTAGATATGTGACCCCATGGAAGTCTGAAATGCCAGTAACTTATATTGTGAAAATGGTCAGGGTATGTATCCAGGTACTGGGGGATTCTTAAATCCTGCAATATTAGACTCAGTTTTGTTGCTTTTTATGGTACTGTGTAGATCATAGATCACACATCATAGAATTGGAAGGGACCCAGTGGATCATCTAGTCGTGTACATTTTCTGTAGACAGAGGATGCTGAAGTAAAGGAACATTTTTAGCTCCTAAGTCTTGAGTGTAACCATTAATTTCAAGAAAGCTAGATTCACATTCCAGCTCAACGTTCCTCCTGTTGTATTTCTACCGAACACCTTCCTTCATGCATGTCAATCTCTTTCAAAGAGATAATGTTTCCTGACTTCACATGGGGATTCTGAGTTTTAATTTATTTAACATTTGCATAACTATTTTGAATTCTCAGATGGGAGTTCACAAATGTTTTCACTGAGAGTCTTTTGTGAAAGGGAAAAAAACCCCACAATTTTGCTACCCAGTAATTGACTAAAACATTAATTACTGCAGATATTATACTGCCAGACATGTAGCATCCGTGTAGGACGTAATGAGGAAGCGATGGGCAAAGGTGGTAGCTAAGTCTGTGGGAGGGGGGAGTTTTTTTAAGGGAAATTCCAGCAAGGGGAGGAATAAGTGGGATGGAGAGCAAAGCCGGACTCATTTGGTTGGTAAATGCAAGAATATCTTTACAGGCTACATTTTGGCCATAATGTGTGTTGAACAAAGGTTCTCTATTTTTAATACAATATTCATATATTTTCTTCTCCTGGTACTATTTTTTAATGCTCTACTATTTTTCTCTAAAAAGACGTGATACACCTTACAACAGCAAGTCAAAATTATAAAAACAACTAACATATTAATCAATAAAATAAGCAACATCCATGTTTCATTTATATATATAAAATTGTAAAGTCACTGACTGACTCACTGACTCACCAATGCCCAGCCAAAACTGCTGGGCCTAGAAGCATGAAATTTGGGGAGGGTGTTCCTTCAGTGAGGAAGGCACCCACTAAGAACCAGTTTTCAGAAATTCCAACTGAAAAGGGGCACAATGCATTTTCCTCCCTATATTTTATATTGAGAATCCCTGACTGAGGAATGCTCTGCCCCAACCCCTGGACTGAGAAGCATGAAATTTGGGGAGGGTCTTCCTTCTGTGACATGAACACCCACCATGAATCAATGTTGAGAAATTTAACCCTTAAGGGGGTGAAAAGGGGTGCAACATTTTTCTGTCCTATACTTAACATTGAAGAATGACTGATCAATATCCAGCCAATTTGGTGCTCAGTGCCTGATGTACTGGGAGGGAGGGTTTGCATGGGGGGATATTGCGCATGGGGGGATGTTGCACATCAGTGGAGGTTGATGCACATGGGGGCTGAGACTCATGGGGGTTGATGTGCATGGGAGATGTTGTGCATGGGGGGATGTTACGCATCAATGGGGGGTTGATGTGCATGGCGGGATGTTGCGCATGGAGGGTGGTGTGCATGGAAGCAGTAACTAAACAGTGGATTAGGACCCACCAGTGGGTCAAAACTCAAAATTGACAAGGAAATAGTCAACAAGGAAAATGTATTGAGTTCTATGGAAACAGATGTACATGTTTCCTCATGCGTAGATGACTTGGTCCACTTTGAAAGGCAATGCCATCAGAATGGTCCCATTCCCAATCCAATGGACTCAGACCCCCAACAAACTGTCAAGAAGAAAGTTTTTTTCCCTGCTCCAGTCACAAAAATCCTGATGGAAAGGGAAACTGAGCCACACTTATGTATTTACTCATGGGTTGGTGAATTGTGCCTTGGATCTTACTGTAGAATGCAAAGGGGAATGCAAAGCCACAAAAAGGTCCCAGTCCTATAAACCCTTGTAAAGCTAGGAGTATCCCAGTAGAACAGTGATTTTCAACCTGTGTGCTGTGGATAGTCCTCAAGTGTGCTGTGGGAATTTGGGGACAGTCATTAATTTATAGGAAAATTGGGAGACTTGAATAGCCTGGTGTGTCTTGTCAATGTTAAAAAAAACTGATGGTGTGCGTTGACAATTTCACTGCCTTGTTAGTGTGCTGTGAGTTAAAAAAGGTTGAAAATCATTGTGGTAGAATATTGTTTGAGTGTGTTTGTGTTAAAATTTTGGAAGCATTGATTTAAAGCTTAAGGGTAAACACTTGTAATTTGGATTGGGCCGAGGAGCAAATAGGCAGCCACCAATAACTTTCCATTGTATTGACCGATAATAATACATTGGCTTGGAGGCAGAGATCTGGATGTACCCAAATGATAGCACCAAATGAACCGTGGAGGTATGCAAGTTACATTGAAGATATGCACAAAAAATGTGCTACAAAAACATGTGCTACATGGAAAATGTGCGCAAAACATGAGCCCACTCTACACTGACCTTGAAAATTTTGTGCACAGCTACCCTATTCAACCATGAAGCTGTATGGGCAACCTTGGGCCTGTCAATCAGTCTCAGCCTCACCTACCTCACAGGGTTGTTGTGAGGACAACAAGCTTTGTAAGGTCGCCTTAGGTGTTTGCTTTGGCATGGAAAAGGTGGAATATAAATAAATAAAATATTCAATGAAGGCCAAAATTACTCATGCTGCTGCCAGCCTTGATCTTAATATCATGCATGGATGGACAAGAGTTGGTCTTCTGTCCAGTGATAGGTAGGTCTGGTTGGATGATGTGTTCAACCTACTAGTTGGTCTGGTAGGATGACGTGTTCTCCATCCCAACAGTGCCTGACTTCTCTTGTGATATTTGGGCTACGTTCTTGGTCATCCTGTGCTACTGAACTTTCTGCCTTCAGTTTCCATTTGCTTAACCATTGTCTCACAGACATTGTCTCTGCCTGCTTGCCATCACTTTAGACATTTCATCCTTCTCGTTCATGATAATGCAACATCTCTAGAGGGAAACAGGCCTTATGTGGAAAAAATAACATTAGGAAAATATTGATTTAACTGTCATTAGTGCAATAAAGTTTTTGTGTTTTTGAATAGTGTTACCTCCTCTTGCTCTCTATTTCCGCTACTATGCCCATCAGGTCTGCTTCCTATTTTTCCCCTTTCACATTTTCATTCATTATCCTGTCTGAGAGCCCTGTCTAAATTCCTCAGCCACGTGTCACCTTTTCCTGTTACATACACCGTCTTCCTCTCATTTTCTTTTCTGTGGCTCGTTTGAACCACCCATTCTTATTCTTCCTTGTACCAGATGTACAAATGTATGAATGCACAGCATTCTTCCTGCTGACAGTGGGCCAAATATGAATATAGCATGATTGGTTTACAAACATAGTGTAATGGAAATAGACATCAATTGTTGTTTATTCCCAGTAAAAGTTTCCTTTGCTTTCTGATGGTTCATTTTCTGATGATCCACTTTCAAGACCTTTCAGTTAAACCCAAATCTCAGTCATTCAATGTATGTTCTGATCTTTCAACCTCTCTCTGCTGTTCTGAAGGCCAAAGTTGCCCTCCTCCATGTTGTAGATCTTGGTCTAATCCCTTTCTAAAGGAATTAATGAGAATCCATTTGTAGAAATCTTAGTGTGGCAGCAGGAATTTGCAAGATAAAAGGGTCAGTTACAATTTGCTAGCTAAAAAAGCATTGGAAGCAGCATTTATAAACCAAATAAGATTGGGTTCCACTTTTCAACGGTTTTCATTTTTGGATGGTGCTCTGGTCCCTAAACCATCCAATAAGTGGGGGATGCCTGTATTAGGTAGTGAGGGAGCTGCAGCTTCTGAACAGGGACACTGCAATTTCAATATTATGGCTTGTAGCCTTCAATTTGACCTTTCCTCTGTATACTTATTTTGTCTGAAAAAGCAATAATGTCATGTGAAAATGAGTTCCATAGGTTAATTATATGCTGCACAAAGAAGTCATTCCTTTTATTTGTCACATGTCTACTACAGATGGCCTTTGGACCTTTTTGATTTCAAGATTACTATTTCTTATTTACCCCTTTGCACTGATCATGTTTTTCTAAAACCTCTCCCTTTCTCTCTTGTCATTTTCTCCTAGTTCCCTCTTGGTTCACCTGAACGGGTAACTGAATAAAGAAACCTTTCTGGCTATCTTTTAAAACATTATTTCTTTGGATGAGATGGGCAGTCAGAATTGTATCTGGTATTCAAATATAAGACTGGTTTTACTTTTTCGTTTCCTACTAATTATTTTCTGTTGTGTCCAGTGACATAGCTAATGATCATGTAGCCCCGTGCAAAGCTTAAAATGTTGCCCCGGAAGTGATGTCGCAAACAGAAGTGATGTCATTCCTGGGTATTTTGAAAAAAGAAAATTGGGGCTAAACCTGCCACCACCTTCTCCTCCTCCTTAGCAGTTCACTAACCATTTCCTTTGCTAGTGGCATAGCTTAACCACCAATTTGCTATCTGGAATCAAAAGAAGATTTTGTTGCTCCCCCTCCAGCAACAACAATATCAAATTTAATTAAGTAAAAAAATGAGCATTGTGTCCTTTATTGCTTAGGGAAACTTTGCTGGGGCAAAGAGGAATGTTTGTTCTTTCCCTGCAAAATAGAAGAGGAGCACCACTTAGAAGTGCCTCTTTACCCGGTTAGCATAGTAACTGTTTTATATGTACTGTAGATGATATTTGTACTGAGAGCTGATTTATATTAATAACTTATTAGCTCCATACAGTATCAGAATTATATCTCATTATCACTCAGAGCAATCAGTATCATAGGAAAATTTGAGTTATGAATATCCACTTTTTGTTCCACCAGCTTTTGTGTTTTCATTTTCTGGTTAATTGGCCATAACTTTTGATCGAATATAGATACTCCAATGCAGTTTAGTTCATTGCATTCTGGATACAATTACCTTTCCAATGATATGTAACATGATGGTATCATCCTTCATGCATACCCCATTTTTCACAATTTTAGCCATTAGTGTCAAGCTCAGCTTGTAGGCCCCCCAAAGTTTGTAGCCCAGTGCAACTGCACCCGTTGCAATTCATAGCTATGCCACTGGTTGTGTCTATTACATAACTGTGAGCACCACGCCCACCTGTCTTTTCATATGGGAGAAAAACAGACCTCCAGGGATCTGCAGTTGGAGCAGGAGAGGCAGAGCCTCACCTGAGTATCTGAACCTGAGCTTTCAGATACAGGCTGCAATCCTAATCCCACTTTCCTGGGAGTAACTACTATTAAACACAATGGGACTTACTTCTGAGTAGACATGCTTAGGATTGCACTACAATTAGTGTTGTTCTCTAATCACATTGAAGAGCTTCTCTGAGGACTGCAGAGGCTGCAGGTGAGCTTCAGAAAGCCCCCTGGATGTGTTTTAAAATAACTTCTGCTTTTGGCTAAAATAACTTCTGACTTTTGCTTTTAAAACACCTTCTGAAGCCCACAGAGGTTGCTTGCAGTCTCTGTGGACCTCAGAAAGGCTCTGAACAAGACTTCAGTCACTTTCAAAGCCCTAGTGACCCAGAAGTGTTATGTCATGTGGTATTTGGTGCCTTACTGGCACAGAAAGTCATGGCACATCACAGAGATCTCTGGTTCGTTATGATCACTTAATGATCACTTAACACTTGTTGGGAGAGTTAATGTTGGGAGAGTTAGGATAGACAGAAGAAAATTCTTTACCCAGATGTAGTTAGTCTGTGGAACTCCCTGCCTCAGGATGTGGTGATGGTTTCTAGCCTCAGTGCCTTTAAGAAGGGATTGGACAAATACCTAGAGGAAAGGACCATCAAAGTTTAAAAGCCATGAAGGGTGTGTGTATATGTATGCAAAGATAGATGTAGATGTGGACAACCTCATAATGCCAGATGCAGGGGAGGGCAGCTGTATGCGGGTGTTTTGTGTGCTTCCTGAGCCATCTGGTGGGCTGCTGTTTAATACAGGAAGCTGGAATAGATGGGCCTTGGGCCTGATCCTGTGGAGGCTCTTCTTATGTTCTTATGCTCTTATCTTATACTATTCTTGGAGTGTCCAGGGGTGTCCACTTTGCCCTTCTGGTTTGAGCAGCCCATAAGCCACTAATGCTTTTTCTAAACATTACCTTATAATTTGTAATGCAGATTTCTGTGAATGTAAGAATTGTCTTGCTGGATATGGACAAAAACCACCATCGTCCAGCTGGTTGTCACCAAGTGTGGCCTGTCAAAACCCCTGGAAGTGAAGAACTAAGAAACAGCCGCTGGAATTGGCTTCTGTTCATTTTATCGCTGGGTATCACTATATCCTGGGTTAGCCTTGCCTCAACAACTGTACCACTTGTCTAAGAGAGCCTAGAGTACCTAGAATACTAATCTAACCTAGGCTATCACAACTTGTTGGACTTCCAATTCCTGTGGTGCTATAGGAAGGCAAATACATGTCTGGCCTAACCTTCTCCCAGGAGTGGTGCTTTATGGCACTTTTGTGACATTCCTAGGTCAGCACAGGACTTACGCTGGGGTCTAGGTGGACCTCACTGAGATTAGGTTTGCAGCCTAAAAGACACAGGGAATTAAACTGTTTGTGTTCTAGGACATTACCTGAAAATGGGTTTTTTTAATCCTAAAAAATGAGTTCTTGAGGCTTGGAAATGGCACTGTTTGGCTGCAAAACAGTATGAACCAAGATTATGGGTTCCATAATCCAAGATTATGGGAACCAAGTTTTTAAAGGGATTTAAATTGAGACCCTGATACCAGTGGATTCTATATCCACGGATGGTAGTGGTTCTGAAACAGAGCCTCTGCAGATACTAGGGTCCAACTGTTCAGCCCCTCTGCTCAAGCCAGGAACTGCATATCTTAAAGGATTCTCCCTGGATGGACTTGAGGGCCACTGTCACCACATCCCTCTGTTTGAGCCAGAAAGTTTCCGACTGGAGGGAGTAAAGTATCTTTATGGAGCAGAGCTTAGAGGTTAAACTAGCAGCCCCTCTGCTTTGATCAGATATTTTCTGATTGGAAATAGCTGGTGCAGAATTGAGAAGCTCCATTGTGCGACCTGGGACTTTCCATGGGGGAAGGGGGCAAAAGTCTTTGGGAGGCCTTGGCAATTTTTCATTGCTGCACCAGGTGCTTCAGCTTCAGATAGGATTGGGCTGCCCATGAGTGTAACTAAGAAATGTGCTTTTACAGTTGCTCCACCATATTATTTATGCATTCTCCATGCTCAACAGAAAAGGGCAGCAAAGATAATGTGAGAAAATAAATTTTCAGTACATTTTAACCTACCCAACTTTCCAATGCTAATGCAGCCATGCCAATGGGGCACGCAGTGTAACCTGCAGTTGGGAGGGGAATGATTTACAGAGACTTCAATGCAAAGCAATGTTTGTTTTCTTTACATTGGTGCTGGAAAGTCAGATTGGATTTGTCTCTCAGTCTTTTTTACAAAATCAAAACTGATTTTACAACTTTCACAGAGAAAAGTCCTTCACTGAATAGTTGTTCTTAATACTTACCATTACTTAATACTTCACATTTTCTTGCAGTGAATCTTAGTGCATTTACCTTTATGTAATCATAACTCTATTTTTTTCATAGCATCCGTTTATAATTGCTTTCCATTTTCTTTGTGGGAGAATATTATCATTATCAACACAAATATAATTGAAGGAGTAGTTTAGCCCGGAATCGTTGAATTTTCTAAGTAGCAGCTAAGGAGAGGGTGATGAAGGCTGGTACCACAATGTCAGTGGATGGTGGTTTTAATTCTTTCCCCCACCATAATCTCAGCATCAGTGATAATCCTCTCATCATTGCCAATGATAGTTTCCCTTTCTGATCAAACAGTAGATGAAAGGAGTCTGATCTGTACTTGGTCCATGTAGGAGGGTCCCAACTCCTCATCCATGTTCAGCTCCCTCCTCCATGCTGTGGTCAGGATCCTTTTCCGCCAACTGCTGCAGTTTAAGGCTAATTCTCCCACCCACCCAAAAAATGCACAACTTCTTCAGTATTTATCCCAAAATGCATGTTTAACATACTGTGTAGTTTCACCCCTAAAGAAACCCTAAATAGAGACAGCTTTGTCCACACTGTCCTCAATTTTTTTTTTCTGAAATGATGTTCCTTTTGGAGTAGAGGTTCATTCAAATGCAAAACAGCCCACTGATCTCAGAGGCTTTAAGGAATTTCCTATTACTACTACTACTACTACTACTACTACTACTACTACTACTACTACTACTACTACTACTACAGCAACAGAATTTCTGGTTCTTCGTTCTAATAGTATTATAATTTTCTTTCTGCTCAGGCCTTCTGTTCACTACTTCCTGTTCCCTTTTGGTAGAGTACTCGGTGCACATGTTTATTTTGAACAAGCTAGCAAAATCCCTAATTACTCTTCTTGTAAGCATCCTGTGCTTCATTAGCCCTTCTGCTAGAGTGATTGTTCATTCATTTATGTAGACGAAGTACGGCTTCAGAAATCAAAACAGGATCTCTAAATAGAGATTAAGATGGGTGTGGGGCATAATCTGACAAACAGACTGTGATCCTAACCTCCAGTTAGGCTGGCATAAGCCCTGGCATAAGTCCTGTGCTGACCTGGGGATATCACAAAAGTGCTGTAAGGCACTCCTGCCCCACTCCTGACGAAGGCGTTAGGTCACTGCACATGTATATGCTCAACCGGAAGATATGCCAGGTGAGTTAGGCTGGCCTAAAGGATTGCGCCACAGAGGCATAACTCCTAATGAGAAATAGGGGTATGAATTATGGTGTCTTGACCTTTTCAGTATGTTGCGGAAAAGAGCATAAAAAGAGCCATAAAGAGTGAGGCTAAGAGCACAACCCTAACCATGCCTACTTAAAAGTAAGCCCCATTATGTTAAATGGGTCTTATTCACAGGAAAGTGTCTTTAGGATTGCAGCCTAAGCCCGCAATCCATCCCATAGACCTTTTCTGGGACAACATAAGAAGAGCCCTCCTGGATCAGAACTTTGGCCAATCTAGTTCAGCTTCCCGTATCTTGGACCACCAGAAGTCTCAGGTAGAACACAAGACCACAAGATACTTGACTCTCACTGCCAGTCCCCCACATCTGGCATTTTATTTACCTCTTCCTCCCCTCAACGAAGACACCAGCTTGGGTTTATCGTCAGCCACTTTATTAAACACAAAGTGATGATTTTTAAAAACATGAAACCTACTGAACACACTGTCACTTCTTCACTGTTCTGGAAGAGTGTGACCCAAACATTGTAACCTTACTTCATAAGAAAGGTGCCCCTGCCCAGTAATTATTCTGGAACACTCTTCTACACTTTTACTTAAACGATTGGACGTATAGGTCCAATCTTGTTGTACACTGATTTTGTATACATGTATTTGACTCAACACAAATGGCCACTGCAAATCACAGTTTTAAAAACTGCTTTTCTACTAATGTAGATAGGTAGTCATGCAAGCAATCATTCCATTTTTCAATATCAGAATCAAACCCTGCAGATGTTGAGGAACTACCTTATTCAGTTAGGCACAATAGAGGAGCAGGAAACATGGAAGTGGTTCTTCAAACCAATTTTTCCATTGTTTTCTTTATGCACAGATTTTTTATTCATGGGAGGTTCCGGAATGGAACCCTAGTGGATCACAAGGGACACCAGTAGTTGGTGATGACATTCTGAATGCAAAGGACATTGATGGGTCCTATCCTCCACTAATTTCCAAAGTCTGTCCAAATTCCTCAGTGACATTATATAACCACCTCAAACTCTGCCATTCCCTTATCCTTTTGCCTTCAATTTTTTCTAGCATCAGGCTCTTTTCTGAGGAGTCCTCCCTTCTCATGACATGGCCAAAATATTTGAACTTCAGCTTCAGTAGTTTTCCTTCCAGTGAACAGTTAGGGTTGATTTCCTGGAGAATGGACTGCTGTGATCTTCTTGCAGTCCAAGGGACTCTTGCGAGTCTTCTCCAGTACCATAATTCATAGGTATCTATTATTTGGCAGTCAGCCTTCTTTATGGTCCAGATGTCACAGCCATTTTAATTGTCTAGACCAGCCATAGCTTTCCTCTCCAGGCACAGGTGACTTTTAATTGCTTGGCTGTGGTCACTTTCTGCAGAGATCTTGGAGCCCCCCAAAATAAACTATTTCATGAGTTCCATTTCTTCCCCTTCTATTTGCCTTGAATTGATGGGACCAGAAGCCGTGGTTTTTTTAATGATTAGTTTTAAGCCACATTTTGCACTTGTGAGCATTCAAACACTGTGAGCAGACACTGACGAATATTTTTTTTAAATGCACATAACTGAGTGTCCCTTATTAGTATCCCATATAAGATAAACAGAAATATTGCCGCACATTTCTCTTGGGTGAACAGCATTAATCAACGTTGTGTGTTTAATAATCAGTGAACCTCTATAGACTTTACAGCCTTTCTAAGATAAAGGTGTATTCGAAAGCCATAGGAACCAACCAGCTGCTGTTATTGGATTTGACTTGAAGTACCAAATAATGGGCTATGGTGGCTCAGAGGCTAAAGACACTATGCTTGTGGACCTGAAAGTCATTATGCCAGTGGTTTAAGACCGGAGAACTGCAAGACTGAAGGAGCTCCCGCTGCTCAGCTCCTGCCACCCTAGCAGTTCAAAAGGATGTAAACACATGTAGATAAATAGGTACCACTTTGGTGGAAGGTTTCCATGTGGTTTGGCATTTAATAACGCTGGCTACATGACCGTGGATGTATCTTCAGAAACTACAAGTTCTTTGGTCTTGTAGTAGGGAGGAGCACCACTCCCTAGATTTGGTCACAACTAGTAGGGCATCTAGTGGGGACATCTTTACCCAATAACAATTTATATGCACCTATTGTTTTTGTTTAATCTGCATGGCATGCTATAATGCAGCAATACATGGTAGATTTGGTGGATTTAAATTTGGTGGATTTAAATTTGATGGATTTAAATTTGGTGGATCAGGAAAAGCAGCCTCTGCAGAAGAACGGTGGCCCAAATGTTGCATTTTATTTGTGAGTGTGCTTTGGTGTTTCTAGCCAATTTTTTTTGTGATTTGCACAGATAGATTTGTAACTTCGCTGTGATCCTCTGCAGCAAAATTGAGACATAACTCTGCAACTGTAACTTTAACCTGATGGCCCCTCCTCTGTCACAAACCACAAGCAAGAGGAAAACAAACATCTTTTCAGCAGAAATGATGGGAGTCAGAAGTGGGGAAAGAGTGCTTAACCCTTTTCCTGACAGATGTTTCCCTCCTGAAATTACATTCCATCTGTTTTGCTCCCTTATGATTCCAGACCTATGGTTGCAAGATAAACATGGAATAGGGGAGCTGGTATAAGAAAAAGCACTCTCTGGGCAGAAGGGAAATGGCTGTCAGGGGAAGGATTAAGCATGCCCTCTTTATTCCCCCCTTTGCGTCAAAGTGCCCCTTCCTACATCAAGTTAATGTTCAACAGAGCTGCAATATAAAGTGTAGTTTGGTCCTCAGGAGAAGTTCGGCTAAAAATGCCTAACTACTGCTGAGTGATTTGTCTAAAGCTTCTTGGTTTATTAAAGTATCCTATCCTGAGTTCCGATGTCCAGATCCAGTATTCTTGGGTCCATCCTGCTGGCATAGCAAAATTCTCTTAAAGATTCTTTGAAGAGGTTGGATAAGCATCTTTTAGGAGGCTGAACTTTTGTGAGAACTCTTCTAAAAGGTAATACAATTGGGGCAACAATCCTGTCCACATTTATCTGGAGCAAGCCCTATGGATTATAATGGGACTTAACTTCAAAAGAGACATATAGGACTGTGTGCTAAAATGGACAATGATTGAGATTTCTCCAGGTTTTCAATGTTTTGTGGATTCACTTTTATTCTAACTACTTTGAGACTAAGGGTACAATCCAGAGTAACTATGGGAGCACGTAAGAGACATTACGTGCACCCATAGTTACTGCACCACCTAGTGAAAACCTATGGGAAATTCATATTGCAATCCAGAGTAACTTGTTCTTACTCCGGAGCAAGGACTCCCCATAGTTACTCTGGATTGTGCCCTAAGAAAACCACAGCTCCACCTTCCCTTAATGGAGAGAATGAACATTTCTGAAAAGAATGCTTTACTGTTTAATCAAAAATCTGGGAGTAGATTGACTATTACTATTGACATTATTTAGAACATGTTTTCAAACAGTGGTGGAGAAGGGGGAAGAACATATGATATGATATATGATGAGGCAAGGGAAGAAAGTTTCTGCTGTCCTGTACAAGTCAGATGTTCTCCCCAACTTAGGGTGTGGCTGACCCCCTTAGGGTCAGAGGTGTGGCTGGTGCGGTCTGCACAAGGTGACATACCAGAAGGGGGTGATGAAGGCTTGTCAAACCTCTCCAGTTTATCCACCCCCTCTGGCATGTTACCTCCTTTTGGAGAATCACCCTCAGACGTCTCCAGATGAGTGAAAGGGCAAGCCTGCCTTGTGCTATTCTGGAGAGGTCTCTGATGCAAAGGAGTAAAGATCACACCTGCACATAAGTCCACCGACCTCAGACCACTCCAGTCTTGCAAGAGGAACGCTTGCTCTTCTGGTTTTAGAAGCAGGTTATCTCTGAAGGCCAGATAAAAGAGAATGGCAACAGGATACAGGCAGTGGTGGGCTCCAGCAGGTTCGCACCTACTCTACAGAACCGGTTGTTAATGAGAGATAGGACATATAAAGTTTAAAAATAGCCATTTAAAAGTGGCTGCCAGATGGGCAGAGAACCGGTTGTTAATTTCTTTGGTGCCCATCACTGGATACAGGTGTCTTGTGTGCTTCCAGTGGCATCAGGTGAGCCGCTGTGAGATACAGGAAACTGAGATCCCAATCCTATACATGGCTACTCAAAAGTAAGTCCCATTATAGTCAATGGGGCTTACTCGCCAGAAAGTGTGGATTGGATTGCAGCCTGAGTTAGAGACAGACCCTTGCATTATTGCCCTAACCATGTCTATTCAAAAGTAAGCCCCATTGTGTTCAATGAGACTTATTCCCAGGAAAGTGTGTTTATTATTGCAGCCTAAGGCCTGTTTATATTCTAAAAGGGTCTTCCTGAAACCTTTCCTCAGATTTTTATTTGCACTGCATCCTGATCAGGATCCAGCTGTGTCCAAATTAACATTTTCCAGATGTGTGAGAAATTCTTTAACTTGCTTAACTCAGTCTTTAAGTTGTTTTCCTCACCACAGCATCTTTTTTTCTATATGATGAGATATTTTTAACCAAAAAGAAAATTGTTGTCATACATGTTTTCATTAAAAAAAAGGAAAAACACAAAAAAAATGTAACAACTTATATGGAGGTGTGGTATAGAGTAAATAAATCACTGTAATGGAACTAAGCCGACAGTAATGAAGGAGAAAGGCCAAAGGCCAGCATCCTGTTTCCCACAGTGACCAATCAGATGTCTCTAAGAAGCCCTGAAGCAGACAGATACCCTTCCATACCCTTCCGCTTGCTGAACTTGCCAGCAGCTAGTATTACAGCAACTAGTCTTCAAATACAAACTCTCTGTGAATCTGAAGGTAGATTAGAATAATCATGGCTAGTTGCCTTTTTTAGAGAAACTGAACGAGCCTGATTTTATTAGTTTTTCCAAAAACCTAATAAAATCTTTACAAGAGAGAGGGTTGAGCCCTCTCAGATCAAAATTCTTTATATGCTTTGGGACTTGTAGTCTTTACATTGGCTTTTTTTATCCCACAAAAGGGGAAGTCTGTCAAACTTGGGAAAGTGGCAATCGTGATGATTTGCCCAGTTTGTTTCCTCACCTTCATCAGGCACAGTGGCTCAAACTAGCACAGCAAAGCTGTTCTTGCTCCCCTCTCTGCGCCAAGGTGGCACAGAGGCTTATCCCTCCTAGTAGCTTCCTATCTCTAGGTGCTGTTTGAAACCCCCCTACTCAGTTTTCCCGCACCTAAGTGGGGTACAGTAGTGGTTTCCTGATCTCTCAGGCACACTGCGCCTGAACTCTTTTTACCCATCTGGAAATGTGCAGGTTGGACACAAACTGCCTCGATTTCACGATTTCAGTGCTTTTTGTTTACTTGGTTTAAGGGGCAAATGAGGGTTTTTTTAATCATATTTTGAATATTCTCTTTTTGTATGACCTAATGAAAGTCACCAATCACTTCATTGAGTTCAGTAGGTGCTAATGACAGTTTTCTAAAAGGGGCAATTTTGGCACACTGCGCCTGACAAAGGAAAATCTGAGGTGCGCCTGACGCAGGAAATTTTTAGGTTCTGTGCACTTTTTATATTGTTTAAAAACCTGGAACAAAGTCTAGAAAATGTAATAATAAGTGCCTTCAATTTTTATTGAAGTGCCTTACTGGCCCTCCTCACCATGCAGTGTCTTTTATAGTGGCTTCTTCTGGTGTTCTTTTGCATCCCATTAGATAGTAAGCCCTTTTGGGACTTGGAGCTTGGCGACTTGGAACTTGGAAAATTATTTCATTTTCTTTGTAAATTGCTTTAGGGCAAAATCTAGAGTAACTATGGGGAGTCCTTGCTCTGGTGTAAGAACAACTTACTCTGAATTCCAATATGAATTTCCCATAGTTTTCACTAGGTGGTGCAGTAACTACGGGTGCACATAAAGTCTCTTACGTGCTCCTGTAGTTACTCTGGATTTGGGGGTTAATTGAAAAGTGGAATATAAATACTGCTGATTGACTTGAATCATCCACACACAACCACAATATCAGTTGCTATTCTAATATCTGAACTATGGAAGGAGTCCAAACTAGCTTGATTGTAGCCTGAGCAACAGTTAAATTTGATGCAGCAAAGCAGTATTGTAACCAGTATCCTGCACTACTGTTTGCATGGTGTCCTGGATGATGACCCAGGCATTTGCTTCTTATTTTAATGTCACAGTTAAGCGCATTCCACTATAACTGGGCCATAGTTTTCTATCCTAAACCTCTTATTCCATTCCTGACTCTTATTCCATCCCTAACTTAATTAAAAAATACGTCTAATATACACATACAGTATATTGGGACACAAATGTCCAGGACAAAGAAAAAAATGAACACAAATGTCCAGTATGGGACACATTTAACTGGAACATAGTTGATCAGGATGTACTTTTCTGGTCACTTCCAACAGTCCAGCTACCTTCTGCTGCCTTTTGGAGCATGCCAAATGTTTTTGAAGTAAGGCCTGTTGTTACTCTGCACATAAAGGTTTTTTCTGTTTTCTTGGACTTGTTCATCACATGTCTAGAAACCAGTGCTATAACTTTAAAAGAATGGTGGCACCTGAGAGGAGTGATACAAAAGCTCTATGCCCCCCCCCCCTTCGGTGCCTGCTGCCTAATTCCTTTCAGTAGCACATCTGGCTATAGATGCAACTCCTGGCTGGCTGGCTGGCTGGTGCAGGCTTGTCCTCTGGTCTGATGCCTGGACTTAGTACAGGAAGGATGCTTTGCAGAAGCAGTCACGTATTAACACATCAGCATGCAAATCAATATTCTTCTTGACAAGGCTAATTCCACAGAGGCAAGCTGCCGCCAGCCATGCTGGAGGGAAAACCCTGCCAGTCTGGGGGAAATGCTGGTGTCTGTGGGACCATGGCGATTGTGGGACTAAGGCAGCTGGTATGTAGAAATCCATGCAAAGCTGTATGGTGTGCTTGGAAATGAGAAGCTGAGATCTGAGTGTCAGCAGCAACAGCCTCCTTTGGCTTGATCAGGTACGTATCCGATTTCCCGTTCTGTTTGCTTTGGCATCTCTTCACCTTGCAAAGCTCTTCGAAGCTGCAAAGCTCTTCACCTTGTTGGCACTTCTATTTGTGTCCTCTTTTTCTAGTGTTGCCTCTTGCTTTGTTCTAGTTCTGCTGTTTCCTAGTCTTAACCCCCATCTAGTTGTCATTCTGTATTTTCATTGACTTCTTGATTCTGGTTTGGTTGGGTGGGGGTGAGTTTCAGTGGACAGAAGGAGGAAAGGGAATAGCTGCTCCTTTGCTCTGTTGCATGCTGGAAGGAGGAAACTTCTCACTGTCTGTGACTGCTGCACAGCTGGGAGCCTGAGCCCATCCGCTAGTTAGCTGCTTTCCAAGCCATTGGGAATTAATTCATTCCCCCTTTCTATAATTGCTTGGGATGTTTGTTTGATTTTAATACAACGTAAACACCACCTCTGAAGTTAATTGCTCCTCTTTCCTGCAACATAAATAATAATAATAATTTTAAATCAGTGTAAATTTTTTTTAAAAGGTTCAGGACAGCAGTGACAAAGTTAATGATCATGTAGCCTGGTACAAAGCTCAAAATCTTGCCCCAGAAGTGATGTCAGAACTGGAAGTGATATCATCCCTGGGGAAAACGGGGGGAAATCTGCCTCCTCCGCAGCAGTTCACCATCCATTTGTTCTGCCAGTGGTGGTGTAGCTAAAACACCTATTGTGTAGGTGCTTATTTAGTGGTGTAGCTAAAGCACCTATTTGCTAGCTGGAGTCAAAGAAGATTTTCTTGAGACCTCTCCCCCCACACTGTAACAACAAAATAAAATTTAATTAAGTAAAAGAATTAAAATTGTGTTCCTTATTGGTTAGGGAAACTGTGCTGGGGCAAAGAGGAATGGTTATTCTTTCCCTGCTAAATGTAAGAGGAGCACCACTTAGAAGTGCCTTTTTACCCAGTTAGCAGGAGTAATTATATTATGATAAATGTACTATATATGAAAATGAGAGCAGATTCATAATAACACCTTATTATTTCCATACAGTATCAGAATTACATCTCATTGACTCTCAGAGCCATCAGCATCATGGCAAAGTTTTGAGTTAAGAAAATCTACTTTTTGTTCAATAGGCTTTTGTGTTTTCATTTTCTGGTTAATTGGCCATAGCTTTTGATAGAATATAGATATTCCAATGCAGTTTGTTTCATTCAGGGCTGTGGGTGGTGCAAGTGGTTAAGACGCTGTGCCTGTTAACCGGCAGGCCAGGGTTTGAGAGCCAGATCGGCCCCACAAGACAAGGGTGAGCTCCTGTCCTTAGCCCAGCTCTGTGACACCAGCTGGATCCAATCGTATTGGCTCTGCCTTTCCATTGGACTAATTCAGTGGCGTGGAGAGGGGGGGATTTGCTGCTTGGGTAACAGCCTATCCTCCATAACAATCCAACCCAGGCTTTCGTGCTTCGCATGCACGTATGCTTCGTATGCAGCACTGAGCATGATACCATAGTCTCTCAAGAC
Source organism: Cryptoblepharus egeriae (assembly GCA_030015325.1). Classification (NCBI taxonomy): domain Eukaryota; kingdom Metazoa; phylum Chordata; class Lepidosauria; order Squamata; family Scincidae; genus Cryptoblepharus; species Cryptoblepharus egeriae. The sequence goes on from JAREYC010000005.1 coordinate 74,102,849, forward strand.
TGACTGAGGCCTGCAAGTTGTTTCATTCCATTCTGCATAAAATTGCCTTTCCAACAATATATAACATGATGGAATTATCATTCATACATACCCCGTTTTTCACAATTTTACTCACTAGTGTCAAGCTCAACTTGTAGCCTCCCTAAAGATTGGAGCCTGGTGCAAGTGCACCCCCTGCACCCACTAGCTACACCACTAGAGGAAAAGGAACAAATGTCTCATTACTTTGAGGAAACCTCCATGATTGCCCCCACTATAAGAATGCTGTACACAACTACATTGATAGGATAGGATAGAGCCGTAATGCAGTTTGTTCCATTGCATTCGGCATTAAATTACCTTTTCAACGATATATAACATGATGGTATTAACATTCATACATACCCATTTTTGACCTTTTTAGCCACTAATGTCAAGATGAGCTTTTCCCCCCCTAAAGCTTGTTTCCTGGTGCAACTGCCCCCCTTCCACCCTCTAGCAACACCACTGTGAGAAAGAAACCTTCCTGAACTTGGCACCCTCCTGCTTATTGTTTTGATTGGAATAATAGAAGCACCATCGGCGACAGCGTCTCATTTTCAGCTGCACAATGTAAAGTTCAAGGTTGAAGAATCCAAATAAAGACTGTGATATGTGAGCAGCTTGTTATTCGGTGAGCTGCCCCGGTAAGCTGTAGCAGGCAGCCACTCCCCAGCCGACTCCACTGTTCTCCCACTAACAGTTTGCTATGTGGAAAATGTTAAATGATTATATTTATTTGTTGATGTCTTACCCCACTTTTGCATCAATGCGCAACCTCAAGGAAACCAACAAAATCCATATTTTGTTGTAAATTCTGTAGACAGACATTTTTAAAAAGTGAGAGAAAAAAATTATCCCTAGAAAGTACCAATTAGCAACATTAAAAAGAAAAGAGAAGCAAAACCAGAAGCAGATCCCATAAGAGAGGTAAAAAAAGAGGATCAGTTACTGCATTGGGATATTACCTTTCAACTGAAAGTGAAGGTGTGGGAAGCTGTTTGAAGGTGTGGGAAGGTGTGGGAAGCTGTGTGGGAAGCTGTTTGAGAAAGGCAAATCATTCTGCAAAGTAGAAATTATATACAAATGTTGCAACCAGAAATTCTGTGTTTGCAACCAGAAGTTAGGCAACTGGCATTATTCATTCATACCTTTATAAGCTGGCTCCCCAAATTACAGAGGTTTGGATGCACTGGCCCTTTCACACAGCTGCAGGATGTGTCGTTCTTGCAGGTACAATAGCTGGCATGAATTAGATTTCTTAATGTTAAATATGTTTTGACTTGAGTATTAACGTAACCTGTATCTAATTGGCTTTGATTATCACAGAATGGGGATGTTACAAAGACTGCAATCCTAAGCTCCAGTTAGGCCAGATTAAGCCCCAGCATAAGCAGTAAGACACTTCTGCGCCACTGGGTAAAGAAATATAGGGCTGTAGTGCCTCAGTGGTTAAGGTGCCATGCTTGTCAACCAGCTGGTTGAGGTTCGAGACCTGGGTGCTACAAGACGGGGTGCACTCCCATGTGCCCAGCTGTTACAAACCTAGCAGTTTAACGCATGTGAATGCAAGTAAATAGGTACCATCTTAGTGGGAAAGTAAAACAGTGTTCTGTGTGCCTCAGCATACAGTCATGCCAGCCACATGACCACAGAGACATCTTTGGACAATGCTAGCTCTTTGGCATAGAAATAGGAATGAGCACTGCACCCTATCGTTGGTTAAGACTATCTGTACGAGTACAACCAGCTTGGGACACTTTTAACTTTACCTTAATAAATATATTCTTTTCTGACTCATCAGTCTATTTATGTGCTTGTCTAGTATCGATAAAGTCTAGTATTGATAAAGTCTCCCTTCCTTAGAGGACAATCCTAACCATGTCTCCTCAGAAGTAAGCCCCATTGTGTTAAATGGGTTTTACGCCCAGGAAAGTGTCTTTAGGATTGCAGCCAAAGACTGAGGAGCGGTTTTTTAAAAAGCAAAATACACTCAGTTTGGTGGAAATTGAAGCCCCGTTGCTTTTATTTGCGACTGGAAATTGTTCCTAGGGGAGATGGACCAGGAAAAAACAACTAGCACTTGATATCTCTTAAACATGCTTTGACCATAGTAACAACATTTGCTCTGGCATAAAGGAATCCTGTTACTGTGCTGTGGAAAGGTGGAGAGAGAAGCCACTATCTCCTGTCCTGGTGCTTTCACACTATTTAGCTGGGTTAAGCGAAACTGTTCTTGGTGCTAAATTGCTTCCACGCATCAGAAGGTGTGAAAGCATTTTTAATGCCTTAAGTGTCCATGTTCTGCTGTTTCAGTACATTGTCTGAATATTTTTTTTGCACTTCCCAGCTAGTAGCTTGTAGTTATCTGTGCCTTTCAGTCTTATCTCAGCTACCCTCACATTTAGGAAACACAGAGGTGTAAGGCTCAAAAAACCCCTTTTAATTTGGAAGTTTTTGTAGCCCCAGTTCAGGTATATTAACATTTAAATTACAGTGGTACCTCGCTTAACAAGTGCCTCGCTTAACAAGTGATTCACATAACAAGCAAAAATTTCTCTAGGATTCTGCATCATATAAAAAGTGTTGCTTTACTTAACAAGCACACTTGTTGGCAGTTGGGGCAGACACGCGGGCCAGCAGCCCTTTTAAAAAGCATCAGGGCTGCCTAGAGCGCCTGCACATAGCGAAAGCAACACTTCCACGCTGATCCTCCAGAGGCCGGACATCCACTGGGTAGAGGGAGAGAACAGCAGTAGAGAAGACGGAAGCAGCTCAGGGCTAGCCAGAAGGGAGCAGCGGAGAGAGGGGCTCAGGGTGAAGAGAAGGAGAAAGTGGGGAGACACTTGGAAAGTGTCTTTGATTACAGAAGAAAGTGTCTTTGATTGCAGCCTCCTAACCATGTCTACCCAGAAGTCAGCCCCATTGTGTTCAATGGGTCTTACTCCCAGGAAAGTGTCTTTAAGATTGCAGCCTTTGGCTGCAATCCTAAAGACACTTTCCTGGGAGTAAGACCCTTTGAACACAATGGAGCTTACTTTTGAGTAGACATGGTTAGGATTGTGCTCTAAGTAGACTTCATAGGATCATGCACATTGAATGCATATTTTGAATTCAATTCCAGTGTTTTGTCATCATTTTTACATCCAGTTAATATTTTTATATGAATATTTTTTGGGGGGTTGTGGAACCAATCATCTGAGTTTTCATTATTTCCTATGGGAAAATCAGCTTCACTTAAAGAGTGTTTTACATAATAAGCTTGTCTCTGGAACGATTTAAACTTGTTATGTGAGGCACCACTGTATGTGTAACTGAATTTGGGTAAGTTCAGTGATAAAAATGAGAAAGGAGTTGTTATTTTTGTCTTCTAGTCTGGCAGGAGTAGAAATCCTATAGGGCAGGGGTCTCCAAACTCCTTCCCAGGGGCCAGATGTGGCCCTCAGTCTCAGTGTGGCTCCTGTGGTGGGCTTCAGGGGGTTCTCACCGGTCCTATAGAACCCTTTGCTAATGAGTGCCTGGTTCTGAGAACTGGTTACTAATGGGATGTAGAACCTGTTGTTCTATGGACATAGAACCTGTTGTTAATTTATTTGAATCCCATCACTGGGCAAGACCCCTCTACTGGCCCTTGGATAAGCTTTGTAATGCACTCCAATATATTCTTATATGTAAAATTATGCAAATTTATTCAAATTTGAAATATAAATTAGTTTTCCAGCCCCTGACACACTGTCAGAGAGATGATGAGGCCCTCCTGCCAAAAACCTTGAAGGCCCCTGCTCTAGGGTATCATTTTCCGTCCACACCAAGACAGTTAAGGATTGAACTTGTGTCCATCTGGCACTTTCTCCCCTGCTACTGCACTGCACAGGAATTAGGAGACACGGTACTTCTAAGAAAAAATGTTCAGTTTACCACTACAGTTTCTGTGGCACTGATCTTGAGCATCTGGTTCAGAAGGATCTCTGAAAACAGGCAGGTAGTGGGAATTGGGAAATACACTTCCCACCTTTGGTTCCTAAACCTTGGAACTGGCAGAGAATTGGGGGTTTGAATGGAAAAGGGGCTCGCTTTATTCTCAAAACTATTCCATCTGCTGCCTTCTTGCAAAGCCAGCTGGCCTGGCGCCCTCAAGCCCCCTGAGTTCTTCTGGTAGTGGTTTTGGATATTGCACCAGAAGTGTCTGCAGTACATAAATGCTTGCATAAATCAAACATTTTTTTGCACTGTCCAAGTTGGAGTCTAAAAATGCCTCATTCTGAAGTCTTTCTTCATTTAGCCTTTGCTCGCTTTATATATTTTCCAAGCTCTTTTTCAGATTTGCTCTTTCTTATTCTTTACTTTCTTTCAAGACCAGGAGTCCTATCATTTTATGATCAGTGCCTTCTGAAGTCCTTGTTATGTCCATATTTATTGTTTGAGTCATGTGTCTCTAAAAATACCATTAAAAAATAATGGGTTCATGTATCTTAGTTGAAGTCATCAGAATATGTAATTAGAAGATGTATATTGCATACAGTGAATGCTTCAATTCCCCATGTTTGGATGGAAAGAGAGCACTGTATATGGAAGAGCCCAATGATCACATGGGCCACCCTTTCAGCAGGGCTACTTCTGCTGAGATTTCACTTTACAGTTTGACAGCTGAGAGGTGCTCTGCTCATGGATTTCCTTATCCATGGTTTTCAGTATCCACAGGGGGTGGGGGTGGTATGAATTCAATAATGGTTCCCCTGTGGATACCAAGTCCCCACTTATACTGCTATATTATACTATTATATTATATTATTTATTATTGTGCTTTCCTCAGCCTTCCCAGCATTACCGAGCTGAGAATCTCATGTTGCCTCTATTCTCTTGTGAAAGGAATAAAGTTATCCGAGGCATCACTTTTGTTGGTATCCAACTGGGGCTGCAATCCTAACCTCCAGTTACCCAGCAGAAGTCCCAGCAGAAGTTACTCAGCGGAAGGCCTGTGGGTACTGTAAGGCACTTCTGCGCCACTTCTGCAGGAGAGTTAGGCCAGTGCACAGACTTGCACTTGCCTCCTTACGTCACCACAGGAATGGGAAGACCAGTGAGTTGTGGCAGCCTAAGAATTGCATCTGAGGATGCTAGATGCCACTGTATTCTATTGCTGGGGTGACAAAAAATTATATACCCTACAATCCAGAGTAACTAAGGGAGCACGTAAGAGACATTACGTGCACCCGTAGTTACTGCACCACTTAGTGAAAACCTATGGGAAATTCATATTGCAATCCGAAGCAAATTATTCTTATACCGGAGCAAGGACTCCCCGTAGTTACTCTGGATTGCGCCCTCTGGCACCTTTCTATATTATTCCTCCCAGAAATGCCTTTCTAGTAGTACCTTGTGCTGAAACACATTGGTGCCTTCCCCTACTGATTATGAACACACAAGCAGCAGCAGGGAAGCTACACTCTGTTACTTTGTACATACTTGAAGTTAAAAGGGGCAGACATTATAAGTAGTCTGGAAGCAATTACTGCAGTTCTGGGTGTTGAACCATAAAGGTGCCCTAAGTAGGGTGATGCCAAAATAGTGACCTCAGTACATGAGGCATGGCATGTTAAAGAACAAATAAATAGCTGTAACTTATGTATTTCATATAGAGGAGGGAGAAAAATTCTACTGATAACATTTCTTGATTAATTAGGACTGGAGAGTGGGGTTGAGAGGTATGATTGTAGTTCTTTTGGCAACTAGTATAAGTCATTATGGCAGAGACAGAGAGAAGGCTAGGAAACACAGAACAGATGATGCCGTTTTCTCCCAACAGAGGGGCTGATGAAAGAACTCTTGGGAATATATGTAATGAGTTTTTGTCTGCAAGAAGTTAGATCAATGGTGACCTCCTCTGGGGTGGCCAACACTCAGCAAATGAAATTAAAGATCTTGCCATTTTAGTGTTTTCTTATTGTTCAGATATAAGGTAATCTTCACATTTTTAGAAGCTAAAAGGTTATTGTTTAAAGTGCCCAAATGAATTATTGCTCATTATAGCTAACTTAGGGTGCAATCCAGAGTAACTACTGGGAGTCCTTGCACCAGTGTAAGAACAATTTGCTCTGGATTGCAATATGAGTTTCCCATAGGTTTTCACTAGGTAGTGCAGTAACTATGGGTGCACGTAATGTCTCTTACGTGCTCCCGTAGTTACTCTGGATTGTAGGGTTAATATTGTAGGTGCTGTTTTTAAATGTTATCTTTATTCCATAATTTTATTTGGAACAAAGAAATATAATAGTGCAGGGTGATTAAGAATCCCAGCTATTCTAAACATAAAGTGTCCAAAACATTTATGGAATGCACTTTGTCCCTCATTTCTTGAGAACGGATTGTCTGAATTCCTGTCTATATTGCAACTGAACCAATCCCCAGGATTGTATCCTAATCCCCAGGAATCCATAGTTTAACATCCCTTCTTTTAGACTCTGCACAGAAGGACGGAAACAACAGCAATAGTTTTACTGCTAGATTGAAGTTTCACTGCAGAGATGATAAAACAGTCAAGATTCCTTCCTTGAATTCCTTAGAATGAGAAGATATAGGATATTGCTCACACACTGGAAAGAGGGATGCTTCTGCTTTAAGACTTCTCAAAAGGGAAGGTCAATATTTCTCTTCTGTTTGATTTTAGCAGTTATCTAAATATGGGTACTTTTCAGAGATGGGAAGAACAAGTCGCCCCCAAACAAAGCAAGTCATAGTGGCAGTGCCTTTTGAGGAGCTGCGGCAGGTAGAAATTAGCTGTCTTCAATTGAGCGGTGATCAAGAGGGAAGAGGGCACAATGTTCTTACTGGTGTGTGTTGGGCAGTAAGTTGTGCTAGAGGCAGGAATTACTGTATGTTAGTTAGCATAGTGCACAGATTGCAAGCCATGGTGTGTGTGTTTGTGTGTGTGTGTGTGTCCTTCCTGTGGCACCTTTCCATCCATTCCTGGTCAGACTTTAAAAAAGATATTCACAGTGGTCTGGTGGCTGATATGCATTTGGAAACACATCAGCTTTAGCCTACAGTTCCTGATTCAGCAAGTGAGGCACATGCAGAAGCATACTGATTTTTGTGGATCTCCTTTGTTGAGATGGGGTGACGGGTCCTATGAAGAAGACAGTTGCTAAACTATTGAATTATTACTGTCGATAAACTACTGAACTTTTGGATTTACTATAGTTTTCTTGTGTAATATACAGTAGCTTACATTTCTGATTGTGTTTTATCTATTGAGGCCTTTAAAAGCATCTTTCCTATAGAGCTTCAAGACTGAGGATTATTTTCTGCCACATGAAATACTTACTTTCTGAGGTTTGGGGAATCCCTGTCTTTACTTCTCCTCCCACAAAGACTTACATCAACCTTTCTTAAGGTGAAACATGCCTTCTTTATAAATGTGGTCAGGCAGGACTTCAGACAGCTGTGTTGGGCTTATCCAAGCAGGAATATCCAGATGTGGCCATCTTTGGGGGCTGTGGATGACATTTCTGACATGTGGGAAGCCAATTAAGGGTTCCCATTTGCCCGAACAAGTTTTTTCTATGATGCTTCTCTGTTATACAGTTTTATATGGATGTATATATATATACATATATAGACTCGTATACATATATGGACTCTTTTTTGTATGGACTCTTATAGTGAAAATTAATCATCTTTCCATAAAGGTTTTTCTTTTCTGTTTTACTGTATAGTATGTTACAGTGTTTTAATTAATATTACAGCAATAATGTTTTGTATTATATTACCATGTTTTGAATTCCATTACAGTGTTTTGTCATCATTTTTACATACAGTTAATATTTTCATATGAATATTTTTGTGCTATGGAACCAATCATCTGAGTTTCCATTATTTCCTATGGGAAAATCCGCTTTGTATAAAGAATGCTTTGTAAGACAAACATGTTTCTGGAACGAATTATGTTTTTCTTACAAGGCACCACAGTATTTCCAATTCCCTTGTGGCCTTCCACAGCACACTTTAAAGTTGTGTTATATTTTTGATTGTGGTTAACAAAACCTGTTGAACTTTCGTTACAAAATTTGCTGTTATTCAGTAAAAAATTTTGAAACAGAAGTATTCATGCAGAACAAAAGTGGAACACAGTAAGTAGAAAACAATAGGACTTACTTTGGAGTAGTATATGTGCTTTGACTAGAACTCTAATGTACCTTTTATATTTAATTGGGATTTTTTAATCCTATTTTACACACACACACACACACACACACCATTTTAATACCTCTGCAATTATAACCTGCAATTTGAAAATGGAGAGGCCAACACATTCAAACCTTCCTTGTGCTTTTCCTCAAACCCTATGCTTACTACCTGATTACAATATTAATAGAGAAGCATCATCTCATCAGGATGCTTTTGAGATGACGCCTAGTCAAGGGCCAGTGAATTATGAGGAGAGCAAAATGTACAGCAGATCAAATAGAGATCCATAAGACAATACTTTCTCATATGCAGAAGGCCAGGACTGAGTTCATCCATCATTAAACCTCATTCAGGAAACACTTAAAATCAATTTAGTGCTTGAAAATGGCTAATGTTTTGCTCTTGGAAGATGCTCTCAGTGTGTATTGTAGGTCAGTTTAATCCAAAACATAGAGGAAATTGTCTGATAATTACATCCCTTGGTTGTGCTTGGCTTGAAGGCAACAGTGAGAGAGAGAGAAATATGTTCAGGTCATATTACATTCAAATACCGTGAATATATTTACTGGTGTGAATCACTTGGAAAAAGAGATTGGCCCTACAATCCATAGTAACTATGGGAGCATGGTAAGAGACATTACGTGCACCCGTAGCTTACTGCACCACCTACAGAAAATCTATGGTAAATTCATATTGCAATCCAGAAGAGATTGTTCTTACACCGGAGCAAGGACTCCCTGTGGTTATTCTGGATTGCTCCCTCAGGGAGATTTTTCCAGAGGAAGAAAATGGTTTGCAACAAGGAACCTGGTACTGCCAAATATTTTTAATTGGGTTAGAAGAAATATTTGGAGCTACAGTTTCTGGAAGTAAACTACGAGAAAGGCTAAAAGCAACCATTGACAAGGCCTATTTAATGGAATAAGCTACACTTCAGATGTACATTATTAGTGTTGGCTTTGCTTTCAAAAGGTAGCTTCATAGGAGTGCTTCTTCTGAATTTGCTAAATGATTCAAAGAAGGTATAAACAATCTCAGTGCTACAGTTTTCATATAGGACCATCCATGTCTCAATAATGGTAACTGCAGAATGTGTGAGGAGATGGAGCTATTATTTGATAGCAATCTCTTTTTCATCTATAATCTCTTAGCCACCATTCACTGGTATCAGAAGAATTAGAGACCTGAAGGCTTCCTAGCAAATCATTTTGACAATGTTCCTTTTTAGGAAACTGTACAGTACAGTGGTACTTTGTCAGACAAACGCTTTGTAAGACAAATGAAAATGTCTAAGGAATTCTGCCTTGTAAGGCAAACAGTTTTTCAATGAAAATTTGTTGTAAATGAATGAATTGAAGGATCTGCATTGTGAGCAACAGCAAGAGGTTATGGAGAAGATCTCATCTGCAGAGGAGGAGGAGAATAAAGAGGCAGAAACCCTATCATCAAATGAGATTAACGACCTTTGTAAACATTAGGAAATTGTGCAAAATTTTGTAGAAAAGCACCACCCAAATAAGGCTGTAGCAGTGCGAGCGAAAAATCTGTTTAATGACAAAGCAATGTCACATTTCCGTGAAATCCTCAAAAGGAGACAAAAGCAAGTGTCATAAGATAGGTTCCTTGTTAAAGTTGCTCAAAAAGACACCAGTGACTCTTTTAGTGAATATTAGGGCACAATCCTATCCATGTCTACTCAGAGTTAAATCCCATTATATGCAATAGGTCTTATTCCCAGGAAAGTGTGCTTAGGATTGCAGCCTAAGTCATCCTTGATGGGCGTGGTTATGTGCCACTGTCCCGCCTCCCCTGGTTTTTTAGCTGCACATTTTAATAGAATAAAAATATTTTAAAGTGGTTTGTTTCATTGCATTCTGTTTTAAATTACGCACTCAACGGTATATATCATGATGTGATTATTTCTATAAACCATGATTTTAGCCATTTTGGTCACTAGGGGTGTCACCCCCATCAAGGGAGCCCCATTTCTAACACCCTAGTGACATCCCTGATCAGGACCCTTTTGGAAGCTTTGCACTCCCCTCGACTGACCTTCCACACCAGCGAAGGTATACTTGCTTACTTGCTAGTAAACATGGCTGTGCAGGACACTTTTATTTTCAATGCATTTCAATGCAATCATCAGGGACCTCCTGGGATGATTTGTGGGGGCTGTGTTTATTGGATCAGGACAATTCTAGTGTCCTTGGATTCCCCTCAGCCTGCTCTTTCCAATGAGTATTGCACATGTACCTACTTGCGAGCAAAGTCATGATATGAGTCATATGCACTTCCCATAGAGTTCAATGTTTTTAGGTTTTTTGCCATAACCTTTCATTGGAAGGTGCTATTTCAAAACCAAGTTTTGCATTGGATTCTGCTCTTCAATACAAATCCAACAGAATATGACATGATTGAATTTTCTACATCATTGTGAAATAGCATTTTGGGGATTCCCCAGTGCATGTCACCCCCCCTGGGCATGTCACCCCCTGTGGGCTGCACCCCCTGTGATTCCCTGGTGATGCCCCTTGGGCCAACGTAGTGTTTTAGAAGGAAAAGAGGCACCAGAAGCCTGGCGCTCCTAATGAGATTGCTCTAATCAGTTGCAGGAGTTGTTATAATGATGCATAGTATGGCCTGCAGTGCACGTATTGGAAGGTAAACACAGAGTCAGTACATGGCATCATTGTAGTATGGTGTATAGGAAATGGGAGTGCTGTGCTTGATAGTGCACTACTCTTTGCTTAGTATTATGCCTTGACTAACATATCTTCTCTAATATTTATATTGCTACTGAAAGTTTAAATTGCAATGCATATATAAGACTGTGATTAATTTAACATATTAACAGGCTAATCCTATCCAAACACCTTACCATTGATGACGCTGTAACACTAGAGTGTATGCTGCATTTGCTGGAGGGGGGAGTCCCAAAGGTTTTATCCAGGTATAGAAAAATGTGTTCCCTTGCCCAGAAATAAGCCTACACTGCTGCTGTGGGTTTACTCAGATTGTGCCAGTGATTTTGCCACTGCTCCCTTTCAGCTTGGCACAATCCCATATAAGTCTTGGTCTTCACCCCATTCCTCTTTTGTCCCAATTGAACCCACCACTGAGTTACTGGCGTTGGGCTTCTCTGGAAGTTGCTAGTATGTAGCTACAGCCACATTCCACTTCGCAGAATAGTGAGTTGCTTTCTGTGACCACCACAAAGCATATTGTATTACTGGAACATGAGTAACAGTGGTGTACGTGGTCCATAGAATTGGACCTGAAATACAGAATGGAACTGATATATTGAACTCTGTTGTTTACTTGTGTATTAGTATTTAGTATGTGTATTAGTGTTACTTGTATATTAGTAGTAGGATGCTTGTATACTGATGAGTTTTGATGTAAAGGATATTAAAGAAGTGACATCTAGCATAATAAAGAATCTGATGCTTTTGTGTTATATTTTTATAATGTGGATACCTCTGTCCTGCAAATTACACATGGAGTGTGATCCTAACCAGTTTAGGCCAGGACAACTCACCCTTCTTCTTGTTCCTTCAGTGGTGTGAGGAGGCTGGTGCATGTCCATGCACTGGGCCAAACCTGTCAGGAGTGGTGCAGAAATGGCTTATGGCACTTTTGCAACGTCCTCAGGCCAGCACAGGACTTGTGCCAGCCTAACCAAGAGTTAGGATTGCAGTCAGCCTACTTGACTGGTTGGCCAAATACACCAGCTGCTTTTCATTGGTTCCTGGATGTGAGTGTCGGAGAGATTTCCAATTAATTTCATTCCTTCTTCTTTTTGTTTCCTTGAAAGGTTGAAAAAAATGATGATGTTGACCAAAAGATCGAACAGGATGGTGTCAAGCCGGAAGATAAAGCTCATAAGGCAGCCACCAAAATTCAGGCTAGCTTCCGTGGACACATAACAAGGAAAAAGCTCAAGGGGGAGAAGAAGGGAGATGCCCAAACTGATCTTGATGTTGGCGAGAAGAAGGAGGAAGTCCTTGCCAATGGTCTGGCAGATGGTAAACCTGCAATTACAGAAGTTGCCCCGGTTGAGAAGGCCCTGCCTGCAGATGGCAGCAAAGGGGGAAGCACCCCAGCAGATGAGAAGCAGGGGGAGGGTGCCGCTGACACTGAACAGCCTACCCCCAAAGTCACTACTCCTGCTGCCTCATCGGAGGAGAAGCCCACTCCTGCAGCCGCCGAATTGGAAAGTGCCACTAAAGCATCCACTGATAACTCGCCATCATTGAAGGCCGAGGAAGCCCAAGTCAAGGAGGAACCTAAACAAGCCGATGTGCCTGCCACTGTCACCACTGCCGTTAGCCCCACTGTTGCAGAGGATGCTAATGTCAAGGCAACAGCGCAACCCCAAACAGACACGGCAGAGAGTAGCCAAACCGAAGAGAAGACAGGTATGCTTATTGCAGTCTTGGCATGCAGTTCGAGTGGTGTGGAAAACCTGGGAACTGGGGCTGTTTAAAGGTCTTCTGGAAGGCTTAGAAACTTCCAAAGGCCAGGGAAGTAGCCCTTGTTCTCTCCCAGTATACAAGTGAGGAAAAGAAAACTTAAAAATTATGAGTGATAGTGATATTCAACTTTTTAATATTATTTTTCTTTTTATATTCAATGCTCTGAGCAATACTTGTGTAGAGATTTCAATATAGAGCTTGGCCAGAGATTTTATTTCAGAAAGTATAGTATGCCAGCTGAACATACTATAAACTAAAACTTTGCAAGCCACCTTGGGATATTTATAATGGCATGGGAAAGGCAGGGTATAAATCCCTTAAAAATCAATCAATCATGTCAAGAAGTGAAAGATTATGGGAAAGATGTGGTAGAAATCCTTCAAACAAACAAACAAACAAACAAACAAACAAACAAACAAACAAACAAACAAACAAACAAACAAACAAACATTCATGTGATTCTTAGCATGTCTACTCAGGAAAGAGAAAAAAAAAGAGAAAGAAAAAGAGAAAGAAAGAAAGAACAGGCAAAATAAAACAAATCCATGCTTTTCCTACTTAATTCCAAATTACTGTAAAAGAGTTTCAGCCAAATTAATCTGTAGATTTTATGAGAAAGCAACACTCACCATAAAGTGATAATCTAAAAGGCTGAGTTTGTTGAGCTAAATAAACAACAACATACAGGTTGAACATACTTTCTACAATTCTGGTTACCAAAGGTTGTTTATTTTCATCCCAAACTGGAATTTTCTTCCTAAATTTCAAGAGATGGAAAGAGACAGTAAAGAAGATGCTTAGGCTATTTGCGATCAAGTAGGCATGTCAGACAGGCTGCAGAGCTCATTTATCCAGCCTAGAGTCATTAGGCTCAGTGGAAGTGTGCCATTGCCAATGGGCTGTGGAATATGGCCTCTGAAACAACATTCAGTGCAGATAGCCCATCTCCAGCCATTGCATGACCTTCCATTGGTTTCTCTTTGCCATATTTCAGTGCTGTAGCTTATCTATTTACTTTATCTGAGCATCTGTAGGCTGCCTTTTTGTTTGCTAAGATGCCCTTATGGCTGCTGGCATTCAGATAAAAACAGAAACTATATTTAAACATTAGTAAACAATAACCTATTAATATGAAACAACAAATTGAGCACTACAGATATAACCTGGATTTTTTACCTGCTGTTTTATCTCAATGCAAATGAGGTTTGCCCATGAAATCTATCCATATACAGTAAAACGTTTTTACCTGTGTGTTAGTATGTTTATCTGCATGTGTACTATCAAGGGTTAAGCAGTTTCCACCTTTTCCAAGTGACATTTTCAACTGCCAGGCAAGTTGGAAAAGGGAAGCAGGAGGTGATCAGGAAAGGATCAAGCAGACTCTGCCCTTTCCATCTTCCATTTCCAACACAGAGGAGAGATCAGAGCAGAGATCAGGCTGAGGGGAGACAAGCTGGGAAAGAATCAAGCAGTCTCTGCCTCACTTTCTCTAAGTACAATGTACAGTATGTTATATTGTACCTCCACAAGTGGTAGCAGTGGGCTTTTTACTAGTTCAAAGTACTTGGACAGCAGCCCCCATTTTTCATTTTCTGTGCAGTCCTAAGCATGTCTACCCGGAAGTAAGTCCCATTGAGTTCAATAGTGCTTACTTCCAGGAAAGTGTGGTTAGGATTGTAGCCTAAGACTGCAATCGTAACAGCACTTTCCTGGGTGTAAGACCCACTGAACACAGTGGAACTGACTTTTGTGTAGACATGGTTAGGATTGTGCTCTAACGCCTGAGGTTTGTCCAAAAGATGTGAATACAGCCCCTGAACATTTGATCCAGCTGCATTATTCTAGATGGGGTAACTACACACTAATCCCCTCTTCTCAGTATAGGGTGTAAGGGCGAAAGGGCTTGGAATTTCCGCTTTCCTACTATTTTCTCCTACTTTCTTAGTGTCTGATTTTCTCTTTAAAAACTGTTGACATTATCATTTTGGTGAGCAAAAGCTGGCACTGTAACTGGAGTTGGAAGGGTGCCCAAAAATAAATAAACCCAATTGGCTACCAGCCAGTATCACTGGCTGGATAATTTCCAAGGCACACTTGGCTACTGCTGCTACAACGAGTAATTGCAGGTCAGCCTGCATATTTGCAGTGGTGTTCATGTGGAGTGAATTTTACTACAGTTATTGCCTCAATCTTCTAATCCAAGGACATGATCTCATAGGTGACATTGAGAGTCCTCCCTTCATGGGTCCTAACACAGGGGAATCTGAGTAAGGGCAAAATGGAGAAACAGACTAGTATACCATCTAATAGCAGTGATCCAGATATGCCAATTCCTCACAGTTGTTCCTTTTTAGTTTTGCTAATAGGATAGTTTCTGATATCTCTCTATATTTCAGTTCTTAATCCTTGTTTACTGATGGTTTCTAGTGTCGCCAATATTGATTTTTAAATTGCATTTTTTGTAATGGAATTTGCATTCAACAGCAAGGGCAAAATTGTCTACCTGGCTAGTTCCCTTCTTTGGGAGTTACAGGGCACTGGATCAGGACCCTTCTGGTGTCCTTAAATTGCTCTCATCCTGTCCTTTCCATGCTGTGCAGTATTGTATATACTGTGCCATGGAGTGGTGGGCCCTGCCTCGCCCAAAAACCAGTTCACCTGAATTTTAAAACTTCCCCGAACCGGTTCGCCCCGTTCTCGCCATCCCCCTTGGCTACTGGATCGCTAGCAGCGGGGGAATGGCAACAACCGGTTCAGGCGATCTGGCCCGAACCGGTAAGAGCCCACCTGTGGTGCTGTGCTATATTCTATATGTTGTAGTATATGTTTTATATATTGCGGCCTAGAAGTCCAAAGTCTGTATGAGACAAAAAAAAGAGGAGGTAAAGAGTTGGCTAAAGTGCTAGAATAGGTTAGGCTGTCATTGGAAAATCAGGTAAGATGTGTCACTAAGTCCTGGAAGTGGCCTGAAGAGACCTAGAACACAATTGAACAGTTGTTGCATTGTTTCTATTGGGGTGAATGGGAACAACATAAGGCCACAAAGGGGACTGGCACTAATTTTGTCCTTGTTCCCTTTTTTTTAAAGGCTCATTTTTCACATACATACAGATGGTTTACAGTGCATTTTGTGATGTGGGAAGATGGTATGGTTAGCAGGACTATACGCACCCACCCCATGTTTGGAAATTGTTAGAACTCTGTCTACCCCAGTGGTTCTCAAGCAATTCAACCTAGGATCTTTTCTGATTATGACAATCTGTCCAGGACTCCAGAAGTGATGTCATGGTCATAAGTGACATCAAACAGGGAGTGACATTCCTCTGATATCAGAACTTTACCATGTCTATTTTGAAGAAAGACCCATTGTGTTTGAAGAGACTTACTCCCAGGAAAGCAACCTGAGTGTTCAACTCAAAGATGGTGGTGCCCACATGAAATGGTTGCCAATGAGGGGGGGGGGGAGGAGGTGCTTGGTACAATGAGCTTGGAGGAGGGAACTTCCTTCTGGGGTGAATTTGGGGGCTGTGTTCTTTGGATCAGGAATGTTCTAGTATCCTTGGATTGCTCCCAGCCTGCAGTTTCTGCTGAATTATGGCACATTTGCCTACTCAAGGAAAGCTGCAATATGGATTACTTTTTTTTCCATAGAGCACTATGCATATTTTTTATTATCAGTTTTTTGGCAATAACGTTTGATAGGAAGATGCTATTTCAAAATGGATTTTTGCATTGTATTCTGCTCTTCAAGATGCATCCAACAACAAATGACACATGCATACCATCACAAAGTTGCTTTTTTGGCCACCAGTGCACATCACCCCCGGGGGGGTATCACCTGATGCGGGCTGCACTCCTGCACTCCCAGCATGGTCATGGCTATATCTTTCACTCCACCAATGTCAAACCTATTGATCTGTCAGGTTTTGTAGCAGTACAATGGTTCTGCTATTGTGTTCTCACACATACAAGAATATCACTGTCCTGGAATAAGGATTGTTCACAGTCATAGCAGCTCAGTTGGTCTGGTTTTTTCAGACCAACTGAAAATACTCAGTTGGAGAGTATTCTCTCTCTCTCTCTCTCTCTCTCTCTCTCTCTCTCTCTCTCACTCACTCACTCACTCACACTCACACACACACACACACACATACACACAAAAACAATTTCTCTTAATGATAAAAGGCTATTTCACATCAAACCATCATATGATGTAAAGCTTGAAAAGGCATCAAGTGATGATGACAATGATCACATAAGTAACATGAGTGATATGAAGAATCAAATATACCTCTGTACCTGAAAAGTTAAATTATAGGTTTAAAATCAGTAAGTGAATTTAAAATCAGTAAATGATAATGCAAAGCTGTTCCTTTTGTTCTCTGAGCTGTCATACAGCTTGAAACATTTTGGTTTCCTTTGCTCCACTCCCTGAACCTTTTTAAGGGCCCTTTCCTTTCTATCTCAGGAGCTCTGAATAATTTCCAGTTTGCATTCAATTACCTGGAGAAAATAAATCTCCAGAAAGTAGCTTTCAAAATTTAAAAGCTCTGTTTTATTTGAAACAGGATAGTGATGAAGAGATAAAAGTTTTTCAGCAAGCCTGGAAAAATTACCTGTGCACGTAAGATTGCCTGTGGGAAGAGTTGTGAAAAATGTACAGTGAAATCTAGATCTGAGATTTAGACAGTGTGGTCCTTGTATTTAAGTTTTAAATATTCCATCCTTCTTAGCTGCCATGATACTGAGCAAATTCAACACCTTTCCTATTTCACTTTGCATTTAGATGTAGATACAGATTTAAATTAAGTGAGCAAACACTGGCTCTCCTGTGACAGTGGTGGGAGGATTAAATGTAATGTGCAATCTAGCTATTCAGGCAAATTTTCATTTTTCACTAGCTCTTGGTAAATCAATGTAACATGCACTTTGTCTTCCTCTGGGTTAATTTCTGGGTTAACAGAATCCGGTGCGGTATTCATGGTTACTGATACATGAACTCTATTTGTTCTTTCCTGTTTGTTTTGGTCAGAAATGTTAATAGGTTTTATTGTTAGATATTAATGTTTTGATGACCTCTTTCCTTTATTAGTCTGTAGCCCTTCATTTAACTCTGAAGAGTAATAAAAGTATTCCTCATTGTAGGTTGCTCTAGTAGATTATACTAGATTATAGTGTTTGTCATACATTATAGTGTTTGTCATACTAGATTATGGTGTTTGTCATACATTTCCTAGATGGCTTGCATATTAATTGAAATGCAGTGGAGAGCCAGAATCAAACACCTACCTGTGACTGACTTAGTAAAAAGTGTTATGGAACAAGAGGGTCTAGGGGTGAAATCCAGAGTAACTATGGGGAGTCCTTGCTCTGGAGTAAGAACAAGTTACTCTGGATTGCAACATGAATTTCCCATAGGTTTTCAGTAGGTGGTGCAGTAACTACAGGTGCACGTAATGTCTCTTATGTGCTCCCGTAGTTACTCTGGATTGTGCCCATAGTTAACCTCTGAATAAAAGTTGGTTGGACCTATGTAAATGACACTTGCCCATTATTTACTGAAAAAATTATAAAAAACATAGAACATTTCCTGTTCTATGTTCAACCCTTGTATTCTAAATTGAGGTCTCTACTGTTTCAAGTCCTGATGCTGGTGTATGCTTGTTGGTTAAATAATCATACAATAACATAAGCTATATTTCTACTAAGGAAACAGAAGGAAAATTGCTTTCAAACTTCAGAAAACACAGACTGGCCTTGTTAGACCATATGGTGGAGCATGAGCAGAGCAGTACATCCCAATTGATCTACCTCTTGCCCTGTAGGTAGGGAAAGAGAGCTAACAGATATTTTTGTCTTCAGGAAAGTTGTGACCCATAGTTGTTGGTCTAACCAAAATCTCCCCGTATCTGCATTTATTTCACATGTTGTGAGATAAGTATGAATACTCGTTGCCGACACCTCAATTTAAGGTGCATTCTGGAATAAGTAATAGTTGCATAGCTGGAAAGGGCTGAGGAGCAGCAAGATAAGAAAATCTGTTCCTTCTGACCTAGAATTTTCTAGGCAGCTCTGAAAGCCACAGGAAAACATTTAGAACAGATGTTGGCTAAGCTAGGAAGCAATACTAACTAGTCGTGCAGACCTGACAGCCCACTGTGTTTAATACAGTGAAAGCTACATAGTGCACAGCGGTTACAGAATCCTTTAATACCAGGATCTAATAGGCTGAACATTTCAGCTGAAAACTATAAGCTGCAAGAGTATCTGTTGGGATTTTGTGCTCAAAGGAGCAAATCCAAGGAAACTGCCAAGGTTATGCCCCCTGCACTTTGTAATGTGGGTTTCACTTCTTTCAAGGCAAAAAGATCCATAGCAGAACATCCAGCCAAATAGATTCAGCTACACTAAGAATGGCTGGTTTGCAGAACTTTTCACAAATCCTATCTGATTTGTGAAAACAAGCAGTAGAAAAAAATCCAAAAGATTGACCAGTCTTCTTCTAATCATTTCCAGCAGCTCCAGAAGCTTTCAAAAGCTCTTCCAAAGTGATGCAATATGCAAGAAGAGAGGCAACTGTATACAATACCTTTGACACTTTATGAAATATTGCATTTGCTTTTCAGGAATCATAACATCACCATGCATTACTGTAGTGAAAGCATCATGTTAGGATGTCAAAATAGGTGAGCATAATTTCTGCTTCAGCTTGCAATATAAAATCTAGGTAAGGACTATTTCCAGTGGAAGAAGGCTGAGTTAGCCCAGTGTAAACCCTTCCCCTCAGTGTCACATGAATGTGCTGTACAGCGCTTCTGCAATACTCCTGGGCCAGTTTCAGGGACATGCATGAGCATATTTCCTCCTTAGGTTTGTACCCTAAATTGATCATCTTATTAGTTGTTCAGAATCGTGTCTATTCCTTGAATTTCTTACTAAAGTCTCTTTTGATGTACCTCCTAATTTCCCCCCATAAGGCCTAACACATGGTCACCACTAATTGCTTGCACCTGCTAACATGACTCAGAAGTGATTACTATGTTTTCACACCTGGGCTTCTATGACTCTGCATATGAGCTTCGAATTCCCTCTCAGGGCTTTTGGGTGCAGCAGCAAATGTACCATAAGTGCATAAGGCACACCCTTTGTGTCTTGAGCATGAAAAATATCAGGCAGAGGAAATGCAATTAAGAATATATCCCTTATGGGGAATATGCTTATCACACTTATAAACTCAGAGTGTTCTCATTTTTAGGACTTCTTGGTGTCAGGACTCAATTCTGGATCATATGTTTAATTTCAGGGCACAATGTTACAATAATAGTGAGGGCACAATCCAGAGTGAGGAGAGGCCTAGCTGGGCTGCCCCAACTATTCTGAATCCAGAACAGAAAGTTATGTTGCATCCAGAGAGTCAGGAAGCCCAGGCTGCCTGAGCTGCTCCAGAGCATGCTCAGTATGCACCAAGTCAGTGACACCTGGGGAGGGCTTGCTCCTGAGGAGACCCCCTCAGATCACACTGAACAAGGAACAGCTGTGGTGCCTGCCTTATAAGGAGTCCCTGACAACCAATAACAGCTGCAGCATGAGAGTCCAGTACAGCAATACCTCTAGTGGAGGGTGGATGCAAGGGGATTGCTTGGAGTGGCCTGCTGTATCTCTATGTTAGTGGGCTGCCGTAGTTGTGCCATATCCTGAGGTTGAGAGGCAGGGGTTGCAGCTAGGCTGGCCAAGAACTCAGATTTTTGGTCAACACTGCCATTCTTGCTCTGCCTTATCATGGACCCCTATGGGTCTACTCATTACTATACCTGCTCCTGAAATGGTATAACTCTGAGGAGCAGGAAGAGGGCATTTCTGCCCTGGAAACAGGCTCTGGATGCAGAGTAACTGCTCTGCCCTCGGCAATGCTAAACATGCTTCTGCTGAACTGCCTAGGCTTTCCCAGCTAGGGCAGCCCAGGTTTACCTGTCTTGGGGCAGCCTATGTTGCCTTAAGCTGCCCCAAGCCTCTTCCAGAATAACTAGGCCCATCTTGTGGTTGGGTCAGCCCAGTGATAGGTAGGGGAACCAAAGTGCGCTTCTGGATTGAGCCCAAAGTCTGCCTTCCCTTACGCAACTAAAATAAGAAGTAAAGCTTCTAGTTTCTGGAAAACCATGAGGCATGGTGCACCCGAAGGTCCAGCAAGTACTTTTAAATATCCAACCCATTGGTGTATAAATGATAGCTGCAGGTTCTCTCACATATTTCTCCATCAGAATTGTTGCCTCCCTTTCCCCACCTACTGATCAAGAGGCATACAGTATTATTGATTGGTTGGTTAACAGAATTTTTATCCCGCTTTTCTTGGACAGGCTGACTCAAGTCAGCTCACAACATTAATAACAACAACAATATATATAAAATATTTCAAAATATTTAAAAACAACCCCACCACCCTTAGGGCGTACGTAGAATTGTTGGCAGCCAGTCCTAACGATATATGTCAGAAATGTTGGCTACTTGTGTATACCATATCCAGATGTTTTTGCAAAACTGTATATTTGCCATGTCTTCCACATAAAAAAGAGTGGCCCTTATTTTTTCTCTGCTGCAATATATAGAAAGGCAAAACATGTAACATTTTGCAAAGAACATTTATTTATCTCTGCCTTGCTTCATTTTTAAGGCATGCATTAAAAAATGAATCATAATGCAATGACATCATTTCATGTGTTTTGCCTTACTAATGTTGAGTGCGAGAGGAGATGCTTCTATTCCAGGATGATGATGGTAGTAGAAGGTGGAGTGTGTTTCCTATCTGATTCTGTATCCGTGGATGTTTTCCATTCTTGTGTTGAGAGCAGCAAAGAATATCAGCTGCTCATTTCCAAGTCTTTTTTTTGCAAAAGAAGCTTAAACTGCAGTTGCCAGCATTTATGTAGAGATTTTTGACTTTTTTTTCCTATCACAACACCTGCATACCATTTGTGACATACCAGTGTACTGCAGCACAGTGACTGGAAATCTGTCTATCCATCTACAGTATTTATATACTGCTTTTCAACTAAGAAGTTCACAAAGCGGTTTACAAAGAAAATGGAAAAATAAAAATAGCTAATTAAAAGCTAATGGGTCCCTGTCCCAAAAGGGCACACAATCTGAAATGCAAAAAACAACACCAGCAGAAGCCACTTGAACAGGCATTGCTGGGGTGTGTAGGGCCAGTTACTCTCCCCCTGCTAAATAAAAGAGGAGCACCCACTTAAAAGAGTGCCTCTTGCTCAGTTAGCAGGGGTAAATCACTATAAGGACTTGTGCAATTCTTGAAATCTAAGGTGTTTTTTTCTGGAGACATGCTTTGGAATTTGTGTTTCTTTATAGCAGTGATTTTCAACCTTTTTATCTCATGGCAAACCATCAGTTGTTTTTACCATGGACAAGGCACACCATGCTGTTTTCCTGTTAATAAATGTTTTCCTGTTAATCCCCATGTTTTCCTGTTAAGAAATATCCCTCCCTAAATTCCTGTGGCACACCTGAGGACTATCCACAGCACACCAGTGTGCCTTAACACGCTGGCTGAAAATCAATGCTTTATAGTTTGGTGAAGATTTTTCATTTTGGCTGATAGAAATGTACCGTATGTGAATTACATTACACGTGCATAGGGCAGGGTGTCATGAGTAAAGCTGTAATCTTACCATATGTACTTGAGAGTAAGGCTGCAATCCTAACCACACTTTCCTGGGAATAAGTAGTATTAAACATAATGGAACTTCTGAGTAGACATGCTGAGTAGACATGCCCCCTATGTCTCATTGTCTATGGGACTTATTTCTAAGTGCACATGGATAGGACTGGGCTGCAATGGCACAATCCTATTAGAGCCAGATGCTGCTGGCACAGTATCCTGTAAATATCTTTCATCATATGTGTAATCTAGTGAGTAAAACAGTCCAGGTGAGTCTATCCACAGAGTCAAGTGAATAGGAGGGGGGGCAGGGGGAGGCTCCACCAACCTGTAGCATCCATTGATCTTTCTGCTCCCAATCCCTGGATTGGAAAAAGGTAGAACACAAAGTGTGGAGAAGATGAGAGTGGAGGGCTAGAGTGGAGCAGAAGCAAACACATCATCAAGAAATGGAGAAGCACCTTCAACACACCACCACAGGCACCAGGAGGTTTTAGATCAGCCCTGAACATGGATATTTATGTGAACTATGTAGTATGTATGTCAGCTGTCTGCCATGTACTGTGGGTGGCGCAAGCGGTTAAGACGCTGTCCCTGTTAACCAGCAGGCCAGGGTTCGAGACCTGGGTCGGCCCCACATGATAGGGTGAACTCCTGTCCTTAGCCCAGCTCTGCGATGCCAGCTGGATCCAATCGTATTGGCTCTGCCTTTCCATTGGACTAATTCAGTGGCATGGAGAGGGGGGATTTGCTGCTTGGGTAACAGCCTATCCTCCATAACAATCCAACCCAGGCTTTCGTGCTTCCCATGCCGCGTATGCAGCACCGAGCACGATACCATAATCTTCCAAGACTGACGGAGGCCTGTCTGCCAAGTAATGGGCTACTGGATAATGTGGAAGTGTCTTTCATCAATGGGTGTGGCTGAGCACATAGCATTGTAACGTAAGTGAAGAGAACGTTTGATCACTTTCTTTGGAGAGTTTAAGCCATTTTCTCCCCAAGTTTGCATATATACAGCAGGAGCCGAATATGTACACCTGTCTGGCCAGGTTAAGAAACCGCCCACATTGAAATGTTGGTAGGATAAAAGGACAACTGCACTTGCCTTCTGTAGAATTGGTTATTCTCATAATTACCAATATTTTGTACATCATTACAAAAATGTTATTTTTACACCAGTATTAAGTACATGAAGTCATTTTTGCTCTATGCAAACCCCTGCAGATATAAACTGTTGTCAAATGCCCATTTAAATCTATTTTTGATCAATGTCTTTATCTATTACAACCCGACTTTTTTTCAAAAAGAATACATCAAAAATATTTCAAAAGCCTAAAACTGATTTAAAGCAACAATAATTCATACAATATATATGAGTATTTATTTTGTGGTTCAGTGGAACTGCCCAGTGTTTGGAAACCAGCCAGGAATGGCAGATGGTACTAAAAAAAATTCTAAGAGCAGAAAAAGTGCAGCAAAGGTGCTTTTGAAAAACTCTCACATTAGCTATTGGTAGAGATTGATAGATTGAGTATCTAACCAATCTAACAGCCCTAACCGATTACTACAACCATCTTTCCTTATAATTTCCAACAAAGAAACTGTTAACTGCATTAATCACCAAAGAGCTAGTACTTACTAATGGAAGAGCATTTAAGGACGCACGGAAACACGATGTCAGGACCAGTATGAGAAGGCATCTGTTTTGGGGATGTACAACAGATTTTGTCTTAAAAGTATGACAGATTTTACTAAGATGCCTTCATATGGAAGTAACTGGTGAAAGAAAACATATTTGTTTTCTTTCACCAATTAGCAGAGATATTTTCAGATGGTGTAGAAGACACTTGTCTCTCCTTAAAGAGGACTTTAATTGAAGTCACCCCTGATGAAGAGATATGGTCCTCAAAACATGTTGTGCAATAAATTATCTTTTCTACACTCTCTAGTCTTCCCTTTTGTGCCTGGTAACTACCGCAGTAGTAGGAAAAATTCGAGAGCACAGCCTTCTCAAAACAATATAAATCATGGACACAGAGCACAATCCTATGTCTACTCAAAAGTAAGCCCCATTGTTGTCAAAGGATCTTACTCCCAGGAAAGTGTCTTTAGGATTGCAGTCATAGACATCCATCCTGGCTTCGCATGAACATTTATAATTCAGAGGAATATTTTTGTTGTTCATTTTTTTATTTGTCCTTTCCCTTGATCCTATATCTAGGCAACAAATCACATTCATGTACACTGGAAGTGTGTGAAAATTTCAGCAATGTATACAGAATAGATAGCATACATCCTGCTCCCTTCATTAGCATCCTGCCAGAGAAAAAATGCTGATATAGTGGGAAGGACCCACATATTGAGCCTTACTCACATGATTGAAATACTGACAATCTTCTGTGGGGTGGGGTTGCACCAAATGGATGTGATACCCTTGCCGCTCCATTCATCACTTTTACATCACTGGAGCAAAATCTGGGAAACAGAAACTCAATACTGTACTATATCTGAATACATCAAAGAACAATCGCTGCATAAAGGAATGAACACATATTGACGCAATTACATATTAGTTCATGCTGAGATTTGCCAAAGTAACCTAGGTTGATCTTAGGAAACTTGATTCTTGGTGAAGTTATGAATTTTATTTTTAATGAAGGACAGCTTCTAGTTTCTAGCTAATGAAGCTACAGCATAGATCTCACTTAATTTTTCCCCTCAGAGTAAATATTTTCTATTAACATATCATCAAACCCAAATCAGGCCCAAAGCCAGAGCTCCACATTCCCCTGTTGCCGTTCTCCCTCCCCTCACCGCTCTTTGGCTTCTCCCTCCCTGGACCCCTTCCCCAACCTCCACTCAGCTCTCCACTGTTGGGACCCCTTCCCCGACCTCCACTTATCTCTCCACTGCTGGGAGCTCATCCATGGTTCCAGTGGTGTGCAATAGGCCACTGGCTAGTCTGGTTCAGCATTGGCTGGCACTGAGCTGGCATTGGTTTGGTAGTGAGCCAACTCTATCTTCAATAGAGTACCTTGGGTGTGAGTACCTTAGGTCATGACACATTTGAGACACTATGCACTGGTGGAGGCTAGCACTGGGTCAGTGGGATTGGCTTTTATTCTCTGAAAAACCTGTGAAGGATAAATGTATTATGAGATTCAAGAAAGAAAGAGATAAAATGTATGGTGGATATAGTCACAGTAGGTTGAAATAGCGTGGTCGAAATAATCATCCTTCCTACTGTATGTTAATATGGGAACATATATGAAAAGTGATGGTTCAATATATTACATGATGATTTGTAATGTGAGTGGGCAGGTAAGGAGTCAAGGCTAACAGCAAAAGGGTATTTTGCTTATTATGATGGTGAAACAGAGCAGCAAAAGCATGCTGTTGGCAGCCATTTCAGAGCTCCTACTGAAACAGCAGTACCCACTACCACAGCCAGATACCTGCTTCAGACCAGATAAACTGGTGCGGGGAGTGGATTATAGACAGTGAAGGGGAGAGAGTGGGGTGGATCGAGGGACACCACCAGGGTTGGAGTCATCTGGTGCAGAGGCCCACTTGTCACCCCCTATCTTGCACATGTGCGATGGTCACGCATGAGCACTGCACCTAAAGCCTCCAGGCCTGAGACCATTGTATGGGTGTGTCAGGCTTCTCCAGCCTATTGCTGTGCAAAGCATGCCCAGTGCTAGGCTGGAGGGGCCTAATGTGCATGCATGACCATCGTGCATGAATTTTAGGTTTCTCCAGCCTAGGAAGCGTGCTTGGTGCTAGGCTGGAGAAGTTGGAACATAGTGTGCTGGAAGGGGGTGATGCCCCAGAGGGATTTGTCAAATCCTTCTGTCACATCAAACTTCTTCAGTTTATCACGCCTTCTGGTGCATCACCAGGTTCACCTTTGGATGGATCTGGTGGCAATGGATCTGGTGCTTCTTTTGGCATTAATACTGGTGCTGGTGGTGAAGGATAGGGTTCAGGGCTTAGAAAAAGAGGGCTCTTTTTCTCATGTCTTCCTGCTTTCCTCTGTTATAATTGAACACCGCTACCCATATACAGTATACTCAAATTTAATGTGCCATTGAATCTAATAAAAATCTTGCAATTTAAAAAAAATGTTTATTGGTGATTGTAATGCACAGCTGCAAAGCAGGTACAAAATTTAATTTTACTGCATATATATGCTGAAATCCTTAAAACACTTCCCTAGGAGTAAGACCCATTGAATGCAATGGGGCTTACTTTTGAGTAGACTTGGTTAGGATTGCACCTATAATGAGTTTTATATAATGAGTTTTATGATAATAATAGAATGCCAATGGGTTTAGCTTATGACTTTTACCTAATTGCTCAACTTTATACAAAATGGGATATACTTATAAATAAAATATCTGTATATATTTGAATCTAATGTGCCATCGAATCTAATGTGCACCTTGATTTTGCACACAGAATTTGGCTGGAAAAAGGTGAGCGTTATATTTGAATAAATAGGGTACCTTCGCCCAGTTTGTCCTCCTTTTTCTGGAATGTTTTTTTAACCATTGTCTTAATCTTACATGTCTTATATGCACTTGCAAGCTGAAGGGTAGCTTCAAGCCACTGCTAATTTGGATGGTCTTTGAGCCTTGGTGTTTTCCAGTTATTGCTCAGTGAGCTGATTTGATAACCACTTTAGTTAAGCTATGCCAGCTGGTTATTTGCTTGACCTTGGGATTGGGGAAGCATTGGTTGGCTGGTGCTGAACTCCAGTCTGCTCAACAATGATTTCAGAGCTTACCGTGAACATAAGAAATCAGATGTTTATGGTATAGTCCAATGCATTTATTTAGGAAGAGAATAGCAACAGTGCCCTCTGCTGTTTGATATTCCAAACAATGGAGGCAACTGTTCAATAAAAAAGCTGTCACTACTCATTCAGACCTGCTACAAAACTCATGCTAAATTTGTTAATCAAGTATAGTAATTGAATTTTTATTGTACAGACTCCATGTGCCAATTAAAAGAAACTATGGAAGGCAGTTGCCTCCTCTGGCTATTTGCTTGGCACATCCTACACTCAAATTCAGGATATGGATATTCTCTTTTGTAGGTTCCAGTGTGAAATAGATTCCTGAAAAATCAATATAGGTTTTAAGTTCAAAATTATTTTTGACAGTATCAGCCAGCTATATATGCACATTTTGATACAGGTGTCGATGGCTTCGTTTCTTTCCTCTAGAAAGAGTAGCTTGTATTTTGCTTGGCTGTTCTCATGTTAAATTGTCATTTGCCACATAAAATGAATGCACTGTAGGTGTATGAAGCTCCCATTGGTGTGGGTGAGAGAAGATGCCTCTCTGTGTCAGCCACATTTGGGCAGATGTAAACCAAGGAAAGGTGACATAAGGCAGCAAAAGGTGGTTAGTGAAGTATCTCTAATGTTTGTCAGGTGAAATTAGATGTGCTCATTTTATGTTCTGTGAAAGAATTGTTAGTGGAGAGCAAGCAGCAAAAAATAAGCTGGCATGCTCCACTAAAAATGTATGAAAAACATTCAGTTCAGACTAGTTCTTACCTTACCACCTGAGGAAATAAATGTGTTCTATGCTCACATTTAATTTCTTTCTGAGCTATGTTTGCAGAAAGTGCTTTTCCCCCAAAACCTCAAAATTGCTCATGGAAGTCCCTAAAGCACTGAAAGCAATTTAGCAATTAGGCATACAAGCTCTTCAAAGTTAAAAATGGTGCTGGCATAGGTGTGCTATATTTCCTTTTCATTTCCTGTATAAAAACATAAAATCAGATGTATTTGTACAAAGGCCGTGTTCAACTGTAAAACTCTTGGGTCATATATTTGTCCATTTACATACCACAGATCTATGTATTCAGCTAATGTGTTGTACATTTTTAGCTGCCCAAAACTATTGCTTTTAGGATCTAAAAGTTCAGGGTGTACTTCTTACCAAGGCAGGAAAGACACCAGACAATTATGTACACCATGCTTGGAGGATCAAGGTAGTAATTGGTACACATTATGAGCTATTAAGTAGGTACAAATGGAAGACATTGTTTATGCCTGTACAGATACTTCAAACGGAGTTCTGTTGCATTTGCTTATTTCTAAAAACCTTTTTCTTTTTCTTATTGTCCACTCTTTCTAAAGGGTGGTGCTGTTGAGTCAAGGGAGGAGAAGGGGAGACACAAGTTGTCTTACGGAGTCATTCAAAAGGTTTCATGTAGATTAGGATAAGGAGAGACTTGTTTTTAAGAGAAGGACAAAAAATGGGGAGCGCTAAAAATTAAGCAGAGGAGGGATGCTGCTGTCCGATACTGGTGAGTGATGGCTTAGTGTGCACAGTGTGCACAGAACAGTAAAGGGAATATGCACACATAGAGAGGAACTACCTGTTAATTCAATATAGCATTATTAGTATCATAATACAGATATTCCCACAATGCAGTTCTAGGTCTGGTACTTTTCTATCTCTCCAGATTCCCTGTTCAATGACAAAATAGCATTCTCCCTTGGCGCCATGGCTGGCTTAAGCAAGGGACCTCTGAGGGTGCTTGAACTTTGGCAGGGTAACTCAGGGCACAATCCAGAGTAACTATAGGGAGTCCTTGTTCTGACGTAAGAACAATTTACTCTGGACTGCAATATGAATTTCCCATATGTTTTCACTAGGTGGTGCCATAAATATGTTGATGTAAATGTCTCATACGTGCTCCTGTAGTTACTCTGGATTGTAGGGTTAGGATGCCAGGTTCTTGATCCCAGACTTGTCATGATGCAATTGTTTGTCAGAACAGCATTGTCTGGACTGCGTTGGACCAATTTGGAACCACTGCAAATTCTCTTTGTGAAAACCAACCAAACAGTAAAGGCCTTTAAGAACAAGTGTTCTTGATTATTTATTCATTCAGTTTTTACCCTGCCTTTCTCCAAAGCAGCTCCCAACCAATTAAAAACACCTAAACAATAAGTTACATAAAGTATACCTATACACATTTAAAAAACCACCCAGCTTTATCAGCATCATCAAAACCATCATTCTGGTATGTCTTTAGGGCTGTGGGTGGCTCAAGTGGTTAAGACACTGTGCCTGTTAATCAGAAGGCCAGGGTTGAAGACCTGGATCCCCACAAGACAGGTTGAGCTCCTGTCCTTAGCCCAGCTCTGCGACGCAGCTGGAACCAACCATATCGGCTCTGCCTTTCCATTGGACTATTTCAGTGGCATGGAGAGGGGGGATTTGCTGCTTGGGTAACAGCCTATCCTCCATATCAATCTAACCCAGGCTTTTGTGCTTCGCATGCAGCATCGAACACAATACCATAGTCTTTCAAGACTGATGGATGCCTAATTGGTATGTCTTTGAAGTGATGCTTGAGCATATTTGAAATTACTGCCAACGAAGTCATCACTTTTTTGAGTACCAGTGTTCTAAGGCCTAATAAAGGTGCGCTTGCATTCAGGTGCCTCAAAATTATCACAGGTTGCAAGCCATGATGAGTGTGTGTGTGTGTGTGTGTGTGTGTGTGTGTGTGTGTGTGTGTGTGTGTGTGTGTGTGTTTAGAAAGATGTTGATGGAGGCAACCTCAAAATGCCAGATTCAGGAGAGGGCACCTGGATGCAGGTGTCTTGTGTGCTCACTGAGGTTTCTGGTGGGCAACTGTGAGATACAGGAAGCTGGAGTAGATGGGTCTTTGGCCTGATCCAGTGGAGCTTCTTCTTCTGTTCTTATACTCTAGGATTGGGGCAGGAAGCATTGGAAACATTTTGTAATAAGCCAGCACTCGTTCAAGAGTATGATGAACAAAATTTCTGAGCATCATGCTTAGGGAAGCATTTAGAGAAGCATCCGAAGCGTTCTTTCTAATCCAATTCAGGTATTATTCAAATGCTAAGGATCAGAAACAGTCTTTCTGGACGATACCATTTCAAAATGCGTTCCAGTCACCATAGGGTTAAAAAGGAAAGGGAAAATTAGGAACCTGCAGCATTTATCTTTGCTTTAGCTCATGCCTTTAACATACATCTGTCACAGCACCTTTCAGAGTTTAAAAATGAGTATTCCAAGGGACTAGGAAAAATGAGCTACGTGAAACAACCACATGGGGTTGAAATAGCTTTTTGAAACTCATGTACAAGCAGCTCTTTGCCACCTGCCAGATGTCATTCCACAGCTGGAAATCAAGCTGCTCAATGTGCAAAATGCTTCTCATCTGTATTGGTGGTGGTGGTAAAGTCAGAATTTATTTTTGGTAGAAATATCACACAGGTGCTTCAGTTTGAGGTAATGTTCCTGCAGAGTCCCTAACCAGTTCCAGTCTCATACACTTAAGAATTGTAATTGGTTTAGTAAACATATCGGTAACCAATGAAGATGATGAAGAATCAATGTTTTGTGACCAGATTAAATCTGGAATCCTAAACTCCAGTTAGGTTGCCCTAAGCCCTGGCATAAATCCTATGCCAACATGGGGGTGTCACAAAAGTGCCATAAATCACTTCTGTGCCACTCCTGGGGGAGAGTTAGTTCAGTGCACAGACATACGCTTGCCTCCCTTTATCATAACAGGAATAGGAAGATCAATGAGTTGTGCTGGCCTAGGTTAGGATTGCGCTCTAAATGATTCATATAAGGATCCTGGCTACCACATTCTGTACCAGCTGAATTTTCTAGAGAGTTTTCAAAAGAAGCCCAAATACTTAGTCCAAAGGTGACTAACCCTACAATCCAGAGTAACTACGGGAGCACATAAGAGACATTACGTGCACCCATAGTTACTGCACCACCTAGTGAAAACCTATGTAAAATTCATATTGCAGTCCAGAGCAAATTGTTCTTACACCAGAGTAAGGACTCCCCGTAGTTACTCTGGATTGCGCCCTAAGGGCACAAATTACTGTGGCCAGATCTGTGTGCTGTTAGGGTTCAACTGGTACACTAGGCTAAGTTGGACAAATGTGCTCCTAGACACTTATGAAGCATTCTCAACCTGTTCGAGCTTCCTCAGGAAGGAAAGATGGAAGGGAAGAAGGAAGAAAGAGATTCTGCAGGACAATGACACCTGTGTTCAGCCTTCATTGTACTGGTGTCTTGCCCGCAAATTAATGGGGTAGTTTTTGTGCTGGCCATTTGGCCCATACAATGGTAGATTTTTACCTCTGACGCTATAATGTCTGGATAGATTTGAACCATCGGTTTCTTATGTGAAGGAAGCCTAAGATCAGGAATTTAATTGTGATTAGCTTTTCTAACTTTTTTGTAACATACATTTTATATTTGTTAATGTATTATGAACTATTTGGACAAGGAGAGACCCATACAGATGTTATTTGGAGGTCAAATTCTCAGCACTGTTTGCAGGGTAGGAAAACCATGATCACCTCTCACTCATTCACAAGGACAAAATAGAAGATGGTGAACCAGGCAGTTGCCCCAGTGTGGATGATCAACATTTCCTCACCACAATGAGAACTGCCACTTTCTCCAGGCATGTCTCTTGCCACTGAGCTGCCCTGTTGGTAGGTGACTTTATACTTGCAGGTGCCCTGTACTTTAGGTGACTGATTTGACCTCTGCTGCTGACCCTTATCCTTGATCCTGCATGAGAATAAGTCAGGCTGCAATCGTGACCTGCAATTAGGCCAGCATAAGCTCTGGCATAAATCCTATGCTGAGCTGGGGGTGTCACAAAAGTGCCGTAAGATACTTCTGCCCCACTTGTGGGGGGTTAAGCCACTGCACAGACATGTGCTGACCTTCTCACGCTACCATAGGAAGATATGCCAGGTGAGTTATACTGGCCTAAATTGGTTGGGATTGCACAATCTCTCTCTCTTATCTTGCAGAATTACTTTTTTTTCATTCCTGAAATCGCCTCCCTCCACATACTGCACCGCCTCAACCTCAGCCTGCTGTTGGGTGTGCTCACCCACACTTACTGCTGACTGCACTAAAACAAGGATCCTGATGAAATATGCCTTCAGGATGACAGAACTGCTGTTGGCTGAGTGGCGTGTTATTTTCTCAGAAGCTGGGGAGCAAATGAGGAGAGAGAGAGAGGCTGGTATTCATCAGGGAGACCCTTCCCTATGAAAAGCACTAAATGCACCTGACAGTCTGCCATCACTTCCCTGGGGTGTTACTTTTGGTGCAATTAAGGTGTCTGTGTCGATGGAGGAAGTGATGATGTGCTGAATGTGCACTCAGAGAGGTAGAGAGATTAATGGGGGGTAGAGGCACAATGCAATGAGCACCAAGGCATATCCTTGACATTTGCTTTGCTGCCAGGTTTGCGCTGCTGCGTTGAAGATGCTTATTGGTGTCCCTCTCCCCTGTTCTCAGAAAGCAAATGCTGCTTTAACAGGGTTAAGGCATCAGATTCACAAAGAGCATCTCCCTTTCTCTTCTCCCCCCAAATGATTCCTCCGGAGAGACATTACCACGTTTGCCCATCAGCCATAGTTGTAGGGTTTCCATGGCAGCAAGGCAGCTGGTGTCTAGACACTGTGAGAGCCGCCTTGCAATGGAGTTGTGATTTGAGATCTCCCTTCATGATGCCTTCCACATGAAAAGCACATGCCTCATGCCACCTTCTTTCCATTTACTACATGCACACTCATACACATGATGGAGTTTCCACAGTCTATCGTGGAAAGAAAGAAGGAAGACAGGCTACCAAATCAGGTTCCCATCTATTCAGAGAAATGAAGCGGGGAGGTGGTTGCACTGACGGATTTGGATCGCCCTTAATTGGGTCAGAAAACAGCATGCCTCTCTCAGGACAGTACAAAAAGCTCCCCTCCCTGTTGTGCGCTCTTCCTTTAGATGGAGGAACACACACACACACACTCACTAACAGACACCTTTGTAGGAGAGGAAATGAGCAGAGTCTCATATGTGTTTTTGATGAACATGATCGGCATAGTCACAAAATCTTTTCAGAACAACATTCTGTAATGTCCTCTGATGTAAGCTAACTGTATGATGGGAATGTTACCTGAGGGAGGATGCTAGGAAACAATAATTTATTTCCTGCATGCATATGCTGTAAGAACATAAAGCATAAGAACATAAGAAGAAACATAGGATTCTTCTTATGCTTTATGTTCTTACAACATATGACTGTACAGCATATGTACAGCATACAGCATATGACTATACAGCATATGACTGACTTTGACCAGGTGGCCAAAGAACCATCCAAGCCAGCTTCCTTTATCGCACAGTGGTCCACCAGATGCCTCAGGGAGCAGGCAACACAACAAAACACCTGCTTCCTGGTGCCCTCCCCTGGATCTGGCATTCTGAGGTTCCATAACTGTTAAAAAAGCCTAGGTTGCACATAACCATCATGGTTTGTAACCCGTGATTATCTTTTCCTCTAGAAATTTGTCCAATCCCTTCTTAACACATTGATGCTAGTTGTCATTTCCACATCCTGTGGCAAGGATTTCCACAGATTAATTACATACTGTAGCTTTTAATTATATACTGTAGACAAAGCCTTCAAAGTGGTTCAGATTTATATAATAGGTTTCTAATGTAAGAGACCTGATACAAAAACTAATATGGAAAAGAAGAGGAAGATCCTATCTGCTCTTTCATTCAGGTAGACAGAACTCAATTCTCACTCCATTGGCCTCCGCTGGTGGAACTCATATTCCAGTGGCAGAAGCCCCAGACTCCAGGCAGAACTACGTTGGAGTGCATTGTGCAATGTTATGTTCACTGATTCTGACCAACAGACCCTATTACATCCTGTAAGGACATCTGGGCAGGCAGAAAAATTTCCCCTATTCCCCTTTGCATTGAAAAATCCCTGATTGAGGGATGCTCTGCCCCAACCTCCGGACCTTGAAGCATGAAATTCGGGGAGGGAGTTCCTTCTGTCACATGAACACCCACCAAGAACGGATGTTGAGAAATTTAACCCTTAAGGGGGTGAAAAGGGGTGCAACGTGTTTTTGTCCTATTCTTAACATGGAAGACTGACCAATATCCAGCCATTTTGGTGCTCAGTGCCTGGTGCAAAGGGGAGGGTGTTGTTTGGAGGGAGCAGTTGCACTGGGAGGGTGTTGCACACAGGGAGGTGTTGTGCATGTGGGATGTTGTGTATGAGGGGTTATGCACATTGAAGAGGTGATGCGCATGGGGACGATGCACATGGGGGGATAATGAGCATGGGGGATTGATGTGCACGGGGAATTGATGTGCACAGGGGTTGATGTGCATGTAGGATGTTGTGCATGGGGGGGTTGATGCGCATGGGGGATGTTGCACCTGGGGGATGTTGTGTGTGTGGGGGATGTTGTGCATGGGGGTCTGAAGTGCGTGGGGGGGTGTTGCAGGTGGAGGGGAGGTGTTGTGCATGGGCGATGTTGTGTGTGGGGGATGTTGTGCGTGGGGGTTGATGAGCATGGTGAAATGATGCTCATGGGGGGATGTTGCGCATGGGTGGATGTTGCACATGGGGGTTGAAGCTCATTGAGGAATGATGCACATGGAGGAATGATGTGCAGTGTGGGGATGGTGTGTGGGGGATTTGCTCCCACAACGTGGGTATGTTTCTGCTAGTTTTTAAATATATTACTCTTTTTCATGCTGGATGTCAAAGGAGTGTGTGTGTGTCCAGATGCAGAGTTCTTTGTCCAGGTGGTGGCCGTATCCCAAATTTCTAAGATTCAAGAGGTTGCCAGCCTCGCCTGCTTTCAGACCAGGCCTTCTCACAATAGCCACAGAGCAAAGGTCAATATGGGACACTAGCCCATCAAGTGATGGATGCAGGATGTCAAGGGAATTAAATGGTTGGTTCTGAGCAAGTGGTGTTAGTGGTAAATATAAAACAGTGCAGAACAACTTGCCAGAGGCTCTTGTAAACAATCCAGAGTGCTGATTCAATTTATTTCTGTTGGCAGAGTGGTTGATAATTTTAAAATCCCACAAAACGAAAACCAAAAGACACCAGCCACAAAAAAATGAAATAAAGGAAAAGACTGGTGGCTGTGTGCTGTTCTCTCTCTCTCTCTCTAATTTAATTAATCTTGGCAAGTCAAAGAGAGCTGGGCAGATCCCAAGAGACTGTCTTTTACCCGGAAATCCACTCAACCTAATTTCACCAATGTAGGGCAGTAGAAGGACTTGGAGCAGAGCCTACAAGCCATTAGCGCAGAGTGTAGGTGAAGGCAGCTGGGAATGCTGCCCTCTTTCAGAACTGCTGTCCCTCCTGCCTGGCTCAGTTTTACAGAAACCAAATCTACTTATTCACAGCACTCATTCGTTTTCTGATAGACATTTCTGTGCACCATCCTTGCCCTTTCAGGGAAAGACATAGTGAGTAGATGTGAATAAGGAACTGTGCCAGGCAGGGGGTTGTTGTGTCTATTCTATCTACTGAAGGACTTTCCATCTTCAGGTGGATGCAGAAGAAAATCCAATGATCCCCAGTTGAAAGGAAAGCACTAATGTGCTTTCTATCTTTCCAGTGTTGCTGTCACTGCCCAGAATAGCTCCAGTGGCAAACTGGAAAAGACACACACACACAGCGTATT
Organism: Cryptoblepharus egeriae; assembly: GCA_030015325.1. Classification (NCBI taxonomy): domain Eukaryota; kingdom Metazoa; phylum Chordata; class Lepidosauria; order Squamata; family Scincidae; genus Cryptoblepharus; species Cryptoblepharus egeriae. The sequence continues at coordinate 74,138,757 of JAREYC010000005.1, forward strand.
GTGCCATGTATAGTACTTACTCTCCCCAAAGCTATGCCACTGCTTGGCAGCTGTCCATGGTTTCTGAGAGACATTTTCCAGGTTCTGACCAGAGATGCTGGCATTTGATCCCAGCACCTTCTGTATAAAAAGCCTCTGCTCTCTCACCTAGCTACAGTAGATAATCGTTTCCTCTAGAGCAGTAGCTAGTCCGATGTGCAGACATGGAGTGAACAGCTCTGTTGTCACAATGATACCACAAATCACCATTTAGGTGGAACTGTGATTAATCCTCTGGAACATGAAGGACCTTGCTGGATCCGACCAGGTGTCCATCTACTCCAATATTCTGCTTATCACATATGCCAGCCAGATGCTTCTGGGAAGTTTGTTGCAATATAGAAGATAACAGCTGGTAACAACTATTTGGTTGCTGTAGCATTTTTGCTTTGCCCTGGGGGCCAGATGAGACCCATTGTGAGCCTCAATACGGCCTGCAGCAAGACCCTTCTATCCAGCTCTTAGGCAAGCCTTGTATTCTTCTCCAATACACTTTTGTATGTAAATTTATTCAAATTTTAAATGTAAATTAGTTTTTTGGCCCCTGACACAATGTCAGAGAGGTGATATGGCCCTCCTACCAAAATGTTTGGACACACATGGGCTAAAAGGTGGTACCCAAGAACACTCAGTGAGTTTCATGACTGAGCTTGGCTTTGAAGAATCCACATCTTCCTCATTCTAGTCTACTACTTTGTACTGTCTCTCTGTATATATAAAGAAATTATAAGGTCCCCATGCACTTTGATTGAAAATTCAATGGCTCCTTTAGGTTATAATCCCCACATGCTCAGCTGAACTTACTGGAATGAATTCTGCAAACAAAAATGAAGAGGCTTCCCAAAGGACTAAAATACATTATCAGAGCTTTAAATGGAACAAATGCAAGAAATGCCCCTTTGCTTTAATTCAATGAGATTTAGACTTCTCTCTTTTTGATGCCAGATATCTGCTCTCCTCTCTTATTTAAGCCAGCCTGCTATCTAACTTATTTTATCTCATTTGTTGCAATTGTTCCATTTTCTAGTTAACAGTGCCTTTGTTACTTAATTTTTCCGTTGTGTTTTGTGATTGCCCTTTTTATCCAGTCCCTTCTGCTGCATTACCCATGTTCAATTTTATTTTATTCAGTGCAGTTCAGGTAACTGTCACTTCCAGCGTTGTGTTTGCAATAGTGACAGGACCACTGAACCCTGGAAACTATATCCCTGTCAAAATTGAACCAGTATTGGACATTTGCATCCATTGTTTTTTGCGTCCAGTACATTTATGTCCCAATCTATGTATATTTTTATTAGATACTCTTTTAAAAATGTAAACATAAGATTAAGATTGGAATAAGATTTTAGGGCTGAAATAAGAGTCTTGGATTGGTTTGTTTCTTAGTTATAGTGGGATGCCATTGATAGGGACACATACAAAAACCAGAGAATGTGTGACTGTTGAAACACATACATTTTATTAGCTGCAGGGTGACCATATAGAATGGACAATATAGTTCCTCTACCTTTAACCATTGCGTAGATGAGGGAATTTAGCTCATATAAGGTATTAAAAAGAAGCACCTGCCTAAATCCCCTCTTCTATATCATGGTTAAAGGTACATTCCCTCTGTCCTCCATTCTGTATGGTTACTCTGGATCAGCTGTGTGTTCAGTGTGTCTTCCCTTCATATTCTAATTGCATAACAAAATTTCTCAGTCTGCCCAACACTGAAGAATGTCACAGGCTGCTTATGATCATGACACATTTGACAAGCACATAATAATCCAGGATGCACTTTTCAACCACAGTGCTGTGGCACACTGGTGTCCAGTGGATGGTCTATAGGTGTGCCATGTGACTTTGAGTAATGTCATTAGTTGGAGAACATATGGGAGATTTGAGCCCCTATCAGCAGCATGTTGTGCTTTGTCAATGGGAAAAAAACCGATGGTGTGCCTTGATGGTTTTTTTGTAAACTGAACAAAAACACCAAACTGATATTGTGCTTTGACTATTTTCATGCCTATCAGTGTCCGCGTGATGAAAAGTTTGAAAATTCCTGCCCTGGTCGCATTCACAATCACTAACTTCCATCAGGTCCTCATTGCATCTATCACAGTGCCTAGAAATGGCAAGGTGGGTGGTGGTATGAGGCCAGTTAATCTTGGAGGAGAGAAGGATGCACCAAAATGCTCAAAGCAAAAATGTATCAAGCTGGGAAATACTTGACAAGATCAACCAGGAACTTCTCAAGTCCCATGTGATGTGTGCCTTTGGGGGTCCTCTATCACAAATGCAGTGAATTTGAATCCTTACCTTTCCTTTTGTGTTTTGCCACCCAGATGCCGTAGAAGAAACCAAACCTTCTGAAAGTGCCCAGCAGGAAGACGCGAAAGAAGACAAGTGCAAGGCGGACCAAGAAAATGCCTGAACATTAAGAAATGGCTCCCTGTTGCCCCTCCCTCCCTCCTCTTTCCCAAACCTTCCCTCCCTTCCTTGTTCCACTCTGACCCTCTCCCACTCACTCCTGTGAGTCTGTCTGTCTTCCTTGACCCCCTCCTGCTTCCACTTAACCCTTTTTCTCTCTGTGTGGCAAACATTTAAAGAAAAAAAGCAGGAAAAATCCCAGTCAAGCAGTGTGGCTTAAACATTTTGTTTCTTGGTGTTGTTATGGCGAGTTTTTTGGTAATGATGATCCAATCATTTTGGGAAAATTCTTGCACTGTATCAGAATTCTTTGATCTGCGCGTGTGTATGTTTGTCTGCCCCCCATGAGCGCTCTCTCTTTCTCTCTCTCTCTCTCTCTTTCTCTCTCTCTCTCTGTTCCAAGTGTGTGTGCAATGTTACGTTCATCTGAGGAGTCCAAACCTATTGAGTGAGCTATGGAGGAATAAAAAGAACAAACTTTTTTTCTTTTCTCCCCTTTTCAATGTGATGATGGAATGAACTAATAGAGACAAAAAAAACCAACACAAAGCAAAAAAATAAGAAAACCCACAAAAAAGAATGAAAATACAACCCCAGTTTGTTTTTAAAAAATAAATAAAGCAAATGTGCCAATTAGCGTTAACTTGCGACTCCTGGCTCCTTTTTCAAACTGAAGAATGATAATAAAGGAGAATATTATAATGATATCACTGTGATGCATTTCTGTAGCATGTGATATTCCAATGAATTCTATTGAATTTTTAGGATATTTATACATACCTCGTACTTTGGATGAGGGACTGTGGTGGCTCAGTGGTTAAAGACACTGCATGTCTACCTGAAGATCAGCAGGTTTGCAGTTCAAGATCCGGGTTCCACACAATGGAGTGTTCTCCCACCATTCATCCCAGCTCCTGCCAACCTAGCGGTTCAAAAGCATAGAGGGGAAAGTAGATAAATAGGTCACAACCCAGCAACAGGCCCCTGTGACAGGCCAGCTGGTTTCCTCATCATGACACATCAAAACATGGATTGGACTAATCTGATCCAGAATATTCAGACCCTGCCATAGTGTGGGAACAACGCTAGGAAGGAAAAGAAGATCCATACATCAGATGTAGGATGAAAATAAAATGTCAAGTTGCATTTTTGTGAACGGAGGGGTGGATTTGTATCTACAGTTGTGAATCTGTAAAAATGCCCACAGATGTGCAATTTTCAGTCCAGTGCATGCATTAGGAAAACAGCTGATAATCAGATTTTTGATGAATGTTGTAGGATGAAGATACTGCAAAGCAATGAAGCTATTCTTGTATCACCGTATAGGTATGCGTCTTCTGTTTGTAAAAATGGGACAAGGCGTTGATATCAAGAAACAGGATATCAAGAAATATCAAAATCCCATTTCTTTAGTTCTTCCCACTGTGATGAAACATCTTGCATGTGGTAACAGTTCAGCCCTTACCGTTACTGTACGTCAGATGTAATCCCTATGTGGGTGCCAGGAGTACTTAATTGCAAGAAAGCAGGTTTAAGATTGTGGCACGAGTGGAGATTTGGAGACAATCTGGATTTTCCAAATTTATGTTGGATGGTTATCGGAAAAGAATATTAAAAAACATAGTGCTTGTAGAACATAGAGCCCATACTCACTAAAAGAAAATCAGAAAAATGTTCAGTGTCATTAGAACAAACGCAAGGATATTTTTCATATGACCCAGGCACCAGAATATCACTAAGTTCTCCAAATTGATAGTACACATGTGCACACACAAGGAAACTGTAAGAGGGCATAGCCAAAAAAGCTACACAGCTTCAGTATCACCTTCCTATAGCATGTGCTGTACTGTAGGATTGGGAATTTATTTCTGTTGGCAGTGGTGGCTGATAAATTTTGATTAGGCAATTGGAATATGAAAGGAGAACAACACAGATGCCGAGGAACCACACAGCTGATCAAATGTATTATGGTTGAACGTAAGTCACACATCCTAGCTTAACTATTGCAGATGTCCAATATCTAACAAAAACACATGAGCCCTGCAATTAACCATTGTACAAAGAGCCTACTAAGCGCATTGTTTTCCCTCTCAGTTATGTATGGGGTAGCTTTGGCTCTGTTGTGAACAACTGGGCTTGCTTCATATCAACTTGGGGTGGGGGCACCTTAATGCTCTTTGCTGATCTTTGTGGATTCTCAAATTTCCAACAGCATTATAAAATGAGTACCTTGGAAAAGGGCTTGGAGAAGGTCCCATATTTGGTCCTAGCATCTCTAGACTGGGCTGCAAAAGACTCATCTCTGCAACCCTGGAAAGCGGCTGTTAGTGTACACAAGATGGAGCTGGATGGATCAGTGGGTGTACTCAGTATTCCTAATCTCAGTTTCTTAATCTATTTCAATGTGGGATATCTCACTTGTTGTCCAGCCTTAACCTCTACATCAGTGAGACAGCATTTTGGACACCTACTGGTATCTACCTGGAGATCATCAGTCTTGGCAGCTTGAGTCACAGGAGAATGGCATCCTATATTGTCTTTCACTGTCTGATTGTGCATGGGGACCAGCCTTCCTTATCTGATGAGACCTGACAGGCTCAATAGCCCAGGGCTTGCATAAGCTGCCTGTGTCTGCTGTTCCTTTTATTAGCTGTGAGAGCAAACAGTTTAATTGTGTTACTGGAAAACCATTTTTAAGGTCCCTTCTGTAAAAGAGCTCTTAAGACTATCATAAATCCTCCAAGTGCTGCCCTTTCACTGTCCTGATTAATGTCACCAGTTCATCTGCCAGCCTTTTAATATATGGCTTCTCAGTGAGATAGGAAACAATAGTCTGGGTGCCCTGTAGCAATAGCCTGCAACATCACACTTGATGTGACACGAGACAGACCTACTACCTCAGTGAAAACACCAAAAATAGGGTGTCAGGTACAGAGAAAGATGAGAACAGTGTCCTAAAAATGGTGTATTCATCTGCAGGGATTCTTATATATGTACTGATTGAATATTATGGACAGGAAATGAAAGTGACACAAATTTCAGCCTTCACAAGAGTTTTAGAGGAAGACAATAACCAGAAATTACTCCTAGTCTAGAAATTACAGGTCCAACCTTGTTATACACTTTTATATACAGTTATATATATATACACTTGTTATACAACCTTTTATATACAGTGGTACCTTGCTTAACAAGCGCCTCACTTAACAAGCATTTCACATAACAAGCAAAAATTTCCAAGAAATCTTGCTTCACATAACAAGTTCTGCTTCACTTAACAAGCAAGCATGCTATGAGCACGCGTGCTACGCAGCCCTGACGCTCCGCATAGAGGCTCTTTAAAAAGGCTGCTGGTCAGCGCTGCTGCCTTTTATTGCCCACACCTCGGGGTCAGTTGCCCGGAGGTGCCAAAGGCAGCTGCCCCTAACTGCCCCCAAGTGTCCCCACCGACCACCTTGAACCTCCAGCAGCAGCCCAGGTAAGCCTCCCAGGATAGTGTCTTTGATTGCAGTCTCCTATGTCTACTCAGAAGTAAGCCCCATTGTGTTAAATGGGGCTTACTCCCAGGGAAGTTTAGGATTGCAGCCTAAGTAGACTTCATGGGATCATGCACATTGAACGCATGTTTTGAATTCAATTCCAGTGTTTTATCATCATTTTTACATCCAGTTAATATTTTTATAAGAATATTTTGGGGTTGTCGAACCAACCATCTGAGTTTCCATTATTTCCTATGGAAAAATCTGCTTCGCTTAAAGAACGTTTCACTTAAAGAGCACGCCTCTGGAACAAATTAAGCTCTTTATGTGAGGCACCACTGTACACGGATTTGACTCAACACAAATGGACACTGCAAATCAGTTTTAGAAACTACGTTTTTACAGTTGAAGAAAGGTAGTCATGCAAGCAATCATTCCATTTTTTTAGTCCCAGAATCAAACCCCTGCAAATACTGAGGCACAACCTTATTCAATTAAGTGCAACCTTATTAGGTGCAAACCTCATTTTATTGGATGCAATAGAGGAGCAAGAAATCTGGAAGTGGCTCTTTAAACTTATTTTTCAATTGTTTTCTTTATATACTAATTTTTTTTAATCTGTGGGAGGTTCCAGAATCAAACCCTAGTGGACCTCCCGGAACAGAACCCTAGTGCAGTGGTCTTCAAAGCTGATTGTGGAGACCTCCTTGGGGGTCATGACCTCAGGTCGAGGGGGGTCGCAAGAGGGTGGGATCCACCATCTTCGAATCTGGAATTGGGCTTTCCTGGGAGTAAATCTCATTGAACATAATGGGACTTACCTAGGGGTAGGAATGGAAGAACATCCCAGTAAGTTTGAAAGGGGGCCCTGGACAGATTTTTAAATTTTAGAGGGAGTCCTGGGCTGAAATATCTGAATCCCACTGTTCTTGTGGATAAAGAGGGACACCTGTACTTACATTTCTAAATAAGTAACAGTTTTGGTTTAGAAGTCAGAGAGTCTGTCACTGGATGGAGCAGGTAATTAATATTGAAATAATATTTTATGGCTCTGAATCCAGTGAGATTAAAGTTTCTGCAAGGTCCATTTTATTGGGAATAGATATATGTAGAATTCAGCCTTTATGTCAACATGTAGGCATGCAAGATATCTACAAAATGCAACCAAGTTGACAGAATTAATATTACAATGTTCTGCAGCCAATCCTAACCCCCCAGTTAGGCTGAGAAAAGTACCGGCACATGTTCTGTGCTAGCTGGAGCCACTCCTGGGTGGGGGTAGGCCAGTGCACAGAAATGTGCCAGCCTCCCCGCACTATCATGGGAATGTGGAGACAAGTAAGTTGTGCAGGCCTAAATTGGTTATATTTCCACCTCCAATGGTGTAAGTAGCAATGTCTGAGGGAGCATGCAAGATAAGAAGATACCTGCCACTTCAGGCACAATTATAGCCAATTTAGGCCAGGACAACTTATTTTCTATTTTCATTCCAAGACATTTTACAGCCCTTTGGTTCTGGAGTCTTTGAAACAGTGTCCATTTATCAAAGCAGAGCAGTTTTCAAAAAAAATGCTATAGCTCCTCGACATTATATATGCATATGTGCTGAGGCAAATATTAACGCTGGCCCCATTAACATAACCTGATCATAACAAGTAATGCTCAAAAGAAAAACAAGTCACTGAAAGTGCTCAGTTCAGTGACTTTCAGTGCAATCCTAAGCATGTGTTCTTAGAAGTAAGTCCTATTGTATTCAGTGGGACCTACTCCCAGGAAAGTGTATTTAGCATTTCAACCGTTCAGATTAATGAATTTCAACAGATTTCTAAAGAGCTGACTACAAATATATCTGTTTCAGGCATCCTAACAGACATGTGGGGCAGAGGACACCAGAGGAAATAAATCCCGGGGGATACTACTGTCCTTTATGGTGTGTCTTAAGTGAATTACGGGTATTGGGTAGGCCAGATCTCCTTTCAGCTGGTGATTGATTGATTGATTGATTGATTGATTGATTGATTGATTGATTGATTGATTTCTTTCTTTCTTTCTTTCTTTCTTTCTTTCTTTCTTTCTTTCTTTCTTTCTTTCTTTCTTTCTTTCTTTTGAATTGTCCTACTATGACATTGTATTGTTACATACAGGGGTGGTCCTGGCCCAACCTCACAACCGGTTCTCTGGAAGTAGGTGGGCCAGGCGGGGTCAGGGGGCGGGGTCAGGGGTGGGTGAGTGGGGCAAGGGGCGGCCCCAACCCCAAGGCCCTAAGGTTGGCACACGCGCAGTCGTGTCCTAAAGAGGATGCAACTGCGCTTGCATCAAGATTGATGCAAGCGCAGTGGTGGGCTCCTCAGGGGCGAACCGGTGGGCCCGCATTTTGGCCCACCGCTAGCAACCGGATCACTAGCGGTGGGCCAAAATTAACAACCGGTTCTATAGAACCGGTGAGAACCGGCTACTGCCCACCACTGGTTACATACCATAATTCCAAGTCAGTCAAAAGAAGCTAGAAAAGGACCTAGTAGGAGCAAGGAGATTGGACTAGAGCAGTCTACGCTGAAGGTAATGGTACAGAGGGCTCGTTCACTCACTACCTCTCCTCTACTTAGTCACCTGGGAGATCGGGACACACACAACTGTGCATGAGATTTTGGGGGTGGGGAACCCTGCTATAAGCTGAGGGTTGCAATCATCCCAGTTTGAGAGCCACTGGCCTAGATGTGTTTGTATACCTATAGAGTTTATAATGCAGTCTATTGAATCAAGGTCAAGGTGAGGACCTACTACCACACTTTTGCTTATTTTCACATTTGTTCAGTGCACACACTGATTGGGATACTTGTGTGTGATTTTGAGACACTTCCTACAACTGCAGTGTTCCTTTTGGGAACACAACTTGACAATATTGCAGCATCAGCCTTAGTGAGAACACTTTATTGTTGATAAGATTGTCAGATATGACAAAAGTATTTTTTTAATCTTCCCCAAACAAGGCAATTGCACAGGAGGTCAAAGCCTTCAATGTACAATAAATATCTCAGGTGGCAATCCTATCCACACTTTCCTGGGTGTAAGAGCTACTGACTTATGTCTGAGTTGACATGCACTCTGTCACTGATTGGGCTCTGAACTTCATATAAATCTTCATCATTGTTATTTTACTTTCATAGTAAAATATGAATAATTCATATTATTATAGTCTCCAAATGTCTCGTCACCATACATAGTTCAGGTTATGGAAGCTTATATTTTAAATTCTGCTGCACTTTTGTCTACATGAAAGGATACTGTAGGATCAACTTGGATAAAATATCACCATTTAGTGTATCTTCAACATAACTGCCTACAGCTCCCTAAGGATTTGGAGGGCATGTTCTCCCCTGCAAATAATTTAGCCAGTTCTGCTTTGCCAGCAGAGTGAGGGCAACATGGATTGTTTTGTGTTTTCTTATTTATTTGATTTGTATCCTGCCTTTTTTCCCCAAGAGGAAACTCAAGGCGGCTGTTCTTATCCTAGTACTTTATAGTTTGAATATTCTAAAAGCTTGCATACTTTTGTACCAAGAACAATTGATACAGCAAAAATCGAAATTAACTCACAAAAATTTTGAAAGATGTGTGACAAGTATGGAGTTCAAAACCAACATTTTTCTTCTAGAATGCAATCCTGAGTTGCACTGGAATAGGCAGGCTGGCTCAGCCTGCAATGAATCCGGTGCAAGGATCAGGGCTGCTGCTGTGCTACCATTGGGAAGGAGATATTTTTACCCTTCCCTGGGTTCAGGCATCAATAGCCCCTATTGGTCTACTCAGATCTAAGCCACCTTCCAGACATGATGCTGAAACAAGTCGATGAAAGAAACTCCTAGCTGCACAGGAACCGAGGCTTGGATCTGGCATAATTGTTGGATCTGAGCCCTTCCTCCTGATTCCCACCCACCTTCCCAGTGACAAGGGAACAAATGCCTCCTTATCTTGACATAAGGAAACAAATATTTCATTATCTTGATGAGGCCTCTGTGACAACAGGATGCTCCCTACTACAGGATGCCATGCACAGCCATTAGCATGGCTGTATTGAAGCTAGAAAGTTGGATAGGATTGAGCTCTACATCCTTCCTCTTATAGCTCCTCTCTCGTCTGCATCCTGTATTCTGTCTGTGTCAAAATTAAATAATAACCAACATTCTTTGGAACCTATACAATGACAAAAAATCATTAATTTTTTTTAAAAAGCAATTGATCCACAAAGATATCATCTAGTTTATCTAGGGTTTAATATGCAGTGTTATTTGAGTCCAACTAAACCGACTCTAGTGGCATGAAAACTAGCAAGGCAGATTGCCCTTTCAAAGAGTAATTGAAATGCCTCTCAACAATTATCCATTAAAGGAAGGCTTTGAAGATCAAAATCACTTTGTCCAAAGAGAAATAGCTCACTTGGGCTCTGAAGTATATTAAAAGTGAAGATACTTTCTTCAACTTTGTACCAACCTGAGAATATAAATTAGATAAGGAGTTGAGGGGAGGGAGATTCATAAAGGCTGGTGCTTAGACTTTAATTTCTAACGTCTGCTCCCATGTCATTGCCTTGGTGGTTTCTTCTTGAGTTGCCACCTGCAAACTACTAAGACTGTTTTCAAGATAAGTTTACTCCTCCAGTCCACTACAGCAACCCAGTTCAGATAACAAAACAGGGATAATGAGCTCGAATCAGAGACAGGTTCACAAACTGTCAAATACAATAGATGGATTATTCTATTAAATAGTCATTTGTCTGGTTTCTAACACATGGTGGTCAAGCCTGTCTTTGACTCCTTTGATCTGTTATTTTCTTTGAAGTGGTGATTTACCCTGTTTACTGGGACAAGGCCTGGAATTGAAATGGAGATTTTAGAAGATCTTTTGGGATTGTATGGTTATTTTAGCATATTTTCCTTGGAGTTGGTATTAGAGACACATGCTTAAATTCCTTGCTGGAGTCTCCTTAATCAGCTAGTTCTGCCCCTTTAGTCTCCTGACTTGAGAAGAACTGCCAACAATTGTAAAAGTGCATCTGGGTTATCTTAATAAAGCACTGTGGTGGAGATGCTATAGGGACCCTGGGCAATAATTTAAGATAAAGTGTAGAACATCTGGTCAAGGCTATGTGACTCCAAGAACGAGGAATTTGAGCCAGAGCTGCCCACTGAGTCCTGCAAAATGTTTCCCCACCACTGCCACTATGTGGGGTTGTGAGTTCTTGTGCACATCACACAGTGGCAGCACTTTTGAGAAGCTCTGGTGGAACAAATCTGATTCACCTGATACTGCCACATCACATGTCCCTGCCAAGAACTTCCCAGATGCCATGATTCAGCAAAAGCATGGATTTTTGGATTGAATCCCAGAAATATTAAGATGGGTCTTCAAAACCAGATGTTGTCTAATTTTTGGTCAAGGCCTCCTGTGAACTGATTCCATATCTCTCCATGTTTGGAATGCAGAAATAGGTATTGGAATGTAAGTTGGGTCTTGATTTATACAGTTGGTACCTTGCTTTATGAGCATAATTCATTCTGGAAGCATGCTTGTAATCCAAAACGCTTGTATAGCAAAGTGAATTTTCCCATAAGAAATAATGGAAACTCAGACAATTAATTCCACAACCAAAAATATTAATATGAAAATGATTATAATACTGTAATATAAAACAAAATACTGAAGAAAATACAAGTACTGTATAAAGAAAAATAAAACAAATTAACTAACACTTATGCTGCAATTTCCTGAGAGTAAGTCCCATAGAACATAATGGGACTTACTTTTAAGTAGACATGTTTAGGATTGCACCCTAACTCACTCAGTCACTTAGGGTGCAATCCAGAGTAACTACTGGGAGTCCTTGCTCCCGTGTAAGAACAATTTACTGTGGATTGCAAAATGAATTTCCCATAGGTTTTTACTAGTTGCTGCAGTAACTATGGGTGCACGTAATATCTCTTACGTGCTCCAGTAGTTACTCAGGATTGTAGGGTAAGTCACTCAGGCTTCTCAGGCTGTAATCTGCCCCCTTATACAGGAGTGACCTCCACTGATTATAATAGGGCTTACTTTAGAGTAGACATGCAAGGCTAGGTGGACTCTCCCTCACTGGGGATCTTAAAGCAGAGGCTCAATGAGCAACTGTGATAGTTGCTTTAGGAGGATTTCCTGCCAGGGGATTGGAGTAGATGACCTATTAGGTCCCTGCCAATTCTTGGATTCTATGATTCTCACACTCTTTTCCGTGGCCCCCCCCTTGCATAGGAGTGAGTCCCATTGACTGTAATAGGCTTACTTCAGAGTAGACACGCATAGGCTGGTCTCTCAGGAGAGGCTGAGCAGGTTCTGGTGGAGCACCAAAACCAGCCGTATCCCGACTGGCACTATTTTTTTGCTTGTTTATCCACATTGCTCATATATAACATCAACATTTATTAGAAATGTTTGCTTATCTTGCAAAACATTCTCAATCCAAGTTACTCTCAATCCAAGGTTTTACTGTAGTTGTCTTTGCTGTGTTGAAAATGTTTATCCTCTTCCTCCCAGGCAATTGTGCCCCTTACTTATTAATGTTGGTTTTATTTTTTTAAATAACTTAATATTCTTGATGAACATTTTTGTTTGAATTTTGTCCAAATTTGACAGAATTCGCTCACCTATATGAGCAAATGTAACTTTTGTCCCTACTATGGAAGTGGATTATGCAGGAGGTGGGTGGATGGAGCTAGGAAGGAGGTAGCATGGGTTGGAGTTGCACTTGACTGGGAATGCATGGAGGCCTATTGGGATCAAGGAAGGGGGTGGTGACGCAGAATTTCAAGTGCAGCAGTAGGATAGATTTATCATTACCCCTTTTTTGCCACCGCTGCAGCAGCACACAGGGTTGATGTTTTCACTGACAGTGCATTAGCTGATTCCAGCCTCTTCTTGGTAGAGAGGCTATTAATAAGGCTTTTTGAACCTGTCACTTCATGCTGCATCCTTTGAAACCTGTGCCCCCCTGGGCCCATTAAATGGAGGAACTATACCTACTGAACCATACAATTTTGGCAAGTAGTGCCTGCTTTCTTTTCTTAATGCCACCTGTACAGGTCTTATTCCCAGCACACATGTGAAGATGCCTGGGCATAGCTGGAAGGATATGCTGCTAGGGCAAGGGAGCAGTTGGAGCATGTTGTTTCATTATAATGTGTGGAGATGCAAGGACTTGTTGCAAACGCAAGGATTGCTGCAGATGCTTTGGAAGGAACAGGGTCAAGGAGGAGTTTGAATTGGGGATAGGATACAAACTGAAAGCTTCTGCCTCAATACAGTGGATATAATGATGCCATGTTCTAAATCAATGTGTGTCAAATATAAAAGATTTTAAGACTGGAACCTCGTGGCATGAGTATTTTGAATCTATAAAGCAAGAAGCAGAATTTGTGTATGGGCTTTAGACCTATCTTTGACCTTCATGTGGCCAGAGGATCCATTCATGGCTGACCCTTCCATGAAACACATGGAAACAAACCAGACTGTAGGTTGGTGAACCATCTCTGTCCATCTCCTTGCCTCTGCTTCTTCTCCTTCCACTCCTTGGCTTGGAAAAGAATAAAGTGGATAGAGAGGAAGAAGAAATGGGGGGAGAGTGCTGAGTTAGGGCATGGTGGAGTAGGAGAAGAAATTGGTGTATCATTGGCATGCGACTTCAAATATCTGAAGGTCTTGGATCTGTCCTGACTCCACCTAAAACCTTAGACTAGGTGTCTCTAAACTTTTTGACAGGAGGGCCACATCATCATCATCATGTTGGGGGCCAGAAGAAAAAAAATTGATATAACACCTTTCTCCAGAACATTGCAGGAGGCTAGCAGTGCCACCACGGTGAGTAAAAATGTGATTTCTGCAAAATTGTTGTTGCCCCCCTCCCCTGCCCATGCAAAGATTTACCTGGTTCCCAACTCCCTGTAAGAGTCTGGCAACCACTGCGTTAGTACCTTCTGTTATGGGATTAACACGTTGCTTCTAGTTTCATAAGGAGTTGTGTTCTGTCTATCACCAAAGAAGCATTCTTGTTTGGATGCATTAAAAGTAATAATAAAAAGTGAGAAAGTTCCTTCTTCTGGGATCTTGACCTTTTACCAAATAAAAAATTCTACATGGTAAAATTCTGGTTATGAACTTTTTGCACAATGTCTTATCATGTGAAGCCCTGAAATTTGCTGGAGCGTCTCTAATTTTCCAGCCTCTAACTGCATTTATGAAATGGGAATGGAATTTCATGGAGATATTTTGCCTTTGAAATATTCATGGGGCTTTACTAGAGGGTACAGTTCACACTCCCCTCCCCCGTCTTCATGGTGTACCGAAACTTAGAAGAGGAGAAACTCCACTGGGAAAGACCAAGGCAGAGCATTTGTAGCTGGCTGGACAATTTCCACCCATCATTTTCCACACAAATTCAAGCCAGCAGGACTAACATTAGCTCAGCAAACTGGGCTTGAACTAGTAAAAGTGAAGGATATTTTGCATTTTCTCTATAGTTTATCAAATACAAATACACGTGGGTTAGCTAAGGGTCCAGGTCACTGTAGTGAGTAATTACTGGTATCTCCTGCCTTCCAATGAGTCGTATTGTGATGATCCACTCTTTCAATGCCTTTCAATTATATCCAGAATTTATTCACTGCATGTTTGTCCCTTTCAACCTCTCTCTGCTGTTCTAAAGGCCAAAATTGCCCTCCCCCATGTTGCACTCCTGGTCCAATCCCGTTCCCAAAGAAGTTATTGAGCAGGAGGTATTTCCAAGAGGCATTTGCAATTTGGTAGCTAAGAAAGCATTTGAGGAACATTTATAAACTAAAAACGTATGGATTCCACTTTTCAACAGTTTTCACTTTTGGACGGTGTTCTGGTCCCTAACCTGTCCAATAAATGGAGAATGCCTATAGTGCACCGCTTTGTATCATGGGTCCACTCAGTGTGACTAAGTGTCCATTAACCCCCAGACAGGACTGGAAATGGGCCCTCCAATTAAGGACCCCATCGTCTGGTTGTATGGTGGGTGGGAGGGCACCTTAGTGGCTGGGAGGGCACTTTAGTGGCTGCCTCAGCAGTGGAAAGGCTTGGGGCTGTCCACTGCTCTATGCCTGGGGCAGCCGCTGTCAACCATCAGCACAGCCACTGGCTGAAGACTCTGGGTCAGCTGGAGGCTGTGCTTGATGGAGGCATGAAGCCAGGTTGGGGGGGTGGAACATCCGCACCTGGCTGCGCCTCCCTCACTGAGAGGCGTGGCAGGGTCAGGAGCCCCTGCCAAGCCTTGCTACTACCATGGCAGCTGCTAAAGCCCCAGAGTGCCCTTCCACCAGCCAGCCAGTCCTGACCCTCTGGTAAGCCTGAAGCCCGATCCCATGCATGTCTACTCAAAAGGAAGCCCATTGCAGTCAATGAAGCTTACTCATGTACAAGGGGGGGCAGTTTTACCTTTGCTTTTAACGTGGCCAGAATTTGGCCTACACTTTATTTTGACCTGGCTGAAATTTTGCTTGGATGTCAGGAATTTGGGGGGATTTTGTTCTCTTTTTTGGGTTCCGGCTATAAGGTCCCCATAAGACAAAAACTTGCCTTCAGTAATGGGTACTTCCATGCATTTCTGTAATGTGCTGTACTGTACTCTCCGCTCTATCTCTGTCTCTGTCTCTCTCTCTCTCTCACCATTGTCATGGTGTGCCTTATCTACATTCAGCAAAGATGTGTCTGTTCACTTTTTTGGTGTGTAATAGAAGCCAGTTTTTCCCCCTACATATTTGCCATCTGCATTATAATCTCATTAAAGTTTACATGTGCTGTTTCCCTGCCCAGAGTCACCTCATTTACTATGTTTATTAAGCATGTTTGACCTTTCATTTCTGAGGAAAGGAGAAAATAGGATAATTGGTAGGATGGCATTTTTTGAAAAATGAAAAATATCTGGCAGAATATTTGGCAGTGCTCCTGGGAAAAGCTAATGAGCTGTGTACCAGAACGACAGTAATACTCATGCTGTTAACATGGGTCTTTATGAACAAACCCATCTTATGGTGCGTCCTAAGTCCTCTCCCATTAAACTGCTGGATTTTTGTATCCAAAGCTACAATATAGGAGTCCAAAAAAAGAGCTGAATTATATTTTAACCGCTGAAGAAGTAATCTTATGAATACCTTTCCAGGGAATTGAGAATAACTCCCTCTTTAATGGCTTTTTAATGCAATCCTAACCCTCAAATTAGTCTGGCATAAGACCCAGCATAAGGGCAAAATCCATAACAGTTATGGGTCCATGCAGTTATGTCACTCTCTAGTGTTATCTTATGGAAAGTCATTAACTGCTCTGGTGCAAGGGGCTTAATTTCACTTTAGGATATTGGCCAATGTCCTCCACCTACCTGAGTCACAAAAGTGTCTTAAGGCATTTCTGTCCTACTCCTTTGGGAGGGGTAATCAGGCCAGTGCAATGACATAGCTAGGGGGTGCTAGAAAAAGAGGACATATGGTCAGTGTTAACCTGGTAAGATCTACCCTCTCATAGGGGGCCACTGTCAGAATGTTAACAGACTGCTTCCAGTTAACGTCTCTGCCTCTAATATGCAGGCTGCCCATGCATGCTTACTTATGTGTAAATTTCACTGGAGCTTCTGAGTAAACATGCATGGGATCTCACTCAAGATGAATGTTTTGCTTTTAAATTTTTTTTAAAAAGCACTTTAAATATATGCTTGAGATGCACAAGCATTAATCATGCTTCCTCTACTCGTACACGCCCTGGGAGGAGACTGTTTATGGAAATATTTGCCCTTGAATTTTCAGCATATTCATAAAGTTTGTTACTGACAAGCCCAGAATCATCCTAATTACCAGGTATTCATCACCACCCACATGTTCTTCCAACACAGTATGAGCATGAATGTGTCTGCAGGTTCTCAGCCTGTTGCTATTCTGCTCAGATAATCAGACATTCACAGCATTTTTTTAAGGGAGCAGACTTGTAAAGCAGAGATAGAGTTACAAGAAAAACAGAAAAGGATGTAGGAGTATGGTCGTGAACTATGTCCTTAAATGCTCCTTCTGAGCAGAAGAGGTCTGTGAAAAATTCATGTTTATGGAAACGTCCCTCTGATTTATATTGCAGTTGGGGCACAACTAGTGAACACCGTTGCAGAATGATTGGGGAAAAAATTACTTGTTTTGAGAGTTCTTAAACTGGCTTGTGGAGTGTGATGCTTGTCTATCCTTGCAGTGCTGTTAGGAAATTGTAAGGTGGGCAATGCCTATTCCAGGTTAATGGGACTTCTATGAAATCCCTGCCTGATGTATGGTCAGGGTGACCAGATGCCTGAACCTAAAAAGGAGGACAAGGTCTTAGATTCCTCTCAGCCTGGCCTTTCTGGTGGACTGGCATGTTTCTCTGCTCAGAAGTAAAGCCACAATATTGGGCACTTTCACTTTCCCAGAGAGCCCAATGCATATTTTTGATTTTAAGTTTTATGGCCGTAACTTTTAATAGGAAGGGGATATTTCAAAACTGAATTTTGCATTGGATTCTGCTCTTCACTATGAATCCAATGACATGTGAAATGATGGGGTACTGCACATCATTGCATACCAAAGTTCCAAAATGAAGCCAAAATGGAGGTCAATGAAGCCCTTTTGGAGGACACCTGGACAGAAGGCTAAAAATCTGGAAAATCTGGAAAATTCTGGTCATACGGTCACCATGGGCACTTCCACTGCCATCA
Source organism: Cryptoblepharus egeriae (assembly GCA_030015325.1). Lineage (NCBI taxonomy): Eukaryota > Metazoa > Chordata > Lepidosauria > Squamata > Scincidae > Cryptoblepharus > Cryptoblepharus egeriae. The sequence goes on from JAREYC010000005.1 coordinate 74,156,463, forward strand.
GTTCAAGCAAGGTGACAACCAAACAGGGCCCATGAGAGAAGTGGTAGTTGGTGGGTTTCAGGGAATTCATCATACCTGATCCCAGGGTCAAAAGGGGAGCCTGGAGCCAAAAGAGGGGAGCAGAAAATCTTCCGAGATCTCAAAAAAAGTTTACATGTAAAAAGATTAGCATTCACATTTTTTGTAAGGCACATAATTTATATATAATGTGATTCAAAGAAATTATGATCCAAAAATCTTATTTTTGTATTATTTCAGCAATGAAGGCTTCTGGAAGTCTGGGGGGTATATAATTCTGGATTTAGCGTGAGGTTCCCTTTTTTCCAACCTGTGTTGTGGTTCTGTTTTGTAATTTTGTGACAGTCTGAAAGCAATATAAACTGGGAGGAGTCAAGAAATAGCTTTAAGAGTATGCACATTAAACCAGAAAGGGAATGTAGTTGCGCATCACCCACCGGTTTTCCTTCGTCACCACCTCCCACCCACAAAATAGTCCTTCTATTTTGTGATGCTGCTCAATAATACAAACAGGACACAAAAGGATGACTCGACTCTTCCTTTTCACGTTTATTTCATTTTTGTTTTTTGCAGGTTTTTGTATTTTTTTTAAGACCACAGAAGAGCAGAGCATTCATAGATGTAAATAAACAGAGACACAAAAACGGAAGTTAAATACATTGAGAAAAGAAAAAAAAGCTTTTGTCATTTTTTTTACACACACACTGCGCTTGTAAAATTTTTCTTTCACAGAGCTAGTCCTTGAAAAACTGACAGAAAAAAAAATAGAATGGCCGCGTTCTCATTTCATTAAAGAGAAGTTCAGATCATGTCTACGGTGCTGGGGAAAAATATATATAAAGATATAGATATATATATAATATTTATATGTATATAACACTGTTAATGAGGAGAATTCTAACTGCCCAGCAGTGCAGCAAGAAGAGATGTCCTCCTAAAGACCTGGAGGAAAAATTTGGCTGCAGCTGGGAAAATTGAAAGGCGAGGGAGATGCTGAAGACATCAGGACTGTTCTCTCCCTGCCCCTTTTTTTCTGCACAACCCTTTTCTTGTTAGCAGGAGCTCACCACAAGCCACAAAGCTTATGACTTTTTTATTATACAAAGAGTTTTAAAAGCACATTGAGTGTGTCAGGTTACATGTGTCATAAGGGAGGATGGAGAAGGGGAGCGTGGCCAGGGGTGGACATTGTTTCAAGAGCGGTGCATGGAATGCTATGTGGTGGTGTTTCTGATGTGCGTCTGTGTGTGCATGAGTGTGCATGTGTGACCAATCTGGGGAGCACATGAGAGAACCTAAGGGAAGGAAGACACTCCCACGTGAGAAGTCTTTCAGTGATAGTCCGGTGATCATGCTCCTTCTATACATCAGCTTCTTTCATGTCGGTAACACAGAATCTATTCAGGTACTAAAATTACAGTTGCAACCAAAGGCAGAGGACATAGTTATGGAATCCTACTGTTTCTTCAACATATCTTTAGTCACTTTCACAAGAGACACTTAAAAAGGAACATTTTAAAAAATGCTTACATTTCCATATTGGGGCTATTTTATGTTTCATAACATTTTTATTATGTTTTTCCAAAGTGTTCAATGTGGCACATGTGGTCATTGGCTGCCCAAGCAATGATCGTGGTCATTGGCTTAAATATTGGCATAAAAATGTGAATAGTTCTATGCACTTAACTGAAATGCGTCATTTCCAGAACCATTTTTAAAACTATTTAAAATATTTTGTTGCAGTACAGTCTATGGGTGAAATCCAGAGTAACTATGGGAAGTCCTTGCTCCGGAGTAAGAACAAGTTACTCTGGATTGCAATATGAATTTCCCCTAGGTTTTCACTAGGTGATACAGTAACTATGAGTGCACGTAAAGTCTCTTACGTGCTCCTGTAGTTACTCAGGATTCTGCCCTAAGAAATTTTTTTAATGGGGCAAGAAATGCATTATTTAGGGTGCAATCCAGAGTAACTATGGGGCATCCTTGCTGTGGTGTAAGAACAATTTGCTCTGGATTGCAATATGAATTTCCCATAGGTTTTCACTATGTGGTGCAGTAACTACGGGTGCACGTAATGTCTCTTACATGCTCCCATAGATACTCTGGATTGTAGGGTTAGTGTCACTTGTGAAAACTCCCTTTCTGGTGCTTGAAGCAACTTAAGGTATTCCACATATATCAGTTAGAGGAAATAAGGGGAAGCTAGTCTAATTGGTTTTCTTGGCCTTGTCTGGGACCAAGTCAATCATTCCTTTCCTTCTGTCCTGAGATGTTCCTTCTTTATCACCCCTGACTAAGTCTGGAGACAGACGGAGAAACCTTTCAGTGATTCTGACTTCTTTGCTAAAATTATCATCTACAGGAATAATCAAGCATTTAAATTATCACACATTCCCTTCAGGATCACAATGTGTCTCCATAAGTTTTGATCCCTAAATGGACAGACACGTACAGCCTTTCTGTGTATATACATCTCAATTGCAAGAGGGGAAAAGTCTCTGTATAGCCTGTGAACAGAAGCACTCTATAAACAAAACCACTTGGGTATTATTCTGTTTCTTTCCTTTCGTTTCATCTCTGAACAGATTATATGCATTTGCATGCAAGGGTTACAGTCTTGCATAGTTGTTATTGTTTTAAAGCTGAACCCCTATTTTGTTATCTGGGATCACATGCTAAACCTTTCCAATTGCCACATGGAAATGCCAGAGTCCCTTTTCATGCTTTTCAGTTGAGAAGAAAATAAGATATGTTCCTCTGAACTTAAGAGTGGAAGTGTTCCTTTCTTACTAGGGTTGCCATTTGTCCCCCAAAACAGGGACAATCCTGATTTTGGGGTTTGTGTTTACATAACAGCAAATGGGACAGAGGTCCTGTCCCAATTTTCTGGAAGAGAATTATGGTAACCCTATCTCTCACTGTCCCGGATGGACCTGCCTCCTCATTTATTTCTGCAGGATGTGTGGATGTTATTTGTTGTTGCTATCAAATACAATGATGACATCACCATGGATCATTGGTGTTAGATGAACTAGACTGTACTAACAACAGCACAATTGGAAGTAACTTCCTCTGCATTTGTCCTGGGTTGTTTCTAGAGGGGATGTACAGAAAATATAGGACATGATATACAGAGGTCAACTTTGGTGTGACTGTAATCAAAGGCAACTCACCATTCCTGTGTCCTTTTTATAAAATGTTTATCGATTCCCCTGAAAAATCTGGTGATGCCTCCGATATTTTAGGTGGGTCTGGCATGAACCATCATGAGAACATTATTTACTTTGTTAATACAGAGTGAAAGGTGTGATTCTAATTCCACTGTTGTCACTGATCAAACGACCATTTTCACTGGACTGAGAATCTTCTAAAAACTGTATCGCTGAATAGGATTGAAAATGCATGCAACATATTGTGGGGGACAAATTCCTCCTTTTTTAAATTTATGAACTCAAAGCTGTAGACTGGAAAACCATGAACCTTTCAAGGTACATAAAGATCCTCACACTTACCTCCCTGGTCATTTCCACACTGTTTGCCACACAGCAAGACGCATGCAAATGATGAAGCGCTCCAGTCATGCTTGGAGTTCACGTTCCAAGTGGACTCCCTCCATGCTCTCTGGACACTCTGTGAAAGAGGCATGGCTCCTCCGCCCCCTTACGTCCCAGACATTTGGGGGAAAAATAGAAATCTGCTAGCAAGTAAGGGGTCTTTGTCAAATTAAGAGTTTCTTCCTCTGCGTGGACAATACTGGACATTTCATGTCACTCCCATATATTTACAAACTTGGAGAAGAAATACAATCTTTTTTTGTATTTTTGTTTTAAGAACATTAAATGTTAAAAACGTCCATCAATCAAACACGAGTACACCTACAGTCTTGAGGAACTGGTGTCCCATTTTGAATCACCACTCAGGCAAGGCGACAGGCAGGGTCAGCCCATCCAACTGAGGTGGTGGCCTTGGGCAAAAAATTGGCATAGAGTGCCCACCTCTGCCCACTCACTTACCTTCACTGCTCCTCCTCCTCCTCTCATTCCCTGAATTTAAAAAAGGAGGTAGAACAGAAGATGAAGTGTGCAATAGAGGAGAATGGTGAGTCATGGATGTGAATGCACTTTAGTTCACCACTCTCCTTTGCACTTGTTTTTCTTTTCATTATTCACTCCTTTTTTCAATTTGGGGAATGGAGGTGTCAGACACTGGCATATCACCAGGTAAGGAAGGGTAGGATTTGGCAGGACGCCTCGGGTGCTGGGAGGTCTTCAACCAGCCCTGGGAACAGGCTGTAGATTTATAGGGCTGTGAGGGTATAAAAGGAACAGGGAAAGAGGGAAAAGAATGAAAGAGTGAAGAGGATGAAATGTTTTAACATGAATTGCCCAGAGGGAACTGGAAAGTCATTCACTCTCTTTGACTCTTGGAACACCAACTGGCCTTAATAGTGAACAAAAGTGTTCAATGGCCCATGAGAACTGGGAATGTTCAGCACTTCTCAGGAAGCATAAAAAAAACCCCCAATATATGATTCTCTGGAGTTTGACAGAAAACTAAGTGATAATTATTCCAACCTAAATTGCACCCCTACTTCCCTTACTAAATAGACATTGCTAAAAACTTTACAAAAATTGTGACTCAACATGCAATCTTTCTTTAAAGTGCCACAGTATCCCTTCCCCATTATACAGTGGAAAAGCTTGGGCATAAAATAGATAAAAGACTTGACCAAGGTCTCATAATGAGCCAGTGGCAGAGTGTCTGGGGGAACTGAGTCACACTTCTCTGCGCTAGCAACACCGTTTTCTTCAGTTTTCTGCTTCAGCCCATCTTATCCTACCTAAGGAAAACCCTGTGTTATTTCTTTTTAAAAATTATTTTACAAGTATATCTCAAAAACATAAGATTTGAGTCTTATTTTTTCTCTTTTTCTACAAAACACATTTCTGCCAATAGCACAGTGTTAATCAGCAACATTACAATAACAACACTGTGCATTTCAGCCCAGCTTTGTGAAAGACTCAACCACAGCAAAGCCAAAGAGCTGGTGTGACATTGACAACGGACAATGTTAGTGATGGGGGTTTTGCATGTGGGGGAGAATGTGAATGCCGTTTAGCTCCATTTCTGATGTGCTCAAAATGCTTTTTCACACTCAGCACTCTGGCTGAAGGCTGAGATGTGCCCGCATGCTCAGAGGAATAACTAAAAGAGAAGTTTGACTCTCTTTCCAGAAGTGGATGTATTGCCTCCTGGTCACATATTGGCATAAGTCTCGTGGTTCTTGTTTATTATGGATCTCAACCAGTCCTCTAAATATTTCTGCAGATGCTTGCTATTATTGTTGTACCTTATTTAGCTGCATCCTTTGGAGTTCCTGGAATGACTCCATCTGCCCCTGCCTTTACTTGTATAGCAGAACTTTTGTCAACCATTCCTGAGTACACTAATTTTTTCCTTAAGATCACTATAAGGAAGAAACTGCTGACTTGATTTTCTAACTCACTCTGCATATGACTAGGCTAAATCTGTTGTATTAACTAAGGGTAAAGCCTGAGAATCCTATGATCAGCTTGAGCACATTTACCGGTCTTAGAAGTTGTTGCTGGGCTTCCTGTGTCCAGGCCTTCAATCCAAGCTGTGGTTGGACCTTCAATACATAAGAAAAAGAACAGTACCACTGGCAGCTGGAAAAATAACCAGATATCAATTTTCTCTTCAGTTTTGACATGGCAAAATGGTTTATGCAATGCTTTTTTTCTGGGGAAGAAAGGTGCTGGTACACACCACAAGTCATCCCCATATGACTAATTATTAATTAGCTGCTGGGGGGGGGGTAGGTGGGCAAATGCCAGTACTGGTGAGTACCCCCAGAAAAAAGACATTTATGAATGTCTCCTGGTAATTTTTTTTAAGTTTCCCTTTCCTGGAAAATGTAAATGGCAATTTGTGGCCTTCTTGCAAAGAGAGCTCTTCAGAAGACCACTTTACTAAGGCAAAAAGGAAGGGAAAAGAGACCTCTAGGCAGCTTTTTCCAAGTCACCAGGGCTAAGAAAGTGACACCTCTATTACTCCAGGCCAGAGATTGAGTCCTTTGCTACAATACAGAGTAACTATGGGACCTTTTATACTGACATAGTTATGGTGCCTCCTATGGGAAACCTATGGGAAATTCATTGAACAATCCAGAGTAAGTGCCTCTTACATTTTCCCATAGTTACTCTGGATTGTAGGGCTAATGGGAAACACCCATGCGCATATGTGCGTGCGCGCGAGCGCGCGCACACACACACACACACACTCAGAGTCATTGTCTCTCCCTCTTTACAAGCATATTTCTTCCACATTGCTGCACATGGTTACTTTTGTCACAACCAAAAACCTCCAAGGGAGAATTGCTAAATGATCCTTTTGTTGAGTGAACGTGTAAATAGGGGGTAATATGTGAAAGTTGCCATCTATTTCTGTTGGTGCCACAATAGGCCTCAGATCTGACATCCCAGAGGAAGGAAGAACCTTCAGAAACAGGTTTGGAAGAGTGAGGCATCTGAAAGAACTTGGTTGGGATTCTTCCACATTATCTAACATCCCTTGGGATCTATAATTCACTGACTTTGGACTTTGTTTGGCTAGAATTAAGATCAGTTGAAAATCTGAACTGTGGTAGATCTGTCTCCTGAAACTTTGAGAGAAATCAATCATCCTTAACCATTTTGTTCATATTTCAAGTGGGGTGGAATTTCCTCTGCATGTTTGTGAAATCTGTGTAATAATAATATTTGAAAGATAAAATTCTAGGGGCTCAAATGCTGAAGAACCGATGTGCTTGAGGACTTGGAACTATTCATTTTGGAAGATTTCATCTCAAACACAACAGAGTGCTGGAAAGTTTGGCAAATTGCTCCTATCAGCTCTAGCGTGGAACCATACAATAGATACAGATGTAAGAAAATCCCAGCATCTGCTCTGTGCATAGAAAAGAACTTCAAGGAAGGGTAATATTTTTGTAGAGAAGCAACTGGGAAGAGGTATTAAAAATTTCTTACCTCTGTCACTTTCACACTGAAAACAATATGGGGATTTTTAGTCCCATGAAGTTGCAAAATGCTGCTTAAACAGAACCCCATTGTAGGGAAAAGTGGCTTTAGGGTGGCTTTAGGGACAATTTTTTAACAAATAAAGTGATGAGCAAGAGGTTCAATGCCCCCCCCCTTTCTGGTGTCTCAATTCCAAATAACTCTTTTAGAGCACAATCCTAATCATGTCTACTCAAAAGTAAGCCCCATTGTGTGCAATGGACCTTACTTCCAGAAAAGTGTCTTTAGGATTGCAGCCTGAATGCTCTTTGCAGCAAGGGTTTTGTTGCCTACATTTGTATACAATGTCTCATTATACCCTGAAATGGCAAAACTCTTACCTCTGGGAACTACCATATTTACTCAAATATAATGTGCCATCAAATCTAAAACACACGCCATACAAATAACCAAAATAGTGTATTCACTCAATTCTAATTAACATTGAATCTAATGTGCACCTGGATTTTGGAGACTGAATTTGGCTGGAGACTGAATTTGGCTGGTGAGTGTGATATTTGAGTAAATACAGTATGTGAAGGAAGCTAGGATAAAATACACTAATTGTCAGGCATACAACCTGGTCAAAGCTAGCCTGCTCAGGAATATACTTTGCCCTTTCTGGGCATCCTCAACTCCAGAACATGTATTTTTTTTCTTGTACGGCTACCATGTTCTAATTTCCTACCATAATCCCAGATATCATGATAGGTGAACAAACCCTGAGAAAATGCACTCTAAGCAAAAGTGGCTAAGAGACCCCAAAAGGTAGAGCTTGCTGATATGGTTATAAGTGGTTTAAATGCCTTTGAGGCTTCTTTATTCAAACAACTTCCTACACCTTCCTCACAGTTTGCCATTTTTGGGTGCTGGGCATACCTCAGTTGTTGCTTTTGAATCATCCTAAGGGATTGTTTAACAGCCTGCAGAAATCAGAAGTGTGTTTTGATGTTTATGGTTTCCACAGACCCAAGAATATAAGAAAAGTGGTTCAAAATTTTTGCACAAGAAGCTCCCTTGACATACTGGGCTTTCTCAGTAGCTTGCCATTAGTGCTACAATCCTATATAATATATAGGGCAATGGGTTTTCATGGACATTCTGTAGCTCCCCTGGCTGGTTTTTATGGCTTCCCAGGAAAGGTTGCCATAATTCCTGAAAAACAGGGACAATCCCGATTTTGGGGGATTGGGTTCACATACAGGCAAGTGGGACAGCGGGTCCTATCCCGATTTTGTGGAGGAGAATTGTGACAACCATATTCCCAGGGAGCCACATGTAACAGTTTGGGAACTACTGAGATGGGGTATTTGGACTATGCTGATATACATGAAAGTTGATGTGTAGTTCAGGCTGTAAAGTCCAGGTTGGTGGCTACTCAAAGTCATGTTTTGGGATATGGCCAATGGCTATGTGGACAGTTGATGATGCAGGAGTGAACAAAGAAGACATTATCTGCGTAAACCCAAGGAAGCAGAGAGGGAAGACTAAGCTGTGGTTCTGCATTGATTCCAACCCACTTCAATTTTTTAAAAAATTCAGTGCCAGCTTTTTATGTATATCAAGACACATAGTGTATGGAGGGGGTAAATTATTCTGCAAATATATTATTTTCAGACCATTTTGCTGCAATAAGATAGAGTAAATAGGGTATCTTCCTACAGTTGAATGGCATTAAATGCCCTTTCTTAACCGTGCTGCCATCACATATACTCTCACCTCTTTGTTCTGCTTCTTGCCTTTACAGAATCCTATCTGTCTAATAGTAAATTGTGAGCCTTGGAAGGATGCTATCAAGAAGCCTGGCTGCATGCTTAATTGACTGCCCCAAACTGTGGATCTCAGCAAAAATAAATCGCTAAAGCAGCAGGAGAGGATCCTGCCATGCTGTTGATCAAGGTGAGAGCTGTCTTGCCGTGCTGGTATGAAGCTCTTTGCAAAGGAGCTTCATTATAGCGATAGATTTAATGCAAACACATGCGAGCACGGACACCCACACAATCACACCCACACATACTTTCCCCCTACATTTTTAAGAAGAAATTGACCTTTTTGTTAATATAGGGGTTGTGTTACAGGATAGTGCCACCCACTTGCTTTATCTGCAATGAGTAAGAATTTTTTTTCTTTTGCTTAGCAAACCATTGGAAGGAAAGCCACTGAGGGAACACAAGCCAACGCAGGCATAAATTTCCCTAATTCAGGTTCTGAGAACTTCCCACCGCAGAGGAGGTAATAATAATTCTCTGAGGAGAACTCAGCAGTCATACCCATCCTTTTTCGACACACACTGAGAATCTGAGATCATGCAGCTGAATAACAGTAGTGACTCTTAGGGCACAATCCAGAGTAACTACGGGGAGTCCTTGCTCTGGTATAAGAACAATTTGCTCTGGATTGCAATATGAATTTCCCATAGGTTTTTACTAGGTGGTGCAGTAACTACGGGTACACGTAATGTCTCTTACGTGCTCCCGTAGTTACTCTGGATTGTAGGGTTAGAGAATTATTGGCCAGGGCCAGCATGCTAGTCCTGAAATTCTCCAGTGCTGAACTTTGAAGGACACACAGGTGCTTGTCATTCTTATGTGGCTGGGACACTTTTGACATCTGGCTTCCTTTGGTACAGAGGCGTGAGATTGTATTTTTTTGAAATGCCAATAAAGGTATCTGAATCTGATACTAAGGCACCACTTTAGGAGATGCTGTTTCTAAAATCAAAGACCAAACACATAGTACGGCCAGGTATTTTAAATCCTAACTGGATCAATTTGTTCCTTTCTGTGATATTCAGTACTGCAACTGGGAATGAAATAAACATGTTCAGATTCATGTGTGCCCCATTTTAAGTAATAAACCAATGTGAGTCGGTTATTTTATTTATTTACTTAACTGATTTGTTTAACACCCTACCTTTCTCAATCGAAAAACTGGCAAAATGATGTTCCAGTGCACTGCAGAAATGCACAGGTCCATTCTGGTGGCCTGGCTAGAGACACATGATCATCTCCATCTTCAGATAAAGTTCTTGTTTTATGTCCAATCATGCTCTTGCATTTGTATTCCATCGTTACAGTAAGCAAAGTGCCAACAATACTAAGAAAGGATTAACACTGTAAAACAGGTAAATGTGATGCCAGTGGACTCATAACATTTGCTGGCACTCCTTGTGACTTCGGTCTTTTCTTTTACAATGTAGGCCTCTTCCTCAGATATGGAAAATAATCTTAGCACATTCTGACTATCTTTCTGGCTTTTGAAGGGTATACAATCAAAAATTAAATAATACAGGTGGTAGAAATGGGATTTTTGCAGAATGACATTTGCTTTAGCATAATCATAAAAAGGTTTCAATTTAATTGCATATATGGCCAAGTGCAGGGTGTAATGCCACTTCCTGAGACTGAAAAGGAACCTACTTCCTTTTTCTCAGAGAAAAAAGGACTGTCTGGAAAACCACTCGAGTTCAGAGGTCCAAATGGCTTCTAGCCATAGAAATAACAACAGCTGCAAAAGAAAAAAAACCCGAATGGAGAAGCCTGCCTACTATTTGTATAAGAACTTAACCCTTTCCCCTTGGTGCTATCTATTTCCACAGCAGGTATTCCTACAAACACTCTGTTAGGGCATAAGAACCCCACAAACTTTTGGCTCTGCCTACTGAAATTGGAGTACAGAAAAACTGCCTGGCAAGCAAGTGAAGCATAACTAGTTGTCTGCAGGATCAAGGCCAAGTTACAAAGCCATCAAGGACCACAAGTAGCCAAGCAAAGTCTGTTAAAAGGAAAAATGGTTGTTGCAACATCCTGTGTTGGCCCATTGACAGACAATCCTGGATCTCTTTTCTCTTTTTCCATGACAAATGTCTCGGTCCTTATTATCTGCTAACTTATTCCAACCTACTCTTGGTTCCCAGGTTACTCCCTGTCTGTCAGGACCTCTACTAAGCCTTCTGGATCTTACCAATTAGGTGCTGAATCCCATGTTTTTTTGCACAGAATCTGTTTAGCTTTTGCAGAGCTACAACTACAGGACTTCTTCCCCATCTCAGTTTTGGATGGACAATGGGCTGTTCATACGATTACCAAGCCTTTGTCCAAATCATGATGTGAACTAACTGACCATCTCTTTTAGACTTTACTTCTTAAAGACATGTGCCACAGTGTCCTTATAATTAAGGAACTCTTAGCTCTGAATGGCCCTATAGGCTAGACAAGTGGTATTTGAGCATTTCAGCTGCTACCTCCTTTCAAACTGAAAAATCTGTCCAAGACCCCCTGTCAAACCTGCTGGGATTTGACACCACTGTGATGCCAGAGCTCCTCCATGTCTACTCAGAAGTAAGTCCCATTGTGTTCAATGAGACTTACGCCTAGGAAAGCCCAATGCCAGATTCTAAGATGGTGGATCCCACCCTGTCACGACCCCCAAGGGGTCCCAACCCCCACTTTGAGTATCACTAGCTAGACAGTCCTGCATGGGTGCAGGACTGATGATGAATAATGGGGACAATATACATGTTCCATTTAAGTGCTACCCTGTTGAACTGGTTTATGGAACAGGAGAAGCTTAAAGATCAGTTCCTTATAACAAAGATCCCATAAGCAATCAAGGCATAATTTGGCTGGGGAAATTGTTGTCTGTCTCCTCATCACCTTGTTTTTACATCCAAGCAACTTTCAACCTCATGTACAACGTAAATCATTATCTACAGCATGGTGAGCTTATGTACATAGGGGACTATTCTCTCTGCATGCTTTTGAGAGAGAAGAGACACACGCGCACACACACGCACATGAGAGAGAGAGAGAGAGAGAGAGAGAGAGAGAGAGAGAGAGAGAGAGAGGCCTTACAAGATAAAGAGGGCAAGTGAGTAAAATGGACATGTTTTGCATAATCATAGCATTGGGAAGTCAGGACACAGCAGGATATATGGAGGATTGTAAAGTGAAGGACAGTGAAGTAAGGGCCTTGTGGAGTTTCTTCACGGGACACCAGTATGTTAGAGAGATCTGCATCACTGTTTGCCAGAAATCTGAAAAGGCCAAGTACCAGTTTTAGAAATGAACAAGCCAAATCAAAAAGTATGGCTATCAACACCAAAGCAAAGGCCATCTCTTTCAAGGAAGGGAGGAAGGGAGGGAGGGAGGAAGGAAGGAAGGAAGGAAAAGAGAAAATGATATGAGGGAATGAATACAAGTAATTTTCACTGTTGATATTTCTTTTTACAACATCTCAGCATCCTTGGCAGATCCAACCTCCGTAGAGTGATCCATCTGGTCTCCTTATACTCCTGGATGATGAGTTCCTTGACAGTTAGTTTTAATAAATGTTGCTGACTCTTCTTCATTGTTTTCCTCTTCATTGCGGTGTGCGCAAAAGTTGTGAAATAAACTGTCCTTTCCCCTTTTCTCTCTCTCTCTTGCTCTGTCTCCTGTATGACACATTTTCTTTTTGTTTCGCTTTGTGTGTTGTTCTTGTTGTTGCTGGGGTTTTTAATTTTTTTCCTTTTCTTTTTTTAAAAATTCGGATCTTATTAACATTTGCTGAGTAGGCAGAGCAGGGATGCTGCCAACAGCCACAGTGGTACGGCCAGACACATTGATCCATTGCCTGCCATTCCTGTACCAGGTCCTAAGGGTGAGGGGTGGAAAGATAAAAACAGAAAAAGAAAAAGCATGAATTATCAAAAACATGAATTGGGGTGTGCATCGGAGTAGCTTACCACCTACGCTGTAAGGGCCTTGCCTTTGGAAACCCATGCATCATTCATGCCAGCAGAAATTTCATTTGGAATGCCTGTGATTGGCGTACAGTGATTGCTCCTTTTGCTATTGTTTTAACTCTAGAGACCCGTAATACACTTGGCTGCAATCCTAATCACACTTACCTGGGAGTAAGCCCCATTGATTATAATGGAACTTACTTCTGAATAGACATGCATAAGATTGGGCTGTCAAAGTATGGCTGCAACAGAGTATATCTAACTAATGGGAAGGATATCACTAACTCTTTTTAGAGCCCTCCCTGCCAATCCCAAGCTTTCCATTGCTATTAATACAAATATAAGCAACAGTAGAGGTGGTTTATTGGTGACAATTTTTGAAGTTTTTTATAACATAGGGAAATATTGAAAAATGTGATCACTCTGCCTGTATAATCACGCAGTAACATACCCAGAGAGTGGGCAGTGCAAATAGTGCAGCAGTATCTCAACATGCTGTATAAGCAGCTCCTCCCACTGGCTATCAGGGCCATTTAGGGCAGTGAGGACAATGCACAGGCTATACTGCTGTACTTATCACACCATTCTGCCTCTCACTATGCTACTGGCAACATAACCTTTTCTCTATCTCTTCATTCACATCTCATTCTGCTGTGTGTGTAACCAGGTCTGTGAATCAGGTAGTGCAAGAAGAGTCACATTTTTGCTGGAGAAAGAGGAAATTGAAGGCATCTGTTCTAATAACAGCAATTGAAGACCTAGCCAAATCCCTTGCACTGGAGTAAATTCCATACCAGTATTGGTTTTGTAGTTAAAAATAGATCTGGAAGAATATGAACCTGTGTGGAAAAAAATGGACTTTTCATCAGCAAGCAAACAGAAAAATGGTGACCTTACTTACAATAACAATTCTGTTTCTCTTGTCAGATCAATTCTTCATTTCTTTATTTTCCAGCACTTATTTATCAATCAATAAGTCTATGGTTCATTTGTTTTGTTGAAGTCTATTGCCCTAAACTGAAAGCATGTTTTAACTTGCTGGTAGTTAAAACAACCACATTTAGAAGAAGAGTTTAAGAAGAAAAGTGAATCATTGCTTCTAAAAGTCACATTGGTAGCAATGGGAGTGATGAGTTCTTGCTTACATCAGTCACACTGAGAAAAATCAATGACATTTGATGTTGATGAATCCTGGTTGAACGCAAGTAAAACCATACTAAAATACCCATTAAAATATTAAATGTTATATGGTGCTAAAATAATTATTCCATTACCAATTTAATCCTGTTTTGAAAAGACAGAGTAGACACGAAAATCTTACAGTTGTTTTGGTGACATAAAGCCTCCCCACAGCACGAAAGCAATGATTTCAACTGCGACAAAAATTAAAACCTTGACTACAAATGGATAGCAAAGTGCTGAGGTAGGACATGTGGTGGTTTTGGGTTGGACATGTGGTGAGCATGAGTAGGTGGGATTGACGATGGGGATGATTGGCTATTTCATTTGCTGGCAACCAGTTGTGCCTTCCTTCCTTTCATCACCAGTGAGAAACAGGCAGCGCAATCCTAACTTGCACAGAAATAGACAGGCTGTCTTAGCCTGTGCTTTATTCAGTGCAAGTATTGCGACTGCTGCTGCACTATTGTGGGGATGAAGAGGGAATGAAGAGTCTATTGCCTTCTCTGCAGTAGAGCTGCAACAACCCCAAAGGGTCACTCTAGACTTAAGTCTGGATGTGGCCTTTGTGCTGTTCCAGCAACTAGGCTTGAATCTGCCATAACTGCAATCCAAGCCCTGCTTCCTGCAAGAGACTTGCGCTGGCCTAAGTGCAATCTGAGAGCCCAAACCTAGGCATGTCTACTCAGAAGTAAGTTCCATTAGATTCAATGGGACTTATTCCCATAACAGTGTGGATAGGATCGCAACCTAGGATTGTCCAGTGGGAGGCATATCACTTGTTACATTGGCCATGGAGAAGCTGGTCAGCCCATGGTGACCATATAGAGTGGAGGACAGTTCCTGTATCTTTAAGCATTGCATAGAAGAGGGAACTTAGGCAGGTTTATCACTCTAGAAGGGTTTAAAAAGCAGAACCTGCCTAAATTCCCTCTTCTGTGCAATCCTTAAAGGTACAAGCACTTGTCCTCCATTCTGTATGGTTGCCCTTGGGCCATCCTTCCCTTAGTTATTGATCCTCATTTCCTATCATAGAGTCCCAGTGAGACAGAGCTCTATGTAAGTTTTCTTTCCATTCTCCTCTTGGCTGAAGCAGCCAGGTCCACCTGTATACTTTCCCTCTGTATGGTGGCCCTTGCATGCCAAGACTTGTTACAATTCTGCCCGTTGATGTCCGTCTGCTTACAGCCAGACGCTGACTCCTCGGGGGCCGATTCATCACAGCACTCTAATCAATAAAACATGGAGCCAATCAGCAAATGCCTTCAGTCCCCGGGGAGATTGCACAATTATTTATTTAGTAAGCAGGAGGAGGAATGATTTCAATGTAACATTATGGTCCTGTGGCGCACAGCCTATGGGGAGGAGCAACAGGAATACCAGCAGAGCTTTGATTTTCACAAGGGTAGAGAATGGCAGGGGCTTACCACTGCCACAACAAACAGAGTCACAACAGGAATATTAAATAATAACATGATGGACGTTCTTTAATTCATCCTTCCTTTTTCTGTTTTCCTGCTTGGAGTGATCTCTAGGCATAGATAATGTTTAAAAATGTGTCCTGGCAATTCTGTATAGAATTGGCATTCACACCGTATTGCCCTCTGTGCTTTATATAAACACAACAGAATTGAATATATGCAGTTTGAATTTCAGTTATCTTAAACTTTTACACACTTATCCATCATCTCTGTAGTTGGAATGGGAAATGAATGGCTAATACAAATGGCTACTGTGTGTGTAGTTTTTCCATCAAAGCCAGAGATGTACGCACATAGTTTTGGCCTGAACATTGGTAAACACATGCCAGTTTAGGGTAACATAGCATCAAGAATTTGGAAAAGGTGGTAGATTTATTTCCCTACCTCATTCTTACTGAACATCTGATTGGAAGAATTTCTGATAAACCGACAGTGTTTTGTGCAGAATTCTGGCTATTTGTAAACCTATACTTGTATCAAGACCTTAGTTACATAAATTCTCCTCCAGTTCCTCTTGGAATTGTTTACTGGAAAAAATGAACCAATATAAATGGTATTCCATTTCATTTATATTTGTGATACTCCATATGGCTAGGAAGTTTGTCATGCTATCTGAATAACTGTGTCACCTGCTTTCACATAATTATATGAAGTGTCCAGACTTCATATAATCAAGCAGTACTTAAACTATTGCATTAAATAGTACTATTTTACATGGCAAATAAGTGAATTTGAATGTTTGGCACCCACTTTCATGTGTGGGAATGAGTCAATAGGTAGGGGGAGATTGCACACATTGGCTTATTGTAGGGTGGCTAGCCAATAAATGTCTGAACCAGTCCATAGTAGCGGCAAAAGAAGTGCAGAAAAAGGTAACCAAGATATTGGGTGTGCAATCCTACCTCTCCCCCGACTGGAGCAAGTCGCTTGCATAGGTCGGGAGTGTTGAAAAAGTGATGTAAGGCACTCCCACTCTACAGTCACTAGTAGGGAAAGGAGTAAGATGGGCTAACCAATTTCAACCATTGCTGGAGTTTGGAGAGGGTGAAAGACTGGTCTATGTTTTGCCTTAGTGAGTGGTCAATTTGTCTTCAGACCTCTGTTTGTTCCACTTTGATCTAATACATTCCAGTAGAAGTGTTCACTTTTTCAAGCACATCTAATTGAACATTTGTAACAGCATGGGACACATAAGAAACATTTACTCCCCATAGCCTTACTGGTCCACAACAGGTCTGTTCAGATGAACATCAGCTCTTTGGCTGGTGTAAGTCTGAAGAGTCTCTGAAGAGGCAAGGTCTGGAAGATAAGATCTGACACATATGGTTGCCGCAAGATTCAGCCCCATCCCACCATGCCCATCCCAATCTCTGCTCTGATGTGGTTCACCAGCAACTTACTGGTGAAGGAGGTTTTGCACCCCACAGCTGACTGTACAGGACTTCCTGACTCCTGTGTCATCATTAGAGAGCTACAGAAAATGGAGCCAGCACTGGTAGCCCTGGCTTTATGCTGACAAACTGTGAACGTCCCTAATAGGACTGGGCTATAAGAACCTTACATCTGGGGCATGTCTATAAGTATGTGAGGATCCATGACTTGAATATGGTTTTGTACCATAGCAGCAAGCCAATGGCTCCTCAATGTGTAATATTTATGGCGCAGTTGATATACATAGCTGACTAATGACAGGTTTTGTGACCTGCATGTGAAAAGCAGGAAGAAATCTATGCCTCAGGTCTTTACTGTTGTGTTATTCTGGTCCCATAAAGTGCTGAATCCATGACTTTTATAGACTAGTCTATGAAAAAGGATGTGAGCTGTGACACAATGGTGGATGCAGGATGTATAAAACTCATGAGAACAGATGAAACTCTGCAGATGTGATTTTTATCTTTTCTAATGGGGTTCAGATCATATGAAGGGAGGGATCTGGTGTGGAGAGCAAGAGGGTTAGACACATAAGATGCAGTTAGATTTGGGATTAAGAAGGGGAAATATCACCTCATCTCAAAGGAGCCTGACTGTGCATCGATTTTCATGAGCCCCCTTCATAGGTTCCCCACCATTCTAAGGTTATGGCAAGACCTGCTTCAATATGTTATTTTTAGTGGTGAAATTGCGGAAGTTCCTCCCCAGTCTATTGCTTTAATTTTTTTTTTTAGGATCTAGGAGACGTACTGACCTGCTGAGGTTTTAATTGATGTTTTCCTCATGCAATTTCCTCCCTTTCTAATCTGCAGTTGTGTTGCTGTGAGTTGTGCATTGTTCTGTTTATTGGTTGTCTTTGTTTTTATTCTTGTTTGGGGGGGTAGCACCAGGGTTTGTATCACCTGGTGTGGGAGGCCAGTTCCTGACCATCTACCGTGCACATTCATGATGTTCAGGAAAGCACACGCCACCTCTGAAACCTCTGCCTTCATCACTCAGGGAAAATGTCTTCAAATGTGCGGTGCACCTGCACGAGCAGGAAGCAGGGACCACTCCAGTCACACAAGAGGCAAGTCTGCCACTGAATGATCAGTGGGATGGAAGGGAAGCCCTACGAGGAAAGGTTGGGGAACTTGGGATGTTCAGCCTGGAGAAGAGGAGGCTGAGAGGAGACATGATTGCCCTCTTCAGATACCTGACGGGCTGTCATAGGGAGGAAGGGGCCAATTTGTTCATAGCTGCTTCTGAAAGCAGAACTAGAACCAATGGGTACAAACTGCAAGAAAGGAGATTCCGGCTGGAAATCCGGAAAAAATTCCTGACGGTGAGGGCGGTTCGGCAGTGGAACAGATTGCCAAGGGAGGTGGTGGACTCTCCCTCACTGGGGATCTTCAAGCAGAGGCTCGATGAACACCTGTTGGAGATGCTCTAGGGGGAATTCCTGCTGCAGGCAGGGGGTTGGACTAGATGACCTACTAGGTCCCTTCCAACTCTATGATTCTATGATTCTATGATTCATGAGATGGAGCGGTCAGAGATTTCTCAAGACCAGTGAGAGGTAAGCTTGCCTCTCTCTAGTTTGGAGAGGTTGGGGGGATGATGCTCTGGAGGGGGTCGACCTCCTCTGGTGCATCACCTGGTGCAGACCACACCAGCCACACCTTCTAGTGACACCTGTTCTTATCTATTGTTGTTCTAGTGCTTTTATTGTTTCTTGATGCTTTGGCTAGTAGGCAAACCCTACAATCCAGAGTAACTACGGGAGCACGTAAGAGATATTATGTGTACCCGTAGTTACTGCAGCACCAAGTGTAAACCTATGGGAAATTCATATTGCAATCCAGAGCAAATTGTTCTTACACCAGGACTCCCTGTAGTTACTCTGGATTGCGCCCAAAGTAAGAAAAGTAAAAATAAAAAATGGCCTTTGGGGGTTAAGATACTGGAAGTAGATACAAGGCCCCTTCATGGTGGACAATGTTGTTTCTGTGCCTTTCTGTTAGAGAAGATATTGGCTGCGGTCCTATAGTTATACTATTAGAGCTCTCTGCGAATGATCACAGCACATATTGTTGCCTTTGGCGCCACCTGCTGCAACTTGTCTGCCATTGAAGCAGCTCAAGTTATATAGGGGAAAACACATACAAAGAACATTGCAATGTCTGTTTACATTTACTTTAGAAGCAGATACGAGACAGCTTTAGCCTTTGTTAGTTCTCTTTCAGGAACCACAGAATCACAGTTTGGGAACTTCTAGTCTTAATATTGACATACGGCCAATAGGATAGGAAGGGGAAGGAAATTGATGCAGGTGTAAACAGGGAAAGAGTATGCCATTATTTCAAGTGTGTCCCAAATTAGATGGTTTGAGAACCATCTCTGCAATAAGGTGTTAGAAAGGTGGCACCCTTCAGGGGGTGACACCACTAGTGAACAAAATGGCTAGAAATCATGGTTTTTAGGAATAATACCATCATGTTATATACTGTCGGATGTGTAATTTGCAACAGAATGCAGTGAAACAAACCACTTTGAAATATATTTATTCCAGTGATTTTCAACTGGAATATCTCATGGCACATTAACAAGGCACTGAAATTGTCAAGGCACACTATCAGTTGTTTTTACCATTGTCAAGGCACACCCAATTTTCAAATCCCCCAATTTTCCTATTAATAAATGAGTCTCCCATATTCCCGTGGCACAACTAAGGACTATCCATGGCACACAAGTATGCCATGGCACACTGGTTTAAAATCACTGATTTATTCTATCAAAATGTGTGGCCATAAAACCAATGGAGGTGAAGCAATGGCACATAGACAAACCCACCATACAAGTTGTTACCCCGTCCACTGCATGGGGGTGAAGCGCTGACCTCCCACATAGGGTGATGTGAACCCTATTGACACTGCTGCCTCTCAGCCTTCTCTTCTCCAGGCTGAACATCCCAAGTTCTCCCAACCTTTCCTCATAGGGCTTCCCTTCCATCCCACTGATCATTCTTGTCGCTCTCCTCTGTACTTGCTCCAGTTTGGCTGCATCTTTTTAAATCTGAGGTGTCTAGAACTGAAGGTGCTCAAGGTGAGGTCTAACCAATGCAGAATAAAGAGGAACTAGAACCTCTTGTGACTTGGAAGCCACAGTCCTCTCAATGCAGCCTATAACTGCATATGTTTAATACTATTTAATGCTAAAATATGTTTAATACTATTAATGATAATGCTACCAAGAAGAAAATACAATTCTCAAAAGACAGCGGAGAACTGGTTAGGGAATTTTTATATGGCAGTATCCTGAGTCCTGAATAAAATGTCCTTCTATGTACAAATTGGGATTTTTTTTTAAAAAAATATTTTTATTTTTTTTTGGGGGGGGGAGGGAGTTATATAGGAAGAAGTATGCATGAAAAGTGTTATTAGGCTTTAAACTTTTTGCATTTACAACATTGCTGAATGTGTCTATGTGTGGGGATGATGCCTTTATGTAACATTCAGAGAAACTAATTCTTTTTAAAAAAAAATATTACACATAATCTTGACCGTCTATTCTCTTTCTCAGATAATTGGTTAATTCCTGCCATCTAGTGGCACAGCTGTGCCAAGTCTCTGTACATTAACCAAACTATCCCCTTTTTGCCAGTAGGTGGCACATAAGCACATACAAGAAACATTAAAATACTAATGTAAATATTTTCCATCAGAGAAAGTGGGTGATCATCACTAATCTTAGCTTCATGTAACAGCCTCATACCGAGTCAGGCTGCTGAACTGTCTAAATCAGTGCCTACTCTGACTGGAATTGGCTCCCCAGGTTTGGGGATCACCTGCTTCAGTTGCAATTTGATTAACTTTTCTCTGTGGTGCCATCAAATTCCCTTTTAAGCTGAAAATTCTCTTCTTGCTCTGAATAAAGATGCGTTCATACGAACAAGAGCTATACACAAGTTCAGTCGAGGATGTCAGTTCTCTCCGCCCAGATTGAAAGTGTACCTAGTCCTCTGTATGATTTGTAATCTTGCAAGTGATTTGTGTGTCCTGCAACATAAACCACATAGTGTGGTTTCACATAGTGTCCCTTCACACTGCACTGGTGGAAAACTAAAGCAGTTTGCTCTGAGTGAATTAATTCTCAAAAATTAAGAGGGAAGAAACTATAGGGTGTCTCTCCTCATCTTTAATGTAACTATGAGTGCTTGTATTGTAGTTTTTTATCAATTTATTCATGCTTATCCCCTGTCTCTGAATTTGGCAGTAGCATATACTGTAGCCAACAGGCAGGCTTGATTGACCTGTCCTCCCAGTATTTTCTCATTCCCTTGTAAATGCATTTAGGCTGCTGGCCATCACCACATCCCTCAGCAGAAAGTTCCATGACTTAATTCAGCATTGAGTGAAGAAATACTTTCCCTCCACTTCTCTGAAATCTCCTGTCAATCAATTTGTTTGAATGACTCCAAGCTTTAGTATTTTGAGAGGAAGAAAAACACATACCCACCACAGGTGGGCAGATGCCGGTTCGGGCCTACTCGCCTGAACCGGATCTTCCCCCTGGGCTGACGTTGGCGATCCGGTCACAGCCGTGGCTGCAAGAGCCGCAGGGACCGGTTCGCCAGCATCCGCCGGCGCCGAGTCTCCTGGGGCTTGCTGCCAGGAAGCTTTGTGCACGTGCATCCAGCTGGACGCAGGCGCACTAAGCTTCCTAGCGCCGAGCCCCAGGATGCTTAGTGTGCCTGCGTCCAGAGGCTAGGCACCAGGACACTCAGTGCTCTTGCAGGTGCACTAAGCATCTTGGCGCCGAGCTCCAAGATGCTCAGTGCGCCTGCCTCCAGCTGGATGCAGGCGCACTCAGCGTCCTGGCGCTGAGGATGCTTCAGGAGACGCACTGCGCATGTGCCAAGTCTGGCACATGCGCAGTGTGGCCTGGTTAGGGCCAGCTCCCCGCCCCGCCCCCTGACCCCGGCCCAGCCCCCTGACCCCGGCCCAGCCCCCGAACTTCAGGCGAACCGGATCTTCAGGGAGGCTGGGCCCATCACTGATACCAACTTTTCTTTGTGAAGTATTATCTTATAAATCTCTTCCTACACTCCTTATTTGTTGCTTTTTCTTGCTAATGCAAGGCATACCAAATACTTTCAGTCTTTCTTAATGAAACACTAATTGTTTTTGGTTCCCTGTTTTGCAGGTCTTTTCTGACTTTACAGTGGCTTTTTGGAGATGGGCAAGCAACTAGAATAGTGTGCCATTTTCCAAATGTGACTGCAATATAGGCATGAATAAAGGCATTCTTTCACTTGCAATTTTATTTTCAATTCTTTTTTTTACAAAGATCAGCTCTTCTGTAGAATTTGCTTTTTTGACAGATGCCACAAGATTAATCTTGTTGCTGGTTAGTATGGTGAGCATAGAAATCTGATGATTCCTGAGGCCTAGACATCATGAAGTGAGGTCAAAGATTTAAAGAGAAGCTTTAAATGGGCAAACCAGAGTTATCCTTTCCCCGGAAAGTTATCCTTACCCAGAAAGGAGAAACAAGAGAAATATCTCTCTAAGGAGTTGGCCAGAATTCCTTTGATTAAAAATTCTGTCCATAAGTAGAAGGTTCTGTGAAGTAGAGAGGAAACATAATACCTGGAAGGTCCAAATCTGGACTCTGTGGCTGCAATCCTAACTCCCAGTTAGGCCAGTATAAGTCCCAGCACAAGTCCTGTGCTGGACTGGGGGTGTTGCAAAATGTGGTAAAGCACTTTTGCACCACTTCTTCACAGGGGATTTAGGCCAGCATGCAGACATGCACTGGCCTACCCACACTACCATGGGAATGGGGAGACGGGTGAGTTGTGCTGGCCTAAATTGGTTAGTATTGTACCATTCATGTGATGCAAACCAACCATATGGCATCAAATGGCTCATGGCCATGTCTTGGGAGAGAAAAACAAGGCATCCAAGCTGAAGCAACAACAAAAACAGATATATTTAGATCTTGTCCCCTCCCTCTGAAGAGCTGGAGGGGTCTCACACATGCCAGCTCCTCAGCAGGAAGTTCATTTTTCTAATCTGTTGACTCTCTTTGTCAGGGTTTCTGAAGATGAAATCTTTATTATCAGGGAGGCTTAAAAGGAAAGAATCCTGTTAATTCTGTTTTCAAGGTCATACTTTGAAAGATATTAATTTCTTTTTCCCCAAGGCTCTATGCTCAGTTCCAAGGCTTTAGGGATTTGCAGCTGGTACTTAGTAGGCCACACTTAGGGATTTTCCCCTCCTCTGCCTTTTTGCTTTAGTGGAAAAAACCCCTCTGACTTTGCTGCAAGAAGTAGCAGGTTCACAACATATTTGTGCATTACATTTAAAGAAAATGACAACAAAACAATATAAAAACAATATAAAAATGAATTCAGTATACAAAATATATAAATGAATTCCACAGGGTCCCTGCCAACACTTTTAAAATTGGGTTGAGGTCCTGACACTCTTGTACAAATAAGAAATGGCCTTCTTCAGACTCTACAGATGTTTGCAGGATGTGCCATACATAACCAACCCCAATCTATGGTATCATGGATAATCTCAAAGCATAGTGTACAGATCAACATGTAAAGGGCTATAATGAGCACACCAATGAGCATATTCATAGTAAATGTATACATTTTTTGTCTTCTGTAGAAGAATTACATTTTAAAGACTTTCAGTTATTTTGGATTCCTGGATATTTAACTTATGTTAAGAAATTTGTTCCCTTGTCCTGAAGATGCCTTTGAAGGCAAAACTTTATTGCAAATTGCAGAAGTCACTGCTGAATCACTCTGAGGGAAGATTTTAGTTCAGGAAAGGGAAGTAGAGGAAGAAAACCTATTTTCCCTTTAAGCTGCAAGTCCAAACAGGGGAGAGGTGGGAGTAGGGAACAAGATTGCTAACTACTAGGCTGTAGTGCCATGGATCAATGTGCATTCACTGGCCGACATGGATCACATGGATCAATGTGCATTCATCCTCCTCTGACCCTGACATGGATTTTCTATGTTACTCAGTTTGTAGAGAAATGCACATCTCAAATTTTGAAGTCTCATAGCAAAGGTTAGTGTGCATCTCTGGACCCTTAATAAAATCATTTGATTCCCATTTGCTCTCAATCCAGAGGTTTGTTCAGGTCTCAAGATCTGCATGCATTTGGATCTCTACTCAGCTCAAAAAGTCACTTTGTGATGAAAGAAACAGTCACAGGTACTTGCATGCTGTATTTCTCACCATCATTGTCACAATGACACTGGTAAACATCTTGAGACATCAGCGGTCCATTAAAGCACATTATACCTCTCAAAGTTGTAAAGAGTGTTCCTGCTCATTAGGCACTCAATGGGTCATGAAGAAAAACTGATAAAAGATCCCTTTTTCACCTTTATGTTTGTTGTGTTATCTCCCTATTATCCTGGTTACTGGACCAACTTGGGGTGGGGAGTGGCATTCTGCAAATTTTTGCTGAAGAAATTGGTCCCAAAGCCTCTTCTCTCTTACATTTAGATCCCATTTCATTTGCTCAAGGGGCATGACAGAGCTTCTGGGTTGATGAAATCCCTGCACCATGTAAGAACTACATGTTCTATGGCTATTTCTGGAGCGAGAGGATGTGTTCAAGCCATGTTGAGATTGCTTTAACTTTCCCAAGGGCAAGACAAGACTCTTACAGAACTAGGGAACGACTTCTTAAAAAATAAAAACAGATAAAATTTCAGTGCTATCCTAAGCCTGTCTACTCAGAAGTAAATCCTACTGTATTCAATGGAAACTTCTCCCAGGAAAGTGTGTTTAGGATTGAAGCCCAAGTGTTAATTCCATATACAGTGGCGCCTTCACATAACAAACTCCTCACGTAAAGTATGTTCCATGTAACAAACAAAAATTTCTCTATGATTCTGCTCCACATAACAAACTGTGCTTCATGTTACAAACATACTTATTAGCAGTTGGGGCAGATGCACTGGTTGGCAGCCCTTTTAAAAAGTGTCAGTGTTGCCTTGAGCGCCTGCCAATAACGAAAGCAACACTTCTTTGCTGTCCCTCCTGTGGCCGGGTGTCATCTGGGCAGAGGGAGAGAAGAGCAGTGGAGAAGAGGGAAGCAGCTCCAGAAGGGAGCAGGGGAGAGAGGCTCAGGATGAAGAGAAGGAGAAAGTGGGGAGACACTTGGAAAGTGTCTTTGATTGCAGCCTCCTAACTATGTCTCCTCAGAAGTAAGCCCCATTGTGTTCAATGGGTCTTACTCCCAGGAAAGTGTCTTTAGGATTGCAGCCTAAGTAGACTTCATAGGATCATGCACATTGAATGCATGTTTTGAATTCAGTTCCACTGTTTTGTCATCATTTTTACATCCAGTCAATATTTTTATATGAATATTTTTTGGGGTTGTGGAACCAAATGTCTGAGTTTCCATTATTTCCTATGGGAAAATCCGCTTTGCATAAAGAACATTTCATGTAACAAACATGCCACCGGAACAAATTAAACTTGCTACATGAGGTGCCACTGTACTGTAAACATGCCTAGACTGGCCCTGGCGGTGTAGTTTATATTACAAGTGGGCAACTTCTTGGATTCTAGGGCTGAATCAGAAATATACAGTGAGATGGACTGCTTATTTTTAAATATGCTCAATATACTGTAATTGGCAATTTATCTGCTCAAGCCTGGACAATGCCAACCTAAGATGAATCTATGTAAACAATGTGCATCTTGAAAATCTTTTAAAATGTTTTAATTCTGAAATAGTTATTATTAAATGTTTTCTCTAGAGTTAGTCAGCCATTGATAGGAAAAATTGGATATATGGTTTTATAAATAACTAGTGAAATGTACCCGCAGTGTGGGAGTAAAATACATCCATGCATATCATCCCCCCATTCCCCCATGCACATCATCCCCCATGCACATCGTCACTTATGTGCATGCACCCCACATGAACATCAACCCCCCCGTGCACAACAACATCCCATATGCAACAACATCCCATGCCCACTTTCTGGTGGTGCCTGGAAGGATGCCCACTGCCCACTGGTGTCCATTGCTCATTGATACCTGCTGTCCACTGTTGCCTACTGATACATGCTGGTGCCTACTTGCACCCGGTGATGCCTGGTATGGATGCTTGGTGCTCTGTAAGTATGCCTGGTGCCCACTGTCCATTGGTGCCTGCTGCCAGCAGGTGATGATAGGGAAGCCTGGTGCTTGCTAGTGTCCAGTGGTGTCTGCTGCACATTGCCTGGTGATGCCCACTGCCCCATGGTTCCTGGTATCTAATAGGGATGCCTGGTGTCTTCTGGTGCCCACTGCCCACTGTATGGTGGTGCTTGCAACCAGATGAGGTTCAGTGCCCATTGATGTCCTCCACTGCCCTTGGTACCCACCAGTGCCTATCAGTGACCAGTGGTGCCCAGTGCCCACTGGTGTCCGCTATCTGGTGTCCACCACCTGGTGCCAGTGCCAGTCTTGGTGCCCAGCAATGCCCAGCAGTGCCTGCGGGTACCCAGCTGTGCGTGCCGGTACCCAGCTGTGCCCGCAAATATTCTTGAAATCTTACTTCCACAATGATGGGTCAATTCCTCTAGTAATAGGTGAAGCTGCACATTGTAAGAAACAAAATGGCACAAAATGGCAGCCTAGCATAAGTTCTCTCTTCCACTTCCTAACATGCAATTCCATGCATGTGTCCTGTGTGTATCCTTTCCTTCCCTTACTGGATACATTGACAGGGACAAAAATAACAGCTCAGCATAATGACATGATGTTAGGGGCGCGGGCTTGGAGGGATTATCTTTTATGAAAGTGAGGCAGGAAATTGAGGCAGGATTACAAATATGGGTGGCAGCCTGGAGTCTCTTACACAATTACACCCTTTGTGACAGCTTCCACGGTTTATCTTATACCTTCCTAACTGTTGAAGTGCACATTACATTTCCACTTATGTGGATAAGAATGAAACATTTTCCCTTTTTTGGCCTCTGGAAAGTCCATGCTCTTAGATCCCACCAAGAAATAACACCATTGCTTTTGTACAAGGCTGATTTATAGGACTTTTCTCTCTTGCTGTTCTTGTGCTAGCACATATGCTTCAACAGCAGTATTCGCCAATCAGCTCAGCCCAGTGTCTGAGTCCAGTAGATAAGCCTGATATTCCCCAGAACGACTTCACCATCCTGGGCTTGTAAATGGAAAACCTGTTCACTTGGGAGCATAACCAGATGGGAAGCCAATTTGTTAGGCAAATTCCTTGATGGTCTGTGATGTGTGGAAATGGTGAAAGGGAAAACAGGTTGCTCTTTGGCTGCCACTGTCTTGGAGAGGATAATTTTTAATTCAAGGATTAAAATAAAAAATGACAGCAATTTTCTTTTCCTTTTTACTGCCATCCCTTTAGATTTCAGTTTAGCATTTGAGAACGGGATGTGGAATGTGAAAAGGAACTCAGTGAGGAGTGAAAGAGAAAGAACAAGAAGCAAGAAAAGCAGATTATTTATAAAATTTAAGGCTTTATGCTTAGTTGTTTATACAGGTCCTACTGTGTTATATACGATTTTTTAATATATGGATTTGATTCAACATGAGTTGCCTCTGCAAATTATTGTTTTAAAAGCAGTCATTCCATTCTTCAATTCCAGAATCAAACTCCTGCAGTTGTGGAGGCACTACCTTATTCCATTAGGTTCAATGGAGGAGCAAGAAACATGGAATTGGGTTTTTAAACCTATTTTTCCATTGTTTTAGTTATACATAATTTTTTAACCCACAGGAGGTTCTGGAACATGGACACCTGTATTCAGTGGGGCCCCACTTGTTGACAAATCACTTAATGATGGACTGTTATCACAACTGGGCCTCCCATATCTGGTATACATGTGGGTGTTGTGGCACACTTCTTACAGAGCTGGGTTAAATGGGTTAACTCATCCATGAAGGGAGAGCTGCAGTTGTGCTGGAAGGATGGTTAGGATTAGGCTATAAATAGACACACTATGCATCTGTCATATATAAATTTGCTCAAATGAATCACTGTCTTTGTCACTCAAGGTGAATATTTAGCAACACTGTGTCACACCAAACCCACATTTCTCTTTTGTTGGATTGTTCTGGAACATCAGGTTGCCTCATTTGATCTTTATGATAACATTGTGAGGCATAGGCAAGTCCTTACATCACACAAGGAAAACACTCCCCAAATTTCATATTTCTAGGTCCAGGGGTTGGGGCTTGGTGTTGTCAGTTTTCAACATTAAGTATGGGGACAAATGTTAAGTATAGGGATACACTGCACCCTTTTCACTCACTTAGGGGTAAAATTTATTTTAAAAAATGGTTCCTGGTGGGTGCTCACACAATGGAAGGAATATGCTCCTTGAATTTCAGGCTTTTACGTCCAGGGGTTTGGGATGGATGTTGATCAGTCAGCAATTCTTCAATGATAAGTATAAGGATAAAAATTGCTGCACCCTATTTCACCATTTTCTGGTTTGAATTTCTAAAACTTGGTTCTTCGTGAATGCCTACATCAAAGAAGGACTACCCTCCCCAAATTTCACGCTTCTAGGTCTTGTGTTTGGGCTGGGTGTTTGTGAGTGAGTGAGTGTGTCAGTCAGTCAGTCAGTCAGTCAGTCAGTCAGTGACTTTTCAATTTATATATATATATATATATATATATATATATATATATATTCCCCAGTACTAGTATATATAATTTATTCATTAAAAGAAGGCTACAAGCTGCTTGCCTACAAGAAAAAGAAAGACATTTAAGTTTTTCCAGGACACAAGGCTAAAAACCAGGACATATCCTAGAAAAAGAGGACATATAGTCATCCTGATCATGTTCTACCCAGTCCAACAGCCAATCCCCTACCAGTCCATAACATAGGGCACCATTGAGTGATTGTTGCATGCTATAATGGAAGTAAAATATTTTTTACTTCTCAGTTTCGCTGGTCTGAGGAACTTCAGGGGGTAGGTCCAAATCAGGAAGGAGGTATAGGCTCTGGCATGCACAACTGCCATCATGTTTCACCTCTCCCAAGCTGAAATCATCCCCAGATTTTGCCAACTTGTCCCAATTTTCCCTGCAATGCCTCCTCCAACATGCTATCTGCATCAGTGGAGCCTCCAGGTGGTTCTGGTGCACTCATGGAGCCTTTGGGTTTTTCTGCCAGTGGCTCCACAGTGCACAATGATGGTATAACATTTGCTCCATTTCTAGGTGACTTACAGCAATGGATCACTAGATCCACTGTCATATGTCCCTCACTGGAATGGAGCAAGTCACCAACTCCCCACTACACCATATTGGCTCTCTGGTGTGACAAAAGTGTTGTTTAAATTGTTATGTCTACAAATGCAAAAGAAGCTGAATGACTGCCTGCAATTCTAAACACTCTTTCCTGAGTAAGATTCATTGAACCCAATGGAACCCAATGGAACAATGAGTGGACATGCATAGGATTGGGGTGTTCGCCACTAAAGTCTGGAATTACCCTTATTGCAGTAATGGATTTTCTGTTTGGAATACTCTAAGGCAATGATTTTCAACCAGTGTGCCATGGCACACTGGTGTGCCACAGATAGTCCTCAGATGTGCCACAGGAATTTGGGGATTGACATTCATTAAAGGAAAATTGGGGGATTTGAACAGTTTGGTGTGGCAATGGTAAAAAAAATTGATGGTGTCCCTTGAGAATTTTAGTGCATTGTAAAGTGTGCCATGAGACGGAAAAGGTTGAAAATCACTGCTCTCAGGCTAAGCCCACCAAAAAGAATCTAAAATAATTTGTTGCGGACAAAGTTCTACCATGAAGCTTACGCTGCAGTCTATGGTTTGGATTCTTCCTAGGAGAGTATCTACCTGAACCTGTATGGCTGTTTTCTCTTCACTCTGAATGGATTATCAACAAACAGAAATCACTGTTTCTATCTATATTTAACCCATATTTAGAACTTTTGCACTGTGAATACCCATGTTGTGCTAAAAGCTAGAATTTTTCCTGCACTGGGAAAATATTTGCACTCAATCCCATCTAACTGATGCAGCCATGCCAGTAGGATGTATAATTCATCCTATAATGTTGGGAGCAGTCGTAGAGGCCTCTTTCAAGTAAGGGAACATTTCTTTCTTTATCTGGGGCTGCATTGTGGCTGCATCATAGATGGAAAGTTGATAGGGTTAAGTTCCCTGATAGCAATTCCAACCAATGTCAATATCCAATGAGTAGACATTTCTAGTGAGTATGATACAATTTCTGTCCAAGTCTTGCTGAGTACAAGGAATCACTTTTGATTAAAAACGGAAACAATTTTCAAACACCTCTACCAGGGTAAAACTGGTATTTCCCCCTGATATTCAGGAAGGAATATCTGCATGGTCACTTGATGTGGATATGTGAATCAATATATATCCACAATCACAAAATACACTGTGAATTTTTAGATTTGGCCTCAAGTCCAAAGGAGTATATATCCAAAAGTTATTTATGTATGCTCTCTTTCCTAGAAGTTTCCTTATTAGAAGCTGCCAATACCATATCCCCAAATGATTCTTTTAAATTCCCTTCAATAGAAAAACAAAAAAGTTTTGGGGAATCTAAGTTTAGAGTGAAACTGTTCCTGTACAAGCATATTTTCTCCATGATATTTTTTCTTCTTATCCTTCTTTTATTATATGCCAGTAGATATAGCTGAACAGTATCCTAATGTTTTAGGGCCCGTTATGTTTTATGTCTAAGCTCTCCTTTTCAACTGCCCCATAACATGATAATTTTTTGTAATAAAATTTAATAAAGTTGTTATTGAGGTAAATCTCAATTACAAATAAGTAACAGCTTAATAATTTGCTACAATGGGCTGCCATGCTCCAAGGATGTTATCAGACCTTGTCTTGCCTAGTAAAGTAGGCAAGATAGGGGTGGGAACAGGGGCAGGGAGGGAGAAAAATGTGAGTTGGGGTGAGAGGGGCAGATATGGTGGTGATGCTGCACACTGAATCCTATCCTCCCTTCTGACAGCCTCCTCATGGTTTTCTCAGATGTCTGCCAGCTAAATAGCTGGCACAGGTCAGAGAAGACCCAGTGCAGATATGGAGGCTTATGGAAGTGTAAGGGGATTTAAATTTTCTCTCTGCTCCTCCTGATCCACCTGATAGCTGAAAATATTGCACACCTTTTTGGAGTACCTGCACCAATATGGGGTGATGGTGATAGACTAGGCTCTCTATAAACTAACTTCTATGTTTGAATTCTGATGGAAAAATAGCGTGGAATTTCAACATAATATATTTTATGAGAACATCGTAACACCTTGAGAACATCATGCTTGATCAAGCCAAGGATGCATTCAGTCTAGCCTTCTGTATTTCAAAATGGCTCACCAGATACCTCTGGGAGCTCTCAGGACAACTTGATACCTGTACCTTGTTGACATTTCATAGCATCCAGCATTCAGAGAAAGGCTATCTCTAAAACCAGAAGGTTACATATAGTCATCACAGCTTGCAGCTTGTGATGGACATTTCCTCCATAAATCACTTCAGTCCCTTTTAACTTATTTCTGTCCAGTCCACAGGTGTACACAATTCATCCCTGTTGCATATATGCATCATTGGGCAGAAATGGTTTAAAGGAATCTTTATGTGCTATCATCACTTCTAGGGGCAAAGTATTCCACAGATTAATTGCATGCTTGTTAAAATAATATTTCTTTCTGGGTAAAGAAATATATTTTAAGTTTCTCATATGAAGGTTAGAGAGATATATACGCACACATTTGTCTATCTAGTTATGGAACATTAATCTCACATGGAAGTTATATTCAGAGTAGATTACATGCAATTGTGCAAAGTTACCCTATAGTAAATGCATTTTGAGCATTATGAGATCTGATCCAATTCAAAAGGACAGACTGGTAAAAACTGTGTCCCTTTCATGCAATTTGATCAAAGAACATAATTATTTTTAAAAGAGCCTTTCTTGCAGACACAAAACTAACATATGAGGTATTCATTTGCTAAATGAGCATAAGAAAGCGTAAAAAGTATAGAATAGGTAATTCCAATTACAAAGGGTAATCTTATGAATTCAAAATACATTTTTAAAAGGCTGCTCAAAAAAGTGGTCATACCTTTGTGAGGAAGCTTTCATGGTTGTTTCTTAAATCCAAACCTCCCTCCATCCCACTCTTCCCACAGCCCACCACCAACCCCATTTTCCAAATGAAGATGTTAGTACAAACTACCATGGCTATATCTAAGAGCAAGCTAGCTAAAATCTACAGTCAGTGCAGGGCCATTCTCCAATCAGTGTCCATTTTACAGTAAGGGAAGTGTTATCACCCCTCCACTCTCCATCTTTCTTGGTTTCTCCTATTTATTCTGTATGTCTGGTTCAGGAACATGAAAGGAGTGGTTGATTAACTTATTTTAAAATTTGGTGCTTACTACTACCCTATTGCTGCCTCTGCAGAAAATGAAATAGACAACACAGCTTCAGAATTAGAAAAGAGAAGGAAATTCACCTGTAGGCCTGAAGTAGATGGTAGACTTTAGGGAAGAGGGTATCTTCAAGAGACTAGTGATAAATAACTGAGCTTCCAGAAGGTCAGTGGGAAAAGGCTAGAACTTAGGACGTCATTCATTCATTCATTCATTCATTCATTCATTCATTGATCTCTTGTCATGAGCAGAACCGAGCTTTGACTGGTCTGTTTTATAAAGTGGATCCTATGACTTAACGTATCTTACATTATGTCAGAATGCCTGTCACATAGGTGGCTACATGTTAAAAGAACGTGACCTAGTTTTAAAATGCACAGTCCAGCACAAAATCTTTCACTGAGGGTGCACTTATGTTGCACATTGGGGAGGGAATTACATGCTCTCTTTCTGCACATTTAGACCCTGCAGTTCGAGCTTTTTTTTGTTTATGCTGCATTTATTCCAGGTTTGGTATACGTTAGGGGCTGGTATCTATTATATTATAGTTTCTCTTTGTGTGAGAAAATAATTGTTCAAGTTTCTGCTCTAAAACTGAAGATATGGAAAGTTTTATGCAACTGTACCCAAAATATTGAACTATATTTGTCAGAAAAATGGCCTAAGTACAGTATGCTTTGGGAAAAAAATCCAGGGTTACAAAAGTCCCAGTAGATTTACTCAGAAAACAATTTTTTCCCATAAGTGATACAGTATAGAGAACTTCAGAAGGGTTCAGTAGCAGAACATCTTATTTATATAAAGAAAGGCAAAGGTTCAACCCCTGGCATTTTTAGGTAGGTGGAGAGAAAACATTTCTGTCTGAAAGCATGCAGGGTGGCTGCAGATCTGTTTAATTATACTGACCTAGACAGACCAGTGGTCTGATTTAGTACGAGGCAACTTATTTTTATTTGTGCACTTTAGAAAACACAATGGTGGCAGCATTTACACATTTCTATATCTCACCTTATTGCCATTGATCTCTCAATGTTAACTTACTAATGTTGACAACCTAGGATCCTAATTGTGATCTGCTGGCAGAAGTGCTGATGAGACATCATGTGCAAGGTGGCGGCCAGTGAACATGGCTGGCAGCTGGATGCACCAATGAGAGTGCAATCTAACACCAGTGGATGCAGCATGCACTCTATAGGAACAGGTGCATTGGTAGTTGAGTGAGCTTAGGCTGCAATCCTAAAGACACTTTCCTGGGAGTAAGACCCATTGAACATAATGGGGCTTACTTTCAAGTAGACATGGTTAGGATTGTGCTATTAGTTAGAATTGGACAGTTAGGCTGTAATCCTAGGCATACTGTCCTAGGAGTACACCCCACTGAAGACAGTGGGACTTATATCTGAGTAGGTATGCATTGGACTACACTGCTGCTACACTGCTCAGAATGTATTTTGGAAATGGACTAGCTTACAGGAAGGTTGGGCTGCCTTTAATAGGAAAGAACTCTCGTAAATAAATTTAAAAAATGATCAGAAACCATGTAGCAGTTTTAATATGCAAGCAATTCAGCAACACATTTGCCCATTTAATACCCAAGTGGTAAGTAAATGCCAAGTTATATTTGGGGGGGGGGGAGAAAGAACCACAGCCTAAGGCTTTAAAAGCTGGGGTGATATGAGCAAGATTTCAGAAACACTTTTTTCATGGCTGAGAACAGAAGCCATTGCTATACAGTTTAGGAATTCAATAATATTTTTCCTGAGGCCCTATCAAAGGTGAATTGCAAAAAGCAGAATGAAAAGTTAGTAAAGCACTGATACCTGTGCTAATTGCCCATGACAAAGAAACTTCAGGGACCATTTGGAGAGAAATAATATTCGACATATTGAAATTGTATTTGTGTTCTGTGAAAGCCTCCTGTTAATTTGATGGCTGCAGTGGAGCTAGATTAGGAGTTAGCCCCACCAATATGTGGAGTCAGAATACTTAACCCCATTTCTGCCCAGCCCACAGGTGTACACATTTGGTCCCTGTTGGATATTTGCAACATTAGGAAGAAATGCTAAAAATGAATCGGAGCATGAAATACAAAACTTTACCCATCCTACTGATATATATATATATATATATATATATATATGTAAGGTAATCAAGTAACTTTTTTCAGGCAGAGAGAGTGTTATTTTAAATTTGTGGATACAAAAATTTTCCTTCTTCCTATAGTTCTGATAATCTTAGTACTCAGTATATCAATCTTCATTAATGTGCTTCAATCCAGAGATGCAGTGCAATCTGGCACATGTTTACTCAACAATAAGCCCACATTTATTAGCGATGGCTTATTCCCCAGTTGCATGTAAGTAGAGGGCTGCAGCTTCACAATGCTATCGTACTCTGGTGTTGCATTGGTTCAGTAGTTGCTATCCTGTTGCAAGCCATTGCAAGAGTGTAGTAAACTCATAGGAGTAAGCAGTGCTAAGAGAATGACTATGGACCAGCATACCAGCATACCAGCGCTGGATCTAATCCCTTGATTGCTGGTAGAAGTTAGTTTCCTGCCAACCAGTCTGAATGAACACAGGGAAAGAATGGTGGAAAGGTGAGTTTCTGAGCTGAGACCTCTTCTGCCATAGCCTTCCTCCCACTCCAGGCAGCCTTACATGGGGCTGTGTGGACCTGGTGGAGATCCATGTAGCCTCTTAAGGTAGTCTGGGGTGTCACTCGTCTTACACAGAGCTTCTTGGACTTTCACCAGCTGGTGGAGATCTAAGTAGTCTCCCAGGGTAGGATGGGGTGATATTTGAAGTAAAATATTGCTTTATCCCAAGGAGACCACAATCTACCTCCTAACCTGAATTGGATACAGCACAAGCCATGTAGCATAGCTATGACAGTGCAGTCAATCAGGATTGGGTAATCAGGGTGCAGTGCTGAACTGGTCTTGGGTTGACACGTCCCTTGCATTGACCCAAGAATGTTGCAAAAGTGAAGTAATGGGACGGGTGCATCATCCTAAAAGGCTAACACAGTGACACAGTGTACAACTTATTTTTCATGGAATGGGATAAATACAGGTTTACTTCAGTTTATTTGATAAAAGTACAATGTGCTATATAACTAGAATAAAATGAGCAAAACATATCCTCTGTTCTGTTCAAAGTGTTTTAATGTATGCAAAGGTAGTTATGCACATTGGGGTGAAGAATCCTAACTTTACATATAGGTTAATGGGCTCAGGGCTATCTGTGACAGAGCAGGCGAGAGATCCAGGGGTGCTAGTGGATCGCTTGATGAAGGTGTTGGCTCAATGTGCAGCGGCAGTGAAGAAGGCAAATTCCATGCTTGTGGTCATTAGAAAAGGGATTGAGAATAAAATGGCAAAAATCATGTATAAATTGGGAAGGGCACATTTGGAGTCCTTTGTCTAGTTCTGGTTGCCACATCTCAAAAAGGATATAGAGGAAATGGAGAAGGTTTGGAGGAGAACGATTAAAGTGATTGATGTTCTGTGACACCTTCTGTATGAGGAAAGGCTACAGTGTTTAGGGCTCCTCAGTCTAGAGAAGAAGCGCTTGAGAGGGGACATGATTGAGATGTACAAAATTAAGCCTGGTATGGGTAGAGTGGATAGAGAAATGCTCTTTTCCCTTTCACATGAACTAGGGAACATCCACTAAAATTGAATGTTGGGAGGGTTAGGACTGACAAAAGGAAAAAGTTATTTACCCAGTGTGTAGCTGGTCTGTGGAAGTCTCTGCCACAGGATGTGGTATGGCATCCACATGCCTTTAAGAAGGGATTGGACAAACTCCTGGAGGAAAGGAACATCACAGGTTCCAAGCCCTGAGGGGTGTGTGTATTTGTGGACAACCTCAAACTGCCAAATGCAGGGGAATGGTCCTGGATGAATGTGTCATATGTGCTCACTGAGGCATCTGGTGGGTCGCTGTGTGATACAGAAAGCTGGACTAGATGGGCCTTTGGCCTGAGACAGTGGAGGCTCTGCTTATGTTCTTATTCTAGTCTATCCTTTTTACATAATTTACATAAATGAGAAATGCCAAACTTAAAGGCAAAGTAGGCCTTTTTTGCATCTATGTACATTTTCATTTCTATCTCAAATAATAATAATATTTAATTGAGATTTTTTTTAGTGCTGGTGTCCCAGTGGCCTACTTTACCATCTTTCATGAATGCTATATGCAGATAACTAGCCAGGATTTTATAATAATAGCATTAACCAGTAAGTGCTTTCTTTTAATATTATATGTAGATTTGCCATTATTTACCCAGTTGTAGCAATGATCCAGCAATTTAAAAGTTTTCCACTTAAACTACTGGGGATAAATGCATGGAAGATTGCTGAATTATCAGTGGGTAACTTGGAATCAATTTACAGCACAAGAGTGCATTCTAAAAAATTATTGGGAAATTTTCAATTATTGGGACATACGTCACAAGGGATCTGTTAGTTTATAGCAGCCAATGATAGAATACATTACAGCAGTGGTAACCAAACTGGTGTGTCACGACTTACCAGGGGATTAGAAAGCAGGGTTTTTCCTCTGGCCTCTGAAGGAGGCCAGCTCTTTCCCCAAGGTAAGAACTACACCCCTTACAAGTGGCAGCAGTAAGATGGCTGTGGCGCCATTGCTACCCCAGCTCTGCTCCCTTTTCCACCTACAGAAATACTTATCTGGTTCACAACTGTTCTGTAAGAGTTGGGAACTACTGAATTAAAAGTAATGCAGAATAACCACTTAAGCGGGAAACAGGCAACACCTGCTGCCATATATCATTTCTTGTAGTCTGATTTCTGGATATAATACTGGCAAGAATATGCTCTGATCCTCTTGGATAATAATCAACACTGTTGCTATCTCATCAGATGGGGTCTCTTGCTCTCTCTCAACTTGATGAAGGAAGTTGATATTTGTTGATCAATGAATTCCTGAATCAATAATGTACTTCAGAGAAGAATCCCTTTTCTAGTAAGCTTTCAGCATATAAATGTTACCTGGTTTCTCTACAGTATGAATCATAAGTGCTATATGGTGCTCAACAAGTGGGAAGGCATGTTGTTCACAGCTACCTATCACATATGCTACTGAGATGATGGATGACTAACAAAGATGTTGAAGTAACAGCAGCATGCTGGTGTTTTTTTGTGTGGTTTTTTGAGTGACTGTGAATTTAAAAAATGCTCCATACCTCAAACAATGGTGAGATTGCACTTCTCTCTTTTGTGAAATTTTGATAATACATTTTTTAAGATTGCACTTTGTTGCTTCTTGCAATTCATTTGGAAATGGGACACAGATGAAAGTGTGGAGAGACAATATAACCTTACTACTTCTCTGTCATTTACAGAACATCCAAAGTAATGGTGCTAATTTGAAATAAATAGCATCCCTAGTGTCTTAGCATCAGGTGCATAAGGAGGCATGTGAGATACTCCAAGCTGATAGTAACCATATGAATGCTCTTGATTATTCTGAATTGCATAAAACCTAGCAGACAAAAACAAGAGTTTGAGAACTGATTCAATATGTCCAGAATCAGGTGGACAGAAAAGGAATGGAAGGAACCTGGGTAAAGACAAGATGAGGCATCTCTCTCTCTCTTTTTCAAATAAACTGTCTTATTTCATCCTACTTTTTCATTTTCTTTTTCATTCTGGTTCACCCTGTTTATTGAATTGATGGAGAATGACCCAGCTAAAGATCAACTGTGACATAAAACATATACTGACCTGGAATAGGATTGGGGAGTGTGGGTAATATTTTCTCTAAGGGGTGAGAAAAACAACAAAACAAAACAATAAGCAACATGCACTTTCCACACCCAGCAAGCAGTAGTTACAAATCTGAAGCCCCCCAATCTGAAATTGTTTTGACTCAAAAGAACATGTGCTCTATTCCAAGACATCTAAATTCATGGCAGCATCAACTGGAATAGGTGGTTAAGGATCAGTCAGAAGGATACACCCTAACTAAACAATGAATTCAGAATGAAAAAGCAACTATGATGCCTGCGATTAGGCATGATCTACTTTCCAGATACTTATTCCTTTGAAATTCTAATGAGAAGTAACTTCCTTGACCATATCTTCTGCCTGGTCCATTTTGTTGTGGATTCTGTAAGGTTTTAACATGTGCTGTTGCCTGTGTGCACTGCAGCAAAGTAATTCTAGACAATTATTCTAGACTTCATAGGTTCAGCCAGAATACTGAAGTGTCAGCAGTAACATCCTTCTT
Source organism: Cryptoblepharus egeriae (assembly GCA_030015325.1). Taxonomy (NCBI): domain Eukaryota; kingdom Metazoa; phylum Chordata; class Lepidosauria; order Squamata; family Scincidae; genus Cryptoblepharus; species Cryptoblepharus egeriae. The sequence goes on from JAREYC010000005.1 coordinate 74,195,083, forward strand.
GTAAAATATATTTCATGGGAGGTCAGCAAGTTATAATGTTTAGTGAAGGTTAACAAATGATAACATCCAAGGTTCCCTATTAAACTTTTGTTGTCATTGAACGCTGTTTACTAATACTGTATTTTATAACCAGAGCCTGTACATGCACAAGGTGCTTTTAAGAATCACCAGTGAGAATTGTGAATTATAAACTGTAACCCATTGTTAGACCAGCATACGTCCCTGTGCTGGCCTGGGTGTGTCACAAAAGTGTTGAATGGCACTTCTGCATCACACATGGACTGTACATCACCAGTGTATTGTTATGCGCCAGCCTCCCCACACCTTCACAGGAACGGCAGTGCTGGCCTAGGATGGTTAGGATTGCACCCTGATCACTTTGAATTATATACTGAACTATGAACTGGCAATTATATTTCCCAAACTCCCCGTTTCTCAGAATACTAACCTGCATTGTTGGAATTGTCAGTGTGAGAAGCTTTACACAGAAAACACCGAAGAGGCTTGTCTAGCTGCTGATACTGCCTTGCAACTGCCCTGAAGTTTTGGAGAAACAGCCAAGCTAATTTGGAGCAATGCCCAACATGAGCCAGGTCTGAATTCAACACAAGCCAGGCTTGAATGCAGAAGAGTCTATGCTGCCTACTCTTGTTATGAGGCTTTCTCCTTTGTGGGAATTCAAATTCTGAGCTTCTCCTTTCTGCATTCATTCTAGTACTGCCAGCTTTGATGGAAGTTATTTCTGGATTTAATTGTCCCAAAAATGATGCAACACCATTGTGCCAGGGAAGTCTTGTTAGATCTCCAGAATTTCATTAACCATCTGGAGACTGATGCTGATTCCTGGAGACTCCAGACTGGTCCTGGCAGTTTGGCATCCCTTTTCACCCCATCAGAGGGGTTTACATCATAAAACTGTACAACTTGTATCAATTCCAGGCAGCAGAATTGCCAGCCAAGTTAATGTATGCCAGATGTCACTGCACAGCCTATGGGACCTGCATGAAGCTCAACCCAGGTTAAAATAGTTCCTGGAAGATCTTTTAGGGTATCCATTGGCCACTACTTGTTCATAAACATCTTCAGCCACTGTCAGTGCACTGATCTTTACATAGAACACCCCATGCTTTTATAAACTGGCTTGTTGGAAATTCTGCATACAGAATCTGCATACAGCAGGTAAAGTACATCCCTGGGACTAATGACACTAACTGCCTTGATAGGAGTGTTTGAAGTCACAGCAGGTACTGGAAGATATTGCCTTTTTGCTTGGAAAATACACAGCTAGGCTGGAACTTAGTGTTTATGTAGCAATGGGGGCCCATTGTTCTGGGAAAACAGTCAGCCACAGTGACAGAATTTCCTTGTTATTTAGTGTGCTTAAATAACATAAACCCATTACCTTTCTCTTACACAGTTGGTGAGACACTTCTTCACAAGCAGTTATTCTCCAGCGTTCTGGCCTCATTACCACATTGCTTTGTATAAAACGGCAGTCACCTCTCCCTTGCCTGCTGTGCACCCTTGTTACTCCACCCCATTGCTTCCTTACTAATTCTACCTTGTCTTGTTACTCTCTGTGATACTATAGCTCTGCAGAAAATGGTTAATATAACCACAAAATGAGATGCAGGTTAAACACAGTTGGCTTGCCTCCGAGGCCATTTTGTTAAATCCCAAATGAGAGCTGAACTACACGGTTCATTCTACTGGAGAGTAGAATCACCAAATGAAGGCTGCTTCAGTTTGCTCCATATCCCCTCCGGTTCTGTAAGTTGAGCCAATCATATGCAGCACAAGGTATGGAAACTTTTTTCAGTGTCACTGCCAGCTTCTTGGTGACTTGATAGTGTGGAGAAAGTCACCAATTTCAAAAGGCCTCTACTTAAATGATTTGCCTCGCTATGTCAATTGCTATGGGGTAAAGAGTGGTAGGTGATATTTCCACAGTTTGGATCACTATGGACTGGAAACAAACAAAGCTGTTTCCCCAATGAAGAGTTCCTTTACCACTGCCCTCCTAATCCATTCTCCTATTCCAATTTAGTGTGCCTGTACATCAGTAGAAGGAATAGCAAGCAAAATCAAGGGAGGAAAGTATATCTTTCTCCCCAACCCAAAACCTGTTATGCTCCATAGATACTAGACCAGTGGTTCTCAACCAGTGGCACACTTGGTGGTATTTGGGTGGTATGTGCAGCACCCGCTGCCTGGCAGTGGGACAGTGATGGGAGCTTCCAGTGGCAGCAGGAGCCTCAGCCATACTAATATATTTGGCATATACACTTCCGCAGTACTCACAAAATTTGGGGAACTTGATTTTCTGAACTTCTTCTTTTCTATTTTCTGATCTGTTCTCTCTCCCATTGTATCTGTGATTCTTGTTAAGCTTTTGTGAAAAATGTATTTCTTATGGCTTTCCCCCTCCCACAATTTCCTGCATTGCTATTATGGCATGATCTATTTGGGATTAAATGAAAATGCTCTATATTTCCTCAAATCTTCTGCACCTTCATACATTGATGTCACCAAAAGCAACCAAATTTGATAAACGAACCTACTACTAGACATAGTTATCAAACAAGTGACAGAATTATAATATTATCACGCATATTGGCAATCGATGCCTCTCAAGGAGACAGGCACTTGTCTAAAGCAAATGCTGTATTTAGAGGATATATCTCTGATGTGTTGATCACTATATTCTCTCGAGATTATAGCACTTAGGCCTTTCTGATCAATTTTAAGCATGCTCTCCTCTTGCAGTTTATTACTCCCTCTGCAGTACATTCAATCTCTTTTCTCTCCTTTTGTCCAGCTCTGTTGCTTTTCTTGGGATAAATCCTCCTGCTCCTAAAAGACACTAGCAATGACAGGTATAAATCTGAGCTGCGGACAGGTTCTTCTTTTGGTTGGATCTCAGTGTCTTTGGTTTTTAGGCAGGTCTTCTCATTGAGGCTCACCTATGACTTTTTTCATGTTCCAGCTGGGAACATCAGTCATTTGTTTTACTTCCTTCCTAAGCCATTTCCCCCAATAATTTTCAGGATCCAACAAATTCTAGTTCTGCATCATCTTACTCTATCTCTCTATTATACTTCCTCTCCCTTCTTGCTATAGGCAAATCCACAAACATTTCACTTTGTCCTTATTTTGCAGTTGCAATCACAGCTCCTGTCATTTTCAACCACTATGGAACCCTCTGGCACTGCTGTTCCATCTGCCTCTCAAAGGGGGAGGGTATCTTTGAACAAATTTGTACTCTATTAAATATAAAAAGTATAAAAAGTCTTTCCCCGATGCTTCAATCCCTTTGATTCCAGAAGGAGGGAGGGGAGATGGGGACATGTGCACTCACTAAAAAAGGAAGGGTTGTATGATCGCCCTAGTTTGTTCCTGGACGTGAGGCCAAACAGGCTTGAAGGCAGTATTTCAAACTCGTGTTTCTTTCTTGCTTCTTTCTAAACCTTAATGATGGCCAATTATAGCCTACCAGGCTTGCAATTATAGACTTCTTTAACACACGAATACTAAATTTCTCTAGTCTCCATGGATTAAAGATGATTTGTTCAAGTTTTTCTTTCTTATTTGAAAGTTAGAAAAAAGTGTTATCTTTGGTCACAAGGGTATAACTGCTTTATTTTTAACAAAGATTTACATTATATACACAGTTAATTGAATCTTGATGTCAAACAGAACAAAATACTTCTTCATTTCTTCTTTGCTTGGAACAGTTTGGGATGCTACACTAGCATGAAAGGAACAGGTTAGCCAATTTCTGACCACTTCCTCATAATCCCTGCTAACTGGAGAAAATTAGAAGCACTCCATTCATATTTTGCAAGGGGAAAACACCCTGTCTCATTGTCCCATCAAATCCATTCACTAGAAAGCTTATGTCACTGTAGACTTATTAGCTTCCCCTCTTCACTTAAAATAGACCTAGTTCTGCAAAACACTCTTCTGAAGACCCCCCCCCCAGGATAGCCCTCCTCTTCAGAAGTCTTCCTCCCTCCCTTCTCCCATCAGCTTCTTCTATAGCTGCTCCTAGCAATTTATATTTTTCACCTTCTGTAGCTTCTGAGATCATCGAGGGTGATCATAGTGGACATATTTTAATTAGACATGTTAGTGAACTTTTCCTAAGGGAACTTCATTCTGATAAAGATCTGAAAAACTACTATTAGAATAAGAAATTCCCTCCCCACATGTAAAATCCTAGGAAAATTACAGATTGCTGTAACTTTAACAATTCTGTGATAGAAATGTAAACCTTGGATATTTCAGGTCTGATTAACAGTGTGATGGAAAGTTTGAAACCGGACTGTAAAAACAAAGTGCTGGTTAAGTTAGGAAACCAAACTGTTTCCCGTTTTCACAAAAGAATGTAAAAAAATTAACAGGAAACTATAGCCCACCAAACAGAATCCCATAAATACTGTGCTAATATTCTAGGTGGTTTTCTCATTTCAGTAATGTTCTTTGTAAAAAGTAAGTTGGAAGATATGAAACAGCATCTATATGAAAATTCTATCATTATTTTGAGATTCAGGTTGTTATCTTACAGCCTAGTGGCGTTTTCGGTGCACAAGCAACCGCTTAGGATGATTTAATGCTGTTGTATAACAGAAACAGAATTTCCTTTGAATAATGTTGGATTTTGAAGTGAAGGAAAACTAGATTCAGGGCCACTTTAGACATGAAATGTTCATTACAGTTTAGCAAGTCCATATAGAAAAAAATGCACACAGCTGTAGTTAGCACTGAATTCCTTGCTTCTACATTTGCCACATTGTTCAAACCTTTCCATCCCTTTTAAACTGTGTTCAGGTTCTGACTCTGTTCACCCAATTTCTCCTCCTCTCAGCAAACCTTCCTGTCCTTCTATCGCCCCACTGACAAGCTATGTCTCACCAGTCTGTTGAAGCATGCTTTTATTGTATTGGTTGTCACAAAAACCTTCTGGTCTCAAATTCTGTTTAAATTCAACTTGATTACTTTTTCCATCTTCTTTTTCCAGCTGGTCCGACTCCGAGCAGACGAAAGTGTCTCATTTTGTTACAATTTAGGTTGACTATAAGTATTATCATGCACGTGACTTCTATAATAATGATGCCTGGTAAGAACACTGCCTTGTATTGCATCAGATGCAGCGAGTTCCAAGCCCTAACCAGAATCTGTCCTACCTGCATCCTTCTGTATAACTGCAAATATGCAACATTTTGAGAAATCCACTTGGACCTCTTCCCATTTCCATACTTACTGAAAAGAAATAGGCTAGCATTTGTCATTCCCAGTGTGTTGGTAGCCACACAAGTGTAGTTGCCATAATGGTCGTCAGTGACGTTGGCCACCGTCAGGAAGGATTGGCTCCCTGTGCTTCTGATCTCCAGACCATTGGAATTAGTTATCCTGAGAAACAAGAAGAATAAGTGGTAAATATAGCGACAAACTGAAGCGTCATTCTCCTGTTTTATTTGATGTGGCATGTCCATATTTGGAGGCACATTAACAAAGATGGAATAAGACAAGGAGCACAGAAGGATAGCAAAAAATGGAAAAGAATAATTGATAAGAAAGAAGGGTATAAAACAAGGTGAGCTAGGAATTTGTAGGCATTTCATACATAATCATTATTTCTATTTCATTTATTTTTAATTTTGTTTTTGGTGGTTTCATGTCTAAATTAGATTGAAAGCCCTTAGGCAGGGCTTGTCTCTTTGTGCATTTTGTATAGTGCCTAGCTTTTATTGTCATTAGTGTTAGAATAAAGAGAATAAAACCGTGATGAAGGGGGGTAATCAGCTCAACAACAGGACTGAATGTAATCCTGAATGCACTTTCTTGGAAGTAAGACCCACTGAACACAATGGGGTTTACTTCTGAGTAGACATTGTTAGGATTTTGATCTAACTGGCTGCTATCCTAACTCCCAGTTAGGCTGGCATAATCCCCAGCACAAGTTCCATGCTGGCTTGGGAGTGTCACAAAAGTGCTTTAAGACACTACTGCACCATTCCTGGGGAAGGGTTATACCAGGGCACAGACAGGGCACCTTGCATCACCATGGGAAGGAAAGACTGATGAGTTGTGCTGGCCTAGGTTAGGATTGCACCTTTAGTTGCATGGTCCATGGATGGTTCTTGTATGGGCTGGGTATGGATGGGATGACTCCCCATCCCAACTGCATTTATATGTGAATCCAAATTGTAACCTACGACAATTGACAGAATTGGATGGTGCTACAACTTTTAACATAATCTTTTACCATCCAAACTCAGGTGCTGCTCCTCTTTTGGAAAGTAGAACTGGGGGAACCACCTTTTCCAGCAGGGAACTGGTTGGTAGGAAGGCTCTTGACCACTCCTCACACATCTCCTTTCCTCTCCAGTACTGCCACTTTCCCTCCAGTATAGTTTTTCGTGTTGACTTCAGGCATAGGCTGCAATCCTAAAGACACTTACTCATTGAACATAATAGGGCTTATTTTTTAGTAGACATGGTTAGGATTGTGTTCACTGTGACTACAGTGTTATTTCCAGAGGTGGGCTCACACCTGTTTGGGGTGGTTCTTGGGGACCGGATCCTCTAATCCCTCCTGCCGCTGGTGATCCAGTAGCGGAGGGGGGGCCTCGATAACCGGGGGGACCAGTTTGGCCACTGGAGCGGCAGGGACAGCCAGCCAGGCACTTTTAAATTTGCAGCCCATGGCAGCCCGGCGAGGCGCCCCACAAACCCCAGTGCCAGAGCATCCTTTCCCCAGCCGCTGAGGCTTGTGGGGCACCTCACTGGGCTGCCTGGCTGGCTGCCCCTGCCACTCCAGCGAGTGTGGCTGGGACTGCAGCCTCCACAGCCCATCCTCTGCATGTCTACTCATAGTCAATGATTGTCAATGGGGCTTACTCCCAGGACAGTGTGGTTGGGACTGCAGCCTGAGAGCCCAATCCTCTGCATGTCTACTCAGAAGTAAGCACCATGATAGTCAATGGGGCTTACTCCCAGGAAAGTGTGGTTAGGATTGCTGGGGGGCACTAACAAAAACTTAGATTTTTAAAAATCTTTTGAGGTTTCTTCTCAAATTGTTTCAACACCTGTGGTGATCCTGCATGGGTCTATATCACTTATGGTTCAACAGGCAGCACAGGTTTTAGATCTATATTTTCTGATGAAAATGTAGATGAGGAAACTGGGCTGGAGAAAAAGCAGCTCTGGGGCAACAGTTGGAGAAGAAAAGTGACAGGTGAGGGTAAGATTTTTTTTAAGTTGAAATTTTTTTGTTGGAGAAAATAAGAGGTTCTTGGGGGCTTTTTAATTAGACATCAAAAACAGTACAAGGGGAAAAAACCATATATTTACCTAGTGTCATCTCTGAACCACTCAAAATCAGGCGTAGGCACAGCGGAGGCTGCACACCTGAGTGAAACTTGCCGTCCTGTAGCAGACTCATTGCTTTTGGATTCTGTGATAGTGGGAGCATCTGTTGAAGAAAAAAAACACACACATGTTGTAGTTGTCTGCGTCATAATGCATCTTGTTGGCACTATGTAATGAAAAACCACTATAAATATAAGGAATTGGGGAACTTTCACAATTTGTCTTGTCTAGCCACTCAGTGAGATATCAGAAAACCAAGGATAACTATTTAGAATTCTGGTCTGAATCTCTGATTCTGGCCACCCTCCAAACTTGAGAGAATCAGAGTCTGGGCAGAACAGCTTATGCATTAAATCTATTTGGAGTCAGGATGGGAAAAAGTGGCGGCTATATTTTAGTAATACCTAAAAAGAGACATAATTAACTTACTCTGGATTTGCCTGGAATGAAGCAGGTTATCTCTTCGGGATATTCAAGTAAGATGAAGGTTAATTGGATGATGGTTACTAGTTTGGATTGGGCAAATAAGCAGTGAGTAAATCTGGGGCTATGGTGGAGGTTGAAAGTGGGTTGAGGGTAAGGAATAAAATTATCTGTTGTGAATGTTTTTTGGGTTGAAAACAGGTACTATCATAAGTTCTGCTAGTGTTGTTATGAAACTTGCAGTCCAATCCTACAGTTTTCCCCATCATAGCATGCAGCCACACCAAAACAGGATTTGCTGCATGTTATGGTGGGTTGTGATGAGTGGGAGATTTGGGAGAGATAAGAGGGAACACAAGCCTCTTCATAAGCCTCTAGAATGCAAATGGGTCTCACCAGAACTGTACCAGCTCTTTATCTGTAGCAAGCCCATGGAGAGAAAGGATGTGTGTTGGGAGGCAAGGAAGGGGTAGCATAGTGGCACAGGGTGTCTTGGCCTCTCAGTCTGCAGTTGTCAAACTATGGGTGTAAACAACCCAATTCTATCTGTCAGCAGAAGTGTGAGCATGCTAGTGGCAGTAGCACTCTGTTGGTTAGCAGAACCAACAGTAGTGTAATGAATGGCAGTAATGTTAACAGGGCTGACAGAGGGCCCATTGTATACCGGTATTGGTGAGATGGTCGTGGGTTGATCAATGCCTTTGATGGGGAATAGGGTTAGGTTTTAAGGCTACAATCCAGAGTAACTATGGGACCTTTTACACCAATGAAGTTATTGTTCCACCTATGGGAAATGCATAGAGCAATCCAGATAAGTGCCTCTTACGTCTTCCCATAGTTACTCTGGATTGTCTCAGAAAAAATTATGACTTGAGAATCTATTGGGACGTTCCTTTTTTCTTGGTTATCAGCAGTAATACTAACATTTCTCTGAATATCTGAGGCTGAATAAGAACTGTTTCTCTGTTCCACAGGTCTCCTGGCTTCAGAGAGTGAGTAGAAGTTATAAAATTCAATATAACTGTGTTCTTCACATTCTGTGTGAACTGAAGAAAAAAGGCAGAAAAAGGCCCCATTTATAGCACATGTTTGTTCTGTATACTGATGTTTCTGTGTAGGATGGTGACAGGAATGTAACATGGTCTGTGCATTTAATAAATATTTTATTTCAAAAACAGGACAGTGCTATGAAACAGTTGCTTCAAAAGAAGAGCAGAGGATAAAGCAGAGGATAAAGAAGGTAAGTAAAGGGAAATCTCTCTCTCTGTCACACACACATATTCTCTCACTCTGTGTGTGTGTGTGTGTGTATGTTTAAAGCAACACATTGTATGAATTTTTTCAGCCCTAAATCTCTTTGCCACTAAAATCTCTTTTGCAGCAAGACAAAGCATTTCCGCTCCATTGGACCCAACACAGGAGATGAGTCATGAAATGAATAAATACCTTTCCAGAGACCTGAAAGCGATACCACCAGGCCTAGTGATGCTTTGTATTCCTGTTCCCTGCCAAAGAGGTAACTCTCTCACTTTCTGCTGCATTTTTCACATTAGCTGCGCTCCACGGCACATTAAGAGAGACATTTTAGGCAGGCCCCTGGCCAGTTCTGTTGGCTTCAATCCCGATTGGACACAATTCTATCTAGGGAACTACAGACCAGCTAATTCCAGTAATTTTCTTTTTAAAAAAACACTTCATCATGAAAATACCCCCATGGAAGGTACAATTTCACCTAAAAACCCTGTATCTCTTGTTTTTTACCCATATTGGTGTTGGAGGAGGAACACATGATACAAGTACAATAAGTTGGATATCCGGAAAAAATTCCTGACGGTTCGGGCGGTTCAGCAGTGGAACAGATTGCCAAGGGAGGTGGTGGACTCTCCCTCACTAGGGATCTTTAAGCAGAGGCTCGACGAGCACCTGTCGGGGATTCTCTAGGGGGATTTCCTGCTGCAGGCAGGGGGTTGGACTAGATGACCTGCTAAGTCCCTTCCAACTCTATGATTCTGTGATTCTAAGTGCTATTGTCAGGTCTATCTCTTGCCTCCAGCATTGCTCTTTGTGCAGCTGAGGTGGCATCAGGAGTTGGCCAAATTGGGCACTAGCTTAGAGGTTCAAGCTCAGTGCCATATTTGCTCTGGGTCCTCTAGCAACTTGATGTGCAGCAACCCTATAATGCTTTCAACCTGAAGGTTGGCACATCAATGGGTCAAGACACAGGTACTGCTTGACAGAATGAGCTCCTGTTACTTGCCCAGATTCTGCCAACCTAGCTGATTAAATGCATATAAATGCAATTAGATAAACAGGTACCATTTTGTTGGGAAGGTACTGTGTTCCGTGTTCCTTTGGTCATGCCATATGACCATGGAGATATCTTTAGACAACATTGGCTCTTCAGCCTTGTAACAGGGATGAGCAACATCCTTGGAGTCATTCACAACTAGCAGGTCAAACTGAAGGCAACATCTTTCTCTTTAACAGCACTGAAACTTACCAAATAGCCTTGCACTTCTTACAACTGAGACACAAGAAAAAAATTATCCAAAACAGCTTTGCTTGCTGCAGAAGAAATGGGCTGATGTAATCATGTGTTTATTCTGTACTGTGATGTTATTTTTATTTACTCCTTAGTATGATTTAAATGAGCCACTGAATTATTTTAATCTGTAGTTTTGTTTCTTAGGACTTTGAGTAATGGTATTTATATAAGGACATTAATTGCTTTTTTATTTTTATCCCTTTCCTAAATACTTTCTAATATTAAAATTGTCCCTTTTCTCCAAGGCAGCATACTGAACAGATGATGTCACTGAAATTTGTGTGTGATTCCAAGATTCTGGCTTAGCAAAATAGGTAATTATTTATTACTTGTGTATCTCATACATTCTCTTGGGACAGTATGTATTGTCACAACAGGAGTGCTAATGTACTCCAGGGAGAGAAAATGTGATTAGCTTATGTTCACACAGGTGATTTAATACAGAGTCAAATCCAGGTCTCCCAATCCAAATCCCTGCAATGTACTAATCGCATGACAGTTCTTGTACAGTTGTTCCTCAGTATTGATGGGGAATTGGTGCCAGCCCTCCTCCCCCATCCCAAATTCTGTGGATACTGGAGCCCTCTTGCTTTCCAGGTAGCTATGCCAGACCCTATGAAGGTTGTAGTGACCCACAGACCATTTCATGGGCCTTCCCTTCAAAAAAAACTCATGGATGCAAGCAGAACTCACTTCCAGTTGCATCTAAAGGTGTAGTGAGGTTAGCAAAGACCTGTAGTGATGGACAAAAGCCATCCTCAGCCTCAGAACATCTCCTAGGCATAACTAGAAGTCACAAATGTAAACTGGAAATGACTTCTGGTAATGTACACTCACAGTACACTCCGTAGGGCTGGCCTGGCCTCAGAACACCTCTTGAACGTAACCAAAAGCTACTTCTGTTTCCATCTGGGAGGCCCTCCAATCTGGAACGTGGCATCCATGGCTGCCAAGTCCATGTATAAGGAAGCCCAATTATACAAAGAGCAAATAACAGAATGTTTCCTTGTGAAACGGAGCATACTAAATTTTTGATGAAGTGGGCAAACTACATCTGGTAGAAACAAAGGTGGCTCATCCAGAATCATTGCCAACATCTTTCCTATAGATGTTAGATTATTTGTTTCATCCATGTCACAAAAGAGTAGCTGTGTGCTTGATCTGCAATCTGCCGCATTATGTTTAGAGTTGTGCATTTTTATTTTCAGCCACTGCAAAATAAAATGTGCAATGACAGCTCAAAACAAACAAAAGCCTTTAGTGAGAGTTGAAATGTGTGGTTTTGAGTCTATTTTTAATGTAAATTTCCCTGTTTTGAGCCTTACATAAACTTGTTAGGCATTAAAGATGACATCTCTTATTGGGATATTTTAGGACTCCTTATCTGGCCCACAGTACACATAAGTTTTATGGTGTTTATTGAAAGCACATCTGGGGAGAATGGTTCATCAATAGCAAAAATGAATGGCTATTATTTGAACAGAAATTAAGGGCTGGGTTGAAAAGAGACAGGGCAGTTCAATTCCATCATATTTTTTCATCTCTGTATATTGTTTTATCTATACACACTGTAACTGGGTGAGCTCATCAAACCCATGGCCTTCAGAACCACTTATATCTGGTGAAACTCAGAACTAACTCTCTGGAACTATTGGCCCAATCCCATCCAACATTTGAGAGTTGATGCAGCCAGTCAACAACGTTGGGGCCATTTGCTGTCTTTGGCCCCAACGTTGTTGACTGGCTGCATCAACTCTCAAATGCTTGGACCATTCAATCACTGAAATACAAATTCCTTGTAGTGTCCATATTCATGGAGAACATAAACAACTCTTCAAGAAGAGCCTTGGTTTATCACTGAATCCTTCCTCTTCCTTCACATACAATATGGAATCTATCGACCAAGCCATGTTTCTTCTTTGAAAGAACACCAGAAAATGCTGCCCCTTCTCTCTTAGCAAAAACATGCTCCAATCATCTCTTACATTGTACCCCTTGGCAACTTTCATAACCCATTTGTCTCTACCTAGAATGCTGATATCAAAATTACTTACTTCTTGGCTTGGCTTCTATCCATTCTTATAATCAAACCAAATTTCATGTCCTTCAAAGCTACATGTTCCCTAACTTGCCTTACCATACACATGACATCTTGTCTTTATAACCTGATGTCTTCTGCTCATCCTCTTCACATCTCCAGAACACCAATTGAAAGTCTCCTGCACCTCTTAGCAAGCCTGACCTTTCTTTTTTGCTGCACTTTATGTCTGGAACTCCTTCCAAGAACTTATTTTGCCTCTTTTTCTTCCCCCCGCAAAATGCACCTCTTTGTAGAAGGCTTTAGTTCAACCCTTTGTGGTCCAAACCTATCCACCTCCTCTGATAGCCTAACTAATCTTGAGCTGGTGAAGGCTGCTTTACAGCAGTCACAAATTGGTCTCTGTTGACTTGTGCGAGAGGCCTGATGTGGACAGCCAAAGAAGTTACTGTGAGGTGGCCAGAGATGCCTCCTGTGTACCACTGGATTCACAGAGCCCCACCAGAGCAGGTGGGTTGGAGAGAGGTGGGAAGATGTTTGACAGCACAATCCTAAAGTCTGATTAGGCTTGCAAGAATCCTATGCTGGTCTGGGAATGTTGCAAAGGTGCTATAAGGCACTTCTATGCCATTCCTGGATGGTAAGGCCAGTTCACAGACATGTGCTGCCCTCCCTATGCTCCCCATGAGTGAGTTGTATTGGCCTAAATTGGTTAGAATTATACCCTGAGGGAGGTGGGAGGAAGGGAGATCAGTCCCAGGAAGGAGGGAGGATCAGCAGGAACAGTATGTGTTATATCCAGACTGCCTTCCAGATATGATCTCTCTTCCCAGGTCAACCTGGACTTCTGCCAGAAAGTGTACTGACAGGGGGCCTGTAGTGGCTGCTAAGGCTTACCCTACGCAAGGGAACAAATGTCCCCTTACTTGGAGGACATCTCCAGCAGCGAAAACCCTCCATAGAATATATAGCAGTGTTTGGCAAATGGGGATAAAGGCGGCTTGTTCCATGAGTTAAGTACATGGAACCCACTGCTTCCCATAGTATGCATATGTTCATCCTCTCTGTTCTCTGTTGCCTCTCCCTGTGCTGAATCTTACATTGTACGTTCCTAGGCACAGGGTATAAATTTTTTTTAAACACTAGACACATTGGTAGTGTTTTATAAAAACAAATTTATAATAATAGAATCCTATCAAAGAATAGAAAAAAGACGGTTGAGGCAAAAATTCTGCTGCAGAAATGGTCCCATTTTCATCTCAAGGGGTTGGTTCTATTTTATTCCTGATATCCCCACCTGCTATCACATTTTAGACAAGACAAATCTTGCTTCCTTATAAATATTTAGGGAACATGTGAAGAAATGTAAATAGAAAAAATACATAGGACGCAATCCAGAGTAACTACGGGGAGTCCTTCCTCCGGTGTAAGAACAATTTACTCTGGATTGCAATATGAATTTCCCATAGGTTTTCACTAGATGGTGCAGTAACTACGGGTGCACGTAAAGTCTCTTATGTGCACCCGTAGTTACTCAGGATTGTAGGGATAGTGACTTATAATAGGGCTGCCATAATTCTCTTCCATAAAACTGGAACCCCTGTCAAACAAGCCAGTATGTGAAAGCAGTCCTCGAAAATCAGGACATATGGCAAACATACCCCCAGAGTAACAACAGGAGCACGTAAGAGACTTTACGTGCACCCGTATTTACTGCACCACCTAATGAAAAGCTATGGGAAATTCATATTGGAATCCAGAATAAGTAATTCTTACACCGGAGCAAGGACTCCCCATAGTTACTCTGGATTTTGTCCATACTTACAATTCAATCAGAATCACTGAATATTGATTTCTGGAACTATCAGTTGTAATCTCCAGGGTCAAGCCCAAAACTAAAAAATGAATACAGAACCATGCTGAGTCAAGATGTGTGTATATGCATGTGAAGTGACCTTTATAGGTGATTAGTGTCCACTCTGACTGTTCCCTTATGTCTGGTCCTTTATGTCTTGAGTTGTAGGAGAATTAAGAAAGAGTTAAATTATCCTGTTCTGTTTATTATGGTATGAAATCCAATAGTTTTGATCTTGGAAACAGGCTGTATTCCCTGCTGCTTTCATCTCTTCCACAATGGAAGGGTAAATATGTTCTGCCTATATGGAAGATGGGCTTTTAAATAATGATCTCATTAGACAAAGGCTATTTAATAGGAAACAGCACTTCATCTCAGAAAACATGGCAAACAAGGGCATTAGGAGAAAATAAGCAGCAAAACCTGGTACACATTTGCATACTGATGTGGTCACTCAGACAACCACAATTACTAGCATTTCATGTTTACTTATTGCCATACTGTTTCTTGCACTGTCTTTTTCATCCTTCAATGTTGCAGAATTAGACCTTCTTCATATAAGGAAATGGCACCAATTTAATTAAAACAATTCAGGCACAACACATAAGTGTTGCAATATAAGCAATTAATGTACTACTGCAACTGTCCAATCAGACCTTGCAAAGAGCTAGACTATTAATTGGATATAGCTGTGCTCACTTCGTTTCAATCGGCTTGTGTTGTTATAATGTTGAAGAACATGATCTGCTACTGAAAAGGACAAAAGGACACTATCAGCACAATCCAGAGCAACTAATCTGTCCACATAAGAGCCCTTGGGTTGCCCTATCTAACACTAGGTTGGAGCAACTGCAAGATGCTCCAGCCCAGTTACTCTGAAGGAGGCTTAGGGCAGAGCAAGGCAAGATAGGGTGCCCTAATAGAGGTGGACCTGCTCTGCCCTAACTGCTCTGCCCTAAGCAGTTCAGGAGAGGCATGTTGAGGGCATGTTTAGCATTGCCTAGGGCAGAGCGGTTACTCTGTATCCAGAGCCTTTTTACAAGGCAGAAATGCCCTCTTCCAGCCCTCAGAGTTATACCACCTCAAGAGCAGGTATAGTAATGAGTAGACCCATAGGGGTCCAGGATAAGGCCCGAGTAAGAATGGCAGTGTTGACCAAAAATGAGTTCTTGGCCAGCGTGGATTTAACCCCTGCCTCTCAACCTCAGGATATGTAACAACTACGGCTGCCCACAAACCTCAAGATACAGCAGGCCATTCCATGAAGCCCCTTGTATTCACTGTAGAATGTACTGGCATCTCATAGGGGACTCCTTATAAGGCAGACACCCAGTAGTGTCACAAAACTGGTGCAGCTGGTGTGGGCCGCATTGGGTGACGCACTCCGTATGGGGTGATGCGCCGGAGTAGTTTGACTGTCCTTTGGCAGGCCCAGGGCATCAGCACGCCCATTCAGTCCTGCTCCAAAGTGGATCAGCAGCCAGAAGCTGCCACTTGTCCTCGGACCTGGCCCGAACGGCCAGCTGAGGTGCACTGTGCCGAAACACACTGAGCATGCCGAACAGCTTCAGAGGAGACTTCCTTAGAGCGGAGGAAGTTTGCGCCTTGGCACAGCCATTTGGCCTCGCTCAGGAGGCGGAGTGCACAGTCTCCTCTGAAGCAAAAAGTACTTCAGAAAAGTACTGGGCAAGTGTCAGAGATGGTGGCTGCGCAGTACTCTTTCTGAAGCCAGTTGGCTTCAGAAACAACTGCTCAGGTGCCAACTTTGGCGACTGCGCAGTCCAGGTAGGGTGTGTGCACATCCCAGGGGTGACGCACAGACTTCCGCACCGGGTGATGCGCAGAGTTGTGTCACCACTGTAGGCACCACAGCTGTTCCTTGTTCAGTGTGATCTGAGAGGGGTCTCCTCAGGAGCAAGTCCTCCCCATGTGTCAATTACTTAGCGTGCTCTGGAGCAGTTAGGGCAGCCCAGGCTTTCTGACTCTCTGGATACAGCATAACTTTCTGCTCTGGATACAGAATAGTTAGGAGAGAGCAGTTAGGGCAGAGCAGGCTGAACTTGCTCTGGATTGTGCCCTATGTTTGCTATGTCCCATGGGTTCATCCCATAGTAAAATACCTGGGGGAAGAGGAGCTGATAAGGAAAATGGAATCTGGACAGGCCAGAATGACTTCCATTATGCCTAGGTTGCTGGGCCATCATCCAACCAGCTGGTACAAAGGGTTAACAGACCCCACTCTCCAGGCAGAGACAGATGATACAGGCCAGGTCTGTCCTTTCAAAATCAGACCCTAGAGATTATTGTTGTTTTTCCATTCACTGACCTAGCATTAAGCAGCAGCACATGCAACAAATTTCTAATTTGAGAACCAGTGTTTCCAGAACTGGAAGGAGGGCATGTGCAAGAAATGTGTTTTAAAGCCTCTTCTTCTTACTTGCCTCATCCTATCTCTTTCCCTGCTCATTACTTTCCTAGAGGAAGTGAGATTATTAAAGGCAGTTGTTTAGGCATCCCTAAAATTCTGTACCATTAAAGTTTTGGTTATCACTCAAAAAATAAGATGGAAAAGGAATGCCACATGACACTCACAATCTCACCGAATAACAAGAAATAGCAACAATCTGTGTTTGTTTTTAGCCCCAAGAGATGTAGGTTCCAATTTTCAATACATCTTCAAGGTCCTGGTTCTTTTTTTTTCAAAAGATCAGGGATTAAGAGAACATTTTCAGCAGACATGATAGATTTCTTCTTGCCATTATGGACACATTAAGGTGAAATTTGCCTTTTCCACTCTGAGGTAGGAGCAAAGGTACTCACAATTCACAGTGACTCGGACTTGTTTGACATCTGCTGTGGAAACCTCATTTGCAGCTTTGCACTCATATTTGCCTGATTGCTCTCGCGTTATCCCCAGGATCTCCAGGAACTCTTCCTCACCTTCAAATTCCCTGCCTATGAGAAGACAAATAAAGAGGCAATTGTGTCATTTCTTAGGATATTGAATAATGAACTTAACGACATTGTATGTAAAAGTTTGAATTAATTCAGAGAAGCTCTGAAGTTCTGAAGAAGAGCTTTACAATATTAGAAACAATTAGGAAATTTATAAAATCAAAATACATTTTAATACTTTATCGACAGAATACATTTTCCAATATATTTTATTTATTCAATCTGTAACTTGCTTTTCTCCCCAGAGGGCACTAAAGGGAACTAGCAACAATTAAAATACATAAAAGATATACATTAAAATCTACGAAATACAAACCTATAAATAAAATTGAAATGTCACTGACTCACTGACTCACTCATTCACTCAACGCCCAGCCAAAACTGCCAGATGAAATTTGGGGAGGGTGTTCTAGGATGGAGGCACTCACTAAGAACCGGTTTTGGGAAATTCAAACTAGAAGTGAATGAAAAGGGATGCAATGCATTTTTGTCCTATTCATTGAAGAATCCCTGACTGATAACTCTTGGGCCTAGAAGCATGAAATTTGAGGAAGGTATTCCTCCATGATGTAAGGACCCACTAAGAACCAACTTTTAAAAATTAAACCTGTAGGAGGTGATGGTGCATGGGGGGTTGGTGCACAGGGGATGATGGTGCACAGGCTGTGTTAGTGCATGAGGGACCACCACTGCATGGTGGTGGTTGTCTCTGTTGTGCAACAATGCCCAGTGCTTGCTGCTACCCACTGCTACCACCAATACCCTCCGATCAGTGGTGGGCCCAGCCTGGCCCAACAACTGGTTCCCCGGAAGTGGGCAGGGCCAGGGGGTGGGGAGGGTCAGGGGTGGGGCCGGGGAGAGCTAAGGTTGGCGCATGCGCAGTACTTTTCTACAGTCCTAAAGACAGTTTCCTGGGAGTAAGACCCACTGAACACAATGGGGCTTACTTTTGAGTAGACATGCTTAGGATTGTAGTCACCAGGCTAAAAAAAAGAGGATCCTGGAAAAGAGGCCGCAATCCTAAAGACACTTTCCTGGAAGTAAGACCCATTGAGCACAATAGGGCTTATTTTTGAGTAGACATGGTTAGGACTGAAGTAAACAGGCTAAAAAAGAGGACCTATCCTGGAAAGGAGGCAGGAATCCTAAAGACAGTTTCCTGGGAGTAAGACCCACTGACTGTAATGGGACCTACTTCTGAGTAGACCTGCCTAGCCGAGGCTGCAGCCCTATCCACACTTTCCTGGGAGTAAGACCCACTGAAAAAGGGGCCGTGGAGGCTGCGTGCTCCTCCGGCCGGCTGCTGCTCCAGCAGCCAGAGGAAAGATGCTCCGGCGCTGGGGCTTGTGGGGCGCCTCGCCAGGCTGCCGCTTGGAGCGGCAAATTCAAAAGTGCCCGGCTGCCCCCTTTAGCTGCGTTCAGAACCGGTACACCCGGTTATCTGCTCCCCCCTTGCTACTGGAACTAACAACCAGCACTGGCGATCCAAAGTGAACCCGTCTCTGCCCACCTGTGCCTCTGATGCTCAGTGCCTATTAGTGCCCAGCAGTGCCCATTGTTCACCAGTGCCACTGCCTGCTGTCTGGTGGCCAACATTGCCCAGTGCCCACAAATATTCTTCAAATTTTACTCTTGCAATGGTGGGTAAATTTTGCTAGTACAACTATAAAATAGAGTATAAAAGTGAAACAGCAGCAGCAATAAAACCATCAGTTAAAAAACAATTAATTACTAAAAAAGCAGCCATCATACCCTCTACTGGAGATCAAAGGTTTTCTGAAGTAAAAAAGTTCTCAGGCTTTGTTGGAAGCTGAAAAATGAAAGAACTTTTCTCTACTCTAAAAAGGAGGGAATTGCACAGGACAGTTGCCACCACACAAGTCCTATTTCTGGCCACCGTCTCCCTCAACTCCCTCGATGGTGGCAAAGCAAGCAGGGCCGTCTCCTCTGACCAAAGAGAACAGATTGCACTGTATGGAAGAAACTATGCTGGTTCATTTTCAACAGAACAGACAGAGGGTATACCTAAAGCCTGATGTTTTACAGTGGACTGGAGTTGTGAGAGGAAGCCAGAGCGGTAGAACAATCTCTGAGGAGATATATAGAGAGGAGAACTTTCTGTTGGAGACATGGAAAGGCGTGCAAGGGAAATGGATGCTTCTGTGACCTCAGAGAGTGGAAGACAGAAGGATATTCAGGGAGAGAGAATGTTCACATTTGGCGATGAGTTGGAGGCAAGGGGTTTGGATGGAAAGAGGTTCAGGAAAAAGCCTTGGTTTGCACTCAAATTATGGGCACAATCCAGAGTAACTACGGGAGCACGTAAGAGACATAACGTGCACCCATAGTTACTGCACCTTCTAGTGAAAACCCATGGGAAATTCATATTGCGATCCAGAGTAACTTGTTCTTACTCCGGAGCAAGGACTCCCATAGTTACTCTGGATTTCACCCTATGGGGTTTAAAAAAAGGAACTGTAAGTCAAACTAACACAGGAATTGACTTCCACAGGAATTTCAATTATGTAGGTGGCTTGCCCAGGAGGTACAATCAGTGGTGGGCTCCAGCAGGTTCGCACCTACTCTATAGAACCGGTTGTTAATGAGAGACAGGACATATAAAGTTTAAAAATAGCCGTTTAAAAGTGGTTGCCAGATGGGCATAGAACCGGTTGTTAATTTCTTTGAAGCCCACCACTTGTTCAATGGCTATTACAGCTTTGTCAAAAGCCTCTCCAACTGGAGACAATTCTTCATTTGGAAGCTTCTTTCTACCATTCCTAGTTTGCAGGAAATTTTGCATTAAACCTAGTTTGTTAACCCAGTTGCAAGAAACCTAGTTTGTTGGAAACCTGGATACCAAACTTTCCCAGTTTGGTATTCCTCAGAGCCTTCAGGGGAACAAAAGAACATCCAGAAACATGGGTTAGCTAACCTAGCTAACGAAATGATGGAGAGCATAGCTGACCAAGAACTGGCCTGGAGCAAGGATTGAGTCATCTTCCTTCATATCGGTCAGAAAGAGGCTGAAGATATTTCACAGACAAAAGGAAAGTACAGATACAACTGCTTTGAATGAGAATGTGTGTGCAAGAGATGATGCCATTAGAAGTGGAAAGAAGAAGCTTTATAGGTGTTCAGAGTGGACTAGGAGAGATGTGTCCTTTTTGGCAGGAGGGCCACATCATTTTTCTGACACTGTGTCAGGGGCTGGAAAAATGATTTACAAATTTACATATAAGAGGATATTAGAAACAGATCTGGAGGATTACAAGGCTTGTCCAAGAGGTCTTGCCAAGGACTGCATTGAGGCTCCCCATGGACCGCATCTGGCACCTGGATCAGGGTTTGGACCCCTGGATAGTGGTGTCCAACACCTACACCCTTGGGCTAGATAGTGGCTCTCCCTGTCTTGCTCAGCCTGAGGCATGTAGGAGAGAGAAAATCTTCCTGAGACCTAGTGATCTCCACTTGTCTTTCATTTTGAGTCTGAAACACCTCCAATCAGAGGAAAGAGAAAATCAGAGGGAAGAGAAAATCCAGCTGTTAAAACTGTTCCATCACAGACTCTTCCATCACAAAAACATTGTATAAAGCTCTTACTACATAGGTGAGTTTGTGCACAGTCTCAGTTACATGTGTTGGCTGCTCATATGATTGAAGGGATCTACCTTTTCCTACCACATTCAATGCTTCCTCCTCCTATTTGGTTTTTCCTTTATTGGGAACAAGGTACTAGAATGTACTCACAAATTAAACATTAACAAATCACTACCTCTCAGTGGCATCAACCCAAAAGTTCTTAAGAAATTAATATGTGAAATTACTGGTTTTCTAATGGAAAAATGTGTTCCATTTATCTGGAGCACTGGACTGGAAGGAAGCCAACATAACATCAGTATATTTTTTAAAAGGATAATGTGTCACTTCTAGGTAAAATAGTGAAAAGATAAAGATAAAATCATGAAGCAGCTAGAACATTAAATCTTGATGAAGGAGAGAGAATTAGTATGATTTCTGCAAAGGTAAATTCTCCTTCATAAACCTTCTAGAGTTCTTGCGAATGTCAGTAGGCAGATCCAGGTATGCTATCCCCACCAGTAGGTGCCAACTCTTGTGCCTGCTGCTTTCCCCCTGAAGTGTCATGAGGGCTGGAAAGGCTCTGTGTGGCTTCCCTGCCTTCAGGAAAATCTTCTGGACTTTTAAATATCCCTTCTAGTTTTTGGATGAAAACTGAAAGTGACATTTAATTGCTTTCCAGAGACCTTAAAAGGCATACAGAGGGCTAGGAAAACCATGCACAACTTATCCAGCCCTCGGTACTCCACCGGCAAGAGTCAACAGGCCATATCTCCAAGTGATACATGTGTCCCTGGGCACCACAGTAGCCACAATCTACTGTATGGAATGGCTCCTATTTCACTGGTCTGAACTGAGTGAATGGCCAACCAAATGACAATAAAAGTACAGTGCAAAAAATTATAATCCCAACTTCACATATACACTGATGTATCAGAGTTGTTGGTAATAAACGAGGAAAGATAATACAAGGTGATGTTCAAGAACAATGTTGACCTAATGTGTGATTGCTGTGAAGAAAAAGCATTCTTTCCTGCTTGTAGGTCATCTTTCTGGTGGAGCTACTGTGGAAAACAGGATACCATGCCAGAATTGGTCAACTCTGAACAGGATACATACCCAACATGGTGTCTGCCATATTGCCATAGTGTGCCATGCCACACTACCCTTTAGTGTGACTGTGGTGCTCCTCAACAGAATATTAATCATAATGTGTCTTGAGTGTCCTTCAAGAGCTTACACCAGCCCAGTGTCTGATTTTTTCAATATACACCACTCTGTCCTTGAATGGCTGAGTGGATTGTACATTAACATTTGATTTACCATAAATCCATGCATGCTAAATAAATAAATAAGTTTATTAGACTAGATGATCTTTGCCTTGATTCAACAGTACTGTTCTTCTGCTCTTATGAAAAATGAAAAAAAATGCTTTGTAGTATTATCTGAGCTCCAGGGCTTCTTTGGCAGTAAGATTAGGTCAAAAGACAAGTGTCTTACAGTTAGTATTGTGGAATTTTCTATTGGTACTCAGAAATGAAATGTGGTTTTAGGTAGAAATAATTTATTCTGAGTTATAAACAGTAAACAAAAAATGTGCAGAAGCTCTAATTGATGTGCACATGCTTTTGTAAATTCTGCTATATCTGCAAAGGGCAACATTGTTTACCATTTCTGAAACTACTAAGGCAACAGTTATGAGCTGCATACATCAAATCCCAGTACTCCACAGATCAGAGAAAATGAAAAGCGTATACCTCCACAAGAAACATTTTAAAAAATAAACAGAGGGTCCATAATGATTATGAATATGTGGATTCCTTGCCCTCAGAAATTTTTGCAACGCTTATTGAATTCCTCAGATGTTACCCTGAGAAAGAGATGACACATTCATTTCTGAGAAGTGGGGAGGGCACAGTTGCAGGTTTTAGGGCAATTCCTGATTATTTTGCCTTGTCTGGAAAGGATCTGACCATATGGGGTGAGAGTTTAATTGGAGGGAACAGTTCTGGGGCACTGCTTTCTGCTTTTCTTTTTCTACTCTCTCTGGAGCTGGTTTATTAGGTGATGTTATGGCTTGGGGTGTGTGTTAATGAGGGACTGATGTGTTTTCATAGGGTAAAAAAGGGGTAAATAGGATGTTGAAAGAGTATAGGTGCAAAGAAGGGTGGTAGGAAGAGCAAGGCTATTACAAGAGAAGAAGGACTCGTTTATGGCAATTTTTCTTTTGGTTCTAATAGCAACTGAATGGATCATGAATGCTTTACTGACAGTCTGGTGGTTTGAAGATGCAGCTGGTAAATGATCAGTTGATTAATAATAAAACCATGAGCATCCAAAACCGGATTGGTTTTTATCAGTGTACCATCCATCATGTTGCCCAACAGCCTCCTTGCCTGAGCTGCTGGGTGATCTTGAGAGTACTGCATTGGTGTTCTGTAGGCTTTAGTTTTAGGTGCTTCAATGGTCAAAAGGACGCTTATGCCCCAGGGCCAATTCTGAATTTTCAGAAACCATATCTGCACCCACATATTTGGTGGAATGCACTGTCCTTCAGTCACACCTTTATTCCTTCTGCCAAGCAACAAAGCACTTTCTGAATTTTTTGTTTCTGTCTGGCACACAGGTATACACATTTGGTCTTTGTTGTGTATATGCAACAATAGGCAGCAATGACTTAAAACAGGCTAGAATAGTAACCCACAGGTTGCCCTGCTAGCCACAGAGTTTGTGTTGCTCATCTGTGATACTAGGCCAAAGAGCCAGTGTTGTTCATAGACACTTCTGTGGTCACTGGTTGGCAATACTATATCCCAAAGTGCTTTATATCATCAGTACTGTTAAGGACTTAAAAGCAATATAAATATATATGAAATAAATACATGTGAAAACTCATATATGCAGATACAGAGGGCAAACAGCAAATGTAGTCAGAATGTCTGAAGTTTCTATTGCGGTGGCTGAATGAGACAGCCAATTTATGTTGGCCTTATCTGCAAGAAACTACTGCAGTAGAAATTTCAAAAGAAGGATGTCTTTGGCTGCACATCTAATTCTCTGAATATATTTTTTTAATTCTAATAGTGTTTCATTGGTCCATGATATAAAGACAGCGTAAGGTCCAGGTATCCTGGTGAGATGGCCAGAGCCTTCATGTTGGTGCTGGTAGTTGTCAGGAAGCCTGATGAAACAGTAAAGTCCAGCCAAATCTTAATCCCCTTGTCTAGAGGCTCCTCTGACTTATTGCCAGCCAAATAGCTGATGTAGGCTTGAGGAGACAGATTGGAGAAAATATTTATTTTCTTACATCTCCAAGGCTGTGTGGTCCCCTGGAGGCCCCTAACATTCAGTGCATA
Source organism: Cryptoblepharus egeriae (assembly GCA_030015325.1). Classification (NCBI taxonomy): domain Eukaryota; kingdom Metazoa; phylum Chordata; class Lepidosauria; order Squamata; family Scincidae; genus Cryptoblepharus; species Cryptoblepharus egeriae. Next base: position 74,219,208 of record JAREYC010000005.1, read on the forward strand.
CTCTGTCAGGAGTGTCGCATGCTGTGGGTGAGATCTTGATAGGATCTGACGATCATTTACAAATTTAGGAGTGGTGTATATGTGGAGGTAACCAACAGGCACTTCTAAAAAGTAACATAATTTGTTCTGCATCAAGTTTGCCAAGAAAACCCCAATGCCTCCAGTGCACTTTTTGCTTACTCATAGCCTCTCTCCGGTGGTGGGATTCAAATAAATTAACAACAGGTTCTATGTCCATTGAACAATAGGTTCTATGTCCCATTAGTAACCGGTTCTTTGCTCATTAGCAAAGGGTTGTATAGAACCTGTGAGAACCCTCTGAAGCCCATCACTGCTTCTATCTGCTCCTGCCACCTCTTAAACTGACAACTGCTGTTTCTCACACCCAAATTCTGCAAGGCCTCCTCGAGTGAACTGCAGATGAACTGCCTATCAAGAACCTCTCCAGAGCTATGAAGAAATATTAAAAAGCTTTTGTCAAATCCCAGACTTGAAGCAGACACCACTGTATAGATCATATTTATGAGATGGCAGAAACATCCCAATGTCAAAAGCTCTGGCAGTCCTTGGATTCAAAGTAAAAATGAAGGAAATTTAAGCCACCACAAGGAAAACATTTTCAGGGAATATACTATCAGTAACTACATTCAGCGTTTATATACCATGTTATGAGTGTTCAAAACATTTCAAACATAGTAAGGGTGCAATCCTAACCTAGGCCAACACAACTTATTCGTCTTCCTGTTCCAGTGGTGATATAAGGAGGCAAGCACATGTCTGTGCCCTGGCCCAACTCTTCCCCAGGAGTGGCATAAAAGTGTCTTATGGCACTTTTGTGACATCCACCGGTCAGCATAGGTTTTATGCCAAGGCTGAGGCCAGCCTAACTGGAGATTAGGATTGCCACTAATCAATATACTAAGCCTGCAAGGGATGCCAGTGAATAAGCTAGTGAATGGAAGTTAGTGACAATACCTGTGAGTATTTACTTGTTATCCCAAAGTAGCACATTTATTTTTGATTTATTTTACCATATAAACTGCTTTATGCACAAACTCTTTCTGAAAAATGGTATAAAATTATTCTTCATCATCATTTTATTATTTCTTTCATCATCTCAGGTCTTCCCTACATCATTTCTAGTTGGCGTTCTTGCCTGTGTAGACCTGACCTCAGTAAGAAACCATTGTCACTAGGTGATAGTAGTAGCTGTACTAGTTTTTTAGGGCAGTGGTTCTAAAATAGGGGATGCTATTGTGATAGCACAAGGCTAGGTGCCCTGGTGGAAAGGCCAGAACCAGCTTGGAATGGGACACTCAGACGACTTTTCTGGGAGTAAGTCTCATTGAACATGATGACACTTACTTTTGAGTAGATATCACAGCTTTGGCATCACAGTGATGTCACTTCCTATTTCAGCTGTGATATCACTTCAGGGGGGGCCTGGACAGATTGTCGGAAGAGGGTCCTCGAGAAACACTGTTCTAGGGTGCTATAAGAGTATCCTACCAGACTTCTAGTAGCCTTCCTCCTCAACTGCTGCTGATGGTGGCGGTAGCACAAGCCAGATCCTGAACTAGTACAGGCATTTCTGACAGTTTGTTTTCTGGTGGTACCACTCTTTCAACACCTGTCAATTATACCCAGGTCTTATTCATTCAATGCATGATTCACTCTTTCAACCTCTTTCTGCTGGTCTAAAGGCTAAACTTGTCTTCCCTGATGCCATGTCACATGGTGATCAAACTGTTTTTGGCATTTCCTCATGACTTCAGTAAATAACCATTATTCAAATACATGATATTCATTGACCACAGATGTCTTTGTTCATTTTACTGTAATTTGTTATGTGTTTTGGCTATGTATTAATAAATATGCTATTTAGGCTTTTGTGATATTTATGTGTTTGTTGGTGACCATTTTGCATTTGCATGTTGAAAAAGACTGGGTACCATTTTTCAATGGTTTTCACTTTTGGATTGTGCTCCAGCCCCAAACCCATCCAATAAGTGCAGGATGCCTGTATTTTACACACTGTATTTTCCCCACTTCTCAGAAGTATGCCAGCTAAACAACTGGTGTAAGACTAAGGAGATCCACTATGTCCAGGTGTCTTATGGAGGAGCATAATATTTTTTATTTACTTTCTCCTAGTCATCTGGTTACACAAACACCCCAGGACTCAGTGTACTCTCCATTAGTACAACTGCATAGCATTAAATGGTGGGCACATGGGTTGTTATGTCTGGAGCAGGAGAAACATGAAATTTAAGCCAGCACTTAGTCTGAAAGGGGCTCAAAATCAAAGATAGGAAAAAGAAGAATTTGATAAGAAGAACACAGAGGAAGATGACAATAAAATGCTTTTATAATTTCAGGAAAACAGCATTTGATTGGAAAATGAAGCTTTGATCAATATACTGAATGATAGCTATGAAATACAACTCATACTTAGCTTTTCTTCCATGGCTTCAAAAAGCAGAACTATATTTTTAAAATTCACTCAAGTATGAGGCCATATCATAGTAATAAGAAACGAAATAGGTATAGTTGAACATTGTGCGCCAATTCACTTCCGCATGCAGGTGATGTGGGGCTTCTCAGCTCTACTCTAAAAGTGGTCAGAGGCTATCTTTGCAGAAGAGGGAAATGAATGGTAAGAAGAACAGTCTGTCTGCAGGGAGGAATTAAATTGTCAAGTTCTTGAAAAAAAGAACCAGCAGGGAGTTTGTTTGTTGCTCTTTTACTGCAGTGAAGGGAGCAGGGGGAAGATGGACATTGTGGTCAATTTCCAGAGAAACTCTCTGTGTTTGCGTTATTTTATAAGCAAGTTGGAACTACCACCCGCTTACTGGCATTCTCCACTGCAATAGCTCAAGAAGGCTCCCCACTGTGTGTTTTCCAAATGTTTTCTTGGTTTAGCTTTATGAATCCCAAGCAATGGGTGTTTCTTCACCTAAGGCTAAGACTATCCTGCATACAAATACAGTTGCCCTTTACAGAACTGACCTTTTCTTAGTGACATGCCATAAATCCTGGTTAGACAGTTTTGCTAGTTTCCATTACCCTGGGGATTATACCCTTCAGAGACTCCTTAGACTGATAATTATCACAGTATCCCTTAGGTGTCGCCTAGCCCAGTCATCAATTCCATCTCTTCTATGAAATTTAAGAAAAGATGTTTCTTTTCAGACAGCATATAGAGCATCTTGTCTTGAGGCTCAAGAGTACTGAGTACTTGCCGGGATTAACAATCAGACCCACAAAGGCCAATCTGGCAGAAAGTGCCAGATGATTGCAGCATATACTTTATGGGGGCTGAAGAAGCTCTGCAAATACAGGGGCCCCCAAAGTAAGAAATTGAGGGTGCAATCCTTATCACCTGAAGCTGGCATAACTCACCAGGCATATCTTCCTGTGGTGGTGTGGGAGGTCAGCATATGCCTGACCACTGACTTAACCCCCCAGGAGTGCGTCAGAAATGCCTTACAGCAATTTTGTGACACCTCAAGGCGAGTATAGGAGTATGCCAGCCTAACTAGAGTGTGGTGTCGTGCTGTGTCTTACCTCCTACACTGAACTCCAAGTGTAATCTCCATAATTTGCACATTATATATGAAATTGGCCTTGAGTGCTACATGTTATGTGTACACACACATATGCGCGCGCGCACACACATACCAGTGGTGCAAAATATTGTATGAGTCCAAGTTATTTAATAATTATGCATTTACTTGCAGAGTACTGATCTCTCCAAGTGCTAAATGCATATGGCTTGCCATCAAAGCACTCCTGTAAGTCCAAATTAAAGGAGGAGGCTTTGCCAGAAGAGCAATCTAGAGGTAGCATCCTTATCTGCAGGTAAAGATAAGAGAATCAACTACAGACAGAGGCAGCCATTTCATGTTCACTTCAATGTAATCTGTGGAGGAGATATTCATGCAATTCCCTGGTAACCTCACAGAGAGACAGGAGCCTTCCCTTTCCTCTTCTTTCATATACACAGACACAATGCCCTTGCACACACAAAATTTCCTTCTGGACGCTTACATAGAATGCCCTCATTTTTCTCTCTCTCACAAACCTAGAAAAACAATGGCACCCCTTTCCAAAGGTATCCTCTTTTGCTCACACAAAAACACACAAAATGTTTGTCAAACACAAATACACATACAGTGATTTCTTATTCTTTTCTCTCTCTCACACACACACAAATACATAATGTTCCCATCTCTCTCTCTCTCTCTCTCTCTCTCTCTCTCTCTCTCTCTCTCTCTCATACACACACACATGCACGCACACAAACATCTTTGTTGCTTCTTTTTGTGTACACTCTTTGAACTTTGTGTACTTACACACTGACAGCCCAAACCTAACAGCAATATAGTGGCCCCAATGTATTCTGCAGCCTCTAGACAGCTCCTCACAGTAAGGGAACAGCTGCCACCATGGATCAACTTGGTACAACTAGGACTTGTACCAGCTTTATAGCTGATACAAGTCCGCATTGACTTGGGAAGGTAGGGGGTTTGGATCTGGCAGGCTCTGCTCTCTTCTTGGGCCTGATCTGTACTCCTTCCCACCCCATTAATTCCCTTTTCTGCTCCCCCCCCATGTTGTTTTAGCCCATCTCAGCCTCCCATGTGACCTCTGTGCAGAGGTACCTGCTCCAACGGCCATCCACTCTACTTTTGCATAGACCAGTGGTCTCCAAGGTGGGGGTCGCGAACCCCTTGTGGACCACCTTATTTCAGGGGGTTGCAAAAAGCTGGGAGAAGCCATTTTGGAATCTGGCACTGGTCACCTTTAATGACACTTTCAGTCATGACATCACTTCCGGGGGGGGGGGCCTCAGACAGATTGTCATTCTCAGAAGGGGGTCCCGGGCTGAAATGCTTGAATACCACTGGCATAGACCCATCTGTTCTCCACTTGCAGCAGTAGCCAGACTATGTGCAGGCACAGTGCAGCTTGCAACATCCATAAAGGCCCTTTATGATCAGGCCATAAGATTAAGTTTATATTTACTGGAGCAAATATTTATGTAGAGAAGGGAACATACCAACCCTAGCTGCTTTGTTTGTTTTCTTCAAACTCCTTTTGTAGATGTGTGGAGTGGAGAGGAAAAGGGGCTGGCAGATCATGTTTGCGAAAACAAGATGGAAAGGGATGAAAGAGTGCTGATCAAAAGATGCCATTTGAAGTTTTATGTGGCAGCTTCCAATGCCGCATGGAGGGCTTTTTCCCCATTTAATTTTGTTCTTCTTGCACTTTTCATGTACATTCTAAGGTACTGATCACCTAACTCTCTTCCTGGCTCACCACCTTGAATTCCCAGGATGTTACTTTAGAAAAACAAAAATAGCCAAGGGAGTTTTTGACATTATTTTCTTGTTTTACCTCCAGCTGGGATTTTTTGTTTTGTTTTCATATGCAACTTTGAAGCCTCTGCTTATCAGTCTTTATTTTTTTACCCACCACAGATTTCTAGGAGCTTGGCATTTTATTTCTCCCTTAGTTGGAGAGTTTCATTTTAAATCACTCATGTATGTGCGTAAGCCCGCACAAACACACAAGATCAGTGGAGAGTGGCAGATGGTAAATGAGTAACAGGGTGATGTTCTGGAAAGTGACAGGGAGCTGAGGATGTAGAAAAACAAAATAGACTGAGGAGACTGAGGAGATAGGCAACCCTAGAAAATCCAACATGCAAGGAAAAAGTGATGTCGAAAGGTGAAGAAAGGAGAAGGGGAAACGAGGAAGCTGGGCAGAGGTGGCTACACAGGTCAAGAAGATGTAGGGTACAATCCAAAGTAACTACGGGGAGTCCTTGCTCCGGTGTAAAAACAATTTACTCTGGATTGCAATATGAATTTCCATAGGTTTTCACTAGGTGGTGCAGTAACTATGGGTGCATGTAATGTCTCTTACATGCTCCCGTAGTTACTCTGGATTGTAGGGGTAGAAACATTGGTATGTGCAGTATTGGTGGTGGGTGAAATGCAGGAAGGATGCTAGCAGTAACACTGAGAGTGGCCATGTGGAATGCCAACTAGCAAAATGTACACCAATAATTTAGCGTTTGCCTCTAGACCTCCCTCTCTCATATAGTAATGTATTTGATTTGCTTGACTTTCTAACAAAATAGTAGTTGGGGGGGAGTCAGATTGGGACCTTTTTTGCACTTTAACCTTTTGTCCGGCTACTGGTCAGGATGGGAGTTCCACTTCTAAAGGGATACAAAGGGATTGTAGGGTTAGGGCAACTAACCCTACCATCCAGAGTAACTGCGGGAAGACACAAGAGGCACTTGCTCTGGACTGCTCTATGAATTTCCCATAGGTGGCACTGTAACTACATTGGTGTAAAAGGTCCCGTAGTTACTCTGGATTGTAGCCCAAATCCATCAAGAAAATGGTGTAAATGTTTAGCATTTTGTTGGGAGTACATGACTGCTCTGCCTGAAAGTTTAATCTGGGTGCAAATGGTTGTCTCATTCCAGCTTTGGTTTGGTTGTCTTTTATATTGATAATCTGTAAAACCTTCTACTCATCAAAGTCCAGTGCTGGAGGGGCAGAAAGAGGTCCTTGCACCTTTTTCTGCCCAACATTGTCAAACACAGCAGCATGAAACTCCAGAAAGAAAGGCAAGACTTCAAAGGCTCTTTGAATTTCCAAAGACAAATAGAATTGCTTTATGATTATGACAACAATTAATGACACATACACCAGCTGAAAATGTACCAACAGAACCACTATATACATTAAAAGTCCATTCTGCAAATTTCTTATCTTTGGTACAAATTATCTGGGGGGCCGACCACAGGGGAAGAGATACAAAAAAGAAAAGAAGTATAAGAATGGGTTAACATTCCCATTTTATGTATTTTTTGACACTGCCTTTTGACAGCAAAGATATTGTACTTCATTATGCTTGGAAGCCTGATGGCTCCTTTCTCCCTAATTGATGGCACGTATTCTTTAAAATTCCTTTGAAGTGGGGCTCTTTGAAATTCAGCACCTCTATATTGACCCAGCTCTGGTTAACGGGCAACAAAAGGCATTTGGTTGAGCCGTCTAAATATGAGACTCCTTCAAACAAGAATAAACACACAGGGAATGTGTAACCAAGATTCCCAATGCAGTCCTAATAAAGGCAACAGAATACCAAACATAAAAGCTGCCAGGCTTTGCAGGATTTTTAATCAATCAGATGATAATCAATAGGGCAGAGTTGGGGGAAAACATTGGAGGGCCCCAATAGCTTCCATTTGAAATCTAGAGATGGAGGAGGAGAACTTGGCAACCCTGGGAGCCAAATCAAAGTGCTACAGAGTTTCAGCCCAAGCGCAGGGCATTTTAGACAAAGAACGGTTGAGCTTCTATTACTGAAAACACAAATACTGTAAATTAATTTAAGTTTCCTTCCCTGGTATAAGGCAATTCCCATTCTTTGAAACTGTATCAACTTATCCTGGTCTTTCAAGTTCAGAGGGAGCTACAAATCCAATCAATCTGAATTAAATCAGTGATTTCCCAACTGTGGGTCAGGACCCCCAGTGGGTTGTGACATGGTTTTAGGTGGGTTACCAATGGGTGATGGAAGATCATGTAATTAATTGCAGCAATACAATACAGGCAATACAAAATCAGATACTGTAGCTGCTAACTACCCTGCAAAGAGCTGAGCACCTGCATTTTTCAAGCATGTATGAATAGGTTAACTCTAGAGTGAGGTGCTCATCCCTGTTTCCAAGCCTTTAGAGCCAGTATTGTCATAAGACACTTCTGTCATGGGGCCAGCAGGACTATAAACTGAGGCACATGGAATGCTGTTATCTTCCCACTGAGGTGGTACCTATTTCTCTACTTGCACTGGTGTGCTTTCCAAGGTTAGCAAGAGACAGGCTAAGGATGGGAGCACAACCCATCTGGCAGTACTTGGGTTTTGAACTGCTGCCTGCTGAGCAGAATTCCGGTCAAGCAGTGTTCTAACTCCAGTGTTCTAACCACTGAGCCACTGCAGAGGAGATAAGTGTGGTGAGGGTCTTTATTCTAATTATTATTACTTATAAAAAATGAAACATTTCTTCCTAGTTCTTCTATTTTAAAGGCCAATAAACCTAGATGGGTCCTGACAAAGTGCCATTTTAAAAAGTATTGCTAAAACGTTTGAGAAATGCTGAACTATACAATCAATCAATCAAAAACCTTTAATGGCATCAACCAAAATATACATATATAATAAATAGTAGACACGATAAGACATCATAAAATAATAAGGCATCATAAAGATCATTAAAAGCAACTTACAGACAAGATTTAGTTAGGACCTCCAGCAGAAAACTCGCTACAAGATCCGTTGTAGTACTGGAGGAGTCCTCGAGGAGGAAACCTACAAGATTTTGGGGAGGTCCGATGAAACTGGATAAAATAGGCTCAAGGGCAGGGGTGCGAATCATATTATGAGCCGGGCAGGAACAAAAAATATGGGGGACTGAATCAGGCTCAACACCACAGAACTGGCAAATCCTTTGCTCAAATGGGATTTGATCATATCGCCCTTTTAAGACAGCGGAGGGAAAGATGTTTAAACGAGCAAGCATAAATGCTCTCCTCTTCAGAAGATTGACCAATTGTGCAAAATAATAAGACCCATAACCCGGATAAAGGGAAATACCAAAGAAACGAGGGGAACACACTATACAGTTTTACAGAAACATTTTTTTAAAAGATGTAGGCAACCTCAAAATGTCAGATGCAAGGGAGGGCACCTGGATGCAGGTGTCTTTTTTCTTGTGTGCACCCTTAGGAATCTGGTGGACCAAAGTCAGATACAAGAAGCTGAACCAGATGGGCCTGATCTAGCAGAGGCTCTTCTTATGTTCTTATCACATATACCAAATACAGAAATAAACAGGATCATATCTGATGTGTAAAGCAATTGGTTTGTTCAGGCTGTAAGCAAGTGCACATAATGTAAACACGTTCCTATGGACTCTTTGCCTTGTGTCAGTCTATGCGGCCTGATCCACAGAATCCTAAATAGCTAGTGCACAGTTGAATAGACCCCTTGCAGGGCTATGTCCTTTATTTGAGAGAAGAGGACAAAATTCACTTTATCCTAAAAAGATGGAGTTCACTACTGGGGAGTAGTCGATACTGTGGTAGCTATATTAGGTGCCATGGCAGCCCTGCACTCCAAGCAGCTCAGGATTGGGCTGCCGTCTTCCTGGAATTTCCTTGCCATACAAATATTTGAAAGGCAATTAACTGAATAATCGCTCAAACTTATACTCCAGGGACTGTGGGAACAAAATGCTCATTCTTGGTAAACCATATCCATATGCCATCCAGCAAGGAGACTATGAAGAGGAAGGAGATATATAGAACGGAATGAAGGCTTGTTTCACGTACAATAAGGCTCTTGCCAATATTGGTATTTCTGCTCTGGTGGCATCATAGCAAGCAGTTAGATCTGTGAAGAGAAATATGGCTTCTGTGCTGCAGCATTTGATTGGCTTCCTAGTTAAAATACATATATTGATGTTGGAAAAACAAATGTTTAGGCCTAAGATAGAGTAAGAGATTAGAGCAGTGGGTGGGGGGAAAAATGATTCTAAGAGAAATGCTATAGAAGAGAGAAAATATTGGACCATTAGATAGGAAAGCAGGATTGTAAGAAAAGTTAGACAAGTGAAAAGTGATGCAGAGTAGACAAGAAGGCTGATTAAAAGAAACAAATGGAGAAAGAGTAAAAGATAAAAAAACTGAAGTAAAAAAATAGAGGTCTAAGGAGAGATAAGGTAAAAAGGAATGAAACAGAAACATAAATCAAATAAGTGATTCTACAGACTGATGGGGAAAATGTTGTGCCTAGAGACCTGTGCGTCTCTAGAAAGCTGATAAGCTCCCTGTTTTGCCATGCACTACTTATCAACATTGTTGAATACACATATTGGCACCCCAGAAAAAATGCCACAAATACTTCAATTGTATCCAAGATTTGTCTTGCAAATCCTGGAAGTTGGGAATTGTTAGGGTCTTTGTCAGCCTGTGCCCATGAGAGTTGTTGAGTTTGTTACAGTACCTTTGCTATATTGTACCTGGGGAAGCAGTGGATTTTACTGAAGTGTCATTGTGGCATTGTCCCTGTGAGACTATTGTAATACTGCATGGATAATGCTGGATGAATAAGCTGGGAACACAAGACAAGGCTATTGAGAACATGCCATCTTTTATCCTAGTCTTGGCTTCATTTTCCACTGAGAAAAGAAGAGAATATAGCTGAAAGAAAAAAAATCTTGATGGGTAGTAGAGTTCAGACCTTCAGTAAATATAGCAACTGTATAGCTATACCAATTAACTCTTTCAGTACTGAGATTACAAAATGTCAAGAGCTAAAGACTAGTTTAGTTTATCCCTATAATGATAGGAGAGTCAGATAACGTGAAGCCTTAAGGAAGCTGTTAGTAGAAGGAGTGCGAGTATGGACAGCCTGAGCTTTGGAAAGGAGACATGGTCATCTTTGAGGTGCTGGCCCCTCCATTTCTGCCCAGCTGACAGGTGTACATTTATGATCCCTGTTATATATGTGCATTTTTACCACCCATGTGGTGGTGATACTCTGGGTTGTGACATAACTTCATGAAAGATCAGAGTAACCTCATCATGTTATATATTGTTGGTTGTATACTGAAGAGCAATGCAAAAATTGGTTTTGATTATCTCTATGATCCAGAGTAAATACAGGAGCACACACACAAAAAATGCATTGAGCTCTACGGAAAGTGAAAGTAACCTGTAGTGAGAATTTATTTACAAATAAGTGAATGTGCCATAGTCTGCCAGAAAGGTGTAGCTGAGAAGAATCCAAAGACACCAGAATGGTCCTGATTCAATGAACGCAGTCCCCGAAATCACCCCAGAACAGAATCACCACCGTGAGTTTTTTAGATAAAGGGTGGTATAAAAATATGAAAGTATTAATATTTAATTAATTAATACAGATAATAATTAAATACCGTATTTCCCGGCTAATTACACACACCAAACCATAAGATGCATCAAAGTTTAGAGGAGCAAAACAAGAAAAAAATATTCTGAACCAAATGTTCTGGTGTACTAATATATTTAATAAAATATAGCAGAATAATATTACACCAATGTAAAGGCAACAGTGGTATTAAGAACCATCATCACTGTCATTAAAAAATGAGGAGAGACTTTAAGGTTCAAGCACTTTTCTAATTTTCTGGAAACCCCATCATTTGCAAGCTCCAGCAAACCAAATTCTATGCATTTGCAACCTCTACTGACCGGATTCTGTGCATTTGCAAGCTCTAGCAAACCAAATTCTGTGCATTTGCAAGCCTCAATTGCAAGCCTCCCCCTGGAAAGGATTGCAGCCCTAGGAATCAGATCCTGTGCATGTCGACTCAAGTGCAAGCCTCCCCCACCCCTGGAAAGGATGCATAGGATTGCAGCAGCAGGCACCTCACTCCTGGGCTGCTTCCTCCTCCCCATTTCCCATCAGTGCCCCCCTTTTTTGCCTGCCTGCCCCTATGCTCTGCTAGTCCTCTGGGCTCCATTCCTTTCTTTGGGGGAGGAGCCTGTGAGGAAGCCTCTGTCCCTCCTCCCTAGCTTGTCCTCGCCTTCCTATAGGCCTGCCCTGCCCAGGGGGCCACAGCACAGCTGCAGAAGGTGCTCCAGGATTGGCCCCTTCACTCCATAAGACGCACAGACATTCCCCCCCTTTGGGGAGGAAGTGAGTCTTATAAGCCAGCAAATATGGTAATTTTGTCTTTTTGGGATGTCAAAACATTTATGGGCTCTGGGTGTTGGATGATCTAGCTACACCATTGGAAACGGGATTCCCTCTTTCTCTTATATCACAACACAAAGTCATATGTTCTCTTTAGACTTTCATATTGCAAAATTGGACATCACATTTAACTCTGCCAAACATTCAGTATGAAAGATATATTTTTTATTATTGAGGTGCTTTTGCAAATCGAATTTGTAGTCCTGAAGTCAATATTTTAAATATGATGTTGGAGATAGATATGATGTATTAGGGCTTCCACAAGTTATTTTTAAATAATTTGCATTTTAATGTGTCTGTTTTGAAAAGCAGAAAGAATAATTCTTTGCCCTGTTCTTCCCTTGCCCTTTCCCCGGTTGAATTTTCCCCCTCCACTCAAGCTGCTATTAGCTCTATTGGGGACAAAAAGAGAAAAGCACAATTTTTTCCATGTTCATTCACATGAGTTAGAAGAGGAAGGAAGACTCAGGAAAAGGAGACTGTTCCACCATGTGACTAATGGTACCACAAGACCAAGGACAGCAATGAAAGCATTGCAATAATTCTCTTACTCCCTGTTCTGTAGTATATGGGAGGTACGCACATCAGTCCCTGAGATGAGGCGGGTGGGTAGAAAAGCGGCCAGGAGGCCAGTGGGCCAAAGCTTAATAGGAAAACAGCAGCAATTTGTCTCCACTACTATTTATGTTTCAAGCACATGACAGGCTGTCAGTGGAAGAGAGAGCTGCTAAATTTACTGCCTTCTAGATCCTGCCACAGTCATGCACTTGACAAGTCACTCTGCTTAAAAGCCTGTGTTTGACTGTGCCTCCCTCCCCATCCTGGCTTCTCAAATACAACCAACAAATAAGCAACCGTGAGTGTGTAATTTTTTTGTACATACTTAAACAAGTCCTCTAAGGCTGAGCTAATCACAGTGTGAGCTTCGGGAGGGTGGTCCTCGAAGACCTTTGCACACCATGATTCACTTTCCAGGTTCCACACTGATAGTTTCTTGCATGAAAAGCAAAAGGGAGTCACAGATGAATGGGAAGAACCCTGATTAAGGGCCAAACATCAAGAAGTTAAAATAGTGAGAGCAGCCAGGTGTGCTGTAGTTGAATGGAAGAGGGCAGGTACATAGGTTGTACGGCAAAGAGAGTGTTTCATACTCACATCGTCTGCTTTTTAAAGCCCCCAATGCAGCAGAAGAGAAGGCACATGTAGAGACCCATATCAATTTGCTGTCTGCTCCTGGTAATCATATATTTCCTTACCTACTGATGCAAGTAGGTTATCCGGGGTGCAATCCTAATCAACTTAGGCTGACCTTACTCATTTGGCATATCTTCCAGTGGTGGTATGGGGAGGTCGGCATATGCCGTGCACTGGCCTAACCCCTCCAAAGGTGGGGCAGAAGTGTTTTATGACACTTTTGTGATAATCCCAGGTCAGCAAGAGACTTATGCTGGGATTTATGCCAGCCTAACTGGAAGTCAGGATTGCAGCCTTAGTATGCTGCAAAGTAGGAAGGGACAGGAGAATCTACGAATTGTTAGATTCCTAAATCTAGTTAGGAAACAAAAGGGAGGTCAGGGAGAAGCATACTGGGAGTAAATTGGGAGAAAAATACATCGTGTTTTGGGTAAGAAGTGGCAACAGTAGTATACTGGGCAGAATGATACATAAATTTATATATTATTAGAAGTTGTATTTTAATTAGCCAAGCTTTTCTGTGATAGAAGAACACAGCTTACAACACAATTCTGTGCATGTCTGCTTAGAAATAAATCTCACTGAGAGCAATAGAGACTTAGGGGTAGGGTTGCCATAATTCTCTTCCACAAAATCAGGGTTAGATCCTCTGTCCCATTTGCCAGAGATTCACACAATTCCCCAAAATTGGGGTTGTTCCTGTTTTTTGGGACATATGGCAATCCTACTTATGGCACAGTCCTGATAAATTCAGGCCAGCCGTGGTATATGCATGTGCATTGGCCCAACCACCACCCCCCAGAAGTGGGCAGAAGTGCCTTACTGCACTTTGGTGACACCCCCAGGTCAGCATAGGACTTGTACTGGGGTTTAGGCTGGTGTAAGTGGAGGTTAGGATTGCATCCTACTCCCAGATAATTGTGTAAAGGATAGCAGCCTGATTGCCAGCCTTATTTCTTTCAATATACAATGCAAATATGCTGATAAATGCTAGCAAGGCACACCAAATGTCAGGCACCAAAGGTATATCTAAAAAGTGGAGTGGTGAAATTGGGTCAGCAAAGGAACAAGGAAGGCTTTTCTATAGAACTGCCACTGAATTGTGCCGAAAGCTAATCTGAAAACCAATTGCAATGGAGATTTCCAAGCAGATCACCTGCAGAAAGTTTGAGAAAAGCAACACCGTGTAGATGCCTGCTGTTGAAATCAAGAAACCATCAGTGCTATATCTTTCCTGAACTGCTTTGGTTCAATATCACAGACTAACTGAAAATGCACAGGGCTTGTACACTGGGTGATTAATTTAACACTATGAATATATTTGTATTCATTACATTTTCTTTTGAAGACAGGAAGGAAAAACCCATGGTTTTTGAAGAGATTTCAAGGAGATACAGCAGAAGCTCCAAAAGATAAACAGCTCCTGTGATCTTTTCCATCAGCTGTCTCCAATTTTAGCATATACAGTGGTGCCTCACTTAAAGAGCTTAATTCGTTCCGGAGGCATGCTCTTTAAGTGAAACGCTCTTTAAGTGAAGCAGATTTTCCCATAGGAAATAATGGAAACTCAGACAATTGGTACCACAACCAAAAAAATATTCATATAAAAATATTAACTGTTTATAAAAATGATTACAAAACGCTGCAATATAACACTGTACAAAGCACTGTAATATACAGTAACACACAACACTGCAATAAAGAAAATACTGTACAGTATTGAACTGTACTGTACCTTTGAAAACCTTCATGGCTGGTGTGAGGATTACAGAGAGGGGATGACTTTCACAATCACTAATGGAGTCACTGCTATCCATTGGCTCAATGGAATCTATTGTCTTTTTGTGCAACTTTAACATTCCCAAGCTGCTGACGGGGAGCAGCACTAGAACATTGATGAGGCACACCTTCCACTCTGCCACACACAGATCCCACATACAGACCTGACTCAGGCTGCTCCCCCCCGGACATCCCATGAGTTCCCTGGCAATGGAAGCCTATTCCAGACTTTGCCCAGGGCCCCACTGTAGCTCAAGCTAGTCTCCTCGTCCCGCCTGTGAGTTCCCTTGCCATGGAAGCCTGTTCCAAACATCCTCAGAAGTGCTCTTTATTCAAGACAGTCAAAATTTCTGAGAAAATTTTGCTCTTTATACAAAACGCTCTTTATTCAAGACGCTCTTTATTCAAGGTACCACTGTACACCTAACATATCAGTGCCTTCATCATACCCTTGCTTGCACAAATCCTAACCCCTAGCCATGATGGATCCTGTAAAATGCTCTCAAATAAATGCATGTCTGCTTCATTCCTTTCTCAGATGATTTTGACAAAGGTCCTTGCAGTTGGTGTGACTAAATGCAACATTTATGGTTATGTAACCTCAGTGACTAATGAAAAAGGCTGTCAATCCTCATGTTTCAGAGTATCAGCCCACCACTAGTTGCATGAGGCAGAATGACAAACATCGTTGGGAGGTGTGGCATGGCACATACAAGATGCTGTATTTTCAGACCTTTTTGACATGAACAACATGGTCTGGTAGTGCAAAAATGATACTGAGCAAATTGCACTATTTTAGAAAAACACTGCCTTTGACAAATTGAGGAATGAAAGAATGAACAATAACAATTATACCACCTTTCTGGCCATTGGATTTCTCCTCGGACTTCATTCAAAGCAGTTTACTTGGGCAGGCTTCTCTAAACCTCATAAGGGTTTTACAATAAATAGAGAGGTTTTATCTTTCAAGAACTTGCAACAAATACTTCGGGTGCAATCCTAACAAATTTAGGGTGGCCTAACTCATTTGGCATATCTTTCCATGGTGGTGTGGGGAGGCCTGACAATTGGCCTAACCCCCCACAGGAGTGTGACAGAAGTGCCATACTGCACTTTTGTGACATCCCCAGGTCAGCACAGGACTTATGCTGGGGCTTATGCCAGCCTAAGTGGAGTTTAGGATTGCAGCCTAAATTGATCCTTTTAGTCTTGGTCTTTTTCCTGGCCATGCTTTTTGCCTTGAGACCAAGACACAGCTGCCTTTTGGGTCCTTATCACTCACTCAGCTCAGCATCTTCAAGATCTCACTGCACAGCTTCTGGTATTCTCAAACTGGCTGTTTTCAGATCTTATCTTTGGGCTTAATGACGGCTCCCCCCTCTAGACCAGACCTTCTGCCCATAGCACTAGCACACTAAATCCAAATTCACTTTCCTGGAGAAAGCTCCACTGAACAAAAGGGAACTTTCTTCTGAGTAAACATGTACAGGACTGTGCTGTCAATAATGCAGCAGCAGGAAGAATTTCAGATGTTTCCTTCCTGATCTAGTTTGGTTAAAGCAGCCCAAGCCTGCTACTGAGAATTTCTTTTCTTGGGCAAGTGGAGTGTGGACAAAATTACTACTCTCAACTGCACATCAAGCACCAACATAACTTAAAAAAACCTTTCCCCCATCACTTATTTCCTCTTTTCTGTGCTGCTGTCAGAACTGCTGGCCTTGTGCTTTTGAGTCTAAAATACTAATAGGATGCTGGGTTTGATTAAAAACAACTTTCTGGCTTAGAGGTTATGCCAATATCCTGGTGGGATTTTATGCCATAAATCTCAGCAGTCTGCGGTTTCAGAAGAGAGTGGGAGGCATTATATACATTAAAAGTGGCAAATTTACCAACAGATCATATCTTTTTCCCCTCCACTTTGTAGAGCAGTTTCTCATGTAATTTTGAGTAAATTTAGCTATGGTCATACAGGGGAGCCAAGGGAAGGAGTGAGTGGAAAAGATAACAGCGTGGAAACGAACACGGAAGTGGAAGAAAGTTAAAGGAGAACAGAAAAAGAAAGAGGAGGTGAGGAAAATGGAATAGAAGGAAGAAATAGATATACGAAATAGATTTGGCTCATATACTAAAGCTTGTGTCCAGATCCTTTTGCATTTCTGGGGCTGAAAAGTACATGATACATGGCAATCTTAACTGTGTTTATGCATAAGCATGTCCCACTAAAATCTATGGAACTTTTTCCCAGGTAAATTTGGAATATGACATTTAAGAAGCAGTAAACCCAATGAACTCATTTACGCTTTGGGAGTAAATATGTACAGGCCTGGATCACACAGATGCAATCCTATGTATACTCCCAGCATGGCCTGCTTACAATTTTTTTCTTGGTTTATTAGTTTCAGTCTTTCTTACTTCTAAATAATTGTTCTGGGTTATACTCAGGGTGACCATATGACCAGATTTTTCCAGATTTCTCCTCTTTTTGTAGCCTTCTGTCCAGGTGTCCTCAAAAGTACTTCACTGTTCTCCATTTCGGCTTCATTTTGGAATTTTGCAATGGTGCGCAATACCCCATCATGTCATATGTCATAGGAGTTGTAGTGAAGAGCAGAATCCAATGCAAAAATCGGTTTTGAAATATCTCCTTCCTATCAAAAGTTATGGCCAAAAAACTAAAAACGAAAAAATATGCATTGAGCTCTATGGGAAAGTGAAAGTGCCCAGTATTGTCTTTACTCATGACAATACAGGGCACTTGTCAATGGTGGCAAATGTGCCATTGTCCACCAGAAAGGCCAGGCTGAGAGGAATCCAAGACCATGTCCTCCTTTTTAGGTTCAAGCATCTGGTCACCCTGCTTTAACTAAATCAGATTCCAAGTTATTTGTTTGCGTTCCCAGTTACCAAATGCAAATGGGTTAAAGATGTATAACAAAACAGCCAACAAACTATAATTCCCAGCTTACTTGGGCCAGTGGGATTCCATTTTATTTTGTGATGTAGTCTGTCTTTGTTTAGAAGTAAATTTTATTGAAATCAATAGGAACTGCATCAAATTATGTGAAGAGCGTTAGATTACAATCCTAAGGAACGTTATGAATAGGGTTACCAGATATAAAGAGAGTCAGAGTGCCTATACTTTTAACCAGTGTTCAGAAGGGGAAATTTCAGCAGATTTTTTAATTGAGCTATCAGAATTCCTTCTACTGTACAATAGTTAAAAACTAAGGCACTCTCTCCCACTTTATCTAGTCATTCCTAGCTCTGCTGAACTCAGTGAGCCTTCCTAACTCTTAAGATGAACCTGTTTTCATAGATAACCTCACACCCCCCCCCCCAGGCCACCTGACAGTTATTTCAACCGGAATAATAAAGGGAGGGGAAAGAGAGATTTTGATTCCTGTACTGTTCCCATAAATAATCTAGTAGTTACACAAAGAGCAGCTGAAGATCATCCAAGTAGGCGGACAGCAAGAGTGATGTCTTTTTCCTGTGCCACCAACTCTCCATGGAGCAAGAACATCAACCCAAACATTTTTTTTCATAAAACTTTTCAATGTAAGGAAAGTTTCGCCATTGGTCAGGCTGAAAACAGACTGGACTGTTTTCTTACTTGGGAACAGGATGGAGGAAAGCTTGAATACTAGGTCACATCTGTATTAAAATAAGATCCATCCTATGAAAATTGTTTGACAGGTCTTGGGCTGAAAATTTTTAGGGAGATAGGAAAAAAGCAGGCATCAGCAGACATCCAGCCCTGAAATACATCTGAACACAGCAGGAATCCGACTATTCTAAGTTTCCAAGCTTCCCTGTCAAGTCTCCCATCCCTTTCCCATAATTTTCTCCCTCTCGGCTCCTGCTGTGTACAAACCCTGGTTCTCACCGAGGTGAGGGGAAGAAAGCGTGACTGCCAGGCGGCTCAAGACAGATAGGATCACAGAGGGGGGCTCTTTACTTGCCTCTCACTGGCTTGTTTGCATTTTGACTGCACTCATTCACTAATCTGTTCTGGCGGGTGAAGGGAGAGGTATAAACCCTGCCGTGTCAAGTTGTCACGCAGTTGAGCAAGGCCTTCCAGAAAGGAACCATCCTCTCCGTCATTGTAGGATGCTCCTAGAACAGGGAATTGTAACAAACCTCAAACTGTGGGAGCCAAAGGTCTGCTAATTAATCATGAATGGACAGCATGACTCCAATCTGGACCCTATCCTGCTCCATGTATTTCTTCATAATTGCTTTCCCATCTGCTATGCACACTAAGAATTAGACTGTCTGCATTTCAGATGAAGGACATTTCCTCTGACATCCCCATCACATCCCATCTGTTTTGATGCTGGAAAGTGGCATGGATGGACTACTGTAAGGATATTAGAATATACTATGGGAGCAACAAGTGCACAACTTTTCATCACTAGAATGCATGAGAGTGACAGTGGATTTCAAAACACTTGCGTGGGGAGCCCAGTACACAGACACGTGTTGGGAGATGGGTGAGTTGTGCTGGTCTAAATTGGTTAGGATTGTGCTCTGAGTCACTAAGGACAGGAGGCTGGCTGTTGAAAGTATTCACAGGCTGAAAAATACTGATCCAAAACTGCATGGACCAAAGAATCAGCTATGTTTCCCAGGCTATGTTTTTGGATTTTAACTGGCAGCACACTTCATTATTGCCTTGATGCCATGATGTCAACATGGTGGCTACTGTATCCTGCAGGAGAGTGTTGGCACCTGAAAGCTTCCTCAGGGCAAGGGAAAATTTGTTTCTTGCCTCAGGTAAAGCTCATGCCAGGTTGCTGGCTCTACTTGGATCTGAGTCAATTCTAAAGTTGGTACATGTCTGTATGAACCTGAATTGGGTAGAATTAAAGCTGGGAGATGCCGCTGCTGCCAAGCCTGCCCCCTTCCATTCCCCTATTGCCACCCCATTCTGCAAACCTCACTCCTACATAAGTGTGCACATTTACCAGAGTAGGCAGGCATGTATCATTCACTGGTGCATAGGGCAGCTATAGGCTGTTTGCAGCAGTGGCCATGCTACACACTCTGATGTATCAGCACATTATACAAGAGCTAGAAAACACCGAATGCCATTAGCAAAACAAATCCCATATCACTAGACACCCATAGGATTAAATCATGTCTTCTTTATCATGGTTACTGTATGAGGCAGCTTTCATTTTCTCCTGATCACTGTGATTCAGCTTGTTAGAACTAAACCAGGACCCCGTATCTGTACATACCAGTATTTCTGCTTCTTTTTCTAGAAATCCTTTGAGAATTACTTTTCTACAGTTTACCTAGTTCTACAAACCACCTTCAAGTTCCTGGATTGAATCATAGAATTTACCACGCACAGGACAATGGAAAACTACAATTCCTAACCATGTTTGGGCTATTAGCAGGCAGAACAGCAAGCAACCCTGATAAACTACAGACGTATCTCACTTTCTGACAGTTCGTTTTCTGATGGTTCCACTCTTCCAACACCTTTCAGTAATACTCAGGACTCATCCATTCAACACATACCTCTCTCTGCTGGACAAAAAGCTAAAATTGTATTCCTTGATGTTTTTTGCATGTGACATGGTGATCAAACTCTTCATGGCATTTCTTTATGACTTTCTTCAGTAAATAACGATCACTCAACTATGTAAAATATTTATTGCTCTCACGTGCCTTTGTTTATTCTAAAGTAATTTGTTATATATTTTGACTAAGAGCACAATCCTAACCATATCTACTCAAAAGTAAGCCCCACAGTTTTCAGTGGGTTTTACTCCCAGGGACGTGTCTTTAGGATTGCAGCCTAAGTGTTAATGAACACATGTATTTAGACTTTTGCAAGAGATATTTATGTCTAAAAAGATATAATGGTGGACATTTTGCATTTACAAGCTGAAAAACGTTGGATTCCATTTTTTCAATGGTTTTTACTTGTGGATGGTGCTCCGGTCCTTAAACCCCGCAATATATGGGGGGCGTGCCTGTACTTGGTTCCTTCTTCCTCTTCTGGCCAGTTAACGTGGTTTATAACAGTTGCCTGGAATCCATCCTCACATTACTGTTGGAAGGAAAGAGGTTGAAGGGGAACCATCACTAAAGAAAGAAAACATGCTTTTCGGGGATACCACTCATGCTTGCAGTTTTGCAGAACATTACAGAATCAGGACCTGGCCATATTCTCATGTGTTTTATTAGGAAACTATACAGATTTATTCTTGACTCTTTCTAGGACAGAAGTAATCAGGGCTTGACTGACTAATAGCTGAGTACTTGTTCCCCTGTAGAAGAAAAATAGCCAAGGCATTTCCTTGGCCTAATACAAAAGCACTGATCATAGAACTGCACATTATACAACTGTCTCTGGGTCCCTTCAGCAGGGAAAAGCAATTAAACAAAATCACACATATATTTCCAACATCAGAAAGAAAAACTTCCCCATGCACAGATGGAGGCTATAAATGTTTCAGCTTGAGAGACCAGAAATTGTATTTCAGATCAAGTGAGTATATTTGCCCTTTGAGAGAGCTATTAACAAGAAGTTACCATAAACTTTTCTACATTCCTGTGCTGCTTTGCTAATTTCTAAACTGAATGGTCCTGGAAGATTGTACTATCCAGGGCTCTGACTCCAGTGATTTCCAATCACTGTGGTATGGCACCCTGGTGTGTCATGGGTGATGTGCAGGTGAGCCACGGTTCTTTGGGAAGGGTATTTGAGCCCTCTACGTAGCAGCAGCTTGGTGTGCCTTTTCAATGGTTCAAAATCTAATGGTGTGCCTTGAAACATTTTAGCATTTTGTCAGTGTGCCATGAGATGAAAAATGTGAAAAATCAGTATTTTTCCAGCTCTTTTACTCCACCTTCACATGTCTTTCTCACATGCCCCTCTGAGGTAGAACTTGCCCAACTTCCCTGCTTAGCACAAAGGAAACTTAGAAGGAAATTGAGAAAATTTAGAGCATTCAGTCTCATTTTTGTATTCACATAAGGAAGCCAGCAATGCAGATTGCAGGAATGGCACTGAACTCCTGTGTCTACCCCCAGCAAACATGTTAACTAAGTGGTGCACACTCAGTCACTCTTAGGGCGATAGTGACTCATTGGTTAAGACGTCTTGCCTTCCAACCATAGGCTGGGGTTTCAGACATGGGTGCTACAAGATGGAGTGATCTCCTGTCCCTTGCACAGCTCCTGCCATCCCAGCAATTCAAAAGCATGTCAGTGCCAGTAGATAAATAGCTTCCATCTTGGTGGAGTGGTAACACTATTTCTTGAACCTTGGCATATAGTCATGCCAGCCACATGTCCATAGAAGGGTCTTTAAACAACACTGGCTCTTCGGCTTAGAAACAGGGATGAGAACCACGCCCTATAGTCTGTCACGACTAGCAGTACAACCTGTGGGAGACACCTGTACCTTGGACTTTTAAGCCGTTCTTGGTTTGCACAAATGTGCTAATGGTTCTTGTTCCTGCTTTTTCAGTTTTTAAAAAAACAGCCAGGGCCAGATAACTTATAAGCAAAGTTGCAAGAAAGTGGGTTTAACATGAGAATTAGACGGCAGCATCTTCTAACACTAGAAAGCTGTTTGT
This sequence comes from Cryptoblepharus egeriae, assembly GCA_030015325.1. NCBI lineage: Eukaryota > Metazoa > Chordata > Lepidosauria > Squamata > Scincidae > Cryptoblepharus > Cryptoblepharus egeriae. The sequence goes on from JAREYC010000005.1 coordinate 74,241,602, forward strand.
ATGTTAAGCTTCCAGTGCGCCTGGGTCATGTTCTTTCTTGAGCCTCTGTCATGTTCCAGTGAGTTTGGGTCATGTTCTCATCATGCTAGGCACACTCTAATTTATCCAAGCAAGCATAGAACTAGACAAGATGGCCACCAGCACTTTCAATTAAAGGAAATGGAAGAACCTGTTAGAGACATGGCAGCCTCCATAGTGTGAGCAGATTCAGAGTTATGGTTACAACATGGTGACCTCCATACAACATAATTCAATTAGGGGATGCAATTTTCTTGTGCTTTTTTTAACTAACCTTGATTGAAGCATGCTACAACTGTGCTGGATATGTCACTTTTTCATATTTTCTAGTTAAAAAAAGAATTCATCTTAGCTTTGTACTAGGTCATGAAACGTTCTGTGATTTCTAGCTGAGGGCAATACAGCAAAAAGCTCCAAACTTTCAGCAGGTCGCTTAATACATTAATTCCTTTGTCATTCATTCCTTATTCCTTATTTCAGAATGCCATTCATAAGGGGGAATCTCATAATTCATTGATCAGCACCTGCATTTGCAAAGCGAGTGAATCAAGGAAAAGTTTTTTGGGGGCACAGTCCTAACCAACTTTCCAGCTCTGGCACAGTTTTGCTACTGGACTTGTGCTGTGTCCTGCAGTCATCATGGAGGCCGCCTCAGGGTAAGAGAATCTTTGTTTTCTTATCTTGGAGTTGCATTGCCCTTACCCCAGAACGGGGGAATTGTTTTAGGATTGCGCCCTCTGACAAACTTTCTTTGAGGCGTATCAGCTTTGCACAAATTCAGTTTGCTGGAGTATCAAAGATGTGACCCTTCTAAACGTGTTATCTGAGGAGACTATACACCTGTGAGAGTTTTCTGTGTGCCAAGACTCTGCCACCTCAGAAACGCACATGCAAAATGAGCCTTCCCTTGGTATATCCTGGCATCACATGGACAGCGACATTGGCAATGTTAAGTACATTAACTTTAAAGTCAATCCTATTGAAATAAATTGGATTTACTTCCAAGAAAACATGGCTAGGCTTGCTGTCAGTTTTCCACATACCCTTTTCTCTTACCTTTTCATGCTACACATGATGACAGCTGTTATATTTAAGGAACCCATTGTTAGTCATCTATAATAGTGAAGTACTGTTTCAAAAGGATTCCACTATCCCTTTCACAATCAGTAGAAAGCGGTTTAATTTAAGTTCTCTCTCATCCCTTTGTGCCATTATTTCCTCTTCTTCTTGCCACAAGGCAGAAGGGAACATTTTAAAAAGCAAACACAACATTATTACTATTAATGAGGAGCACAATTCTCACAAAGCACTTAAAAATAGCATTTGCTTTCAGGATCTGTTAATACCGCAGCAAGGAAAAGGCCAGAAGTGGGCAAAGTGCTTTTTTTGGCTTCAAATGATTTAAATTACCATTTATGAACTGATGGCAAAGAGAGAAAACCGATTCTAACCATTGCTGTGCTGTCAACACTATCACCAAAAAAAGCACCATTTGAGAGACTTGTCAGGAAATGCCAGACCCACTTCACTACATTCCAGAAACAAATGGATGTGTAAAAACACTGAAATGTGTTCACATAAGATAAATTATTTAACTTGGATTTATGGGTTCCGAGGCAACCTAACTCTAAAATACATTGGCATATTTTATACATTGACAGGCTGTTTCAAGCTGAAGAGGATGGCTACCTTCCCTGTTCCCCCACACCAATCCCTTTTATAAACATTTACATTAACAGACCTGGGATATTGGGATGGAACAGCAGTTGAAGTATCCTATTGACAGCATTTTTTGAAAAGGAAATCATATAAGGAATGGGTAAAATCATATAAACTGTCCTGCTGTGTTAGGCCATGTTTTCCAACAAGCTGACTTCTGTCTACAGATGTTCCATTTAGCTATCATGGATAATAGCTGTTGATGGACAATCCCAACAACCCAGAGTAACTAAGGGAGCATGTGACATTATGTGCACCTGTAGTTACTGCACCACTTAGTGAAAACCTATGGGAAATTTATATTGCAATCCAGAGTAAATTGTTCTTACATTGGAGCAAGGACTCCCTATAATTACTCTGGATTGCCTCCTTCACCTCCATGATTCTGTCTACTCTGTTAAAAAAAAAGCAGCCTAAGGTTATGGCCATCACCACCTCTTGTGATATTAACAACCTATCTCCAGTGTCGGATTTACATGGCTTCTGCTGGTGTTCTTTTTGCATTTTAGATTGTGAGCCCTTTTGGGACAGGGATCCATTAGCTATTAATATTTTCATTTTCTTGTAAACTGCTTTGTGAACTTTTCATTTGAAAAGCAGTATATAAATACTGTAGATAGATAGATAGATTTACATATGCTAAGCTAAACAAGCTATGGTTTAGGGTCCCGCTCTCTTGGGGCCCCCTGAAAAAGTAAAAGAAAAAAAAATAACAACTGGATGTACATTTCCAAAATATAAGATAATAAACAAATGAAATAAAACCTACATACGGCATCAATGTTTTGTGTTGTGTAGGTCCATAAATTAGTATATAGCATATATTCAACACAAAACAGCGATAATTTGTTGTTGACAAAGAACAGCTGGACATATAAAGGGTACCATTACCTTTTAATGGTAATGGGGCATCATCAAACCTAAATCCAGCCCTGCCTATCTTATCTGTTAACATTTCTTATCTGTGCAGTTATCACTGTTTTGGGCTGTTATGATCAGCCAGTTCTTTGCATGGTCCTGCAGTGTGCAACCACTTTGATGATCTGTAGTTTATCAAAAGCAACAAATCTAGTAATATCTTTATTAGGGCTAACCAGAAAGACAGAACATCTTAAGCTGCAAACATAATGCCTCCTCCAGGAATCTTCATTGAGGCCAGATGTTTACAAAAGGAAATGGACTGAGAAAATGAGAATATGGATCTACCTGTGGCCACATGAAGAAATCTCTAGTATAGGTCGAGACCAATGTGAAGTGGGATTTAAACCATTTTCAGCATCTTAAATCCCCTGATCCACTTCCCTGTTGGATATGGCATTCTTGTTTTTGGTGCAACTTCATCAGTAAATGGGAAGCAGGTAGATAGGATTGGGCTCTTAGTATTTTTAATCGATTAGTCTTTAAATCAATCAAACAAATAAATAGATCAAATGCAGTGCACAAATTATTCCTTTTAATTTGTGTACAACTATTCAACATATTTGAAACAATGAAAGTGAAGTCTATTTTTTATACAAGATCTTTAGAAGAATGTTCTTCAATCTCTCATTCATCAAGGGCATTTCTCATTCTGTCCCAGTCATTGTCTTTAGGACAACTCAGGAATGAGTGCGTTGTTATGAATAAATTGATCCCAGATATAAAACTGAGTTTTAAAATGAAAGGATTGCCAGGCCTGACTCAGAACTAAACGAAAAGTCTGTGCAATGTTAGCGAACTCTAGTCCTATTATCTCTTGTGAGTAAAATGAAGGAAGTTTATTGCTAAAAAAATAAATAAAAGTAAACCAGCAAGTAAGAGTGAACCTGTTTGGACTCACCCTAGCATTTTCCAGAGTAATTGTGCTCTTATTTCTATACATCCATCATGAACATATGTTACTACTAAAAAAGCAGCTCTTTTGATTAAAGTGCAGACGGTCCTTTTGTTTCATCTTGGCAAAAGCATCTATTTCTCTGTTCTTTATTTCCAATGAACATCCAAGCATCAGTCAAAGAAATGTTGCACTTGTCCAGTTTCTCCTGGCACATGGTGGGGACATAGGCTGTTTGCTTCAGTGACAAATGGGAGCGATCTCTTTAGATAGGTGTACTGTCTAAGATACAGCTGAACCACCCCCACACTGACGGCGCTAAAGCTGTTTTTAAAAATTGACTCAAAAAGTTCATTCTCTTAGATCAGACCTGCACAACTTATGACCCAATAAATAGAACTCAATTTTGCTCTTTTATATAGATCTCCATATTTAAAAGAGAAAAGTCACTGACTGACTGACTGACTCACTGACTGACTCATCACCACCCTGCCAAAACTGCTGGGCCTAGAAGCGTGAAATTTGGGGTGGGTGTTCCTTCCGTGAGGGAGGGGTGCACTAAGAACCGGTTTTCGGAAATTTCAACCAGAAGGGGGTGAAAAGGGGCGCAAAGCGTTTTCCTCCCTATACTTTGCATTGAGAATTGCTGACTCATCAACATTCCGCCCCAACTGCTGGGCCTGAAGCATGGAATTCTGGGAGTTCCTTCTGTCACCTGAACACCCACCAAGAACCATCTGGAGAAATTAACCCTTCAGGGGCTGAAAAGGGGGCAACGTGTTTCTTTCCTATACTTAACATGGGAGACCGAATAACATCCAGCCAATTTGGTGCTTGGTGCCTGGTGCACTGGGGGGACATTGTTTGGAGGAAGAGGTTGCACTGGCAAGGATGCTGTGCATGGGAAGATGTTGCACATGGTGGGTTGATGGGGGGATGTTGCACATGGGGGATGTTGCGCATGGGGGTTTATGCACATGGGGAGATGCGGGGTTGATGCGCATGCGGGGTTGATACGCATGGGGAAGTTGCGTGTGGGGGACAGATGCTAATGGGGGGTTGATGCGCATGGGGGATGATGCGCATGGGGGTTGATGCGCATGGGAGGATGTTGCGCATGGGGGGGTTGATGCACATGTGGAGATGATGCGCATAGGGGATGTTGCGCATGGGGAAGTTGTGCATAGGGGATGTTGTGCAAGTGGGTTGATGCACATGGGGATTGATGCACATGGGGGAAGTTACGCATGTGGGGTTGATGCGCATGGGGGAAGTTGCGCACAGGGACTGATGTGCATGGGGGGTTGATGCATGTGGGGGTTGATGTGCATGGGGGATGTTGTGCATGGGGGATGATGTGCATGGGGGAAGTTACGCATGTGGTATTGATGCACATGGGGGAAGTTGCGCATGGGGGACTGATGCTCATGGGGGGACTGATGCGCATGGGGGACTGATGCACATGGGGGGCCTGATGCGCATGGGGGAAGTTGCACATGGGGGAATTTGCACATAGGGGGATGTTACGCTTGGGGGGATGTTGCTGATGGGGGAATTTTACTCCCGCAACGCGGGTATGCTTTTCGCTAGTATATACAGGATGTCTCAAAAAAATGTACTCACACTTTAACTGTTGCTATTTGTTACGTGATGTTTGCGAATCCCTTGGTGCGCGTTATCAGTATTGTTTGGACAATAATAGTCATCAATTTGAATATTTGCGAACATGATTCTTCAGTTACATTTGTCTTCCATATTCGAAGCTATTCCATTTCACTCTATGTTCATAAATAATGTTTTTCTTGTGAGTGTGAGTACATTTTTTTGAGACACCCTGTATATGTGTATATGTGTGTGTGTGTGTGTGTGTGTGTGTGTGTATGCAGATAGATAGATAGATAGATAGATAGATAGATAGATAGATAGATAGATAGATAGATAGATAGACAGACAGACAGATAGATAGATATAGGCTGCAATCCTAAAGACACTTTCCTGGGAGTAAGACCCATTGAACTAAATGGGGCTTTCTTCTGAGTAGACATGGTTAGAATTGTGCTCATATCTATCTATCTATCTATCGATCGATCGATCGATCGATAGATCGATCGATCGATCGATCGATATAAATAGATAGATATAGATATAGATCTATCTATAGATATATATATAGATATAGATAGATAGATATATAGATACACACACACACACACACACACATCTATCTCAACATTGTCTCCATCAATTGGCAGCGGCTCCTGGGTTTAAGAGACATTCCTTGCCCAGCCTTAACTGAACCTGGGATCTTCTTTATTTAAAAACATGTGACTAATTACAAATTACAATCAAGACAAAGCTACCAATTACACAGACAGGAAATTTATTCTGCCCCTGGTGGGTACTGCATTCCGCCTGGATGGTAATGAGTTACATAAATGTATATTAGACATTGAGAACAAAATCCTAACCTATTCTAGCACTGGCACAGCTGTGCCAGTGGGGCAATGTGCTGCATCCTGCAGACACAGAGGCCTCCTCAAGGTAAGGCGATATTTGTTCCCTTACCTCAGTGCTGCATTGTTGTTAAGGAGGAGATGGAAAACTGGTGATGATTATGCCCTGAATTTCTGTCTGTGTACATATCATGCCCCAACTGCCCACAGCTTAATCAGATGCAGTCCGTGAACCAGAAACTATACTGTCTCTGGGTACCGACTTATATCTTTGAAAGCTCCATGGCAACCCACATCTTCCTTTCCCAGCAGATGGGCTTTCATTACTCTCCATGAGTGCAACATCCAAATACAGGAGTTTGCTAATCCACTATCCATCAGTTCATTTTAACAGAATGTGAATATTTTGATGCAAACAGTTCCTTATGTCAGCCTTTTGTCAGACTTGAGAAATTGCTTCCTTCTAGTAATTCCCTCCCTGCTACAGCCTCCTGTGTCATACGAGTCCCTTGATTCTCAGGAGTGGATTTTTGGAGGGCATAAGAGGTGACATTAGGATGGTAGTGAGTGAGAAAGCACATTTGCATGGCTAGAACTCTGCCTGTTGTTGGATTCACACCAGAGTGATTTCATGTTACTTAAAGCAACACTGTGGAAAGCAGTACATCTGGGACAGTGGTGGGCTCCAGCAGGTTCGCACCTACTCTATAGAACCGGTTGTTAACAAGAGATAGGACATATAAAGTTTAAAAATAGCCATTTAAAAGTGGCTGCCAGATGGGCAGAGAACCGGTTCTTAATTTCTTTGAAGCCCATCACTGATCTGGGACCACCTCAGCTATAGCCAGGTATGAGCTGATGTGCCATGTTTATGAAACCTTTACTACACATTTCTATCAGGTTGCATTCCTACATAAAGGTTCCTTCCAATACATTACAAGCTGCATTTCTCTTGTAATTGGCAGTGAGCCTCACAAGACGTCAGGGGACAGGGTAATAATTAAAGACTTTCAATTTGAAAATTGACTTGGCCATATAGATGGCATAAGTGCCCATTCCCAGCATTCCCCATTTTATTCCAACATGCCCAATTAGCTTGCTTTTCAAAGTAAGACCATGCAGAGTACTGTACTATAGGTGTAGTATACACATTTTGTGTTTCATATTTCACAGCATTGTTCGCTACTTTAAATAGTGGTGTTGGACTTAGGAACAAAGTAATTTAGAAATAAGCATCAAGAACCTTACCGGTTCTTAGGTAAGGGAGCTCCTGTGAATTAATTAATATACAGGCATTCCCAACTTTCAGACAATTCTGCTCTTTTAACATCTTTCAAATATATCCAGAACTCATTCATTCAACAGTGCTTTACTCTTTCAACCTCTCTCCACTGATCTAAAGGTTAAAATTATCTTCCCTGATGTTGATTTGCAAGTGGCATGGTGACCAAACTCTTCTTGGCATTTCCTTATGACTTTCTTCAGTAAATAACAATCATTCAAATACGTAAGATATTTATTGCCCACACATGCCTTTTTCATTTTACTGTAATTTGTTAAATATTTTGCTGTGTTAATACATATGTGTTATTTAGGCTTTTGCAAGTGATATTTATGTCTTTTTGGGTGGCCATTTTGCATTTGCAAGCTGAAAAAGGCTGAGTTCCATTTTTCAATGCTTTTCACTTTTGGACAGTGCTCTGGTCCCTAACTAGTCCCAAAAGTGTATTAGTTTTCTCTTGGTGCAGGAGAATTTTTGGATGGATCAGCTGTGTGATCCTCTACCTGCAACCTGAATTGACCCAGCCTAGGCTTACCAACTGTGTAGCATTTTTTAGGTGCAGCCTGTCCCATCCTGGCTTTGAAGCTGCAGGAGATGGAACACCCAGCTGAACGTTCCTTTCTGTGTTGGTTTCCACCTGCATATTCACTACTTAATAACTGAAGCAACGTAGTAGTTTTGTGGGTCTACAGGAGGCATCACGGGTCAGAACTCAACACATGCAGAACTTTCAAGCCACCTCCCAGAAGAAACAGTTTGCTCTTTCAGTTATGAGACATCAGGAAATCAAGCAATAAGAAATGAGGTATGAGTACGAAGGAGTGAGTGACACTCTCCAAATCCTTGCAGGGTCTCTGGAGCCAGCAACCCTGTACCACATGATGACTTCCACAGTGGTAATCCTTGAACATTTTATCTGTTTTCAAGCTGCACTTCAACATATACTACATATCAATCCATTCTATAACCATTAGTCCTTGCTATGTTTAAATATTAAAAAAGAAAAGTGTTTTGAATAATTCTATTTGCAGCTCACTGTCACAAATCTGAAAAGCTCTTCAAGCTCTTTTCATTGCTTTAAAGAAAAATAAATGAAAGTGACAAAGAGAAAAAAGTACACACACACTCAAGCACAGAGACATCTCTGAACTTCTACAAGTCTCACTTCTGTTATTCAGAAACTATTATTGCTGACTGCCAAGATAATTGTGCATTAATATAGACTTTTGTCCTTGGGAATATCAGGTGGCCTTCCTTCTATCATCTCACAGGAGAGTGCTGTTGAAACTCTTTTTCAGAGGTAGAATTAAAGCCTTTCTCCCAGGCTAAAAAATTGTGGGCTTTGTTCTCATGGGCATGTTAAATTAAATTATTAGGTAATTGGTACATTTATTATTTCTGGTTTCACGATCTGGAGGCTTTCTTAGAAAGGCAAAACTGCCAAAACACCATTCAGAAAGTTGGACAGCAGATTTAAAGCTGGATATCTGAGAACTTTGGTAATTCCAAAACAGTGGGTCAGGCCCCACTGGTGGGTTGCAACCTTACAAAAGGGTGATGTAAAGATTAGCTAACCGAGGCTGCAATCCTAAACACACTTTCCTGGGAGTAAGTACCATTGAACACAGGGGGGCTTACTTTTGAGTAGACATGGTTAGGATTGTGCTCTAATTTTCTTAAGTCCTGAGGGTACTGAAAAATCAGATACAGCAGTTCCTGCAAAGAGTTCAGCTCCTGCAGTTTCTAAGCACATATGAATACAGACAGTCAAAGTTTGAGAGCATTTTGTTAAGATAAGAAATTTATTTGTCATTACACTCACAACTGGGTGCAACGAAATGAGGTGCTCTTCCCCAAGGTAAAACTTGACAAACACCCTAATCATACAACATCCCCATACAAATGTAAATACCCTATTTCTCCCAGTAATTAAATTTCGCAAAAACCTCTGACCCCGAATTTTTGTTTTTAGTACTTATAAATAAGTATAAATAAATAAAACATTATTTCTTTCTAGATTTTGTTAAAGCCTCATAAACCAAAGTGGGTCATGATAGTGCGTTCTTTCAAAAAGTGGGTCCTGGTACTAATAAATTTGGGCGCCACTAGGTAAGATGCTGCATTCCTTACTCTCATACATTTTTCAGTCTTCAGTTCCCACTTTTGACTTCAAACCCACACAAGTGCAGCTCTGATCCGATCTGGGCTTCAGAATCAGCTTTCATTTAAAATTAACTGTGCAGTGCAAGGCAATGCAGGCTTACTTGAAAGTGAGTCCCACTGTGTCCAGAGGTGCTTCCATCTAGTTAAGTGAGCAAAGGCTTGGCACTTTAATACGTATAATACATTTCTGTACCTAGCCTACCTCCCTGTGCATCCATTTAACATCTCCATAAAGAGGTTGTTATGCCAAGGGGATGCACAATTTGGCTCTTTGTGTTTTTGGTACACAGAGTAGCTACAGTGTCTGAACCTTCCTTTAAAACAGGAATATAGCCGACTGTAGTTAGAAAGTATCCCTGAAACCTCAGTTCCAAAAGACATTGCTAATCTTTTCTATCCTAATTTTCCAATAATGTCAACTAAACCTATGTGTTCTCGAGAAGCATTAATAAATAAGACCCACTGATTCAATAAATGTAAGAGACAGATTTCTGTTCCTAACTTATTTATAACCCTGGCATTTAAAATTAGTCTATCCTACTAGCAGCTTGAGTGTTTTTCATTTATAGAGCACCTTTAGTGCACCCTCTTACTTTCTAACTGCCGTGGCTCAACCAAGCTTATTCTGGAATGTTCAGTAGGGAAGGATGACATTCTTTGCGATGTGTATAGAGCAGCCTGCTGAAGACCACACATTACAGGTATACTAATATAGGGCACAGTCCTATGTATGTTTATTCAATGGGAGTTTGAGGGTTCTGCGCAGTATCTTAGCTGTTCCTAGCAATGCGCTTTTCTGGATCGAGTGTTCTGCTGTCCCTCCTGGAATCTGTTGGAGCCATTCTTCCAGCTTGGGTGTCACAGCCCTTAGTGCTCCAATCACTATTGGGATCACATTCACCTTCACTTGCCACAGTCTTTCTAATTCCTCCTTCAAACCCTGATACTTTCCCACCTTTTCATGCTCTTTTTTCCTGATGTTGCTGTCGTTTGGTATCGCTACGTCTATCACCAGGGCTGTCTTCTGGGCCTTATCTACCACCACAATGTCTGGCTGGTTAGCCAGTACCTTCTTGTCTGTCTGGATATGGAAGTCCCACAGGATCTTAGCCCTGTCATTCTCCACAACCTTCTGAGGGGTCTCCCATCTGGTCTTGCGAGGGGTTAGTCCATAGGCTGAGCAGATGTTCAGGATATACACGATGCCGGCTACTTGGTTGTGCCGTTCAATGTATGCTGTTCCTGCCTGCATCTTAAACCCTGCCATGATGTGTTGGATTGTTCCTGACGTTTCTCTGCACAGCCTGCACTTTGGGTCTTCTCTTGTATGGTAAATCCCCGCTTCTATGGATCTGGTATTTAGTGCCTGTTCTTGTGCTGCCATGATGAGGGCTTCAGTGCTATCTTTGAAGCCAGCTCTTTCCAGCCACTGATAGGATTTCCCAATAGCAGCGACTTCGATTATCTGGCGATGGTACATTCTGTGCAGGGTCTTATCTTGCCAGGACACTTCCTCAGTTTGATCTTCCTTCTGTATTTGCTGTTGCTGTTGTTGCTGGAGACATTCTCTCATCAGCTCATTTTTGGGAGCCATCTCCCTGATGTATTCCTGGATATTCTGGGTTTCATCCAGGATAGTAGTTTTGACTATATTTTATATATGTACACACACACACACACACACACACACACACACACACACACACACACACATGGGTGAAGGAATGACAGGACAAAACAAGTAAGTGGAGATAGGACTGCAATCTTACTACACCTGTTGCATATATAGTGCTATGAATGCATATTAGCCTGAATTTCAGGTGCTTGATATAAGGAGCTCTAAACTTTTTGTTAACTAATTACAGTATTGAGTTTTGTTTCTTCATACTTTAAACATTTATATCAAAATGAATAGTTGGTGATGATTACAGGTTTTTTGGCTTGGGGATACAAGCCGAAGAAGGGCTGATCCTATGCGCTCCCTCCTTTCCCCTCTCTTTGGTCTGTTGGTTCAAAAACAGTTCCATACTTGAAAGCGCTTGTGAGGTGTGGCTTCAAATAAATTCTGATTTGTATACAATATTGAAGAAGAGCATCCAACTTTGGGTGAAAAAGAGAGCTGAGGTTTAATAAAGTAGGATTTTTACACATTTAGAAGTAAACAGGAGGGACTGCACAGGCTCTGCTTCCCTCTAATTAACATTCACAGCTCAACAATCTATGATTAATAGGAACATCTGCATTGGAAGGATATGTCTTTATTAAGTAAGCAGTAGCAAGTAGTCTTCCTCTTTCAATGGCATGGAGCATTCTATGCGAAGAATTTTGCAAGCTGCATCAGACTAGCACTGATTTTCAGCCATAAACATAACATGATAACACTAGGAAAAGCCAGGTGTGGACAAAGTATCTTGAGAGAGTTAAGTATATCCCAGATCTGTACACACTGGCAGTGGCTGCACTAGGATTTGCATCATGTGGTGTGGGAGGTTAGTGTGTCATCCCCATGATGGACTTCCTCCCATAAAGTGGGCGTGCATCAACCTGGGTAGTGGGCACGGTGATGTACGGTACTATCACGCCACCCCTCCTGGGATTTTGGCCATCCCTTTTGATAGAATAGAGATATTTCAAAGTAGTTTGTTTCATTGCAGTTTGTTTCATTCATTTCTCTTTTGAATTATGTATCAGATGGTATTTAACATGACGGTATTATTCCTAATTTGGATTTGTACACTACAATTTGCAGTTTTAGCAATTTTGGTCACTAGCAGTGTCACTCCTCTCCAGGTACCAACTTAATCACACCTTTCTTATTCCACACTGTGTTGTAATAACACCTCATGAGATCTTCAAACAATCATTCTCATTAGTCCATTTTGAATTAAGGAAATGCTTGTCTGTTATATCAGACAAATGCAATATTTTTTCAACAATTTAATGTATTTGGGTGATAAGCCATGGTTGTGTAAAATCCATACTGTTAAAAAGTCCAATGTTTCATTCTGTAATTTTTCAGAACCTCAAGCAGGGCAGTTAAAAACACTATCCTACAGGTTACATCAGATTTTTTTTGCCATAATGTTGATAGAATGGAGATACTTCAATCTTGTGTTTTCATTGCATTCTGCTGTAAACTACAGTATATAGCACAATGCGATTATTCCTAGAAACTGCAATTTTAAATGATTTTGGTCACTAATGGTTCCCCCTCCCCAAGTGCATCACCCCCACCAGTGTGCATCATTCAGTGTGGGCCACACACACCTGCAACCCCTCTAACAGTGCTGCTGCACAAGGGTTTGCTGATCATTTTTAAATGATTCAATAGAATTTAGTAAGCATGGTATTTTATATATGATATTTATACGCCAGAACTCAATAATCCACCCAGTTTTGTTTTACAAGTAAAAGGCTTTCTCAATTCCCCAGTTGGAGTTTATCCCAGAGTGCTTATGTATTTTACTGAATGCTTGTCTCTTCAATCAATGGTACATTGCTGCATATGGAGCTTCTTTTAAGGCCATTCATTATTGAATTATCCGCAGTACACCCACAGAATTCCCAAGTGCTATTTCCTGTACTCTGCACTTTTCAAGCAAATTGAGACTGAAACCTCTCTCTCGTTTTCTCTCTCTCTCTCTCTCTCTCTCTCTCTCTCTCTCTCTCTGTGATTTCTTTGTATCAGATAGAGATATTGAATTATCTACCTTACTAACCAAGTACTTAAAAGGGGCTTTGAATCCTCAATCCATTTGATAATAATCGGAAGTAAGAGAGAGGGAAAAGTAATTTAAAAAATTCTTGCTCCTTTATTATCATAGTTTAATCATGGCCATAGAACTTTTTTCATGCTGAGGAGTTATGTAAACTATCAGATAGGAGAATTTGGGAACAGGTGGAACCAAACACTTATAAATAAATATTTCCAAAAAGCAACCAGTTGCTCCATGCGAGCCAAGATTATTTGTGATGGATGTGGGGAGGTCTTTGGGAAGAAGCTGGTATAGTTTACTTCTTGTCCATCACCCCCAGCAATAAATATTGTGCTGCTTGGAATGGAGTTGTCATTTGTATTGATGATGTACAAGACAAGATAGAATCTCTCTCAACCTCCCACACTTGCATTGACCTTCTTAGGGCTAGCCAAGGTAAAAGCTTATTGAAGCCATTGCAGTGACTCATACAGAGAGATTGATAGGATTTGTGTACACATGACCAACTTTAGGCATCAGACCAACCTGACTCCATCATCCTTGCAACTTCTCAGATCTAGCAACTTCTAACTAACTTCAGCTCACAGGCTGATCTGTAGTCTCTTCAGCCTCCTACGAGTTAAAATAGGGTTGCTATTATCTCTTTCACGAAATCAGGACAGTCACACTTGCCAGTATGTGAACACAATCCCCCAAAATTGGGACTGTCCCTGTTTTATGGGACATATGGTAACCCTGCCTACAAGGAATATATTCCTTAGAGACCTAAGCAAGTCTTAATTTACCCCAGAGATCTCTAGGGTACATCTCCTGCAATGCCAGTGATCAACACATGAGGACTCTCTCCTCCTGAGTCATTGCAGAAGTTCCCTATGGTACTTTTGTGATACTCTTTAGCTAGCGCTGGGCTAGAGTACCTTCAGGATTGCACCCTAATAAAGTGGTGCAACACTAAAATGAACCTGACTTTGGGGGCCTTCAGAAAAATAGCCTTACACAAGATTTTTGATGCTTATTTTTCTGGAGAAAAAAATCATGCCCTCTCCTCCAATTAATGCTTTTTCTTAATTAGACTATAGTATTCTTCCAGAAGCAGTATTTTGGTTCCTCTTTTTGTCTTGTTCCTTGCTATTTTGTAGCTGAAAAATAGAAGAGGGTACAGGAATGACAGATCAGATTGTCTTGAACAGACAACCATAACTGGAACAGCAGACAATGAACTGAAAAGGCTGGAAGCCTCAGAAAAGCTTTGATTGGGAGATGGGCTGTAGAGTAAATATATACTTTCATATGCAGTATGTCAGCGGTGGCCAATCCATGGCATACTGACACTTCCTAATTGGTACATACCAGGTTGCTTGTAATAGCCACACCAACTGACATACTTGTCACAGAGCTCAATAGTAGCAAGTATGCAGGACTTCTTCCTTTGCAAACCCCAGAAGAGGAGCAACAATGCAAAGGTAGGGCAAAGATAGCTGAGTGATGGTTTGGAAAATCATGTGTCCTCCATTTTGGCTTCATTTTGGAAATTTGCAATAGCACAAGTGGTTAAGACACCGTGCCTGTTAATCAGAAGGCCAGTGTTCAAGACCCAGGTCCCCACAAGACAGGGTGAGCTCCTGTCCTTAGCTCAGCTCTGCAACGCCAGCTGCATCCAATCTTATTCGCTCTGCATTTCCATTAGACTAATTCAGTGGCGTGGAGAGGGGGGATTTGCTGCTTGGGGATTTGCTGCCTATCCTCCATATCAATCTACCCAGGCCTTTGTGCTTTGCACGCAGTGTTGAGCATGATACCATAGTCTTTCAAGACTGATGGATGCCAAGTTTTTTTTTTAAATTATGTGCATCTTTTCATATGTCATTGGATTCGTACTGAAAAGCAGAATCCAACGCAAACATTGGTTTTGAAATATCTCTTTCATATCAAATCAAAACTAAAACTAAAAAATATGTGTTGAGCTCTATGGGAAAATGAAATTGTCCAATATCGTGGCTTTACTCATGGGTAGGCAAATGTGCCATTGTCTGCCAGAAAGGCCGGGCTGAGAGGATTCCAACCCCTTGTCCTCCTTTTTAGGTTCAAGCATCTGGTCACCCTGTGCCCATGTAGTGCATAATGGGCCAGGGTAGGAAGAACATCTTTTTGCTTGCTAGCTGGAGGAAGAAAGAGCAGTGACATTTAAAGTGTGAAAAGCAGAGCTTGTAATGGAAGATATACACTTTAATCAAAATGGGAAAGATTCCCAAGTGCTTCTAGAGTGGATACTGTAAATCACATGTGCAATTTTGACCCTGTTCCTGAGATGCCTCTAGTCTGTAAAAACCCATGTTCTGTGGTCTTTTAAACAGAGTCCTCAACAGAGACTAACACTGTATTCCCAGGCAGGCTTGCTAGGAAGTCCCATCAAACTCCATGTGGACTTCAGGCTTGGGTTTATGTTATCCATTGATTTGAAACTGCTGCATGATCTGAGATCCCAACCACTTAGCTGGATAATGAGAAAGCTTCCTAAAGAAGTTATCTTTGGTGGCTACAGACTGGAAGCACATATTATGCATTTTAATGCAGAGAATAAAAAATGATTTGATAGCAAAAGTCCCACACATACTTATGCCAGTGTGAACACACACCATGCTCAAGCTGTTTAGCACACACAGTCGTGAAATCTCAAAATCTACGTATTATTTTTAGCTGTATATACTCCATTTCTCACGACAGAGTTGTTGTTGTCAGTTGGATGGGCAGGTTGTACATGTGTATAACAGAATGCTCCAGGAAAAAGAAAACATATGACGAAAGCCTCAAACTACTGGCATCATTTTCATCATCAAGTGAAAAGCTTGGGCATGTGAGCTGACGTTACTGTCAGTCTCATTCCCAGTCTCATTCCAACTGCGTAAAGATAATTTGTGCAGTTATTTGAGCCCCTAAATAAAAAAATGACTTGATAGCAAAAATCCCACACATACTTATGTCTGTGTGAACACACACACACCATGCTCACATGCTCACTGTTTAGCACACATGCAGAACAGTCAGACTCATGCAGCTCATGCAGTCAGACTCATTTAGCTGGCTCATGCAGAACAATCAGATTTTCCCATATTTTGGTTCAGGTACAGAACAACCTCATTTAGCAAAACCAAGTGGGAACACTTCTGATGAGAACAAGTTCAGACAAAAACCAGCATTGCTATGAGGTTACAGTGACACAGGGCTACGCTGTTACCTAGTGAATCTGAATAACCAGGAGAGTTGAGGCTTTGAGAACATATTTTCCTGAAAACACTTCAGATCCTGCTTCATTTGCCTCAGGCATTTGCTACGGTGTATGGAATCCATAGCAAGCATATGATATGAGATCAAAGGTGGCTGTGCTGGTGGTGGAGACGAGCAAGATGTGGAGATGAGGCTGAGAAAGCAGAGAAAAGAGGAGGTGAGTAATGTAGAAAGAATAACTGAAACAAGATGTGAAGGCAGAGGGATGAAGGTAGCATTGCAGAGCTCCACAGTGCAGGAAGAGGGTGCTCTTTCCTTGCATGAAAAATCAGTGGTACAACACATGCGAACACCAATGCATTCCTTCTCTGCTAGTGAGCAGCTTAAAAACAACAACACTGACAACTGTCTTGGCTTTATCAGGACTAGGACTTGTAGCAGCATTTCCTGGCTTGGCTGCCAACAGGTTGGCACCATAACGTGTTCCAGGACTCCCTTCCTCTGTAGAGGCGGCAGCAATGAATGGGAGGAGGAGAGAGAAGGTGGTGGGAAAGGAGGAGCCCAGGACTAGGAAGCAAATATGTTTGAAAGAGTGGATGCCGTTTGTTTTGAACCCCGCTGGAGGCAAGACACAATCAGTTTGGAAGGAGGAGGCCTGTTGGTTCTACAACTTAATTGGCACCACCAAGGCAAGAATGGGCTGCTGTACAGAAAAAAAGAACCAGAGTCTGGTGCTAATAGGAAGCTCCCAACACATCAGAGAGTAATAACTATCTATCTTGGCTGTGGAATGTTGCCTAACAAGGGGATTGCTGAAGAAGCTAGTATGGGGCACTTCCCACATGCTAGGCTAGATGTAGTAAGGTTTGCACCAACAGAAAAGCTGATGGGCTTAATCTTTCCACGCAGTAAGGGTTCATCTCAGACACAGCTGCAAACTTTCTTTAATAAATTGGTTAATGCAGCAGTTCTCAAACTGTGGGTTGCAAACCACAAGTGAGTCATGACTTGATTTTGGGTGGGTCACAAGCTACCTGTATCTGCTATGCATTCTGAGTCACATTATTGGGACCTGCAAGTTGCAAGGCTTTCTGGGGTGTGACACAGCCTCAGCGGCCAACAAAGTTTGTCATGGCGATTAAAAGTTTGAGAGGGTTAATCCCTTAAATTTTTTAAAGGGTTTTTTAAAGGTTTTTTTTAAACGTTTTTTTAAGGGTTAAGGGTTAATACCTTAAATTTTTTTTAAATTTGATTACAATGTCATGTTATATGGACAGCACACATAAATAAGTACAGGTCCAACTTTGTTATACACAATTTTTTTATACGCAGATTTGAATCAACACAAATGGCCACTGAAAATGGCCACTGCTTTTCTACTGTTGTAGAAAGGCTGTCATGTAAGCAATCATTCCATTCTTCAGTTCCAAAAACCAAACCCCTGCAGATATTGAAGCACTACCTTATTCCATTAGGTACAATAGAAGAGCAAGAAACCTGGAAATAGGACTTTAAACATATTTTTCCATTGTTTACTTAATACACTTTTTTCAGTCCATGGCAAGTTCCAGAATGGAACCCTAGTTGATAACAAGAGAACCCTGTACATTAGTACATTGACTTATAAGGACTGTAGATGGCCAGTGCCATGAGAGGTATTCCGGCTTCACTCTCATACAAAAAGAACTGCTTCTTTTTGCTCAAAGTAATATATATAATGAAGAAAGTGTTTTTCCCCACTATAGTGCCATTTTAGTCATATGCAAATTTGTGCTGATTTAATCAACTAATTAATAGAAGTTATTAAAAGGAAATTGGTTAATTGATTTACATTTCTTTAAATCCTAGGGCAGCCGTAATCATAGGCAATGAGGCTACTGCAAATGGATCAAATAGAAAAGCAATGACTGTAATGCTAAAACCAAGAACAACTTAAAGTGCTCTCCATTTTTCAACATTTTGCATATATTAGCACAGTTCTGCCAATCTTCCAACTCTGAAGGGAGGCTATCTATTTTTTAAAGTAGCTTTGTTTCCAATGCAGAAACTCAAGAGCAAAGATTTCCATTGCTTAGGATCATTATTGATGTAAACTTTCAAATCCCCTCTCAGAGCTCAGTTTCTTTGCCAGGTCTTTCTCTCGTGTGTCCTTCCTTCTTGCTGCTGTTTACTTGCAGATAAGGACAGATTCACATTAGCATTAGCAGGTGTGGTGGCAGGAAAGTGGATTGAGCATTCCTGTACTTGGATTATAGAGTTGGTGAACGTTGTGCAACAGATGCCAACACAACTTGCAACTTGCCTCCACCTGGGAGCTTTCTAGTTAACAGTGCAATTCTATTCATGTCTACTCAGAAGTAAGTTCCATTGAGTTCAATGAGGCTTACTTCCAGGAAAGTTCTCTTATGATTGCAGCAATAAGAACTTAAAAGAAGAGCTGCACTGGATCAGGCCACAAGACCATCTGCTTCAGCTTTCTGTATCTCACAGTGGCTCATCGGTTGCCTTGGGGAGCATGTAAGAAAGGCACATGTTTTCTGTCCAGGTGCCACTACCTTTCACACCTGGCATTCTTGGGTAGCCTATTTCCAAAACCAGAAGTTGAAAATACCTATCATGGTTTGTAACCTGTGATGGTCTTTTCCTCCATTAACCTGCCCAATCGCCTTTTAAAGGCATCCAGGCCAGATGCATTACTACATACTATGGCAAGGAGTTCCACAGATTAATTACATGCTGAGTAAAGAAATAGTCTCTTTGGCTGTTCTAACTGTCCCAACACTCAATTTTAGTGGATGTCCCCTTGTTCTGGAGGTGTGTAAAGGAAAAGGAACATTTCTCTATCCACTCTATCCATCCCATGCGTACCATTATACAACTCACATCATGTCGCTCTTTAGGCACCTTTTTCTAGACTGAATTTTTTTTGCATTACTGCTTTACTTTATGCACAGCTACTGGACCACCAATTTTATAGTATAAATACAGTAATAATTCAATCTGGAGTACTGCCATGGCAAAGAGCTTAAAGAGGAAAAAATATTGGTTTTTGAGGATGCACTAAGCACATGCCCAAAGCTTTTTGATGATGTTCAGGCCTTCTAAGTTGTGCCTATACTTCAGCAAAGATGTGGGACAGTCAGTGCAATCCTATCCCCCAATCAGGCTTGGAAAAGTCCAGATACTAGTCCCACAAGGCAATTCTGTGCCACCCATGTGCAGCAGGTCAGGCCAGTGCAGTTATGTGCCAGTCTCCCCACACCATGTGGGAACGGGTTGATGGGTGAATAGTGCTGGTCTAAATTGGTTAGGATTGTGTCCAGAGAGGTACTTTTGAAGCGAGGGTAGTAGCACCAATTGTGGAAAATGGGTTAGCTCAGGGGTAGGCAAACCCAGCATGAGTGCAAACCTTGGCACGTGGCACAGTACTTGGCAGCATGCACAAGCACCCCTGGCAGCCACGGCCAGGAGATGCTGCTGCTGCCCCAATTGCCAGCAGGCAGCTGACTGTCACCACTGCTGGTACCCAGAAGGCACCATCTCTCCCCATCCTCTCCTTGCCCTGCTGCCATCTGAATGGAAGGGTTGGAGAACAGTGCGTACTTGGAACCCAGTCCTGCACCTCTCTGCTCAGAAATGCATGTAAAAATAAGCCCTTTGCAATCAATAGAACCTACTCCAAGGAAGTAACATTCCACCCAGTCCTGAGCATCTCTGCTCAGAAGAAACCCCCTTTGCAGCCAATGGAGCATACTTCTAGGAAGGACTGGAGAAGTGTGTATCCTTTCTACTCAGAAGTAACGCCTTTGCAAGAGGCATGCCAAGGAAAGGACCAGGCTATTTTTTCAACATCTCCAACTCCCACAGCAACATAGGGATGGAGAAGCCCATTGGGGGAAGAAAATATATAAAATTTAGTGTAATTAATAAAAATAATATAACTTATTATAATTATATTATATATATTATTTATTATAATAATATAATTATATTATAGATTTATAGAATAATGTTGGCACGCAGAATAACACTGTAACATAGATTTGGAATTACACTGCTGAAAGCTTGCTGACCCCTTGATTAGCTAATGATATGAAGCGTGAAAGTGGGCTCTCTGGTCACTAGTGGTCTCTCCAGAGAGCAACGGGTCCCTTTGCAGTTAACCAACTATAACAAACTCCTGATGTTATCTATATTATTTATCTACAGTATTAATATGATGGCTCTGTCGTTCGTCTTGATTGGCTGTTAGTGAGAAAGACAGGTTCAGAGGAACATAAGAAGGTTTGCATCATCTAACCCTACAATCCAGAGCAACTACGGGAGCATGTAAGAGACATTACGTGCACATGTAGTTATGGCACATCCTAGTGAAAACCTATGGGAAATTCATATTGGAATCCAGAGTAAATTGTTCTTACACCGGAGCAAGGACTCCCCATAGTTACTCTGGATTGTGCCCTAAGTCAGTGTCATTGCAAAGCAGACTCTGCTTTGGGAAAGTATTTCTAACATAGGTCTTTCACTTTGTCCCTCAACATGCCTGCATCTACTTTACGTTTTCCAAGGAGATCGAATTCATGATTAAAACTGCTCTAGGCTGTGAGTGGTTCAGGACCAATTCATCAGAACTAGGGATCTCCTGTGCCCCCTTGAACAAAAGCCTGGGATGTTCAGAATGGAGTCCCATAGGTGGAGTGCTACTTCTTATAATTGCAAGCTCCTTGCATCTTCTTCTAGGAAAAGCATCAGAGTGGCAGAACAGGAAGGATAAAAGCTGAGTCACCTGTTGCTTTTCCTTCACTTTCCTTTAGGGCTGTTAGGTTTACTGCTGCATTGAAACATGTGGGGCTCTTGTCTGAAATAAAAATTGAGGGCACAGTGGGGGGTTGACAGGCATGTGGAAGAAAAAAAAACAGATGTGAAGGCAATGGGGTATGCTGGCTGCATTTGACCTGCAATATATCTAACAACAAAATCAATCTACCAACTGTAGCAATCCATTCTGTCATTCCCACACTTCCCACCCATGTTCTGTCTCACCGCTGTGCTGGCCTGTTAACACCTCCACCCTTCTTTCTCAGACTCCCTTATCTTCCACTCCATTCCTTCACTCTGGGTTTGTCCTACTTTATCTGTTCTTCCACCCCTCGACAGTATCTTCCTTGGCATCTTTCAATTGTACCTTCCTCCCTCTCATATTGATCCATGCCTCCATCTCTGGCATTGATCTGTTCCTCCAACCTTCTATTGTTGTGGGTAGCTACTCATGCAATCTGTCGACTTTATAGTGAATATCCAGTTTGTCTGCCGGCCAAAGCCCTCCCCTGCCCTCCCAAGTGACCCACCCCACACATCAGTATGTGCAATAATGAGCTGGCTGTTCAGGAGCCTGGTGAATGAGCCAGCTCCGCTACACCGATTTCCTCAAATGCGCTCTCACATCTTTACCCATACCAGCTGGGGCCTCATTTAGCCCTGGACGCAGTTGCTTTTAGTGTATATTATTAAGAAAGCTGAGAAACCAATCATCCTGCAAAAGGCAAGGTGGAGAAACCATTAAGAGCACAAGGGCTCTGTGCTAATGACTACCTGAGACTTGCCCACAGCTGGCAGCAGGAAACGGGTTTATGATTGCATCCCATGGCCCTCCCTGTCTTACATGAGGATTTTTCAAATGCTTCCCTGCTTTTGGACTTTTACAGAAAAATAAAGCATTAAGCCAATGGCTCAAATAAGACATTTCAAAAATATGTTCAGTTCCAATGTGAAATTGAAATTCGTCAGCACCCATCACATACTCTCTACCAACCTGTGGCTGCACCACTTCATCCAATTGTTTATTAGTGCAATAGCTTGCTATATCATTATTGCCAGAGGACATGTCTGCACTGAATGTTTTTTTATGGGCATTCATCTGCATCATATATGTTAGATGTGCATTTGATCCCTGCAATCCACCATAGTTCCTCCACCAGTTGCCCTATATGTGTCAATTCTGGAGAAGTAGCAAGTAGGTGTCTGGGAATAAATGCAGGCACTGGGAGGCATACACATTCTGCATAGTAACAGTTAATGCCATGCTCTTTTTCACTGTTGTGAAGAGTCCCATGGAACTTGACTTGAGTTAAGAGTCACTGCTCTGTGACTTGGATTGAAAACAAGTCATAACAGGAGCAATTTTTGGGTACAGGGAGAGCAGTGGTGGGCAGAACTGTGGGTAGGTGACTAAGGTATAGTAGATGGGGCTGGAACCCACCACCTGTGCCAGATCCAAGCCACATTCCAGGCAGCCTGTGGCAGATGGCAGCCTGCAGCTGCTTGGATCTGCGCCACTGGAATCAGTGGTGCAGACCCACGTATTCCCACTAGGGATGATCTTGCATTACCAGTATAAAGTGAGTTGTTCCACACCCTGGTACATATATGGTCCCCTTCTGCTTCATCTCATTCCACAGATATATTCTCCCTTTCTATACTTCCACAGCACAATAGCTTCTTCAAAGCATCTTATGAATTCCATTCCACAACAGCTGCCTCAAGCATTTTCATTTTCTACAATGACAATGCCCTAAATCCCCAGTGGGAGCTCAGGAGTTAATGCTTCAACATGCTTAGAGATTAGGGCTTTCAAAATGGGCTTGAATTCTCCTGTTAAAAATTTCCCTGAAATATCATGACAAGCTTTATTTATCTTATTAAGTACACTACATTAACCTTGCAAATATGCTAATATGGCCAAAATGCTTTCTCGACAAGTTTCCAGAATTGGAAATTAACTGCATTCATTACAAATACTTTTTTAAAAAATAATTATTGGTCATTTTTGAAATATTTAAAAAGTAAACATCCCCTCCACTGGGAATAGAAGGAGGTAAAGAGGCTTGCAGTGCGTTGATCTTGTCTGCAACCAGAGAGAAGCAATATTTCCAAAATACTTCCTGAGAAAGTGCATGCCCTCATCTGAACATGAACTGCATCTTGAATAGGAGCGCTTTGCAACAGGTACAGAGCAATAAAGAGCAATGTCTCCAGTTACTGAGATGTTGTACCAAGAAATAGGAAGTTTCAGGCGTATCAGTGCCAGTGTGAGCACAAGTTAGGCAAACCAAATGAAGATTCTGGCCTAATTAAAAGAAACAAAACAGAACATGAAGTGTCCTCTTATAGCCTCATGGCTGCGGTTGCCATAATTATCTTCCACAAAATCAAGACAGGACCCTCTGTCACACTTGCCAATATCTGAATACAATTCCATAAAATTGGTACTATCCCTGTTTTTCAGGACATATGGCAACCCTACTTATGGCTGGTCTAAAGGACATAAAGCACCTAAGCACAGCAACTGTAATTTCCCTATCAGCCAAATCCAGAGTAACTATGTGAGCATGTAAGAGACATTATGTGCACCCGTAGTTACTGCACCACCTAGTAAAAACCTATGGGAAATTCATATTGCAATCCAGAGTAAATTGTTCTTACAACAGAGCAAGGACTCCCCATAGTTACTCTAGATTTCCCCTATATCTCTGATCTTTGTTTTTGCTTCTGCCATTATTCACATATAGGCTTGCTGGAACATTTAAATACAATCATACTGCATACAAAGGTAAGGTGATGTAGTTGTGTTTTACAGGGAAATCTGATCTGCTGGTACCTGCAATGCCAAGCTCAGCAATGGTTGAATCATTGTGCCACCATTGCACATGACAGAGCTGCTGGATTAACTGGCTAAGAGCTCCCCTAATATTCCAAAATTACCTCGATGCTCTGGCAAGATATGTTGGCAGAGAAGAGGTTTTCTGGGGAGGAAGAGCTTCAGGGCAGGGACAACAGGAGGGAAGAGGGTAGAGAGAGTGGATCTTACCAGCAAAAGTGAATGCCAGGTCATGTCTACCATTTTCCAATCTGTCCTGCACCCCCTTTTTTTCCCCAGACGTCAAAGGAGGTTCACACACAGCCAGATTATCTTTTTTTATTTTTTACCCAAGTAAATGTGTTTAAATTACTGTGTGCAGTGCAGTTGCAGCTGCATCACATGCAATTGTGGGGGGTACAATTGGGCTGTTATTCTTTTAAGATTTCCCACCCAGATACATAGTTTTTAATCAAAAATGGCCTTTATTTTATTTCTTCTTCCTCTTCTTGAGGTATGTTCACAAGAACTGATTGGCTATATAAATTAGATGGCAGTCTCATACAGCCCAATCCAGAGCAACTAATCTGTCCACATAAGAGCCCTTAGGCTGCCCTATCTAACACTAGGTTGGAGCAACTGCAAGATGCTCCAGCCCAGTTACTCTGAAGGAAGCTTAGGGCAGAGCAAGGCAAGATAGGGTGCCCTAAGAGAGGTGGACCTGCTCTGCCCTAACTGGGGCAGCCTAAGCAGCTCAGGAGAGGCAAGTTGAGGGCATGTTTAGCATTGCCTAGGGCAGAGCAGTTACTCTGTATCCAAAGCCTGTTTCCAAGGCAGAAATGCCCTCTTCCAGCCCTCAGAGTTATACCACCTCAGGAGCAGGTATAGTAATGAGTAGACCCATAGGGGTCCATGATAAGGCCCGAGTAAGAATGGCAGTGCTGACCAAAAATCTGAGTTCTTGGCCAGCCTAGCTGCAACCCCTGCCTCTCAACCTCAGGATATGGAACAAACTACGGCTGCCCACAAACCTCAGGATACAGCAGGCCACTCCAAGAAGCCCCTTGTATTCACTGGAGAATGTACTGGCATCTCATCAGGGACTCCTTATAAGGCAGGCACCCAGTGGCGTCACCAGACTGGTGCGGCTGGTGTGGGCTGCATTGGGGATGCGCTCCGTATGGGGTGATGTGCCGGAGGAGTTTGACTGTCCTTTGGCAGGCCCCGGGCGCCAGCACCTCCATTCAGGCCTGCTCCAAGGCGGAGAATCAGCCAGAAGCTGACACTTGTCTGAGGAGCTGGCCTGAACGGCCATCTGAGGTGCACTGCGCAGAAACACACTGAGCATGCCGAACAGCTTCAGAGGAGACTTCCTTAGAGCAGAGAAAGTCCGTGCCTCTGCACAGCCATTCGGCCTCACTCAGGAGGCGGAGTGGCAGCCGAATGGCTTCAGAAAGAGTACTGCACAGGCACCAACTCTGACGCCTGCACAGTCTCCCCCGAAGCCAAAAGGCTTCAGAAAAGTACTGCGCAGGTGTCAGAGATGGTGCCTGCGCAGTACTCTTTCTGAAGCCAGTTGGCTTCAGAAACAACTGCGCAGGCGCCAACTTTGGTGACTGTGCAGTTCAGGTGGGGGGGGGGGCGCATCCCAGGGATGACGCACAGACTTCCGCACCAGGTGATGTGCAGAGTCATGTCACCACTGTAGGCACCACAGCTGTTCCTTGTTCAGTGTGATCTGAGGGGTGTCTCCTCAGGAGCAAGTCTTCCCCTTGTGTCAATTACTTAGCATGCTCTGGAGCAGTTAGGGCTTCCTGACTCTCTGGATTCAGCATAACTTTCTGCTCTGGATACAGAATAGTTAGGAGAGTGCAGTTAGGTCAGAGCAGGCTGAATTTGCTCTGGATTGCAGCTATATTCTATTTTTCAAGAAAGGCATCTTATATTTTCAGTTGCCCTATATGTGGAAACATGAGGCGGAACCGTCTTATCAAGTTGTGAGTTTTGAAAAAGTGAGGAGCTCAACTGGCTCATATTGTGCTTTACATCATAGTTAGGAGGTTCCTTCAATGGGGCAGTGGCTTATTCTGCAGTGTGCAAAGGACACATTTTAATTATGCTAGTATGGCTATTTTTTAATTGCCACAATAACTAAAAATATCCAAAATTCAGAAGTTTGGATCCACAAGGTCTGTGAAGGATGCACCAATGTGTCAACAAGATACAGGATATCTTTGTTAACCAATGAGCACTGAAATAGTGACTCAGTTAGTGATCTGTAGTTGGGATATTTTTTCCTATACCAAAAATAACTCCAGGGTGTTCAAAGCACATGAGATAGAGATATGTTTCCACTTTGTACAATTAAAAATTTCCAATTTCATATCTGAGCTACAGTTTATATGTTTCCTCTTAAATCCTGCACCCTTCTCATTCATTTCAGGAGCCATGGGGAAGATAATTCCACAGAAAGTATGCAAGAGATGCTATACGATATTTTCTGCACTCCTTATGCAGAAAGGCAGGGCATATGGTTTGATTTAAAGGGACTGGACGAATGACAGACGTCTTGAAATCATGTGGTCTCTGTAAATCAAATCAGAAGACTTTATATCTGCTGGGGTAAATAGCACTGCTGGTGTTGGTCCAGGGCAGAACAGGGTTGGGGGAATGAACAAGGGTGGAAGAAGGTAGGAGTGGTGGAGCCCTGCATTGCTGAAGCCTGAAGTCCATGTTGGGCCATATGCACATATGGCCATATGCACAGGGTCTTTCATCTGTATCAGCAGAATAGCTAATGCAGATCCATTGCTGGGGACAGAAAAGGTGACAAAGGGGGACAAAAATACCTTCCCCCAAGGAATCTCCCCATAGCTTCCTGCTGCCTGTTGGATATACCAGCAGTGTTTTGGTCCCACTGCCAAAACAGGCACCAGGAAGCATAGAATCTGGCTGTTTAAAAATGAGTAAACAAAAATGTGGGAAATTCCACAACTGGGAAATTCCATGCATGGCTGAGGTCTAGAGGGATCCTTCAAGATGCTGTTTGGGGATAGAGGCTGCAGCTCAGTGATCTGTGTTGCATGAAGATGGTTCCAGATTTAGGGACTGCATTTTCAGATAGAGCTGGGAAAAACCCTCTGCTGAAAGGTTGGTGTCACCTAGGGTTGCCATAATTCTCTTCCACAAAATCAGGACAAGACCCTCTGTCCCATTTGCCAGAAAGTGAACACAATCCCCCCAAATTGGGATTGTCTCTTTTGGGGGGACATATGGCAACCCTAGTTCCAGCTGTTGTAGTCAGTATTGAGCTAGAGGTTTATCAATTAAGAAGCCAGGTTTATCAGAAGAAGCAAGGTTAAATGCTTTGGCATATGCCTCCATTTTCCTCCCACCACCCAGAATGGCTGTGAAGGAAAGGGGGAGCTCCAGTGGTGGGCCCCGCCTCGCCCAACAACTGGTTCGCCATAAGTTGGGGGCGGGGTTTGGGTCAGAGGGCGGGGTGGGGGTCAGAGGGCGGGGCTGGGGGCAGGGCTAGGGGCGGACTCCAACCTGACGCACTGCACATGCGCCAACCCCTGGCACACTGAACATGCGCCAACCCCGGCGCACGTGCACTGCGCGCGCATGCTGGAGGTCGGCGCATGCACATTGCATCTCCTCCAGGTGGAGGAGACCACAGCGCACGCACCGAGGTCGGCGTGTGCGCTGAGTCTCCTCCAGCTGTGATTCTCCTCCAGCTGTGAATCTCATCCACCTGGAGACCACAGCGCACGCGCCGAGGTTGGCACTTGTGCTGTGTGTCTCCTTCAGTGGGAGGAGATGCACTCGTCTCCTCCAGCTGGAGAAGATGCAGTGCATGTGCGCCGAGGTCAGTGCATGCGCATTGCGTCTCCTGCTCCTGGTGTACCGAACCTGTACGCTGGGTTTTCTGGCCACCCCGCAGCTACTGGTTAGGTAGTGGCAGGGTGGTGGGAACAACCGGTTCAGGCGATCCGGTCCAAATCAGCTTGGGCCCACACCTGGGGAGCTCCACCTGCATGTTGCGGTGAGGTTCCCTACAAAATTTACCACCTTGGACCTCCTCTAGCAGCATCACTGGGGATGATATATTGGCTAATAGCCTGTATTTTTGACCCCACATCTGATAGCATCATCTTAGCCAAGTACTACATGATCCTATCACATACCATGGTGGAGGAAGCATCAAAAGTTAAAAGGGAGATCAAAAGGGAGATCAGAAGCTGAGAAATTTCTACATTAGAAAAATGTGATGTGGTCTAGTGGTCTGTTATGATGCAGTCTTTGACAAGCATCAATAAGACCTCTTTGGACAAATAAAGTCTTCTTAGATCACTATAGTAATTCAGAATACAATAAAAGGAGAATAAATAAAATACTGGCCTGAGTAGAAACAAGAAAATAAGGGGCTATAACTTTGAAATGGAAATGCACAGATAGAGAATGGTCTCAGCAAAGGGCCTTTTCAGAATTCACACCTTGGTTATCGAACCCTGACCCAAAAGGTTTCCCTGGCCTTTTATCCTTACACTAGCAGGCAAAGACCGAAGGACCCTTTCATCTGTCCAGACTTTCTCATTTTTTAATCCATTGTCGCTGAAAGGGAAAAAACTGTCAGTTATTTAAAATTTTCACTAATAAGAAGGCTTGTTTGTTGCCTGTTTGTGCCATGTGAGACATACCGTAAGTTTTGATCAGTATCATGTCAAATTTTGTAAATGAATGAATGAAAGGAATAGAAGTGAGGTGATAAGGTTGCAGCTGGAAAATAAATACCCCACAATACTTAGAAATATTGAAAAATATTAAGAAAAATATTAAGAAAAATATTCCACCAAAAAATGCCCCAACGTAATGCAAAAACATCTGATATAAGAATACTAAACAATATTAATACTAATCTATGATACTGCCTTATCTGCAGTTACTTACTGGTCAGTTCTGGAATTTTCTACTATTTACTCCAAAGTGTCCCTCTCTGCCTCTTATGACCCTTTTAATTGAAAAACTGAATGGGCTTGTCCAGTGAGAATGGAGGAAAAACCAAATAAGCTCATCAGGGAATTGTCCAGGGAAGACATCTGTCTGTACTGTGTGTTCTGTCCATTCAAGGAACTGGGTCATCCCTAAATGTTAAAAATAAATCTCATGTCTGGATGGTGCAGCTAGTTTTTTGTAAGGGCTAAAAACACCTGTCGAACAGGCGAAGTCACACATCGCACATATCCAGGTATAGTGTCAGTGTTAGAAGAACATTTGGTCCCTAAGATTTTTTTAACTTGACTGAAAATAAACTATAGCTACATGCTTCAGAGGTTCAAGGAGCAGAGGTGGCCTGTAAAAAGAAAACAGAAAACAGTGCTTCTTCTTTAAAGACTCTTATGTACAAATGTCAGAACACACAGGCTACTGTGCCTTTATACCTATGAACTGTGACTCGGTTACGGGAAGCAGAAACCCTTTTATGGCATGTTCTAAGGGAGAACTACCACAGCACAACACTGCAATGATTTGAAATTGTGTTGTTTGTTTTGATGTACAAAACCTAGGAGGAGCCATGAACAAGCTCCTTGCATCAAATGACTGGATAAAGCATATGTTAATGCACTTATAATTATTGTATTGCTCTCTGGGGGACTTGCTTTTGAAAAGCAGACTGTAAATTTTTAAATAAAGGAATGGCTGTGCTCACAGCTATGATAAAAACACTCTACCGATACTGCAATGAAGAAGCAATGTTGGAGTGTATGCAAGTGGACTGTTACAACCCTTGGAGGAGCAAGTGTGGGTCAACCTGCAGTTAAATTTACCCCTTATCTGTTGGTGAAATGTAACAACTAATTCTTCTAGCACCAATGCAGCTGTGCCAATGGGTAACATATTGCATGATCTTCCTCAAGGTAAGGGGATGTTACCTCAGGAGTGAAAAGTAGCTTAACAGGTGCTGGAAAAGTGGCAAGGATTGGGCTATACATCTATAAATCTTTCTATATGTTCGGACTTTTACAGATCACGTATCAAAGATAAACCCTACAATCCAGAGTAACTAAGGAAAGATGTAAGAGGCACTTACTCTGGACTGATCCATGTATTTTCCATCGGTTTCCCATAGGTGGCACCATAACTATGTCAGTGTAAAAGATCCCGTAGTTACTCTGGATTGTAGTCTTATGTTCCAATTAACAAACACATCCAGCTGTGAGTCATCAAGTGCTAAGACACCTGAATGTTTAAACCATTACTATAGAGCAGCAGTACACAAACTGGGGTCCAGGACCCATCTATGGGTCATAAAATGTTATGTTGGGCCACAAAACTGATGGCAAATTGGCTATGAGCATCAGGGGTTCAATCACTGAACAGTCACCATTATAGCCATACCTCTTGGCATGTATAAATCAGGTAGTACCTTCTGAGCCATTTGGGAATCAGTAATATGGAGGAATCAAACAAAGAGTCTGCAGAATTTGAATGCCGATGGTGGCAAAAATGTGTTTAGATCAACAGCTGCTGGCATCCCTTGGGAGTAATATTGGCTAAAGCATACACTTAAGCTATTCATTCATTCATTAAATCATCATCAATATTTATATACCACATTTCCACAAAAAATGGAACAGTCCCTTTAAGTTATTATTTTGGCTCACATGTTCAATCTCATCTGGGTACATGTGTTCTCTGCTGGGTACATCTGTATACCAGGATACAGTTATTCATATGTTGTATCTTTGGATATCATCCTGTATCAGGGGATACAGTCATTCACATAGAATTTTGGTGTTAACACATACGGATTTTTAGATTGAAAAAATGAACTCAGCTGCAGTCATGCACCCATGTACATTTTAGCTGTACTCAGATACAGCCATACTATGGGTACAGCATAACGTGTAAACCGTCTTGGGTCCTCATGAGAAAGGGAGGGATACAAATATTGAAATAAATAAAATAAACAAACAACCTTTTGATCAATAAACAATCACTTATATTACTGAGAAAGAGGTTAGGGAGTTCATTGGTGGTTCTTTCTTATTCTGGAGCTTACTTTCCTACCTTTTCAGACAAAGCACATACAGTGATGTCAATTCACACAAGCAAGACATAAACCTTTCTCCACTTTTTAAAATTTAGAAATGATGTGTGATTAGTAACTGTGAATGACTTTATACCTAACTGATCTGTTTAATTGTGGGATTTTCAAAGGCCCTCTCAATGTGCTACCTAAGCATCCATTTATGTTCTGCCAAACACAGCAGAGAGCTTTGCCATGGTTGCAGGATGAATGACTAAAATGTAAAAGAGCTTATATCTTCATAATATTCCTAATTCTATATGGGAATGTATCTGCATACAGCACACCCTGCAAAAAGAAGGCAGGGCTGTCGGAATCTGTGAAGATTAAGAAAACGCTCCACTAGGAGCAAAAGATTCAACAGTTCCATTTAAAAGGGGGAGGCCAGGAGGCATCTTAAAGGAAGTCTGCATAATGCAGCCATCATTATTGAGAACAAGGGGAAAAGAGCGTGACAGGAGCTGGAGCGTGATCTCATGGAAAAAAAATTAAAGAAAAAGGAAGAGGGAAAAGAATGTGATGAATAAAATATCAGATCATCCATTTTTTATGCCAAAGCATGGGACGCTCTGGCCTGCTGTTTCCTTTTGGTTTAACATGTTAACTGGTGCGGTTCCCCTGCGAGATCCCCACTGTTTGCAATAATTGTGCCCGGCACTTGATTGCATGCAGTGGTTTGCTGGCGAGGTAAGAAAAAGGGAGAGGTGAGAGCAGGGAGACAAGGAGCCTTTGCAGTCCTGAAAGGCAGAGACATCAGCAGGAAGCCAAAGCAAAGTGAGTCATTGCAAAGGGAAAGGTGACTCCTGAGCAAGGATCTGCAGGAGAAGCTGGGAAAGATGAGCACCCAGCAGGATGCACTGGGAAGGACTCTTGGAGATAAGGAGGACATAAAGAGATAAACCACTCAGGTTTGATCTCTTCCCATACATTCCCATGGTCCCAGTCTAGTAAGAACAATTCCTAGGTTCTGGTCCCTGTTCTTTGTCCATTTCTATCTGGTTTGGGGGGTTCACTTGTTAAAATTTGTTAGTTTGAGTTGATAGAGTCAACCAGCACAATCCAGAGTAACTACAGGAGGTCTTACGTCGATGTAAGAAAAATTTACTCTGGATTGCTCTATGAATTTCCCATAGATTTCCACTAGGTGGTACCATAACTACATCAACATAAATGTCTCTTAAGAGCTCCCATAGTTACTCTGGATTATGCTGAACATTCTGCAGAGCTGGGCTGGTGCTAATGGTCACCAGGTTGGGCATTGGCAGGAGGTCCAAACAGATGACTATCAGAAGCCCATCAGTGCATCAGACTCTATGAGTGCCTTCTTCCATCCTCCTCATCAGTAGTGCGACATCCTCAGAAGCCCCTGCAATGAACCCTTGAGGAAACACTTGAACAAAAAGTTGGAGACAATGTTGTTACTGGCTCTGAGCAAGATCTAGATTTCTCTCTTCCACGCTCCCAACTCATTAAGGTTGAGAAAGAAAAATGAAGCAAGATTTGGGTGGCTGTTTTTCTGTCATGATAGGTCTTTTTGAAACCACTTGGGGAGGACCCATGCAATGACATACATAACCATGCAAATGCTCAATCAAATGCCATTGGGTGCACAGCACAACACAGCCCATTTAAATTGAAAATGACACTTTTTCAGGACTTAAAGTCCAATCCTCAGAATTAAGACCCATAAGAGTCAGGGGGCTTACTCCTGGGAAAGTGTGGATAGGATTGGGCTACCAGTTCCCTCCCAAGGGCACTGAGTTAGGTATCTTGATGCATTTAACTGTTCCCTTTTAAAAATCTCTTTCCAGTGTCTGTTCACTGGAATATCTCATATCATTTTTAAACTTTTAAAATAGTGAATCCTTTGGGAATAGGAAACTATCTTGTCACTTACTTTCTTATGCAAATGGATCTGTGCATCTACGTGTGTAAAAAAAGGAATATTTAAGTACTCTCACTGTTAATAATAGCAATAATAATAGTTCGCATGTAGGTAAATGCCCGTGTCTGAATACCAAGGCACCATGCCGCGCACCATCTGCCATCGCATATGCTCCGGCTGCTGGGGTATATTTTGAACTGTTAATGACATACTATAGGACAATGGTGTTTTTTCTAGTATGTCTTTTAGCAAGAACTATCATCTGCTTGGCATTTAAATCAGTGGAGGAAAGGGTGATGGGTTGAGCCTACAGCCAGGTGGGCGAAGTGCTTTTAGCAGTGTGTAGTAGTGGAGGAAGTGGGCAAAATGAGAATTGTTGCAAGCAATTCTTTTCATCTGTAAAACATTAGAGGGTATTCATATTCTGCGAGAGAGCCTGATCAGACATTGTGCTTAGACAGAACTTCTGCAGGTTCTTTATATCTGCTTACTGGTACCTACGTATCTCTTCTCCTTTGGGGTTATGCTCCAGCTCCTTGGAAACAATTTCACACTTCCTCCTTTATTGTTGGTTGATTGGGCAGACACTTATGTACTGGTTTCTGTTCATTTTAGGTACTCAGTGTATATCTGAGTTGCCTTTCATTCTTTCTCTGACACATTTCTGGGCACATTATGATGGTATCTAACCTATGACACATGACACTCCACAAAAGTTGCTTCCCCTGTCTTCATGTCCTGATAAGAAAAACTGTAAATCCTGATTGGCACTCAACATCAGGACAATGCAGAAAATAAGAAATACATTTTTAGCATATAGGATATAGCATATTTTTTAGCATCTTTGAAGAATTCCTCAAAGGGAACAAATGCTATCCTTTTCAGGACTGACACCAGAGGAAACCAAGCAAACCTCACCCTTTCTTTGTAGCCACTTTGTTTGATTGGCAGTGCCTGCTAATGATGCAACCAATTCTGATCTGTAATATGCAGCCTAATGATAGATGCAGCCTTATGACAGATGAGCATATCCCTACTTATACTGGTACAACAAAGCAATATAGTAATCTATCCACCAACAAGACCCATGAACACTGGTGCAACGTTAGAAAAATGCTGCCCCGATGTAGCTTGGGACATTATTTGGGATGGGACATATGGCCAGTAAGGTAGAAGCAAAGAGTGGTAGGCACTATATAATAATCCCTATTCAGACAACTGATACACTGGAAGAATGCAATGTGAATGACAAAGCAGGCATAGGTAGGAGCAAAGAAGTAAATTTCTGTTACCCTTGCTATACACACATTCCTACTATGGAGTGCAAGATACTGACTACATTCAGCAGTCAATCATAGTCCACCAAATAGTTCTTTGCTTTTGCCTCTTTGGTACATCATCTCCTGTGGGCAGCAATGTGATGGTAGTGGGGAATAATTGTGTCATTTTGTGTGTGTGTGTGTGTGTGTATGTATGTTAATATCCAGGATCTCCATCTCCTGTGGGCAGCAATATGATGGTACTAGGGAATAAGTGTGTCATTTTGTGTGTGCGTGTGTGTGCGTGTGTGTGCATTTGTGTGTGTGTTGATATCCAGGATCTCAGGCAGAAACATTCTCCAGATCTGCTGTCCAAAATCCCTAACCAAAGATTCTGGACTACAATCTCCACCTGCTTCT
This sequence comes from Cryptoblepharus egeriae, assembly GCA_030015325.1. NCBI lineage: Eukaryota > Metazoa > Chordata > Lepidosauria > Squamata > Scincidae > Cryptoblepharus > Cryptoblepharus egeriae. Next base: position 74,276,284 of record JAREYC010000005.1, read on the forward strand.
TTTCCTCAGAATAGTATTTAGCATAATGTAGGAGAATGCAACCCAAAATAAATGGGTCTTCAGATCTGTGGATTACTCCCAGGAAACTGTGTATAGGACTGCAGCTTGAGTCCATGCATATAGCCATATGAGAGGCATAGATGTCTGAACATTACAAATGTGAATGATCCACTGTTACTTTATGCTGCCTCTTAGGCATTTGAAAAGGTGCAATTCCCCTGGGGAAGAACTGTCTTGAAGATGGTGTATCCAGCATCTTAAGAGGTCACTGAATAAAGCAGTTATTGTATAAAACACTAGAGGCTCAGTTTCCTTTCCTCTGGAAATCTGAACGCTACTGTTTGTGCTCATATCAGGAGTCAACACAGGGCGTAGTAGATAACTAACACAATGTTAATTATATGGTTACCATTAATGACTTTTTAATAAGCTCTTCATATGCAAGTGATTTAGCAAAAGCAAACTTCTTTGCCAACTGTGTGACTCTCAGACAAATGAATCAACAAATAGGCTGCTCTCACAAAAAATGGGTCTCCGAAGGGCAAGGCGAGATTTCTGATAGTGGCAGCCTATCTGAAGTTGTGCTGCCTGCTTCCTGCTTTCTTTCTTAAACTGTTTGTAAAGGAAGCAGCTCTGTATAGATAATGAGTGACACCTTGGCAGGTATGTGATGGTTGGAAAAAGGGACAAAAGACTGAGGGGATGCTTTGTGGAATGAGGCTTCACGTGTTAATGTTACTGAAAACATTTCAGTTCCAAATTAATCTTAGATCTGGTATCCTGATACCAGGTGATGAATGCATTAAGAAAGCACAGATTTAATAGAACAGATAAAGATAAACCGAGTGCTGAGAATGAATGGATAACAACACACTATGACCAAAGCAGGTTAGACAAATGAAGAAAGAGATACTGACAGATTCATTGCTCCTTGATTGATGTTTATTTTTTAAATCATTACTTTTTGATTGACAAGCTAAGAAAGATGCATGTGTTCTTAAAACTGACCTGCTAGGAAACACTAGAAACACAGACAGCGGTGGTAAAATAATTTAGAAATAAGCAGATTGAAAATTTGCAAACAAAATTTTTAAATTTTTGAAGCCATTTCTAGGCTATTACTTTATATAATAATGCCTGGATGCAGTCTTATGCCTAGTGGGGGAGGCCAAAATAGTAAGTACTGCAAGTATCAAAACTTGCCATGCAGGCATGGGCCCAAGCCAGTTCGGACCGGTTCGGACCTGAAAACCCAGCGTTCGGACTCTTGGTGGGGAAGATGCACAGCGCGCGCCAGGGTCAGCACGCGCGCTGTGCATCTTCTCCCGCTGGAGGAGACGCAGAGCGCTGCATCTCCTCTGGCGGGAGGAGATGAGTGCGTCTCCTCCCGCGGAAGGAGACACACTGCGCAAGCGCCGACATCGCTCTGCATCTCTTCCCATGGGAGGAGACACTCTGCGCATGCGCCAACCTCGGCACATGCGCAGAATGTCTCCTCCACCTGGAGGAGACACACTGCACATGCGCCAACCCCAGTGCTTGCGCAGTGTGTCTCCTGGAGGAGACGCACTGTGCATGCGTCCGAAGTTGGCGCATGCGCAGTGTGCCGGGGTTGGGCCCCGCCCAGCCCCCAGCCCCGCCCCCAACTTCGGGTGAACCGGTTGTTGGTGAGGTCTGGGCCCATCTCTGTTGCCATGTATGCAGCTTCCCGAATCGCTGTCAGAGCCATTCTGGGCAGTGACAGCTATGCACACGAGACACAATTTGGTTTTGGTGAGTGTGCATTGCCATTGCTGCCTGGAATGGTTTTAATGGTGAGCATTCTTCTTCCAAGACTTGCTAACTTGATGCCAAAGAGGCAAAAATAAGCCATGAAGGTCACCCCTTCCACTGTCAATCACCAGCAATTATATTCTTTACATACATTCTGTGTTTATGGAGTTAGTATATAGCCATTAAGACTAATATCATTCCCTTCACACCTATCCCCCATGACTTCATCCAGTCTCTTTCTGAAACCACCTAAGTCATTGGCTCCATAACTTCCCAGTGTCATGACCTGCCTGGTTCTCTGCAGTGAGTCATACCCTACAATCCAGAGTAACTATGGGAGCACGTAAGAAGCATTATGTGCACCCGTAGTTACTGCACCACCTAGTGCAAAACCTATGGGAATTTCATATTGCAATCCAGAGTAAATTGTTCGTACACCAGAGCGAGGATTCCCCATAGTTACTCTGGATTGTGCCCATAATGTGTTGCTAGGCCTTCTCTGGAGTGCCCAGGGGTCTCTCTGTGCTAATATTGGGTTGGTGGCCAACCTTATTGGCCTCTACAATGTTCTGCATGGCCTGCTGAAGCAAATTGGAATTTGCTTTCAAACCCTTCTGCAAGCCGTCAGAGGCCTACATAGGTCAACAGAGCACAGCACAACCCAGGAGAAGCCTATAAGCCCTTCTAATGTTTCTGGAATAACTCTGATTTGGAGCCAAGCAGAAACAAAAGAGTGGGAGGGCCCAACCGTAACCCACCATATATGGGTTTGGGTCACAACCCACCAGTGGATTTTGACTCACACTCTGAGATACCTTGATCTAAGCTATTGTCACATCATGTGGCATGAAATTTCCAGGCCTGAATTATATTGTGTACCTAAGGCTGCAATCCCAATCCCTAAGCTCCAGCCCAAGTCCTGTGCTGGCCTAGGGGTCTCACAAAAGTGCTGTAAGGCACTTCTGTGCAACTCCTGGGGAAGGGACTGTGCGCAGATATGTGTTTGCCTCCCTACATCATCCTGAGAATGGGAAGACCAATATGTTGTACTGGCCTAGATTAGGATTGCACCCTAAAGCACTTTCTTTTATTTGTCTTGAATCAGCTGGTTCCTTTGTGTTTCTCTATACGCCCTTATCCAAGGAGTACAGAGCCTACATTCCGAATTGTGGGGAAATGTCACTCTCTTTGTAGCCTGCCCATAATAAGCTTCTCTATAACAGCACATTTCAGGTGCTGGATTTGTGGAGCACGGGAAGGGAATCTCTTTTGGTGAGGCATCCTACGCTGTGGCAAACTGACAACAAAGACAGAGGGATATGGTCTCGACAGCTCAAAACCGAGACTGAAAAGACAGCATGGAAAGGTGAAAAGAAATGAAAGAAAGGAATAACATGTCTTTGCCAACAATATTTAGTTTTTCTCTCTCCGTCGCATGCATCCACACAGAGTCTCTCTCTCTCGCATTCCCTTGTTCAGCAGTTGCTGCTGCCCAGCTCCGAATGAATTGCTTTTATCTTGTCGCTACTATAAAAAGAGCTTGCCCCCTCCTCTCCAGCGAGTATGCAGATAATAATTTGGCATTGTCCAGGACCATTATGCTGTCAGCTCTCAAAGAAAATAGTGCTTGTAAAAATCCTGTAGTCAGACAAAGGCAGAGTGAACAGTTCAGGACGGTTTGTACCGCAGTCTGCTAATAACCATTCCGAACAATGGCAAACATGGAAATCTCTCCAGCGGAACATGAGACTCCTGTGCAAACTTCATCTCTGCTTATGTGCCAGCCCTTGTTCCAACTTCGGGTCTTCACAGAATGTCATGTAATTCTTAATCTCGCCCCTGCTGTGTCTAAAGCAATGGTGAAAAAAGAAAACTCTTTGCTTGGCAAAATCTCTCACTGTGCAAAAGAACATTTGCCAAAAATAGCCGTTATTGGTGGGTGGAGTTGGAATGAGCATTTCCTGGGATACATAAAGAGACATTTCCAGTGCATCACTGGTGGCGGAGCATGGAATTAAACACTGGCTTTAAAAAGAAGTACCAGATCAACTGTTTAAATGTTAATTTACATATCTGTACAAGATCCAATAACATTTTCAAAGCTTACCAAAATGCCCTGAGCATTTCTTACATGGAACACTTGTGTGGAGAGGAGTTTCAACGTATCATGGGAAATACCATGCCAGACAATGTAGTGTGTGCTGATATGTCTGACCATGGAAGCAACTGTCTCAGTCAGGGTGACCAGATGACTGGAAAAACCCGGATTTGTCCAGATTTTTAGCCTCCTGTCTGGGTGTCCTACATTTTGGCATCATTGTCCTACATTTTGGCTTCATTTTGAATCTTCGTGATAGTGCACAGTACCCCATCATGCCATATGTCGTTGGATTCGTATTGAAGAGCAGAATCCAATGCAAAAATCAGTTTGTGGATATCTCCTTCCTATCAAAAGTTATGGTCAAAAAACAGAAAAACAAAAACACAAAAATACATTTTTTGGCAATTTTTTTTTCCAGCGGGTAGGAATTTTGGCCTGGGAATAGGAATTTTGGCCTTGGGGCTCAGGAATTTTGGGTTTGGCATCTGGTCATCCTGCTGTCTCTTTAGAAAGAATGAAATGTTTTTTCCCCATCTCTCGCCTGTACAAACTTATAAACACATAGAAGTTCAATAATGAATAAGAGCTTTGTGCATTGGACAACTGACAGAGAGCCTTTGTGGGAGATTTGTCAGTGTTATTATTGGGTATTTTCTGCCCCCCACTACTATCAAGAAAAATGAACTGGCTTGGGAATTCAGGGGAGAAAATGTAGTCTGGTTGAGCCAGGAGTACAGGCTACAAGTTGCAGATGTAGCAACAGTATTCTTGCCACCAGTGTATGGGCAGCTCATGATTTATGAGATAAAAATGGTATGGCACCAAGGGAGGATGTCAGTCTACTTAACAAAAATAAGATTTCACTCAGCATGAACATGCTCAGAACAAGTTCTTGGTGACAGAGAAAAAGAATATACTGGAACTTCCCTTTTGGTATGAAGCAGACCATCTCCTCTGCCTGTGCCTGGTCCTTGTCATAGAAGACTATTGTGTCCTTGAAGGCAAGATATAGTAGTCACTAAAGTGGAAGTCATAATTCCACACTAATGTGTGTCTCCATTTTTACAGCTTAAATACAACAATATCCTCTGCTTCAGAAAAGCCATTCAGATAAAAAAAAAATGGGGCCTCTTTGGCATCAATTTGTATTCCTCTTCTGTCTGTCTCAGACACTTTTCTGGGTAAAGTGTCTTTAAAGTGCTGCCAAAAACACAACCACCAAATGCTTCATAAACATGCAAACCTGTAGATGTCCATGGTTTTAATAGCTAGCTATCTTCTTCTCCACAGTTGAAAGATGGAAACTGATAATTGCCCATGAAAGCTTCTGCTACAATAAAATAATTAGTCTTCAGGGCTGTAATTCTATGCACATTTAGTTATGAGAAAGGCTGACTGAATACAATGAAATTTATTTCCAAATTATTTCAGAGTAAATATGTATAGGCTCAGGCTAGATGGTGCCACAGGTCTTGATTAATATGTATAAGCTGCTGGGATCTAAGAAAATTTAAGAACTCAAACATCTACAGTAAGAGATGACATAAAAATGATGGGAGAAGATCCCATTTCTTAGAATCATGACTTTATAGCCTACAGTATAATGTCATAAAAATACATACATGACAGAAAAAGAAAACTGGGAGGGGGGGGCTTTGCTTGTGGATGGCAAGATGCAGCCTCTATGAAACAGCACCAATGTCCAGTCTGTCTTGATCTGAAATTGGGTTTAAATTTAAAGTTATTGCCACTTCCCAAGGCCATGGGTGATCAGACTGCATGAGGCTGCCTTTGAGAAACCTCTATCCCAGAATCATGGGGAGCCTGAAAATGTCTGATAGTAACAAAGGGTGCAATTCTAAGCTAGGTTGGCAAAACTTATTGGTCTTCCTGTTCTTGTGGTGATATAGGGAGGCAAGCAAATCATCTCCCTCCTGAACAAACTGAAAACAAGTCAGATAAATAGTAAAATAAAGGATACTTACTAAAAGAAGTTGAAAATACACAAAATAATGGAAAGAGAATAAAAAGAATCAAACATTTCCAAGGGTAGGGCAACTCCATGGGTAACAAAGTGGAAGGGAGGTTGGCCAAAAGTTGATGTGATGAATGCCATTTTTTTTTCCTTGGGAGCTGCGCTCCAATTGGGTTAGGAAGTCTTTCGGAGGGGGGAAGAGGCTATTGTGACCTCACTGAACTTCAGGTAAAAAATGGGCACTTATGGTGATTGGCCAAAAACCAGAAGTGCATATTTTCCACCTGGTGAAGGTCTTAAGCAGTGGTTTTCAACCCTTTTCATCTCACGACACACCAACAAGGGCACTGAAATTGTCAAGGCACACCACCGAGTTGTTTTTACCATTGACAAGGCATACCAGGCTATTAAAATCCCCCAATTTTCTTACTAAGTAATGTCAGTCCCCAAATTCCCATGGCACACTAATGTGCCATGGCACTGGTTGAAAATCACTGTCTTAGAGGGCCTCCCAAGGGTCAGGGAGGCTGTACACAGCCAATTTGGACTTCAGAAGGGCCTCAGAACATGACAAGATCTCTGGTTGCATTTGGAGGACAAGAGGTGGGGAAATGTGTGGATTTGATTATTTACAATTTTTTGTATCCACTTGTAGTCGAGGAGTGGATCTTTCTTATATACTGAGCCACCACCTATACTATATAATAATGACAGTGCAAACATGACATCTGTATCCAATTTACTCAAGTCTCTCTTCAGGATTTTGAGACTGCACAGGTGTCTCCAAGGTGAGTAAAAGGTCTGAAATGGGTAAAAACAATGACAAGAGCAAGGAGTGGAGAAAATCAGGAATTTTCACCTCCAGGATACCAGAAGGAAGGAAGCAATCAAAGCTCAGAACAAATCCAGACTGCAAAAGAATAGATGGCTCTCTTCTCCCAGGACACTTATTCCTGTTGTAGTCCTATAATCTCCACCAAAAGCTTAACCTTTGACTAGAGACACAGAGCTTGAGCATAAACCATTCCGTACTGCTGTCATACTGATACCAACCATTCTGCTAGATGTGTCCCTGGTGTCTCTTTGGTTTAGCTAGTGGAGCTGGAAAAGAAACTGATGAGACCCACTGACCCCAGAAGCATTTCTAGGGGAATGCTGTCCTTATGCTACAACGATGAAAAAATAATAATTGGCCACAGTTCCGTCAGTGGATTCCCTCAGTCTGGATGTCCTTTAGGGTACTCCACACTTGAGAAAGAAAACTACAGCCCAGTGTTGCAAGTTCCAGAAACAATTTTGATAAGATCAAACTTCAAGAAATAATATACAGATTGAGTGGCAAAGATTTAAACATCCCGCCTGACTATGTCCTCAAAAACCCAGTCAGCATCACTTTTCTGTAACCCAAAGTATTTCTTTAGAATAACCATGTTACAGTTAGCTTCTCTACATTATATTCAAAAGCTTTTCCTTTGGTCCCTTGAGGAACTCAAGCATGGATATTACCATTTTAAGAATGATTATGGGGTTATTATTGCGGATGAATCCCTGTATTTCACTGCAGATAAAATAACTTCTAGTGTGTTTCCACAATGTGTCATACATAGATCTTGGTCAGCAGTTATATTCTGAGATGGTTGTAGGGTTGGAGGCCAAGGCTTCATCAACCAAATCAGTCTTCGAGGGTTTTGCCAACCATGACTTCTTCTACATCATTCTTTCAACATTAGCAAAGTTAGCCCAATTGGGTCTGTTGCCCAAAGCCACACAGTCTGTCCTAAAAACAAAAATCTTGGAGTATCTTCGTTCCACTTATTGTTTCAAAGGGATTGGAATTTAAAGGGAACACATCCTTTAAACACCATGCCAGTGGATGGAGAAAGGGGAGTAAATTTCTTCCTATTTTGCTTCAGGATGGAGAAAAGCAGAGTACCCAATGTCTACTTGCTTATACTGAGAAGAGGATCATTGCAGCATGCGTTTATGATGAGCTGAAAGGTGCCAGTAGCAAAGTTGGTTTGAAGAACACCCTAAATGTAACACCCTCTCAACCAACACACAACCTTTTCTCAAGTTAAGTCTCCTATGTTTCCATGTACACAGAGTGAAAAAAGAGAGTGTAATAGTCATTTGTCTAGTAGGATCTGCCACACTCCCTGTGATTATGAGGAGAGTTCCTTTCTGTGACTGTCACCTTGAAATGTAATTGGGTCACCAACTTGGTACAGCTAAGGTCTTTAGAAGCCTGATAGGCAGAAAGTAATTTAGTGAAACGCTTTCAGTATGGAGATGAAATTACATAAGGCACCTTGAAACACTTTCCATTCTACCACAAGAATCCTACTAGACATACGAGTTGGCCCCAAACTGTGTGGACAAAAGGGTATATTCAGGTATAACTAAATTGGGCAAGATCCAAACAAAAAAAAAAGTCAGTTGTGTCTTAAGCTTCATTGAAATTACTGGAACGTACATTATTTATTGATTTCAGATGTGCATTAGTCATAGATAATTGTCTTTGGGCACATGTCATTGTTCTAAATGATACTTTTAATAGAAATACTTATCTTGCGTTTTTCAGCACAGCCCAACCTCAATTTCCAACATCATCATCCTATCAGCTGATAAAATCACTGATGACAACTCTTTAGGATTTCAGATTATAAACATCTAGAACACAGTAGTTGACAAAAAAATGAAGTGTGGATCATTGACATAGCAATCCTAGCTAACAGAAGACTTAAAGATAAAGAACATGAGAAAAGCACAAGATATCAAGACCTATGAGTAGAATTTGGGTGTCTAGGAGAAGAAGGTAAATACTGTGTCAATTGTTACTGGAGGTCCCAGAACAGTGTCTAGAATTCTGAAGAAACACCTAAACGTTCTTGGCCTTGGGCAAACCATAGGAGCTCCAAAAAATAAAGTTGCTTGGAATAGCAAGAATTTTATTACACCTATTGGAATAAAACTATGGGCGCAATCCTGAGTAACTACGGGGAGTCCTTGCTCCGGTGTAAGAACAATTTGCTCTGGATTGCAATATGAATTCCCCATAGGTTTTCACTAGGTGGTGCAGTAGCTACGGGTGCACGTAAAGTCTCTTACGTGCTCCCGTAGTTACTCTGGATTGTAGGGTAAGACTTTAATAATATGCACACTTTTCCAGGAGTAGATCCCATTGAATGACATGGAATTTATTTTTGAGTAAACTGTAGAACCAGGATGAGGTAGTTGTTCTGGAGCTGAACTTATCGCTGAAAGATCCAGGTTCAAACCTCTGCTCAGCCATTAACCCTCCTGGATTACTATCTCTTAGCCTCACCTACCCAAGGTTACGATATGTTCAATTTTTCTTGGACATGTCCTGGATTTTTAGTGTTGTGTACAGGGAAAAAAAACTTTGGTGTCCTTTTCCTTGTAAACCGGCAACATGTAGCCTTCTTATAATTAATAACTTACATGTAATCATTTTTAATTTCAATATAGTGTTTAAATTAAGCACATGAAAACAATATATGTATATGAGTGTTTTTAGCTTTTATTTTGTCATGTCCTACATTTTTCTTGAATGTCCTACAATTTGGGGGGCTCATTCTCTCTCTTTTTTTGTTATGACATTTGGTCACCCTGCACCTACCTCACAGGGTTGTTGTGAGGATAAAAGGAGGGGAAGAGCCTGAACTCCTTGGAGGATGGGTGATACAAAAATGTGATTAAATATGAACATGCTTGAAGTCCAAGAGCCTGTTTCTCATTAGGATTCTCTGCCCCTTTGCTCCACCCTGTGGACAGAAAAGGTATTTACAAGTTATACTAACTAAATTTATTTCAAGTAAGGAGGATAGTTTTGAGATTCTGAGCCAAAAGAGTGGAAAAAAATCAAATCTTTTAAAAAAGCTTGATAGAGATCAACAGGTGAAACTTGTTCCAGTTCAGAATATTAATGCAGATAATGTTAATGTCTGCAAGCTGAACCTTGGAAAGCTGGCAATCCCACAAACTGAACTTGCTGTCTTTTTTCTCTAGGAATGTTTGGGAAGACAAGAGATCTCATATCCTTAAGGGGAGATTAAGATATTTCCAGGAGTCTTCTTGCTACATTGTGATTCACCTTCATTCTGGGTTCTCCTATATTTAAAAACCTATGTAAATTCTTGTCTGCCAGATGCCACCTTTGTGCTTTCAGCAAACCAAAACTACCTCCTACCCCAGAAATGCACAGATAGATGCAGCCTACAAACCCAAAAATGGTTATCCACTGATATTTTGCCTCAGGGAACTGTTAAAAGTGTAGAAGTGTAGAAGTAATTTAAACCCATTTATAAATAGTTTGTTTATAGCCTAGAAAAAGAATCCACATATATGTGGAATCACTAATATAATCTTGCTGAATGCAAGTAAACACATACCAACAGGTCAACTTGCACAGAGTTGTAGCTAGGTTAGAGTCTGAGGGGTACATGCCCCATGCGTTATGCCAAGGGGGTGCATGGCCCTCAGGTTCTACCTTAGTTTGGAGGAGCCACTAGTGGGTTTGTGTCCTCCATTTCTTCCCCTTCAAAGGGAAGTCTCCACAGATGAAGGAATGTTTCTAATCTAGTGGTATGGGTACCACCAGTGGTAATTCTTGCAAAGCCCTGGCTCTTACAACACGGACTGTGAATTACTATAGGCCTCTGTATGTGCTAATCATTTTCCACACAATGAAGGCTTGTAGTGCAATCCTAAGCATGTCTACTCAGAAGTAAGTCCCATTGTGTTCAATATACCTGTTTCCAGGAAAGTGTGGTTAGGATTGCAGCCTTAATTAAGAGAAATCTTGACTACTAGACCTTGATCTCAAAATTTGTTCTCTGTATCAGGGCTTGTCCTGGAAACAAGCACAGGTATCATAATGAAACATATGGAAATAAATGCTACCGACCATAAAATTCACTATATCATTGTAATTAAGGATAAGATAACGTCTATCAATGAAGGCCTGCTCCTATATTAGTATACATAAAGTCTGGAATATAAGCAGTGTCAATTCAAAATGTCAGTGATTGCAATCAGATAGGGACTCTGAATTTTGCAGCAATTTCAATTGCTGAAGTGGTACACCACAAGAGCCAACCAGATGTCACATTGGCCTTAAGGCAGGATGAATTACACCAATTTACATCAGAGGAGAATCTGCTTCAATTTACTATGTTTCTTTTGCAATCCCAGAGGGTTCATCTACATGACTTTCTGTGACTGAGTAACAGCATGCAAACAGATATATCTATGTATGGATACACACAGACTGCATGGACATATGGTTTATGGAAGCATTATGGGGTGTGGAATCTGTTATAATGGGAGGAAATCCATTCTCTGGTTAGAAGGTTATAAACACTTGCAAAATACATCATTGCAAAGGGAGAGGAACACAGGATCTCTGGGGAGAAGGTCCAGTATGGTTCGTCGTTCCGTTGCCAATAGCCACTCATCATTGATTGACCATTAATGTCATTTTGACAGAATGCGGGCAACTGAATTCTAAAGATGGGTCACACAGATAAAAGATATATGAGCAGTAAAAAGCTTAACTAGTAACCCCCAAGCCAGATGTGGAGAGCTGGCTAGTTTTTGACACTTCCTTCTGGGAAAATACCAATGTATTTAAAGTCCGCCTTAAAGGTAGAAATACAACAGGTGAAGTTGTTGTATCATGGCATCCTCTTGCTGGGAAAATCTTTGTTGATCCACCATCCAGCTGCTAAATGCTTTACTGAGGCTACTTTCCTCATGTAATTTTGTAAATTTCTTAGAACGCATACAAAAAATTCCAATACAGTGAGTCCTCGACTTACAAACGAGTTCCATTCCAAAACCTCATTTGTAAGTTGAAATGTTTATAAGTCCAACACCATTGATTTCAATGCATTTTTTCATTGCAAGGAAAGGTCGCAAGTCAAGGATCCATTCATATGTCTGAAAGTTCATGTCTTGCAGGGACATTCATATGAATGAAAGTTTGTATCTTCAAAGGTCAAGTACTTACTGTATTCTAGACCTGGGCTGCACATTCAGTCACGCATACATCTGTATCTATTTTGCACATTTTTACTGTAGCCAGCCACCTAGTTAAACTGGCGAGACAAAGTTTGAAAACATTGTTATGTCTAGTTATTATGAGTACTGATCCAATCTCGTTATACACAGATCTTTTATGCACAGATTTGACTCATCACAAATGGCCACTGCAAATCACAGTTTTTTTTTTTTAAAAAAAACTGCTTTTCTACTATTGTAGAGAGACAGTAATGGAAGCATCATAGGACAAAAATAAACTATAAATGAAAACAGTATTTCTTTCTCCTTCTCATGGATTTTCCTCATTCAGCTGCAACCAGAATACAAAACTTATCAAAGGAAAGTCTCCCATTAACTAGTCATTTAACCCTACAATCCAGACTAACTATGGGAAGACGTAAGAGACACTTACTCTGGATTGGTCAATGCATTTCCTATAGGTTTCCCATAGGTGGCACTGTAATTACGTCAGTCTAAAAACTCCCATGTTTGGATTGTAGCCCAAGTGCCTTTTAGATGTTTTCTCAGCCACATGGCAGGCACTTATCTGTGAGCTTCTCCTATGTGGATGAGAGGTCATTTGAATGAACCAACCTCATGCCTGAGTAGCTGGGCCATCTAGGACCACGTGGATCTTTTCTGTCCTCATTTTTGAGCAATGGGATTGGATATCTAGCTAAATGAACCATACAAAATGGGATAATTCTCCCTTCCCCCTTTTCTTGCTTTGCATTGAGAATTGAGGAAGGGGTTATGCCATTTAATAGAGGGCATTTCCTTATCTTCATTTTGCACAGAAATTGTCTCTTGCATTTAATATATTCTTGCAGTACAAAGTTAATAACCACCATGGATGTGTACACACAGATGACGGTCTTTTTCCCCTTTGTAAGTTCAATGTAAGCGGTCCATGCACAGCAGAATGTTTGAGCTCTTCTCAAGTTTATCATTCATCAGTTCTTAGGAGAGGTGTTTTTTGTTTTTGTTTTTTTTGGGGGGGGGGTCAGCTCCTTGTCTAAGTCTGTAATCTTTCAAAATAGTGCAGAAGTCAGGTGACTGATCAGGAGTGCAAACAAGTGCAAACAAGGAATGAGTAATTTTGGCACATAATTCCAAAATTTTAATTTTTAAAGACGACATTTGCAAAAGATCAGATGGACTATGATGATACACTCTGTGCAAAACAGCCTTTTAAAATGGTTCTGCTTCAGCTGCTGGCAGAACCACCTATTGACAGGTGAGGTGACCTGCTTTCTTACTGTATTAACCAGAAGAAGCTATACTGACCTCCACTTTGCTTCTGGGCCACCTAAAAAAATTTAACGGATTTATATATTAGACCTCCTGATCTTTCAGATCTTCTGAAGAGGTTCTTCTTTAGGTATAATTCTATGTAGAGGCTCAATTATAAGAAGCAGAGCCTTCTCCTGGCTAACACTGATGCTCCAGAATTAGCTATTAATTAGCTAATTAATTAGCTATTATTTTTTTCATTTTCTTGTAAACCGCTTTGTGAACTTTTCAGTTGAAAAGCAGTATAAAAATACTGTAGATAGATAGAATTATGGTATCTCCTAAGATAGATTAGTCCATCCCTAGTGCCTTTTCAGAAATGGTTGAGACCTTTTCAGACGCTTGTAATTTTTTGATTCTACCTGATCACCTTTTCTTGTATTTTCTTCTTGTAGTGATTATACTTATTTTCTTTTAAAACTGAACTTCTTGCATTAGTTTATTTGATTTATCTGTTTTACTGAATGTTTTCCTTGTTCTTTTTATTTTGTAAACCAATAAAGAATTTGATGAAAAGATTTTTTTAAAATATTCTAAAAATAAAGTTCAGACCTCAATTACAGTTACTAAAATCTGACAGCCAAACCCTAGGTTGGGTGAGCATCATCTGTGCTGTGTGTCATAAAAGTGCGGTTCTTTTTGACATCCCGAGGGTGCCACATCTCACCAAATGGGGCACATAACCTGGAGGCAGGGAGATGGAGGAGACTGGTGTCATAAAACACAGAAAGGTTCTTTTTTGGCATTCTGTAGATGCCACATCTTATCTAATGGGGCACATAAATATTGCACCAGGGGGCGGGGAGCTGGATGAGGGTATCTGGATGTGGGAAGAGTGCAGTTCAGGCTCAGGAGAGGGGTGGGATGGTGGAGAAGGCCTCTGCTGTATCCTAACTCCTATCATGGACTGTTACCCAGAGCTACTTAGTTCTACACCAGTGATTAGCTGCATTTACCAACTGCATTTATATCAGCGGCCTAGGACTTGACACAGCTGAGGAACAAATATTCCCTTACCCTAAGGATACCTCCCAGTCTTGAGTTATCCATTATCCTTGTGCCAAATGTATCCAGCTGTAAAATGTGAAAGATTTCATGAATTCTTGAAATTCCAGCCATGAGAATGTCCATTTGAAATACCATTTCTCTTGTTCTATTTGCCTCTGAAAGATATCATGGCATCAAGGGCATCTAAGTTTAATCACTGATACTTGTAGCATTGACCCAGAGAGATTGGTATTCATTTTGTATTTATATTGTTGGAGGGAAAAAGTAACCAAGGAAGCCCCTAGATTTGCTTGGATAAAAAATAATGGAGGAGCAGAATCAGGTGTGAGAAGTGTAACTCTGTTGATGCTCTGGGCTGTTCTGTGCTGATGCAGAGAAGTGTTCGTGTTTAACACTGTTTAACACTGTTTTCTTGTTTTGATGAATGGCATGATATAAACATCATGAAATCCAATTTGGAGGTACAGCAAACCTTTATGATCACAACACAAATTTCAAATTTGGAATCAGACTTCCCCTGATCCTTATTTACAGCTAACGTATGATGCATTCAGAAGGTGCAAATATTTTCATTGATCACTATTCGTTTTCTACGAATTTTCCCTACTTTGAAGTAATTACACATTAGAAATTATCTCAAAATGTTCTCCTTGGGAAAACTTGATCTTCTGTTGCAGCACTCATCCTAAAATCTCTACTCAATTTAGAAACATTCAAGAAAACTGTTTCCTTTAGGAACAACGGGTTAGTATGCTTACATTTTTCTCATAAGTAATGTTGCCCTTCATCTGTTTACACACAACCTGTGAATGTACAGAAAATATTATGGGGCTGCTCATATTATTGTGATGGAAACTCATCACAGAGTTTCAGCTGTTCATGCCAAGTGACTGACATCCTAACAGTTATGAATTGGCTATTTAAACTCTCTGATAGATCATCAGTTTATTCAGTTTAGTTTAGACAGCGTGGGCTGTGGGTGGCGCAAGTGGCTAAGACACTGTGCTTGTTAACCAGCAGGCCAGGGTTTGAGACCTGGGTCGGCCCCACAAGACAGGGTGAGCTCTTGTCGTTAGCCCAGCTCTGCGACACTAGCTGGATCCAATTGTATTGGCTCTGCCTTTCCATTGGACTAATTCAGTGGCGTGGAGAGGGGGGATTTTCTATTTGGGTAACAGCCTATCCTCCATAACAATCTAACCCAGGCTTTCGTGCTTCGCATGCAGCATATGCAGCGCCGAGCACGATACCATAGTCTTCCAAGACTGACGGAAGACTGCTTTATCATCATGTTGGTGCCAAGCTGTAAGAGGCAACATGAAACAAAGTACAGTGGTACCTTGCTTAACAAGTGTCCCGCTTAAAAAGCTATCCACATAACAAGGAAATTTTTTTCTAGGATTCTGCCTCACATAACAAGTGTTGCTTCACTAAACAAGCACACTTGTTGGCAGTTGGGACAGATGTGCTGGCCGGCAGCCCTTTTAAAAAGTGTCAGGGCTGCCTAGTGCACCTGCCCATAGTGAAATCAACACTTCCGTGCTGTTCCTCCTGTGCCTGGGAGTCCGCTAGGCAGAGGGAGAGAACATTAGTGGAGAAGAGGGAAGCAGCTCAGGGCTAGACAGAAGGGAGCAGGGGAGAGAGAGGCTCAGGATGAAGAGAAGGAGAAAGTGGGGAGACACTTTGAAGGTGTTTTGGATTGCAGAAGAAAGTGTCTTTGATTGCAGCCTCCTAACCATGTCTACCCAGAAGTAAGCCTCATTTTGTTATATAGTGCTTACTCCTAGGAAAGTCTTTAGGACTGCAGCCTAAGTAGACTTCATATGATCATGCATATTGAATGCATGTTTTGAATTCAATTCCAGTGTTTTGTCATCATTTTGACATCCAGTTAATATTTTTATATGAATATTTTTTTGGGTTCTGGAACCAATCGTCTGAGTTTCCATTATTTCCTATGGGAAAATCTGCTTCCCGTAAATAACGTTTCACATAACAAACATGCCTCTGGAACAAATAAAATTTGTTACGTGAGGTGCCACTGTATATAAATACTGTAGGTAGATAAAGAACTTCAAGTTAAGACACTTCGATTAGAACTTGCCAATATCTGACCTATTTTATTTAGCGGTAAGTAAAGCTGACCAGGTTAGCCAACAAAAGATTGTGAAAAACAAAACCTTGTAATCTTTGCTTGTAATATGATATCCATGAATTACAACAGAAATTAAAAAATCAGTTTACTTGGAAATAAAGTTTTTGCCTTTTCTCTGACTACAAAGCTATAAAAAATGAAAACAGAGGGGCTCAAGTTCCTGCTGGAAGAAAAGGAGATACTTAGAAAAAGAATGTTAATTAGTACCTTTACATACACAAGGAAAGCAGAACAATTTTCTTTAAAACTGTATCTACCTTCAGAGCCATTAAACCATTTCTTTTTTTTCCCCCAAGCCATCATCATTAAATTTGTCTATCCTCTTTTAAATCCATCTCAATCAGTGCTGGCAGTTTCCTCTAAATTAGTACACCAGACCACCCTCCTGCTGAGGAAAATAGTTTTGCTCCAAGGATAGACTTTACTGCAGCATATATAAAAACAGCAGCAACTCACCCCTTTTCTTTAATGTGGGCATGGTGGAGAGAACCGCATTTGTTGGGATGCAAATACAGTACATTAAAGAAGAACCAAAAAAGTACACACATGCACACACATAACCCTATCTCATCCTTGGTCTAGTGCAGGGATGGCTAAACATTCTTAATGCAAGAGGCACATAACTTGAGATTTTTGAGCACTGTAATATTTAAGAAGAAATAAATTCCTAAATATATAGGTCCAGATTCCTTAATTGTGGATTTGAAACATGCAATTTTGACTAACTATTGACTCCAAACCCCCAGACTGCATTGAAAATCAAAACTAACAAGTTATAGTCATGTTTACTAGCAAGGAAGCAAGCATGCCTTGGCTGGTGTGGAAGGTCAGTCCAAGGGAGTTCAAGGCTTCCAAAATGATCCTGATCAGGGAGGTTACTAGGTTGTTAGAAAGGTGACATCACTAGAGACATCACAACCCCTGCTAACTGAGCAAGAGGCACTCTTTCAAGTGGGTGCTCCTCTTTTATTTAGCAGGGGGAGAGTAACTGGCTCTACACACCCCCAGCAGTGTCTGTTCAAGTGGCTTCTGCTGGTGTTCTTTTTGCATTTTAGATTGTGAGCCCTTTTGGGACAGGGACACATTAGCTTTTAATTAGCTATTATTATTTTTCCATTTTCTTTGTAAACCGCTTTGTGAACTTTTTAGTTAAAAGCAGTATATAAATACTGTAGACAGACAGACAGACAGACAGACAGATAGATAGATAGATAGATAGATAGTGACCTAAATGGCTAAAATCATGGTTTGTAGAAATAAACCCATCATGTTATATCCAGTTGTATGCGTAATTTGCAGCAGAATGTAGTGAAACAAACCACTCTGAAATATCTTTATGCTGTTAAAATGTATGGCTAAAAAAACCAGTGGAGGTGGGGCAATGACACATAACCACACCCACCATCCAGGTGTTGCTCTGCCCACTGCACGGGGTTGATGCACTGGCCTTCACACTGGGTGATGCAAACCCGAGTGATCAGGGGTGGGCCTGGCCCGGCCCAACAATCGGTTTGCCGGAAGTAGGAGGGCCAGGCAGGGGTCAGGGAGTGGGGCCGGGGTCAGGGGCGGGCTGGGAGGCTGTGCTGCAGGTGGGCGGGGTCAGGGGCGGCCCCAACCCTGGTGTACTACAGTCACATCCTAAAGAGGCACAGTTGCGTCCTGAACAGGACGAGACTACGCTTGTGTCAAGCTTGACGCAAGTGCGGTTGCATCCTCTTCAGGACGCCACTTTGCCTGCGCCTACCTTGGCGGAAGAGGACACGACTGTGCTTGCGTCAATGAGATAAGATTGACGCAAGTGCAGTGGTGGGCTCCCCGGGTGAACTGGTTCGCCCGGGTTTACACCCGCCGCTAGCAACCGGATCGCTAGCGGCGGGCCAAAATTAACAACCAGTTTGGGCGATCCGGCCTGGATCAGCCTGGGCCCACCTGTGCTAGTGATGCCCCATCCCCACAAACTCCCTACCAATGCCACTGCTGGTGCTGCCAGTGTCAGAGTAAAGTGCTGCTGGTGTCGGCACTCAATCATAGTGAGTCCTACAGACAATTCACAAATCACATTCCACCTGCTTCAGATCCCGAAAATCTGTGCCTCAACATATGGCAAAAGGCAGTTTGGATGATATATCCTAAGCAAAGCATACAGTTCTTGATTCTACTATAGGAATATATAGCCTGCTCTGTTCAGTGATGAGTGGAATTCCAGAGCTCTGTAGTCAGCAGGAAGAGATGCTTCTGATTTACAGCTTGCTTAGGCTGCCAACTCCTAAGAGCACAAGAACTAACATGTAAGCAGTGGCTGAAGGATGGGAGCACATAATACAGGCTATTTGCAGTGAACGTTTAAGTTTCATAATGCTTTATGTGTTACTGCACTTAAATAACATGCTTCCCTTATGGGAAAAGTTGTGAAAGGTGCCTTGTGAAGCTCAAAATACACACACTCACACACACACACACACACACACACACAAACACCCCTCTCTGAAATCTAAATAACAGATTTACCTGGAATCTAAAATTACTGTGTCTGAGACTATATGACAAAAACCATATGCATCCAAGTTTCATAAAAATGTATTATACATCACTGGTTTATGTCTAAAGAACCTTCTCTTCAAAATAGGAAACTGGATTTTCATTTCATATGGAATCTCTATATTCTTAATCTCCCTTTTACTCATCTGATGTGCTTCCAACTTCTCTTTGAATTTATATTTGCCACCATCTCCTGTCCAATACTTGTCATTCATCACCAACCTATCAAGTCAACGATGATCATTTTCCCAAGCAGGCAGTCAGGCAAGAAAATATTTTAAGCAAGGAGAGAACATATTGCTATTTTTATAGAAAATTACTTAACCATTCCAAAGAATATATGTATTATCGGTTGCTCCAAATTTTAAATGCTTTGGAAAAAATGGAGGTGCCAAACTTACTGATGATGCTTGACGGAAAAAAGTTTACAGACTTTAGGTAGCATGAACTATTGTTAGAACCTGGAGGCAAGGTGACCATTAAAAGGAATTGTTCTGCTTCAAAGGTCTTCTGGAAGAATGTCATCTCTCTTGGTGTCCTATCTCTCCAGCAGCTTTCAATGTCATGGGGAGGCTTTGATTTAATACTCTTCTAATTCGAACACTGTGACTCACTCAACTTTGAGAAAACTTCTTGGTTTGTTATTTTTTTAAAGTTTTTGTCCTTCAGGGCTGGCCGCTTCTCTCTGACCATGAAATGGAGTTCTCATTGCATTTTTCCATGCTCTTGACATTGGGTGTGGTTATGGTCTTCCATGGACCTTTTCTAATTAATTGCTGTATGCATAATTTCCCTTTTCATAATGTAATATGTCTGATATGTGGTACTTTATGCAAGAGACATTCAATAACTTTCTGTGATCTCAGACTTTCAGGATAATGGCTATGAATTCAATGACTGGTGATACCTTCCAGGATGTATTACAAGTGTGGAAATGTAGTAACATCATAATATTTAAATTTTGCATAGAGATTGACTGGATCAAGAACGTGATCAAGAAATGTTAGAGAAGTTATGATTGTGAGTTCAATATTGTCCCCCAGACAGGCGCAAATCTGGAGGGTCACAAAAGTGCTATAAAAGTGCTATATACCACCTGTGCCACTCATAGGGGAGTTAGTGGCACACTTCCCTGTGCCATTGTGGGAACACGGAAAGAGGTGAGTTGCACTGGCTGTGAACAGGTCTAGGGATGGAATGGGGAAAGGAAAGCCAGATTGTGGGGGTGGGTAGACAAGGATTCAGATCTAAGCTTGATCCAAGCACTGCCTGAATCTGCACTATTCCAGAGATGGCACTACTTCCAAATCTGAGTAGTGGCACTACTTCCAGATCCGATCTGCACTACATCCAGATCAAAGTAGACCAATTATGTTAGTCTGCCTATTCCAGCGCAAGTTAGGATTGCACTGAATGTCTTTTAATCAATTTTTATATTCAGAATTGGATGCATTTTGGTAGGTACTGTTACTGCATTTGCTTTAGGAGACATGTAAAAGTTTCTTCACATGAGCCTACAATATAAAAGTGTCTAAGGACCTTTGACCTTTGACAATGTGTGTACCCTGCAGACTGGTACTGTAGAGAGTTCCTAGGGACCAAACTGGTCCAGAAGAATAATAACAAATGTATTGATTATTTACAATCAGCAGGGAACATGGAAAAATAGCATTTAACATCAACTCAGCTGTCAATGACTGTAACTGAACAAGAGTTGATGCCACCTGGGACAAAACAGAAGGAACAGATAATTGCACTTGCAGGGGATTATCAAGGATATACTTGAAGAAAGAAACAAGAATATAAAGTACTGAATCTCCCAGTAGCACATGGAGGCTTTATGGGAGGCAAGGTTTGAAGGTGCGCGCGCGAGAGAGAGGAGAAAAATTTAAGGGGCAGTGTAGATAAATCGGAAAAATGGCTGGAATTTTAGAGGGAGAGCATGGCAAGTATATACATAAGGATGGGGACTGTAGGATAGATGGAAATAAGATTCAATAACATTATTGCTGGTAATCACAAGGCCAGGCTACAAAAGGTCTGAAATTGAAAAGATTCCAGTGGTGGGCTGTAGCCAGTTCTCCCCGCTTCTACAGAACCGGTTGTTAATTTTGGCCCACCGCTAGCGATCCGGGTGCTAGCAGTGGGCCAAAACGTGGGCGAACCGCCCGAGGAGCCCACCACTGTGCTTATGTCAATCTTGACACAGGTGGAGTCACATCCTGTTCAGGACGCGACTCCGCCTCCGCCAGGGTTGGCGCAGGCGAAGTTGTATCCTGAATAGGACACGACTGCCCTTGCAGTTGCGTCCTGTTCAGGATGCAACTGTGCTTGCGTCAAGCTTGACACAAGTTCAGTGCATCCTGAAGAGAACGTGACCATGCTTGCACCAAGCTTGGTGCACGCACAGTGTGCCAGGGTTGGGGCCACCCCTCACCTTGCCCCACCCCTGACCCTGCCT
This sequence comes from Cryptoblepharus egeriae, assembly GCA_030015325.1. Taxonomy (NCBI): domain Eukaryota; kingdom Metazoa; phylum Chordata; class Lepidosauria; order Squamata; family Scincidae; genus Cryptoblepharus; species Cryptoblepharus egeriae. Next base: position 74,297,651 of record JAREYC010000005.1, read on the forward strand.
CCTGACCCCGGTCCTGCTCCCTGACCCCACCTGGCCCGCCTACTTCCGGTGAACTAGTTGTTATGTTGGGAGAGGCCAACTTCACTGAACTCGTGCAGTGTGCCAGGGTTGGGGCCGCCCCTCACCCTGCCCCACTCCTGACCCTGCTCCCTGACCCTGGTCCCGCTCCCTGACCCTGCCTGGCCCGTCTACTTCTGGCGAACCGGTTGTTAGGTTGGGAGAGGCCCACTTCACTGAACTCTAGCCTGTTTAGTCCAGTGGTCTTCAAAGTGGGCTCGGGAACCCCTGAGGGGTGGCAACTTCATTTCAGGGGGGTCACAAAGAGCAGGACACAGCATTCTTGGAATCCTGCACTAGGCACCTTAAATGACACTTCTAGCCATTACATCACTTCTGAAGGGTCTTGGACTGATTATCATTCTCAGAAGGGGGTTCAGAAGGCTGAAATGCTCCAATACCACTAGTCAGTGGTCTTCCCAACCATTTGGATGAGTTAAGCAAACCTAACCCCTTTACACCTTGGCATTACAAATATCACTCGTTCCACGCCTCCTTTCTCCATCGAGGCAGCTTCTCTTCACCTGACACAAGAATGGGAAGATTGAAGTTCTGTCAAGAGCTTCCCAGATAGCTTTTTAAAACTTTGCAGCACTAACTTGTGTCATATTTGTTGTGCCACTTCTAGAGAATTGAAGACCTGGGGGGATAAGAAGTCAGCAAATGAATGTTATGAGCTAGAAGCGAGATGTGGTAAAATGCTGGAACAGAATTTACATACTACAGATGTATAAAAATGATGGCGTGTCAAAGGCAAGTATGGAAATAGAACCCAGAAGTCATTACTCACACAATCAAGTAGTTTGACAAAGGCCATCCCATTTTCAGGTTCTAACAATAGTTCGTTATGAACACATCTCTTTATATAAAGTTCTCCATGATTCCGAGATGAAAAGAGCAAATCTCTGTTGAAGACAATTACCAGATTGTTCATCTAATCACAGATTACTGACTCTATGCCCTTTGTATTATCTTTATATCTGTGATCTGGGTTTTATTTTTGTTTTTTACAATTGTTAATGAAAATGGATTGCTATAGAGACAAGGTGACAATATGTCCTCTTTTTCTAGGACGTGTCCTATTTTTTAAGCCTTGTGTCCTGGAAAAGAACTTCAGTGTCATCCTTTTCCATGTCAGCAGGCAGTGCATAGACTTCTTGTAATTAATAAATTATTTGTAATATTTTTATAATTTAATGATAAGTAATTATTATTACTTAGTGTTAATTTATACACCATGAAAGCATATGATCATAAGAAAAGCCTCCACAGGATCATTTAGGCCCATCTAGTCCAGCTTCCTGTATCTCTCAACAGGCCACCAGTTGCCTCAGGGAGCACACACACACATCTGGTTTGTACCTTATGATGGTGTTTTTCTCCAGAAATTTGTCCAATACCTTTTTAAAGGCATTAAAGCTAGATACCATCATAACATCCTGTGACAGGGAGTTCCACAATTACACAAAGGAGCATTGCCAGGGTCTACGTCACCTGATGCAGGATCTCAGTGCATTACCCCCCATGGGCATGTCACCCCCTCAGTGGCGCATGCCTGGAATGCTTCTGAAGTGTCCCTTGCATGAGTGGGGGTTGCACATGTGTAATACATTTCCGAAGCCACTTGCCCTTTCTCAGGAAGGGCAGGAGGCTTTGGAGGTGTAGCATGGCAGGCATGATGTTTCTGTATGCACACCACACTTGATACCCTCCAGTTGAAGAAGGGAGGTTGACTCCGGTTGACTCCCTCTCCTCAGTGGGAGCTTTACAAAATGAAGAATGCATGTGCGACTCACCCTCATGGAGGGTTCTGAAGTGAGGCATGCATGTGCAAACAATGTGAATGTGCGCTATACCATCAAAGCTACTTGCCCTTACTGAGAAAGGACAAGTAGCTTTGGAGGTTTAATGCATATGCACAACCCTAATGCATGTGTGGGACACTTCAGAAGCATCCGAAGCATGCACCATTGAGGGGAGTACATTTGCTCAGGGAGTAAATTAAGTAGATTGTGTTGTATCCTGCCCAAATGATGTCTGCCTTTTGCTTCCAATAGCTATTGCTGCAGTGAAAAACAGCAGCATATTTAAGTACACGTGTTTGTACATATATATTTAAATACTGTCTATGACATGGTGTGTGATCACATATGGTTTCTGAACAAAACTTGTAATATTACATTTACGTAGGCCTGTCAATAATCTTCAAAAATCTACTCTCATGGATGCAACTAGACTTAGGGCGCAGTCCAGAGTAACTACGGGGAGTCCTTGCTCCAGTGTAAGAACAATTTTTCTGGAATTTTCCATAGGTTTTCATCAGGTGGTGCAGTAACTATGGGTACATGTAATGTCTCTTATGTGCTCCTGTATTTACTCTGGATTGTTGGGTTAATCCTGTAGCTAATGCAACTCTGTAACATGATAATAAGATAAGTTATAAGTGAAGGGATGATTTCACAAAATTACAATTGAATTTTTTATGTCGTTTCTGTCTTAACATGTTACTTGACACTGAATGCTAATTATTCACATAATAGGAATACTGATTTGGTGGTACGAGTTCTCCCTGGGTGTTTACTTAAGAGAATGAAGGTCATTCACTGAAATGTTTTGTATTTAGCCAATACTGTCCCATGAGTATTCATTGCCCTGTTTTTGGGGAAGTTGATCTCATTGAAAACCAAATCCTTGCTTTAGGATATCAGCAATGAAGCTAGGTTGCAACAACTGGAAGTGTTAATTTTTGTGACTTGGAATATATACCATCAGTCACACTCCTCTTAAAGCCCAGAAGATCTTATTAAGTGAACACAGAGGAATATAGCAAGCAAAATGAATGGGCAATGAGCATCATTATCATGAAAGTTGGACAAATAATGAAAAACAATGCCTGATTTTTGAGTAAATTTGATGACTGTTCAATCCCTTTTAAATCTTTTCCCATAAATTGTCTTGGATGTCTTTTAATGGGAAATTTCATGGAAACTGAACATGTTATAGAGTATTTTGAATATATACATGTACAAAATTCATTCTCATGATAGACTGATAATTCAGTTTTCAAGTATAAGTCACTTTGCGAAAACCCTCACCAACCATAAGTCAGTTAAATGAGTAGCACCATGAGTTATCATCAGAAAACACTGAAACTTCAAAGTGTAAGTTGCAAAAAAGCATGTACTGTTCTCATATTTTCCAGTTTCTATTGTTAACAACATCATTATTTTTAGGGATGTTAGAAATGTATTTATTGACATCCACCCCATTCTAGGCTTCTTATCATTTGTCATCTTGGGGAAAAATGAATAGGACAATACAGCAAAAGGAAGCATCCTGAGATCATTCCCAACTTAAGGCTACTAAAGACAAGATCCAGTGAATCTGAGAACTTTGGCCTTCTCAACAATGCTTTCCAAAAATGGAAAGATGTGAGATGCTTTGTTTACCAACCTTGTACAGAGGTGTACAGTTCTATCGGATATTTTCTTCATGAATGTTTTCACAGTGAATGTGTAGATGCTAGAGGTCATCACTAAAAGCAGTTGGAATTGTACTAGCTTCAATGAGAAAGGAAATCTGGCATTCTATATTGGCCAATTTTATGGGCATCATAACTTACTTTCCAGTGGCACAACAGCATGAATAGACAATGAGCATCATTGTCTACATGCGCATCTCCACAGCTGTTGCATATTCTGGCTAGCAGATCCTATTGGAAGAATCAGATACAATTCATAGTCATTGCTGAATTTATTCTGCACTGGCTAAGGGGAGACCAAACTGTAGAGTGAACGCAATAATTTTCATTTTCCTTATTTTGGAAAGTGTAAAAATATGAAGTCAGGCAATCCCAACAACTCATAATTGGTTATTGATGAGTGCCCGGGGCAGCAGTGACTGCATGTGCTGACAGAAAACTCTCTTACAGTGCATGAGTTCAGCATTAATATCCTTAGTAACCCAGAGAAAAATCATTCCACTACCAGTCCTAGGTGAAAAGAGGTAATTAGCCAATAAAACACTTGGCAAAACAACAACCAACTTTCTTCGTTAGCAAAACAAATGCTGGATTGTTTTGGGAGGTGAATCAACTCAATAGGATGATGACCACAGAGCATCCCTTTCTGTTGTTCAGAAGCATTTCCCTCCACTTTGGTTGTTTGCTTAGGCGTATGGGAATAAATCAAGATGGAGTCCAGAATTAGACTTTACAACAGGTTTATTTACAAATCATGAAGGCTCATATTTACAGCATCTGATTATCATCAGAGTTCCTAACACTTAATTGGACCAGAGGCTCTAAAGCTGCCCTTGCTTGCATGTGGGTTTGGGGCCTGGTGGAGAGCCATGTGCTCACATCTGGATGCTGACATATGCATGTGCCTAAGCAAACAGCCAGGGTGGAGGGAAAGCCTTCTGAACCACAGAAGGGGATGCTCTGTGGTCATCACTCTGCTGAGCTGATTCATCTCCCAACAAATTATGGGCTCCAACAGCCACACAGTGCATACAAGTAAAGGAAATTTGTGATCTGTTTTCCCACCCATTTAAAGAAGACTTGCTTGCAATTTTTTTACAAGTCATGGTGCAACAAAGTATGAATTTTCAGCCAGTGGAAAAATTAAATCCAAATACTTTCCAGAAGTGGAAGACCAGAATTAGAAAGGAGCTAGAGCTGCATGGAGCTCTGATTGCCTTGGACCAGGAATGTCCAAGTGATGGGAATGAAAAAAATCTCTGAGTGGAAAAAGGCAGATGTTAAGGCCAGAGCAGTCGTAATGAGTGGCCTTACTGATGAGCAATTAACATATGTTGAGGAATAAAACAGCAAGAGAAATGATGGCAAATCTCACAGATGTTTATGCTAAACTTGGAGGAAAGCACCAAAGATACCTGTTGAAGGACTTGGGCCAAATGAACCTTCAAAGGAGAGCTGTGAAAAACACATTAATGAGTGTGTGCAGCTCCTACAGGATTCAGAATCACTGGCAGAAGTTGAAGGAATGCACCTAAGCAGACAGGGTGGAGGGAAAGGCTTCTGAATCACAGAAGGAGATGCTCTGTGGTCATCATTCTGCTGAGTTGATTCACCTTCATCAGATTGTTTCTGTGGTGTATTAAGGTGGAGGGACATTTATAAGATGTGGGTCTGACACAGGTAGATCCCAAACCTTCTTAGATTAGGGATATGCTTCCAGTGTCAGGAAAAGGCTATGCTGACTGTGGAGCTGTCTTTGGTTAGAGAAACTTACTAGGCAACAATGAGAAAGTGAAAAAGAAGAAAAGAAAATATATCCCAGCCTCCATCAACCCATTCATCAGAAGAGAGCATAGGATACAGATACAGACCAAATAGGGTACACTGGATACCACAGGATACAGAGCATAGGACTCAGACATGAAGTAGCCAATCACAGTGAACACACCAGTTTATAAGTATATATACACATCTCAAAGAAGAATTTTGGTGTCAAGAATTAGGGTGAAAAGGGCACTTGGTGCATAAGGAGAGCACTCTACACACAACAGCTGTAGTATACTCACCACCTTTATGTCAAGGTATTGTGTTAATACTTGTCTTCACAGAAGGTTTGTTGATAAAGGTGATGCCAACTATTTAACTACTACATACCAACTACTTACCTGGAAACTCTACCTTATCCCCTTAGTAGGACAAATAACCAGAAAAGCACTCCATACAGATAAGCCAAGGGTGGTAGGAATGTTGATGTTATACTGTCTCTGTCTCATGCTTCTATCCCCACCTCCATACCCTTCAGTGTTATTACATGCATAGGCAACAACCAACTCCAAATTGAAACAGGTAAGAATAAGGAGTGTCTGTTCCTTTCTGTTGAATGTCAGGTACTGCTGGCTAACCACTTTTGTTTTCAGGACTGCACCATTGCCACAGGACTGTTGAACACTGATCCTCTGCCCTCCTCAACAAAGAGGGAAAGATAATGTCCAAGTCTCTGTGGTCTCACCACCTATAGTGTATCACTGCATGTACAATCTGTTGGCACCACCGTCCCTCCCAAATACATCTCAAGCACGTCCAGACAGAGAACCAGTGTGATTGATGCTGTTGCCAGCTCTCTCTCTCTCTCTCTCTCTCTCTCTCTCTGTGAGTGTGTGTGTTTCACTTTGATCTCCACAAGACAGCTGCCATAGGTGAAGATACTGTGAAGATCCTAAGAGAATCCTACAACCTGCCTGATAAGGTTGCTGACCTACTCATTCCAGTCTAGTCTCTGTGGTTTTGGAAACTCCATGTTAGCTAATGAACCAATTGGTGTAGTCAATTGGTGTAGGACATTGCCCCAGCGTCCATTCAAAAAGGATGTGCCTTCTAATCATTCTTGTTATTAAGACTATGTGGCAGCAACGTAATAGTGATAGCATTTTATTTTCAGTGAAACATTTTGATTATAAGAAATAAAACAAAACTGCAAAAACAAGGTAAACATGGAATATTCTATAGCTGATGGGGCTATTGAAACAGCAGAAAGACGAGCCATCAAGAACTCAATGTCTCAAAACCTCTCTCTTCATGCGCCTTTGAAGAACTTAATGGAAAGTGGTGGCTTTCTCTCATCCTCACAGTATTTCATTTTGTTTCTATTTTTTGCATTTTGAACATGCATATCTCCCCCTGCTTTTGAGTGCTTTTTCCTACCTTAAAATATTATATTTTCTCACAATTAAAATGGAAATCATTTAAGAGGTATGCTATATACAAGTGGCAGATACAAGATTTTTCAACTACAAGTGTCATAGTGTGTACATTGCAGAAATTCAGAATTGCCTTTAGCACTCAGCTAGAAAACATATGATTGGCACCCTGTGAAACAGCCTTGAGGGCTCTCTCCCATCTTATCTTAGCGAATTCTGGTCATGGGTTTTGACATTTATGAAACAAAGGGTAGCATGTCTCAGAAACCAAACATGTAGGTCATCTTTGGTAAAGAGATCCATAGCTTATGCACCTATGAATTTAATTAATATTCTTTGGGACTGTGGCTTTCTATTTCACACTGCAGAACCAAGCCTTCAGTAGCACTTGTGGTTGATGTGTCACCTTTATCCCACCTTAGAGGAATATTTGCATGTGGGCAAGCCTTCTCTATAATAGCCCTTTTAATGGAATTTCTTCCAGCAGCACAATCTCAACGATGTCTACTCAAAAGTAAGCCCCATTGTGTTCAGTGGGTCTTACGCCTGGGAAAGTGTCTTTAAGATTGCAGCCCAGATGAATTAAGAATTCACTGATGGTCTTTCGACTAAATGCTCAGACTTTTCCTGTTTCATTATTATTTGAGAGATGCTACATCCTCTGAAATATGCTATGTTTCTAAAATAAAGCTGTGGTCTACATAGTTGCCCCCTAATTATTCTCATAATGTTTATCATTCTATATACTGTACATTTTAATTTGGCATTTATAAGCTGTCTCAAGCATTACTTTCAGCTTGGGAAAAGTGGGATATAAATAATTTAAATAAAAAATAAATTTAAATTCATTCTGCAACTAGGAACCCACTATGCAACTAGGACTTGTACCAACCTTAACTGTGAACACTGTGCAAATCCTAGAAGCATATGTGTAATATTATCAATAGTTTACAGTTTATGTTCCTCAATGTGGTTGCACACTGATGGTATGAGCAGTAGCACAGCTCACAATTCACAGACCCACAGATTAATATAGGTGATTGCAGTATCCCTAGATTACAAACTTATTGGTTTCTGGATCTTTTTATACCCTTACATAGCATCTCAGAGCCCAATGCTATACACATCTACTCAGAAGCAAGTCCCATTACAGTCAGTGTTGCTTCCTCTCATGTAACTGTGGACAGGATTGCAGCCTCAGTGAATACTTCTGGTGCACGTGTGGAATTGGGAGGAATCCCGGCACTAGTGCAGTGTGGTGCACAGCTAAGAAGATGGCATTCATTTATGGGGTGCTTGTGAAATGCATGATTGGGTCTTGGGGCTCCTAGGAGCATACTTTAAGAAACACTGTCCCGAAGAAAGAAAAGATCCCTCCTTTTTATCTCTGAGTTTGTATGTGGAGCAAGTGGTTAAGACACTGTGCCTGTTAACCAGCAGGCCAGGGTTCGAGACCCGGGTCAGCCCCACAAGACAGAGTGAGCTCCTGTCCTTAGCCCAGCTTTACGACACCAGCTGGATCCAATCGTATTGGCTCTGCCTTTCCATTGGACTAATTCAGTGGCGTGGAGAGGGGGGATTTGCTGCTTGGGTAAAAGACTATCCTCTTTAACAATCTAACCCAGGCTTTTGTGCTTCGCATGCAGCGTATGCAGCACCGAGCATGATACCATAGTCTTCCAAGACTGACAGAGGCCTGCTTTGTATGTTTTGTCTCTGATTCTTCCTCCACTTTTCTTACCATCTCAATTCTTTTTTTTCTGCCTTCCACCTCTTTATTTTCCTTGGGACATTTTTCTTTGCTCCAGTTAATGGTGCAATCCATACTGTGTTTTTTTCTCTCCCTTTCTTCCTTTTCTGACACCCTTTCCTCCTTTTTATGCAGATCTCTCTCTCTCTCTCTCTCTCTCTCTCTCTCTCTCCCCCTTCCCATTGTCCAGTTATGTATAACTGGACATTTAAAAAAATCACACCTTGTTTTTTCACCTTAGCTGGCTGTCATTTAATTCTCCTGACTTTGCTTCACATGGCCAGTTCCTCATTATCTCCTCTCAGTATCTCAGCACATCATTTCCGTCAGAAGTGATTATTGTTATTATCTATTCCAGAAAAATGTGGTCAATAAAAACTTGAGAATGATGGAAGCAAAGATGGTCGTATCTCAATTATCAATAGACAACTGAAGAAAGAATGGAGACTCTCACTGTGGACTAGACAAGAGGACGGACATTTAAAACTATATTAAAAGGATGGTTTAAAAAAACCCATAGAACCCTCGTTATATTTCTCACACATTATATTCCTCATTGACAAAAGATTCACAGTGCTCGAGATCCAGCAGATCAAGCCTAATGTTTAGAGGAATGTGGCTCCTCACCTTCTTTGCACATTTGATCTGGGAGAAATTCCTTTCAATTAATACATGCACAGAAGAATCCCATTACAATGATAGGAATTTTGAATGGAGGGGGTGATGGAATGGCAGCTTCCAGCAAAGATAAAGAGAAAATAATGAGAGGTACAGCTGGAATCATGGCTGAAAATAAAACACAGTCTGAAAACCATGAGAAGGTGATGCCATAACTTCCAAGTGCATATGTATACAGGGGACATCATAGGAGTTCCTTTGATATTCCTCTATACTGATTTTCATGAACAGATACATTACTTTGAACTTAAAGGAAAAACGCTTGCTTTTACTACTAAGGGGATCAATTCCAGTTGAGTCCAAAAAGGAAAAAATGCTATGAGTGAAAATGAGGAGCAGGAAGAAATGAATTTTAGAGCTTGCTAGTAGGCTCCAAGTGACAGAATCATTGTTTGTGATCTTCATTATTAGGCACTAGTATTTGATTGTCTTAGCAACCCTTGACTATAGTCTTTCTTACACTGTGTACATCAGTGGTCTTCAAAGTGGGAGTCGCGATCCCCAGTGGGTTGCAGAATTCCCACAGAACCCCCACTGTCCCCAACATAAGGCATCCAGTGGCATTTTTTTTGACCTGATGACCAGAATCAGAACACACCAGAGGTCTGTTACCTATCATGACCTAATACTGTAGAAGAAAGTATTCCAACTGGTGCATAGTTAGGAGAAGTTACAGTTGTTAAAATTCCCTCTTTGGAGATGTGCATGCAGTAGATCAAGATATAATGGTAAATTGAGATCCCCCTAGGTCTCTGAATGATCTTCTATTGATCTGCAAGGATGTGTATTAATAGCAGCAGCAAAAGAATTTTTAAAATTGTTTCTAAATTCTGCTGGGAGAAATAAAGTTTGAAGGGAGCAGGGGATCATCAAAGAGCTGTAAGCTAAGTTAGGTACAGAATCCATTCTTGGGCTGGTTATGTGCTTAAAGACACCTTTCTATAATTTGAAGTGTATGCCTACCCCTTCCCCTTTTTGCACCTTTACTTTAGCACTGGGTTCTAGTAAAAAAAATAAAGATACATTCCACAACCCTGAAATTATTCTCTTATCCTAAATACTTATATATTCTATTACTTTAATGTTAACTTAAATGAAATACTCCCTGGACCTTTCCTGTGACTTTAGAAAAATTTATTATTTGTAGGTATTTTAGTAGTGCATTGTTCCATTTGTGTCTAGACTAAATACTCAACATGACTCTCTCTTGTAATTTGACCTACCTGCCCCAGAAAATACCCCCTACATCGTGGTGAAGAGTAACAACAAAGTTATGCCTCAAACCCAAAGGCTTTCTAAACTACATGGAAATACTGTTTTAAGTTTCAAAGATTTGAACAAATATAACAAATCCCTTACAATGTTAGCTGAAAAAACTACAAAACCAGCATTTAAAAGGAAACTGGAATCTGTGGGCGATGTTTTGACTAGTGTTGTATAATGCTGGGTAAATGTCCTGAAAAAGAAATGCAGTTGAACTTTTGATCCAGAATCTGTTCCAAAGTATTCTTTCCAGACTTTGTAGAAAAATTACAGTGTTTGCAAACTTTGAGAGTGTGCAAGTCAACATTGGCAGAGTCAGATTTGTGCCTGAATACAAATAAATGCAAACTAGTTTCTAGTGAGAAACTAATTGTTTATTCTTGAAAAGATGATGACTCCATAAAATTCATCATGAAAATAATGAATTGTTAGGTGTATTGCATTGTAAAGAGTAAACGAATGGAAACAAACGGAAAGAAATGAATGGAACGAATTGGGGGGGGGGCACCAATGATGTAAGGCACTCCAGAAAAGGTGGTGAGCCCACAGTGCCAGGAGAAAAGCCAATACAGTGGTACCTTGGTTTATGAGCATAATGCTGGTAACCAAAGCGGATTTTCCAGTAGGAAATGATTGGTTCTACACAGGTTGACCAGATGTCAAAACCAAAATTCCTGAACCCCAAGTCAAGAATTACTAACCCCATGCCAAAATTCCTACGCCCAAACCAAAAATTCCTAACTGCTTAAAAAAATTGTAGGACATCCCAAAAAAGTAGGACAAATGTGAGACATGTTAAAATAAAGCAAAAATATTCATATTGCTTTCCTGTACTTAATTTCAACACTTTTTAAATTGAAAACCTTGTAAAATGCATAATTCAGACCCAGACATTTAAGAGACAGTTTGTAGTAGCATAACACAAGCATAACACATTTACAAAACTGACATTTAAGTCAGTTTGTAGTAGCATAACATAAGCCATTAAGAGACAGTTTGTAGTAGCATAACACAAACCAGTGACTCAAATGTATGTGCTTCAGACCCAGATACACAAGCACACACTCATACACACACACGTGCACACACACACACACAAAGCATATATATATATATATATATACACACACACACACACACACACACACACACACACACAATCCTCCCCATCCTCCGTCAGAGGTAAGTGGAGGCTGCTGGCTGTCCCGGCCAGCACAGCCTTGGTCTTCGGAGCACCGGAGCACCGGCCATTGGAGGAGGAGGCTCACAGCAGCCTTCATGCGCCTCCCTCACCTTGTGCTCTCTGGAGGAGCAGGGGATAGCTGGTGAGCATGGCGCTGAGGCAGCAGGCACTGCAGAGGCCGTGGAGGCCCCAGTCAGAGGTGTGTCTTCCTTGGCTGCTCCCGGCCACCAGGGGGAAGTCATGCCTCCATATTTTATGCTCTGGGGGATGTCCAGAGCGGCACGCAATAGCGCACAAGGGGAAAATGGCTGCCAGGGCCTGGCAGAATCCTGGAGGGTTCCAGGGGTTTTTCTATACTGCAGAGCAGGTGCCCACTGGAGCCCTACAAATGCTTAGTAGTACCTGCTAGTGTCCAACCTTGCACATGGCCCAAATATTCTTTAAAATTTACTTGTGGAATGACTTCCGCTAATCCAATGACTTCTGTAAATTCTGTTAGATTTCACATAAATATGAAGTTTGGGACCAGACAAATCAAAATTGTAAAATAATTTATCCCTTGAAAAATATTACTTTCCTTAATAGACTCACACTGATGATTGTGTAAATATTTTAATACAGTATAGCAATGTAAACTAATTTACACATAATGCTTTAAGTAGGCAGAAACAGAATAAAAGTCTGTCTTACACTCCATTTACAACAGTGGGGATTATTTTTGAAGACAAAACTGGATTACTTTGATTTTAAAAAATAGGTGATGGTGAGCTATTTTTTTTACAAATTACAGCTATAACTCTGTAACGTATGCCAGAAATGTCTGATGAGGGTACTTAAGACATTTTTTTCAAGACCAAAGATGGCCCTTCTTCCTGTCCTATAAATCCATATATCCGCTCAGACTCCCTGCCAATGGAGAAAACTGCATACACAAACCTTCATTTTACACACTGCAATAAAGCTTCCTCATGTTTATTACCTATTGTTAAAATATATGCTAGAAGTGGTTCTGTTGGTTTTGGCGTGTATTTTATTGTGGGCTTTGGCTTTTGGTTTTATTCGCTTGCCTTGTTGGATTGTTCTTTTTCTTTTTTACTCTCTATGTTATTTTTCTGTTATTTTTGGTTTCACTGTATTTGATTTATCGTTTTGAACCCCTTGAATGTTCAGCAATCAGAAAGGCAGGATGTAAATGTGCAAAAGTACATCAATAAATAAGAATAATGCAGCTGAAAGGTGGCAAATGGCAGGTCTTGAATACAGCTTATTTCAAACGCACAAAGAAACAAGTTAGAAATTGCAGAGAAGAGAATGGAAATTGGTAGAAGGTAAATCTAAAAGGAAATCAGAGGAATATATACTTTCCATTCCACACATTGAAGGAGGAATGTATATTCAGGTCTGACCCATACATGTGGCAACTAGTAGCACAATCATAAGAAGTGCTGGAGCAGGCAGGTTGACATGCCTGTGATGAATTCAGCAAGAACCTGGGGCTGCTGCTGCATTATCACAAGGCAAGAGGAACATTTTCTCCTTTCACGAGGTAATTTGGCAGCAGCCCCAATGTGTGTATTTAGTTCTGCGCTGCCTGTGGCACAGAACCAAGCGTATGTGTAACAGCCAAAGGCTGCTCCTTGGTGCCTGGGAAACAGGGTTGGGATCCAGTATATTTACTGGTCTCCGCCTGACCTCCCACTCCCTGCCCACCTGCCTGAGGAATATGCTTTGTCCACCCTCCCCTGACCTGCAACACCTCCTTCACATGTCCTCTCTGCCCTCCCTACACTCCTGCCAAAATCTTAGCTGGCCATACTCAACCAGCACATCTTCATTGCCTCCAATACCCATGTTGTAATGGAGACTCCAGAGCATATCCATGCGGTGGTCTAACTTTCCCAAATGTGGTGCGGGAGTAACTCAAAGAACTTTTGCAACATTTCTGGGCTGCAGAAAGGGCGTTTTAAGATAGTGCCCTGAGGTGATTATGGGTGCAATTGTAACCTAGGCCAGCACAACTCAGCAATCACCAATCCCGTGGTGATGAAGGCAAGCAAATGTACATCTGTGCACTGGCCAGAGGCATACTGTTTATATGGTACAAGGTGTCTCATGCCATGGGTGCGTATGCGCTGCTGAGTGCAAGTGCACCCACCCACCTTACACTTCTCTCACCCTAGCGCCCTTCTACACCAGCTGGAGAACACTCACTGGCTGGCTCAGAAGGGCATTGTGCACGGGTCTAGCTGAGCTGTGCATGTGCCTTTCTGAGCCAAATGGAGAATGGCTCAGATGGGCATGTACATGGTGTGTGACTCAGCTGGTGTGTGACTCAGCACTTTGTTAAATTCCCAGGCCAGCACGAGAGTTAGGCAAGAACAAGAGTTGTGCTGGGTCTTAGAGGAGGTTAGGATTGCACCCGTAGAGCACAATCCAGAGTAACTACAGGGAGTACTTGCTCTAATGTAAGAATAATTTACTCTGGATCACAATATGAATTTCCCATAGGTTTTCACTAGGCGGTGCCATAACTACATTGACACAAATGTTTCTTATGTGATCCTGTAGTTGCTCTGGATTATAGGGTTAGTCGCCTATGGAGTAGAGAAGCTGTACTTCTGCGTAGTAGTGGGGATACCTTCCCTTGGTTTTTCAAAGTCTTTCTCCACATAGTAAATTTATTTTTTAAAAAATTCTAAGGCCTACCACCCCTCCTTTTATCTGTTCTTCATTTTGCACTACAGCATGCTTTTTTTTTTGGTAAGGATTTACCTTTTTTTCTTTCACTTTCTGAAAAACTCTTGATGCTCAGGGCTTCACTTTGGGAGTGAGTGTGTGCAAAACATTGCCTTCCATTATGATTGTGATTCCTGTTCCTTGTTACGGTGCATTTAGCTTCACAATAAAAGCTATATATACTTGCACACATACTCTTGCCTTTCTCAAAATTTCACCCTAGTCTGTTGAGCTGTGCAATGAACCAAAGCACTTGGTTCTTGTACATGAAGTCAATTTTCCCTGTGTGCACATGTTACCTATGTCTTGTGCTACACAGCATGCCCACAAGGAAGAGACCTCTGACTTTGGATCAAAGTCAGAGCACATACACAGATACCAGAGCCACAGAGTATCTCATTTAAGACAAGCTTCTCTATATTTTGACTCAACTCTGTTCTTCTCCATACACCACTGGGAATCTCTCTATTCTGGATTTGGCAAAAGCATTGACTGATTCTGCACTTAGTGCTACATTTTGTCTGAATGGATGAGCTTGAGTATTGGTTTGGGGATAGATTGCAAGGCCAGCATATAGACTATTCGTAGGCATAATGAAGAGATATGTTTGACACTGTGGCCTTGTTATCACAAGTAGTTGTTCTGTTTTAAAAGCTTTAATGCCTCCATTGTTCTTGCTTTGGCTTAATGAGCCCTTAACAAGCTTTAACATTGATTATTGCTGAAAGCAAAGAAAGCAAGAGCTTGTGCAGCACTCTGCAGAGGATTAGGTCTCTCCCCTTGCCCATTCCACAAAACTGCACCCATTACAAAAATGCATCTTACTTCAACCCTTCATAAAATGTGATCAACCACAATAAAGAGGATGGCTGCTTTGCCTCAATTTAACCTTGAAGTTAAGGCAAGAAAAGAAGTGGAAATATAGAAGTGAACAATATGAGTGCTGATTTCATGACTGGTCAAGAGCACCATCAGTGAGGACCTTATGGGAGGGGCTATTGCCCTGATTTGCATGCAGAAGACCACCAGATTCAGTCCCTGGTTAACAGGATATCATGTAGCAAGGCTGGGAAAGGCCATTATCTAAGATCATGAAGAGAGACCTTGTCCATCGGTGTAACTAATTCTGGGCTAGATAAACTAATCAGAAAAAAGCCTGACCCAGTTCTGTGAGAACGTCTTTATTATCAGTGAGCTGTGCTGAAACTCTCCTTTGAGTTATGAGCATAACAATGAAGCATCACCAATAACAATAAATATAAATCATTTGTTTAGGGTCCAATCCTATTCAGCAATGCAACCATACACTGATGCAGCTATGCCAATTTGGCATGTACTGCAACCTGTAGCAGGGGAGTGCAATCATGGTGGCCTCCACACCAAGGCTGCTTTGGTGCTGGAAAAACAGATAGGATTGGACCTTATTATTATTGGCCTTCTCCTATACCTTCTGCTATTATTTGCCTTTTCCTTGTTAACTGAATTTCCCTTCTTAACTGAATTGTTTCCCACAATGCTGTGATGGGAAGTAAATAGGCAAGCTAAAGATCTCTGTGAGAAAAAGGAATAGTAGCATGTAGTTTATTTAATTAACTGAGATTTAAATGAGGGCACAGCAAAGAAGGGTATTGATTGTCAGGATCTGCATCCTAGGGAGATAATGCTGTAGCAACATACAGCTTTCAGTTAAGCATGACTGACTGCAGGAAAACTCAACCAGAAATTCAGACTAATCCCAAACCGGAAGAGGGGGACGCTAGCTCATAGATAGAAACCTAAGAATGGGCCATAGTGTAGACTTAGAGCACAATCCTAACCATGTCTACTCAAAAGTAAGCCCCATTATGTTCAATGGGTCTTACTCCCAGGAAAATGTCTTTAGGATTGTAGCCTTAGGCTGCAATCCTAAGAGCACTTTCCTGGGAGTAAGCCCCATTGAACACAATGGAACTGAGAAGATACAAATAGGATTGCACTGTTTGCAAGAGAAAAATCAGTATGTAAACCTAAGTGGAGGCTTAACTTTCAGTTCAACCATAGTCTATAGCTAAATTCAGTTTGTATCTTCAAATTCAGTTTATAGCTAACTGATGGTGCATGTTTAGCTCTCATTCCAAAGGTTTAACGATATTCTAAAGGATCAGGGAAGGCAAACTAAAAGTAAGCCAGATCTCTTCATAGGTTTCTTACCTTGACCTCCTCACTGAAAACAAATGGGAGGAGGAATACCGTAAATACCCCTTGCTTGAAGTTGCAGAAATAAGGCATTTATTTTCCAAAATAACTACTGTAGAATCATCACAGAATAGGAGTAAATATATGGTAATATATTAACTTTCGCCTTTGGGAAGATGGTATGTGGTTGTGAATGCAACCTCAGTGTATGGATTTTGTTCTTCCTGGTAAACATCCTGTGCTGTTCAAGAGCCTATAGGAATTTTCAGGTCCTTGAATGTCACAGTAATTCAACTTCTGCTTTTGAAGCATCCTGCATCTCTTACACTTTGAGCTAGAAAGCAGCTTAGAGATGAAAATACTCTTGCATTCAAGCCGTATTTTTCATAATTATGCATCTTCAGGGTTTCATAACGACCAATTTAATCACTTTTGCTGTTTAGAGGGCCATAACAGCCAATCACGATAATGGCTTTGGTATTTGGTAGGAACCATTTAACGCCCAAGAGCTCTTGTTCGCAGTCACTTGATGCCACTTAAGTTTGACAGACAGCTTCTCATTAGCACAAGTTGCAAAACCTCCTGCACAAAGCTCATTCCTTTAAAACAAACTCCATTCATCGATCTATGAAATCTCCAAGGCCCTAGATTTGACATACGGTGTGTGTGTATCTGTCACCAACAGCCAATCAGAGTTTGATTCCCATTGACATCCCATGAATTCCTTTTCTACTATCACATCACAATTTATTTCCTTCAGATTTTACCTAATATGCTATAGAATTTCCTCTTACTTATTTTGTTTGCGATCCCATTCATACTTTTTATCAAATGACAACCACAACAAATCTATAGTCTCTTTACAAACATGTTTCTGATATTTTTCACTGATGGCCCTTCCTCATAGGATAAAAGGGAGGCATTCATGCATCTGCCATAAAATTCACAGCAGAAACATCCCACAAACTCCATTAAATGGGATTTTCAACAATAATACAATACTAAGCATTTATAGAACATTAAGAGTGTTCAAGGTACTTCCAACACCTTTATATCAGGACTCCTTTCAAGAAGCCAAAGAAAGGGAGATCATTTTGTGCTTCCACTACTGTAGACTGGAAGGTTGAAACATAATGGTTTGCAAGAGTGAGATCATGATGGAGAGATGCAAACCAGAAACTTTGCCGCTCATACCTGTATATTTTGTGCTGTGCCAGTACTTCTACGACTTCTGATCCTAACTATTGCCTGTGCTTTTAGGACACAGAACATAACATATAGAAAGTAGCATGAAGAAAATTGCTTCATTAAAACATGGATGAGCACGTCAGGAAGAGAGTAGGTGGCAATACAGCATCGTACTTTAGCTTTTGCTGTCAATCCAGAAACTATAAATAATTTCCCATGCCCAGGAGGGTGGTTCTTCAATCAGAATTTTGAGCTAGATTATTCTTGGTCTGAGTCAGTAGGGGGTCTGTGATGAACTAATCTTCCTGCAGTGGGAAAGGAGCCTTGACACTGAACCTAAATCCAGCAGCCTTAGATTCCAGCCCCCCAACTTCGGAGTCAGGAATTGGTATGAGAAGGGGCAGCATCCATGCCAAGAGGGTCTCGTGGAGTCTATTCAAAGAATGCTTATTCAAAGAGTGTATGAGAGAGAGAGAGAGAGAGAGAGAGAGAGAGAGAGAGAGAGAGAGAGAGAGAGCTCAGTTACATGCCTGACCAGTTAAGTCTGCAATCCTAAAGACACTTTCCTGAAAGTAAGACCCATTGAACACAACTGCATTGAACTGCTTACTTTTGAGCAGACATGGTTAGGATTGTGCTCTAAGGC
This sequence comes from Cryptoblepharus egeriae, assembly GCA_030015325.1. Taxonomy (NCBI): domain Eukaryota; kingdom Metazoa; phylum Chordata; class Lepidosauria; order Squamata; family Scincidae; genus Cryptoblepharus; species Cryptoblepharus egeriae. Next base: position 74,316,005 of record JAREYC010000005.1, read on the forward strand.
TACAATCCTGAACACACTTACCAGTACTTACCTGGAAGTAAGATCCACTGAACTTATTTATTTAAGGGATTTATATCTGTCCATACCTGACTCTTCATTCTGGTTCTAAATCTTTCAGCTACTGTGTTGTCCCAGCCCATCTATCAGCCCATCTATCAGCTACTGTGTTGTCCCAGCCCATCTACTGTGTTGTCCCAGCCCATCTATCATGGGCTTAGTCTCTCCTATACTGAAACACAAGGGCATAATGGGTTGCCAATTTGCTTAGAGGCCATATGCCAATGAATGAATGAACAAGTGAAGCATAATACATGAACTGTTTCTCAGAGTAGCATATAGTATTAAATGATGCTACATGTAAATTCAACACTTTAATTTCCAGGGGATGTCACCAGGATTGTCTCTCAATGAACCATATAAAAGGAAGCATCATTAGCAATGGTAGGGTATCCATTAGCACCTTAGCTTTGTGTAACATCAGGTGGAGAGTTTAATACTTCAGACATCTGCTTGGCTCTATTAACCTTTAATTCCAAAGCAACATTGTAAAATGGAAGCAGATTCTTTTATTCCTTTTCTTCGCTTCATCAACAAGTTAGCATACTCGAAAAAAAATCCTTCTTTGGTTAATAAGAAGATCCCTTGATGCTGGCTGCTCACTAATCTTGGCCCCCATACTTTTCTTACAGCCCAATCTAGAGTAGCACTTGGGTTCCCCTATCTATCACTGCTCTGACCGTTGAACTTACTAACCCATCTGACCCAACTGCAAGATGCTCCACCCTACTAACGCTGGAAAAGGCTTATGGGCACCTTGTGGCAACATAGGATGCCCCAAGACAGGTAGACCTGGGCTGCCCTAAGTGGGGCACTCTTGTCAGCTCAGGAGACACATGTTGAGGGCATGTTTAGCATTGCCTAGGGCACAGCAGTTACTCTGTATACAGAGCCTTTTTCCCAGGCAGAAATTCCCTCTTCCAGCTTCTCAGAGTTAAACCACCTCAGGAGCAAGTATAGTAATGAGTAGACCCATAGAGGACCATGATAAGCCAGAGTAATAACAGTGTTGACCAAAAATCTGAGTTCTTGGCCAGCCTGGCTGCAACCCCTGCCTCTCAACTTCAGGATATGGCACAACTATGGCAGCCCTCTAACATGGGGATACAGCAGGCCACTCCAAGAAGCCCCTTGTATTCACTGTAGATTATCCTGGCATCTCATCAGAGACTCCTTATAAGGCAGGCATCACAGCTGTTCCTGGTTCAGTGGTCTCCTCGGGAGCAGCCCTCCTCAGGTGCCACTTGGTGCCTACTGAGCATGATCGGGAGCTGACAGGGCAGCCAGGATTCCTGACTCCCTGGATCCAGCATAACTTTCTGCTCTGGATTCAGAATAGTTGGGGCAGCCCAACTAGACCACTCCTCACTGCCCTTATTCTGGATTGTGTCCTTAGTTACATTTGCCTACTTGAATTAGCTGTTTTCTTACCCAGGCTCTCTGGGTCTTTCAGTAAAGCCAGTTCATGTCAGATGTTTTGTCTTTAGGACTCAATGCAGACATAGCAGCCACTGCACATAGCTTCACATGATCTTCATACCATGTGAGGTAGGGTTGCCATAATTCTCTCCCACAAAATCAGGATATGGCCCTTTGTCCCATGTGAACACAATCCCCCCAAATTGGGATTGTTCCTATTTTTTGGGATATATAACAACCGTAATCTGGGGGCAGGCCTCCTGCACTACTGCATGCTGTGTGTAATCAAAAACCCTCACATGTGCTGCCCCAATCCTGGACAGGTTTGGGCCATAACCAAATTGTGCTCAACTTAGATCCAGTCCTCATTCTCTAGATCCAGTGTCCATCCTCACATAAAGAACACAGCAGAACTCGGAATCTATGTAGATATGTTTGACAAAGGACGAACACAAAGGCACACACTGCAATGCATTTCATACATGCATTGATAGATGCCTTAACAAAGCTTTCTTATCAGTTAATGCATCTGTTTCCTTTCCTTCTGCTCTTGCTTGAACTTCTATCTATCCTGCCTCTCTTTGGCTGTGTCCCATATTGTAAACTCAAAGAAGGAATTGATTATGCGAAATGCCGAGGAAAAACTCTACTAGATAGGAGGACGTCCTGCCTCCAGGATGCTTTTGCCTTTCCTAACTTGCCTTCCATGAATCCGGTCAATAGTGGAATAATCAACATCACTTTTGCTCAATAGATCAGCTTCTCCAAGGTGCCCATTAATAACAGCTTCTGAACATATAGTTCCTTAAAAACTGCAGTCAAATCCACATGTTGCCCCTTCTATGATTTCATCTTCTTTCTTACTGAAGCCATTAACCTATGCCTGGGATACTTCAGAATGATGTATTCTATCCTATAGTGACACTTTGATCCATATAAAAATGATTTCTTTCAACCAGAAAACATAATGAAAGAGAGAAGACTAGTCTAAAATTCTTCCTGCCAGCAAGTATTCTCTGCAGGCCTCCCATAAAGCCAGAATCAGCCAGATCTGTCCGGTATTTGCATATTGGACTGGACTGTCTGGTTCAATATGCAAATGTCCGGCCATGGAGGGGGGCTTGTGTAGTACTTGGTGCAAGTACCGAGCTGCTTGGGATCAGCGTGCATCTTTAGTGGCTGTTCAAGCTGCCATCTTTACAACTAGAGGCTGTGCGCATGTGCACAGCCTCTGAATCTCAGTCTCTGCGCACGCTAGTCAGCAGAGACTGCTTGCAGCGAGCGCGCCTGCCTCCTCTTGCCACAGGCAAGATCAAGCCAGGACGCCAAGTCAGCGCGCACCTCTTCACTTTCCCTCTTGCCGCTAACCTAGCTTGACCTGGCCTCTGGTGAGAGGAGGCAAGTACGCTCACAGTGGGTGGTCTCTGCAGGGATGCTCCACCCCTGCAGAGCGCACCGACTAATGCACGCAGAGACTGAGATATAGAGGCTGTGCGTATGCGCATAGTCTCTGCTTGTAAAGATGGCGGCTCGGATGGCCGCTACAGACGCACGACGATCCCGAGCAGCCCAGTACTTGCACCAAGCACTACACACTGAAGCATATGAAGCACCCGACCCCAGACAAGGTAAGTACCCCGGGGGTGATTTTTAATGTAGGACAAAATGTAGGGTGTCCTACTTTTTGTCCTACATTTTAAAGAAAAGTGCCCAAACTCCAGATATTTAACTGAAAATCCGGACTTTTTGGGAGCCTTGTCCAACATTCTGGATCTAGCATCTGGTCACCCAGTCTGCAGAGGGATCTTTTTTGCACCTGTAATCAAAACTGGTTTTTTCCAATCCATATACCCATCTTCACACAATGTAGTGTATATGCCTAAGTGCATCCATGCAGCTGAGAACATGAATAAAGGCAGGTGTATAGAGCCCAAAAGATATAGTTGTATATGTACAGTCTGTATTCAGATTTCAACTGAAAGTGTAGATATCAGAGGGCATGGCCAGAGTGCACAAGGATCTCTCAAGTGAATGTAGTTTTGTTGCCTGTCTCTTAATGTTACTACTGTTGCCATACTGTACATAATGCTGTTTTATAACTAGTTCCTTCTCTCTAGAATTTAGTTAAGCGGAGAGGGTTGCAGCTGAAAACAAAGACAATACCCCAGGGAATAACTGCTGTGCTTCGTAAAACAGGAAACAATCAAAGAAGTACCCCCATTCCCTTTATTTATAGATATGAAATGGAGAAGAAAGTATAACATACACTAAACACAAATATGCCCCTGTAAGCCAGCATTGTTTCTTAGTTACTAATGAAGCACCAATTAAAAATCCAGAGAGAAGAATAGAAAAATAAAGTGGTAACAACTGGGGAAGGGAAGACAAATACACTAGAATCATTCCTAATCCTCACTTGAAATCTTATCACTTTAGTAACTCATGAAAAACTACAAGACCTCTCATGTGCCATCCATTTCTATTGCATTGGGGGAGGAGGGAGAAAATAATACTGGCATACCTGCATCATAATACTGGCATATTTGAATCCTGGGGAAATGTAAATGTTACTTAATGTTTCATTTCCAGCTTCTTCTGTGGCTTCCCTGCTCAAGAGATCTAGCAAGTACTTGTTAGGTGTACCACCAGCAGCAGCAGCTCATTGCAGATGTTGTACGAAAGGCTCCATGATGATTCACATTTTTTATCCTTGTATGAAGCTACCACTGATATCCGATTCATGTTCTTTAATAGACTAGAATGGTTCCTGTGTGACTAATTGGTGCTCAGAATTCTTCCTTTCTGCTGTCCATCTCCAGGAGCTGTTCCACAAGCCAAGATCGTGGAGACAATCAACCCGTGTTGGTTTGGCCCTGTGAATAATGGATGAACAGAGGCATCCCTGGGCAGGCTATGTTTTTTTCTGACCAAGGTCTCGGCAATGGAAGCAAAGAGCACTTCATATCTCCAGGCTCCTACAAGCTGCCCTATGTGACAAATAAAGTTCTATTTCTCATTAGTTCCATATAACAGACTGTAGCATCCTGAAATGAGGGCATATTTAAGAGCACAGTTTAGAGAGGGATGAGGAAGCCGGTGAGTCATAAATCAGAGCAGTGCCTTAGTTCTCCGATAGGAAGGGAATTAATCTTTCTGTCTTTCCTCTCTCTCTCCGCACCTCGGAGACTTCAGAGTCCAGCTCAATTATTTCTGATTCCTGGATGTATTCAACAAAAAGAGCCTCTTGCCAACCTGTTTCCTCACCAGTATCAAACCCAGCAGGCAAATGCCAAGAAGCTTTATGACTCAGGGTGTTGGTGCTGATGGTAATGGGGAGAAGTGACATGGGACTTTCAGGGCTGCTTGTGAGACTTGCTGGGTACCTTTAGGGAAAGTCTTCGCTGCAGCACTTGTCAGGGCAAGGCTATCACCGCTTTTCCTGGTGTCTGGGAAGGGGAAAAGGCAGGGCAAAAGAGCAAGCCCCTGCATTGATAACAGGGAGAACTAATCAGAGACGCAGGAGGAGGAAAATGAAATAAAATGAAATAAAATGAAATTATTTTTTTCATTTAAAAAAGGAATAGAACAGACTGCCTGGAGCTGCTATCCTAAACTTTTCGTGCTTATTATTACAGTACTAAAGTTCATCTTATCTTCCCTGCAGTATAAGGAAAACCTGCTAGGTTTTGGCAAAACGGGGAATATCTTAACGATATGAAAAAATGCAGCCTCTCAATTTCTTTTTATGGGAAGCCACTGGAACACATTTAAATGGGAACTGTTAAGTACAGCTTGCTTTACTTAACATGTTTTCCTTGCTTAATTTGCCCCCCACGCACACTTCTTTATAGAATAGGAGATGAGGAAATGGAAGTGTTTTCTCTGCTGTTTTTTAAGAAAGCCCACCTTGGTCATCTCAGAAGGTACTGACTCAGGATCCTTTTTTCCTTGAATGCACAGAATACTGCTCTTAGAGTGGATGTTTTGGGGATTCTGAGAACTGCTTAGGTTAGCAAGTAGAGGGAGATGTATATTATATGCCTCCTGTAGAGTGGATCTGTACTGTACTCTAAGCCTTTTGCAGATTTTCAATGTGTGTACTCTTAGTGACACTGGTCTCCACACTCTTTGTGCTATCTGCACAAACAATAAATAAAAATAAAAATCTATGTATCTATCTAGCTCTGAACCACAAACCATAGCAAAGAGCAAGCTTCTGATAATCCCTACAATCCAGAGTAACTATGGCAGCACGTAAGAGACATTATGTGCACCCATAGTTACTGCACCACCTAGTGAAAACCTATGGAAAATTCATACTGCAATCAAGAGCAAATTGTTCTTACACTGGAGCAATGACTCCCCGTAGTTATTCTGGATTGTGCCCAATGTTTGTCAAACTTACATACATATGCATACAATTTTGCCATCATACAGAGTATGCACAGGCAGTATAGAAGTAACGTGCAGTGAGGTCTCTCCCTCTCCCTCTCCTTCCTTGCCACCTGATGCTCATTACTTATCACTATCTTCCTTGAAACCGCCCCCCCCCTCTCTCTCTCTCTCTCTCTCTCTCTCTCTCTCTCTGTGTCTCCATCACCCAATAGAAATAAATAAAACACCTCACCTCTTCTTCTTCTTCTTCCTGCACTCTGAGATGGAAGAGCTCAGCAACGCACCTCCTGAGGCAATTGGAAAATTGCCTCCTTTGGTATTTTAAAGAGAGCTTATCCTTTGCACAGGCTCTGTGCTTTTTTATTATTCTGTCAAACAGAATGGAGGCAGCTCTTCCTGTTGCTTCCCCAGAGATTGTTGATGCACACATAACATTTTTTTTAAGAAAGCCAGCCATGATGGCAACAAATTGGCTACTTCCAGGTGTATAGTAGCCATGTAATGTAGTGTGCTGCTACTTAATTCACTGACCTTACCTGAGAAGAAAGAAGCAGAGTGGAATGCAAGGAAACCTTCCTTTTTCCTTGTTGGGTCTTTGGAGGCTGATGATGATTTTTACTTCTTGAGCCTGGTAAGGCTGTGCTTCTCCAGCCTCTCCTGACTGTATTGACAGTACAGTATACTGAATGAAGCAGGTCATGGGCTTCCCCTCCACTGTATGTTCACAGAAAAACTGCAAAGATCTCTAGCTTTCAACAGTTCCCAAGAGATCATTTGTAAATTTGGGTTGAAATAATTCAGAATGCTGGAATGTCTTGCAACAGGATACTTTTGCACCAGGCAGTGAGAGTGGCTAGCTAGTGAAGTCAATGAAATGATGTCCTCTATTGACAAAAAAACTGAAGACTAGAGACCCCATATGTTTACCATTGCATGATGTTCTGCATTGCAGAGGTGGACGGGACAAAGCAAAACAAACTGGAGGAGCCATAGTAAATAAGAGCAATTATTTGTTCAATTGTCCATAACATGCCTACAAGCACAAAGTTGAACTAAATAGTGCAAAGCAAGTAGGGAATAAAATGAATATTATTTGGTCACATTCTCAGGGTTGTGGCTAAAGCTATTCTCTTTAAATATGTTTGGGGAGGGAGTTCTGGGGCTCTGCACTTCATTCTTTTTTAATTTCCTCCAGGACACTACAATGCAGTTTCATAATAACACCAAAAAATACATTACCATGATAAAAAAATTCCAGCACAAATGGTGCATAACATCTCCCAGGAGTGCATGCCCTCAGGGATTCTACAGTTCATTTAGGAGCCGATCGGTGATGAATATATGGATGCCTCGCCCTTATAAAAACATTAGGGGCATCTTTCATCCCAATTACACCAATGCAGCAATAATTATGATAGGAAACTTGCTCTCCAAAACAGATGGTGACAGGGCAGCAATTAAATGTTTTGCTCCATTTCCTTTCTCTTTTGTTATTAGTACAGAAGCCTTTAGAGTTCCTTCATAAATATCTTCTCATCTCAAAATAAATGATGCATTGCCTTAAAGAGTGCCTTGTTTATTTTGCAACTTGCATGGTTTATCTTCAACTGTATCTTGATTTTTGACATGTGTGTGCATGTTAGTGTGGGAGGAAATTTGGCATTTTGGTGGTTGATATGAATGTAATGGAAACTGATTAGGGACCTTAATGGAAGAGGTGAACATATACTTAACATGAGCTCTGATCCTGACCACTGAAATCTTTTTTACCTCCATTCTGCATTTTAATCCTCTTTCTGTAACCATGAATGTCAGGAACTAGTTTTGTGTGTGTGTGTGTGTGTGTGTTTGTGTGTGTGTTTTAAGTAGAGTTTATCAAAGGCAGGTGAAGGAGAATACAAGACCACCAGAACGGTCCTGATTCAGTGAACGTGGAGCTCAACAAATGTCCCAGAAGGCAATCATGCTTTGTAGCAAAAATAATAAAAACAGAGTCTTGATCTGGTAAGGTGAAACCTTTGTGTTTAGGCTGCAATCCACTCTTATCTGGGAGGAAGTATATTGACTTTAACGGGACTTTTGAGTAGATATGCTTTGGATTGAGCTATTAGGGTGCAATCCTAAACAATTCAGGTTGGCCTAAAACACCTGGCATGTTTTCCTGTGGTGGAGTGGGAAGGTTGGTGTATGTCTGTGCACTGGCCTAACCCCTGAGGAGTGGCACGAAAGTACCTTTCAGCACTTTATTGACATCCCCCAGATCAGCACATTACTTAATGCCAGGGCTTATGACAACCTAAGTGGACGTTGGGATTGCAGCAAAAGTATCATAAGGCTAGTGGGTCCCAACAAAGTGTTGCTTTAAAAAGTGGGTCACAGTCAGGGTGACCATATACATTGGAGGACAGAGTGCCTCTACCTTTAAGCATTGGATTGAAGATGTAATTTAGCAGGTTTATCTCAGCACAGAAGTGTTTAAAAAGCAGCACCTGCCTAAATTCCTTCCTCTATACAATGCTTTAAAGGTAGTGGCAACCTGTCCTCCATTCAGTATGGTCACCCTGGCCACAATGCTAAAAAGTTAGCATTTTTTAACTAATAATTAAAAAGAATTCAAAAACTCTACTAGAGTAGAGAGGTAGGTTTGTTTGCGATGTCAAAGCTGAATGGTCTCTGGAAAAAATATTACTGAACAAAAGTTTAATAAAATGTAAGGGATATCTTGACATCTCTCCAGAACATTTTGGTCCCTGCTCTGCTCTCTATACTGACTGTACAACAAAGGCAAACATTTCACAGAGATATCTCTGTCAAATCTCTTGTGTGAAATTTATTTATGTTAGATTTCTACTGATGTAAACCTGGAGGGACTGAAAAATCTGAAGAGTTTCTCCTGTGTCAAAACTCTTCTCCTTTCCCCCAAACTACCTTCATTCTTACCTCCACTGCATACAGACACTCTTGGAACCCACAGGCACAGAGCTTGTTTAAATGTCACCTTCCCAGTGTCAAATGCTGTTCTTCATGGTGATGATCTCACCTTCTTAAAGAGTAATGGCTCAAAGCTCTGTGCTGGGGATATTGATCCAAATGTGGGTGTTTCCACACGCTAGTAGCTCTGGCCCCCAGGAAAGTGTAATGCCAGTGAGTGATGCTGCACACATAGTAAAGTTCTAGAGTTGAACTTATTGCTGGAAGATCCAAGTTCAAATGCCTGCTCAGTCATGAAACTTCTTGTGTGACCTTAGGCCAATCACTGTCTTTCAGCCTCACCGATCTCACAGGAATATGAGGACAAAATGAAGGAAGGAACCATGTATACCACTCTGAACTCCTAGGAGGAAGGTGAAAATAAGTGAACCTATTTCAGTGTGATAATGGCCAGTGGTGGCATATGTGGTTAAGACCCTGTGCCTATTAACCAGCAGGCCAGGGTTTGAGACCTGGGTCCAGTCTCCAGCAGGTTCGCACCTACTCTATAGAACCGGTTGTTAACAAGAGATGGGACATATAAAGTTTAAAAATAGCCATTTAAAAGTGTCTGCCAGATGGGCAGAGAACCGGTTGTTAATTTCTTTGAAGCCCATCACTGCCTGGGTCCTATAGGATGAGGTGAACTCCCATCCTTAGCCCAGCTCCTGCCAACCTAGCATGCAAATGCAAGTAAATAAATAGGTACCACTTTGGTGGGAAGGTAACAGCGTTCCATGCACATGCGAGCCACATGTCTCTAGACAATGCTGGCTCTATGTCTCTAGAAACAGGGAAGAGCACTGCACCATACAGTTGGTCCCAACTAGCTGTGGGGGTCACCTTTACCTTTTTATTTCAGTACGATAGTGGGCACACTGGTCAAATGAATGAACACACCGCATTTGTGTGTTGTACATTGTTGGACCAGTGGACACTTGGTATATATGTTAATAAAAGATGGGTCAGGAAGCTGTCCAATATTTAAATGAGACATCAGCTACAAAGAACTCTGCATGTGCAAATCTCTTTTCCACATACAGAATCATGTTTAAATTGGGCTGGAGGCTGAATCATATGGGCTGAAAAAGCTCTCCACCTGCATTGTGTGGTGTCAAAGGGAAGGCTTTTCAACAGTAAAGCTGGGATTGGCCTTTATGGAAAATGTACTTTACTAGTGGTTTATGAATGCAGCTCTTCATGTTGTCAGAGTAAGATAATTGCTGTCAATGTTTTAAGATGGCTCAAATATATTCAATTAGACCTTTTAGGCAGAACAGTTTGATTTGCCCTGCATCCCTTTTCCCAGCAATCAGGTACAACTTCTGTCCTATTTCTGATGATGCATGAAATGGAATTGGGGTGAAAATGGAAATGGATTCTCATCATTCAAGAGGGAAATGCAATGGCTGGCCATTTTATTGTGGGGAAACTAAAGAAGGATTCTGTTTTCTGCGGTATACACAGGATTTATGTGAACTTTTTCATCACTTTTTATGTTACTCAGTATGACTAGGTACCATAACAGATGGCAATTTGGCATTTATCAAAGCACTTGTTAGATTCCTTGGAGCACTTTTTCATATTAATGTAATTTTGTTTGCACAAGGTGGCATTGAAAAGTTATATTTCATCACATCTGGTTGCCCTGTGTATAAAGAAACATAATAATGGCAGAACTCTGTTGCTCAAGCCTGGATAGGATTGGGTAATAGGACTAGTCCCACTGTATTCAGTTAAGTTTATTCTCAGGATATTGTGCCTAGGATTGCAGCCTAAGGGCAAAATACCTGTATATTAAATGCATGTAGGTTTGGGACAACCACACATATATGTAATATCAGTGTTTCCCCTTTTGACATGTATGATCTGTAAGCACAGTCCATTTCTGCAGACTCAATTCAAGACTGTACAAAAATGCTACATCACCTCATTTATTTCTATATGTACAAATAAATTTATCTCTGCATATACAAATAAATTTAAATTTAACCCATTTCCCCCCAACTTGGCTCTGATTCTGGAAGTGAGCCAGGAAAGGAGAAAACCAAGCACTTGACAACAGGTGACTTTAAGGTAGAGAAAGGGTTTTTGCACCTCTTCCAATGAACTTCTTTTGGCATAAATAGTAGAATGGTCCAAGCACCATGTTTTAGGCAAATGAGGCATGTACACGTTTAACAAACTGTATCTTAAATATCTACTGATGCCTGCTGCTGTGCATACATCCAGAGATTCAAGACAATACTGGGAGCTAATTGTGGCAAATATTGGATATGCCTCACTCTACACACGTTCAAAACAACTCCTTTAAAAATACACAAAAAAGGTAGAGAGCTTGTAATGGAAGGCAAAATCAAGAAGCGTCAGTGCCAGAACATGCAGATTGGAAATTAGGTACACACAACTATTCTATATCTAAGGAAGCCCCATCTGTTACACTGTGATTCATTTATACTCACTCTTTTAGAACACAATTTAATCCTGTGACAATAAACAATCAAGTATGATAATAACTTTAGGTCACAATTCCGCCTCTCTGCAAACTACTCAAGCCACAGAGAAACCTAAAAGGAAGATTGCTCCTCACCAGCAAGAGAGTCCTACTTTCCACACAAGGTGATTCTCCTCTACCTCAGTCCTAAATATTTGTACAAGGTATCCTCAACTCCTTATCATTTAATATTCCTTTTAAAAAAATTAAAATTCCGGTATTCTGACCATATATTAAAACTGGGTGATATGAATGAGTTTCAAGACGAACCCCATCAGAGTAATGGGAAGAATTAGGAAGCAGTAATTCCTGTCTGAACAGTAAGAGTTTCAGAATTAACTTTATTACACCACCACCACCCCACCCCCCCCCCCCCGATGCCCAGCACAAAGGAGGATTAACAGCACAGTCAAGTTGGGCAAAAACTTTAACCATATTTGCATCCTTCTCCACATCACTGAAACTCTTGCCCCCAACTTCTCAGACTACTAACTTGGCAGTCAATTGGGAGGGGGGGATTTCAATTCAGTATTTACTCAGTTTCTATCAGAAGAGAAAGTAACAGAAAACTGGAAAAACATAATGGAGTTCTAGCAAAGAATTTAGCAACATAAAAAATCACACAATTATTGTTCACTTAAACGGCAAAGCAATCCAAGAATTTGGGAGAAACCCTTCATATTATCCACTTTTATCACTAATCAGCAAGAAATAAGCACTTTTCCTTTCTCTTAAAAATCCTTCAGATTAGTATTGTCTTTTTCACATTGTTGTAGAGGAAATTTCATATACAATGTCTTTTTAGTTCAATATTTAATGCTGTGCCCTCAGCATCCTTAGCAAGAGCTATCTACTCTTCACCCTTAGGCTGATTCTGGAAAGTGTTGCCATTTGAGCTACAGAAATACTAATAATTTGGTCAGGTTACTGTGTACTGCAAGCAATCCTTGTATCAGAGGTGGCCACCCTGGAACTGCCATTTGCCCATCAGGATACAAAGGGGCAATGGTTTTATTGAGAAAAAAGTATTGTTTTTCTCGATGCTTGCCCATCCCAAATCCATCTGTTTAGTGTACAACAGTGGCGGAAAAGTCATGAAGAATGAATCAGGGGATGATGTCATCCTTGGAAAATGGAATTTCAGCTTTCATTATCAGAATACCTCCAAGAATTAAAGCTGATTTGCATTGATATTTGCCATGTGAATTATTAAAGGGTTTCTTTTTCCATACCTCAGCTCCCCTCCCCTCCGCTTTCCCCAGGCTTCAGTGCTACAGTTGGCAGCTACTGTGACAATTTGACTATCTCACCGGGGAGAAAACGGGCTTGCTATTGGCAGCTCCTGGGCTTGGGAACTGGTGGCTGATATAAGAAAAATGTCTGGTATTTCTGCATATCTAGTAGAACAGAAGGTAAGAGGGGGAAGCAAAAGTCTGCATCTTTACCTTTTTGCATCTGTCTTTCCGTTGATGGCAGAATGAAAGCATCATTTTGGACAGAAGGGAAGCACCAGGAGCCTCCTTGTTCTCACAAAATCTGAACTGGGTTCAACATTTTCAGAACAAATGGTTCCATAATAGAAAGTAGTGAGCCCAAGAATAGGAGTTTTGAGAAAGGGAACGGCCCTAGGCAGGGGATCCTAAGCAAATTTCTCAGTTTGCCTCTTGCTAAGCCTCATGCTTCTCCCCAGTTCAGGTCCTTTTAATCTGCTGGTAATAACTCTTCTGCGAAAAGTCCCAGCACCCTGCTTCCTTCAGCTTCTCCTTGATATTACCTCTCTGGTTACACAACATTAAGTAGACTCACCCACACAAACATCAAGAAACTGCACTTAAACGTTTCAACTGGGAAGATTAATCAGTCTTGCTGATTCTCAAAAGTGCAAGTGGCTGCCTGGACAAAGAAGGGTGTGAGGATATGGCGGAAGAGGTCTCTGCCAATCCTATCTAGGAAGCCCTAATAGTGCTGCAACCATCATGGTGGCATGGGGACCCAGGAGCTCACCTGAGTGGTTTTGCTGGTCTCTGGCAGAGTACAGGAAGCTTATAGCCATCTTTGCAAGCTAATCAGGGAGGCTCACAGAAGGGGTTGTAGGTTTTGTGGACCCTGCTGAAGGCAGCGCAACTCCAGTAAGATCACCACAATTGCTGCAGCACTGTCAGGTCACCTGTTATTGGGCCACTGCCCTTAAGGGGGAATGTTCCATTTCCAATTCCTCTGGTGAGTCACAATCAGTGATGGGCTTCAAAGAAATTAACAACCGGTTCTCTGCCCATCTGGCAGCCACTTTTAAATGGCTATTTTTAAACTTTGTATGTCCTATCTCTTGTTAACAACTGGTTCTATAGAGTAGGTGCGAACCTGCTGGAGCCCACCACTGGTCACAATCCACCAGTTTGTGGTATAAACAGTGGTATAAAGTCTTTCCTTTCAATAGTCTAGATTCCCTTTTGTAAACATTATTTCTTACTAACAGAATTTATCCATCATTGCGGGAGTAAAATTTCAAGGTTTTTTTGTGGGCCTCAGGCACAGCTGAGGGACCAGAGGGCAATGCTGGGCACTGGCACCAGGCATTGGGAACCAGTGGGCATAGCACACCACTGGGCACTGAATGCATCAGGCACTGGAAGTTATCAGGGGGCAGATGAGATTAAGCTCATGGTGGGAACTTCCAATTTCTAAGCAGGTCCTGTAGTCTGAATATGTAAGCTATAGAGAGGACCAATAACGGAGACTTCCTACAGTCCATTTTCACAGCAATTAACATTTGCTCAACTCCAATGCTCCATGCAGAATATTGAATGAATTCTCTTTTAATATTAAGAGAAATTACTAGATAGCAATGAAGAGTGAAACGCCAAGAAGGAAGATCAAACACTCAATAAGATATGCCCTTCACAGCAAAATTATGTCTTGGAAGTTAGCCGATTGCAAGTACATAACTTAATTACAAGGAAAAAAATATTGAGGGCATATTTCCAAGCACACCTCAGTGGCTGGCACATTTACACCTAGTACTGCCAAAGCAGAAGGGAACAGCCCAGCTCTTCAGAATTCAGTGGAGGAAACATTCTCACTTCCTGGCTCAGCACAACATTGGCTCGCTTCCCTCCTTCCGCCCCTCTTTCTTCTTGGCAGCATTTTTCTCTCTTGCTTATTGCTATTGCTGTTTCCACTGGGGACAGGATCAAGCCACAAAGCACAGTTCAGGATTTTATTTTTTCCTATTACTAATCATTATAAAACTGTGGCAGGAATAGCATGATGAACATCGGTACTGTGAAGATAGGACACAGGGACATATCAAACAAGTTCATACACTACTCTTCTTACAAAGACATTTGTTTTTGTGGGCATTTGTTTTAAAGGAACTAGAACTTCTCGCGACTTGGAAGCTACAGTCCTCTTAATGCAGCCTAAAATGGCATTTGCCTTCTTTACAGACACATCACACTGCTGACTCATGTTCAGCTTGTGATCCACGGCGACTCCAAGATCCCGCTCACATGTTGTGCTGCCAAGCCAAGTATCCCCCATTTTATACCTGTGTTTTTGGTTTTTATTGCCCAAGTGCAGAACCTTGCACTTTTCCCTGTTGAAATTCATTCTATTTGTTACAGCCCAGGATTCTAGTTTATCCAGATCCTCCTGGAGGTTTCTCCTGTCTCCTGATGTGTTTGCTACTCCTCCCAGCTTGGTGACATCTGCAGATTTGATCAGGTTCCCCTGTATCCCTTCCTCTAAGTCATTAATGAAAATGTTAAAGAGAACCAGGCCCAAGACAGAGCCTTGGGGTACCCCACTTGAAACCGATCTCCAGGTTGACACAGAACAATTTACTAAAACCCTTTGAGTGCGGCCATCGAGCCAGTTGCGGATCCACCTAACGATTGCCTCATCTAGCCCGTATTTTTCCAACTTCCCAATTAAAATGTCATGTGGGACCTTGTCAAATGCTTTGCTGAAGTCAAGATAAATGACATCCACAGTGTTGCCACTGTCCAGTAAGCTCATAACCCGATCAAAAAAGGAGATCAGATTTGTCTGGCAAGATTTATTCTTGGTAAATCCATGCTGGGTTGTTTTGATCACCGAGTACTTGTCTAGTTGTGCACAAATTGTGTGTTTTATGATTTGTTCTAATATCTTGGCCGGGATTGAAGTCAAACTGACTGGTCTATAATTTCCCGGGTCTTCTTTTTCCCCCTTCTTAAAGATTAGGACTACATTTGCCCTCTTCCAGTCCAGTGGCACTTCTCCACTCCTCAAGGATTTCTCAAAGATGATCGACAGAGGCTCTGCAAGGACATCTGCCAGTTCCTTAAGAACTCGAGGATGCAGCTCATCTGGTCCAATTTGTTTTAAAGGTCTATGTATTTGGCAGAAATACAAGAGGTGTAGGTTTTCCTTGCATCCAGATGCAGTGGTGAGCAAAGTTATACTTGCTGAAGTTTTGCACATTAAGCCTAGAATCTCTTCCACTAACTCAATGTCCAGGAAAGGGATAAACTGAAAAGTTTGGCTCAAAAAATGATAATCCTTTCTCTGATTTAAGAGTTTAACTGAACTGAAGATAATCTACTAAGTGTTCCATTCCTATCATTCTCATTTCAATGTTTCCTGCTTAATTTCATCGTATTTCTTGCTCAAGATACATACTTCTCCCATGACAGCATTAATCTCCTCAGACATCTTTGCTCCCAAGTACATTGTCAAATGTCCTTTTTTTAAGCAGATGGACTCCCAATTTCGACACAGTCTGGACTTGATTCTATGTTCTTCACTAATCTCAATACAACTTGATGCAATCCCCAAAGGAAATCACATATAAAACAGAAGATATTTATGTATATTTTGGGTCTATCTTGAGTCAGTGATGGAGATGTGGTGGCTCAGTGGTTAAAGATGCTGTGCTTCTCAACCTGAAGACTGGCAAGTCAACAGTTTGAGACCCAAGTATTGCAAGTCGGAATGAGCTCCCATCCGTTGCCCAGCTCCTAGCAGTTTGAAAGCATTCAAATGCAAGTAGATAAATAGATACCACCTTGGTGAGAAGGTAGCAGAATTCCATGTGCATGTCCACATGTCCACAGAGGCATCTTCAGACAATGCTTGCTCTATGGCTTAACAAACAGGATGAGCACCACTCCTAGAGTCAGTCATGACCAGCAGGGCAACCAGCAGGGCAACCTGCAGGGCACACCTTTACCTTTACAATAATGTGCACTGCCATTGAATGGGGAAAGATGATACAAGCCAGGTGAACCACTCAGCCGGCGGCTGCGCGTCCGGCTACCTTGACCTTCGGGTTGGCAAAGACAGGCATCCTTGAACTCTGTTCAAGAAATGCCCTGAGCCAGGCTGGGAACGCCCTTTACCAACTTTAACATCTGGATGGGGAAATATGCGGAGAGCCGCATCCCCTTAGACCGCACAGCTATTCTACAGCAGTCCCTGTTTATTTCTAAGATGTTAAATAGTTAATAAAAGTGGCCCTCAATCCAGCACTTGTGTCCGGCTCTTTATTTGTGTCTGTCTGGGGTAATGCTTTGTATAGATGTTTCTTGTATTTAAGAACATAAGAAAAACCATGCTGGGTAGGCACACTACTAGATGGTCAAAAGCTCATCCAGAACAGCATCATGCTTCCAACAATTGTTAACCATTTGCCCTTAATATTGCAATGAAGAAGACTTGTATGAGGTTATTATTCCAGTTCATTTTTCCAGTTCTCCTAATGGATTGCCCAAAGAGTCAAACTTGTGCCAAGGTAACCAAACTTTAAGCTATCCAGAGGGAGCAATTAAATGGGGACTGGTACTTCAGTCATTGAACTCTCACTAACATCTCCCAAAACCAATCAGAGGAGGGAAAGAAACAGGGAAACAGGGAAAGAAACCCGTTTTCTTCTTTGAGCAAGAAAGAAACTTTTTGTGAAAATAATCTATAGAGACTTTAGGCTGCAGGTAAGAAATAGCTATTGGCACATCCTAGAACTAATTTGATGGTTTTGAAAGGCTCGATTCGAACTTATTATTGGAAGGGCAAGGCCTTTTCTTTTTGTTTAACAGTAGTGATGGGTTTCCCTAATTGAGATAATGTCTCTGCAAAGACGGTTAGATGAAAACAGTCACTCACATGGAAGCAGAAAGTACTGATGTTGAGAGGGAGTCTGGCACAGACTTTCATAGGTGATTCTTGGATACTTTGTCAATACACTGAACTTATCATTTTCTAGCATCTCTGTGCACATCACTCTTGTGATGTATAAGCAGGCCTCCATCAGTCTTGAAAGACTATGGTATCATGCTCAGCGCTGCATATGCTGCATGCAAAGCACGAAAGCCTGGGCTGGATTGTTATGGAGGATAGGCTGTTACCCAAGCAGCAAATCCCCCCTCTCCACGCCACTGAATTAGTCACTGAATTACATCACTGAATGTGATGTATAAGAGGGTAAGAAACTACCATAGATATTCACCTGTAAGTCAATCTCACAGATAAGTCAAAGCAGGTTTTGAACCAAAATCTTGGCATTTTCTTTGACCCTCAGATAAGTCAGGGGTTAAACTTAGACAATAATCTCTGACTCTAGAATATTCTATGACTCTTGGAAACCCTTGGATAAAATAAAAACTTGTGAGCAGGTGTCTTGCTATAATTTTGTCTGATTCACTTGAGGCCAGATCCTGGAAATAACCTACCACTATTTGTTACCTAAGAACTGTTACCTATTTGTTACTAAGAACTAAGAACTAAATACCTACCACTATTAGTTACCCAATCTCTAATTTATTTTTTAAAAAATTAGAAAAAGATCATACACTTTTATTCATTAACCTTTTAAATTTTGGTCTTCACAGTTTTTTTTTAAACTCTGTCAGAGTAAAGAGTATACCAGTATAACTTATAATCAAATCCTTTTTTAAGGTGTCTGGTGTGTTAAGCCAGAGGCTCAACATATAATAAACAATTTAAAACTCATAACTAGGAGGGTGAATGCAGTTCACAGTGGAGAAACAAGCAACTGGGAACGAGCATCAGCAAGTGCAGCCACACACACTAACAACCTGAATTACTCAGAAGTAGATTCATTGCTTTCCAAGGGTGTTATTCTAAAATATTGGTGGACTGAACTGTAGCCGGGATGGAAGTAAGTATTATAGGCTGGTGTTTTAAAAACCAGACATCTTCCAAACATTGTCAAAATGAAAGGATGCTGCAGAAGAGTCAGATATGATTCAGCCAAAGGGAATGACACTTGCTTTATTTCAATGGAAGCTTGAAATAAAGCTTTGAGGCCTGGCTTGGATTTTTTCTCAGGAGGAGTGAAAAGGTTTAATTTTGAAAAAGGTTTAGTTTTGAAGCAAGGCCTCTGAGTGGTGGCACAAGTGGTTAAGATACTATGGCTACAATCCAGAGTAACTACGGGAGCACATAAGAGAAATTATGTGCACCTGTAGTTAACGCACCATCTAGTGAAAACCTATGGGAAATTCATATTGCAATCCAGAGTAACTTTTTCTTTCACCGGAGCAAGGACTCCCTGTAATTACTCTGTATTTACTCTGGATTGCACCCTGTGCCTGTTAACCAGAAGGCCAGGGTTCGAGACCTGGGTCCCCACAAGACAGGGTGAGCTCCTGTCCTTAGCCCAGCTCTGCGATGCAGCTGGAACCAATCGTATTAGCTCTGCCATTCCATTGGACTATTTCAGTAGCATGGATTGGGGGCATTTGCTGCTTGGGTAACAGCCTATCCTCCATATCAATCTACCCTGGCCTTCATGCTTCGCATACAG
Source organism: Cryptoblepharus egeriae (assembly GCA_030015325.1). Taxonomy (NCBI): domain Eukaryota; kingdom Metazoa; phylum Chordata; class Lepidosauria; order Squamata; family Scincidae; genus Cryptoblepharus; species Cryptoblepharus egeriae. Next base: position 74,335,144 of record JAREYC010000005.1, read on the forward strand.
TGTTGAGCATAATACCATAGTCTTTTGAGACTAATGGATGCAAAGTTTAAAGTTTGAAGCCTTACAGCCATGGAAACTAGTGGCCCTCTAACTGAGGTCTTGCTGCCTGAATAGCCCTGACCACTGAGTGATCCAAAGATAAGAGAGGTGATTTACTCTATTTAATGGCAAAAAATCTCATTTTATAGGTAAGTTGAAAGGACATGAAGCATTTCAAAAACAGGACTGTTGACCAATGCTTCCTACCTGTAGGGGTGAGGTGTCTCCAGGTGATGACAGGTTCAGGACGTCCATTTGCCATACACACCAGGGTCACATTACTGCCTTCGTTCACAGTGACATCTGAAGAGATGTTCGAGATCTTTGGTGGAACTATGGAAACAAGGAAAGAAGGGACAATGTTAGCCCGTCATAACAAAATTTTAACCAGGTTGGACAGAGATAGAAGGCTTGGGCTGCAATCCTAAAGATACTTTCCTAGGAGAAAGATCCATTCACTTTCCTTGGAATAAGACCCATTGATTGTGCTCTTGGGCAGAGAAAGGGTTAAGGCATCCCCATCTTCTGGTGCCTCTCTTGAAATTATCCACCCCATAGTTTCACAGCTCTTCAAGCTTCACAGATACTCTGAGATCAGACACCTGAAGATATAACTTCTGCTGGTCCCACAAATCCAAAATCAGAGCACCTGTATTTTTGAATGTGAGAATGCAGTTGCTCAGAGGGTTTTAATAATATCTCTACATACCACACAGTTTCAAGTTCTACATAAGATTGCAGTATCTTCTTTGGCATGACAGGAAGTAGAATGTGAAATTCCCCCTAAGATGCATATTTTTGCTTCAAAATTTGAGCTTTCACGTCAAAGCGTCCTGGTGATTCTGCAAATAATCCTGAAAATGTGAACTGAGTGCAAACGGATGCAGTGTGTTGTGCCAGTTCTATATTTAGATGCAGTGGTACAGCTGAGTAAAGAAAATGTATACAATATTTGCTCGGCTCTTTGGATTTTGCCAGAGCAATGAGTCAGCTTCCAGAGCAGAAGCAGAATGCAAGAGCACAGAGGAAACAAAATGGCTTTGATTCACTATGGAGCCCAAAATAACCACCCCATTGAGTCAAAGAAGCAGGAACTTCTTAGATGAGTCTCATGCTCCAATCTGTTTGGTTGTTAATAGCAGATACAACATTCACTGTGCAAGTTTTCATATTCTACTTCATCACACACATGCACATAGTATTCCATTAAAGGTTAAGCTACAATATATGAGCTAGCATTTATGGCAGTGTTACTCAAACAGGGGGTCACAATCCTCCTGTTCATTTGAAAGTTCTCCACTCCTTTTAAGGGGCATGGGAATGGGGGTGATTTTCTGCACACACACCCCAGGAATCCTGCCAGGCCATGCAAAGGTCTGGGGAGGTCTGAGGAGGATTGCTTTGCAAACTTCCCAATGGATAAAAAGGAAGGTTTTGGAATGATTCATCCCTAGAGGCTCTCTCTTTATACAGGCCTAATGGCTGCTGGCATTACCATATGTCTTGATGCCCAGATTGCCACCAAAGTTATTCTCAATAATCTTTATTACACAAAAGTTGTGCATTTGCATTCATAATTATAAATGAACATGTGAAGTTCAAATGTTTAAATGCTTTAAACTAAGTTAGTCTACCAGCCTGAATATAGTGAAGATAAGATAAGAAGATAAGAAATTTATTTGTCATTACACTCACAACTGGGTGCAATGAATGAGGTGCTCTTCCCCAAGGTTAAACTGGACAACACCACTAAAAAAGAAACTAAAAAGGGAAGCCTCTGTGGTTGGTCCCCAGGCTGTTTTGCTGTGCAAATAGGGGGGATTTGCACGGAAGACACCATCATGCACCATTGTATGATTAATGTTACTGCAGGTAACATACATGTTACAGGTATGTTATTGTGCAGTTATATACAGGTATGTTACTGCCTCTCTGTAGCACAGATTGCACAATTTGATTGATACAACGTGTTGGTTTATGCAAGTGCCAGGACAACCAAAGAACAAAGCACCATTGGCTGAAAGATATACTGCATGCTGAATACTAATTTCAGAAATGAAACCAGGATGAGCTATTAGGTCCCTTTCAACTCTATGATTATATGAAATTGGTTGCAGTTTGGGTGTGAGAAGAACTCAAGAAAACTCCACAATCAGTGATGGGCTTCAAAGAAATTAACAACAGGTTCTCTGCCCATCTGGTAGCCACTTTTAAATGGCTATTTTTAAACTTTATATGTCCTATCTCTCGTTAACAACTGGTTCTATAGAGTAGGTGTGAACCTGTACAATGCTTAAAAACAGAAAGCACAGCTCTCCCCCTTCCACTTCCAGTTATCACACTACATGCTCCAGTGAAGGAAAAAAAACAGCGAGGACAGGCATTTAGAGTATTTTGTTTGTCTCAGGAGAAGACTAGGGCTCTGATGGCAAAGCTGAATCATGGGTTGTCCATGGGCACTGAACTGAGTACAGCATTGTAATGATAGATGACACCAACCTATTGACAGGAATGCACATAGCTGGCAGGCAACCAGTTCCTCCCATGACACCTCTAGCGACTCTCAAGCTCTAGGTTTCATGACAGAAACATCTCACACTGATGTAAATAATGAAATGAACGAGATACGAAAACATACTAATGTCCCCTGGTGCAATCAGGGCTGCACTCAAGATGAAAGCAAATGATTTGTTTCCACAAAACATTAAGGTGGCTCCTCAGCACCAATGGCAATTGTAATGAAAGAGGAAAAACTGTCAAAAAGGAGATACAGGCAAAGCAGCTGCTGTAAGACACATATAATTTGTACAGAAAGGCTGTCACTTAGGAATGGCTCTCTTGACACTGCCTGGTTTAACACAACCACGTCTTGTGGAGTGTCATAATCTCGATGACCTGACTTTATGGGCATGCTAGCATTGTTAGAGAGGTTGCAGAGGCCAACTGTGTGCTGAAGGATGGAGAGGGACCCACCTATGACAGTATGTTGGAGGCAGGGAAAAGGCAAGGGGGAATGAGATGGAACTGGAAAAGCAAAGAGGTATGTCAAGAGGGGATGCCACATAGGAAGGATATAACACAAGCCTATTTGGCACAGCTGCATCAGTGACAGAAGAAAGGTAGGATTGGGTGAGATATGGATAAGCTGGTATACTATCCATCGTTACTTGGGGGTAAGCCCATTGGCTGCAGTGGGATATGGATATGATTATGCTCTTAATTATGTCCTCTCTCAGGCATGTTCTTCCTAGACAGAAGAGCCCAAACATCTCACCCTTTCCCTCATTAGAGTCTGCTTTATAAGCCACCTTGGACATTGGAAAGGTGATAATATTGGCAGTTTAATTCTCAATTATTTAATATATATAAATGGAACCTGCCCTTCACAGTTAGTGCATGCACTTGATCAAAACTTTGATCAAGCTGTTCACCACTACCCTAATTTTGCTCTCAAGATCCATAAAAAATAGCAATTCCTTGCATATGTGAAATTTTGATTTGACACCATTTTGACACCCATTCTTCCAGCAATCTTTCTGGAACTCTTTGCAATTCCTTCCAGACTCCACCATACAGAAAAGTGTCATCTTCAAACTTGGCTTAACCCTAACGTTAAGTCAATGCATGTTCATTGCTTGGTTCCCACAGCATCTAGAGGTTATTTGGTGTTGTGAATGAACACCAAATATTACGAGTTCACCCCAACAATCTCTTTCCCCCTGCTTACACATACACCAAGAAGCAGATGGCTCCCCCACCCCATTTATGTGCTTGCACAGGGGTCAACATCTTTTCAATGGTGTTGTGCTAAACCTATGTCACAATGTTATTCTGAGTGACGACGTGATTCATATACAACCGGGTGACCATATAAAATGAAGGACAGAGTGCCTGTACCTTTAAACCTTGCATAGAAGAGAGAATTGCAGCAGGTTTAGTTCATCAGAGAACAATTTAAAAAGCAGCACCTGCCTCAATTCCCTCTTCTACGCAATGCTTAAACATAGAGGCACTCTGTCCTCCATTCTGTATGGTCAACCTCGCATACATACACACACATACATATATACATATGTGTATATGTATAAATACATACATGTGCACGCCAAGGTCTACCTCTCTCCTCTCTCCTCCCATTTGCTACACAGGATGTAAAGTGGAAATGAATCTCTCAGCCCCTCCTCACAGGAAACAGGCTAGAGGACCTTGTGCCAGTGAAAAATCAGTCCACGTGCCAAGCTTTCCACTCATGCCGTAGGTTGCTGAACCCTGCTAGCATTTTGGCCTCCCAGCTTCCTCTTTGAAGTTCTCCTTCTGATACTTTTTGGGTGAGGAAAATGAGTAATTCAGCGCTTTGGAACCCTCAACCGCACAGGGAAAGAGCAAACCATTAAAGCCTCCATCAGAAAGGAGTTTATTGCCATAAAAGGCTCCACAGGAACTTTCCAATTAAACCTTGAGAGTCATAATTTCCTTGTCCCCAGCTTCTAATTAACAACATTTTGCAACAAATACAAAGAAACTAATCAGCCCTCAGGTGAAGACTAAAGGGAGAAGGACTTGCTGGCCACCACACACACATACACACACATTCACCCTGAGCAGTGTACAGCTGACATCTTGCCTGCTACAATTAGCAGTCCTTTCCTAGGGCAACTAATTGGCAGCAAATTGGTCTCATTAGTCATTGTTAAGTTAAAGTGAATAGAGGAGTGTGAGAAAGCAGGAGAAGGGATTTAAAGAGGGGGCTGAACGGGTAAATAGGGCTGAGTGCCTAATTTTCCTTTTCTCCTTTTGAGCTGTAAGGCTAATCACTGCTCTTTACACCCAAAACAAGAAACAGCACGATCTCACTTCTGACCATCCTGGGGACAATCTAAGAAACTCTCCAGCACTCTGGACAAAGGATGCCCTAATGTTCGCCTATTTTCTGCTTAGTTTTCACCTACTTTGGACTTGAGCACTTCAGAAGCCTCTGTGATGCCTCAGCATCCTGAAGGGCTGCTGAGTGATTCTAAGGCAGACTTCAAGTTTATCTTATTATGTTGATTAACAACTTTGTCTTTGCCAACTCACAGGAACTTGGGGAACTTGACATTGAGCCAGTTCACAAGATGGTAAAGCCCACCTGAGGAGACGGGTGGTGGGGGAGAGAATTTGAAAAAGCAGTTGATTCAGTCTCACAGATGAAACATAGTAAAGTTCACAAATTAAAAGGGGATGTCATGTGTCTCCTTTGTACATATGTGCAGATTCAATGTTGGAAGCATCTTGTGCTTCATGGGGACATACCTTTTGACCTTGTTGCAAATATTGTCCAGGACCAGGCCTTGGTACGATATGAAGAATAGGATAGAGAAAGTACACACAGAAGTTGCATTTGTGTTTTTGTTGCATTGAAACATCCTTGCCAACCTTTGCCACCTGCTTCTTTTTCTCCTTATGCTAAATGATCAGTGCCTTGTTCAGATTCTGTGTATCTTTCCTTCAATTGTTTTGATTTTTCAGCCTGTCAATACATTTTTATTTTTACAGTTTACATTCCTGGTCTCAGTTCCCTCAGTAAGGGGTGGGTTGCCAAATCGATCAGATTGCTGATGTACTGCTGCTGGTTAGTTTTATGAGAACCCCCTGGATTGGGGGGCTCTCCATTAGCCTAGGCACAGGATGGTTTCCCCCAGATGTATTCCTTTTTTCTAGACTTTTTAACTTTGGATAGTAACAGTAAAAACTACCTTCGGCTAGTTTAATGCCAGTTTATATAGTAAAAGTGTTGTAGGGGAGACTAGAATAGTGAGTGTGGGTAGTGGTTAAAACTGTGAAAAACTGGTTGTTTATAAAAAAAATACCATTATGTTATATATCATGTTATACATTGTTGGAAAGGTAATCTAATTCAGAAGGCAATGAAACAAACTGCACTGAAATATCTATATACTATCAAAAGTTATGGCTAATTATTAACCAAAAAATGAAAAGACAAAAGCCTATGGAAAAAAAGCGGATTTATTTAATTCAACTTTCCCACGATACTGATTGCTCTGAGAGCAAATGAGATGTCATTCTGATACTGCATGGAACGAATAAGGTGTTAATAAGACTCAGTTCTCAGTACATATATCATATATAGTACATATATCTTAAAACAGTTACCCCATGCTCACTGGGTATACAGGCACTTCTAAGTGGTGCTCCTCTTATATTTAGCAGGGAAATATTAATCATTCCTCTTTGCTCACACAAGTTTCCCTAACCAATAATAAGGGAAACAATTTTTATTAAATTGATTTTATTAAATTTGACTTTGTTGTTGGGGGGAGGGCAACAAAATCTTCTCTGAGTCCAGATAGCAAATAGGTGCTTTAGTTTGTGCAACTAGCAGAGCAAATGGGAGGGGAGGAGGAAGAGGTAAATTTTTTCTTACCTCTTTTGTTTTTAAAAATGTCTTTTTTATATTAAAAAATTCTCTTTAAAAATTCTTTTTATTTTTAAAAATACCCAGGGATGGCATCACTTCCAGGGCAACATTTTGAGCTTTGCACCGGCCTACATGATCATTAGTTACACCACTGCTAATGACTGTGAATCACCTTTAAGATGTAAAAATGATCCATAAGTATTCCCTTTAAATTTTGCAGCAATACTTTCCATTTTATTTTGTAAGTTCTGCACACAGGAATACAAAAGTACCAGATACCAAAGCCAATGAGGTTAGTTTCTAAAACTGGACTTCCTTTGTATATGAAAAATACATATAATGTATTTATATAATGAGAAATAAAAGTTTCAGTAGGAGGGGTGTAAGTAGATTGAGGAAGCAATTTTCCCCAACTAAATTGGGGGTGTATTCTACTAGGGGAGGAAGCAGAGACACCACACCAAAATCGGAAACAGGTGAGGGATCTCATGTGGGACAACTGTGAATCAATGTTTTTAAAGTGTATGCATTATGTTATATCTGGATTTGATCTAGACTTAATAGATGTGATCAGTATTCCCGGGTGACCTTGGGCCAGTCACTCTCAGCCTCAGAGATGTCAGGACAAAAGGATAAAACTTATAAGCTGCCTTTGGCACTTGCTTGGCATTGGAAAGATGGGGCATACAGCCAACAAACAAGCTAACAAATATTTCCTGAACTGTAACTACAACCAACAGTCAGACTGAAGTACAAAGCTGCTTCATCATAGTTGATAATAACATTATTAGACTTTCAGCTGGGTGGAAATATGTGGCAAATACTTCACAGGGTCAGAGAAGAAAAAAAAAACCCAAACATATTCAGTCTTAATAATCTTGAACCTTTGAAAAATTTAAGATACTTACAGCTTCTGGGGGTTTGGTCTATGTCTATGAGCACAATCCTAACTATGTCTACTCAAAACTAAGCCCCATTGTGTTCAGTGGGTCTTACTCCCAGGAAAGTGTCCTTAGGAATGCAGCCTAAATAATTTATTAATCTTCCCCACATTCACTCAGTAATCAAGTAGGCATTTTTCAAAGAATATCTTTGAAGTGAGATCATAGTTTTCTATGATTAAAGGAAGGAAAGGGGGAAAGAATAGTGGCCTATATCTCATATCAAACCAAATTTTTTCAGAAAACTTAAAAGAATGTTTCATAAAAATGAGAAGGGCAGAAAAAATTCTGGTTGGAATGGAGTCCAAATCTGCAAACAATACCCTTAACCTGCTCAGAACTATTACAAGATTTTAATTTTAACAAGATTGCTCTGCTAATGAGATACATCTGCATGAAATGGAATATTGGGTCAAATTTAGAGCGCAATGCAGAGTAACTACAGGGATTCCTTGCTCCGGTGTAAGAAAACATTACTCTGGATTGCATTATGAATTTCCCATAGGTTTTCACTAGGTGGTGCAGTAACTATGGGTGCATGTAATGTCTCTTACGTGCTCACGTAGTTACTCTGGATTGTAGAGAAAATCAGCAAATGAATGAAATTCCATTTGGGTGAAACAAAGTGCAGATTCTGCATCAGAATCCATCAACATTTTCTTACTTTGAGTATACAGTGGTACCTTGTAAGCCAAATAACTTGTAAGGCAAATGCTTTGTAAGACCAACTAAAATTTCTAGGGAATCCTGTCTTGTAATACAAACAGTGCCTTGTAAAACAAGCAATTGTAACAAAAGCTCATCGTAAAATGAAGAAATTGATGAATCTGCATCATGAGCAACAGCAAGAGGTTATAGAGGAGATCTCATCTGCAGAGGAGGAGGAGAATAAGGAGGAGGAATTCCCACACATCAAATGAGATTAAAGACATTTGTAAACATTGGGAAATGTTGCAAAATTTTGTCAAAAAGTACCATCCAAATAAGGTTGTAGCAGTGCAAGTGATAAATCTGTTTAATGACAATACAGTGTCCCATTTCCATGAAATTCTCAAAAAGAGACAAAAGCAAGTGTCACTAGATAGGTTCTTGACTAAAGTTGCTCAAAAAGATACTAGTGATTCCTTTAGTGAAAATTAGTCATCCTTGGCCATAAAGGTTTTTCTTTTCTGTTTTACTGTACAGTATATTAACCCTGACCAATGAATAAAGAGATCAGATGAAGGTGTGGAAGAAAGGGCTACTTTATTAACTATTTATTACAACCATGAAAACAGGGAGTGGGCTGAAAAACAGGGACTATTCAGGGACTGAATAGCTGTGGGGGGTCTAAAGCAGGGATGCAGCTATCTGCATGATTCCCCTGTTGTTATCGAAGGGCGACCCAACCCTAGCCTAAGGATGGCTAGTCCTTAAACACAGTTTATGGGTGCCCATCCTTGTCAGTTCGAAGGTCGAGGTAGCTGCATGCTTAGCCAGCCAGATACCCAGCTGGCTTCGCCTAATTTTCAAGCCAGGAGCTAGCCATCCTGCACCTAGAGCCGGGTAGACCTGCTCCTGTTCACCCCGACCCTTGCTACCTCAGGCTGCACACCAAGGCCTATACCTGCTTACCCCCACACGACTCCTGCCAAAAGTGACCAATCATTTTTAACACATCTCCCTGTACAGCTTAGGGTAGGTGAAAAAGAGCTCTACCAAGGCCAATCAGCTAGAACCTAAAAAATTCCTACCCGGCCCACATGCAACCAGCTAATCTGAAGTTTTACCAAGGGAGGACGGGAGGGGATGCCGCCTGAAGTCCGACTGAGCCACCCTGGGCACGTACAGCCCAGGATGACTCAAAGCGCCACCCCCTGCAGGCTGGGGCAGCCAATTGCTGCAAGCCACCTTTGCCCAGGCTCAGTTGTCTTTGAAGGTGGAAAAAATGGCCGATGCAAAAAGCACACCAGCAACATTACAGTGTTTTTATTAACATTACAGTAATTGTGTTCTGTATTATTATGAAGTTTTGAATTTGGTTAGTGTTTTATCAGCATTTTTACATACAGTTAATATTTTTATATGAAGATTTTTTTGGGTTTTTTGGTGAATATTTTTAAATGAAGTTTGAGTTTTAAATGAAGTCTGAGTTTCCATTATTTCCTAGGGGAAAATCCGCTTTGTATAAAGAATGCTTTGCAAGACAAACATGCTTCTGGAACAAATTATGTTTGTCTTAGGGTCCATCCTGACCTGGTCCAGCTCTCGTTCATACATCATCAGCACTGAGCATCACAAATGTGCCAAAGGCACCCATGCCCAGCATTGTCCTACCAGATCCAGATCCAGATCCAGAACTGGAAGGCCTAATTAACCCTACAATCCAGAGTAACTATGGGAGCACATAAGAGACATTTACATCAACGTAGTTACAGCACCACCTAGTGAAAACCTATGGGAAATTCATATTGCAATCCAGAGCAAATTGTTCTTACGTTGGAACAAGGACTCCCTGTAGTTACTCTGGATTGTACCCACAGAGTCTCTCAAGTCTTCATAGGCAAAACAGCCTATGAAGAAAGAGAAACCCCACTGAGAAACCCCATTGTTTCTTCCTGGGGGAAGCAGATGAAAGTTCCTTTCCTCTGAGGAGATGTCTGGCGACTGCTGAAGGATGCTGCATCAGCCAATTTGGAGCCCTTACACCCAACAGAGGGTACAGTCTTTATGACTGGGCTGTAAACCATAATGTCTTAAAGTCAATGGATATGTATGCATGCAAGCATATATGGGTAACAGTTAAATGAGCAGAAAATGTCTATTGTTTCCAAAGTCTGTTAAATCCAGATGTGTTAAATCGAAGGTTCAGTGTACTGCTGTTTGGGTTTTAGAAGTACATTATTAGCTTTGCAAATGCAATTCCAAAATCCTCTTACAATGGTGAGCTGCCTCTCCACTGGGCTCAATGACTGCATTTGAGTCCTGAAAATTCAGAGCTGGAGGCAAAGACTTCTCTGGAAGTGTTAAAATGTAAACTGTCACAAATTTCTATGATTCTCTGCTTTCAATGCAAAAAGAGCATATTCAGTATCACTGATAAGAGTGTAACGAATATGTGTAACAAAACACCAGCAGATGTGCATATATACATTTAAAAAACTATTTGGCAGGGGGCAATTTGGAGTAGAGAAGCAGCAGGGGTGCTTAACCCTTTCCCTACCTGCCTGTCTCCTTCAAATTGCCCCTTTCAGCTACTTTCTCTCTGCACGGCTCCAAATCTGTCTTCATCTTTATAAACATATGGTTGGATCTCCACTGCAGGAAGCAAAAGGGGTTAGTGATTTGAAGTTGTGTTTATCTAAGCATTTTTAGGCCTAGAGCAGGCAGCAGGTTTGACAACATTGTTGCTTCTATGACAACAAATGGTACCTGGATGTACAATATATCCTGCAAAAATTAAACAATATTATGTTAAATAACATCTGGGTGGCATGAAACAATTATGCACAATGTAACTTAGTTTCAAAGCCCATGCTGTACCCATGAGATTTCAGGCCAAAAGTTTCTCTGGTAACAGGGATGAGAAGGACCTATACTAATTGGAGTATAGTGCACACTACAGGACTAAATGGATAAATTGTTCAATTGGGTGGCAAAGTGGAAGCTGGATATGTAATTCTGCAGATAAGTGTCCTGAACTTGCAAAGACAGCATAGGCAGAGGCATAAATATCCTTAGAAAGCATATCTCTGCAGGCATGTGACATAAGTTGTTCTCTTCCCATCCTTGATCGTCCAGCTATAAGTATAAATCTCTGTTTTTTTCATAAGCAACAAATTCCATATGTTTATCTGCAGGTGGAATGAGCTTAGTCAAACTGTGAAAAGAAATATAATGCATTTGTCAAGAAGCTCTAAAGAAGTTGACCATAGCTTAAAATGTATTGTATCCTTTGAAATCTGGTTTTTTAAAAATCATAACAAAATGTTTTATGTATAAAGTGAAAGCTAAGTAAGTTACTAGCAATAATCTCTGGTTGCTTTCAGCCTAAAAATTTAATACCAGCCATAGCTATCTGATTCATTGACTCAAGTAACCATGTTCAGGTAGTGCACAGAATTATTTTTATTCCATGTTTAAAATACATTAAAAGGTGTTCTCTAAGTATGAGAAAAACTGGATTTTCACATTTTGAACTGGAAAAGGAGAGTTTCTGTGCAGTTTCCTCTGACTGAATAAAGATGCAGCCATCCACTGGATCAGTGGTGGGCTCCAGCAGGTTCGCACCTACTCTACAGAACCGGTTGTTAATGAGACATAGGACATATAAAGTTTAAAAACAGCCATTTAAAAGTGGCTGCCAGATGGGCAGAGAACAAGTTGTTAATTTCTTTGGAGCCCATCACTGCACTGGATGTGGTAAGAAAAGTGGGAAATCTTGAGGAAATCTAGTGATTTGCAGCCTGAATACTCCTCATTTATAAATGAAGAGTATGCAGGCTGCAAGCCACAGTATTCCTCATGATATTGTTACGTGTATCAATAATTACCATAATTATAGTCAAAGTGGTTTTAGAGCAGCCATTTTTGCACTTCATGCATAAATAGGACACTCACCAAATGTTTTACCATTGTCCCATTTGATTGTCCCTGATTGCATTTGATACCAGTTAAGAAAGCCAAGTGATGCAAAGTTCGGATGCTTTAGACCACAGAAGTGACCCACAACAACCTCTAAATGATAGCTGAAAGGCAAGACTCACACATAATGGAAATACATAGGAACTTGTTTTGGGAAGGTTTCTTTGACGTATTTAAAGTAATGCCTGCAGAGCTACAATATATAATCTTATAAAGACCAGAAGTCACTTATTTGGTCAAATCATATCTATTTAAAGATGCCAAATAGGTAAAACCGTATTATATAAAGAGCCTGATACTATCCAACTTTCTGAAGCAGCCACTATTCAGCCCTGAGCTAAGGGAACAAACATTCCACTACCTTGAGGACCTTTGAGAGATACTCCTATGAAAGTAACACCAGCTCAGGCTCTTTCCATTGCTTTGGTCTCCCATCCAAATAACTAATCCTGCTCAGATACAGTGACAGCTCAACCTCCAGACCCCACTTTCTATGTTATAAACATAGCTTTGGGCCCAGTCCTATCCAACTTTCCAACAACATGCCAATGGGAAGTGTGCTGTGGTGAGCAGCAGTCATGACATCATAATTGATAGACCTAATTGATATTCATTAGGTGCTTCTCTTTCCCAGGGAGTGAAAGGTACCCCTCAAAGTAGGCTGCTCACTGACCCTGCATGAGACATCACACCAATGACACATCGACATAGCACTGACGAGGCATAAGACTATGCATAAAACCACGGTCAGTATCATGCAAATGATGCACCAATGTCAGGGAATTGCACTCTGGATGAGGTCTCTGTTGGAGTATGTGTGCCACTGGCACTTCTGGGAATGGTCACACCAATGTTATTAGAGTAGGGGTTTCCAAACCCTGTCCCGGGGCCAGATGTGGCCCTTAGCGAGCCTCAATGTGGCTCCTGGCCATACCCCTCTATCCGGCCCTTGTACAAACCTTGTAATCCACTCCAATTCATTCTTATATGTAAATTTATGTAAATATATTCAAATTTGAAATGTAAATTAGTTTTCCAGACCCCATAACAGTGTCAGAGAGATGATGTGGCCCTCCTTCCAAAAACCTTGAAGGCCCCTGATTTAGAGAGCCATATCAGCATTACTGGGAGGCTTGTGCAGATGTGGTGTTGCCTAGATAGCATTAGGCTACGACAGACATTTTACTGGTGATACAGGTGTCCAAATGGAATGTGCTGTTAACTTTAAAACAAGTTAGTATTTTAGTATTAACTTTAAACCAAAATCTCTGCCTTACATGGTTTTATGTAGCAACAGGCAAGAGAGATGTTCTGCAACTAACTTAATGCTTATTCATCTTACAGAATTCAATTCAGCTGAAGTCAATAGGAGACTTTACTGTGAATTTCAGGATGAGTAATCCTATTCATTTAGTTTGCACATTTTTAATATTATCATCTGCCTCAAGGCACAAGACACAAATCAAACCATCAGATGCACACGGGTAGCTCCCAATGACTTATGTTTCATAGTAACTCAGGATTTCAGGAGACAGTTAAGAAAAGAAAATGCCATCTGTAGGAAAGGTAGAAACTCAATTAGGAGTTTAGAAAATTGGATAGATTGCTAGACTGAATGGAGCAAAACCAATGCATCAATCGTGTGGCTAAAACTCTGCAGTGGTACAAAAGTGAACTCAAATAATTGCAATCACTGCAGGGCATCTGTTGCTTTTTTATATACTTACTGATCAATAGACAGAAATTATATTCCTTGAGATAACAAAAGTTTGATTCTGTTAACTGTAAGTGCTACGGAATTGTGTTCAAGAGAAACTAAAGCACCCAATATATGAATTATGGCCACTTCACATGAGATGAAATTTTCTACAAAAAAGTCACTTACTGATGGAATTGATAAAGTTTAATTCAGGTTGAAATCTGTACTTTGATCAATGTGAAATAGTGTTCAGAAAATATAACCAATCTGCATCAGTCATTAAATTTACTATAGATTAATTAAGGCAAAAACTTTCTCTTTGCAGCATTCTTGTTATTACATTTGTTTTTGGCTGTTTGTCACCTGGTCACATGCAACATTTATAAACTAAAAAAGATTGGGTTCTGCTTCTGGATGGTTTTCACTTTTGGATGATGATCCAGTCCCTAACTTGTCCAATAAGTGGGGGACTGGCAACACAGGAGAAGGAACCATCAACAAAGAAACATTAAGTGAATGAGCTGTACTAACGTACAGAAGGGGGTGAAAAGGAGCGGAATGTGGTTTCCTCCCTATACATTGAAGAATCCTTGACTGATGGGACACTCTGCCCCAACCTAGAAGCTTAGAAATTCGAGGAGCATATTCCTTCTTTGACAGGAGCTTCCACCAAGAACCAACGCTATACATTTAACCCCTAAGGTGCTGAAAAGGGGTGCAACACATTTTCGGCCATTACCTAACATTGAAGACTGATCAACACCCAGCCCCAAATCCTGCACCTGCTTGATAGGTGTGCCCATGGTTGTGGGGGATGGTGCATGGGTTGGGGGCAGTGATGGGCTTCAAGGAAATTAACAACCGGTTCTCTGCCCCTCTGGCAGCCACTTTTAAATGGCTATTTTTAAACTTTATATGTCCTATCTTTCATTAACAACTGGTTCTATAGAGTAGGTGCGAACCTGCTGGAGCCCACCACTAGTTGGGGGATGTTACATGGAGGCATGTTGCACATGGGGGATATTGTACAGGGGGCATGTCGCGTATGGGGGATGTCGCGCATGGAGGGTTGATGTGCATGGGGGATGATATGCATGGAGGAGTTCATGTGCAATGGGGGAATGGCATATGTGGGTATTTTGTTCCTGCAGCGTGGGTACATTTCACCAGTTCTAAATAAGGAGTTAAATTATAAATCTAAAAAAGGTGTTATATTAACTGGCTTTTTACAAAGTGAAATGGAAAATGTAAGACCCAAGGCAAAGTATTTTTGTTGATTCCATTTGATTAGCAACATACGCAAGAAATTAAGGCACAGATAGATCAGCTCCAGAATTTAACAGACAAGGGCTGAAAAACAAGGAGGCTTCAAATCTTATGAAAGGAAGAAAACAGAATCATCCAAGACACTGCTAGAGGGAAGGAAGATGCAGAGAACTGGACAATATGACACAGTGCAGTTATTTCACCTTCATGATTGGTCATGGAATTCCTATACACTCTTCAGTTTAAGGGTGGCCAACACACTGGAGCATCTCTTTGTCTACTCAGCCTTTCATTCTCCTCTAGTCACAAAGGAAATGTAAACCAAATGGCCTGAGCAAATCTGAAGGCAGACAGTTCATTCCTTACCCCCAGAAAAAGAACAGAGCTATCTGTTGCATGCTGTAGGGACCAATTGCCTTTTTCCCTCTGGTGAGTAGCCTGACTGACATCTGTGTTTGTCAGCAGAGACAACTTGTCTTGAATTTGAGATCACTAACTATCACTTGGGGAGACTAATAGAGGCAGAGATCTAAAGGAAAAAAAAAACGAGTGAGGGGAAGGAGGAGGAAGAGGAAGAAAAGATGCAAGGAAGAATCAAGATACATTTTGCTATACCTGTATTTATTTACAGTACTTGGAAACATGTGCACTAATAAGTTGTTTCCAGTGAGTAACCTGTTCTGAACATACTACTTCTGAGTACAATAAGTAAAAACTGCAATCCTAACCTGCAGTTAGGTCGGCCTAAGCCCCAGCACAAGTGCAGTGCTGCTCTGGCAGTGTCACAAAAGTGCTGTAAGGCAACCCTGTGCCTCTCCTGGGGGAGGGTTAGGCCAGTGCACAGACATGCGCCAATCTCCCCACATCTTACGGGAACAGAAAAACCAATGAGTTGTGCCAGCCTAGGTTAGTTTTCCAGTAAAATAAATTTTATCCTAATAACTGCATTAAAACTAAGAATGAACAGAAATAATATAAAGTCACACAAAGAAGTAAGAAGTGGACTGTTAGAAATTACAAAAATGTATTCAAGATGGAGAGTACAATACAATGCTACTGTTTTTCCTGTTATTAATAACAAAAAAGATGATTCACACACAAATTGGTTATGTGAATTCTGCACTTCTGCAAGTTTAATTGGTCCAAAACATAAGCAAGAGTTTCAAGAACAAACATTACATCACTACCTTCAGGATTGTAATATATCTCAGTATGTTGATGTCACATTCATTATACATTACCACATATACATACAGTACAATCCTAGGCGTGTCTACTCAGACATATTGGCTGCAATCCTAAACACACTTTCCTGAGAGAAAGTCTCATAGAATACAATGGGACTGACTTCTGAATAGACATGCTTAGGATTGCACCCTTGCAGCCCAATCCAGAGCAACTAATCTGTCCACATAAGAGCCCTTAGGTTGCCCTATCTAACACTAGGTTGGAGCAACTGCAAGATGCTCCAGCCCAGTTATTCTGAAGGAGGCTTAGGGCAGAGCAAGGCAAGATAGGGTGCCCTAAGAGAGGTGGACCTGCTCTGCCCTAACTGGGGCAGCCTAAGCAGCTCAGGAGAGGCAAGTTGAGGGCATGTTGAGCATTGCCTAGGGCAGAGCAGTTACTCTGTATCCAAAGCCTGTTTCCAAGGCAGAAATGCCCTCTTCCACCCTCAGAGTTATACCACCTCAGGAGCAGGTATAGTAATGAGTAGACCCATAGGGGTCCATGATAAGGCCCGACTAAGAATGGCAGTGCTGACCAAAAATCTGAGTTCTTGGCCAGCCTAGCTGCAACCCCTTCCTCTCAACCTCAGGATATGGAACAAACTACGGCTGCCCACAAACCTCAGGATACAGCAGGCCACTCCAAGTAGCCCCTTGTATTCACTGTAGAATGTACTGGCATCTCATCAGGGACTCCTTATAAGGCAGGCACCCAGTGGAGTCACCAGACTGGTGCGGCTGGTGTGGGCTGCATTGGGGATGCACTCCGTATGGGGTGATGTGCCGGAGGAGTTTGACTGTCCTTTGGCAGGCCCCGGACGTCAGCACACCCATTCAGGCCTGCTCCAAGGCGGAGAATCAGCCAGAAGCTGACACTTGTCTGAGGAGCTGGCCTGAATGGCCATCTGAGATGCACTGCACAAAAACACACTGAGCATGCCGAACAGCTTCAGAGGAGACTTCCTTAGAGCAGATAAAGTCCGCACCTCTGCACAGCCATTCGGCCTCACTCAGGAGGCGGAGCGGCAGCCGAATGGCTTCAGAAAGAGTACTGCACAGGCACCAACTCTGATGCCTGCACAGTCTCCCCTGAAGCCAAAAGGCTTCAGAAAAGTACTGCGCAGGTGTCAGAGATGGTGCCTGCGCAGTACTCTTTCTGAAGCCAGTTGGCTTCAGAAACAACTGCGCAGGCGCCAACTTTGGTGACTGTGCAGTCCAGGTGGGGGGGGGGCACATCCCAGGGATGACGCACAGACTTCCGCACCAGGTGATGTGCAGAGTCATGTCACCACTGTAGGCATCACAGCTGTTCCTTGTTCAGTGTGATCTGAGGGGTGTCTCCTCAGGAGCAAGTCTTCCCCTTGTGTCAATTACTTAGCATGCTCTGGAGCAGTTAGGGCAGCCCAGGCTTCCTGACTCTCTGGATTCAGCATAACTTTCTGCTCTGGATACAGAATAGTTAGGAGAGTGCAGTTAGGTCAGAGCAGATTGAATTTGCTCTGGATTGCAGCCTTAGTCACACTGTGTTCATTGAAACTTACTCCCAGGAAAGTGTAGAGGATAGCATCTTACACACACAGACACACATCCACTTGTCCACATGGGCAGTACATGATGCACTATCTGATTTACAGGTAATTTTATAAGGAAATGAATGTTGTTCAAATGTTTGATATTTTGCTGGTTCTTCATATCAGTCCTTCTGCTCAAACACTGGGCCTTAGAGAAGACAGCTAATTGATCTATTCCCAAGATTGAAATGCTTCTGGGATTAATTGTCAAAGGTCTTCAGGTTTTTCACCTCAACAGACAGCTGCACTCCACAATAAGGAATATGCTGTGGGACATCCTATTTCATATATTTTCTGTTTTGTGTGATTGGATAAAAACATTTTATTTTAAAGGAGAATCACTCAGTCCATTGCCTTCAATTAAACAAAGAAAAAAACCCCCAAGTGGACATGTGTCCACAGTGGCATTGTGAGGGTGGTGAGGTTGGTGACGCACCGGGGGGTGACACACCAGCAGGATTTGAAACCCCCTCTGGTGCATCACCCCCTTCTGGTGCATCACCCCCACCCGCGCCAGAGGAGAGGACTGCTCCTCAGCCGGAGGGCTGAGCGTTCCCCACTGAAGGGCACATACACATTTTTTGCACATGTGTCCTTTTTGGGGGAACACTCTGGCTGAGGGGAGGAAGTTCCCCAATGAAGGACACATGCACAAACATTGGCATGCACCCTTTAGTCGGGGAGCATCACTGCTGAGGGGAGAAAGCCCTATCAGTCGGAGCTTTGCAAAGAAGTACGCATGTGCAATGCTTGTGCATGCATCCTTTAATAGGGGAGCGTCTCTGCTGAGGAGAGGGCTTCCTCTCCTCAGCAGGGACATTCCCCTACTAAAGAATGCATACACAAACATTTCACATGTGTCCTTCATTGGGGGAATTCTCCTGCTCAGGAGAGGAAGCCCAATCCTGAGTGTGAGCATTCCCCTAATGAAAGACGTATCCACAATGTTTATGCATGCATCCTTCAGTTGGAGAACACTCCCACTAAAGAGTGTGCTTCCTCTCTTCAGCAAGAGTGTTCTTCTATTGAAGGACATGTGTGCAAATATTGCGCATGCATCCTTCACCACTGAAGCCCCTTGTTCTTCCTGAGAAAGGGCAAGAGGCTTCAGAGGTGAACTGCGCATGTGCAACCATGCGTAGTTTGCCACTCTAGGCACTTGCCCTTTCGTAGGAAGGCAAGTGGCTTCACTGATGAACTGCGCATGTGCTAATGTTGCTCATGTGCAGGGAGGGCTCCGACCAGGAGCCTTTGAGGGGGGTGACACATCAGGGTCTTGCACCAGGTGACATCGACACTGGCATCGCCCCTGTGTATCAATCCATATCCATACTGCCTTCTCAACACTGAAAACGATCCAGTGTAGATAATAGTCATTCAAAAGTTTCTGTAACTAATTTGTCCAACTGTGCCTGGGGTTGCAACCACAGTGTGTACCTCTTCTTAAAACTCTTATTTGGATAATAACTTTAAAATATGCCAGCTCACTTTACATCTCCTCACTGCCCAGCCTGGCATTCAAACAACATGGCTACCTTAATTTTCATCAACAGGAAGGTAGAAAAGAATGCTCAGAGTTCAGATTTTGCCTGCCTGAATGAATAATGAATTCTGAGTTCTAAATGGCCTGCAAATTCAAATTTGCATATTTTTTCAGAGCAAATGACTATTCCAATTTGATTCAGGAATGTAAAAAAAAAACCCATATGAGCCATAGATATGCTGTCTAATTACTGTAATTTTCCATTAAAATTTAATTATCTTGGAAGCGTATGTCTTACACTTTGGTTTGTTCAGGAAGGGGATGGGGTTTATTACAGGCCACTTAGCTAAAGAAAAGAGTGGAAATTAGGAGGCTCCAAGCATCTCAGTACTTGCACCCCACTGCAGTTGATGCAGATTGGTGATCCGGAGAGAAGGCTGGGAGGATATGCCACATAACAAAAACTTGTTTGAGATGCAGAGACACACCAAAAGATGGACAACTCATAAATTGTGCCATCCATATCTTGCACTTTCTGTGGATTTCCATGGATAAATGGGGGGGGGGGGGGAATGGCAAGACATTCTGGGAAACAAAGTCCCTTCTGAATGCTGTGCTATCAGAATGGGAAACAGCAGGATATGGACTATACAGGAGGACTGGTATCAATCCCTACAATCCAGAGTAACTATGAGAAGATGTAAGAGGCACTTACTCTGGAATGTTCTATGCATTTCCCACAGGTTTTCCATACATGGTACTGTAACTACGTCAGTGTAAAAGGTACCACAGTTACTCTGGACTGTGGTCTATGGGTCTTCTGTTCTGGGATACCCAAGGTTATCCAAAACTGTGGATATATGAGATGCCCCCTAGTGCCACTGGGCCTCATGAAATGAGGCCCAAATGTGCCTCTTTTGAGAGGGACTCTTTTGAGTCCTGCACAGGCTACAAGCATCTTCCCAAGGCCTCTTCTGCTTCAGAATGGCAATTTAAGCAGAAAAAACTACTGATTTCTCATAAAACCAGAAGTGACAATTTCATGTTTGTAAAAGGCATTATGTAGACCAAGGAAGCAGTGGTGGCCCTGTATCTGTGAATTAGTGAAATTGCAAATATAGAATCTGCAGTTATACAGCCTCTGTAGGCGTCATATATCCATAAGGAGCAATCTTTTTTAAAAAATTTCTCAGAACATAACCATGGTTGGAATCCTAATCCTCAATTAGGCTGGCATAAGCCCCAGCACAAGTCTGATGCTGGTCTGGAAGTGTCATAAAAGTGCTGTAAGACACTTCTGTGCCACTCCTAGGAAAGGTAAGGTCAGTTCTCAGACATGCGTGCACAGACATCACCATGGGAATGGGAAGACCGATGAGTTGGGCAAGCCTAGGTTAGGAGTGCACCCTACTAGAGCATTGATACTGGCCATGGAGACCACAATTACTTGTATCATTGCTTTTTTCTTGGAAAAAAGGTGCCAGTACTCACCACAGTGGCATAGCTAGCTCATCCCCCTTGTTAATTAGCTGGTGAGGGGATGCAGGTGGAAAAGGGTGCTGGTACTCAGTGCCTGTGAGTACCCCACAGAAAAACTTGAATTATCTAACTTGAATTATCACATTTGCTGAAACAACAAACTTACATGAGAAAACATCATCAGACTTTTTTAAAAGCTGAGGCACTGGAGCTCTGGAAAGGGAAAGGGAAAAAGCAGAACTGAAGGGGGGGGGGAATGGTAATCCATTGAAGCTCACATCTAGATTTCTGGGGAACAGTAGTTCTCTTTGCATCATGTATCACAGCAGGGACATAATAGGACTGCATTGTTTTGAGCTCATATAAACACGTACAAAAAAAGAGCTCTCTTCTTTTAATGTCTGCATAGAATTAAGATTTTCTTCAGCAGGTGCAATTTGTCAGGTTATACTGCTTCAGGGTTGAAAAATTCACCCTACCTTACCCTTCTGAACTCTGCCGCCAGTTGTGACACAAACTTAATTCTTTAATTTACTAACTCATTAGATATTGTGCATCTTGTCTATTGGCCCAGAATAGGATCCCTAAGGTGACTATCATATAAATGAAGAAACAATAATGTTTACGTGAAAACAAACAACAGAAGAGCAGCAAAAACTGACACACTGAGTAGACCAAAGTTCTTATTCAATATACATGGTGCATTGTACAGAGTGACAAAGTACATCTCTGCCCCAAGGGCTTACAATTTAGATATTGACACAAGGGACACAACTGACAGAAAGGAGATAGAGGCTGAGCTCACCAGGGAAAGCATCTACGATTTGTTCCAGGTACACATACTTAAGCTTAGTTTCAGTAGGGAATGAAGACTTAAAGTGCAATCCTAAATTAGGCTGGCACAACTCATCAGTCTTCCCATTCTGGTGGTGATGTAGGGAGGCAAAGGAAATGGGTCAGGAAGGCAGAAAGGACATTGTTGTTGAGGGAGTTGTTTGAGGGAGTACAGCTTTGAGGTGGTTGAAGGGGATAAACCTCGAACATGTCTTTAAGTGGTTTTACATGAATACTTGCTGAGAAGGTAAAGTTCTTAGTTGATAGCAACAAGCTGCAGGGAAGGAGAAAGAGTAATAGCTGATCATCCTGAAGCAGATTGTAGCTACATAGCTACCCACTTTACCTTGGTCAAAGATGGAACACTGAATAAAGATGGAGTTACCTGAACCAGGCAGTGGTTAACCTGAACTCTGAACCAGAGTAGTAGTTAACCCTGGATATGTTGTCCATTCCCCCCTGATTTGGCTGTGAAGAAATGTTTGAAAGCAGAAACAGCAGCTCCTTATCTACAGAGATATTCAGGGCAGTTCAGTCCCGTCATGGTGAGGGCAAGCTGTCTTCCCAGAACCAAAGGTAATGCATATTTCTCAGCGTGATGACTTCGACCACAAATCACAGCAGACACTTCTTTGTGTCACTAAGCAGACAAGAGAATCAATGTTCTTGAAGCTGAGCCAATTTCTCCAGTCGTGCAGTTGTTCACCTCTAGAAAACACTGCATTCCATTCATTTATGTATCCTTCCCTTTTCCCCAGTAGTTTTGGGTGACTTACATGGTTTCCTCTTTCATTTTATTCTCACAACATCCCTGTAATGTAGGTTTGTTAGAACACAAGAGCTCAAGGTCACACAGAATGTTCAGCTAAGCAGAAATCTGAATATGGAGTCTGATGTTCTGTCCATCACACTAGCTTTCAAGCTATTTATAGCCTGAGTCATAATCTAGTTAAACAACTGGGCTTACACTGCTGTAAATTTCAGAGAAATGGACTAGTCCTTTATGGACTAGCATATTAAAATAAATTATCTCCCTCGGAATCCATTCTCAGGTTTTGCTTTGATACCAATAGTGTCCTATGGAATTACCCTATTGAGATGGCTCCATTTTCAAGGATCAGGCATGCTACTCAGTGGTGGGCTTCAGGGGGTTCTCACCGGTTCTATAGAACCCTTTGCTAATGAGCGCCTAGTTCTGAGAATCGGTTACTAATGGGACATAGAACCTGTTGTTAATTTATTTGAATCCCACCACTGATGCTACTGTGGGAAATGGTGCCTCGGTTTCACTTGAACACTTTCTGGTTATGTATCACAGTAGCCAGCTGGAAACAAGGAAAGAGGTGAAAATAATACTCTATAATAGAGTACACACTTGCAGTTTAATGTTCTTGATCAACACAAATGCAATATGCTAACCAGAAAAGATGGATGCATTGGAGACACCTACAAACATCACAAAATATCATCCTCTGTGTTTTAACTGACCCTTATTACAGATGCAATGACCACAACTCTTAATCCATTGACAGGTTTTCTACCAGTAATATGGTAACACAGTGGTTCAGGCTTCCCAATCCATCTCATTGTCTGTTATGGGTTGAAGTCCCACTGCTGGATACTGGAGTGCCAGCCACTTTCAGGCACAATGTAGAAGTTGCTTCTATGTTATGACTTCCACAATCTGCATAATTGGGTGTGCTGCATGTCATAGTGCAATGTGTTCTCAAACTGCTTCAAACAGGAAACTGCAGGGCAGCTTCTGACACAATATGGCATGATGCGGCCAATGATACAGGCTGTGTGCCAGTGCAACCTGAAAGTGATTTGCTAATCATGAAATGTGATGGCTGTTGGCTTCCCAGTTTTAGCAGACCATGATCCATTAAAAATTGGGCTGGAGTGTGATGATGGCCCAAAATTTGGGAAAAACAGACATTTTCTGGTAAAGGCAGCCTTGCTATCATACTCTGACATTTCTCCTCTACAGAACTTTTAGTTTTGCAGCCCATGGCTGCAAAGATCTTTTTTAAAAAGATCTTCTGGTTTTCATAATGAACTTGGAAGTGCCCGTTAGTTTCTTTTTAAAAACTTTGCAGGCATAGGGAGCCCTATGGAGGACTCCCTGGACTCCCATCAGGACTGCAGCATTGGCTGCAGGTAAATTAAAAACAACAACCCCTGCCATCTGCACCCACAAGCACAATCCTGGGGATCATGTTGCTGCCTTCCCCCTTAAAGGGGCAGGGAAAAGTGCTTTCTTGATTACTGGGTCACAACTCACCAGTTTAGGAACCACTGACCTAACCTCATAACGCCATTCAAAATTTATATTATAATAAGTAGATCCCAAGGGCACAGAAAGGATGAAAGATCAGCTAGAAAGGCAATCAAGTTGGAAATGCTTAACATTTAGATATTGCTGAATGTGTTCTAAACAAATTTCTATGATAAGAATAAGGAATATTCTATAAAAGCATAAAATATATGAAAGGGTTAATGTACTGGAGAGCTTTCAGGAAGAAGAAGAAAATCACTAGGTAGAAGGTGCACCCATTAATAAATGAAAGAGAGGTGACATTCAAGATGGTTTTTAAACAACCTGCTTGTTAAAAATATCACCAGGCCTTTACTAAGAAAAATACAGAACAAGTGAGGTGGGCAATCAGGAAATGATGGTGATTTAGTAAATATAATTATTGATATAATGCAGGCAAGGAAATGTTTTGGAAAAGAAAACCCCAGTCTCTACAAATCATCAGCTAATGGATTAAATGCATCCAAGGGTGAGAAGGAAATTAGCTGATCAATTCACTCAGCAACTGCTAATTATATCTGACAAGTTAGGGAGAAATGGGAAGGAAGAAATGGATTGAAGGAAGCCAATGAAGAACAAGACTCTAGTCTTCCTTGCGTTTTTAAGATAATACAAGCTGGGGCAGTCTGAGGAGACTCTAAGAAAAGGTGTTGTGGCTGATTGAAAGGCACATCAGCCCTCGGATTTTTTAATGAGTGCAAGATTCACACAGCTTCTTTTAAATGGCATCACAATCTCTCTCTTCTGTGCCATGCCATTCAAAAAGGTGTTACATAAATTGGTTTCTGTCAGTGCTAGCTCCAGGAAAATGGAAGATCTTGTTCAAAACTATATTCTGGGATCCTCTCCTTTCTGGCCATCCCATTCTCTCTCTCTCTCTCTCTCTTTCTCTTTCTCTCTCTCTCTCTCTCACACACACACACCAGTGATGGGCTCCAGCAGGTTCACACCTACTCTATAGAAGCGGTTGTTAACGAGATATAGGACATATAAAGTTTAAAAATATCCATTTAACAGTGGCTGCCAGATGGGCATAGAACCAGTTGTTAATTTCTTTGAATCCCATCACGGGCACACACGGCACAATCCTAACCTAGGCCAGTACAACTCATCAGTGTGATGTTCCTGTGGTGATGTCTGTGCAGTAGACTAACCCTCCCCCAGGAGTGGCACAGAAGTGTCTTATGGCAGTTTTGTTACATCCCGAGGTTAGCACAGTATGGGACTTAGGCCAGCTTAAGTGGAGGTTAGGACTTGCAGCCACACAGGTTACCATAGCTTCCACATCATGCTATTACATTCTTCCATCTGAATTCTGCACTGAAAAAAGGATGATTCTCATACCTGCAACACCAGCGGATCCACATCCTTGTGGTGTGGTTTAATACCACCCAAGCAAACATATGAAGGAACTGCCTGAATATCCTGCCTGAATGATGCAGTCCTAAAATGTGTACCATCAGCATGGCTGTTCCAGTGCAAGTTAGGATTCTGCAGTCAGCGTTATTAGTCCATCGAGCTCAGTTTAGCTGTGACTGGTAGCTGCTCTCCAGTTTCACCCAGGGATTTTCTAAGCTCTAAGGAGAGGTGCCCTAGGATTGAACCTGGGACCTTCTGCATTCAAAACATGTCCTCCAGCCACACTCCTTCCTGTTAAGTCTAATCGCATTTGCAATGCTTACTCCCTGTTTGCAAAGGCAGCATATTTCATACTCTCTTGCATTTCACAGATGAAAACAACGAAATAAGGAAGGCTTGCAATACCTGATTCTCATATCAAATATCATTTCACAAGCCCAGCTCCTCCTCCCTCACAAATATCCCTGTTGGGCATACAGAATTTAGAATATGCCTTATAGAATATGGAATTTGGGCATATCCCAAATTCAATATGTGGCAACTTAGTTTAAAATGTCAAGTAGCAGATGATGGGAATAAAAGTCATCTATAGCTCATTAAAAAAAAGACTGGACAAGGTTTGGAGCAGCTGTACATATAAAGAAGATATAAACATAGCCATAAACCAGGATAATTCATTAAAGGCTTATTATGTCCCTTGGCGTAATGTTCCTACATATGTCAATTGAGCCTTGGTAGGAAATGGTTAATTATTTTTACAGCTGATAATCCTTCTCTTATTCTTTCCAAATGTTCTTCCCCATCTCTGCAAAACCACAGGTTGTAATTACAAGCAATCAGCAGTGACAACTGTATTCACCTGCGCTTATCTTTCATTTCTTTCCCTCTGAGGTATTTTACTTGTTTTTATGAGAGGAAAACAAATAAAAAAGGCTAGACACAAGAGGGAAAGACTGACAAGTGCTGAAGGTGGAAACGCGTGAGAAGAGAGATTAGGAATTGTACAACCATTAATGCTCTTCTTGCATTCTCCGCTTTATATAGAAATGCCCACCAGAGTAGCTCTGCAAAATGTGGTACTCCCTTATGATCCCAGCTGTACTTATACTTCACTTGCAGCCCAATTGTATGCACATCTACTCAGAAGTAGGTCCCATTATAGCTAATAAGGCTTGTTTCCTGGTAAGTGTAGATAGGATTGCAACCTTTGTCTTATTGGGGTGTTAAAAATTATCCTGCTTGATGATGTCATTGCCAGATATGATATCAGTTCCAGATTAATGAATCACTTCTACCTACTGTGGATCCCAGAATCACTTCCACCCACCATTGGATCCATCCAATGTGGATCCCAGAACCACTGTCCTTCCTATGAGAAGGGACACTTGCAGGAAAACCAATGTGTATCACTTCAGGTAAAGCTATGCTAGGCAAGTGAAAGATAAGTTCTATCCCACTTACTACTGCCAAGCTCAAAGGTGACTATGACTATGAAAGGTGGGATACAAATTTTTAAAATAAATAAAAAGTTTGGACTTTACAAAGGCTTTACGTGCTGAGCCAGTTTCAGTGTTGGGGGTCACGGCCACCATCCAGGTTGTTGCCCCACCCACTGCATGGGGGTGACGCACTGGCCTCCAGCACTGGGTGATGCGAACCCTAGTGATGCCCCTGGGTCTTCCCCAATGTAATGCAATGCGGTCACAGTGTTGTAAAGTAACACTTAGGTAGCATATAGTACATTATTTCAGCAATCCCTGCAGCAGCTCTGTATGGCAAGGTAGGTTCTGCAACAGGGTGTGCAGGACTGGAAAGAGAACAGATCTCCCTGACTTTAGGACATTTATTCTGGATTTTGTGAGTAATAGGATCAGGCTGTTTAAGTTATGACACACATATGCCCTTGATGGGAAAATGCTGCTGCTTTGTGTGGTACAAGCTGATTTAGTATAAGACAGAAGGCAAAAATATGGATACATACCATGGGGTGATTACAAAAAGCCCCCTAAAGACAGAAAAAATGGTTGTGTGAATACAGCCTTAGCATACACTTCAACTGTAGCCAGTTCTAGTGCCTATTTTTCATTTAATGCACAGGTCCCTGGTGTGTCTTGAATTAGTATTTAATACTGGAGCTAACCTGCAAATAGCACCTGTGTGGTTAAAGCAATACTGACTTGATCTGCTTGAAAACGGGGCTCCAGTTGCAGTGGTAGTAAAAATGGACTGATTTATAATTTCCAGTATGTGAAACTGTACTTGCTTGGTTGCAGGAAATATATGCTTTGAAGTTAAGGTTTTGAAATTATTTCACTGCACATGTGCCAGCTGCCTGGGGAACTGGTTTGCTCATTAATTAACAATTATCAAGGTATGAATCCCTTCTGAGCATAATTTAAAACTAACTTTCTTCTATCAAATGTTATTGGATATGTTTAGGTATAGGGAGGGAGGTTAGCTGTTCAATTTCCTTTCTGGTATAATGGGAAAAAAATCAGCCAAATCAGTCAGTCAGTATTTATATGCCGCTTTTCAACAAAAAGTCCAAGGAAGTGTATGACAGAGGAAATGAAATAATTAATGGCTTATGGGTCCCTGTCCCAAAAGGGCTTGCAATCTAAAAAGATATGAAAGATGACCCGCAGACACCATTATATAAAAGACATTGCAGGAGTAAGAGGGCCAATTACTCTTCCGCTAAATAAAATTTAAAAGGAACACCCACTTGGAAGACTGCCTCTTAGCCAGTTAGAAGAGTTTGGGGACAATTTGGGTACAAATATAGACATCTCCCACTTATTCAACAGGTTAGGGAACAAAGAGCACAATCCTAAACATATCTACTCAAAAGTGAGGCCGTTTATGTTCAGTGGGTCTTACTCTCAGGAAAGTGTCTTTAGGATTGCAAACTGGAAATAATAAAAAAAAATCAGAAACCACAGTATTTTTTAAGAGCGTAAATGCAAAATGGCAATAAAAAAGGCACTGTCATTTCTGAAAATGGGCCAAAGTCAAAAGAATTTGACCATCCAATAATCAAAATTTGAAAAAAAAAATTCCAAAATTTTCTGTGATGGGCTGCTTGATGAAATAGGTTGAAATAGTGGAGCATGTATCAAATGTATGACTTGTGCAGTTAGTTGCTTATTTCACAGAGAGAATATATGTCAAGGGTAGGAAGTAATATGGTAGTTTTGGGGGATAAGAATGATTACAGAGGACTGTGGGGGAAAAAAATCTTCTCTGTTGGCAAGATACTTCACCAGCCACTTTTCCTAATTTACAATGACTTGCATTCTTGTGCTAGTAATAAACTAAAAACAAGGCCACCTGGCCCAGTCATTAAAACATATAGCCAGGCAGTATGATAATTGCTATACGGTCCTGTGGAACCTTTTTTTGTGTATTTTGCCATCTGCTTTCTTTCATTTGCCTGGAAACGCTGATTTTTTTAAAAAAAAAATAAGCCTGAGATTACTTTTAAATACTACAAACTTTGTGCAATTAATTTCAGCACAAAAATTGTACCCATCATATTGCAGCTTCAGTATAGGGCAGTGATTTTCAACCTTTTTCATCTCACGCCACACTTAAGGCACTGAAATTGTCAAGGCTCACCATTCATTGTTTTTACCATTGACAAAGCACACCAGACTGTTCAAATCCCCCAATTTTCCTATTAATGAATGTCAATTCCCAAATTCCCGTGGCACACATGAGGACTATCCACACCACACCAGTGTGCCTTGGCACACTGATTGAAAATCAGTGGTATAGGACTTCACCTATAAGGCCCTGGGGACTCCCCACAAGTTTCAGCTCTTATCATAAAAAGGTCTTATTAGCATCAGTTTAAACTCTAGGGGTTGAGGTACAGGGAGATTTGGGGAGTGTGAGCATGTGAAGAGGGGCTCTGATCCCAAATTTGCTCCAGTGGTATAGTTATCTTCTATCAGTGGTTAAAGAAAATTTTGTAGCACCCCCCCCCCACAAGAAAATCAAAATTAATTTAGTTTTCTGGTTAAATCTTCATTAACATCTAATTTATCATAGGTTCATGTACTGTATGCCAGATGTACAACAAACAAACAAACAAACAAACAAATAAATAAATAAATCTGGTTAATTGGCCATATATGTTGATAGAACCGAGATAATGTTCTATCTCTGATGATATACCAACATGGTTGTTTCATTGCATTCTGCATTAAATTTTATTTTTAATGATGTATAATATGATTGCATTATTTGTATTAAGCAAATTGTGATCATTAATGACAAGTGAGATCTGTGGACCTAAAGCTTGTTGCCTGGTGCAATTTCCATGCCCCGCACCCTTTTAGCGGCTATACCACTGGTTTAACCTATGATAAGCCATACCTAAATTACATTGTAACCTGTGTAGGCTGAAATTTTGTGTTACAACCCTGGGAAATGTGAAAAGCACTCCAAGTGTCATAAGTGAAAAATCCCTAAAAGAATGGACAACCCCAGACAAGTGACATTCACTTCAGTCTGTTCTTCTCCTCCAGTAATGAGTCTCAGCTGTCTTCCCTAACTTTAGCATCATGTGCCAGAGGTTGGAATGACCTGCTGGTTTCAGCTTGCCAAGGGAAGCGGAGCCCACAGTACTGAACATGGCTTATTAAAGTAACGAGTAAATTGGCTACGCTGGGATTGGTAGGTATGCTTCCTCACCTGAAGGCAAGCTAGCAATTTGTTTCCAGTGACCAGTCTATTTTGGGGAAGTTCATTTTCCGACTGCTTCCCACTTGCTCTCAACATTCATCCCCAATGCACCACACCATCTCCTCTGTGACATGTTGAGCTCTGGGCTACAGCTACCTCTTCCACTGCACCGTCACAAAAAAAATTGTTTTCGGCTTTTCTTTTCCGATTGCTATTCAGTCCTCCTTCGTCATGGAGGTGAACAACATGAAAGCCTGCTCTCTCATCGACATTAAGACTGATGCCACAGGATAACAAAATGAGTAAGGGTCTGGGAGAGGAGAGAACAGGGCATTATTCCGCACGAATGATTTTGTTCCACCTGGATGCCCGCAAAATGAGGACTGAGACGGTCCCTTCTAAACCATCTCGGGGAGCATTTTATATCTCGGTGGACAGGAAACAGACACTTCAGAGCTCTCTCCCTCCAGAAATGAGCCTGCCGAGGAGTTTGCAAACTCCCAAAGGCCCATCAAATTGATGACATTTGGCTTGGAAAGCAGTGTAAATAGCATAGGCTTCTGCAGCTTGTCAAAGGTTTGGTTCCAGTGATCTCTGAGGACCCCAGGCAACTGACCAATTTAGTGCAGGTATTTCAAATCCATAGGAGCAAAATGCTGTCACTCTGCCAAACTGTTGCAAAAGATCGGGAAGAGAAGCAATCCTTCCTGAATCTCTCAAGGTAGGAGAGGGATGTTACTGCCGAGGCACAGCAGTGTCGGAGATGCTGGAAACATCTGCTTCCATGGGGGAAGTGGAAAAAGGCCTGTGTGTAGTTACTCCAGCACATTCACACTTTATTCTCAACATACTGTACAGACATATTAGTGTTGCTGGTACAGAAGTTGAACAGCATACATGAGACTGAGGCCTCTAGATTTTAGACACAATCATGATGCATGCAGCAGGTAATACTGTAGTTATGTTATATAAAAAGCTAATTGCAGAAAACAGAACAAAGAGGACAAAGGGATTTCATAATTCCCCCATATGATATAATTTCTGAAACAAAGAGCACAATTCTAACCATGTTTCCTCAAAAGTAAGCTTCATTGTTCTTAATGGGTCTTACTCCCAGAAAAGAGTCTTTAGGATTGCAGCCAAAGTTTTCCTGAATACATATGAAAGGAAAACACAAAATGTTTTACCTCTTTCCGTTGATCTCTTACTTTTTCTCCATGTGACTTAGGCAGCAATCCTAAACACACTTTCCTGGGAGTAAGACCCACTGAACATCTGAGTTCATCTGGGCCTTACATCTGAGTAGACATGGTTAGGATTGACATCTCTGACTTTAAGGAAATTCAGAAATATCAATTGAATCTTGAGTATATTGACCCTTGGCATCCATGGGGTGCCACTCTTAGAACACTCACAGATATCAAAACCTGTGGATAATGAATTCCATGGGTCAAGGCCATCACCTGATCTTTGAACATGACTGGAAGGCACATATGTATGTGTACTGAGGCCTCAGGAGGTGTCAGAAAGGCACTGTTCATTTCTGGAAAAAACAAGAAGTGCTTTTCCAACATGTCCTGGAGGTATTGTATGTCCCAAAGTGGCCACATGTGGTCTCCCTGAGCCTCAGAAACATTCTACACATGGTCAGGAGGTTCTTCCATTTGCAAACAGGATCATGTGGGGCTTCTAGTGTGGGTTTGGAACTTGCAATGAATCAAATTCATGGGTTCTAAAGCTTTGAATAGAAAAGATCCACCTGTACATGGTTAGGCAGATATCATTCTCAACTATTCTGGCTTGGAAAACCTCGCCGTCAGAATATTATTCTTCCCTTACACTATTCCATCCTTGAAACAAGCTGGCATGCTTATAGCCAGGATGGTTCCAGTCTTACCCATTCCCACTTTTACGTTCATGTGTGGTTTCTGACAAACATTGGCAATTTGCAAAAAACAAAATCTAGTAACTTTTATAGATGTTACTATTAGTAACTTTTAATAACTTTTATAGATATGCAGAATTGTGTTGGATCCGAATTGTGGGATCCAATTCTGGGATGAGTTTAAATCCTCCTGGCTAGGGTCGTGATTTTTCAAATCTTTTTATCTCACAGCACCCTGACAAGGTCTTAAGGCACTGCAACAGTTTGTTTTTTAATTAACAATGCACACTACGTTGTTGTTGGGGAATGCAGTACATCATACAATGGCTCTACTAAAAATTCATCTTCTCACAAACTCCCACAGCACATCTGTGGACCATTTGCACACCAGTGCACCAATGCACCACAGAGCCTGACCATGGCTGCACTGGCAAGTCACAGCAGCTGCGTGCATCACAATTTGCTTTATACAGTGCAGCCCTCAGAGCTAAAGTAGCTTTATTGCTATTTCCAATAACCGGAACTAAGTGATAGGCAGGTTCGGAATAAAATTCTGTGTTTCTCTACATACCGTGTATCATGGTTGGAGTCACAAGATTAATTACTATAGTGTCCCACACAGCTTCCAGTGGCACACACTTTGACAACTGAAGATAGTATCTGGCATGGAGAGACTAACTATTAATTGGATTGAACCAGAACCTCATTGTCCCAGCTTCCTGTTGAAAAATCTGCTGTGGTATTGCTCTGTCCTCCCATCTGCTGCCACTGGGTCAAAAAATGGATTCTGTTTTGCAAGCGGTGGTGTCATTGTGGTTGTTGTAATTGACTGACAGGTGTGTCCTGCTAGGTCTTAAAAAACAGAAGCCAGGAGAAAATTTTAAATGTGTCTTTTCATTAAAAAAATGAACTTTCATCCTTATAGGCAGTCTTCAAACATGGGTGATTATGCAGCACATGTGTGACTCAGTGTGACTCCTCACTGTGATTGTGGTTCTCCTTGACAAAATATTCATCACATTGGGTCCGAGTGTCCATCAAGAGCCTATACTAGCCCAATGTCTCTTTTTTTCAATATAGACAACTCTCCCTGGAATGGCTGGGTGAACTGGACATTAATATCTGATTTACCATAAGTCCATCTATTTGCCATACACTAAATAAATAAATATACAGCTTAAATTCCTGAAGCTGCTGTGCTATATCAGAAGTCATAATCAGTAAAGAAGACAAGCCCCACCCCAAATGAAGGACATTCAAGAAAAATGTAGTACATCACAAAATAAAAGTTAAAAACACTCATGTTTATTGCTTTTATGTAATATAATAGGCCCAATCCTTACCAAGTCTGGCACAACTCATCAATTCCCATGGCAAGCACATGTCTGTGCACTGGCATAACTTTCCCCCAGGAGTGGCACAAAAGTGTCTTATAGCACTTTGGTGATACCCCCAGGTCAGTGTAACTTCAACACATAGGATAAACACACTTTTATAGAGTGTGTGTGTGGCCTGCTTATGAGTCAATCTCAGCCACTGAAGGTAACTTGACCGTACCTAAAGCTTTTATTCAGATGAAAATAAAGTGGAGTTATTAGTGCAAATGAAGGGTGTCGCTGCTTGGTGTCATGCCCCCCCCCCAGTTTGCCCTCTATCAGTGCTGTTTATTTCTTCTCCCTCCATGAAGGACATTATATTTATTAGCATGTTTGCCCTCCTTGCCCACAGCCACAGCTGTTCTGATCTCCCAAATTCACTTTCCAATTAAATTCACTGCTCCTGAGAAACAGCTCAGTGGGGAGCTTCTTGGTCCCTCCTTGTCTGAGTGTGGCCGGTCAAAATAGCCTCTGAACATTTCTAGTTTTGTCCTAAGCAGAGTATTACAAATTGGACATAGTGCTATGCTGAAAGGTTAGGAACTGCATTCCCATTAAAATAGCAGCTCCCTGGGTTCCAGAGTGCCAACTTCATTCCCAAAAGACAACGTCTAGCCTTACAACTTTGTGAAACTGAAAAGAAATTTTGAAATATATTCAGTTTTTGTGATGCAGTGCACACACCCATGAACATGTATGCTTACACACATACTTTAGTACACACACTGATCTCCAAGATGAAATTGCTAAATAAATAGCTAAAGAAATGGGTTGCTTCACAAGACCAAGTATTTTTAATTTTTAATTGTGAAGATGTAAAACAAAGACTGCAGCAGTTCCAAAACATAGTGGAGTAATGGCTTTCAGATCCCCCTCCAACACCATGGTGGGGGATTTCTTTGCAGATGTTACAATGAGGAAGGCTGGCAAAGTCAGCTAAGATGCCTTGCCCCATCTGTGGAGCTCCTTACCTGAAAGCCACAAAGAATTCAAACCTTTTCAGCTATAGGGAAAGGTGAGGAAAGGTTATTTGAGAATAACAATCACTTGTAAGAAAGAGTTCCACAAGTCAATGGAGGAAACAGCATGGTGGCAGAAGAGTTTCTACCTTGGAAAAAGTTTTTTTTCCTTCAACCTCGTTTTCTTATAAATCTCAAGAATAAATTTTTTACCAGACCTGCTAAGATGACCGCTCTTTGCCATACAGGAGCTGGTGTAATTATGTGGGTAACCTGCTGGGAACCTGGACATCTCTCCTCAGAGTCCTAATAGACCGGGAGCTCCTTATCAGCCATTTGCCATGCACTGACCACTTGAAAGATCAGCATAAGGGAATAGCAGCAATATACTGAGCCAGTCTATCCATACATTCAGCCGTGTAGTGAAACATCTTTTCCTACATCATTGCTACCTGTCTGTTTAAGACCAAGGCTGTAGGAGGAGGGATGAGCATTCTCAAGAATGTACTGTACTTCAAAAGTCCTAGAGTCCAAAATAGCAGGTGTTTGAACCACAGGCAGATCACAGAGGACCCGGGTGCTAGGATGGTAAACAGATCACTTTTATTAGGGAGCGGTACGGCTTAAAAAATGCTAGCTCATAATAAATGAAATTACCGCCTTCAAAATCAGGAAAGAATTGTGCTTATCTTCAAGCCAATCTGTTTCTGACTATTTAACTCTTGAAATAAATGCAGAAGTCATTGTCTCCAGCAATTTTGAGATTTAGAGATAGTACACTTCAAATTGCAGCTGATGAAGATAAACACAGCATGCCATCACTGGGGTCATTGGTCTTCAGTGATGGGTTTCTGCTTCCTTCTCATGAGTCAAGGGGGAGGTCTTTCTATTTCCTTATCAATATCAGGGTTTCCACTGAGAGAAAAGGATGCTTTCTGTAGCCCAGGGCTTCTCAACCATTGGTACAGTTACATCTAGTGGTACCTGAGGTAAGATGGTAGGAGGCTAGGCTAAGAACTCAAAGCATGCTTTTCTGTGTTCAAAAAAGCCTTCCAGTCCACCCCGAGCATCTACCAGTGTTGTATCTGCCTTCCCAACCAACAAATAACTGGCAATGATGTCATCACCAGTTTCTTCTGGTGGCACTTTGAAGGTGGACTCTGTGAAGTGCTACAGTGGAGGATAAATGTTGAAAACATGGATGTAGCCTGAAAGAATGAAATATTTAATGATCTTTTTGCAAGTCTACTTGTTTGTTTGTCTGGGTCAGTTAGCACTTCAGTGGTGGTGACGTCAATCTGAGTTGGAGAAGAACTAGTGGTTTTGTAAAGGTTGTTCCTGAAGCTTGTTCTCAGTCACAAGTTTGCCATGTATTTCTGCATAACTGAACCCATATCTGGGAATTTTCAGATCATGATGATAAACACCAACTTGATAAAACAATTCCTCTGATCCTGTATCAAGCATTATGGTACTACTGGTGGTCGGCTGGAATACCCAATCATCACTGCTGAGTTGTGTTATCTTTCCCATGACAAGTGGAATACTGCCATCCACTGCTACTTCTGGAAAACCAGTCCAGGTTACTTTAAGCAAGAAATTCCAGGGAGTTCTAATTTCTCATTGTGTTGGTGGTGGAAAAGGATGATTTTGCCTTTTCTTCTGTCAAGAAATTTGCATAACTGCCTTCTCCAGTGAATTACTCACAATTGACCATGATTTGTATTGTAGGTGCGAACATGGGAAAGCTCTAAACATGTGGAGTTTTTGGGAGACAGTAAGCAGGTATTATCAGCCTCTTCTCTACAGGCAGACAGTAAAGAAATGAGAATTATTGGATTTCTCTGCGTCCACCTGTCCACTTTTCTTCCCTGCCTGCTTTCTGCTTATGGGAGATGGTCATGTTCTCCAATTAGCTTTCCTCAACTGAACTTCAGATTTGATGGGATAGTGTGCAATGAAAATTGGTTGAAGTAGATAGCTTTCTACAATCCTCAAGTGGCTTTGTACCATCTTTGAAGTGGAGCAACACAGCTATCCTAGTCCAGTATTGTATAAGAGGAATTTATTCTTGTGCTCGAGGGCAGGGAAGGCATAGATGCCCCTTTCTTCTCTGCTGTAGAAATGGGAGGCACAGGTTATGTAGTCAAAACAATGAAATATAGTCTACTGCAGATATTGATTCTTAGGCCGTAGGATATAATAGGATATAATAAGAGTCAAAATGCATGTTACATGAAACAAGTAATGTGGTTTAGAGGCTTACTTTTTCCTCTGTTTAGCCCTGCAGAGTTCTGTTCAGAATGGATTATGGTACAGACGTAAGGGGTTTTTGACACTATATCTCTAAAGTGTTTTTCCATTGACAAATGAATCCCTAAATGGATTGTATAATCGTCAAAGCACCATATGCTACAGAGACTTTAATGGTTAAACAGACATGGTGGAGGCACACATTTTGGTGGAAAAATTGCATGGAAGTGATGGACCAAATACTATTTGCATCTGCACTACACTCCAGATCTGTAAGGGAGCCACATGAAGCCACAAAATGTAAACATTATAACCACACTTGTATATGCTTACACTGTTAATTTGCTGGTATCTATCTATCTATCTATCTATCTATCTATCTATCTGTCTGTCTGTCTGTCTGTCTGTCTGTCTGGCTGGCTGGCTGGCTGGCTGGCTGGCTGGCTGGCTGGCTACAGTACTTATATACTGCTTTTCAACCAAAAAGGTCACAAAGCAGTTTACAAAGATTTTTCTAAATCGCTACTTCTTAGCACAAAATGAGCCACTGTAATATTCTCTGTGAAGTTTCTGCACCACAGCACAGACCAATTCACTTTCTATGCATTGGGGCATGGCATATTCTGGGGTTTGGTGATGACATTGCTAAAGATAATAACTATTTCCAAGTGGCTTGCATTTGCTATTTTCAGTTGATTAGAAGCTTGAGAAACCCTGTATAGAGGGGCTCCCTGATGGACCAGCCAGTAAGACCTGATGCCAGCTGGACAAATTCCCTCCTTCTGATCCAGCACTGGTAGGATCCTGAGAAGTATGGCACAGCCTTCTCCCTCCCTGCCCTTTAAAGGGCTTTAGGCTTTGTGGAAACCACTACTCTAGCATCTGAGATGCAATCCTAACCAGTTTAGGCCAGAACAACTTTTCTATCTCCCCGTCCCACAGTGACATGGAGAGGCTAGCATATGTCTGTGCTATGGTCTAATTGCCTTATGGCACTTTTACGACACCCCAGGCTAGGGATGCCATAATTTTCTTCCACAAAATTGGGACAGGACTCTTTGCCCCAAGTGCCATTATGTGAACACAATCTCAAAAAATCGGAGGTTCTAAACCCCAGGTTCTTGGTTTTTTGGGACATATGGCTGCCCTACCCCGGAGCATCATTGGACTTGTGCCAGCCAAACCAGGATTGTGCTGGATTGTGTTAGGATTGTGCTGTCAGTGTCACTAGTCAAGTCAATTGGCCTGTGAAGCTTCAAATGGTAGCTTCAGCTTTACCCCAGGATTCTTCTAATCTCTGTGTACTCACACCAGGGGATAGGGAGTTTGACCACATGCCTATCATTCAAGCATATATTGGACATACATATAACATGTACATGTTCCTAGTGTTTTTTATTCTTCTGAAGTGATAACCACCCAGAGATTTCACCTTTCTTTTTAACTAGTCACAGTGCTGTTGTTTTTGGTGCATTTGTTTAGATAATTCTTGTTTCCTTCCATTTAACACACAGGAAACAGCATTAGTAACACCCTTGGTTTTAAATGAACACTATTAATATCCGCCTCTGTAAGGGACTGTGGGATAATTTTGATAAATGTGACTCAGAAGCCTATCTGACAAGAGTCTAGAGCAAAGCTTGCATTCATAGTCCATCTCTGCATATATCAGTGGTTGCACAGTAGGGGTGGAAGACAAAAAAAAGAGTTAGGGAGATGTGGAGGGAGATGGGAAGGAGAAAACTTGACTGACTATATGTTAAAATGCAACCTACTTGAAATTATACTGAAGTGCCTAAAGGGATTAAAATACTGTTGGGGAATTAAAAAATAGAATGCAGTTTGATGCACAGTAATGCAAAGGAAGGAAAAGATCTAAAACAAGTGATGATACAACAGTACTTTCCATGTTATTTTCAAACACTGGCATATGCTCTTACAAGCCAATTATTATTGTCAAATGTATTAAAGCACAATTTAGACACTGCAATACCTTTTTGAAACTCCAAGAGTCCTTTTGAAACATCTAGAAACTACTTCTAGAAGCTTCTGATATCTTTATATTCTTCCAGAAACAGGAAACTGAGAGTACAATCCTAACCATGTGTATTCAAACGTAAGTCCAATTGTGTTCAATGTGTTGTACTCCCAGGAAAGTGTCTTTAGGATTGCAGCATGAATCACATTTCCTCAGTGTTGCAGCTAGGGAGGTGCAGGAAGTGCATTGGTACCAGGCAGCAAGCTTTAGGGGGGCAACAAACTGAGTTTAACACTAGTGGCTAAAATGGGGAAAAATTGGGTATGTATAAATGATATGTTATCATCATGTTATATACTGTTGGATATATAATGCAATGCAGAATTAATGCAGAATGCAATGAAACAAACAGCATTGGAATATCTGTATTCTGTCAAAGGTTATGGCCAATTAACCAGAAAATGAAAACAGACAGCTACCGGAACAAAAAGTGGATTTTCTTAACTTAAATGTCCCAATGATACTGATTACTCTGATAGCCAATGAAATGTAATTCTGATACTGTATGGAATTAGTAAGGTGTTAGTATGAATCTGCTTTCATTTCCATATACGTATTTCATAATATAGTAACCCATGTTAACTGGGTATACAGACACTTCTAAGTGGTGCTACTCTGATATTTAGCAGAAAAAGAAAACTATTCCTCTTTGCCTCAAAATAGTTTCCCTCATCAATAAGAGACACAATTTTCATTTTTTTACTTAATTAAATTTGATTCTGTTATTGCGGGGGAATGGGGGAGGGCAACAAAATCTTCTTTGACTCCAGATAGCAAATAGGTGCTTTAGGTATGCCACTAACAGAGCACATGGGTGGTGCACTGCTGAGGAGGAGGTGGCAGGTTTTTCCCCAATTTTACTCAGGGATGACATCACTTCCAGTTGTGACATCCTTCCGGGGCAATATTTTGAGCTTCACAACAGGCTGCATGATCTTTAGCTACACCACTTCCTTTCCTATAATAGGTACCCAAGTGTCATGGAAAAAG
This sequence comes from Cryptoblepharus egeriae, assembly GCA_030015325.1. Taxonomy (NCBI): domain Eukaryota; kingdom Metazoa; phylum Chordata; class Lepidosauria; order Squamata; family Scincidae; genus Cryptoblepharus; species Cryptoblepharus egeriae. The sequence goes on from JAREYC010000005.1 coordinate 74,374,589, forward strand.
CAATGTTGGAACTGTCCTTGAGAAAGAGAGACACTTTGGATACAGTAATGGAAAAAAATTAAAAACGCACACACACACAGAATAGATATGGATAGTGACTAGTATTGTGACAGTTAGGGTCCAAATGAACTTGGCTGCGTCACTTCATTTGTATATCTGACACACTTTTACCTTTGTCAAATGGATTGTTAGCAATTCCATAGAAATATGAGATAAGTGGATAACATAGCCCTGAGGACCATAAATCTTAAATGGGCAGTATGTGTAAAATCTTACAGTTAGCAGCCAATTATTGTGAAATGCCAACGTAGGTGGACATTCTCTAAGACAGGGATGGACAGCTTATCAGCTTTATAATTGTGACCTGGAGAACTCATGATATTTTTACCTTTCACTGGAGGTAATATAATTTCACCTGTATAAGAATGCATGTATGGAATCTGCACACTCTTTTTACGGTTTATTCTGCTGCAGCACAGTATTCCATTATTTCCTATTCAAACTGGAGTTTGCCAAGAGGATATCACCTCTCCCTTGCTCTGTAATATCATGATTGATGCCATTATGAGAAAAGCATTCAAGGGTAGATGTTGGGTGCAATACAGTGTAAACAGCTTCCTGGCCGACTGGATGTTTACAGTCATTAGTGCCATATTCATTGACATGGATGCAGAGACCATCAACATTCTTTATCACATTGCCCAAATTGCCCAATTCTATGGCCTAAGATTCAATGTGGACAAGACCAAAGTTATAACCACGAATGAATCACAGGCCATTGTTCATCTAGATGGAGTACAAATCAAGCAGCTCCAAGAATTCAAATATCTGGGGTCACTGGTACAGGAGAGAAAGTGGCATCTACCACCGAAGTCCACAGCAGGATTGGCCAGGAAACAGTGGTGTTTGCATCACTCAAAAGTGCCTTTGAGAAAAGGCAATCATCTCCACCAGCACCAAAATCTGTCTCTTCTGAACACTAACACTGTCAATTCTCCTGTCTGGGCCAGAAACATGGACTCTGCTCAAATAGATATGGACATGCTTGAGGCCTTCCAAATGCAATGCCTGAGACAGATCCTGAGAGTCTCTCTTCATGACAGCCACCATAATGAGACAAAACGGGATAGGTGCAACTATCAACCCTCAGTTGAAGAACAACCGGTAATCCAAAAATGCAGACTGTTTCTTGTTGTTTTGTGGGCTCTCTGAAGCATTTGTTGGACCACTGTGAGATATGGGAAGCAGTACCAGCCCTCAGCCTGATCTACTGAAGCTCTTATGTCTTTGTTTTGGGCTCCACTTCTGGGTGTTATTTTAGGAAAGGCAGCTACTACCTCTCTCACAATGCTCATCACCATGAGTAGAAAAATACAGTGGCCAGGAATCCAAAAGGACAAAGAGAGCAAGAACTCTCCCCTTTTCCTACTTAACAGATCTAGATTTTGATGTGTGTTTTTTCAAATATTGAAATACTGAAAATTTCTATAGTCTTCTGTTCCATCATGTATTTCAATGCAACTTCCAACAACAGATGAAGAAAAAACACACAATCATAAAAATCAATAAAACAGATTTTTTCCCCTGCCTTGAAGAGGCAATCACTAGAAAAGGTATTCACCAGACAGGAATAGTGTTCAAGGGAAAAATCCTAAAGGCAATAAGAAGGAGATTTGGCAATCCTTGCGAAATGCAAGAAGAGGCACCATTCCTCAGTTTCCATGTTTTCCCATCAATGTTGTAATAGCAACTTTGGAAGGAGGACATTTAGAATAGGAAAATGAAAAGAAAGGATTAAACAGCAAATGTTAATCAGCCTGATTCCACTACCACCGTAAGAACAAAGCCAGACAGAGAAAAGATCATCTTTCAAAGCATCCATCTCATGACATTTATAGTTCCTTTCCTCCCCCACTCAGCGCCCCCCACCACCCACAAAAAAATGTTCTATCCAATAACATGTAATTCAACATCAAGGAATCAGGGGGTTCATCCAGCCACAGACAGAGAAAAAGTTAAAATGTAAAAACTTGTATTAAAAATTCAAGTTGCAGAATACAGAATTAGAATGTGAAAACAAGCAGATTGGGGAAAATGGATGCATATTCAAGGGCAGAATCCAATGCAAAAATCCATTTTGAAACCTATCAAAGGTTATACAGCGATGCCTCATGTAACAAATTTAATTTGTTCTGGAGGCATGTTTGTTACGTGAAACATTCTTTAGGTGAAGTGGATTTTCCCATAGGAAATAATGAAAACTCTGACAATAGGTTCCACAACCACAAAAATATTCATATAAAAATATTAACTGGATGTAAAAATGATGACAGAACACTGGGATTGAATTCAAAACATGCATTCAATGTGCATGATCTTATGAAGTCTACTTAGGCTGCAGTCCTAAAGACACTTTCCTGGGAATAAGATCCACTTAACACAATGGGGCTTACTTCTGGGTAGACATGGTTAGGAGGCTGCAATCAAAGACACTTTCAAAGTGTCTCCCCACTTTCTCCTTCTCTCCATCCTGAGCCTCTCTCACCCCTGTTCCCTTCTGCCTGGCCCTGAGCTGCTTCCCTCTTCTCCACTGCTGTTCTCTCCCTCTGCTCAGCGGACACCCGGCCACAGGAGGAACAGTGTGGAAGTGTTGCTTTCACAATGGGCAGTTGTGCTAGGCAGCCCTGATGCTTTTTAAACAGGCTGCCGACCAGCGCATCGGCCCCAAATGCCAACGAATGTGTTCTTTATGTGAAACACAGTTTGTTATGTGAAGCAGAACCCTAGAAAATTTTTTGTTTGTTATGTGAAACATACTTTACGTGAGGCGTTCTTTACGTGAGGCGCCACTGTATAGCCAAAAAATTAAAAAATGTATTGAACTCATGGAAAGTGAAAGTGACCCATATGGTGGACTTACTGGTGAGTAGGCAAACATGTTATAATCCACCAGAAAGAGCAGGCTGAGAGGAATCCAAGGACACCATAATTGTCCTGATCTGATGAACAGAGCCCCCACAAATCACCCCAGAAGGAGATCTCTGATGATTGCATTGAAATGCATTGAAAGTGAACTGCACAGCCATATTTACTGTTAAGTAAGCAAGCATTCCTAGGTTTGGTGTGGAAGGTCAGTCCAGTGGAGTACGGCTTCCAAAATGGTCTCCATCAGTGACATCATGAGGGTGTCAGAAGGCTGGTATGCTTGAGGCATACCACCCATAGTGACCAAAATGGCTAAAATCATGGTTTGTAGAAATTATACTGTCATGTTATATAACATTGGATGTGTAATTTACAGCAGAATGCAATGAAACAAACAACTTCAAAATATATTTATTCTATCAAAACATGTGGTCAAAAAACCAGTGGAGGCAGTGCAATGGCAGATAAACACCCCCACCATTCAGGTTTGTACCTGCCCACTGCATCGGGGTGACATGCTGGCCTCTTCACACTGGCCTCTTCACCAGGGGCAAACCCTACTGTGTTATGCCCACCGGGTGATGCCCTCACCACTACAGAAATGGAGAGATGGGTGATTTGTGCTTGGCTAAATTGGTTAGGATTGCATCCTCAAAGCATAACACATGTCCTCCTCAAGCACCACTGCTCTGATCACATTTGGTAACCCCCATTCCTGCATTATATTAAATGCAAAAATAATATATGACTCCTCAGTCATACATTATTTTTGCATTTAATTTCATAGACATAGATTTCCTGCATAATACCTGGACTGACTCAGCAAGGAAGCAAGTGTGGCTGTGTCTCATGTGCCACTGTACTGCTGCTGTTTGCTCGCCAACTGTTGGACTTGTCTCCATCTGGTTGCAAGATCAGAATCCATTAAGTAAAAAGGGGTATTGCTTAGGAGAAGCGTTCACAAGTGCCGGCATACTCAGGCTGAGCCATTCCAATTTCACCTTTGTAGAAAAAACTGACACCACCAACGGCCCCTCCTTCCCAAATCCAACCACCGCCTATTGAGGAATTGTTTCTGCACAGCAACTCCTGCCTAATTGGTCTGGACACCACAGCTAATTTTCCTGCAGACATCTGTTAACACACATTAGTGTATGCCATTAAGTCAGGAAGCACAGTTTAAATGGAAGGGGCACAGCTCAAAGGTCCTGTGTTTGGGGAGGTGAGGACAGACAGGGCGAAACAACAACAGGGAGATATTTGTGCAGTACTGTTATATCTGGGAAGCAGAGAAATGGTGGTAGAGATAGGTTTAGGTGGTCCTGTGCAGCAGCCCGATCAATTTGACTAATGTAGTCCTACAATAAATGGTCTTCGCTGTAGATGAATTTGAGCACTGAGATTCCACAAATCATAAACAAAACAGCCAGTTACTGATGAAATTTATGAAATACCATTTCTTGTTCCACCTCACAATCATTTCAGGTTGTCACAGAGGCAAAAACTATGTTTTAAGATGCAATCCTAAGCTCCTGTAATGCTGACCTAAGCCCTGTGCAACCCTGGGGTTGTCACAAAGGGCCATAAAATACTTCTGTGCCACTCCTGGGAGAGTGTTAGGCCTGTGCACAGGCATGCATGCACTTGCTTCCCTACATAACCATGGAAATGTGAAGACGATGAGTTAGGCAGGCCTAGGTTAGGATTGCACCCATAGAGTATCCCAAGCATTTCACATACATTATCATAATCCTAAAACAACTCTGAAGGATAGATCAGTAAGATTCTCCACAAGGTGGAGCCTGAAAGATGAGAGTGTTCATCGGACTCACATGTCCAGAGATCTGAGTGTCCTGGCTCTGATGCCACCTGCTACTCCACATAAATAATACCCAATACACACATTTAAGTGTTTGTGTGTGTGTGTAAACATTAATTTAAACAATTAATTATTTACTGGTGGTGATGATGGTGTGTTTATGCGTATGTGTGGAGGGTTGAGGAAGAGAGCCACTTCCTCATCCAAATTTGGAAAGTCAAAGTAGATTCTGATCACAGGTCAAAGCATATCACAGAAATTAATATTGGTAAAATTCTTATTAAAATACAAATATAATAAAGCAGTAAAATCACACCTAAACCAATAGTTTGTCTATTCCATTAATACCTCCTTCCAGTGAGGGATGGAGGAGAGTGGGAAGGAGGCAGGAGGGCACATTGCTATGCAGAGGGCAGAGAGGAGTGGCGCATCACCACTCCAATCTGCTTGGACTAATGGCACTTCCAGAGCTGTATGCATTTTTAAAAAAACATTTTTGGGCCATAATGTTTAATAGGAAGGAGATATTTCAAAGCTGTTTTTTGCAATGGATTCTCCTGGAAAATACAAATCCATTGATTATAAAATAACTAGCAAAAAGCATACCCGCGTTGTGGGAGTAACATTTCCCCATACAACATCCCCCATGGCGCATCAATACCCCATGCGCAACTTCCCCCCATGTGCAACATCCCCTCATGCGCAACATCCCCCCAAGCACAACATCCCCCATGCGCAACTTCCCCCATGTGGAACTTCCCCCATGCGCAACATCCCCCATGCACAACATTCCCCCATGTGCAACATTCCCCCATGCGCAACATTCCCCCACGCGCAACTTCCTCCCATGTGCAACTTCCCTGCATGCACATCAAACCCCATGTGCATCATCCCCCATGTGCATCAGTCCCCCATGTGCAACTTCCCCTATGTGCATCATCTCCCATGTGCCTGAACTCATCATATGCAATATCACCCATCTGCATCAGTCCCCCCATGCGCAACTTCCCCCATGCGCAACTTCCTCCATGTGCATCATCCCCCATGTGCAACTTTCCCAATCACAACTTTTCCCATGCACATCATCCCCCATGTGCATCATGCCCCCATGTGCAACTTCCCCCATGTGCAGCATCCTCCATGCGCAACTTTCCCAATCACAACTTTTCCCATGCACATCATCCCCCATGTGCATCATCCCCCATGTGGATCATCCCCCATGCGCAACTTCCCCTCATGCGCAACTTCCCCTCATGCGCAACTTTCCTCTGTGTGCAACTTCCCCATGCACAACTTCCCCCCAAGAGCAACTTCCCCTCATGCACAACTTTCCCCATGCGCAATTTCCCACAATGCTCAACTTCCCCCCATGCGCAGCATCCTTGCCAGTGCAACCTCTTCCTCTGAACAACACCCCCCAGTGCACCAGGCACCGAGCACCAAATTGGCTGGAGGTTGGTCAGTCTCCTATGTTAAGTACAGGACAAAAACATGTTGCCCCCTTTTCATCCCCTCAAGGGTTAAATTTCTCCAGATGGTTCTTGGTGGGTGTTCAGGTGACAGAAGGATCCCTCCCAGAATTCCATGCTTCCAGGTCCAGCAGTTGGGGCGGAATGTTGATGAGTCATCAATTCTCCAACATTTGTATAGGGAGGAAAACGTATAGGGAGGAAAACGCGTTGTGCCCCTTTTCACCTCCTTCCGGTTGGAATTTCCGAAAACCGGTTCTTAGTGCACCTCTCCGTCACGGAAGGAACACCCACCCCAAATTTCACGCTTCTAGGCCCAGCGGTTTTGGCAGGGTGGTGATGAGTGAGTCAGTGAGTAAGTGAGTGAGTCAGTCAGTGAGTCAGTCAGTCAGTGACTTTTCTCTTTTATATATATAGATGAGGTTATTCAGAACCTTCACAATGTTGTGATGTTGGTTACCCACAGGGTTGTCACCCCCAAGGGTTGAACTTAAGGCAAAGCATCCCCTTTGCACCTTGATAGCCATACCACTGCATAATGATCCTATTAATAAATGATATTCCCCGAACTCCCACAGCATACCTGTGGACCTTTCATGGAATACTGATATGCCACACTGCACTGGTTGAAAATCACTGGCCTATACACTGCCAACTCATAAATCTTTTGGTTCATATATTTCATTCTAAATAAAATAGTTTCACTTATCTTCTATGGAGAGAAGTTGAGAGGCTCTAGATAACCCTAGGTTCAGAGCAACTTAAAGATTACATCCATAGCATGATACCCCCACCTGACCTAACTATACAGGTAGGAGCAGTTACAAGAAGATGGGCATTCTAGAGGGTGGGGAGTGTGGGTGGACCAGTGCACAGGTTGGTCTGGGGAAGTGTGTGGAATAAGTTTCTGGCACTTAGGCCAGATCTAACCTCTCTCCAAGCAGCCTGGTTGAGCACTTGGTGGCTCAGATCTGTACCAGCTATGCACTCCATTGTGCGGATTCTGAGTAGCCCCATTGTGGTGTCAGGGGCAGTGCTTGAAGTAAGAGAAAAAATAAATTGGATTGCTATGTTTATTTGATTTTTTGCCTGGGTAGTTTATACTTTTAAGAAGAGAGGGGTGTTTCAATTTTTAAAAAAATTAAGTGAACTATAACTGAATAGGAATGCAAAGAGAAAAAAGTATTTATCTCACTCTTTCATACCAAAGCTGTGTTTATGAATTTCACTCAACATCCACTTTGTGGTCTGCTTCAGAACAGCTGGAAAAAAGTTATGAATAACTGCTAGGAATATTGGGCAGGGGTTAGAGACCAGAACAAAATCCATCTGCAATCATTCTTTTAATGAATGCTCAGCAAATGGACAGCTCAGCAAATGGACAGCTCAGCAAATGGGGAATGGATTTCAATTGAGCCAAGACTGGAAGCAGCCAAATCGTTTGCCATCTCATGGCTTCTTAGTAGCCCATCAGGCAGAAATGAGAAACAGCAGTCGTGATGATATTTCCATGGGAAAGCATCAAAATCTCAATGACACTTTGGGCACAATCCAGAGTTAGGGCAGTGAGGAGAGCCCTAACTGGTGTGCCCTAACTATTCTACAACCAGAGCAGAAAGTTATGCTGCATCCAGAGAGTCAGGAAGCCTGGGCTGCCCTAACTGCTCCAGAGCATGCTCAGTAGGCAGCAAGTCAGTGACACCTGGGGAGGGCTTGCTCCTGAGGAGACCCCCCCCCCACATCACACTGAACAAGGAACATCTGTGGTGCCTGCCTTATAAGGAAGCCCAGAAGTTCCTGATAACCAGTAACAGCTGCATCAGGAGAATGCAGTATATCAATACCTCGTGGAGGGTGGATACAAGGGGATTGCTTGGTGTGGCCTGCTGTATCCACAAGTTAGAGGGCTGTCATAGTTGTGCCATATCCCAAAGTTGAGAGGCGGGGGTTGCAAATAGGCTGGCCAAGAACTCAGATTTTTGGTCAACATTGTCATTCTTACTCTGCCTCATCATGGACCCCTATGGACCCCTATAACTATCTACTCATTGTTATACCTGCTTCTGAGGTGGTATAACTCTGAGGAGCAGGAAGAGGGCATTTCTGCCCTGGAAACAGGCTCTGGATACAGAGTAACTGCTCTGCCGTAGGCATTGCTAACCATGCTGTCAACATGACTCTCCTGAGCTGCCTAGGCTTTCCCAGCTAGGCCAGCCCAGGTCCTCTTGTCTTGGCGCAGCCTACATTATACCACCCAAGTGTGCCTTTGCAATCCTTTCAATAGTCCTTGGGTGTCTTACAGTGAGATTAGCCCGTTTATTCTCAACATTTCTAGAAAGACAAAAAGATCAGAGCTACCACACCTATTTGAAAAGGGAGAAATAGGAGTAATAAAGTGAGAGTTGAGCCTGGATGAAACACCTCCACATTTCTTTTTGGTGGCTCACCCTTGTTTGCCTTGGTGAGCCAATTGGTTGCAAACTTTTCCTGTCTTATAAATGGCCAGGAAAAGCTCTCAATCAATCAGCAGACCTCACAGCTATTTTTTGTGAGTATGCTGCAAGAACCTCAATTCAGACAGTGCTCAGAAGACGCAAGAGATCACCAAATTATATTAGTGAGGTGATACTTTTCATAGCTTCATTGTATTCTTCTAAAGCTAGCATGGTTGTTGTAAAACATGGATACATTTTATGTTAACTGGGATAGTAGGGAAACATCCTTTCGTTTAAGGGAAGTGAACAACCAAAATTGGTGCCCTCAAAGACACCCATCGGGGTTCCATTTTCACATCCACATAATCTCACAGGATACACAGGACACGGCTGCAAACGTTTTACCCTGTACTCAGTCATTTCCATGTCTGGTCCTATCTGTACTATCAGTGCACTACTATTGCCTGCACATTCTTCACACAAGATGTTTCATGAGTAGTGAACATATTGATGATCAATTTGTTCTTTGTTGCAAAGAGCATGTGGAGAGGAAAAAAATTCAAACCTTGTGAAAACATGTAACCACAGAAAACAACTCTAAATCTTAACACGTTAGTTAAAATGAGGAATGGCCCCAATTCTAGAAAGTGGGGAAGGGGTGAGAGATTTGCATCATACATTCATTTTACTTGCTCAGAAGCACGTATGCAAAAAGAAAAAAGAAAGAACAACGACCACTTAAATAATATGAATGATTCCACCCACAATTCTACTCATTACTGTATGGATATTTATTTTTCATTTTTTAATACAGCCCTTCCTTCAAGGAGCTCAATGTGTCGTACGTATTTCATTCCCTCCTTCTGTCCTTACAATACCCCTGTGAGGTAGGTGATGTTTAGAGATGGTGATTGGTGCAGGAAGCTTCAAGGCTGAACAGAAATTGAATCTGGGGAAAACAAGGACTTGTCTACAAGCAGGTCCTGGATGCTGGAGCAGATAAGGTGGCAGCAGCAACAGTTAGGGTAGGGACTAGGCACAATCAGGAGTCGTTTGGGATGGGAGCAGAAGGATCTTAGTAGCAGTAGTTCACGTCAAGATCCTGTTCCCTCTTTTCCTGGCCCTACATGCCCCTAAGATTCCTCAAGCCTATGCAAACTAAGAAGTTCTTCAAAAAGTTGAAGAAGACCCATTGGAGGCAAGGTGATTCAGATTTACCAGTACTTTTTCTGAGCTGTCTGGTTATCCTCTCCTTACTGCAAGCAATGTGCTCTATGGGCACTGCTGAATGCAATGAGCCAGAGGGGATAGGATTGCGCTATCAGTGAGACAAAATATTTACACATGATTTTATTATTTCAATCTAAAAAATTTCTTTTTAATTGTTTCCTTGGGCTGAGTAATCTTTCCTCTACATTGTCTGACAGATCCCTTCTGCACTGTTGTTCTTGAACCCTTTCTCATGTCAATTAATCACTCAGCCCTGATTGTCAGTCAAATTTAAATTGCAGGTGGCTCCAAAATATGGGCATCTATACATCATGTTGCAAAAAACAACACACTCGCATTAGGATTTACCACCCGGAAGCAGCAGGCATATTGCCATAGTGAAAAATGTTACATCAAAAGACAATTTCCTATGGTGGGTGAACAGAAATTGCTCCATGGGGAATATCAGGCAAACAACATCCAAGTCCCCAACAGCTTCATACTTCAGGAGAATATAGGAACATCTAATCCAAATGGGAATAGACAGAACTTAAAAGAAAGAGGACTATGGCTACAATCCTTAAAACACTTTCCTTGAAGTAAAAGCCATTGAACACAAAGGAGCTTACTTTGGAGTACACATAGTTAGGATTGTGCGCTATATCTACTGTAATAATTAGAAATACTTTTTGCCTGGAAAGAATCATGCTGCAACCCAACCTTTGAAAAGACATTTTTAAAATTACATAAAACATATAGTTTTGCACTGCATAGGTTTGAAAGCAAGAACTACCTGTATTCCAGAGGAAGTGAGAGGGCTCTTTGTGAGACAAAATGTTCTGTTGGAATGCTCCATAGTATTTAACCTCCATTAAACAAGCAAAAAATATACTTTCATTGGGCAAGAAGATATAAGGCACCATGGCTCAGTTACACAGAGGGCTTTTTAGAAGGAATGCCTATATATTATAATGGCAAACAAGTTTGTTGTAGGGTATGATCCACCCTGGAACCTATTTCACATCTCATTGGGTAGCTGAATGAGATCTGATTTATACATGTTTTCCTATTTCTTTCCCTCGGTGTCCCAAGATGATTGTTTTTGAACTCAGACACCAGTTCATTAGAGGAAGCTAAGGAAGATGAAGAACTTGGTTTGCTTCTTGTTATTCTAACATGGTTCTTCACCTACAAAGGGTTTTTGCTGAGGAATTCTGAAAGAAACATCTTTTCAACACTCTTGTCCTTCTGAGTTTGACTACAGATTCAAAACAAAGGATCTAAATAAATTAAACACAGGTTTGGTATCTGTGGATTTGACCCGCCTCAGGTTCTGACTCTGTGGTTGGAAGAGTGGACCCTTTGGAAGTGACCTGCAGTTATGCTGGGGGAGTTCAGTATGGGTCAGTCTGTGGATTTGATTATAGTTTCCAACAACTGGGGGGTGACTGAACTCCCTCAAATGTTGAGCTGTTTTTAAATTTGTGTTAGATGGCAGGTTGAAAGCATTGCTTGCATGATTATGAAAATCAAAATGGCATGCTGGAAGGGGGAGTGCATCCTTAAAATCTCATGTGGGCAGAATTGGTTCAGATGTACTGTCTGAACCAGGTCCACTTCTGTCAAACTTGCAGGTCACACATTTGTCTGTTATCATGTTATCTGAAGTGTAAGAGATTTGGTTGTTTGCTTTTGGCAAACAAAAGAGCCAAAATTCCACGCACCTTTTCTACAGATGCTTCAGCTTACATCTGTATGGCTTCACATGAAGTGTGTGTGTGCTTGCGCGCACATAATTATGGGCTCAACCACGCAATCAGAGTTATTGTGTGAAGGTGAAAATAATCATCAATCTGCAATCATGGGTTTGCAGATCCTGGAGACAGAACTGCACATGTTTAACTTAATGAGAAGTTTAAAGATGGATACAACAGTGATATTCAAATATCAAAAGGGCCACTAGAAAAAGAAAGCAAAGCATCTCTCTCCAGTTAACTTGGAGGGAAGGACAAGGGACAATCTTCAAGCTGTAACATAATAAGTGTAGGTTGTCCCAGTTAAATTGGTGGGAAGTACCATCTCATCCTCTTTGATTAGTTAGGCCAGGTCGCCCTATTCCCCAGGCCAAAATAACCTAATTGCTTGTTCTACCAGTTTGTGATGCCTTTTGGATTGTCCCAACTACCATTTCATTGCTGACCTTCATGAAGTTTAACTACCCGCCATCACACATAACTCACAGATATATGAAATAGCCCCCTGTGAGGTAACACCCCTTTTGTGTCCACAGTTGCTATGAGATTGTTGAACCAAATCAGTGTGCTGATATGAGAGCTATTATAACATAATGTTTTATCAGTCTTGTTATGGACACTCATGGCCACTTTAGATGAGAGAGGGCAGGAGAGAAGATGGCTATGGTTTACATTAATTTCTGCCGCACAACTTGTGCTTTAAAATTTATTTATGTCCAGTGTCAAGGGAAAGTGTGACAAGAAAGGTCCCTATTTGTTTGTGAAAATGCTGATGGCCCCACACATTCCCACAGGTGTTGTTAGGAGGGTTGTGAGCTGGGCCTGGATGACTTGTAACTGAATGTGTGAAGTTAAACCAACTCCCACAAAAAGTGTTACATTTGCAAAAATAAGAGAGAATGTAAAATATGCTACCAGTATGCTATTGGCAGCACATGAAACTTAGCGTGCAATCCTAAGAAATTTAGGCTGGCCTAATTCACCTGGCCTATCTTTCTGTGATGGTGTGGGTAGGTCGGCATATGTCTGTGCATTGGCCTAACCCCCACCCCCTGAGTAATGGGGCAGAAGTGACTTACTGTACTTTTGTGATACTCCCAGGTCAGCTCATATCTCGCAATGGCCATGCTAATAAATAAGCCTTTCTAAACTCCCTTGGACCATTCATAGCACACCAATGGGTTGCGGCACACTAGTTGAAAATTGCTGTAGTGGAATTTGGAATATATATTTTGACCACAATCATCATGGTAATTTTGGACATGGGTTTAAGAAAGACTCAATCAGCTGTCCCCAAATGTTTTGACTGGTGCTTTCCTTGTTCTACCGGGCCACTGGACATGGCTCCTCATCAGGGCCTCAATCCTAAATACTGTAGTAGGTTTTTTCATAGATTCCAAGGTTCCCCTGGCTGGTTTCTACATCTCCCAGGAGAGTCATGGTTTCCAATTCAGAAACTACTGATTTAGACCTTGACATGGCTCCCAATTTGGGAACCACTGACTTAGACCCAGGCTATTCTGAAGTTTCTGACAAACAGTGTTTCTCAATGTGAGAGTGATAAGTTTATCTTAAATCAGTGGAAGTCTAAGGATATTACTTTTTCTCACTTACAGAAGTGCAAGTGTACACCTGTGTAAGTGAGAAGTCTATTAGATTTAGCTGACGTAGGGAGGTGTGAGTTTTATCAGTGTTCCAAGTCTGGAATCACTTGGGAACATAAACAGTTGTGTCATTTACTCATCAACTATAAATTGGATTTATAAAGCAACCACCAACAGTACAATAACTTACTTTGACCTGATCTTCGATGTCCCTGAGAACAAAAACAACTTAACAAAGCAGTCCCAAGGAATGACAGTTTGCGTCTGCTCAGCAGTCCTGGCCAGCTGGCGTAGCGTACTGTATGAGACTGGGTTATGAAAGAGAAAGTTACTGGGCTGAATATTATCTGTGCCAGAAACTCACTTACCCTCAAATCCTGAGTAACTACAGGAACATGTAAGAGACTTTACGTGCACCACCTAGTGAAAACCTGTGGGAAATTCATATTGGAATCCAGAGTAAGGGCGCAATCCAGAGTAACTGCAGGGAGTCCTTGCTCTGGTGTAAGAACAATTTGCTCTGGATTGCAATCTGAATTTCCCATAGGTTTTCACTAGGTGGTACAGTAACTATGGGTACATGTAATGTCTCTTACGTGCACCCGTAGTTACTCTGGATTGTCGGGTTAGTTGTTCTTACACTGGAGCAAGGACTCCCCATAGGTACTCTGGATTTTGCCCTTATAATCCAATTATATTTAAAACCCAGCACATTTTATGTCTGTAATGCAGCCTCTGCTGGTGCAGTGCTGGCACAGCAGAGGAATAGGATTAAGTGGCATAGAAAGTCAATGCCTTTCTCCATTTTCTTCCACTATATGGACAGTAATACTGACCAGCATTTCAAGATTGGTGTAAACCTAGCTGAGATCATGTATGCAAAAATATTAAACATTTGAAAACGCAGGATAAAGAATTTTTACCACTTCTTTCTTCAGTGGCAGTTTTTTATGCTTTACCTTTGCTTCTTAAGAATTGCTGCTATTAAGCATTTATACAGCACATTTCAAATATTCAGTATGTTCATGTACCTTATGCTGTAGTTTTTCTATCATTTTAACAATTTGGCTGTGTAGGTCAGTATTGCTGTCTCCACATTGTTTTTGTGAGGAAGAGAGGTAGAGGTCTAATAGCATAGCTAGAGGGGGTGCAAAGCACTAAATTTTGCAAGGAGCCTTACTGTGGTATGCAAGTGGACCCTCCTCCACTCTTTGGGAGGCACTCTGGGCAGTGGTAACAAAACAAAAGTGAATGCCTCCATCTTGCTCCCACTGCCTTAGAATGACTCCAAAGGGAAGTAGCTGCATGCATGTTGCAGTGAGGCTTCTTGCAAAACTTAAGAGTGCAATCCTAACATAGGTCAGCAAAACTAATTGGTCTTCCCATTCCTGTGGTAATGTAGGGAGATATAGTAAATGCACACCTGTGCATTGCCTTAAACCTCCCCTAGGAGAAGGTCACAAACATGTCTTTCAGCACGTTTTTGACACCCTCAGGTCAACATGGGGCTTAGGCCAGCCTAACTGGGGTTTAGGATTGCAGCCTTAGTGCTTTGAACCCCATCTAGCTATGAGCAGAATCCTAACTGTATCTACTCAAAAGTAAACTCCTTTGTGTTCAATGGGTCTTACACCCAGGAAAGAGTCTTTAAGAGTGCAGCCCATGTCACTGTAGAAGACTCAGAGATTTGCCCAAAACCAAGCTCTGAATTGCACAAACTTTTTTTTGCCCAGGGTTGAGGAAACATTTCTGGTTCAGTCCAGAGGTCTTTTAAAGCTTAATGATTTGCACCACAATTGAGCTTACTACTCAACACGGTGCTTTGAACATTTAAATATATTATTTTTTATTGTTACCAAAACCTCCAAAAACCTATTTGTCTGAGGAAGTGTTTCCTTTCACTTTTTAAATAAGCTTTAATATTGAGAAATGAGAATTGTAGGGGTGTTCTCATATAATCTGTCATTGTTATAGTGTTAAGATGGCAGGGGGAATAGTTATTTTAGAACGCATAAATTTACTTGTGAAAGATGCAATCTATTGAAGAAAGGTTTGGATCATTTGCAAAACAATTCAATGTAAACAAAGGAAAATGCACCCATTTTAAGTTCTTAGTTTACTGAAACAGCACCTGTTCAGCTCCAATCCAGGCGTAAAAACATCTGCACAACCACAAATCCAGTTCTTTTTGCCTCCTTAGCATCAACTGAAGTAGGCTCACTTTCTTCAGCCATCTGTGGTTCTATGTTGCTTCTTGCTGTGTGACTGTATGTAGAAGGTTGGGTACAATCCTGAGCACTCCTTGGGCCAACGCAAGTCCCTTGTACAAACCTGATACCGTTGCAAACTTTCTATAAGGCATGTTTGTGTTGACTTGCAAATTGACCAGTGCAGGGGCATGCACTGGCCTCCACTCACCAGAAACGATCCTAAACTCAGTTAATCTGTGTCAGCCTTTGCAGGCCACTGCTGAGATTAGAGGACATGGAGGAAAAGGAGGTGAGTTGGGGGTGAGAGAGGGGAGGCAGTGGGCAGTCCTATTGGTGGGCAGCAGATGTAGGGAGTGGGGCCTTTTCTGGGTCCAAATGCATATATATGTAGATGCTACAGACTAAATGTAGGGATAACCCTACAATCCAGAGTAACTACGGGAGCACATAAGAGACATTACGTGCACGTGTAGTTACTGCACCATCTAGTGAAAACCTATGGGAAATTCAGAT
The DNA here is from genome assembly GCA_030015325.1 of Cryptoblepharus egeriae. Classification (NCBI taxonomy): domain Eukaryota; kingdom Metazoa; phylum Chordata; class Lepidosauria; order Squamata; family Scincidae; genus Cryptoblepharus; species Cryptoblepharus egeriae. The sequence goes on from JAREYC010000005.1 coordinate 74,390,527, forward strand.
TGCAATCCAGAGTAAATTGTTCTTACACCGGAGCAAGGACTCCCCATAGTTACTCTGGATTGTGCCCTTCATGCTAATGCTAGGGCTGCAGTGGCTCACTGGTTAAAGACACTGCCTGTCAATCTGAAGACTGGCAGGTCAATGGTTCGAGACTCAAGTATTGCAAGACAGAGTGAGCTTTAACCTAGCTCCTGCCAACCTAGCAGTTCAAAGGATATTATTGGAAGTAGATGAATATGTAGCTATCAAGGTGCAGAGGGGATGCTCTGCCTTAGGTTCAACCCTTGGGGGTGACAACCCTGTGGGTAACCAACATCACAACATTGTGAAGGTTCTGAATAACCTCATCTATATATATAAAAGAGAAAAGTCACTGACTCACTGACTGACTGACTGACTCACTCACTTACTCACTCATCACCACTCTGCCAAATATAAATGCTGAGATACTGAGGAAATTATTCATAGAATCTAGAACTAATAAGCGTGCCCATAATATCTCAAACTATTTAAAGCTCTTTTGTTAGAAAATAAAAAAAGTTTAAGGTAAGTTGACTTCCAAGGTGCAAAGAAATATTTGAAGCTATTACAGCACAAACCAGACAACATTAATAAGTACAGTATGGCAAAACCAATGATGACTCAAAACACCTTCTGGAGGAGGATAAGTGAAAACAGCTTGATCTCTTCGGGCAAATGGATGAGGTGCTCATTCATCTGATGAACTGGAGATTGTCACTGAGCGTAATGCCAGCAAAATTTTGAACAGACTGTCCAGTATCCTCTCCAGTCAGCAACCAAATCCACAAATAATATAAAGTGAAAGATATTCCTGCTGAATTTTATGCGTACATGTACAGCCAGTGGTGGGCTTCAGGGAGTTCTCACAGGTTCTATAGAACCCTTTGCCAATGAGTGCCTGGTTCTAAGAACCAGTTACTAATGGGACATAGAACCTGTTGTTAATTTAGGTTATTAGGACATAGAACCTATTGTTAATTTATTTGAATCTCACCACTGTTTACAGCTGATAGAAAAGATACCTATGGATGCTTTATGTACCCTGATTCTGGAGTTGCTCCTATAGCAAGACATTCTAAGAGGATCTGCCCATGTAAATAAGGACTGTCAATTAAGAATAATAAGTTAGTATCAACAGACACTCAACAGATAAACACTGGAGAGACAGATTATGTATGCAGCCCTTAAGAGGGTTAGAGTTTCATGTTAGGAATATATAGCATTGCAGACTGGTAGATATAAGGGATGTAAAATAAATGCACATTTCTTACAAACAGCGCATTAGAAGAGATCAATGTGAGTACAAGTTGTTTTTAAAAGGTGCTATTCTGCTCGTGAATACTTTTTATAGAACGATTGTTCTTCAAATCTACAGAGGCTAAAAAAGCAACCAATTTCAGTTATATGAATCTAACTTACTAGGATGGTGTGAGTACCTACCTTGGAAGTTTTCAGGGGAGTTAAGAGCCCAGTCCTGAGCTCTTTAGCACCTGTGGTATGAACATACAGTACTACATTTATGCTGGGTGTCATAAACGTGCCATAAAACACATTTATTGCTCCCTCATGTGAGGATACTGCTTGGGCAAAGGAATGAACTCTGGATGGAAGTAAGTTTTGTCAGGTGGGGGAGGCATTCTGGAGTGCGGGGAGGGCAGGAGGTGGGCAAGCCAGGGAAACAGGGCAGGAACATATGGAGCCCTGGTCTGCTGGATACTATGCTCCATGTGAGGCTGAAAAAGTCTATTTCCTCGTCGGTGTCAACAAAATAGCTAGCGCAGATTGGAAGAGACCCATTGCAAGATATCTTTACCACCTTCTCTTACAAATGTCCTCTTTCCCAAAAAAAGTGGTGGCAGCCAAGTGTCTCATAGGTTGCAGTGGTAGTTATTTTGGTGCCACTGCTGCTCTGGGTGCCAAGTGACTTAAGATTGAGCTGTGCATGTGCAAAGAAGAAAGTTTAAATATGGTGCTTTCTTACATTTAGCAGGGGGACAGCAATGGTTACTGATCACACCAGAAAGGCAACTTTTCCAGTGGCTGCTGCCTTAGGCTATGAGCCCTTTGGGAGGAGGCAAAATTTTAGTATTTAACAATGGAAACTGATTTTGGATTCATTTTTGCTGAAGAGTGGCATACTGCAGCTCTAAATATCTCATTACAAGGGGCAGCAGTACGTGGGTTGAACATTTCCAGTTCAACTTTTATTTGTTTGTTTGTTCGTTTGTTTGAGGACTTTATATCCACCTTTCCCATGCCAATGCCCAAGGCATCTTATAAAGCTTTAGTTTTTCCCAACAACCCTGTGAGGTACGTGAAGCTGAGAGTGAGTGACTGGTCCAAGGTGTCCCAGGAAGCCAAGGTGGGCAACTTCATCTACTTCATCTTGGCAATCAATTGATCCTGGCCCTTGAATATGGACCAATTACATCAGCTTTAGATATGAAGCAACCTTTCTTGGAAGAGAGAACTGGAGTACTAGCTTTCCAATTGAACCAGGCCACACCTAATCCAGCCGTATGTTTCTGCTTTGCTTTCTGGCAAAGCCACTGACTAAGCAGTCCAGTGCACACAGCAATCTGCTTGAGAAACCTGTGCTGAAGCAAATGTGGCATCACAGCTGCTATGTGAAGGTTGCATCAAGCCATTCCACTTGGCATCTCATATAATTTGGCAACTCTTTCTATGCAAAGAGGGATTGGGCATTATTTTCCAATATCTCTACAAATACTCCATCTGTTTCCTGGAAGGACTGCATGGGTTCATACTGAGACACCAGAGAATACCTGTGGAAAGCCTCTAGCAATGGTGATTTTAAACAGCCTGCACACAGCACATGTCATGTTTGCCCTAGGAAAGTGCTTCAAGGCTTCAAGCATACTATCCAGAGACTTACTTCAGAGTGTTTACTCACATATGATTGAAACATAGAATCATATTGTTGCAAGGGCCTAATAGGGCATCTAGTTCAACCCCTTCCAGTAGCAGAAAATCCTCCAAGACCTAGAGCATCTCCAGCAGGTGCTTGTTGAGACTATGCTTAAATATCCCCAGTGAGGTCTTGTGCCATAAAACTTCTTGTTTGGACACACAGTTATTGAAAGTGTTATTCTTTAGTGGCTTCATATTTCTTTTGCTTTCAGCTCAAAGGGCAATCAATTCTGAGAATTTTTCATTTGGCTTGAGAGCTCTTGAGGCACAGCATAGCATGGCATAGCATCTCAGCTGTGAACCAGGATGTCCCAGCTCCAAACTTGCCTCTTCCATCAACTCACTAGGTGTGCAGAGCTGATCATCATCTCATCTATTCTTAGCTCAATCATCTGTCAGCAGCATAAGAACAATAACAGCAGACTCGCTTTCACCTTCATTATATGAATTACTGAGATGGTGTATATATGATCAAACACTGAAGAAGTTCAATGGAAAAACTAGGCATGATGTTTATGGTAATGAGCATCTTGCAAATAAAGTCCTCTGATGTTTGCCTTAGTTTTCATTGGTGAGACTCACATATAACTGAACCTGAGATAGCAGGTGATACTGCTTCTGGCTTAAATGTTAATTTATGCAATTGGTTATAACACTGATCAGTAGCATTAATGTCAAAAGAAGTTTCATACTGTATTACCTAACCCACTACAATGATCACTAGGAGATTCCTAGAACTGATCAACAAAGATTGTTCTATGTGCTAGGCTACTTCACTTTTAAAATTATTCTTAGTACTGATTCACATAATTTTTCTTTTCTTTTCCTAGACCAGTGTTTCTCAAAGTGGGGGTCGGGACCCCTTTGGGGGTCGCCTAGAGCTTTCCTGGGGGTCGCCTAAAGACCCCTGGTGCAGGGGGCCAGGTCAGGCTTGCCAGACCTCTGGCTGTAGCTGCAGACGCACTGGAGCTGACTGACAGCCTCAGAGCCCAATCCTATGTATGCCTCCTCTGAAATAAATCCCATTGTGTTCAATGTGTGCATAGAACACACATTTCATCTGTAACAATGAAAATACATCCTGCATATTGGATATTTACATTACAATTCATAACAGTAGCAAAATTACAGTTATAAAGTAGCAACAAAAATAATTTTATGGTTGGGGTCCGCACAACATGAGGAACTTATAAAGGGGTCATGGTGTTAGGAAGATTGAGAACCACTGTCCTAGACAAAAGCAGTGTCAATCATCCTTAGTAATTAGTCACAAGGACACATGTAAAGTATAAACTAGGTGAACCAGATATATTCAGCAACAATGCTTCTGGCTCAGGTTGGTGAACATGCTACATGATTTACTGGTTATGGTTGCAATCCTAACCACACTTTACTGGGAGTAAGTACTATTGAACACAATGGGACTTTCTTTTGAGTAGACATGTTTAGGATTGCACTGTTATGCTGCAATCCTAATCTGCAGTTAGGCTGGCATAAGCCCTGGCATAAATCCTCTGCTGACCCAGGAATGTTACAAAACTCCTGTAAGACATTTCTGCATCACTAAAAAATGGGTTTAGGCTAGTGTACTACCATGTGTATGCCAGTCATGGGAAGATATGCCAGGTGAGTTAGGCCAGACTAAATTGGTTAGGATTGTGCCCCTTGGGCACAGTTCTAACCAATTTAGGCCAGCACAACTCAGCCATTGCTCTCAAAACTCAGTTCCCATGATGGCATGGGGAGGTTGGTGCATGTCTGTACACTTGCCTAACCCGACCACCACCCAGAAGTGGCACAGAAGCACCTCATGGCACTTTTGTGACACCCTCAGGCCAGTGCAGGACTTGTGTTGGCCCAACAGGGGGTTAAGATTTCACTGTTAGTCAGTGTCAGTCCGTGACTGAGGAAAGTCAGGAATGCTCACATGCAAGAAAAAATGCTATATGAAGCAGTTTGCAGCAGCCTCCCTATAAGTTGACAAATAATTATCTTTCTTTTAAAAATTATGGAAGGAAAGCTCCATAAAATGGTACCTCTTAAGCATACTGTTGGCTTTGTACTGAGTCAAGGGCGTAAGGTCTTCAATTGAGATTCCTGCTTAGCACCTCTTATGGGGAAATAATCATCTTTTGGCTGATGGTAATTTTATATTTGCAATTAGCAGCCTTCACAAAAGGCATTATTCACATGTGTTCAAAAGGAACTTTGATTATAGAAAGCTTTGGTAGGCCAGAACTGCTGCAGCTGAGGTGCAGCTGAAAGCTTGTTGAAATTCTTCTTTCACTTTCTCATTTCAAATTATTTTCCCTTTTATGACACTCCAGTCCCAGCATATCTTACACTGCCAATTATTGTTTCCTTTTAATAAAGTTGTGAATAAATCTAAGGAAGTGAAGAACTAGGAACGCCAGGCAGGAAGCTGTGCGGCTTTTACTCGGGGGCTCATTTTATGTTTATTCCATGTTAGCCACAACTATCACACGTTAGCTTGACTGGATGAAAGTGCTATAACACATTAGCAGTCAAGGATACAGCTTTCTTCTCAGCGCAACATTGTTTCTGGATCAGTTTACGACTTGATAAACGCTCTTGCAATTCATACTGTGATTTGGTCTCAACACTTGTCAATACAGATCTGCAGCACGTGGTTGGATTTCCAGTCACGGCTATCATATGCACTTTTAACAATTTTGCTCAGTCCTTGGGGAACTTACACTTTGACTATTGAATTATGTATTCAAATGACTAATATCAAACTTTTGCTAAGTTTTATCTTACAATAAAAAAATCAGAAAAAAATTCAGAGACTGTCAAAAAATGGTCAAAAATGGGTGGTGTGCCTTGATGATTTTAGTACCTCGTCAGTGTGCCATGAGACAAAAAAGATTGAAAATCTCTGCTCTAAGTTCTTGACATGTGGGCTCCCCACCTTGACAGAGAGCACAAACCTAACCATGTTTACTCAAAAGTAAACCCCATCGTGTTCAATAGGTTTTACTCCCAGGAAAGTGTCTTTAGGAATGCAGCCATAATTTCACTTGTCTTACTGCATTATAAATTAATTTTCTCCTAACTAGTGGCCAAGCCACCTGGACATATTCAGATTCTTTTCAGATTCCTTCTCCAGGAAATCTCTCCCACAAATGACCTAAGCAGACCTAGGGAACCTCAGGAACTAATTTGATCTGACCTTTGTGACCACCAGCAGAAATGACTTATATCCAACATCCTATAACTACCCCTGCTCTGAAATTTTCCATTCTTTGAAGGTATCAGTGCTGGATATTTTGGCAATCTCTTCTATACTCTGTTTTATGGAATTTTTTATTCCACTGGAAATGTCCATTCTGTCTGTTTTTGTAAAACTTTTCCTGCTCAGAAACCCCCTTGCTTTGGTAGGTGTGCTCATCTTTGGAGAGGCTCTTTTTGCCCTGTCAATCAAAGGGCACAATTTGGGTTTCTTTTTTTCTTTCTGTACAGTATGAAGCTGAGCTGCCCAGTCTTGCTGCAAAGAAAGACACTATACTCCAGTCTACTCACCATTAAGATAATTTCTCATCTCCTTTCTTCCATTTACCCAGTATAACAGCTTTTCCTCCATCCTAAAGGCCTCTGTACTTTAGTGCTTATTCTAAAACTCTCTCTCTCTCTCTCTCTCTCTCTCTCTCTCTCTCTCTGTTAAGTAGTCTAACAGTAAGTACTTTGAGGTTGTTCAATCTGCTATCCAAAACTAAAGGTCCCAAAACTATGCGGTACTGCCATTTTTGACTCCTGATTCGGTATTCTAATTCTTCCTGTTTGAATGTAAATCTGGACCATGTAGATCCAGACCCAAGAACGTGTGTGGATATATGTAGGAACTATATGTAGTGTGGATATGTAGGAACAGACACATGGGTGTGTTAATGAGCATTTAATATTCATGGTAAATATTCCAGTTCAAATTCAGGACTTTAAAATCACTTTGAAAAGGAAAAAATAATGGCACACTCTTAACCAATATAGGCCAGCACAACTCACCCATCTCATTCCCAGGCTGATGTGGTGAGGTCAGCACATGTCTGTACACTGGCTTAATCCACCAAGGAGTGGCACAGAATTGCCTCCCGGCACTTTTGTGACACCCCCAGGCCAGATTATGCGTAGTGCCAGGAGTTTTGCCAGCCTAACTGGGGATTAGGATAACAGTACAATCCAGAGTAACTATGGGAGCACATTAGAGACATTATGTGCACCCATAGTTACTGCATCACCTAGTGAAAACCTATGGGAAACTCATATTGCAATCCAAAGTAACTTGTTTTTACTCCAGAGCAAGGACTCCCCATAGTTACTCTGGACTGCACCTTAAGCCAACTTACACAACTCACAAACTTTTCAGTAACATATTTTAAATTAAACAAATTTGATGGCTCCATAAATGTTTTGGGACTATGGGAATACAGCTCCTTATTTTGTATGCAAACACTTTTTATTGATGAAGAAAAATGGCTGTGTGGTTGATCAGTGCTTCATGAGCCACAAATAATATCCATAACTAGATAGACCAGCTTTGCAGTTTTTATCCTGGACAGATAAATTCTATCTTCTGACAGCAGCTAATCAGATACTGTAAGTTCATAAGTAGGACATAATCATAATAAACACTTTCTGTAGATAATTCTCAACACCTGATAATCAGATAAACATGGACAACATATTTATGGCTAAGACAGAGACATAATGACTGCAATCCTAACCTCCAATTAGGCTGGCATAAATCCTGTGCTGAACTGGGGGTGTCACAAAAGTGCTGTATGACACTTCTGTGCAACTTCCGTCCATCCAGGAAGGCACTTGCCTCCTTCCATGCACTATGGGAACAGGAATACCAATGAGTTATGCCAGTCTAGGTTAGGAGTCCCCCCGTAGAGCCCAATCTTATGGTTTTTCCTGCTATAGCATGCAGCCGCTCTAAAACAGGTTGCATTGCATGTTGTGGTGAGAACTGCAGAACAGGGAGATCTGGGAAATATTTTCCTTTAGCCCACCATAAACATCCCAATTGCCTATGGGTCGCCTTAGGTAAGTGCCAACTCCTTAGCTGGAACAGGTCAAGAAGACAAAGGGCCATTGACTTCAGCCAGAAAGGATGGGATCCATTCATATTACCCGTGCTGGTGCCATCCTACCAACCCACATGGGCAGGCACCCCTTTCTTCATGATTATGTGTGGGGCCATTCTGGCTTCCTCAGCAGTAGTTTGAAAGTGCATGGAACTGCATGCTTCCAGAGTACCATTTACTCACAAGTCATGTGAGTCACATGGCATCTCTTGCTGCCAGGAATACTAATTCAAGCAATGGAAGAGCCCAATATGTTTGGGCTGACTCTCCCAACCTGTACTGCCTCTCCTACTTTCAATGACCATAACTTACCTTGAATAATCAAAAGCCTTACCTTGAACAATCAAATAAACCTGGGAGGTCTTGGGATGATGCAGCGTTTGCACTGAACACGTGTACGAACCCTCATCGTAGACATCCACTTTCTGAATCCGGAGGCTGTATTCCAGAGCCGAAAGCTGCTGCAGCTCTACCCGAGGATCCAGGGACCACTTGTCCTGACCAGCAAAAATGATGCCAGAACGATTTAACCAAGCCACCTTAGAGCTTTTGTCTTCTATATAACACCTGGATGGGAGATGAAAGAAGAGATTGATGTCTATGGAGAACTTCTGTTTGCATTTTGTTACACTCTCCATACTTGCAAACTTTCCATGACACAGATACATCCATGTTGCAATTTTTCAGTAGTACAGCTTGTTTTGATCTGCCCATTTCATTTTTCAACTCTTCTTGGGTTTGTTCTTACAATTAGTTAGAAGAGAATGAACTGTAATGAAGTGGTAGTGACTGATCCTTTCCATAGAGGAGGTCCCAGATTCAAATCCTGGTATCACAGCTGTGGAAGTCCCCTCTCTGAAATGCTACCCCGTGGTTCTAGAGAGTGCAGGCAATACTGAGTAATGGTCTGATTCATTATAAGGTAGCCTTACATATTCACCCTTTGTCAAACTTAGAGCACAATTCTAAGCATGTCTACTCAAAGGTAAGCCCCATTGTGTTCAATTGATCCTACTTCCAGGAAAGTGTCTTTACGATTGCAGCCTTATTCCCTTTTAACTGATCTGAAACTGATGTCCTAGTTAGTGTGCAATCCTAACCTAGGCTGGCATAATTTATCAGTCTTCCATTCCCTTGGTGATGTAGGGAGGCAAACACATGTCTGTGCACTGGCCTAACCCTCCCCCAGGAGTGGCATACAAGTGTTTTATGGCACTTTTGTGACACCCCCAGGTCAACACAAGACTTATGCCTGGGCTAAGGCCAGCCTAACTGGACATTAGGATTGCAGCCATAGTACCTGAAATATTTTCAATGTTCAAGAACTTTCTCAGTTCTATAAGTTTAGGCTGTCAACAAATGTAACATTCCAATTTGCATGTTGAAACTGGAAAAAATCCCAAAAGTTTCAAATGTCTATTACTCCAAAATAATCTATTACTCCCTAATAACTCCTGTAATTTTGTGATGAAAACAATACCAGGGAAGTGTATGAATGCCTGCTTATCAACTTTTTTCCCATCCTCATGGACTAAGGTCCAAGCATTGAAATTCTTCCTCTTAGCCACAAGCTTCCCTCTGAAACCACTTGAGCATCAAATAAAAACATTTTCTCGTTTGATCACTCGAAGTGCTAAAATGCTGAATGTCAACTCAAAGTATTCCCAGCTTTTTCCCAGCCTAAGGAGTGAGAGGTCAGGACTGTGAATTGTATTTTGGGTTTGTTCAACAAATGCAGCTGTTTTATGTTGTATATGCACTCTGTACTGACGGTTCCTGCCGCCCCTTACTTTTAGATTTAAATGCAGTCTGCTTCACTCCCCCAACCACTACTATACTAAACATCTTTTCGATTTCTTTGAAAACTAGATTTTGCCTGCCCCTTAGCCAATCTACATCCTGTGTGTTTTGTTGCCCACACAATGTAGGTAGTTTGCTCAGGTTTTACCAACCCCATCATGATTTCTGAATGTCCTTAGAAAGCCAGATGATACAGAGGTGAGAGCAACAAGGAAATGGAGAAAAGTCAGGCATGCAGAGACAGAGTATGTTTTTCCACCTGGTGTATCTCTCAGTGCAGCTGTCAGTGACAGCAGGGTGTCTCTTAGCCAGAGGATGGACTGACAGCCCTCACAGGGTTGCATTAGTGATTCAGTCCTTGTATGCAAAAGTATAAAGAAGCTCTTACAGATCCAGTATTAGCTAAAGAAGAAGTCGACTCATGAGGATATTACACACAGCTTCACATCCTTTGTCCTCCAGATTAATTAATCTGGAATAATTGCTACCTACTGATTCCATCACATTTGGGTGGAATGAACTCTCTCATACTGCATGTGCTTTTCATACAAACAGTAGAGCTATATGATTATAAATGCAAAGGAAATTATACCCTGCCCACCCCATCTGTGGTGTAGCCACAATGCATCCCAGTGTTATGGGAAACACATGCTCCCGTACCTTGAGAAAGTCCCAGTGACTGCCCCTCACCACATGATGCAGCACACACTCCATTGCCACAATTGCACAAGTTATGGAAAATTGGATAGGATTGGGCCTTCAGAACATATGGTACATAATGAGATAGGGATTTAATACATGAAATAATAGCATTGACTATGGGATTTTAAAATATACTTTTTATAATATATTCTTTATTGCAACCCATTTAATAAGCTAGCATTTCAGCAAGCTAATGAGACTGCAAACCAGTACACACCTACTTGGACATATTCACAAATCCAGAGTAACTATGGGAGCATGTAAGAGACTTTACGTGCACCCATAGTTACTGCACCACCTAGTGAAAACCTATGGAAAATTCATATTGGAATTCAGAGTAACCCTACAATCCAGAGTAACTATGGGAGCACGTAAGAGACATTATGTGTTAGTTACTGCATAGTTACTGCACCACTTAGTAAAAATTCATATTGCAATCCAAGGAAATTCATATTGCAGTCCAGAGCAAATTGTTCTTACACCGGAGCAAGGACTCCCCGTAGTTACTCTGGATTGCGCCCTAAGTTGTTCTTACACTGGAGCAAAGACTCCCCATAGTTACTCTGGATTTTGCCCTAAGTCCCTTTGACAATTTATTCAATCTCCATTGAGCTGGAATGTGGTGACTTGGTAAAGATGCTGCACTGGAAGACCCATTAGGTGACTGCTTGGGTGTTTGAGACCCAAGTGCCACATAGCAAGCTTCCTGCAATGGCTCCTTTAGGTATTTCAATGATCTCATGATCCAAGAGAAAGGGGTGAACCGTCCAAAGTAGCAGGGAAAGAGATCAAAGGTTCCTAGGCAGAAAATATGATACACACTCACGTACAGGTTCCTCAATGGTGCCCAGTTGCCTAGAAAGGAAAGGGACAGATGTTCTGGCAAGACAGAAGGAGGAACGGTATTTACTCTTTTTTTGCTGTCAACTACCACTAGTTAGCATGTAAAGAATTAACACGGGTATTATCAGAGTTTTTTCAGACCCAAAACACACTCAAGCAGCTGGAGAAAAATTTGATGACTGGTTGTCTCCTGCTAATCAGACTGAATAGAAGTGGAATTGTATTGAGTGAGAGATGAGAAAAAGAGTAGTGGAAAATCTGAAATGGGATGCTGTTGATGAGATAAAGTCACTTGGAGCTATTACCTTGATGTCACTGCAGCTGAGTATAGTGACACCCTGCAGAGTGTGCCTGAATGCACCGAAGGAAGAAAAAGTGTTGTCTTGAAATTCCAGACTAAGGACCAGGAGAGAAGCTCTCACAGAATCCCACAAGGTCAGAGTAACTTCTGCAAAGAGCTTATCACAAAAGTGGATATTGCAAGGAGTGGTCTGGATCAGCTGAAAACAAGGTAAGAACAGACGAAAACAAGGTGAAACAGGTAGGGGGGCTCCTGACCATTTTGGGCCTGATTTTGGGCCCACTCCTATGTATTCCTAGTGCCCAGGGCAAACAACAGGGCCAAAATGTCTGCTGCCAGGGAAGCTTCTGGAGGTCTCCCTGCGGTTTGTACAATGGTAGTTCCTTTTGGGCTCCCTATTGGGAGTAACACTGATCTGCATCTGCTATTGAGGAGGCACAAAACCCCCAGTAGTTTTCCTAAATCCAACCTTTCCAAGAAGCACTGAAAATCTCTCTCTCTGTGTAGGGGGGAATTATGGGGACATGCTTTGGCAGTATGGCCTTGGCAGTCTTTTGGAGCCTAGGTGACAACGAGCACCACATAGCCTGGGAAAGTCTAGGAAGGCACAAACAGAACTGAACCATGCAGTCCACTCAGAACTGGCTGTTCCAATTGGCCTTCAAATAAACAGATGTATTTCCTTTGCTATGCCATCCCTGGTTTTCAAATATTTATTTCTTAAGCCTATGGCAAATACATGGACTTATGGTAAATCAGATGTTAATGTCCAGTTCACCCAGCCATTCAAGGACAGAGTGGTCTATATTAAAAAAATCAGACACGATTGTGGGCATCGTGTCACACTTGGACACACTGTGATTAATATTTTGTCGAGGAGCACCACAGTCACACCAAGGGGTAGATACAAGACCCCGCTTAGTGAGTGCTGGCAGACACTGTGTTGGGTATGGAACCTGTTCAGAGTTGACCAGAGCTGGCAAGGTATGTCTAAACCTGGCACCTTTCAGGTAGGGTCAACTATGTAACAACCTGGATCTGGGAATTCAGCAGCCCATTCAGCTTTCAATTATGCATTGATGTTAAAGTTGGTAGATAGCTGTTGTGCAGGTGCCAGAGGGAGCTTCCTGGATTTAAGCTTGCCAGTTGATAGATGAGGAAGAGCAGCTTGCACAGGTAGACGTGGGTTGCTCATAATGTTGTTGTATTATTTCACTAGGGCATCTTGCCTGCAAAGAGCTGGTGGTGCAATGTGGCTCAAAATGGCGAGCCAGCAAGTAGGAGTAAATTTTGTACAACCGCTGTATATGCTAGAGTGTAATGCTAGAGTGTAATGCTAGATCTCCTTCTTGTGGAGCACCCCAGATAACATGAGAGCTGAACTAAATTACTAGCAAAAGCCAGACTACATTGAAGAATTTGTCGTTGGCAACAGTTGGAAACCAGACATTGCGCTGTCCGAAGTCCAGCCCTAAGGTGACATTACGTGGGCTCAATTCTACTATAAAACTTATTTGAAACCAGTGATACACAAATACCATGCTTGCATGTCATTCGGTCATTGGCTAGATATTTTCCTTGACTATTTTATCCACGGAGAACTAATTTGGATTCTTGCACTTTTTGGTGAATAAAGTCCTATTATGCACAGATATTAGCAGATATTTGCTCTACCATGCTATTGCTTTCTGCTAAGGAGCCACAAATTCATCCAGATAGCCATTAAGGTCCAGACATGCAACCTCTCTTTATACTTAATCTAATTTTTTTTTTGCTCTATGCCCTGTGAGGAGTTTCATAAACTAGTTTAAAAACCAGCTTCCGATATTTTTAATGATGAACGGAATAAGAAGCGACATTTAGCTTGCTCCCTGTTTCTTGTTCTATGTAACTAAATAAAAGCCTCCAGTCTCCAGGGCTGTTGCTCTCTCTCACCTTTTGTCAGATCTATTCACACAAGTGTATTTTGAGAAAGAAAGAATGAAGATTGGAGCCTAAAGATAAGAAAACTATTTGGCAGAAGGGTTTCAGATGGCTTCTTGGGGGAAAAGTCAGACATTTATAGAGCACCTCGGATGGAATGCAGGTCAGATCCATATGTTGAGATCGCAGATCACTCCCTGACTAAAATGTTCTCATCCTTCCTAGGTTGCTGTCCCCATAGGCAAACAGGCCTATACTAGCTTTTTTTGGAGTTATATGGGAATTATTTCTGGTCAGCAAGCATGCCAAGATGGGAAGGAATACTTGGAAGAGACTCCATTTAGGCTTTCAACCTGCCCTTCTTCCAGGGCAGCAATTTTCAACTGGTGTGCCATGGGACATGGGTGTGCCATAAACGATCGGTCTGCAAGTGTGCCGCAAAAGTTTGTGGAAAGGATCAGATAGTTCAACAACTTGGGGTGGTTTCTTTTTGTTAATATTCTAACCATTTTTTTGTCAGAACCCCTTCCTCAATTCATCCCTTTGACAAACAGATGAGTAACCTGTTAAGAAGAACAGTTTGGCTAAAAATCATGACAAACGAGGAAGCCAGCTTCTTAGCTTGTCAACAGCACCCTAGGAATTGTGCTTTTCTTCCTTTTTTAAAAAAGGGGGTGAAGCTTGGAGGGGGGAAATTGTTTAAAATCTACTCTTGGCTGTGAAAAATAACAAAAGCTGTTTCAACTCAAGTCCCATTCTTCTAATCAGGGATATGCAAACCACTTTTGAGAATGTCTAGTTTCACTAAACTGGTCTAGCGCTACGCAAAATTCTCTGTTTCTACCCAATTCATCTCAAATTTCCCTTCAGAATCTCAGACTGCAAAATTTGCAGTCAAACATCTTTTGATGAGACATTGCTCTTCTCAGGGAAATATTTCTTCCCAGTTCCTCCCAGTTCTTTAGCATGAGCAGGAATCTTCAGCTGAGATTTGAATTTAACTTTATATGAAATCACTTGGCAACTATGCTTCCAAGACGGGTAAATCCTAACCTAGGGCACAATCCAGAATAAGAGCAGTGAGGAGAGCCCTAGCTGGGCTGCCCCAACTATTCTGTATCCAGAGCAGAGAGTTATGCTGGATCCCGAGAGTCAGGAAGCCTGGGCTGCCCTAACTGCTCTAGAACATGTTCAGTAGGCATCAAGTGACACTGGAGGAGTGCTTGCTCCTGAGGAGACACCCCCTCAAATCACACTGAACAAGGAACAGCTGTGATGCCTGCCTTATAAGGAGTCCCTGATGAGATGCCAGTACTGTCTACAGTGAATACAAGGGGCTTCTTGGAGTGGCCTGTTGTATCCTCACATTAGTGGCTGCCGTAGTTGTACCCTATTCCAAAGTTGAGAGGCAGGGGTTGCAGCTAGGCTGGCCAAGAACTCAGAGTTTTGGTCAACACTGCCATTTTTACTCTGCCTTATCATGGACCCCTTTGGGTCTACTCATTACTATACTTGCTCCTGAGGTGGTATAACTCTGAGGAGCTGGAAGAGGGCATTTCTACCCTGGAAACAGGCTCTGGATACACAGTAACTGCTGTGCCCTAGGCAATGCTAAACATGCCCTCCATATGCCTCCCCTGAACTGCCCGGGCTGCCCCAACGAGGGAAGCCCAGGTCTACCTGTCTTGGGGCAGCCTATGTTGCCTTAGGCTGCCCATAAGCCTTTTCCAGAGTAAGTAGGGTGGAGGATCTTGCAGTTGGGTCAGAGCAGTGATCCCTGATGGTACACATGAAATGAAATTATGTTGCTTGCTCACAAGAGTAAACTCATACAATCACCTAAAAAAATGTCAAATTAACTTTCTCCATTTTGAGAAACATAGTGGGAAACACAGCTTGAGAGTTTACTAATTTGATGTAGTATGGAACAAAACTGTGTCCAAATCTAGATGTTCTGTAGCGGTTGCTGCTCATTCATGTCTTACAGGGAAATGAGGTAGCCTCCATATTATCATAGTATGTATATCGTGGTCCTACATTTCCTGGTAGGCTCATGTGGACTGTGGCGTATATATTTTGATCCAAATGTGTGTCCAGCTTCTGATAATAAAAACTTGTATACTTTCTTTGTTATATGAATAGCAATAACAAAAATGAATATTTCAATATTCATAGCTGGTGATCCAGTACAATCTGTGTACTGACTAACTAGAAAGAACATTATCAAAAAGAGGTGATAGACTCATATGCTGTTACTATAACAAAACAGCACGCTTTCACAATAGCAGATTTTTTTGTAATTTCAAAATGAAGTACTGTACAAGATAGAAAAGTTGTGAAGGTCATAACAGTGGAAACTGATAATATTGTGCTAGCTTAATAGGAAAAGTTGTGAAGTGTGTTCTAGAGGTAGAAATTCAGAACACAGACCAATGTGACACTCATACTGGAAACGTGGTCCTGTGCCTAATAAATTAGTATAGCAACAACTTATGCTTCAGTGGCTTTGTTCAAAACCACTCTTTGCAAAATGCAAGCAGGAATGGAAAATGCATTTAAAAATAGTTTTGATTTAGCTTTCTGGATTCTTCTACAAACACAAGCTGCCTGCTTTCAAACGCACCGCAACTTGCTAAAGCCTCAGCACGAGCTCTGCCTTCCCCGAAGGATTACACCACCACAAGTGCTGATGAGCCAGCTGTAATCTTGCCATTTCACAAACATTTGCAGGATGCAGCTAACAACTTCCCTTGCCATTCATCCTAGCCCCCTGCCACCTCCGGTGCCGGCAGCAAAATGGCAGAAAGGGAAATAAAATGGGATCAAATGCCACTTGTTCAATGCAAAGCAATGCTGACTCCCCAGTAGCAGGCATAAACCAGCCAGGCAAATTCTCTCATGTGTTGTAAAGTGTGATCCTGGAAAGCAAATGCAGTTGTTAGACACGACACAGGCTGGGGCATGGGGAGCAGGTGAGATGGAGCAACCCAGCTAAACATACAAAGATGGTTTTATTGATGCTTTGTATTCTCTCTAGCATTCTCCTGCCAAGTAATCAATGCTGCGTGCTGTTACAAGGAAAGGATAACAAGAAGGGGTAACATTTTAGTCCCACTTTTAATATAATATGTAGATTTTCAAAGCTTTTAACACAGTTGAACATCCTCTTTTTGGTGTTGATTTGAAAAGGATGCCAAATAGGTGTTTATTTTTATCCTATTTACTCAAATATAACACTCACCTTTTTCTGCCAAATTTAGTCTCCAAAATCAAGATGCATTAGATTCAATGGTGCATTAGATTCTTGTAAATATGGGTATTTTTATTATAAGTATAGGTCAGTATTTAGTTTAACAGTTTACTATATTGTAATTAAAATGTAATGTTAACCCATTGTTGTATAAAGTAGTGAAATTAAGGGCACAATCCAGAGCAAGTTCAGCCTGCTCTGCCCTAACTGCTCTCTCCTAACTATTCTGTATCCAGAGCAGAACTTTATGCTGAATCCAGAGAGTCAGGAAGCCTGGGCTGCCCTAACTGCTCCAGAGCATGCTAAGTAATTGACACATGGGGAGGATTTGCTCCTGAGGAGACACTCCTCAGATCACACTGAACAAGGAAGAGCTGTGGTGTCTACAGTGGTGACACGACTCTGCACATCACCCGGTGTGGTAGTCTGTGGATCACCCCTGGGATGCGCACAACAACAGTTGTCAAAGTTGGTGCCTGCGCAGTTGTTTCTGAAGCCAACTGGCTTCAGAAAGAGTACTGTGCAGGCACCGTCTCTGACGCCTGTGCAGTACTTTTCTGAAGTCTTTCGGCTTTAGAGGAGACTGAGCAGGCGTCAGAGTTGGTGCCTGTGCAGTACTCTTTCTGAAACCATTCGGCTGCCGTCTGCCTCCTGAGTGAGGCCAAATGGCCGTGCAGAGGCACAGACTTCCTCCACTCCAAGGAAGTCTCCTCTGAAGCTGTTCAGCATGTTCAGTGTTTTTCTGCGCAGTGCACCTCAGCTGGCCGTTCGGGCCAGCTCCGAGGACAAGTGGCAGCTTCTGGCTGCTACTCCGCCTTGGAGCAGGCCTGAATGGGTGTGCTGACACCTGGGGCTTGGCAAAGGGCAGTCAAACTCCTCCAGTGCATCACCCCATATGGAGCGCATCACCCAATGCAGCCCACACCAGCCGCACCAGTCTGGTGATGGCACTGGGTGCCTGCCTTATAAGGAGTCCCTGATGAGATGCCAGTACATTCTATAGTGAATACAAGGGGCTTCTTGGAGTGGCCTGCTGTATCCTGAGGTTTGTGGGCAGCCGTAGTTTGTTCCATATCCTGAGGTTGAGAGGAAGGGGTTGCAGCTAGGCTGGCCAAGAACTCAGATTTTTGGTCAACACTGCCATTCTTACTTGGGCCTTATCATGGACCCCTATGGGTCTACTCATTACTATACCTGCTCCTGAAGTGGTATAACTCTGAGGACTGGAAGAGGAGATTTCTACTTTGGAAACAGGCTCTGGATACTGAGTAACTACTCTGCCCTAGGCAATGCTAAACATGCCCTCAACATCCCTCTCCTGAGCTGCCTAGGCTGCCCCAGTTAGGGCAGAGCAGGTCCACCTCTCTTAGGGCACCCTATCTTGCCTTGCTCTGCCCTTAGCCTCTTCCAGAGTAACTGGGGTGGAGCATCTTGCAGTTGCTCCAACCTAGTGATAGATAGGGCAACCCAAGGGCTCTTATGTGGACAGATTAGTTGCTCTGGATTGTGCTGTAAGTAAAAATCATAACAAATCCATTGCCATTTTATTATTATCATATAATTCATTATTATATGTAGTAAAATTAAATTTTGTACCTGCTTTGCAGCTGTGCACTATAATCAACAGTAAAAGTTTTTATCTCAAGCCTTTTAAAAAATAGGGGTGCAAATTACGTTTGATGGCGCATTTGATTTGAGTAAATAGGAATGTTGAAGCCTTTCTGAAAAGGTTCCACACAGAATGCAGAACATAAAAATAATGTTAGGTGGTCTTCTTTAAGAAGTGCTTGTATAATGTAGTCCTTAATCAAGATCAAGGACCTAGAAGCCTTGAGCATGTAGGACTATGATAAGCAGAGTTGCCCCGGTGAAACCTGAGACATGGGGAGCGTAATCATATCCCTGTCTACTCAGACATTAGCCCCATTATAGTCAATGGGGCTTAGTCCCAAATAAGTGAGGTGAGGATTGCAATCAGGATGAAGCATCTAAATAACATAATCTAAATAACACATCTAAATATCATCTGAATAGTGTAAAATAAAGGAAAGCAAACATCTCACACCTATACACATTTGCTTAGAAATGTGGCTTTGTTCAGCAGGCCTTATTCCCAGGCAAGTCAGTACATGCCATTAGTTAAAAACATAAGAAGAGTCTCCACTGGATGAGGCCAAAGGCTCATGTAGTCCAGTTTCTTGTATCGCATAGTGGCCCATCAGATACATCAGAGGGCACATAGTTTACAGGATCTGTGCCGTAAGACGATCTGGAATGCATCACACTTACCTGAAAACTAGTACATGGCAGGCACCAAAACGTGTTTTTTTTAAATGTACATTGCCCTGACAAGATGGGAAACCATCAAATTATATAGTCTCACTGCATATGAATTGCTTTATTTGAATCAGCATATGCAAAATAATCTGATAATTCTTACCAAGATAATTCTTATTATGGAGAGGTATTTCTGGTGAGAAACTGTCTTTTGGAGAACAAAGCATCTCTTTTTAACATAGTCCCATGGGACAGCCAGCCTACCTGTTTAGGCAGATAGTTAAGCTTCCTAGCCTACTGCAGTGTACATAACATCTTGATTGGGATGTTTGCTGACCTGCCAGAGTTCCTCACAAGAGCTTCAATCAGGCTCTGGTTATAGAATAAGAAAGACAGGGCAAGGGAAGGATAATAAGGTCTCTAAGAAAAAAAAACCCCAGCATAAATTCCGTCAACTTTCTAGGTCAACAGAGGAT
Source organism: Cryptoblepharus egeriae (assembly GCA_030015325.1). Classification (NCBI taxonomy): domain Eukaryota; kingdom Metazoa; phylum Chordata; class Lepidosauria; order Squamata; family Scincidae; genus Cryptoblepharus; species Cryptoblepharus egeriae. The sequence goes on from JAREYC010000005.1 coordinate 74,410,159, forward strand.
TCACCAGCTTCTCCTTTCAGTCCATCCAAAAAGACTTTGATCTTGATGCATACCAATTGGGGAATGGTAAGCCACTTCGGATCACACCAGTTGAATGAATTATTCAGCCATGAACAGAATCCTACCTCGCCACTGCTACTTATCTTTGCAAAGATATCCCCAGAGCTGGAAGAACAGGCTGTATGTGAGGGAGGAATAAAATGGATTGCTGAAAACTTTGTTTGTCTATGGATGCTGGGTTTTGGAAGCTGTAAACAGAAGCATTGAGAAGCCAGAAACAGTTCAAGGATCATTTGGTTCAATTCAGTTATACTCAGTAAGGATCCATTACATCCACAGCACCATCAACAAATTGAGAGTCCAATCCTAACCAACGGGTCATATGATGTATACGGTCATATGGTAAGTGTACAAGTGCGGCAAAATTCTACAGCAGCTGTTTGCCAGCTGTGTTTACACTGATCTTTGCATTAAAAGCAAGGAAGTTATAAGAAGGTGTCTTTAAGGTATATGACTCTGCATGCAAAGTCCACCTAGGGCGACCAAGGGCGCAATCCAGAGTAACTACGGGGAGTTCTTGCTCCGGTGTAAGAACAATTTGCTCTGGATTGCAATATGAATTTTCCATAGGTTTTCATTAGGTGGTGCAGTAACTATGGGTACACGTAATGTGCTCCCGTAGTTACTCTGGATTGTAGGGCAAGGTAACCACAGAAACAGGAAAACAACCATCCACTTTCCTTGTGGAGAAAAAGAATTCCTTTCTCTTCCTAAATATAATAAGAATCAAGATGAAGAATGAATAATTGTAATCCAATAGCTTATCATCCTAGACAAAGAACTGTTTAACCCAGGGTGGGTCTTGAAATTTCAAGTGAAATTCAGAATGAATGTCAGGGTTCTTCCTGAGTAGAGAATTTTCAAGAGAAACCAAACTTGCAATATAATGCAAGCAAAATTTCTGAGTTGGAATAGTTTTAGGGTTGGCATCAAGATCTGGAGCAAATCTCAGAGTTCCTTCTAGGAGAAATACATCTGAAAGTTCAAGGGAAACTACATGGATTCCATAAAACAACATTATCAGAGGATTTCCACACACCTTCCAACCACAGCACAACAGCGACAGACATTATAACCCAGTGGCAATAACTTGAAGAAAGGAGTCTTACGGATATTGATGTAGCCAGAGTTAGAAAAAAGTCTTGGCAATTGTGTTCTATCAATATGAATTTGATAGGTTTTTATTTTGTTTATCTCAAGATAATGTACAGAAAGTTCCCAGAGGATGTCCTATTCAAACATTGACCAAACCCTAAAGCACACCCTAAATTCACCTGGAGGGAATTTGGATTAATTTCCAAATATCCAGCAGACACCTGAAACATTAATCTGGTTCCCATAGATTAATTCCAAATCAAATCACATCAGCTATCTATCTCTAAAAGAAAAACTCACAATGTATGCAATGTATGCACACAATGTATGCAAATTCTTTTTGGTCATGCTTTGATGTGTTCATTTTGAGGCCCATACTCTATTGCCTCTAGATATGGTACCCATGGCTAGATAAATGCATGTGGTTTTAGCCACAATGATGGCATGCACATTTTGGAATTCAGTTTTGGCATCAAAAGTGATGGCATCACTTTTTGGTATGCACTCCTGAAGGAAAAAGAAAAGTGGCTGCAATCCTGAACATGCTTACCTTGGTTTAAGACCCATGGAATTTAATGAGGCTTATAGCACAATCCTAACCATGTCTACTGAAAAGTAAGTCCTATTGTATTCAATGGGTCTTACTCCCAGGAAAATGTGTTTAGGAGTGTGTTTAGGAATGTGGTTAGGAATGTGTTTCAAATTCAAATTCAAACTTTATTTGCGTTAGCAAAATGCCATAGCAAAAGGATTGAAGCCTTAGTCCTGAGTAGAGTTCTATAAGAATGTCTGATAATATATGAAGAAGCTTCTATTGTATAAATAGTTTTGTAAATAGAATATTCAAACTGGAATACAAAACATGTGTGTTTAAAATCCTTGAGCAGTCATTAACTCATTTATTCCTCCTTTGGAAAATCATTGTCTCAGTCACAATTCCCCATGTCCTTAAAATCAGGTTCTTTAATCAAATTACTTTGCTGTGGGCATCTCTGTGGCAGAAAGGTGGTCTACTAAGATTAAAAATAAGCCCATGTGAGTCTGTTTATGTAACAGAGGGGTTGCAAATGTTAATGTGATCCTGTATATAAAAATAACGCTGTAAACCTATGAATATTTTCTCAGAACAAGCTCTTTCAAACATAGTGTGGGACCGTGCTCAGTCCCTCAGTGTGGGAATCCGTGCTCAGTGTGGGAATCCATGCTCAGAATTGACCTGCACAATGTTTAATTACAAGGAAAGCTCCCTCTGACCAGAGTTTTAAGCGGGGCCTGAAGACATTCCTGTTTAAGAGTGCTTTTAATTGAGACGGAGATTTGGGAGGCATCATATTTTTAACTGTTTAAATATTGTATTATTTATGTTTTTAAATGTCTTTTGATGATTTTATAAAAATTATGATCTTATATGATTTATAAAATTTTATAATTTTTTATTTTTATGATTTTATAAAAATTACTGTATATATCTTGTTAACCACCTTGAGTCAGCCTTCGGCTGAGAAAGTCTGAGTATTTAAATAAATAAATCTAATTAATTAATTATTTTTTTTTTTAAAAAAAGTTCAGTTCTGAAAATTATGTTTAAAATATCTCAGATTTTAAGCCACAGTGTGGTGAGGCAGGCTGCCAGGTGGTTCTATAGACCCAACTATAGATGGCACTTTTATTGAAGAAATAAGGAAAGGAGTCTCCACTGGAATGAATGCCTGCTTGCTTGCTAATTATCAGTCCTGCCATAGCAATCTGAAACATTCTGTGCAGTATCAGAGAATTACAGCACCTGGACCCTGAAACCAGATAAAAAGATCATAATCAGGCAGATGGAGGGAAACAACAATAGTTCATAGTGAATGAGGGGGAGGCAAGCGATATCAAAGCACCGTGATGCAGCTTCTGGAGAATTAGCTAAAGTCAAAGATTAGTAATGCAAAGTAAAAATGTTAGTAAAAAGGAAGGAAAATGAGGGCAGGTTAGACACATGGAGAGGTGAGAACGAGCGGGAGTGAGACAAGAAGAACGAAAGACAAAAAATAAGAGACGGAGAAAGAGAAAGATGCCTAACTCTGCCTTGCCTCTCCAAAGACCAAGTGGCATGCAACAAAGACAGCTGTGTTGAATGGACAAAGGATCTGAAAATGAACAGGTTTCCAGCCTTAAGGCATCCAGATGATGGTGGTGCAAGTCGCTTTCCAGCTGGTGGTGTATGTCTGGTGGTGCAAGTCGCTTTCCAGCTGATGCAAAATGGCCAGTGCTGCACAAGTGGCCCAAAGGATGCCCACTCACACAAGTAAGCTCACACAAGTGATTGATGGGAAACCGGAAGGGGGCAGGACAATGAGAAGGTGGGGTGGATGGTGGATTGGAACCTCGAATGGGGCAGTATCTGTGACAGCAGCACATACTAATATTCTAATCCTCTTCCCAGCCTCCATCCCCTGACTGGAGCCCATGTGAACTTGTGCCAGTTATAGAGCTGGTGTATGTCTAAGTAGAACCAGTGGATGGCACAATCCTATCTCAGGGCAAAGGAACAAATGTTCCCTGGATGCTAAAATTCCCTTGTAAGATTTAGGATGCAATCCTAACTCATTTTGGCCAGCACAACTCAACCATTTCCCTGTTCCTGGCATGGGGAGGCCAGCACATTGTGCACTGGCTTAACCCCCCAGGAGTGCTGCAGAAATGCTTTACCGCACTTTTCCAACACCCTCAGATCAGCACAGTACTTTTGCCAGCACTCCTGCCAGATTAAATAGGGGTTAGGATTGTGCTGTCAGTGGATGCCATTTTGGCACTGCTATGTTACCACATGGAGAGACGTGTTGCACTGGGTGTGATTCATTTGGGATAATGCAAACTGAGTCTTATCAACATTAAAAACATTATGAGTGCTCACAAAAATTTCAAATGTTTCCTCCATTCCTAGCTGCAGCTTCTATATTCTGGCTCTTAAAAGAAGTAATTTAAACTGAAACATCCCACTCTCATGAACAGTTTCCTCTTATTTATTTGATTTATTTTACCTGTTCCAATTACAGTTTTCTATGTTGGTAGTGACAAAGGTGAAAGAGATACTGCAGATGCCACAGTAATAAAAAATACAAGCTTTTGCTATTGTTCTTAGTAGTTGGATTATTCTAGTGGTAGAAACACAAGTGAAGAAAAGTAAAGAAAAATGGAGACTTGACAAATCCTTTGAGGAGCTTAACCCATCCCTTTTGCTTCCCATATCTCACTCCCGCTTGAAAGCCTAACTACCTGCACGCATGGCACGCACGCGTGCACACACACACACATTTCCATCACACACACACACACAAAGCCAGCTAAGAAATCCCATTCACAAATAATGCTTTCTGAGAAAGAGACCAAGGGTGCAATCCTAACTTAAACGGGAACAGCCCATCAGTCTTCTGGTTCGCATGGTGATGTAGGGAGGCTGTGAATGTCTGTAGCACTGGCCTAACCAGGAGAGACTCAGCAGTGCCATACGGCACTTTTGTGACACACTCCCTCCAGGTCAGCATAGGAGCTTTGGCCAGCCTAACTGGAGTTTAGGATTGCAGCCCAGTGGCAGATTTGCTCTCAACTGTTCTACTCCTATTATTTTAACCATGATAATTGCCACACAAAGTATTCATAGCACTTTCATTAGGAAAACCTTATTTCCATAAAGATACAAGAAACTGGAGATTTTGTTTACAAATGACCTTATATAAACTTTGGTCCATGTGGAAATCAATTTTTTTTTATTCATTTTCACTTCTGTTATGCAAATTGGCACATTTGGAAGGACATCTTTGGGTCTAATCCATTTTGTACTATTTGGTTAATAACACAAGCTTACACATATTTTGCTATCTTAAAAGTTAGACGTAATATCGTGTATACTTGGGGTGCTGAATCAGATTTGTCCAATAGGCTCTAGTTTCTCAAGAGTTTCTCACTGGTATATAAGGTAGTGATGCTGTACCCCAAAAACTAGTTCAAATTGCACAAAACCAGTGCCGTTTTTTTTTAATTCAACACCCCAAAACATCCTAAATTTTGTTTGACTATCCTTGGAAATTAAAAAAAGAAAAGGTATTTTTTGCAATATATAACATTCTCTTCTTTAACTGATCAGTTGAACACTCTTCTCATAATGTCACATATGCACAGTGATTCTTCAAATTCTCCATTTTCAGTTTGTTAACATTTAATGTTGATACAGATAGATGTGGGAGAGCCAATTTCTTTTACACACATTATAATTTCTCAGCAAAGAAAACATAAAACAAGAAATCTGGTACCATTTATATGGGCAGGAAACTGAATTCTAAACCATCATAGAGCTTTCTACATGTCACAGATGTGTCATTTTTGTCCACTGTGGGCTGTGTGAGAAGATTATTTGAAAAGGGCTTGAAACAGGAAAGGAGAAAGAAAGAATGCTGGGAACGAGGCCTCGTGGGAGCTTTGATCTGAATGCACCTTCATCCTTGCACCCACAATGAGCCTTTCCAAAAGAAATACAGTTATAAATAAATAAGCAGAGGAGAAAAAAGAAATGGCAGGGTTTGTTTGATGGAGTTTTTTTCTGTCAGCATGAAAGTTAGAAAGTGATTTATAACTGATGTTGGGGGAGGAGGGATGCAAAGCCTGAAGGGATCAAATAATCTCTCAATGGGAGACATGGACCATGCCTGCTGTTGCTACTAGCCTTCACTGTCATTTAATAGACACACAGCACAATCCAGAGTAACTTACATGGGAGCTCTTACATCGACATAAGAAAAATTTACTCTGGATTGCTTTATGCAATTCCCATAGGTTTCCCATAGGTGGTGCCATACCTGCGTCAACGTAAATGTCTCTTATATCGACATAAGAGCTCCCATAGTTACTCTGGATTGTGCTGACAAAGACCTAATCTTATCCAACTTTCCAGGGCTGATGTAGCCATTCCAACAGATGGTGGCAAAAGGGAAATGGTCACCTCTACAAAGGAAGGGGACATTTGTTCCTTTACCTTGAGGTTGCATTGCAACTGCATCACCACTGGACGGTTCAATAGGATTGGGCTCACAGTCCCTTGTCTTTCTATCATGGCTTTCAAAAGAGCTTACAAGTTGTAATGGACTAGTGCTGGACCACGGTACTGTACTAGATTCAGTGTCAGATCTAGTTTTTTTTCCATACCAACTGTTAAGAGGCAGAGGTCCAGTTCATGTTCTATGACAGTGGTTCTCAAAGTGTGGGTTGCGAAAGGTTGGGTGCCGCCATCCTGGAATCTGGCACTGGGTGCCACCATCTTGGAATCTAGAACTGGTTACCACAATCTTGGAATGAGGCACTCAGTGCACAATCCATACTTTCCTGGTAGTAAGTCTAATTGCACACACTGGGACTTAATTCTGAGTAATCAGGGAGGAGCTCTTGCATCATAGTGATGTCAGTTCCTGTTTGATGACATCAAGTCCAGGTTGTTGTCATCACTTCTGGAGGGTCCTGGATATATTGTCATACTCCGAAGGGGGTACTGGGTTGAAATGCTTGAGAACCACTATTCTATGGACTGTGCTGGAAAAATAATGAAGTAATGGGAAAGGCAGAAACTTCTTGGCTAGAAGGATGAAAGAACAAATGAGAAACATTTGCAATAATTTGTTTGTAATTTGTTTGCAACAGGTTGTGGTTCTTAATCTTGTAGCAGTGCTAATCCATGCTGCTATGACCTCAGGAAGAGAAAACTCAACTCCATTGCTAAGAAGCCTAGGAGGAAGCAACTTAAAAGCCAGTGGTGGCATAAAAGCATTGATATAATGGACTCTCTCATATACACAGTTTCCCCTTGATGGTGGTTAGCGCCACAGGAATTTAAAAGTCCTTTTATCTCTCTGCTTTATTTAACCAGTGTAATTAAAATAAATTGATTTCCCAACCAATTAGTTATCAAATATCTGTAACTACTTTTAAGCTCTGGCATTATTGCTTAATCTCAGGGGCCCCTGTGAGCTATGCCAACCTGCTGCCTCTTTACCTGAACAACTCCTGCTATTAGCCAACTCCCAGGTAAGAGAAGCCCGAGGTGTGAAATCTGCAAGGAGGGGAGAAAAACGGAGAAGAAAATTGATGTCGCTTGCCTGGAATATTAATAAGTACATTCAGCTGGCCTTGATAGGAACCGATGGGCAATGCCAGCTCAAGAACACCTGTTAATCAAGGTACGCAAACCAAATATAGCCATCCACACACCGCAGCATGAGCATCCGGCAGGGATGCTGACTGAGGCAGTGCTAAAAACAGATGGTACAGGCAGCAGAGGACATCAGGTCATCATGTACCAGCTTATCAACAGCAGATGCCACTGACATTACTTACACACACACACACACACACACACACACACACACACACACGCACGCCTTGATCCAGTGGTACGTGCCCCTACGTTCCTATGCATCTGGGTTATCCAAGTTTTATCCTGGAAACAGCTGCATTCAGTTCTCCACATGGTTCCTTATCATTTGACCCTTGTTAGATTGGGATGGCAGAGTTCAAGAACAGCCAACTGTAATTCAAAAAGGGCATCAGAATAATTTTGGCCACACAGCATTGGCTTGCAAAAAAAAAAAAAAGCGAGTGCCATCTTCTTTCAACTGAAATTCCCATCCATGCTTTAGCAGTACCGTCTTCATTTATTTGAACGGCAATAAGCTCTCATCCATGGTTTCAATTAGACGGTTTCAAATGAGATTGAAGATAATGCATCTCATGATCTTTCATGCTTCTCTTTTGGCACACTAAGGTAAAATCATTTCCAGGCCAAAACATGGCTTCTTCTTGATTGATGAGACTAATAAAGAGACTTTATTGTGATATAAATAGCCTTAAAAATGTCCAGGCGAGTCAATATCAGTGCTTGATGGCCCCATGCATACAAGGTCCTTGTCTTAAGTAGCACTAAAGCTTAATGAGTTATGCTTCAGAGAAGTTTTTTGTTGGGTATGAGTATTGATTTGGGAAATTACAAAATGGCAGAACAGCTGAAATACTTATAGATGGAGAGAGCAAAGTGCTTCAACAACTTTGTACAATGTTGTTTTCAAGTTGAATTTATCTTCTAATCATCCTAATGCACCAGCTCAAAACATACAAACATACAAAAAAGAATTACTGCTGTAAATGTTGAAGGTACCAAAAGCCATGTAGCTTTACAAACTTTGAGCATTCGCCAAACAATGTCTACTCAAAAGTAAGCCCCATTTTGTTCAATGGGTCTTACTCTCAGGAAAGTGTCTTTGAGATTGCAGCCTAACCCTACAATCCAGAGTAACTATGGGAGCACGTAAGCGACATTACGTGTACCTGTAATTACTGCACCACCTAGTGTAAACCTATGGGAAATTCATATTGCAGTCCAGAGCTAATTGTTCTTACACCGGAGCAAGGACTCCCCGTAGTTACTCTGGATTGCACCCTAAGTCTGTGGTTCTCAAATTTCTACATGCAGGATCACACTGCTGTCAGGGGTGGAAGTTGTGTTTTCAACTCAATAGGGACATCTTATACTTTAATACTTTTTTAAACTTATCACTCCATAGGCCATCTGGTGTCTAATGAGTCTCCAAGAACCTACGTCAGCTATATAGGGGGCCTACATCTAATGAGTTTCCTAGGGTTGTTCTGGGTCAGGAAGGGAGTATAGGATCTTCCTCTCCCACCCCAACCCAGACCACTCCTTGTTCTGATCTGCCCACAATCCTCCTCTGAACTGCTCCATTTGGTTATATATTGGTGATGATGGGACCAAGCACCTTTCTAAGTGCTATCGCAAACTACACTGGGTCCCATCAGGGCCTCCAAGAGGAATTTTATTAGGGGGTACAAAGTTTCCTTTATGTACCTTCCCTTCTCAGTTGTACCATAATTTCAAACCACTGCTGTGTCATAAAAGATGAAGGTAAAAGTGTTCCCCACAAGTTGCCCTGACTGTCGAGACTAATTCTAGGAAGTAGTGCTCATCCCTATGGGACATGTGGACCGCATGTGCACAGAAAGCTATTACCTTCCCACCGTGGTGGGACCTATTTATCTACTTGCATTTTCATGCTTCCATACTGGTAGGTTGGCAGGAGCTGGCCGAAGGACAGAAGCTCACTACATATTGCTAGTATTTGGGTCTCAAACCACTGACCTGCCAATCTTCAGATGCCTTTAAGCACTAACCCACTGCAGCTCACACTTCTTAGGTCATAATTTCTACAAATTATGATATATAAAACAATGTAGGTTTATACAAAGTGTGAATGCTAGTTTTCATGTAATATATGCAAACTTTTTCTGAGCTCCTAGGACATTTCTTGTTCTCTTTCTTTGGCACCTTGACCTCTCTTTGACGTAGGTCCAGATACTGTGAACCCCTACATCCCTTCTGAAGGGCTCTGGGGAGATTCCAGGTTCTTTTTGGGCTTCCTATGGTGGCTTCTGGGCCCCCATTTTGACTCCAGGTCAGAGTACAATTTACCCCTTGCACCACCTCTTATGGGATCTGATTCCCAAAACATGGATAAAGAAATCAGGATCAGATATGTGTAGAGATGATTTAAAGAAGGAGGATATATTTAAAGAAGATGGGGTATGGCATGACTCTGGGATTATAGGAAAATCCAGCTCTTGGATGTTTAACAAGCATCTCTCCAAAATAGAGAAAAATAGATCTGTAAGAGATCAAGTGAAGGCCTTTGCTTCTATAGCAGTTTCCTCTTTGTACTGGTTGCTGGTTTTGTTCTAAGACCGTTTGTCAGAAAAAGACAACCAGTGGAAATAACAGGAGGAGAAAGAAAAACATGCTTGACATTTTAAATGATTTCAAAACTGAAGCAGCCTGTGGAAAAAGCAGGAAGGGTAAAATGGATCGACAGCTGGTGGAACATCTGAAGATAGCCATTTAAGTTATGTCAGTGTCATTAGGTCCCTTGTGACATATGACCCAGTCATCACTCTGAAAATCCAGTAGACGTTTCTCTTTCAATTTGATTCTGGTTCAATGCTTCCACCACACAGAGAGAGCAAGAGAGCAAGCGCCAGTGATTTCTTAGGGTGCATGTATACAAAAATCACATTCTGCCCTTTGAACAATTCCTATGTAATGTATAATATTTTCTAGATTTCCTCTTAGATGTGACACAGAACTAATCCTAACAAGAAAGAAGTAAGTATGCTGATTCAGTCACCTCCTGCAACCCAGTAACATGTAGTCTCAATTTTGCCCCCAGCAAGCTCCCTCTGTCTGGCCCTTGGGCAAGCCTTGTAATCTACTCCAATACATTCTTATAAGTAAATTTATGTAAATTCATTCCAATTTGTAATGTAATTTAGTTTTCCAGCCTCCAACACAGTGTCAGAGAACCAATGCGGCTCTCTTGCCAAAAAGTTTAGAGACCCCTGGCCTAGACTCAAAGAAAGGATTAGATAGAATGAACAAGTGCATGGGGTGCTCAATTCACTGTTATGGTCCAAATTCACTGTAAGTTGGGATGCAAGATGAAAAATCATTGATACATTCATTAGTTAAATACAGTAAATAGGTCATAAAGCAAGAAAAACAATGTAGTAATCTTTGGTGTGCAACATGAGTGCGCAACCATATCCAACATGAGATAAAATATAGTGTTGTGTACAGATTAATTATAGAAGACAAACAATCAAGGGCTTTTTGTTGTTATGGGGAAATCACAACATGAAATGCAAACGGAAATTGATGGATCCTAACATCTAATCTTATTATTAGACACTGTGTGTTTGAGTGAAAATTGTTTTACTCTGAGGACAGGAAACTCTAGCCTTGCCCTACAATCCAGAGTAACTATAGGAGCACGTAAGAGACATTACGTGCACCCATAGTTACTGCACCACCTAATGAAAACCTATGGGAAATTCATATTGCGATCCAGAGCAAATGGTTCTTACACCGGAGCAAGGACTCCCCGTAGTTACTCTGGATTGCGCCCTTAGCTAATGTTCTTGTTTATGTTCATTTTAAAGATGCAGATTGAAAATTGTCAAGGCGCTGTCAATGAAACTGAACTTTGGTCAGTCTGATTAAATTATGGCAGCCAAAACTAAACTAGATGGCAGCCTTAAGGTGGATACAGGTTTGGACTTCTAAGAGGAAGACGACATGGTTAGAGCCATTGTCTTGTGGGTGGACAGATGGATGGACAGGCATCCAATAAGTTCTCCCATTTCCCTGTATAATCACTTTCTGGATGCCATTTTCGTTTGTCATTGAGACAAAATTATAACTATTGAATTTTTGTGGATGACTCTGCTGGGGGCTCTGCAAGATGCTGTAATAAAAGTAATGCTAATATTCTTTTTTTAAAAAATTACAGTTTCTTTAAGAAAGAAACTGAAACCCTTTTCCAGAAACTCCCACTCCTTGACTTCCTAGGAGAGTGTGAATTTCACAGGCAACCTTCTGCGTAAAGAAACCCATCTTCTTTCAAATGAGCTAAATTAGGTTGTCATTAACATATTATGGTGACCTCTTGTTCTAGTATTAAGGGACAATATAAAAGGAAGACGTGATCACATTTCATCATCTCCGTCACTGTTTTTAAAAAACTCAATTATGTGTCATTTTGTGTTTTTTTCTGTCTTCCAGGGAATAAAAATAGCAGTGGCCAAGTACACTTTCAGCCCAATGCTAGAGGTCACTGTCACTGTTGTAAATGGTCCCATGACCTTGCAGATACTGCCATTGCATATGATGGAGTCACTAGTGAAAATAACCAGTGGCTCTGAGCATGTGCCACACTCACTCAGACACTCCACCGACCCTGTTAAAACAGCACATGGAGTTCATAGACAATTTTGGGCAGTGATAGGGAAAGAGAAGACGATGTGATCAGCAGCTGCAGCACATGCCAAATCCCAACCCTTTCCTGGGCCAGATATGCCTTCACAGGTCAATGAAAACTTGCACCAGTGATTAAACTTGTGCAGATCCAAGCAGTGGCATCACTGGAATTTGCATCAACTGGTGCAGTAGGACAGTGCATGACACCCATAATGGATCCATAATGGCAAAATCCCAAGAAGTCATGTGGCAGTGCATCGTCATCTGCCCTGCTGGCTTTTAAGCTGTAACTTTTGATAGAATAGAGATTTCCAAACTTGGTTTGTTTCAATGAATTCTGCATGAAATTATGCAACAACCAATATGTAACATGATGTTATTATGCCTAAAAATGGTAATTTTACAAATTTTGGCCAATAAGTCCTGAGTGTGTCACCCAATGCAGCCCACATTCCTGCACAAACTTGTGATGCCCCTGGTTTCAAACTGACCCATAACAGCTGCTGGGGCTTAACAAAAGGCAAGGGAACAAATGGTCCCTTAGTCCAAGGAGACCTCCAGCACCCAAACCTCCTCCACAGAATGCAGCAGAAACCATACTAGAGGAGGTGTGCATAGAGGTGTGCAGGAGGTGGTGGACAGGGTTGGGCTATTAGTTGTGTTTGTGAATTAATTGTGAATGAACTTGTTAAATTCACTTTCATTTTAGATAAAAGTGCTGCTTTTACACCTCCCTAGGTCTTTACTGATATTTTATTTTCTTGTATAAAAGTGATAATATACCATGTCGCGCTTCTTGCATCTCAATGGAATTTGCAAAGACAAATGATATTTTGCAACAGAATACGTAACCTGACATTTATTTTCCACTGATGAAAATGAGTCAAAGACTCATTTTATCTGTAATGTGTAGTAAGTGATGGCAGAGGTTATACAGTGACTAAGAGAAAGAGCAAGATGAAGAACTTAGGCACCCTAAATGCCAGTTCAGATCTACATTCATGAAAATAATTGGATGGGAGTGGAAGAGGGGAATAGAGGTGGCTGATAACGGATGAACTTGTGCAGAGCTGAGAGAGTCAAATAGAAGATTTAGGAGTGGAGAAAGCTCTGACTACATTGTTCTCCAGTGTAGCATGCCTTGCATGAAGAATAGAACCCTACAGCCATTAGCTGATTCTGGACATTGTTATTAAAGGGCTGCTTTCCAGGCTGCTGTTGGTATAACACAGAAGCTACTTCCTAGATTTCAGAATGGTGACACTCATATGCATGGCTAACACCTGCACATCAGAAATGGAATGAACTCAGTGTGACCAGATCAAAACCGCAAGAAGGCTCCCCAAAATGTAGGACATCCAAGGAAAATGTAGGCCATAATGAGATAAAAGCTCTTATATACCATATTTTCACAAATCTAATGCACACATTTTTAAGCTGAATTACCCTACAATCCAGTGTAACTATGGGAGCACGTAAGAGACATTACATGCACCCGTAGTTACTGCACCACCTAATGAAAACCTATGGGAAATTCATATTGCAGTCCAGAGCAAATTGTTCTTACACCGGAGCAAGGACTCCCCATAGTTACCCTGGATTGTCTCCAAAATCAGGGTGTGCATTAGATATGCTGGAGTATTGATATAGGTCAATATTTAGTTTACTATACTGTAATAAAAAATTGTAACAGAGCACAATCCTAACCATGTCTACTCAAAAGTAAGCCCCCTTGAGTTCAATGGGTCTTACTCCCAGGAAGGTGTGCTTAGGATTGCAGCCCCTTTGTTGTAGAAAATTGTGCAATTAAGTAAAAATCACAACATAAACCCATTGTCATGGGGGGGGGGAAGTGCAGATGGAAACCCAAGAGTGACTGTTGGGTGTCCCATCCTCATAAATAGCTATGCAGAACACTGACTGGTGAGCATGTTGTCCTTTCCACATCATACCAAGATTTATCAAGATGCATTTTTAAAAAAAATATTTTCATTGTTTACATAAACATTTCAGGAAAACCCCATCATAACACGAGTGGTGATAAAGCCTTTTGTAAGAGAATTGGAATTGATTTTGAAAGCGTCTTTGCTTTGTATAGCATGTAAACACATTTATTTAATCCCATCACTACCTCTTTGACAAACAATGTTTACAAGTTTTGGAAAGAAATTGAAAACCTGCAAAAATCTGTGCACCAAAGGCAACAATGGGATCAGAATTTGTATGATCAGCACTAATACATTTAACTCTCGGGAAAAAAACAACCCAGCAATCAAATCCACAAATATATTCCAACCTAAGTTTGCTTTCTGACATCATCATTACCCTTGCAAGTTACAAAAGTCTTCTGATCAGCCCAGTCACACATTTATTAGCTGCAACCTGTGCTACATCTCTCCTCTACCATAAGGGACACTCCAGTAGTTCTGCAGGAAATAAGTACTGCTGAATAGTGCCCTAAATCAGGAGTTACTTCCTCCCTCCCAGGCACCAAAACAAGCTGCTCTAAAAAGCCGTCATTTATGATGTCAGTAAATTGCCTCTCCAAATCATGCCCAGATGTGCAATTGAAAGCTCAGTCACCTTGTCTTTTATTCCTGCCTACAATGCCTCATGCATGCCAGTGTCATTCTGTACGCCATAAATCATGCTCAAGTACATTAAATGCACCTGTTATTATTATTATTAATTATTATTATTGCATCAGCAGTTTTAATGGCTTTCATAATCATTGCGGCATGCTAAAATCCACATTGCTTTTCTATTGTGCATCCACGGCACTGGAGGTCGTGGCGATTCCACTAAGCAGGGAACTTTGCTGGAATTCCTCCCAGCATATACTGTTAGGACTTCAGGAATAATGTGCAACCACTCTCTTAACTCACACCATTAGTAAGGATCAAAATAGCTTGTCTGGACAGGCTGCCTCACCTACGTACATGCAGCATGTTAATGACCAACAAAGATGGAGACAGGGCAAAATGTAGAAGCAATGAATGCAGGAAGAGCCACCTAGCATAGGGAAAACTTAGCACATTTACCCAAGGGCTAGATTTCAATGGATTGGCAAAGTAGTTGTCCCAGGATTAGCAAGAGGATTTGCGATCTTCCCGCCAAGCTCACCCAAACACTGCCATCTGTTACCAATAGCATTGTAATATGGTACCCAGATACAGTGATATAGACAACTGGCACTTTTGATCCAAATGCCTGCTTTCTCATCTACTGCTCTTTTTTCCATTGGAATTTGTTGCCAATAGGGTTGAAAGTCATGTGCACTCATTGTTACAAGAGCTTATTTTGATGCATTCTCCAAATGTACAATTCCTAAAATGCAGAGCAGTAAATTTATTGCTTCAGTGGGTGCTTGTAAAAGAGAGGACGATCCAATATTCTGAAAAATGAAATCTTTGACAGACATTTCTGCAAAAAAACTATGAAGAAAAAAGAACACTTGTGTGGACTAGCATCACTCTGTCATCCAATTGTTATAAAAAAGCAAATATCCAGTAATAGACAGGGTAGATCAGGACAGAAACGAGGTGTGATAAATATCAGGACTGGTGCCACAGAAAAGGAGCTAAATACGCAGAGTGAAGCCACTTGGCACAGATTGACCTTGACCCCAACCGTGCATGCACACTAAGTTTTAACGTCCTAGCTCACATCCTAGCAGTGCTTGGAAGGAATGTGTGTAGCATGTGGTCATCGCATTGACCATGGCAGAGAATCTGCATCAAATTTTGCCAAAAGCTTGGCGATACCTGCACTCTCCCAGGTTATGCTGCATATGGACACCCAACCCAGTAGTAACTGGCACTTCAAAAAAAAGGTATACAATGGGAGGTGGTACAACAGAGGACAAACCTTGAGAGAAACTGCACTTGGAGCATACCATATTTTATACTATAGGTATTGTAAAGCTACAGTGTAAGAATCTACCTCAAGGGCATTTAAGCATATCATGGGATGGCTTTAGACATGAAAGATATGCCTGAAGAAAAGAAGTACTAGTGAGTCATACTTTCTGTGTTCATATATATAATTCATGCCTGAAATTAGGACATGCATTTCTTTCCCATAGGGAGGGAAGTGTCCTGAATCTTCTTCAGGAAGATGCACATCTATTGGTAAGGAAGACTTCACACTTCAGAAAACAATGGCATATTTGAAACATCAGATTCTTGTGGTTCCTGGGTTTGCTCATGCCAGAAGTTGTTCAATGAGTTGATCCAAACCACAAGCTTTGGACTGACTAGCTCATATCTGTCCAGTTATTTCGTGAACACATCTCAGAAATGATCCAAATCTGCCATGCTGGTCCATTATTAAAACAACATTCACAAGAAAAATCAGAGAAAGTCTTTTAATGCATTGCAATCAACCAGTGATCTCAATGCAATATATTTTCACAATACAGCATAGAACTATTCCTTAGGCTGCAGAATTAAGAAAAATGTTTTAAAAGTTTTGAAAAAATAGACTGATTTGAGAAAAAAATATAACATTAAACATCACATTCTTGTCTGTAGTATTTTTCAGTCATCTGATAGAAGTGGGGAAAGTACATGAAAATCAAGAAGGTCCCTAAGCAATGACAAATTGCAGCAACCTTTATTGGAAGGTATAGTCCACATGATAATGAGTTCTCTGGTGGCAAGACACTTTTATTGATAAAGATAAGACACTTTAGTAACTACTTTTTGTTGAAAAGCAGTACAGGTGTCCCTTATTAACTACTAGGGTTCCATTATAGAACCTCCCATTGATTAAAAAAATATGTGGATTTAAAAAAATGGAAAAAAGATTGAAAGACCTACTTCCAAGTTCTTTGCTCCTAAACCATCCCTAATGGAATAAAGTTGTGCTTAATAGCTGCAAGGATTTGGTTTTGGGATGCCATCCCTTTAACAATTATTTAAAAACTGCTTTTCTTACTGCTGTAGAGATGCAAAAGTGAAAAAAGACAGGGGAAAAAAAGTGAGAAGTTATTTGCCCTACAATCCAGAGTAACTACGGGAGCACGTAAAAGACATTACGTGTACCCGTAGTTACTGCACTACCTAGTGAAAACCTATGGGAAATTCATATTGCAATCCAGAGCAAATTGTTCTTACACCGGAGCAAAGACTCCACGTAGTTACTCTGGATTGCGCCCTTGGTCACTCAGAATATCTTGCAACCACTCTGAGTACCTATGAGATACCAATGAGTACCTATGAGGTACTGTAGCAGTGAAAATGTAATTGCCCTGGAGAATGATTGCAAGATATCAAGATTTGTGACTAGAACTTGGAGGTCAAGAAATGGTCATTATTATGTTTCACTGAGACATCCGGAACAGAGCCTAGGATTTGAAGAAACACCTATTTTTGCTCTTGAGCAAATTACATCAGCTCCAGAAAAAAATGTTGTTTGGAAAAGCAAGAAACCTACAATACTTCTGTGATTCCCATGATTTTGGCTAGATCCCAAAAGACAGACGATAACCTGTGCAGGATAGGCAATGATGATGATGATGATAATGAGGATGAAGATTGAAAGCTTGGCAAATATGGACCAGTAGAAAGTACTGTAAGTTGGCTAAAGTTTTAAAAGTGCATTCAAATTAAAATGGCAAGGATTTAAAAGTTATGCCCAGTCCTAGATGAAATGCAGAGCAAGCCATTCATAGCAATGGAGTGATTGTGATGTTGCATTCTCTGCTTTGCTCTCAAACTGTGTGGATACAAATGAGGACAGCAGGAATTGAGAGAGTGGCATTCAGCAGTGCCATGACAGAAGAGGGAAAGGCTTTGCTATTCTCCAGCCCCACTCAACTCTGATAAACTCAGGTTAATTGAAAGGTAACAAAGCATGGGACTCATCTGTCAAAGTGCCCGTTCTCAGCTAATCACAAAAGGCAAAATTATGAGCCTGCTAAAGGAAAGAGCCATTGTTAATTCCTATTGAATGCCCTTTAAAGGTCAGGACATGGACTCTGGATTCACAACGTCACAAAGATCTGTCAACTCTTTTTTATCCCCAAGGTAGAAATTTCTTTGCAGATTGTTGAAGATTTCCAAAGTGGTTTCCCAAAAGTTATTGCAGATCAATGAAAGGGAGAATGAATCCTGGGGCATTGCTCATGATTTTGTTCAGCTATGACCATTTGCACAGTCAGAACGCTAAACCACAACCAGGTCTCTTCTTCCAAATGTGGGCACTATAAGCAAATAGCTCACAGTGTGAAAGGAAGATCAATAGTCACTGATTTTCTATACAAAATTTGCCTTCTCATACTCCCCCAAACAATTTTGAATATTGAAAAACAAGAGTAAGTTTTTCACATGTACAACTCTGCAATAGGGTAAATCTTTAAGGATTGGAGCTGCGGATCTTTAAGAAATCCTAAAAAAGTAGGACATGAGCTTTTTTCTCTTTTTGTTGTTTCTGAGAAAAATGGGAACACCATACATTAGGAGCAAGGAACTTGAAAGAAACAACAAGTTCTAATTAAGCTCAAATTAAACAATATTTTCTACTTTTGCAATGGGAAAATATTCTGTAATTAACTCATAAAACTCTGGAATAATTCCTTTCATTTTATGAATAAAGTAGTAGCAAATATATGGGACCCTAGCCTTATACTAGGTACTCAAGATTTCTTCCTTTTTTGAAAATAAATAAAATGTGTGGAACAGAAAGCATCAATATTGTTTTTTTTAAAAAGGACTGTTATACCCTTTGGGCTTGGGAACAGTGAATAAACAGAGTGGCCATGACAATATTATTGCAATACAGCAGAAATTCCTTTTATTTCTCCTACAGAAAAGGCTCAGGAAATGAAGCTGCACCAAGTTCTGCACTTCTGGCCGATTCCATTTGTACATGGAAGCAAGCCTAAGAAAACACGGGATTTAGGGCTAACAAAAATTTGGGTATATATCCAAAAATTATAGCAATAGCAGAAAACAAAACTAGTACAAGATCATGTATCCCCTGATGCATGTTCAAATTGACACAGTGGGCAGCATGGCCTTATAAATGTTCCTTTGTCCTAAAGTGGCCTCTAGAAACCTATGCCACTTCTTGTACCACATTGATATAGCTGTATCTCCCCTGGGGGACTTGGGTAGGATTGGGTTGCCCTTCTTCTTTACCTTTGAGACATCAGCAGTCATTAAACCAGTCCCCAGCTTCAACAGAGAAGGAAAGAAGGCACATTTTGACAAATATGTTGCAAGTCCTTAAAATATATGCTTTCAAGTGGTAGAGCTTTTGTCTTCCTTTTTTGATTATACGAAGCTAAAAATTATATATGGTATGTGCTAGCTCCCACTATGAAAAAAAATATAATGATCCAAACGGTAGCCCAAAGAAAGTACTGATGTGAAAAATCAAAGTGAAGCAGTTTGACCAAGGTCAAAATGGAAGCTTATGGCAAGCTCAACAATTGACTCCACTTTTGAGGAATGTTTTAACTGCTAAAGAAGAAAAAAGGGCAAGAAAGTGAACGAAAAGAAGGATATACATGAATGTACAGCAATATGTAACAAGAAGACAGTGAGCAGCAATAATGAAGCGGTCGGACTGCCTTGAAATCTACATGGGCAGTTTGTGTGCACGGAGCCGGTTCAGAAGAATGGCCCAAAGCATGGCAGAATATCACTAAATGAGATTGTGCCAACCATTTCTCTTTCTCTAATTTGTAAAGGGGCTGTAAAGTAAAGGGGCTAGTAGCTTCAACTGCAACCCACCCCCTGTGTTTTAGCTTCCAGTGGCCAGCAGTCCACCCAGAATGCAGGGGAAACAGCCCAGGTCTGCAGCGCTGCTAACCTTTACTGCTTCTCACCCCTCTTGTTTTAAATCAATAGTTTATGACATGTACAAGGGGAAACTGTAAATTTAATTTTGTCCCCTGCAGTGTGATTCATATCTTGTTTGCTGGGAACATAATGAATGTGTTTGCCCTCCAGACCCCCTGCCCAGTCGAGCAATTGAAGGATAAAGAAAGAGAAAATCGCACAGCACAATTAAGGAGGTGGATTAATGCCGGATTAATCAGTGGCTCAGCTAAAGATAGCATTGTGCTGTTTGTGTGGATGGTGAGGTGGATAGAGATAGAGGGACAACTTCCCCATGGGAGCAGTAGAGGAAATCGGCGGCTTTCTTCTCTACTGAGAAAAGGTGAGGTTTGGGAAAAGTGCCAGAAGAATCCTGGAAACCTGCCTAGTTCCCCTGAAGGTCTTCAAAGTGTACCATTATTGTATTTGCCAGATCCAAACAAGTACTTCTAAAGCTCCGAAAACAGAATCAGTATGCAGAACTGAAAGATTCGACATCTGAGGCTTATGTTTACAGGTAGCAATTGTATGCATAATGAGTTGGACCAAATCTACGACTTGACACCTAATTTTGGCACTCCTTTGAAACTTCAGGGCCAAGAGCTTACATTCACAAACTTCTGTTTTGGAGGTGATAAAGCCATTGTGATTGTCCCCAAACTAACATTTTTTTAGTACTGATGTGCACTGTGAACTCTGCTCAGCCTGAATAGTAATTGAGTTGCAAATTGCAAGCCTCATTGTCAAAAGCTTGAAAAAGCAATCTTTCTACCCCCAAGAGTTTTGAATTGGCACATAGTTGTTTTGTGCATGCACATGCTTGCAAAGCCGTATGGGAATTGTAGTGCCAAGGTGGCAGAAAGCAGCATTTCTTAGACCAAAACATCCAGCTGCAAGGGACCCAGGAGGCTATGTACAAACAAAGCAAATAACTATGTATTAAACAAACAATAATCATTATGGTAACTTCTAAGGAAAAGTCCCTAGTAGCGCAGCTCAAGACAGAGAGAGAAGGCAGTCTGGATCCACTATTAGCATCCAAACATATGGCGTGTGATATTCCTGAGCTGATTCTTGAGGAGTTACATATTCTTTAAATTTATACTCATCTTAAAATCTGTTTCAGAAATTAAGAAAATTTTTTTTCATAAGAGTAAGATTGTAAATCCATCAACATCTGAACACACACTAATAGCATCAACCAGATTAGTTGCACAATCCAGAGTAACTACGGGAGCTCTTAAGAGATATTTACGTTGACGTAGTTATGGCACCAAGGGCTGTGGGTGGCGCAAGTGGCTAAGACGCTGTGCCTGTTAACCAACAGGCCAGGGTTCGAGACCTGGGTCAGCCCCACAAGACAGGGTGAGCTCCTGTCCTTAGCCCAGCTCTGTGACGCCAGCTGGATCCAATCGTATTGGCTCTGCCTTTCCATTGGACTAATTCAGTGGTGTGGAGAGGGGGGATTTGCTGCTTGGGTGACAGCCTATCTTCCATAACAATCCAACCCAGGCTTTCGTGCTTCGCATGCAGCGTATGCAGTGCCAAGCACGATACCATAGTCTTCCAAGACTGACGGAGGCCTGCTTTTTTAGTTATGGCACCAGCTAGTGGAAACCTATAGGAAATTCATAGAGCAATCCAGAGTAAATTTTTCTTGTGTCGACATAAGAGCTCCTGCAGTTACTCTACAGAGCTGCAACCAGTGATGGGATTCAAAGAAATTAACAACCGGTTCTGTGCCCATCTGGCAGCCACTTTTAAATGGCTATTTTTAAACTTTTTATGTACTACCTCTTGTTAACAACTGGTTTTATAGAGTAGGTACAAACCTGCTGGAGCCCACCACTGGCTCCAACATAAGAGCTCTTCAGTTAGACATATACAACTATGGACCCTGGACAACAATAAGGCTTGTCTGGAAAACATCCTTGGTGATGAAGCCTCAAAACAATAATTCCTGCTGTTTCAAAACCACATCCATGGAATAATCTTTAAAAAAACACAAGAGTTTTTGTAACATATTTTAAGCACATTCAATGGAAGAAAAACAAAACAGTTTTGTGCAATGATATTGCCTGAAGCATCCAGCTGGAACATCAGTATAATGTCAGAATTTGAGATATACTCTTCTCTGTTGTTGTAACATTGAGGAGAACCCATCCTGAGCATTTATTTGCAAGTACAGCAACATTAGTCATAAAAAATAGAAAATGCTGGCAAATAATCATTACAGTTGAACCCCCAAAACATCAGAAAGACTGATTTATTTTCAAATGGAGAAGCAAAGGATTGGGGCTTTAACTACTTTACTGGGCCAGTGTTACCCAATTTTCACTGGGATAAGCTTGCTGCAGAAACAACCAGAACCTTACCCAAATAATCTTACTTTTAAAAAGTACAAGAGTCTTTATGACAGTGGAAGAAACACTTAAACAGTTTTGTGATATCATCTTGCATCTGGAAGTATCAATCTGGAATTTTGTTGTTTTTTTGTAAGCCGCCTTGGGTCTCTCCGGGAGAAAGGCGGGATGGAAATAAAGTTTATTATTATTATTATTATTATTATTATTATTATTATTATTATTATTATTATTATTTATTTATTTATTTTTCTCTAATTTTTCTCCCTTCCAAAGATTTAGCTGAAAGGCCAAGTGGCTCCTCCTTGCATTTTCTGAACTGATGTTCACATGACTGCTGTGAAATCGTTCTTTTGCATTAAGTTTCCAAGGAGATGTCTTCCAGTTAGACATCCTGAGATGGATACAATGTGATCTTTACCTGTGGCTGTAAATTGGTTCTAATAGCACCTTTACATGTCAGATCTGCCTCACCCTGCTGCACAGAGAGTAGGGAGGGAGGTAAAAAAATGCTTTACAAATAAAGAAAAACCCAAGTAAAGACTGCAAATAGAATAGCTTTTCACCTCTTCTCTGCAAAAATGACAACCATAACTGATAGTGTGAGATCAGCTTGGCATCTTGGCCCCCAACCCTTGCCACTCTTTCTCTTTCATATATGTCTTTTTAAAAATATGCTCAGGGTTGAAGGCAGCATTTATGATACATTGGGCTGAAAAATCCACTGAGCATGTACTTCAATAATAACGATCTATGGAAGATTCATCAGGTTCAAGTTCCTATCCAACCATCAAACTCAGTGATTGGATTAGGGCAAAATCCAGAGTAACTTTGGGGATTCCTTGCTCCAGTGTAAGAACAACTTACTCTGAATTGCAATATGAATTTTCCATAGGTTTTCACTAGGTGGTGCAGTAACTACGGGTGCACGTAAAGTCTCTTACATGCTCCAGTAGTTACTCTAGATTTGGGGGTTAGTCACTCAAATGGCTGCACTCCTAAAGACACTTTCCTGGGATTAAGACCCATTGAACACAATGGTGCTTACTTTTGAGTAGACTATGGGCGCAATCCTGAGTAACTACGGGGAGTCTTTGCTCCGGTGTAAGAACAATTTGCTCTGGATTGCAATATGAATTTCCCATAGGTTTTCACTAGGTGGTGCAGTAACTATGGGTGCACGTAAAGTCTCTTACATGCTCCCGTAGTTACTCTGGATTGTAGGGATAGTTAGGCTTGTACTCTCAAACGCAATGTTGCCAGAATAAAATGGATGTGGAAAGACTGTGTAGCGATACTGATGAGGAAAACCCATGGAGATTTTTCTGAGCACACTTTTACTAGAAGACAGTTTCATGTTTTTGTTTCGTTTTTCGTTTTTTATGAACCTCACTCTGTCTGCCCTGAAAGTGAAAACTGAAATTAATTTTGTTCAGGTGAGTAGTTTATAGTCTGGTTTGTTCTTTTCTATATTTTACTCTCATGAGACTACTTGTTCATTTTTATGGTGGGCTACCTTGTTTAGAATTTTTATATCCAGAGCTCATGGACACATAGGGGCTCCATCTTAAATTGAATGGTGGGATTAAAACGAATGTTAGAATTTGGAAAAGTAAGATAAGACCATCTTGTATGTGATGCATTAATGCATTTTCTATCCCCTGGGCACTTAAACACATGAATAAGTCTATAGTGACAAATATTTAATACAGTTTTAAAATAGTTTGCTTTCACTTTCTGTTATCTGTTCACAATCACAATTGTTATTTGTGACTCACTGACTAACACATCTTGTTTTTGGTCAGTGGATCACAAATAACAATTGTGATTGTGAACAATTGTAAAAATTGTTATTGTGATCTTGTTGTCATGTAAAAATACACAGAAAGGCAAATACTCTTTCTCTAAAATCATGGCCAGGAATAAGACACCAGGGTGGCATGTGTGGGGGAAGGAAAGCCTCATCTGTGTCATGTCTTGTCTTCTTGTTGCTCTGCACATCCCTTGTGTTTCCTCCATCTTCATGCTGCAATTACATTTTGGAGAGTTTTGCAGATTGTCCTTATAGGACAATTTGTCTCTTGCCCTTTCGGAAAAGGAAAAAAAGAGCTGAACACTTTGATTAAACATTTTTTGGACTTCAGTGTCCCATACTTTTCAGCAGTGACAGTTTAATTTCCAGACTGAAAACTTTTCTGAATCAGAAAATGCCAGTTTTGTGCATTGTCACAGGTAAAAATCAAAATGTTCCCATTTATTTCCAGGAGGCAGTAGGAAGACTTCTCCCCTTTATTTTTTATTAGTTCTCCCAAGATTATTTCTCAGTATCTAAGACAGCAAAGGCTGCAGTCCATAAATTCCTACTGTCTATGGCGCAGGCACTTTCTATATCACTCAGTAATTAAATAATAAAAAATCATTACAGTTCTTTCACTTACAAAGCATCACTGCATTCTGAGGGATTTTGAAATTGTCTCTCTGACTTTATTTGGGAAAAATTTACTTCATCCACTGCTGACAGGTTGCAACTCCTTCAGAGACAGTATATGGTCAATTTTACAATATTAACTGTAAAAATTTGCCTCTGGAGGTAGCACAAATTTATGAAGACAAGAGAAGTCAGAGGCTGCTCCTGGCTATCCAAAGAACGGGACTTGGATCTGGCATACTAGTCCTGCTTCGCACTCACCAACCACTCGCCCACAGTTCTACCCTCTGACCATCCTCCCCCCTCAGTATACAAATGTAGTCATTATTATTGTTAGTAATAGTATAGAAGATTTTAGGTGTAGAGTGACAATGGTATAGGGTATGGGTAGGTGCTGTTGAAATAATTCATCTAGAATGCCAAGATCTTTATGAGTGTCCTGGGTTTCTATCTCATGTGACACCAACATGCTTCTGCAAATTATATCCCCCATACACATACACACTATCCCATCCTCCATTGAGATTAGAATGCACATAAAGGTAATGATCTTGATATGTTTAACATTTGACTCATTTAATGGATAAAGGTGGATAAATCTATCTAGATGGACTCATTTAGTGGATAAAGAGATTGTAATCCTAACCAATTTAGGCCATCACAATTTATCCGTCTCTCCCTTCCCACAGTGGTGTGGAGAGGCCAGCACTTATTTGTGCACTAGCTTAAACCCAGTTCTGAAAACCTGTTCCTAGTGGGTGCCTCCTTTGTGGAAGAGACACATTCCCCAAATTTCCTGCTTCTAGGTCCAGCAGTTTTGGGTGGGCATTGATGTGAGAGTGAGGCTGCAATCCTAAAGACACTTTCCTAAGAGTAAGACCAGTTAAACATAATGGTGCTTACTTTTGAGTAGACATGATTGGGATTGTGCTCTGAGTGAGTGAGTGAGTGAGTGAGTCAGTCAGTCAGTCAGTGACTTTCCATATATAGTTAGTCCATATTTTCGAGTTCAGCACATTAGAAATTATTGCTAAAGTGCTACAACCAGTAAAACTCACAGTCAAAATTCAGTGCTGGAGCCAAGCAGTATCCATCTTGGGCAAGGACAATCTCCTGCCCAGACTGTATATTTCCTTCTACTTTTTTCATTACACCTGGTAATCAGCAACGGAGGGAAAGAAAACCTCTCTCACCTCTGGCATTGGGGCAATGGTGGAGCGCCAACTCTGAGAGAAGAGTGATGTGAAATATTCAATCCATCAGGTTCCTTAGCCAAAAAGATTTAAAGGCAAGCACTAACATTGCTTCCTCATGTGTCTCCTGTGACAAGACATATTTGAAGGATACGAGATAGCTAAAGAGTTGCACAGCAACATGACAAATGAATGAATCCTCTGGAGGCTAGAGGGGCACAGGTGACTAGCAGTCCATCATTGGTTTGATGTCAGCCTATTAGACTGATCTACACTCGGAAAGAAGAGGAACATGTCTGACTTGAAGTTAGAGACAAGCAGCTCATGCCAAGTAAATCCACTAACTGCTTGCAGACAGAATTCTCATGGTTAAAACAAAAACATCTCATTCAGTAATTGTATAATATTGACCGGCAACCTTTACCATTTGTGAATTTCCAGCAAATGCTGTATCTACCTACCTGCGGCACACAAGTCTGCAGAATCAATCTATCTAAATGCCTTAACATGTGTGCAAGGGTGTCCACAACCTCTGGCCAACATTCCATGGCAATCAAGTAGGTTAAGGAGAGGGAACTGTCAAAATTACAACTGTCAACATTCCATCCACTATTGAAAATATAGGAAGATTAGATGCTAGAGAGGGGGATGGCGACAGTATTTGATTTCCTTTGTAAACCCCTTTGTGAACCTTTTATTGAAAAGATGTATATAAATGATTTTTTTTTAGTTTCACTGATGAATGTTGTTATACAGTGTGATTCAAAATGAATGGGACAAAAAGAAAACATACCTGTGACTGCTGTTATAGGTTTTGTCCCATTCATTTTGAATCACCCTGTATTGTATCTCCACATGCAGCAGTTGTGGGTTGTTACTAGTAGAAGTATAGATTGTCATTTATTAGCGTAAAAGTAGCCCTCGGTAAAATTGTAATCCGTATCATGCCATGATGTGTGGTAAACAATGTAGTTAAATAAAGGAAATTACTTTTGAGTAGACCTACATAAGATTGCCACATTGCTAATTCATTATATATGACACTGTGAACTTGATGTCTACTTGAAAGTAAATATCACTATAGTCCATGGAATATAGTCAGTAAGTAAATGTGGCTATGACTGCAGCCCATATGACAGGATGACCATACAGAATGGAGAACAGAGTACCTCTACCTTTAATTAATGCATAGAAGAAGGAATTGAGGCAGGTTTAACTCAACACAGAAGAGGTTAAAAAGCAGCACCTGCCAATATAACCTTGTATGGTCACCCTGCCCATAAGATTTCTGCATTCCCTATGATCCCTAATTGGCAGGTGCTTAAACACTGCTGCTGTTGCTGGAAATCTGTTCCTGTACATAAAAGTCATTTGTTTTTTAAAATCATTTCACAAATCCTCCATCCCACCCATTGACAGAGGAAACCTCTGGTGATTTAACTAAAATCAAACTTGTGCGACTTGTCTAATCACCAAGCTATGCTCAGCCTGCCAGCCATGTGTGGTATCCTGCCAGATAAGAATATAACATAAGAAGAGCCTCCACTGGATCAGGCCAAAGGCCCATCTAGTCCAGCTTCCTATATCACACAGCAGCCCACCAGATGTCTCAGGGACCACCTATGACACCCACATCCTGGAGCCCCCCTGAATCTGGGATTTTGAGGTTGTCCACCTCGACACACACCCCTCATGGCTTGTAACCTCCTCTAAGTCTAGGAGTTTGTCCAATCCCTTCTAAAAGGCATTGAGGCTAGATGCTATCATCACATCCTGTGGTACTTAACTATCACACTGCTTTTGCAGAAATAGGCAATCCAAGAACAAGGAAGGTCACTGAAGCCCTGGAAATCCATACTGCATACCTAGTGGACAGTAGATGTAGCTATGCAGATCTTGTTTTTGTATGTGCACATTTATTTATCTAGAATATGGGAATTACAATTGCTGGGAAATCATTCTGTCAAGTCCAACAGTCTGTAAATGTAGACTGTTTATGCTAGGGGTGCAGGATACTTTATGTTGTCCTTCGGGCAGCTTGTAGAACTCATCTCTTTCCATGTGAAATTCTTCACAGTGTGGTCACAATCACATCTGGTATCAGGGAATGCCTTCATGTACACAAATCAATGTATACATCCTCTTACCAATTCTCAGAGACATGCCAGATTTGGGGATGTGTTTTTCTATCATTGCTTCCAAGACATGATAAGGAACACTTCAAAGCCTCCCCCTATGGTCCTAGAATCCGATTTCCTTCTCGCAATACCTTTTAAAGAACTGGGCAAAGCATTGTGGAAGACGGCTTGACTTCAATTGGAGAGCAAAACCTGTGACCAGGCAAGAAGATATAAGGCTTTGCCCTTCAGATCAGACAGTGCACCTTTCCATAATAAGACATCTTGTCGGAAGCCTCTGAAAGATTTCTATAGGCACTCCCTCTCCATCATCCTCTGGCCATCACAGTCCTTGGGATTTTATTAAACCAGTTTTTAATCTCTTTACATTGCATGTAAAAGCTCTGAGCCCTGATAGCTCCAATGAATGAGCAGCCTACCAAGTTTTTACTAGTTCATAAAAGCAATCCTCTGGCTGCAGCCACCTCTCATTGTTCCCTGCAGCATGACCTCTATGAATGCCTCACAGTTCTCGGGCATCTCCTTAAGGTTTTTATTTATTTATTTTGTATTTTTTAAATAGAGAAGGGTACAAAGGAGGACATTAGCACCATCTGTCTCATGTCCTATGGGTTTGGGATCCTTGCAAACCACCTTTGTTATTAATAGTTGCTGGTGATGATCAAACTTTTCACACCCATGACCACTGCTATGGAAAGGTATATGGCATATGATCACATATGTGGCACAATTCACCATGCATCCTATGTATGTTTACTTGGGAGTAGGTTCCATTGTATTCAGTTTATCTTAGAGCACAATCCTAACCATTGTGTTCAATGGGGCTTACTCCCAGGAAAGTGTCTTTAGGATTTCAGCCTTACTCACAGGCAAATATCCACAGAATTACAGCCCAAATATGTAGGGAGGGTGATTTCAGATCACCAGTTTTCAGCAAATATCATTGCTCCTTCCATGTTACATCCAAGTGGATGAGTACATTTGTTCACAGAGCCGAGATGGTTTAATATTTATTTTTGTTCTTAGGTGTTTTTGAGCCTGCTGTCAGGATTAGTATATGTGTGAGTGAGTACATATTGATTAGAGGATGCGCAATGATGGATCTCTGGTCGGGTCAGTGAGTTGCGTGCTTGAAATGTGTTGCATTTTTGCACAAAATTCTGCAAAGATGCATTAACTATTACATTAAAGAATGGCTGCTGTCAGACTGGAACCCATACTGTGGCATTGTGATTAGGGACAGGGTTTCCCAATAGGAAAGTGTCACTTCTGATCCTTCTACAATTTTAGGCAGTTTCAAAGAGGGGAACGTTAGCTTTGCATTGTTGCAGGATAATTCAGAATACTGGCAGCCGGGTCAGCATAATCAAGAGAACACTGTTCATGCAGAGCAGGTTTTATTGTACCCTATCATTTTATAGCACTTTTAATTTGTTCTTTATCATGTTGATGCCTCACAACTCTATGAATTGTGATGATCATTTCCATTTTTCAGTGGGAAGCTCAAGCTGAGCTAATGGTTTCTCCAAGGCCACACAACGAGTCAAGAGCCGACAGGAATCTGAGTGGAAGCTTGGCTGATAAAGAAACCACTGAAAACACTGATTTATTTGTCACATTTGTAAAATCTCACTCTTTTCCTAATATGATCACACTATTTTAAGCACTCAATTTCCCTTTTAGATAGGTTAGGCTGAGATATAGAGATTGGGCCAAAGTCACTTATCAAGGTGGGTGGCTAAACCCATGAGAGGGACAGAAGCAGTTAAGACACTAAGAGAGCTAACCATTAATGCCAACAGTTATGACTCACTAAAATCCCCAATGAATTGGCATTTTTTATTCCTCACAG
Organism: Cryptoblepharus egeriae; assembly: GCA_030015325.1. Taxonomy (NCBI): domain Eukaryota; kingdom Metazoa; phylum Chordata; class Lepidosauria; order Squamata; family Scincidae; genus Cryptoblepharus; species Cryptoblepharus egeriae. The sequence continues at coordinate 74,439,963 of JAREYC010000005.1, forward strand.
AATCAGAGATATACACAGTTGGCAAATACAACACGTTGCCTATTGATTGCACCAGAAGACACAAGACTCATGTAATGGTCAGTAAATTCAGAGAGGAAGAAATGGATCAAAACTGCTGGCTGTGCCACATGATGACAAAGCACCTGCTGGCCATATCCTGCCATGTATTTACTCCATCCAGAAGAAAACTGACTTCCCAGAACTACCTTGGCATGGAATAGGCAGATAAACTTACTCACAAATGCTGAACATTTGACTCCTGATGGGCATGGCCAATTGGTGCATCAGTGATAGAAAGGCAGGATATGAGAGTCAGTCCCATTTCCCTTCCCATGTTCAGAGTATGGAGAGAAACAACAGAATGGCAAGCCAGACTTCTGGATGGGACTATCTCAAATTTAGGCTTTAGCCACCTACCAACCATATAATGAAAGTAAGAAATTAAACTGCAAAACAACCACTAACATCTCCATATGTCAGTGAACATCATTAAGGGTTCCCAAAATGTAGGCTGTGGCACCCTTGAATATTTTGGTGAGATCACAGAGCTGCCAGAGGATATCTCCAGAAGCACCTTCTTACTAGCTCTCCTGGGTACCACCATCTTGAATCATGCAAGATCACATGAGATCTTGAATGTTAAGGTCATGCTATTCAAGTTAGTAGCACCAAGTAGATCAAGGTGATTCTGTCACTATGCTAGAGCACCATGACTGTAAGTTTGGGAACTGCAGGACTCAGCACATGGTTATGCATGTGAGTGTGTATTCACATGTGTGAATGAATTAGTGTTTCATATCACTGAGGATCAAGGGCAGTGGTGGGCACCAGCAGGTTCGCACCTACTCTATAGAACCGGTTCTTAACAAGAGATAGTACATATAAAGTTTAAAAATAGCCATTTAAAAATGGCTGCCAGATGGACAGAGAACCGGTTCTTAATTTCTTTGAAGCCCATCACTGATCAAGGGCATGGTTGCTTACGAACAAATGTTTCAAGGAACACAGGCTCATTCTTGCAGTAACATATAAATGACTTAATACAGTGCTACTTGTAGTTAGTCGGAATATTAATATAATATTGTTCACATTTTTTTCCTACACCATAATACCCATTGTGGTATTGTGAATGAAGATTAAAAAGGCTTGAAACATCTATTATGGTACAGGGGATGGGGGAGAAGAACACATTGTGGGTCTAAAATATGAACATGTGTCTTAAACCCAGACTTTTAGAACTGAACTGACATTCTAAACTTCACCTAGATTGCTTTCTACTCCAGTTTTGCCTGGAATAGCTGTATTATGTAGAGGGCATGATAACCTAGTTATATTTCGGCTGGTAGCTGAGGCAACAGCTGCATAACATCTGTGAGCCCAGGAGGGTGGAAAAAGCAGGAAATGTGTATGTTGTAAGATGCCTGCTATAAGTGGCAGAACAAACCATAAGGTTGTCTTCTTGACACCAGTTTGGACAGCTGATATAAAATCAGCTTGATGGGTTGAGATTGTCTCATCAATATGGTCTGTCCATGAGAATCAATGACCTTGCACTGTTGTTTAGCTCACAACATTGTTGTTTAACTCACAGTTCTGGTTCAGTCATCATGAAGAACCATTTTTGAATCATGGTTTACTGCGCTATTCCCAAGCACCATTATGCCGCTCCCTCCATCACCTCTCCATATAAGAAAAGATTTCAACTTCTAATCTATTTTTTTCTAATCTAGCAAAAAAAGGAAATATCCAAATCCTGACTTCTTTTAATCACAAACTTATTAACGACTATGTTGCATAGTATCTGAGCTATGAACCAACTCATCATGGGTTTGAATCCTATGGTTTTGTCGCCTCACTAGTTGACCATAGTCAAGCCTCTTGTCCTCAACTGCAATAGGATGAGGTAATATAGCTCTATGTTAACAGGATTACTGTCAGGATGTGAAGGTAATACATGAAGGCTGCAGTTCTACCTTTCAGTTAGGCTGGCCTAAGCCCAAGCATAAGTCCTGTGCTGACCTGAGGATGCCACAAAAGTGCCATAAGTCACTTCTGCACCACTTCTTGGGGAGGGTCAGGCCAGTGCACATACATGTAGTTGCCTCCCTACCTCACCATAGGAACGGGAAGATAAATGATTTGTGCTGGCCTAGGTAAGGATTGCACCCAAAGTGATTTGCACACCTGCGTCCTGCATGTGCTTTACATTTAAGGGTAAAGGTGTTTCCTGCAAGTTGCAACTAATACACGTCCCTCTTACAAGGCCATTTGTTACTATTATAGGTGGTGTGAAGCTTCTTTGTAGCTAAATGCCCAACAGATGTCAATGAGGTTCCACTTTTGTCTGTTCTCGTAGCACTGAGGATCCTGGCTGGGTGCTCTGGTGAGAATGACTTTTTTTTTTGCATAGGATCAGACTGAGCAGCTCCTAGAATGCCTGGTCCAAGACCCAGCATATTTTTATTTTATTTTTTTTGCTTATGCACTTCAGTGCTTGAATTCCCAAGTTGATTCCAGACCCTGAACTCAGGGCTCTATATTGCCATAACTCAAATATCATTTGAAATAATCCTTAGAATGATGGCTCCTTTCTGTAGGGCAGAGATTCGGAAACAAACGCTTGGGGAGCTCTGAGAGTCTGTGAGATAAGGCAATTACTTCTTTTAGTGACAAACATCTTTACAAGTGGCAGAGTGGCACACGCTGAAACATGCGTTGAAATAGGATTTGCCTCCTTGTTTTGTTCTCACTGCCCAGAATGGCTCTGAAAAGACCTTTTGCATGCTGCAGTGAGACTCCCTTAAAAAATACTCAGTGCTCTGCAACCCCTTTTGCTTTGCCGCTGGTATAGAGTGATAGAGTCTCTAGTTAGGAACATGTGAAGTACTGGCAAGTGGAATGTAGCAAATTCCTTCTACTCTATTCTGAGCAGAAATCCTCATTTGTTTTATTTATCTCTATATTACTTATATAAATTTGGGGGAGGTGTTGGCAACAGATTGACTTGCAGACATCTGGAGCTCTGAGTAGGCTGCTGCAGCCATGACAATCCAGGTAAAACAGTTCTACATCTTTACAAATTATGGATTTTCTCACGAGGCACGAAAAGGTGTTTCTTTGCCATGCCATTATTTGTACCATAGTAGTTGTCATGCAGTGCACTAAAGGAAGAAGAAATCAATGCTCACCAGCCTGAGGGCCTTCAAAGGAGGATTTTATCTGTCTAAAAGTTGGTATCACCATTTATTTTGATTTATAGCAAAATCTCACAAAACTCAGTGACGGAGTTTCCAAGGAGCTTCCTCTTCACATAATATACTGTGCAGATAGGAAGACCACAATACTTTATGTTCTCTTCTATACATAGCACTGACTGTGGGTAGAAATTAGGACTCTCTTCCCATGAATATCGTAAAATTAAGCTTCTTAGTCATGGGAGACAACATGATGAGTTTAACACAGTACCTGTTTTGCAGGGTATGATTCTACTTTCTATAGTGCACACCTTCACCAAAAGCAGCAACAGAAGGTATCACTGAAAATAATAACTTTGTTAGTTCTTCCTCTCTTCCATTTTGAAAAGAAAGTAATGATCTTGTTCTGGAAGCAAATCAAAGGCTGCAGTGACAACCTAAAACGTCAGCTCTTTTAATTTATATATATACATGTGTGCCGGTTTCTTTAATCCTTGGAGTTTAAAGGCGTGCATAAAAAAAGATTAATGTGTGAGAAAATGAAGAGTATGTGACTTTATCAAAGAAAGAGACCAAAGCAGAGCAAGGCTGTTTGTATGTACTGGAAGAACCTTGTTAGTAGACACATTAAGGGAACCCAGATGATAGACAGAAGCCTTCGTGTAACAGAAGTAAAACACTAAAAATCCCTTTCATCTTTTACCTTTTTCCCCTTAATTAGAAGCATTATTTTCCTGTCCCCTCCAATATTTTCTCATATGCTTCCTTCCATATACAGGACCGTTATTAACCAGATCCTGGAAAGAGGAGCCTTCTCCTGACTTGACCTAGATCTTTTTTTAATCTTCTATGTTAAAAGTTAGGTCTTTAAAATTTTTTTATTAAAACATAAGTTAACTAATGTTGGGAATTGATTGGTAGGCCTTGCAAAGCTTATCTTGCACATTTCAGTGTCATTTAAATTGCTTAGGAAATCCCAGCATAAATATTAAAACACACACACACACAACCACAATCCTTACATTCCAGAAAATAGCAAGTGCTTAGCGCTTCTGCAATTTAAAGTTACGTATGAGACCCATTTTTGCGCAGAGCTTTCCCCTTCCATAACTACAAGAATTCTGTTTGCTTGTAGCCTTTTAGATCACAACGCAGAGAAATGGAAACGTGTTAACAGCTATTGGGTTTTATGCACCTAGTTAAGTCTCTCCGATATCAAAGGGAATTTGGCATGTAGTTTTACTCCATTTGTGCACATTAAAACACTTGGTGGAACAGATCTGAACAAAAGAAAATGTCAAGGCTGCAGATATTATCTAAAAACATTAGAAAGGTAAATCAGTCCTTAGGTGCTTAGATCAGCCCACCTTAATGGAAGCTTATTGTTCAAAGAATCAGTTAGCAAATTTCCTCTGACTGCACTCAACGTGGCTATAATATTTTGAGCCCTATTTTCCTTTGCTGGTTCACATGGGAATATGGCTGCTACTGACCATTAAGAGGATGATGTCCTGTTTGAATTGGGGAACAGTTTCTGGCTCTGTTTCACTCTCAGTAAGGGGTATTGCGGAAAGAGACTGAAGGAGAAGCCAACCAAGCTAATAACCAAAATTGAAATATTCAGACCATGCCACTATACACATGCCTATTCAGAAGTAGGTCCCATTGAGTTCAATGGAATTTACTCCTTTGTAAGTGTGTATAGGATCACACCCTAAGAAATGTCAGCTGTCTCCCTTGTTCCTTTTTCTGGTGTCTGGCCATTTTAAACCTCATCAGGATTTGAGATGCATGTAGAATACATGGGTCTTCAAACACCCATTCATCACATCACACTTTGCATCTTTAGGTGTACATTTACAACAATTGTAGCTCTATAATGTGTGAGGCAGTGGGAGGGTGCAATCCTAACCAATTTAAGCCAGCACAACTTACCTATCTCCCCATTCCTGCGGTGGCATGAGGAGGCCAGCACATGTCTGTGCACTGGGCTGATGCCTTACACACACACACACACACACACACACACACACACACACACACAGTGAGAGAGAGAGAGAGAGAGAGAGAGAGAGAGAGAGATGAGGAACAGCACTTGTGTGACACTTCCAAGCCAGCACGGGGCTTGTGCTGGGACTTGTGATGGCTTAACCAGGGATTAAGATTGCACTGACAATTTCTTTCTCTCTGGGCACAATCCTAACCAATTTAGGACAGCATAACCCATTTGTCTTCCATTCCAGTTGTGATGTGGGGAGACAGATGCATGTCTCTGCCTAACTTTGCAAGAGTTGTGTAAAAGTGTCTTATGTCACTTTTGTGACATCCCCACACCAGCACAGGACTTGTGCTGGGATTTATGTTGGCCGATCTGAGAGTTAGGATTGAAGCCTCTTTCTTCTCTCCTAGCTTAAAATACTTACATATTGGTGAAGGCATTGTTTAAATTGGTGCCACTTATGTCTACAGATTTCTCTTCTCACAATAGAAAAAAGAAAGAAACGTGAGCTCTTCTGAATCCACAGTTGCAAATTTGTGCAAATTTTGAATGGCAGCCCAACTTATGCCTTTTTTTATTATGCTCAGAAAGTAGCACTGAAACAAGGTGTGTGTTTGTACCCTCCAGAACTAGCACTCCAGTGTGAAATTTGCAACATAATTCATGACTCTGCAACCTTACAAAGAAACAGGGCACAGAACAGATGGACTGGTGAAAAGATGATTCCAGAAAACATGCATTTTGGATGGATCACATTGGAGAATGTGCCATATTGGAGTAGTGTGCATAACATACAAGTAGCTGCATGGTCCAGGACGCAAGGGTAGCCATGGATCAGCAAGCAGTTGTTACTACAGTAATGCTCAGATGTTCTGCCCATGTGGACAGAGCCTTAGAGAAGGATTTCATTTCTAGACAGTTGTTATTGAAAACCTATAAAGCAAATACTCCATTTGGGATTCTGTCTGTACTATCTCCTTCCACATCCCAATGTTCATGCGTATGTGCACATTCACTGCCTCCATCATGTGAAGAATCTGAGACCATTGATACAAAATGGTCAATTAGCCTGGCCCTCTTTGTTCCCATTAGTATGCAGGTACATACTTTTTGTTTATCTCCCCCCAGGAACAAGCTGTGAAAAGTGTTAGTGTCGGGGAGAAAATAATAACAATAATAACGTATTAAAAAGCCAAGTGTTGACTCTACATTTTCTGGGGCCCAGTAAGTTCTTTCGAGCGTGGCACTCCATCACTTTTCTCAGTGGGGTATAATTACTCATAACTGGAAGGTTTTATCACTCGGCTGCCTCTAGTAAAAGAAGAGAGGAAGGAAAGCAAATCCTGTGTACAAGATGTAAGATGGTTTAATTAAAGATCACATTTAATTGTCCAACCTCAGGATTTATGATTGTGGAATTCCAGTTTTTTTTTTTTATTACTGAATGGCAACTGTAAGAGAAGAAATTTCCTAGGAGGCAATTCCATTGTCAGTGTCTCTCTGGCAATATAATTTCTCTAACACTACAACTTGGAACTGCCATGCCTACAGTTTTATTCCATTCCCACTGGTAGGTGTTGTCATATCCTGGGGGAGATTTCTTATTTCCAGCCACCTACCCCTCTTTTTCTGTTCTTCAGTTCATTTTGGTACTGTTTCCTCACTGTTTCCTCATGCATCTGGATTTGGGGGTCATTGGTTTCCTACATGATGTCCCTTTTCTTCTTGTTCCTTTAAGAAGGCAAAGTAGATCTCTGGGCTATTATCATGTTCCTTTGTCCCTCTCTGGTGCCTACCATTCAACGCTCTTGGAGCACTTTACAAGCATTAATAATTTAAACCTCTTCTGCTTCCCCCTGTGTGATAGGCCAATTTTATTATCCTTGCAGTGTAGTCAGCACTCCCTTCCAAGGCTGATAAATCCTGGCTTAGAGCTAAGCAGCCTTCTGTTTTCAATTGGACAGGCATGCACATGTACAGACATAAACATGCATACAGTTGCACACACACAGCTAAAGGTTACAGGTTTTTACCCTCAACTTCAGACTAGCAAAACAAAAAAGATACAATTTCAGATCACTGAGGCATCATGAACTCTTTGCTCTCATCCATACCAGATTGAGATAAATCTAGTTAGTTCTCAGACCTCGTACCCATGACAATTTGGTTTTTAAATGATCTTTTTATGAAAATGGGAAGTTACTTGCACGCACGCACGCACACACACACACACACACACACAAAGATAATTTTCCACTTCTGAGCTGACCGAGGCAAAGCAGATGCTACATTTTTAATCTAAAGGCTGATTTTCATATATTACCAGCAGGGGAGTTGCTTCCCTGTGGGCTTTTCTCCTGCCATTACAGTAATTTCTGTATCAGGAATTTCATAGGCAAAGTCCACAGTACTGATGTAATCAAAGTCTGCAGTTTCCCAGTTATGAATCTAAGTTTGCCTAGTTCAAAATAGTCACATGCATTACAGATCAAACAGCTTCAATCCACAATCCATTGTTCTCTTCATGTGTTGATTATCCACACTTTATTTATTTATTTATTTATTTATTTATTTATTTCCAGCCTTTCCTCCCCAACGAAAGGGAGCTCAAGGCGGCTAACAGCAATCAAGGAACTATAAAACACCATTAAAATTAGATCATAAATACAGATTAAAACACAATTAAAATACAATTAAAATACAATTAGATTATACATAAACTAAAAACAATTAAACATACAGGCTAAAAACACATGTTAAAAACAATAAAACAACTGCCCCCCCCCCAATCTCTGCCCCATTATAAAGCTCTTTTGAAATAAAAAGTTTTAAGGCTCCACCTGAAGCTCTGTATTGAGGGAGCTTTCTTCAGTTCTATGGGGAAGGAGTTCCAAAGCCGGGATGCCACGACCTAGAAGGCCCTATCTCTGGCCGCCACACCTCTCACATCTCTTAGTGGTGGCACAGTCAGTAGGGTCCCCTCAGATGACCTTAGGTGACAGGTCGGATTTTACAGAAGAAGGCGGTCCCTCAGATAACCTGGACCCGAGCCGTTTAGGGCTTTAAAGGTCAGGACCAGCAGTTTGAATTCAGCCCGGAAACAAATGGGCAGCCAGTGTAGTTGCTGAAGCAGTGGCCCGACAGAGTCGAAACGACGAGCTTCAGCAACCACACAGGCCACCGCATTCTGGAATAACTGAAGCTTCTGGACCGTCTTCAGAGGCAGCCCCACATACAGCGCGTTACAGTAATCCAGTCTGGATGTCACTAGGGCTTGGGTCACTGTGGCCAGATCCGAGTGACTCAGTTATGGTTGCAGCTGGCGGATCAGCCGAAGCTGAGCAAAGGCTCCCCTTGCCACAGCCGCCACCTGGGACTCAAGGAGCAGCTGCGAATCCAGGAGAACCCCCAAGCTGTGAACCTGCTCTTTCAGAGAGAGGGCAACCCCATCCAGAACAGGTTGATATTCCAATACCCGAGTCAAGGACTTCCAGACCAGTAGAACCTCTGTCTTATCAAGATTTAATCTCAGCTTGTTCACCCTCATCCAGTCCCTCACTGCCTCCAGACAACGATTCAGGACTTCAACTGCCTCCTTGGACTCTTGGACAAGTGCCTCAGGTACTTTCAAGGTACTTGAATAAGATCCTGGTCAGGCCAGCGGCCAAAGATCCATGCCCATCAGAGAACCCACCTAGCTATGTGACCTCCAAAACTCTCAGTACCAATGGCAGTGGTAGGGACCACGGTGAACTTCACGCACAGCTTTGCCCCATGTTTTTCAGCAACCTACGATTCCCCCTCCAGCAATGATCTGATTGTGGGAATTCATTCATTCAGTTTTATATATTCACAATTTCTAGTTCTCAAAGCAGTGTACAACAAGCTGTGGGTGGCGCAAATGGTTAAGACACTGTGCCTGTTAACCAGTAGGCCAGGGTTCGAGACCCGGGTCGGCCCCACAAAACAGGGTGAGCTCCTGTCCTTAGCCCAGCTCTGCAACGCCAGCTGGATCTAATCGTATCGGCTCTGCCTTTCCATTGGACTAATTCAGTAGTGTGGAGAGGGAGGATTTGCTGCTTGGGTAACAGCCTATCCTCCATAACAATCTAACCCAGGCTTTTGTGATTCGCATGCAGCGTATGCAGTGCACAGCACGATACCATAGTCTTTCAAGACTGACGGAGGCCTGCTTGTACAACAAGAAAACAAGATCACAGTGGTTAAGGGCACAATCCAGAATTGCATTTGGGTTACCCTATCTATCACTGGGCTGACACAACTGCAAAATGCTCCACTGTAGTTATTCTGGAAAAGGCTTGGGGCAGACTTAAGCAACATACCTTACAATCCAGAGTAACTATGGGAAGACGTAAGAGGCACTTACTCTGGATTGCTCTATGCACTTCCCATAGGTTTCCCATAGGTGGCACCATGTAAAAGGTTGGTGTAAAAAGGTCCCATAGTTACTCTGGATTGTAGCCATCAAAGCCCCAAGACAGGTGGACCTGGACTGCCCTGGCTGGGGCAGCCTATGTAGTTCAGGAAAAGCATGCTGAGGGCATATTTAGCATTGCCTAGGGCAGAGCAGTTACTCTGTATCCAGAGCCTGTTTCCAGGGCAGAAATGCCCTTATCCAGCTCCTCAGAGTTATACCACCTCAGGAACAGTTATAGTAATGATTAGACCCATTAGGGGTCCATGAAAACGCTGAGTAAGAAAGGCAGCGTTGACCAAAAATCTGAGTTCTTGGCCAGCCTAGCTGCAACCCCTACCTCTCAACCTCAGGATATGGCACAATTATGGCAGCCCACTAACCTGGGGATACAGCAGGCCACTCCAAACATCCACCCTCTACTAGAGGTACTGCTGTATTGCATTCTCATGCTGCAGCTGTTGCTGGTTGTCAGGAACTTCTGGACATCCTTATAAGGCAGGCATCACAGCTGTTCCTTGTTCAATGTGATCTGAGGGTGGTCTCCTCAGGAGCAAGTTCTCCCCAGGTGTAACTTGGTGCCTACTGAGCATGCTCTGGAGCAGCTAGGGCAGCCCAGGCTTCCTGACTCTCTGGATGCAAGATAACTCTCTGCTCTGGTTGTAGAATAGTTAGGGCACACCAGTTAGGGCTCTCCTCACTGACCTTATCTGGATAGTGCCCCAAATCACAGAAAAACACAAGTACACCATGCCAACCAAGAAGCATATTGCCTGAAAAAATGATGCACCAAAGTCAGTCGTTGGGTGGTAACTGTGCTGGACCACAACCCTACAACCCATCTACAGAGAGTATTCCCATGATTGCGCTTTCCCAAAACTGAAGACTGAGAACCTAAAAGGCATGGACTAATACTAGATAGAGGAAATCACTAAAGTTGGTCACACTTCCTCCTCCCAGAACAGCCCAATGCAATTATGCTCTAAAATTTTCCCCTCTTGGTTAAGTTTCTGTTATTATTCTTTTAATGAAATGATTTTTCTTTCCAATTTGAGAGTAAGCGGAGCCCTGTCACAGGTGGATGTCAACCAAGAGTTCCAGCCACTTTTTTCCTCTTTTGCAACTTTCTCTCTCCTAATTACACTGCCTTCTACCACCTTAAACAATTTCTAGCTCTTCTCAGTGTTTACTCTTCAAATCCTTGCAGTCCCTGCTGGCATGCACATACTAGGTGGGAAAGATCTGGCAGGCACACAGAAAATGGGAAATGCTTTGCAGGGAAATACAAAATGCAACTCTTGTAATATAAATATCTCAAGAAGGGGAGGGGGGAAAAACCCCCACCGCAATCCAACAGAAACAACAACAAAACACCCCTGAGGGATTGAAATCTGAGACACTCTCTTCCCGGTGTGCTCATCTAATCTCGCTGATGCTAGTTTAAACACACACAGGAGCTGATCCTGAGGAACATTAATCATATCAGAAGAAATGGAGATTACGTGTGATCCTCAACCAACTGCAACCAGCAGCAGAAACTCTTTATAAGCAATGCTCAGTGCCTTGCAGGATAAGGCCTCCAGTGCACCTGGACTACTCCAGAGGGAGGGAAAAGGCAATTTCACACTGAATATTGAAGATTTTTTTTAAATATAAATTTCTTCTACCTGCCTGGCACCTGCCATTCAAGTCACGATCAGCCCTGGCCTTTGGTGAAAATGCAAGCTCATTAAAACAGGTGTTGGAATGGCCAGGATGTCTCGAAGGAGAAAGGGAGGAGGGCAGCGGAAAGAGGAAAGCATGGCTGAAACAATGCTCAGGTAGCAATTTTTTTAAACAAAAGCATCAGCCTACGGTTGAAAGTGGAGGGAGTCTGTTGAGCCACTCTAGCAGTAAATCAACATGGAACAGCCACTAAATCAAACCAGGGTGAGTAAGTAAGAAAAAGAAGGATTAGGCAAAAGGGCTGAAGGGAGATAATAGTATTGTAGCAGCAGGAAAGACATAACACTTTCTCCACTTGCTAGGCATGAGGACAGAGAAGAGGATTTGTGGGTGGGAGGGATAATTGGTTTTTCATGGGTGTCTTGCATTTCCTTTGCAGTACTGAAATGTAGGGGCAGGAGGAAAAGGAGGGATCAGGTACGAGAAGCCTCAAAACATGTCTGTGTCAGTAGCCGCTCAGGACCAAATCACAAATCTTGCAATGTAGGCATTCCCCCACTTATCTGAAGGGTTAAGGACCAAAGCTGTGGTGAAAAGTGGAAGTGGTTGAACAGTGAAACCTAGTCTTTTTTTAGTTTACAAATGTTGCTTCTAATGGAAGGAAAAAAAATTGATTTACATTTTAAATTAGGATCAATTTATATAAATGAACTTATTAGTGACAGAACTTGTGAATGCATGAATTCAAATCAATTCATAAACACTATCCAACACACATAAAGTGGGTGATCTTCAAACCAGGTCATAAGCATTTTCACAGAGAGGGGAGGTGTGTGCAGCCTCCCCAGCCCTCAAAATACTCTCCCAATGTGAGGAGGCAGAGCTCCCTTCACCTCTTGAGGATTACAAGGTTTGCCCAAGGGCCAGGTGAATGCTTGCCGAGGCCTGCATGTGGCCCCAGGGTTGAGGTTTGGAGACCCCAGATTGTAAGCTCCTTTGGGCAGAGAGCTGCTCTCTCACCTGTTGTAAAGCATCATGTATATACACCATTTCTGTATTACTGAAATTACTGATTCTTCTGTTGCTTCAAGGGAGTAGTTGATGGGTCTATGAGCTATCATTCAGAGTGGACTATCCCCATGCTGATCCAGATCCCACATCCTCCACTTGTCTCTGGTCAGGTCGTGAGCATGTACTCAAAGTGTGTGCAAAAGTGAGAAAGAGAGGTCCATGGCATGAAGCATGGGTTGGCCTGACTTCTAGCGCATACATGGGTCTCTCCCCCCTTTCTCTTTCAATAACTCCCTTTTGTTTTTAGGTAAATATGCAACCAAAGTCTTTCCTGTTAAGCAGTCTGTGTTCACTCTGCTTTGTCAAACTCTTCAAGGGAAACATTATCGCCTTAATTGCTTAATTCCAATTTGCATAATACAGCGGTCTGACAGCCTCCAAAACCAGGATGCTAAGGGAAGATTAACAAGCTATGGGTACAGGTTGCCAGCCTCTCGCATTTGGGGTAGCAGAAGTGTGGAGCAGTCCTTGCATCAGCGGTTCTACTGGATCACCCACCCTACTAACTTCATCTTCCCATATCTACCTATGAAATGATTTACATGCATTATTTCTGAGAAGCTGTAGCTCTGAACGCATCAGGTTGAGTAAATGATGGACCAGGTGCCCTCTAGTGGTGTTTCTCATTATAGTACTTTTGGGAGAGGACACTGCACCATTTGGCCTAGAGCCAGAGTATGTGAAGCAGCACTTCCTTACAGTTACACTTGATCAATACTGTGGGCTGGGTCCATTTCAGATTGAGTGTCAATAAAAATGTGGAAGGGAAAGAGAGAATTGAGGAAATAATCAGAAAGCAGCACCCCACGCAGACTAGCATGATGATAACACTATTACATTACTCATACTTTCATTAACCACATAAATTAATCACTGTTTACTTGTTTGTTTAATAATTATATTCCACATTTTTTTCCTCCCAAGTGTGAGGTGTTTGAGACAGCAAACAAAAAGAAATGAAAAACAACATTCAAATCATATTAAAAAATCAATAAAATAAATAATGCTAGAGTCTTATTAACTCAAATCAGGAGAGTAGCAGATGAACATCATGAAGCTGCAATAAGAAATTAAGAGGGAAAATGCCCACTGAAGAAAAAGCGTTTCAGCCAGCACTGGAAATAAAATGGGGTAGGGAACTGATTTCACCGCCTGTGGGAGGGAGTGCCAAAATCTGGGCATTACCACTAAAAAGCCCCTTTGCATGGTGCCTCTAGGTGTGCTTCTGCCAAAAGTGAAGGATGTCGAGTGGTAAAAATGTTTCTCCTTTTCTGATTCTCCTTTTCTTGACCTCAGTAGCATCGCAACAGGGTGCAGAGGGTGTGGGCCACACTGGGTGACATCCCCAAGAGGGTGACTCCTCTACAAGAACTAGCCAAAATATTTGAAATCTTGGTATTTTTGAATAATACTATCATGCTATATATCATTTGATGTGTAATTTCATGCAGAATGCAATGAAAAAACACCATGTTGATGTATCTCTATTCTTTCAAATTTTATAGCCAAAAAACCCGTTGGGAGTAGTGAAAGGGGCATCACCAAACCCACTCCATGGGGCATGAGAGGAGGTCCATAGAGGTCATCACTGGCATCCCTTCACCAGATAATGCAAACTCTAGTGATACCACTGATCTACTGAATTTCTTGAGATGGTAAGAAAAGCTGCTCCAGGTTCAGGGTCAAATTCCTAAGGAAGTCATGATCCTGGCTTCCTTTTCCCATAAACTCCAAATACAAGATGACTGATGAGATAGTGGTCTGTGCTACTGAACCATCCCAAAGAATCCTGAGATTAACTTTGGAGATATAATATAGATTTAGTATCTACGGGGAGTCCTTGCTCTAGTGTAAGAAGAATTTACTCTGGATTGCTATATGAATTTCCCATAGGCTTTCACTAGGTGGTGCAGTAACTACGGGTGCACATAAAGTCTCTGGATTGTAGGGTTTGTATGAATGTAATACAGGCTTGAAAAAGAGGAGCTCCTCACCTGATTTGGGTAAAATAACTGATTGGGATGGTTACTAAGCAGAATAAAGCTCTGGAAAGGAACATGTTCCCGGAGGCAGGATTTTGCTTCTTCTTGACATAGTCTGTTGAAGAGTTGTGATACAGCCAGAGGCTATTTCAAGTGTAGTTCCCCCTGGGAACAAATGAGTTGTGTAGCCTGTCTGATAAAGAGGGTTCAAAGATGCAGAAATGTGCATGAGAGCAGCGACTGATGGCAAGAATACAGCACTATCAGAAGGTACTCAGGGATACGGGGTCAGCAAACAAAAGGAAAACGAAGGCAAGGGCAGCAAGAACTCCAAGGAGTCCAGTTGGTGGAAGGGAGACGGAGAGTGGGACGGGGTGGCTTTCAAGCTAATAATGAAATTCATTCTGCAGCTCAGCGTGCAAAGAAAGAGGGACGGAAATCAAACGTGGCTAAGTCACAATACATACAGCAGCGTAAGCAGAAAGCTTTTAAGAATATACAGAGAGCCCTGGAGGAGGAGGAGCAGGAGCAAGAGCAGGGAAAGGATGAATATGAGCAGAGGCAAATCAGAGGGATAATGAGCGGAGCCCAAAAAGTGAGACTGCACACGTCAAACTAGGGAGATTATGCCAGATCACAGCAAAGGGATTTTCCTATTACAGGCACAGGAAATGGAAGGTAAAATTGGTCCCTGAGAAACTCTTGTGTGAACGCAGGTCCATAGTTTGGGCCTGATCTGAAATATGCATTTTATACTTCTGCCAGCTCACAGAAGGAAGGAGGAAAAGCTGGCTGATGTTTTTCTAAAGTGGCACAGCTTACGGCTGACTCTCTGAACACTGAATGGCATGGAAGCTATCCTTTGAATCCAGTACATAGAATCCTAGAGTTGGAAGGGAGCTAGTAGGTCATCTAGTCCAACTCCCTACCTGCAGTAGGGAATCCTCCTAGAACACCCCTGACAGGTACTCGTCGAATGTGTGCTTGAAGATCCCTAGTGAGGGAGAATCCACTACCTCCCTTGGAAATCTGTTCCACTACCGAACCGCCCTCACCATCAGGAATTTTTTCCAGATATCCAACCGGAATCTCCTTTCTTGCAGTTTGTACCCATTGGTTCTAGTCCTACTTTCAGAAGCAGCTATGAACAAATGCGCCCCTTCCTCCCTATGACAGCCCTTCAGGTATCTGAAGAGGGCAATCATGTCTCCTCTCAGCCTCCTCTTCTCCAGGTTGAACATCCCAAGTTCCCACATGTATGGCATGTGCAGTGACTGCTACATAAAGATTGGTAGAATAGTATGCAGAGTGCAACACATACATTAGGGGTTACTCACAGTGCCCCTAAGTAAGTAATTGTGCTGGGCACCATCAGAAGCATGCAATCCAATGGCCCCCTCACTGCTCATAGCCTCCTCCTCAGAATGTGCAGGTTAAAATAAACCTGAGCAGCAGCTGCTGTGCCATCACAGGTCTTGAATAGCCTTCATTAGAGCTGCCAAACTTTGGACACAACTATCCTTTAGCCATGTAGCTTTGGTGTTCAGGCTAAATGCTCACCCAATGACATGGCTGGCCATTTCTCTGTTAATACACCCTCATGCTTTTACTTTTTGTAAAAAAGTGGCTCCCACCCTCTCCTAAAAATTCACAGGCTGCAATCCTAACTACACTTTCCTGGGAGTAAGTATGATTGAACACAATGGGACTTACTTTGAAGTAGACATGCTTCAGATTGCACTGATAGACTCCTTGTATCAAATCTTGGCCTTACATTTACAATGATTCTGAGATAATAGAAAGGTAAGGAGGATAGGTAGGTATTTACTGAAGGCAGTGAGGTCATATTTATGAATGTTTCCCTATGTAAAACTATAGTCTTAAAATGAAAATTAAAACAGGGTATGCATTTCTTGCTGATGTGCAGTTTTCCTTGGCGGGATGTACTTCCCCCTTTTTTACATTGCTGTCCATAACTATAGTCTGAAATGATACTGTCCACCTAAGTCCTTACAATGTTTTTTGTTTAGACCAGGAGCATGAGCAGGGCAAGCTTCTGTCACATGTACCACTGTGGTGGATTAGGCAAACTGTTAGCTCAAATCATGCAAGTCAGGTCTCCACTGTATCAAGGCATAACATCTTTTATCTTTATATCTGACTTGACAGTAAATATTTTCTTAAAAAACCCAACATCTATAGAAATGATATATTTATGACCCTTTCAGCTCAGCGTTGTTACATATCAGTTCCTATTCATCTGCTGTTTAGTGAGTGCCTCTTTTACAGTCGCAGAAAGGCTACAGCAAACTCAGCAGCTTTCCACACAATCTGATGCCCGACATATCCATCAGTGTGCCACGCTCTCAATCCAGGTGTCATACCTGGGCAGAGATTCCACCTTGTTTTTAATTTATGAGATCCGAGTGCCGCACACAGTGGTGTGCATGCATGATGCAATAGTTGCTGATGCAAAGATTTCTTTGAGAAAGGTGTGCTCAGAATTAAAATAGCATTGGAATAAAAAATTGCATCTTCAAAATATGCTGCCATAGGCAGTAGTCACGTTTTCCTATAGAGAGCGGTTTCTATCCTCATACATCATCCTGTTTTCCGCCTGTAGTCCTTCAGCATAGAGGGGCTGCCCTCTGCTGGGTTAGCTTATCACAGACCCCTCCTGGAGCTGAATTAAGGGGAATTGGAAGGGAACCCCAACTCGTATAACCTTTGTAAGGTTTAGACCTTCATCTGCACCTGTGGCAATACAGCCTCACTGAAGTCTGAATCCCCTCTTTCTCTGAATCACCTCCAAGCAAAGCCCATGACTCCACTTTACAAATCTCTGGTAACTCAATATGTGCTGGCCTATAATTTGTAGTGAAAAATGCCATCTCCAGCATGAGACTCCCAGAGTCCTTTACCTGCGTGCAGCCTATCTTCCAGCCCTCCCCCCGACTTCTATTTTCAAAAGGGAGTAATCCATTTTCAGCTCTTTAACCTTATTCTGAGTGTTCTCCTTTTTAACAATTTGCTATTCCACCCTAAAGCACTCAAAGGAAAAGAAACAGACACATTTTAATTAAATTTTGTTCCATTTTCCCCCTTTTCATTTGCATATGTACTTTTCTGGAGGAAAAAAAATAAATAAAGAGGGAGGGAAACGTGGAGCAAAACTTAAACGGGTACGGGGTAAGTAAGCGGTTTGGCACTTCGGGCCCCATTAGAAATACGTAATAAGCAATAAGGCCACCACTAATTTTCATCTTTTAGGTGCATATAATTAACATAATTTTCTAATCCTTTCTTCCCTTTTCCCCATTTTTTACAGGAGCATGACAAATGCCAGATGACAGCTGGTGGGCATGTTGGACTCCTTCTAAAAAAATTCTCATTTTGCAATTGTTACCCCCTAATACTAAAAATGGGATGAAACCCTTGAAAAACTTGATATGCCGAGACTCATAAATAATGAGTGAGGGGGAAATGTCATTTATTTGGAGATCTTTTTTTCCTGTCTTCTCATTACAAATATTTTTCATTAGGGATGAGTTGGTGGTTTTTTGTAATTTTCAAACCTCTTTCTTCATTCATCCATAGCTTCTAATGGAGGAAAAACAGAATATTTTGCATTTATGACCCAATTCTATCCTTTCCACCCTCCCACTTATGCAGCCATGAGAAAAAAGCACGTATTGTGGTGCTATGCACATTATCATCTACTCAGATTTATTCCTGCTCATTAGGATTAAAGAGTTAGGATTTATTCCTAACTCTGAGGAGCTGTAAGGGGGTATGTCTGCTCTGTAAACACGCTCTTGATACAGCGTAAATGAACTATTCTAGGCTATGCTGAGTAAAGGCCTCAACATGCCTTTACTGAACAGCCTAGCCTGGCACAGCTAGACCAGCCCATGTCCATCTGTCTTGAGCCAGCCTAAACTGATTTAAGCCGGCCCAAGCCTTTCTGGGCAGCCAAGTGATGGATAGGCTAGCCCAAGTGGACTTCAGGATTGTAGCCTTAATCACATCTAAATGGCATAAATTTTTACCTGTTTGCTGACATTTTGCTCTTCAGGTGCTTAACCCTTCAGGAGATCGAATTTCTCTACACATTAGAATAGTTGGGAGATTAAGGTGCAATCCTTAGGGTGCAATCCTAAGAAATTTAGGCCAACAGAAGTCACCAGGCCTATGTTTCCATGATGATGTGGGAAGGTTGGTATATGTCTGTGCATTGGCCTAATCCCACCCTCCAGGAGTGGAAAAGAAGAGTCTTACAGCACTTTTGTGACACACCCAGGTCAGCACAGGACTTATGCTGGGGCTTAGGCTGGGCTAAGTGTAGGTTAGGACTCCTGGCCAAATTCCCTAATAAGACAGATTCTTATATGTTGTTTTGCAAGAAAAATATTTTTTGCTGAAAGGTAAACTAATTCAGAAGTTCAGAATTAGTCCAGACACAAATTCAGGATATACTTACAACTAACACACATGGTGAGAATACACCATTTATTTGAGTTACAAAGAGAAAGGCTTGGAGAATAAACCACGAGGGTTTGAAACTTGTTGCACATTAAGGGCACAAGGACACCCAATTTAGGGCTGGCACAAGTCACCTTTATCTCCATTCCTGTGTAGGGTGGGGACAACGGTGCATAACTGTGCACTGGCCTAATGGAGGGTTGCCATAATTCTCTTCCACAAAACTGGGATAGGACCCCCTGTCTAACTTGCCAGTATATGAATTCATTCCCTCCAACACTGGGACAGTTTCAGTTTTCTGGGACATATGGCATCCCTAGCCTAACTACCCCTCCTTCCCTGAATGGTGCAAACATGCCTTGCAGCAATTTTGCAACACACCCAGGCCAGCAAGGGCCTTTTGCCAGGATTTATGCCTGCCTAACTGCCTAACTGGTGGTTAGGATTGCAGCCCCAGAATAAAACGTACATAGCAGTAAGCTCCATTATCATAAATTAGTGAATAACTGTTAAGGTTGCAGCTGAAGGGAAATGTTCAAAAGTTGGCAATTCTGTAATGCTAATTGGTAACACCTCTTTCAGTCTTTTCACCTCTTTCAGTCTTTCAAAGACTGCATTTCAGGATGATCATGTCATTACCCTTCAAAATAGGGATGCAGGACATGTTATTGCTCACCAGTGATGGTCAAATCCTTCCCGCCATAGCATGCTTGAATTGCTTTACTATATAATACAACTACAATTATCCATAGAGTTTTGCAAGCATTGATAAGATTGATGGTTTAAAGCAGGGCTAAAGATGTTTGCCCAAGAACATATAAGGCTATCTCATAGTGCTTTCCACCCCATGGAATCTTTGTTCCATCTAGGCCAGAGCTATTTAAGCTGACTGGGATTTTGGGTGTTAGATCTTTCTAGCCCTAGCCAATGACTGAAACTGGGACCTTCTACTTGTGGTTCTCTTAGGCAGTCTTAGCACTTTGTTGCCATTCAGTAGGTTCCTTGGATTTTTAATTGGACTTTTTTTGTTCTTTTCCTTTTTTTAAATACAATTCCTTCCCCAACTGCAGATTCCCAGAGCACACTTTGACCCATTATTCTCTCTGGTTATGACTGAGCCAGAGAACTCATTTTGCTTCCCCACAATCTCTTTATCTTTTCTGACTGTGCCCTTTGCTAACTCTCCCTTGGGCTTTTTTCTCCTGGTACTTAAAGAATGTATTATTATTGGTTGTGTTATCTCTAGCTGTTTGTTCTTCAAATTTTTTCCTAATTTCCATTTACATCTCACCTGCCAAAGTTTATGTTGCATTCCATTAGGATTTCTTGCATTGAATCCCTAATTTGAAAGGGATGATTTCACTTTCACAAACTCAAGTGTCTACCATACTTGGCTCTTTCACCTTTTTCTTCTTGTTCTTTTTCTTGCTCCTGGCTTTTTAATTTAAAATCAGGAGTCTGAGGCTACCTCCTGTGATTTTAATAAGGGAATTTTTTTTAACAAAACAGCCTTCCTGCGGATATATTTTTAAATTTTTCTTGCAGATAGTTTCCAACTGACTTGGGACACAGTTCAGCCCTATAGGGTGGCAGCCATGAGTATTCTGAGAGAAAGGTATTAGGCTTCAATTGAATCATATATGTAACTCCCATATCTCCATCATAACATCCCTTTTCAAACCAGGTGCAAGTTACTTAGAAGTCCCAGTGGATTCAGTGGGGCTTATTCTCTGGTAAGCGTGCATAGAATTGCAACCTAGAATGATTAACCCTGTAGAATTCACAAAAAAGGAACTGCACTTCTCTTTCCTCAAGAATATACATGTAATGTTTTTAAATGCAGTGTGGTAGGGGCAGTATCCTATTAGTATCATTTTGAACTGGACAGCTGCCTCTTTAATGGAATCATAGTCATCACATAAACAGAGCTAGGAAAGGAAGTGTTGAGGCCACCACAAATAATTGTGGGAGGGGAGAACTGCTACCATATGAATGCTTTGGAAAAGGGGAGAGTCCAGCTCTATTGAGACTAGTTATGCCCTTATCAAGGCTCCCCAAAATAAAAATAAAAAAGAGGAATCTGTTAGAAAGAGAGCTTTCTCTTGGGTAAGAACATAAGAAGAGCCTCTACTGGATCAGGCCAAAGGGCCATCTAGTCCAG
Organism: Cryptoblepharus egeriae; assembly: GCA_030015325.1. Taxonomy (NCBI): domain Eukaryota; kingdom Metazoa; phylum Chordata; class Lepidosauria; order Squamata; family Scincidae; genus Cryptoblepharus; species Cryptoblepharus egeriae. The sequence goes on from JAREYC010000005.1 coordinate 74,460,952, forward strand.
CTTTCTGAATCACACAACAGCCCACCAAATGCTTCAGGGAGCACACAAGACACCTACATCCAGATACCATCCCCTGCATCTGGCATTTTGAGGTTGTCCATGTCTACACACACCTCTCATGGGTAGGGCAAAGCCATGTGGCCTTGTTCTCTATGTAGTGCAGGGAAGGAGGATTGTACTTCAAGAAGAAGATTGGGCTAGCAATGTCTCCATACCTCTAGCAATGCTTCCATGGTCACAGCAACAGAACTAGAGAAGTTGTGAGGGAACAGCCTTAATCTTCTAGAAAAATTGGAACATAATGCAGGCCCCCAGTATGACCACCACATCTCCCACTGCCCAATTATCTCAATGTACTAATCAATGGCTCAATTGCACTGCTGCTGCTGGAACTGTAGCAGTGGTAATTGGGCATTTCAGCCAGGGATCCCTTTTTCAATCTTTAAAATCTGTCCGAGACTCCCTGTCAAACTTACTGGGATGTTACATCACTGTGTTGCCATAGTTCCTCCATTTCTACACGGAAGTAAGTCCCATTCTGTTCAATGAGACTTACTTCCAGGAAAGCCCAGTGCCAGATTCCAAAATAGCAGATCCCACCCTCTTCAGTCTCCGAAAGTGACAACACCTAAAGGGATCCTGACTGAACTAGAACTTTCCAGCTATTGGAAACAGCAATATTAAGGCTTTGCTCATGGTAGCAGGACAAAGAAGGCCTTTTGAATGGGTTGAATAAGGTGGGGTGGGGTGGGCATAATGGGGGAGTGCTTAGGGCATGTCAGAAGCAGGAGGGACTGGCACTTGACATAGGCAACTAGCCCCAGTGTCAACTTCTCCAGAGTGAGCTAGCATGCCCTCAGTGTCAATTCAGACTAATGCCAACTAATGGTCATCAATTCTCAGAATGGGAAAACATCCTGAGCAGGGATTGTGGAGGGGGGAAAGCATCCTGAATGGACTTGGTCTGCCTACCATCACTGAGCACTAGACAAAGTGGAAACTGAGAAGAGGCTTATCAGACTCCAAAACCCTACTAATACGAATAAGCCCAAGCCGGACTTAATGATTCCCGTTTCCTGTGCAAACTTTCAAATCAGAACCAGAAGTTACTATGGACGAAGTGAATAAAAGACCTGAGCTCACCAAAAACTCACCTCTTTCAGCATGACTTTTGACAGGCTTCATCTCCTCTTGGCTATCACACTTCATGCCTTGGGCTGCTTACCTCACAGATCCCCAAATTGATCTGGCAACCATTGGGTCTCACACCGCTGCCCTCCAGGTATTTACAAAAATAATCTCCACATAGCTGATATACAGACATCATTATTTCTCCTTTGGTTACAATGAAACCCCATTATTCCGTATTGTTTTCCTTTTCCCCCACAGGTTTCTCATGGCCTCATAAATATAAATAATTCCCCACTACTATCATATTTCTTTCAGCCATCTAGATAAGTAATGTTATTGGAATGCCTCTCTTCTATCAAGAGTTCATCTATGGTGTGGGTCTCTCCTTTCCTGTCACAGCAGGGAAGGGCCTTCTGTTGTACTTTTATCATTTTCCTCATCTTTTCAACAATATTCCTTTTTCCTCCTTATGTTTTTTTAAATATTCTTTTCTCTTTGTTTCACTCACCCTCAAATTGCTTTCCACATACAAACCACAGAACTCATAACATGGCATGATACTTGAGATCCACACAAAAGGAAAACCCAACACATTTTAAAAACACTGGCATATTAAATTATAAATCTGCTATACCAGAAACCAAGAAGGAATTTGAAGAGCCATATTGCTAAAGATATATAAAACTAATCACAGTTTAAGTACATCCAACCCAAGGAACTGTTCAGAGTAACAGTTGCACAAAAGAGATGAGAAGGCTTTTTAAGAAGCACTTGGAAAAATGGCGGAGACACTACAAGTAAATTAATTCTTTGCATTGAGCTCCATGGCAATGCAGAAGGTCTTCAAATAATAACAGAAAGCACCCAGGAAAAGTCAACTTGGTGTGCTTTGCATTGAAAAAGACAAACAGCGTTTTAGGAGTTGGGAAAAGAATTGGAAATAAAGCAAATAGATTTATGGTGCCATTATATAATTCTTTATTTTCTCAACACAAGGAACACCGTATGCCATCCTGGTCAGTTCACTAAAAATTATAGCAAGGGCTGTAGCCGAAGGGATTGAAAGGAACTGCAGTTAAGTAGAGGTATCAATCACTTTCCTGAAAAAGAAAGCATTAAACAGCTGATTGGTATTTAAAGCTAACGGGAGGAGTGGAATTCTGTGATTCAATATATGCTTGGCCTGTGAAAAGTAACAGGTTCAGCAGCAAAGCAGGGCAGGGAAAAATTCCTTCTGAATTCCAGTACAAGCCAGGGCTGGGTAGTGTAGCTGTGGGGTGAGTAAGTACTGCATGCCCCACAACATGCTGTGTAAGCGACCTCTCCCACTCACAATCTAAGCCATTCCAGGCAGTCACCACAACACACAGGCACACACCAAACCTGACTGTGTCTCCTGCATATTACTGCTGCCACCCAGCTAAACACTGGATCCAGCCCTAGCACTGGGCTTCACTTAATCCAATCAAGTTTCTGGGACAGGTACTGACACATTTTGTGGTTTTTTAGAGTGCAATCCTAAGCATATCTACTCAGAAGTCAGTCCCATTGTACTCAATAGTGTTTACTCCCAGGAAGGGGTGGTTAGGATTGCTCAAATGTGAGATGGATGCAAACTGGATCAACCACTGATCGAAGACAACAGTTCAGCTGGGGCCACCTCAGTACTCCTACTCTGCATTAGCTCATCATGAAGTCCAAAAACTGAAAAAGCATGATAACTGAACATATGTAGACAACCCGTGGTATATACAGTTGAATGTTCAAGAGTCCTTGAACATTAATCATGAATATCTGCAAATAGAACCTGCTGCTGCAAGACACCCTCACATATATTCACTGAATGCATCAATGACTGAAAAGGGCTCATGTGACAGCAAGTGGCATTTAAAGAGGATTTAAAGACAGTAGAACACACTTAATAGAAGATAAGGCTATTTGTGTTCAGAAATCAAATTGCCATAGGCAGATACAATATACCTTTGATACTGTCCCACATATATGGCAGCCAGAGGTGTACTGACTATGTCTATGGAGCATTGGTGTCCTGGGTAGCAAATTTCAAATCAGCAAACGGAAACTAACCTGTTTCTTTTTGTTGTGTCTGCTATAAGGTGGGATTTGTGGATTTACTTGCACAGAATCCTCAATGATTTTTGGAGCACATGGATTTTATTAAAGACAATCTCACACCGCACATGACATCAGAAGCAAAGGAGTGGGGAGAAGAAGAAATGTGAGTTGTTCTCATTATTTCTCTCTTCCCTTCTCCACTACAGGGATTCATGTGTTAACTCAGCCATCTGTCTTTAACAGCAGCTCCGGAATATTATGAGCCTCGGGGTTCGGATCTGAATGAGGCACTGGACCTGGGTTACTGTAAAGTTATATTTGCTTGTGATGTCACCCCCTCTTCCCTATTCAGAGCCTGCTGAATCAGAGATCCAGGGCTACTTACACTTCTAAGGAAATCTGATTTCAATTACTCATCCTACTGGATCCTGCCCACAGGACACACAATGGGGATGCCCATCTCACACAGACACAGCTTTGCTTTCAGATGTCACATGGGTTCGGCAGCCTTCCGCTGCCTTTTCCTGCAGATTTCTCAGACTCCCTCGCCAAAGAAAGGCTCCTCCATTATAAAGCCGCTAAATGAAAGCCTTTGCAGCTGTCATCACCGCTGACTGCCTCGGTGCCTGCAAACACCACTTGGCTCTCGTGCGGCGATGCATTTACTGTGCTGGTAATTAATGCCGTTAGCTTTGTAATTAAAAAAACACAACTTTTTTGCCTTTATACTTGGGGTGATAACGCTGCAAGTAAAAATTAATTAAAATGAAAAGAATTGCCTTCAGCTGAATGAAACGGAAGGAGAGGCAGAGAAACTGGAGGTCGACAAGGGGAGGGACACCAGGGCCCTGCTAATGAAACAAAATGATGCCCTCTGCTTTGGGGAGGTCTTCCCATGTATTTATTCTGGTATGTTTCAACTGACTTCAGCCCATAAGCACCCTCTGGCTGACAGTCAAGGCAAGCCATGGTTGGACGTCTCTTAGGCCGTGGCCGACCATGCAAGACACAAACACAACCACCCATGTTTGTGAAAGACACTCCCTCTGTATTTTTTTGTCTTCCCTTTATCTCGGTATGTGGAGTAATGGGCTGTGAAATTGATTTCTATTATTATTGTTATTAATTTGATCCGATGTTGGGCTTTTATTTATTTTTTTTACAGGAAAAAGGGCTAATTGTTTAAAAGAGAGTCAAGACTTGGAAGCTTCCACGCATCATGTGGAGCAGGCTTGCTATGAGCAAATTGCACATGCCTGGTATGTCATCTCTTGCTTTAGCAAGCCTGATGTGTATCACTGTTCTTGTTGCTTAACCCTTGGTTATGACCCTAACAGTCTCTATACTTTTCTACTTGGCACTTTGCCTCAGCAAGCGAGGGTGAACCCAAAGGCAAGTCAAAAGAATTACATTTATGGATAAAAGGCTGTGGTTGGAGAAAGTAAACAGAGGCAGGGATCGACAGCGAGCACCAGAAATCCAATCGGCAAACACGATGGTTGGAATCCAATAAGCACCAGCAGAAACATTAAGATTTTGCAAAGCTAGGATTGAACTATAAAACCTCAATTAAGTCAGCAACAGTGTGAAATCATAAAGAGAAATCCTGGGTCTCCCACACTTCCTTGGCTGTGTGAGCTTCTGCTCTAGCTCATCTCTGATGTGCACATAGCCAAGCAAATCTCTGTCATATAGTATGGCTTATGATGCTGCTCTAGAGTTCATGCAGTTTTAATCCTCAGAATCTGTAATTCAGCTTTTCAGATGGTGCAATGTCAGCTGCAGCTTTGGCTGTACTATAATCTACCATCATTCATTGTAGGAAAAACAGTTGTGTGATTTGGGATTGGAAGGTATTGCTGACACCATATGGCCTGGAATGCAGTCATGCACCTGTGAAAATGCTACAGCAAAAAATGGAAGCAAACTTGGGTTCCTGATGCTAACATTGCTGTGGAGAAGGATATATTATTGAAAACAGTATAGTCCAGTGGGTGAGTATTTTTGAATGCCTGAAAATACTACACTGTTGTATCAAATTTTAACTGCACCTTAGCACTCTGCAGACTGGAAATGCTTTATTAATAAAAAAATCAATATGTAGGTACAATAATACTAATACAAACTCTTTGGACATTCTTCTGAAAGAAGAGGGAGAATCAATAAAGTGCTTTTATTTTCTTTATTTGTGAAATACAGCTAAAAAAATGTATCCACCTCAGTAATTTAGAGCTAGCTCATATATTATATGGGACTAGCTTCAGTGTACAAGCTTTATATGCTGAATGGTCTAAGTTCACTTGGTATGATGTAAAGAAAAGCAAATGGAAGCCTGGACTGGACCACTGTTGCCACCCACTATGGACACTATTACAAGGCATAGTTACATCTGTGTGCTATGAGAGCTCCTTTTGTGTTATTTTTCACATCACTCCAATAGGATCTATAGAATTCAGTTATCAGTGGAAGATATATATGTACGTATTAATTTTTATACTTACATATTGATTTATACAATATACTTATATACTTATTTTTAACACCAGTTAACTGAGTGTTCCTCATTTATTTAGTGAGCAGGGAAAGTAACTGGCCCTCCACACCCTAGCAGCAGGTAGCGCCCTATTTTTCTAATGGCTTCTGATGGTATTCTTTTGCAAATTTTTAGACTCTAAGACTTTCTGGGACAGGGAGCCATTAATTATTATACTTTCTCTGTGAACCACTTTGTGAATTTTTTTTGTTGAAAAGCAATATAAAAATATTGTTATTGTTATATATGTGTTAGCCAAAATTACTATCTCTTATCAAGATAAAACAGAATGATCATAGAATCCTAGCGTTGGAAGGGACCCAGTAGATCATCTAGTCAAACCCCCTGCCCGTAGCAGGAAATCCTCCTAGAGCATCCCCGACAGGTGTTTGTCGAGCCTCAGCTTGAAAATCCCCAGTGAGGGAGAGTCCACCACCTCCCTTGGCAATCTGTTCCACTGCCAAACCGCCTGAACCATCAGGAATTTTTTTTCTGGATATCCAACTGGAATCTCCTTTCTTGCAGTTTGTACCCATTGGTTCTAGTTCTGCTTTCAGGGGCAGCAAAGAACAAATGAGCCCCTTCCTCCCTATGACAGCCCTTCAGGTATCTGAAGAGGGCAATCAAGTCTCCTCTCAGCCTTCTCTTCTCCAGGCTGAACATCCCAAGTTCCCCCAACCTTTTCTCGTAGGGCTTCCCTTCCATCCCACTGATCATTCTTGTTGCTCTCCTCTAGACTTGCTCCAGTTTGGCTGCATCTTTCTTCAAGTGAGGTGCCCAGAACTGAACACAGTACTCAAGGTGAGTACCACATACTCAAGGTCTAACCAATGCAGAATGTATGATGTAGAAGCTACTCCTGTAACATTGTCCCTGTACATTACCTGATTAGGTAACTTGTGCATCTGCCAGGATAACCCTGTGATAACTTGCTTCTTCTGTTAACTTTTTGGATATTCTTTCAGATTACAATGTGCTCTACAACATGTCTTGCCTATGTCAGATTAACTACGCATAATCTTGACAGGTTTGCTCTATGTTATTTTCAAACAGATCTCCTATTAAACTGGATGGCATGGCAAGGAAAATGTGAAGTCTCTGACTATGAAGGCCAGAGTAAAATGAGAATGGGTTTTCTGTCTCCACTTTCTTATTTTGCAAAGAACACATGGAAGCATCAACCCATCTAAGATGGAGATGGGAAGCTACAACTAAAGTGCAGATCCAAATAATCACATATTTAAATGTTCAGCTGGAAACACATGATTTTGGCAGGGAAGAACTATTTCCTGAAATCCCACTTGAATACATGAATGTTCACCATTTTTTGCAATTGTTATAAGTCATTGGTTCTTTTAAATACCACTGCTTTGGAGCCATTTTCTGCTTCTTTCTCCTTTTTAGAGTGAGTGCAATCAATCAGGAAGCACATGGTACCCAGCTGAATGTTGTCACACAGCCATTTACCAATCAGATCTGGCTAAGTGATGATGACACTGAGAGCAAAAAAAAAACTAACTGAAGTGATGAGTACAATGCTTCCTGAAAGTTCCTCATTCACTACTGGGTGATCCTAGCTAATTGGGATCACAGGATGAATATGAGAGCATGTAAAGTCTATTCAGAAGTGTGTTTCTGCACTGGCAAACATGTGCTGCTTTGATACTATATCAGATCATTAGCCAATCTAGTGCATTATTGTTTATTCTAACTGGTGGAGGGTCTCTAGAATTGCAGAGGAAAGTCCTTATCATTTTACCTAGATATGTAAAAAATTAAGCCAGGGATTTTTGTATACAAAGCATGTGACAGCATACAACTGCAGCCCCCACACTCTAATACCTTCATTCCCTTTTGTCTCTGAAAAATTGTTGAAAGGGAGAATATCTTTTGATGCTGATGAAAATCCTCTCCACTATAGTTCAGGCCTAAGGAGATACCTGTATGTCACAAATATCCGCTGCTTCTTTTCATCTAAACCACAGCCAGTGTTTGGAAAACAGGGCAGTAATTCTATACATATTTGCTTGTAGTGAATCCTATTTGGTGCAATTTAGGTTCAGCAAACTTCACATGAAAGTTCTGTCTGTTTGGCAGCAATATAAGGCTGCAATCCTATGCACTGTGATCTGAGAGTTTAATTAAAATAAATTGGATTTATTTTTGAGAAGGCGTACATAGGATTGCAGTGTTAAGCACTTCTATACCCCAATCCTTCCCCCGACAAGCCAATGAGATGCAGCAGTGCCAACAAAAAGCATGGGAAATGGGGATAGGATTTTGATGGGCTCAACTGCCACTGAGATGCATTCCTTCCCACCCTGGAACAATTCCTTATCTGCCCTGCTCTATCCCTAACCTCACCTGAATCATCCACATCCTGCCCCAAATGCAACTTCACATACTCTAGAGCAAGGGTCTCCAAACCCTGGCCCTGAGGCCAGATGTGGCCCTCGGCAAGATCAAGTTCCCTCCATCTGGCCCCTGTGCAAGCCCTGTAATCCACTCCAATACATTCTTATATGTAAATTTATTCAAATTTGAAATGTAAGTCTTTTTTTTTGGCCTGACATGTTGTGAAAAAGATGATGTGGAGACCCCTGCTCTAGAGCCTGAATGAGACAGTGGTGTGTGCACATGGCCTCTGGGAATTTGTGCCACTGGTCCCAAAAAGAATGTAGGATCTAGTGAGGATCTAGGGAATAAAAAGGCCCCCAAATTTATTGCATCTACTTTAACAGTGTTGGTACAACCACAACCTGATGAGCTTTTTAAGCAAACTGTTGAGCAGTCAGTCCCTCAGGGTTTATTTTTCTGATCTTGGGGCTCCCCTCAATTTCATCTTGTTCCCAACAGCTTCTCAGAACCACTGGTGGAATAAACAACTGTTATTATAGTGTCAACCCAGCTTCAAATGTACAGAAAGGTGCTATAGATCGCATAATTCAAATTCCCAATAGTGGTCATTATGAGACAGAAAGTAGATGTCCTGGCAAACAAAAGAGCATCTCTGTATACTGAGCCAACCCTGCAGTGGCCCAACAGGGATTCATTACATTAATATTACAGATATCTCTCTACCATGGCTATTCCAACTCTCAACTGGGTTTTCTCAAGATTTTTCACTAAACTCAAGTCTTCCTTGAGATCCTTGGAAAAAAAACAAGGAAGAGAAGCCACATGAGGGCTAAAAACATTGTTCATGATTTTTTTAAATCTTGCCCTATTATCAGTATTGAGTTTGAACACATACTCTGGGCCTGCTATCACCAGGGATTTTTATACTGGTGTAACAGGACTGAAGTCTGTAGTCCACCCAATTTATAGTAACATCAGTAAAAGAAGCAAGAGGAGACTCTTGCCCAAGGCACATAACCCAGTCTCAGGCTATCTTTACATCATGCAGGTGAACAAAGAGAAGCATGTGGACAAGAGGATCAAGAAGACAAGAATAAAACTCACCATGTGTCTGTATAGAAAAGCGTAAGAGGGCATTTTGTGATGCTATGAGTCTGTGTTAGTACTCTAGCTATTTCAATGCAAAGTTTTCCCCTCCACAGAAGCATACAGATGAATTATGTTGCACGAGATGAGAATGAATAGATTCATATAAAATAGATACATTCATATAGATTTTTACAAATGATCCACCAATAGGAGCTCTCACACCTACACAAATGTGTATATATCTGCTTGAAATGCTATGAATGTCTATTTATGCATAGCATTTTCAATGCTATTTCCTCCATATATTTTTCTCTTTAGGGTAAAAGTTACATCACTTTCCATCCTTAATATTTGTATCACTCAACAGACTGAAATAAAAAGAGGGAGCTGTTCACTCTCTGTGATTTCTGTGGGACATAGAGTAGTAACACTGGAGTAAGACAAGTATTAGCGTTTCAAACCAACCGGCACCATAAAACAACTCTTGGGATCAAAAAATCCAGCTGGTTCTTGCTGCCTCTTACATCAACCTCAGTAATAAAGATTCTGCAGATGGATCATCGCTGGCAGTTTTACTGCTGATGCATGAAGTAAAACTGACTCTGGCTCATTCTCCTTAGCTGTGTCAGCTCCTGCAGGGCTCTACATAAGGAACTGTGACTTGAAGCAGCACATCCTTTGACCAAATCCTGGCTGCAATTTCTTTCCAACTGAAGAGTTATACAAGTCCTGGTGGACTAATCACTTCCATTGCCACCCACAGCATCACCATTTGCTGCCTTCAGCACAGTGGTCTGGAATATGGAAAAGTGGTATCATAGGTTGCTGTGTTTGAGTTGGACCCATGTAAAAAATATCCTTAAGGAAGGACACCATCTGACACCATCCAATTTGTATGTAGAATAGTGACACTCTTTTGTCCTCTCGTGTGTATGTGCGCTTGTTCAGTTCAATACTACTCTTTTTGAAGGTTAATTCTTGCAAATATCTTGATATCAGAGTTTTTCTTTTCTTTGTTTTCATTAAAAGGAGATGAAGCAAACATTTCTTACAATGTAATGATCCAGCTGTATGAGCAGTGGATAAAGTATGAAAAACTACATCCAAAAAACTACTGGAAAACCCTATATAATAACCAACATGTGGCAATCCAAGCACTCCCAGGACTGGGAAGTTCAAAGATGCCAATATTATGTCCCCAGTTTTGTTGCCAAAAATATAGCTGAAAGCTGAGCCCATTAAACAGAGAAGCTGGATTTTGCTAATGGAGGCATGTTGAAAAAAACATGGCCCTGTTTCATAGATAAAGGTGCTGTTTTAAGAAAATGTGAGAACAATAAAGGAAAGAGTTTAAAAGATTCCATATAAGAGATTCCATATAAGCTTACCTAATCCTACCCATAAGCTTGTTCAGATCTATGAGAAAGGCTTTCCTTTTCAGATCTATGAGGCTTTTCTATGTGCCCCATCAATGTCCAACTTTAAAATGGAAACTTCTTTCAAATTTATTCTGAACATTACAAACAACTTTATAGAGATAATTAATCCATATGAAAAAGAGAATGATATGCAGTCCTAACACTGGCATAAGTCCTGGGCTGACCTGGGGAGTTTCATAAAAATGCCGTAAAGCAGAGGTGTCAAACTCATTTCATATAGAGGGCCACATTAGCATTAATTGTGTCTCCCGAGGGCCGCAATAGCATTAATGGTGTCTCCTGAGGGCTGCAATCTAGTTTTTTGCATGTCTACTCAGAAGTGCCCTCCTTTCTCCTGGGCTCTTTATCTTACACTGGGAAGGTGCTGCTGCTGTGCATGAGCCCTCCTTCCTCCTGGGCTCTTTCTCCGGTTCAAAATCAAGTGTGCTGCCACCACTACTGAGCTGCTTCTGGGGGTGGGGAGATCACTTGAGGGCCGCACATGTGTTGACATGCCTGCTGTAAACACGCAGTTTGACATGCCTGCTGTAAAGCACTTTTTGCCCCACTCCTGGGAGGTTCAGCCACTACACAAACATATGTCGACATCCGCACACCACCACAGAAAAATATGCCAGGTGAGTTATGCCAGCCTAAATTAGATAGGATTGCATCCTAAGCAAATAAAGAATAGTGTAAGCATTTATCAGAACTCATCTCTTATCCGTAAGTCAAACTTCCAATTCAGAAGATCATTTAGAACATGTAACATTATCATGATACATTATGTGATATATGATATCATTTTACATTGAGTGCACATCCATGTCACTAAGAAGTATCCTATGCAATCTGAAGATGGGAGAAGAGAGCAGACAGGGTCCGTTCAACTTTTGTATAGCATTTCTTCTTGTGTAATGAATGGCATTCCTTAGCAAACAAAGGTTCGACTACATAACACAAATTGTCTATTGTGAATAACAAATGCAGCTGCACCAGTCCTAAACTTGAACTAGTTCCAGTGCTTCCAGAGCCATTCCATGTGACTCTCTATTCAAAAGGCCTTACCCAAGAAGTTATTCACATATAAAATGCACAAAATAGCCTGGTTTACGCAAACATAAAATGCACAAAATAGCCTGTTTTGACAAATGGCTGATTGGTTTATCAAGTTGTATGTCACTGAGAAAACCAGTGTGCTTTGGTCTAAATTCTAGTTAATGCTACATTTCTGTTGTTCGTAGAGGGAGTACAGTTCTTTCATGAGGAACATTGCTTTCATGCAATAGAAACAATAGATCTGTTGGGTGGGATAGATCTACTTTTGTTTTATGGATACATGAGCAGATAGTAAGAGCTTGATGGAGCTACATAGTATTCTAAATCAGTGCTCCTCAACCCCGTGAGGACCATGGCCTCGCACAGTGGGGAAAAATTTCCCACAGCCTGGGCACGATGCGCAGGCGTAGTTTGCCCTGGCCCCAGGACAAATTGTTCCTGTGCAGTTCATCCTGTGGCCAGGGCAAACTGCACAGGCACAGCCTGGTGTTGAGCTGTGCTTGCACAATTCATCCTACAGTTGGAGCAAACAGTGCAGGTGTAGCTCAGTAGCCGGGCTGTGCTTGTGCAGTTTCTTCCCGGCTGCGAAGCGAGCTGGGCACAGCCTGGGTCATCTTGCAGCTGGGGAGAAACTGGGCTGGGCCGGGGCTGAGCACCCCCAGGGCTCCTACTTCCAGTCTGGGGCCCAGTGCTGGCATGGCCTGGTGGCCAAGGTGCTGTGGACCGACACTGGGCCATGGACTGGAATTTGAGGACCCCTGTTCTATATAGTACTCTTCCCATCAAATTAAGTCAATCTGCTGCTGTTTTTCACTAGGTACTGATAATAGCTATACTTTCATGCACAAACTGGAGCTAACATTGTTCTTCTTATGAGTACGTGAACCAAGATAATGTGAAGGATCCTATACAAACTGAGAGTAGAAAATGATCCTATACAGGAGATAAGAGTAGAAAAGGCCTGTTCAGATTCAAGGAAATGCTTTCAAGGGAAAACTCTGGTAACACAATGGCAAAGATCTCATGAATCCTTTCTACTGCACATCTCTTCCAATTCAAATAATAGTGCCTCTTTATACCTACACACACTTATTATATACATACCACACTCTATACCTAACTATACCTTACTCTATACCTACCACACTTACTTATGAAGATGTAAGTCTTGAGTTACATAACATTAATCCGTCAGTCGAAGCTGGGATTTGATTTCCACCTGATTTTGGTTTTGCTCCCTCTCTGCCCCATGATGGCCAAGAGGCCTGCCCCTCCTAGTACCTTCCAAGTTCTAGGTGCTGTTTTAAACCCCCAAGTCATTTTTGCCGATTCTTTTGTGGGGAGCAGTAGTGACCCCTCTGGAAAATTTTTACCACCTTCGACCATCCTAAGCTGACTTTTGGAAGTTTCTTATTTCCTTTTAGCCTGCATTTTACTGACCATTTCCTCCTCTTCACACCTTTGATTGCTATCTATGCACATGCTAAAGAACAAGTCCTCTTTGCCTTGAGGTAGGATTTTCCCATTGTTCATGGGTTCCTGATCCTGTCCTGACCCTGTTGATGCATATGCGAATATGATCTGGCAACCTTGCACCTCACTGTGCCAAACCATTTCTACTGCTGAACTTTCCAACAGAGTGAGAAGACTCTATATTTCCATACATATTGCCTATATTTCCAGTTCAGCTCATAATTAATGCTCATATGTCTTTCTTTTTCATGAAAACATAAGGCAATTTGGAGGCGGGTATTAATTTTCAGTGATTTTAGTTTAACTTGCTGAATGATTAATAAATGAGGATTTTTGAATCAGATTTTGATTATTGTCTCTTTGTACATCCTAATGAATGTCACTTAACACTTTAAGAGTGCTTATGACAGTTTTCTACCAGGGGAATTTGGTTCCTACTTCGACCACCCGGGAGAGTCAAACAGCTTTGACTGACGGAGGGTTATTAAGATAGCAGTGGAAACAGATATGTGGATTGGTTTATGCACACATAGGAGGAAAAATGCAATACGCAGACATGGTGATGTTAAAGAACAGCTTTCCCATTTTATATTTATACTCATTCAAAAATACACATGTCCTTCTGTGAGTGTGGCCTGCACATATATGAACGATATGTGAGAATTGCTGGAAAGATAAGGTGAGTCTAAGCACTGGATCTGAGTTTTAGATTCAATTCCCAAGAGTGAAACATGTCTTGGGACAACCCTATCCTCTCTATGCAAGAAAAGGGAAGAAAACAGCATTTCAGCTGAACATGGCATGGCACAAAGCCCTTGCTCAAGAGTTTAGAATGCAAAGAGAATCATAAGCCTTTATTTAATTAAAACAGCAGCCTGGGAAGGAGATGTGGAATTAAAATGGGTTTATTAAAGGGAAGCAAGTTTATTCACATTGAATATGACACTGCAGGTTCTGCGTCTGGAGGTGCCCCAGTGCAATCTTTGCGTGCCTGTTTGTTGCTAAGTGGGACACATGCCAACCAATGAATGCGTTCTTCAAACCCTCTGACCTTTTCCAGAGCCCACGTAAATGAAGTGAGGTTGAACCAGACTTTGCACACATTATGAAAGTGACTGGTGAGAGGTAATGAGAGAAATGTTACCCCCTGCTGCTCTTATCAGTTACTTTCCAGTCACCTCCCGACAGAGACTTCCATAATGCATGCATAATGTACACCTGCCTCTCTTTGTTTACATGGGCTCTGGAGGAAATATGTGCTTTCAACTGGCAGTAGAGAATCTCTGGCTCCCAGTTCCTTCCCCAAACGATTAGTACTATTCTGATTGAACTCTGTGCATCCAAGCCGATTTACAGTTCTTGTCTCATTTATCCAATCCTTTGAGTGACGTTAAGTGATCTAGTGACTTCATTTCATGGCTCTAACCTGCCTGACTTCAACCACATCAAAGACACCCACTTTTCTAAGTTCATTGTATTCATTTCTTTCAACCTTTATACTACCATAAAAAAGTAACATCAGAAAAGTCCTGCTGGATTAGACCAAAGGTCTATTGTCCAGTATATTTCCCCCGCAGTGACCAACTAATACTTCAGGGACAACTGCAAGTAGAAAATGAAGGCATGCCACTTTCCTGCCATCGATCCCCTGCAACTATCTTGAATAATTATGAAGTTACCTTCTTTGGTGTTGTTGGGTCCATCTATCCTGTCTACAAAGATTGAGTCCGTATAGCCCAGTTTTATTTTTTAATTCTGTGGACTTAAAAATATGTAATGTGAATGTGACTAGTGTGGAACTGAAAACAGATATCCTTATAAGGAGTTAGGATTAGTTATGCTTTTTTATTTAGGGCACATTTGGTGGCAAACTTAAGGTTGATTCGGGGTCGTGTGTGAAATTGTCTATAGGCTACAGAACACCATCAAAATCTGCAAGTGCAGATCTCCAAAGTATGTGCCCCAACATAATTCTGGATAAGGGTGGATCAAGCTATACCCATGACGGGGTTCAACTTGACCAATGGAGGTTCAGAGGGTTACCCCAGAGCAAGAGAACAAATGATATACCTCTCTTACCTTGAGGAGGTTTGATTATGCCAGCCTCCCCAACGGATCAGAATGGTCATGCTGATGTTGCATGAATGGTCATGCTGATAGGAGCTACTGTATACATAGGATCAAACTGTCCCTCAAAGAAGTAAAAGGAGTGGTGCAAAAGTCTTCCTTGAACATTAAATAAGGGGTGCAAAATACAGATACAAAAATCTGCCATACACCTGTGCCTTCCCTGTTTTGCAGTGCATTTGAAGCTTCTCTGAATTTCTTTTTGGTTCCTGGTTTTGTTGCCTCTAAAGTGATGTGGGGAGGAAAGGGGGTGAGGAAGGTACAAAGAGAAAGAGTTGAATAAACTAAACTGCAATGGAAAAAAATTGTCCAAAAAGCCAGCCTGAAGGAAAGGGGGGAATCGAGGCCTCCACAGATGAGTGCTTTTAATTAGGAAGAGGGTTGAACAGCAAGGAGCTTATGCTAATGAGGAGCCTATTTTAATCAGCTTATTTTGAAAAAAGCAGCATTTTGTAACAGTCAAAACAGGTCTGAAAAATGGTAATTATCAGTAATGTGTTAACAGGGAAGGGGTGTCTCTACGGGCTGAAATTAACGAGGTTCCTGTTTGACACCAGTGCAGGCAGGACAGCAGCCACCAGGCAGGAAGGCTCAGCCAATGTGCTGGCAACTTAAAGATTTGGCATTGCCAAAAATTTTCCAATTTCCCTTAGCCAAAATTTAATCAATTCTGCTTTGAGGCCATGCCTTTTTTCACTATCTGTCCCCATCCTTCTATTGTACCCAGGATTGTTCTGGTTTGTCAATTGGATACAAGGGAGCAAACGTATGGCCTGATGATGGCATCAACTCAATCCTATGTGTTTCTCAGGACCTGGTGTATGGTATGACAGAAGTATTGTCAAACTCAGCATATGGGGAAGTGAAAAAGTTGCCTGGAAAGTCCAGTGTTAAGCCACACGCCATTCAAAGACATGTCACAGACAGTACTAAGCTAGAGATATTGAGAAAGAAAGGGAAAGCAATACAGAACAGCAGTCATTCCATGTCTCTCATTACATTTAAGTTCTCTACCTAACAAGGATGCTAACTCCTTACTGAGTATTGGCAGGTTGCATTTACAGCATTCTCATGACATTACTGGGCTGGCGCATAGGATGTTTACCAGCCCAAGGGATACTCAGGATCATGCCATTAAAGAATCATGTCTTGCCAATGGCTAGATCTTCTGTGTGGCCCACAGTGAACACCCAATTGGGTCTACGCTCCATGTCTTAATCAAACACTAACACATAATCAAACACTAAAACATAATCAAACACTAACACAAACACAAACACTTCATATGACAGAGTTTTCCTCCTCCTACTTATTTAGCTGCTGCCCTCATCACTGCTTTTCTCTAGCTCCTACATACACCTGCATTTTCACCTCCACACTGAGAAAACAGGATACACAAATGTTGGCTATAACCCTAATCTTCCATTTCAATGATTTGGTAACTCCAAATATTCAAAACATATACCCTACAATCCAGAGTAACTACGGGAGCACATAAGAGACATTTACGTTAACTTAGTTACGGCACCACCTAGTGAAAGCCTATGGGAAATTCATATTGCAATCCAAATTGTTCTTATGTCGGAGCAAGGACTCCCCGTAGTTACTTTGGATTGCGCCCTTACTCTTTATAGAACTTTTACAAATATTTTGCATGTTCTATGTTGAGTTATGCTCAGTATGAGAAATACAAAGGGCTTATATATGGTTCTGAACAACTTGATAGGAACTTCTGTTACTGAGCAAGTGGAGTTTCTGCTCTGTATAGATTCATATTATTGCTCCACTTTTGGAAGCTTTACGATTCCAAAAACCCTTGTCACTGCCTCATTCTGTCAACTTTATGGTGAGCCAGTTTTCCTCTCTAATAACTGAAAATAGGATTTTTGTAATACTGGTATGCGCCGAAATAACTGAAAAGAGTAAATGCCTGTTTGCACAGTCCTGGTTTGCTTTAAAGGAGCTGTGCCAAATACACAGATGCCATCTGCTCCTATAAGAGCTGCCATCCACATTTTTGTAACATGTGTGATGACGAACCCTACCAAACATCTCTTTTCAACAACAATGCTGAAAACAAGAAAGGGTGGAATACACCAAATGCCCCGCATTAGACAGTGCAAGATACGGCTAGCAGAAAGAAGACAATGACCAAAGGAAAACAAAATGGGGGAGTAAATAGCTGGACCTGTAAAGGTTCCTTTACTCCAAGGAGATCTTTTGCCTCACAGTTGTACCAATGGACGCAGAATGGACCTGGGTGGCCTCACTGCACATGAAATGTATAAAGTTGGACTGTCCCACAAAACAAAAACAAGGAAAGATAGTGGGATTTTGGTGAGATGGCACTAAGGATCAAGGTTACCAACCCTTCTTCGGCAAAGCTTGAGAGCACTGTATTGCAAGGACAACAGCAGTAAGAGACCTATGCACCAAATCCTTGCAAGCACTTCAGCAGTGGCTTAAGGCCTAAACCCTTAGGGTCCCAATCGGGAAGACTTCCTGAGTTTCTTACTGCTAATGAGACAGTTACAAATGCAAAAGAAGAAAAGTTTTTGAATTTACAGTTTTTCTGTAAATTCCAATTTATAAATATCATCCATGCAAAATGGGTCCAATGGACCCGACCTGGGACGATATGTGTCAATTGGAATTTACAGAAAAACTGTAAATTCAAACACTTTTCTGCTTTTGGATTTGTAATTGTCTCATTAGCAGTAAAAACCTTAGAAAGTCTTGTCAAGTAATAATAATAAATTCCAGTAAAAAACACAACACAAACTTCCAATCAGTTCCAATGGACCCTGCGGTACAATGTGTTAAAAAAACCGGTTGGAATCCTAATGGTTGTGATGATGTATCATCATCCTGCCCCCTGCACTGTTTTTTTTTTTTTTTTTGCTGTAACTTTTGATAGAATAGAGACTTCAATGCAGTTTGTTTCATTGCATTCTGCATGAAATTACACATTGATTGACGTAGAACATGAAGATATTCTTCAAGAATATTGTTAAAAATTTTGGCAAGGAGTGGTGGCACATGTGCACACACCCATGCATGTTGCCCGGTGAAGCCTTCACTCCTCTAGTGATGCCTCTGAAACAGAGCAGGGGAGCTAAGCTGCTTTCACTCTGGTGAAGGGATGCTTTGAGAGGTAGCTGACACAAGTCGGCTAACCAGCTTATGCTGATTGTGGATACTCCAGCTAACCAGCTTAAGAGTTGTGGATACTCTAGCCATGGCTACCATTATGTATCAACTTCTCTATTTTAGCAAGCAGAAAATGTTTTTTAAAAATTGTAACTTACAGCCCATCTCCTATTATTATTCTTCTGAAGTGTTTGGCCGTTGATGAAAAGCCAGCTGTAGGCACTTAACAGGCCAATGTTCATTAAGAAACCCTGAACCTCATGAATTGTTTAATGTACAACACAGACAAAACCTTTATTTCTTCATGTGTCAGGTCTTGTTAAGCGCCTCCTTGCCCTTCTTGCTGCTGGCAGTAAACAGGATTACCAAGCCCTATACTTAGACATGCTGTGCCTACACGTGGTTCTCACACAGGCCAAGGAGAATACATACCACCCAAACGCACACAGAGCACATAGGCAAATATGCATACAATGTGTCCTAATAAATACAGCTTTTGTTCATCCTACAATTGTCCATTACATGAACATGATGCATTCCCATTAACAGAAACAAAAGCAAACACAGTCAAGAAAATAAAATAGCATGAAGCAAATATCTATGCGGAAGGATGATTTTCACAACCACTTTATGCATGGTGGAGCACTTATTTATTTAGTTTGGTTTGGGAGAAGATTACTTTTTTAAATAAAGTGGTCATGCAAGGTTTCCACATGGGCTCAGTGTTGATCAACCACAATACTACAAACCTTTAAAGAAGTGGCTGAATAATTGCATAACCACAGTCTGGACCGGTGACAGAAATTTCATACTACCACCATCACAAGAGAAAACAAAATTTAATTCCAAATTTCTAAAATAAAGAGTCCTCCTAATAAACAACTAGGCAACAATATACCTCTTAAAATGGAAAACATTCAAAATATGCCTACCCTATTGTACCGTACAAACAACCAACAATAGAGTGATTCAGACAATCTGTAGTGGAGAGATCCAGATTTTTGTTGTCCTTCAATATGAAACCAAAGTAATTCCAACTCACTGATTTATATTTTGGCTGACTAATCTGTAGGTGACAAAGACATGAAAAGCCATACAAAACAAAATCCCTTAAAGGCAATTTTTAGAAGAGATGGCTTAATTATTTATTGGAATTTCTTAATGTGGGCAACAAAGTTATACCTCTGAAGGAGGAGTCTCCATATGCTATAATTCTCTGTGGTAAAGATGGCAATTGGCAAACAGTCATGGACATCTTGAAAACTGCATCTGTTCACAGGAATACAGAAAAATGAATGTCTATATACTGTAAGATCGTTCAGATTTAAGAGCCCATTTTAAAAAGCACCATCCAAACAAAATCTAGCTGCTTCTCACCTTTCATGAAACATTATCCATATTCAAATTCAAATAAAACAAAACAATTTGTGAAAGAAACCTACCCTTGTACCAACACAAAAGATTGTCACAGAACAGATACTTTCAAATGCTCCTATAATCTTGCCTTGAAGCATTCCAAACAAATATTCCCAAAGCAAGTAAATTCTGAGTATTCAAATGCAAACTCACATACAAATGTCTGAAGAACAGTGTTGTAGCACAACCAAGTCAGGAATAGCACAACCAACAGGAATATGTTGCTAGATCAGCCTGGGACCAGGTAAAGTCCTTGGCTTCATCATTTTTTCCCCAAGGAAGAATATGATAATGGCTGAGAAAAACAGGATCCTGTCAGTTTTTCAGCCAAGTCATGTTTTTCCTGGTCTGTTAGGGACAGGTGTCAGGCACACTGGCACTGCCCAGTCTGGTTGAGCCCTACAAAGGGTATGAGGGTTTCAGAGGTCAGAATAGCAGAGTGAGGCCCCTTTCTATCAATTATTTTTTTCTATCGATTGCTTGTGAATTTGTGTTCTATTTGATTATGAGCAATCCCATTTGGAGGAAAGCCTAGGTCAGATCCTTAGATCTCCCCATACCATGTTCAGGTGGGTAGACTTTTCAATGACTGGTTCTTGATCATACCTGTTTGGAGAGGTTGCTTTTTTTTTTTACCTTGAGCTCTCGTTGTGCGCTGACGTGTTGTCAAGTTTTTCCCAAACTGGAATTTTTGCAATTCAAGTTTGCTTTGAGTTCCCAACACTAAAATGGAGGAGGCTTTTTGATCTTGGACAACAGGATCCATCCATTTGTGAGATTGTAAAAGTATTATAATTTAATAACTTTAAAGTAGTTATAAGGCTATTATAGTTGTCGCAAAACACCCTGAAGTACATTCAACACAATTTTTAAATTACTTGCACGTCTAGCATACTAGAGGCATGCTAACCAGTGGTGGGTTCCAGCAGGTTCGCACCTACTCTACAGAACCGTTTGTTAATGAGAGATGGGACATATAAAGTTTAAAAATAGCCATTTAAAAGTGGCTGCCAGATGGGCAGAGAACCGGTTGTTAATTTCTTTTGAGCCCATCACTGATGCTAACCACTTCATTTCCAGTTATTTTCTTGCTGAAAAATTAATGCAGCCTATCTCAGGGGGTAGTTGAATCTAACCCAGTGTGTTAAGCTAGGGTATATGAGCAACAACTAGGGTAGGTTAGCAGGTTACAGTAAGCTTTCCCCTCCATCTTCCCTGGAAGTACCTGGGTTTTAGGTAAAGCTCCATGCACAGGGGGCATGCTGGCAATCCCTACCACCACTAAAGAGAAGAAACTTTTTACCAAAACCAAGCAGGGTTGCCTTGTTATGCTGTAATCCTGTTCTTAAGAGAATTCTCCTTATTTGGCGGTAGAAAAATTTCCAATACAATGAAACGGTGGGCTTATACATTCAAACCAGTTTGTGGAACAAGCTACTCCTCCACCTTGTGCAAAGAGAGCAAATGTATATGAGAGGTGATAAAAATACAAAACCTTGGACCACATGAAATTTGAAGAAATAGCTACATAGTATTCTTTTTTCAAACCACTGTGTTCGGGCATTTAACCTGCAATTTAAGGGAAGCTTATCTTTTAATTGAAAGAGCCAACCTAAGTCGCTATGAGACAAATGCTGCAATCCTAAAGACACTTTCCTGGGAGTAAGTCCCATGGAACACAATAGGGTTTAATTTTGAGTAGACATGGTTAGGATTGTGCTCAAAATCGCATATAATTAAACTACATAAAACCCAGGCTACATAAAAGCAAGAGTACATAAAACCCCAAGTCTTCAAATTCAAAAAAAACCTTCAAAATGTAGTCATTAGTGAATTTACAGGGTGTGAACCAAGACAGCAGAAGATTTTCTAAGTTTCCAACATGAAGCTGGCCATGTAACAACAAACCATCCAATAGAGAAAGGATCCAAGTATTCTCAGATGTGTTACTGGTGCATTTTGGCAGCAAGTACGTTTTGTCCTCCGATTGTAACTACTGAGCTTATTGAAACTGGGCTTTTTTATTGTAGTATTTGCATATATATCTAGAGTTGTTATAATCTGCATCATTAAATGATCCACAAAATGCCAGTTATATATGCAGCAGTAATTGCTGCAATGTCAAAATGTTCTCAGTTGGACAGATACAGAGACATCCTATCATGAAAGAGAAAGAGGGCCAGCTGATTCATGCAAATACCAACAGAGTAAATGGTGGTTTTTACAATTTAATGCTGCAATCAAATTTTGTTTTGGGAAAAATATAAAAGGAAGAACATTTTTATGATATTGCCATTATTGAGGATGGTAACGTACTTATTTCCTGGATTGCCCCAATCAAATCTATGCCTAGGACAATATTTAAGAAAACAGGTACCATTTTATCCACCCACTCACACAAAACACAGATAGTGCTGTAATGCTTGTTGTTTAACAAAAGAGCAGTTTCCAGCATTCATACATAACACAAAACTGTGTTTTATTTTGAAGTGTTAACAGAAGAATCCATTGATATAAGATTGAAGATCTATTCAGAAAGATATAAGATTTTCAGAAGATATAAAAAGCATCACTTCTTCTTTGCAATAAAAAAGAGTAGTAGAAGGAGTGGGAACATCTCATCCAAATCGAGCTTAATTCCCACCCCAAACTCAGGGGCTAGATTGAAATGGGTATTTCTACAAGCCTGTGCATAGAAACATTCCAAGCCCTGACCAGCTGTAATCACAAAACCAGCAAATGAATGTGCCTGTCACAACCAGAGGCGCAAGATACGCTTCTATGATTTTTGCGGACATACCTTTGGTATGTGCAGCATGCATGTATTTTCATTGCTCTGGCCTTTTCCCCGTAAAATATTTGACTCAAACCTACTTGAATGAGGAGAAAGGAACTGAGGGTGTTTGTGTATGTTCAGCATGCAAGGAAGAATATGATAAAAAAAGTCTAAGCACCCTCTTTTAATAACTCATATGACCAGTGCAAGTGAGATGGGGCTGTTTTGCTGAGGCTCACGCTGTAAGGATGGAATTTTTTTTGCTTGTTATTTTTATATTTTGCCATCAGACACTGCTACGCTCCATCAAGCTTAGAGGCTTAAACGCCAAAAGTTGGAAAGGAGAAAAGAAATCCATCCAGTGTCTGAATGTGTTTTGACGGCTGCATAAGCATAAACGCTGGATAGAATTCCGTTGCAAAACTGTTTGTTCTACCTGTCTGTAGGTCGGAGAGGAAAAGCGAGGCTGCATGCTCATTACCATTGGAGACAGCATGATACATTTGGAGGGATATATGGATTTAGACCTTGGTGATCTTAGCAGCAGATACTCCTGGGGTTTCCAGGTTGCAGCATTTACTTAGTTATGATGCCTTTGGCCTTGGCCAACTTGCTAATCAGCCTTACCATTAAATATATTCTGCCTGTTACACCATAGGGTTGGGGTAGGCTTTAAAAAGGCATGCGTTTGCAAAGCTCTTCTTTGACTGAAAATGTGTTACAGATATGATAAATAGTAATGGAAGTATCAGGTGGCACCAGCTATATTACAATTTCTTGTCTCTCTGTATACTTAACCAAATACTTCCAGAGTAATGGAATAAAATCAGCGTTATTTCTGTCTTCATTAACTGTAAATGTTACCAAAGCGGTAAGCCACTTCACACATTAGCACTGGCATACCTGTGTGCACATCAAGAAGCTGCAACCAATAGTGGCTGAGAAGGGTATGTTACACGTTTGCCAAAACATACCTGTTATGTCAGGTGACTGCTTTTGGCCAGCTGAGATGTAGGCAGAAAGAGAGACAGTCAGCACAAAGTGCAGTGGTATTCAGACATTTCAGTCTTGAACCCCCTTTCAAATTTAAAAATCCCTTGAAACATGCTGGGATGTGACATTATGATACCAGGGCACCTCCCTATCTACTCAGAAGTAAGTCTTATTGTGTTCAATGAGATTTACTCCCAGGAAAGCGTAGTTCCAGATTCCAAGATGATGGATCCCACTCTCTCACAACCCCCCCCCCCCGACTTGACCCAATCTCTACTTCGAGTACCACTGTCATAGTGGATGCTGGCTATGCTGGGTTGCACTTTTTCTCAGTGCCCCAAAGTGACAGTAGGGAGTGGGGGGATTTGAATTTCTGGCTCAAACTGACCACTCTCTTGACCCACCTCTGCTAAGAAAGTAGGTGAGTAGGAGGATTTTCTGATACAGGTAGAGGGTTGGACTAGATGGCCTTTCAGGTGCATCCCAATTCTATGATTCTATCTTTATTTGTTGAGGCACTGTAAATTTCCATGCTATAACATCCTGCTTATAGGGCTATATTTTTCTGCATCTCACTCAATAGACTAGGCATTTACTGATACTGATTGTTATTGATGCTTTTTAGTGTGTTTTGTTTTATCTACTTCAGATTGTTTGGGTAAAGGTGGGTTTATTTATTCAAGTTGGACACAGCTAGTAGATTTATAATAGGGATCAGTATGCACTCTGTAGTGGTTGGTTGGTTAAAGAGGACCTAAGACTGACTATAATACAGCCAGCCATGTCACCAGGGTGGTGTGGCTGGTTTGGTCTGTACCAGGTGACATGCCTGCTAAGGGTTACGCGCTAGAGGAGTGTGACACTCCTCCAGCTGGCCCCAGGCATCACCCCAGAAGCTGCTGCTCTGCCTTGGAGCCAGCCAGAATGGCTGGCTGAGGCCACTGTGTGCAAAGACGCACTGTGCATGTTCGAGACTTTGGACATGCACAGTGTCTCTGCACACCCGTTGGGCCTTGCTCTGAAGGCAGAGCCAGCTGTTCTGCCTTCAGAGAAAGGCCCAATGGCTGTGCAGACGCAATGCGCATGTCCGAAGTCTTGGACATGTGTAGTGCGTCCCTTTGCGCGGCCATTCAGCCTCACTTGGGAGGCCGAGCGGCAGCTTCTGACTGCCGCTCTGCCTAACTAGCGAGGCCGAATAGCCATAAAGTAGCGCTGACTTCCTCCTCTCTAAGGGCTTTTATTATCTATATAATAGGGCTTACTTTAGAGTAGACACCAAGGCTGAGGCTGCAATCCTTAAGACACTTTCCTGGGAGAAAGACCCATTGATCACAACGGGGCTTACTTTTGAGCAGACATGGTTAGGATTGTGCTCTAGGTTTCACAGACTCCTTTCCACTGGCCAACTTTACATAAGAGTGAGCCCAAATTGAGTAATATGGTTACTTCAGAGAAGACATGCACAGACTGGTCTTAGGAGAGGCTGAGGAAGTGCTGGTGGAGTGCCAAAGCTGGCGGTATCCTGGCCAGGACTATTTTTTTGCTTATTTATCAAGACATTGCTTGATACTATACACTGATATGAAGGTCTACGCGTTCTAGGTGCCAGATGGGATCTCTCTGAACAACGACTGAGGAGTCAGCTTCAGAAGCCTGGCAACTTTAGGTTGGTTCTGCAGCTCACAGCATCTTCAACCCTGTCACCAAAGTACTGGAGGGTAGATAGTGATAGCTGGGGGTGGTGTTTAGTGGGTGTTTTTTTGCTTTAAGTCAGGATATCCTAAACCCAAAGGTGGAATAAACAATGACTGCATAGAACCCTACACTGAATGGGTTTGAATTGATCTTAGGGATTTGCGGACTGATTATTTCAAATCACTGTGGCCTGTTTTAATCCATATCGCCTTATTTTATTGATGGCATGTGAGTAAGGTTGCCATAATTGTCTTCCACAAAACCTGGAAGGACCCCCTGCCAAACTTGCTAGTATGTGAATGCAATCCCCCCCAAACAGGACAGTCCCAGTTTTCTGGGATGTATGGCAGCCCTATGTGTGGACAATTAACACTGCTGATGATGTGCATCTGGTTTCATGACTACTATAAAAATGGTTGTGTATACGAGGTCCATGTCTGTTCGCATGTCTGTTTGCATTTGTCATTTGTCTGAGACTCCCTGGTTAGTAATTAAAAAAATCTCCTGAAAATCTCAAGAGCAATTTGATTATTTATGCCCAAATATCCTGACTACTGGTTACTGACAAGCAGTAGAGGAATGCAGACAAGCAAAGAATGTGACATCTCATCAGAGCACAGCAAAGGATCTTGAAGAGTGGAGAAAGGACAGGCCAGGAACCCACAGGCTTCTTCTCCACTACTGGAAGCATTTGTTTGACAGTTCATTGGGTTCATCAGCCTGGTTTTTCTGTCCAGTTTGAAGGTAGTTGTTCTTTGCCTTTTGTCTCTTGAAAGTCTTACTTCTAAAATTCTCAAAAGGAAGGGTAGTGAACCTCGTTCCCACTCACCACCTTTTTTGCTTTAGGAATATTTTAATTATTTTAAATAAAACATATTGTGGGGGAAAGGATATTTTACAAAACACATCAGAACCCCAAACAAAATTGTGGGAAGTGGATGAGCATTTGGGGTGTCAGGGACAGTGGCATACAGGGGACTGATATATACCAATGGTTCCCAAACTGGAGGATCCAGAAGACCCTTAAGGGAAGTGGCCAAAACATGAGTGCCCAAATGGTGCCAAAGTGATTGCATGACAACAGGAAGAAGGGGATTTTAAATTTACCTGGGGGTTGTGCTGGCCTCTGCCAAGATATGGGGAGCTTCCGTACTGCTGCAAATAGCTCCTATAGTAAATAGCTCTGATTACTTACCTAGCTCATTTGACATTTGGAGTAGACCAGTAGAAGCCAAGCATCTCCAGAGAGAGGCTAGGCCTACCCTTCACTTTAAATGGTGGTAGGCCTAGCTTCTACCTTGAGATCTTCCAGTGGAGGCCAGGTCTAGCATACATTTTTAGTAGCCAGGAGCCCTGGCCTCTATTGTAAGATTCATGGCATGGGGAAGGCCAAGTCTACTCAGTGGTGTATTTTGACACTATGGGTGTATTTATGGGCCATCCTTGGTATGCTACTGCCTTGATATGGCCCAATAAACTGACTGTAGAAGACAGCTCAATATATGACGGAGTAATTTGACAAGCATGTTGTTTGTTGAAACTGTCCTCATTTGGATGGGTCTCTGGGGAGAACAACATTCTCCTACCTCTGATGCAGAACCATCAAGACAAAGAAGAGGGGAAATTCACACACATAAAGAACTGGGATCCAAGCCAATAATACTACAAAGTGTTATGTGTATGTTTATGTGTTGAGCACACTGTATAGCAGGCAAGGAACGAACCAAATACAAAGAAGTTCTGGAACTCAGTGTGCTTTTTCAGAAGGCTTTTTTCAGATTTGGTGTGGGTCTGAAAGGGTATCTGACTTTTCATAAACTGAGTACTGGAGACCAGTCTTCTGTAATACCTAATTTACAGTATACCCAACTTGGCACACTCAGAAAAACCATGCATCTAACCTCCAAACAAAGGATAAAGGTGAAAACAATGAGATTTTATACAGCAGTAAATCAGCAGCTGTCTGAACAGACCCCCAACTTTTCAAACTCAAAATTCCAATTTTTTTTCTCTACAAATACAAAAGCTAAAATGGTCTCTCTTTCTCTCTCTCTCCCCTAAAAACACAAAGATAGTGGTAATAAATAATCGAATGACAGCAGGAACTAAGGCTTTAAGCAAATTACTACAAGAATTACAAAATGTGCTAAGCCTCCACAAGAAATCAATGGGATTTATTTTCACATAATATGTTTAGAATCAGGGGGCCAGAGCCACGCTCTATTCTTCAGGCCTTTCTTTGTAGTATATCTTCAACCAAATTTACAAGGGCTGTATTCTCATTTACCCTTTTCTCCAGTGTAATGACTTCTAAAATGACTCCCATAGTAGTTTCTGTAATAACTGCTGTTTCACCTGTATAGTGTAATTTCTCTTTCTCTTTGTCATTATATAATTATAGATTTGAAAAAGAACCAATTGATCATCTAGTCTAGCCCCCCCACACTTGCCTTGAGACAGGGTCCTATTCCTAAAGCATCCCTGACAGATGCATTGCCTATACAATTTTAACTCGGTTCAAACATACATGGGCATTAGTAGTTAACTGTACCAACTTTACGCTGGTCAATCTTGACTAGGAAACATATGGTGGTAAAGGAGTGGGATTGCACCCACTGACTCCTTTCCTAACCTCTGCACATTCAGCTAATGTGTGAATGGGACTATGGATGTCTATGCACTTGGGATCTAAACTCAAGATCCCGAATAAAATATAAAGAGCTTACAGAAACATAGCTGTATATGTGTGCTGCACCATCCACACATTCCATTAATTGCGCAGATGTCAGGAATGAGAAGGGTTTTATCTCCACACATTCAGTGAATGTATTTCGAAGGTGTGAACAAGGTGAGAAAGACAGAGAGAGAACATAAGAAGAGCCTCCACTAGATCAGGCCAAAGGCCATCTAGTCCAGTTTCCTGTATCACACAATAGCCCACCAGATGCTTCAACGAACACATATGACACCTGCATCCAGGTGCCCTCCCCTGATCTGGCATTTTGAGGTTGTCCACATCGACATATACCCCTCATGCTTTATAACCTGCAATGGTCCTTTCCTCTAGGAATTTATTCAATCCCTTCTTAAAGGCATTGAGGCTAGATGCCATCACCACATCCTGCGGCAGGGAGTTCCACAGACCAACTACAAGCTGGGTAAAGAAATTCCTTGTTTTGTCAGTCCTAACCCTCTCAACATCCAATTTTAGTAGATGTCTCCTAGTTCTGGTGTTATGTGAAAGGTAAAAGAGCTTCTCTCTATCCACTCTATCCATTCCCTGAATAATTTTGTACATCTCAATCATGCCTCCCCTCTCAAGTTCCTCTTTTTGAGACTGAAGAGCCCCATATGCTGTAGCCTTTTCTCATATGGAAGGTGTCCCAGACCATCAATCAATTTAGCCACTCTCCTCCAAACCTTCTCCTCTATATCCTTTTTGAGATGTGGCAACCAGAGAGAGAGAGAGAGAGAGAGAGAGAGAGAGAGACAGACAGACAGACAGACAGACAGACAGAGACAGACAGACAGACAGACAGACAGACAGACACCATCACAGATACAACTTACATATCACTTTATAACACCCTGTTCAAGCACAATATTTTTCATTGGAGTCAATTAACACATTAATCCACCAGTGGAAGGAAGACAGAAAAATATGTTGGGGAAAAACACACACCACTAATTAAGAACTGAGACTGCACTCCTATCCATGCTTACCTGAGTGTAAGTCCTATTGAACATAATAGGACTTAGTTCTGAGTTGACATGCTTAGTATTGGGTTCTGAATCCTATTGTGGTTTTGCACTGGTGGAAATGCAAAATAGGAGCCCATAATGATTTCAATGCATGCATGACTTGCCAGTGTTTTCAATGATCAGATTGAGCAGTGATTTTCAATCTTTTTCATCTCATGGCACACTGACAAGACACTAAAATTATCAAGGCACACACACCATCAAACCCCTCTGGCACATACACCCCTCTCCAATGCGTCATCTAGTGCTACCCGCACAAACCATACCACCCTCTCGACGCCACTGGCTAAAGGCAGTGATAAGGTCTTCAAAAAGGAAATAGGCATTGCTGCCTCTTGTTTCTTTTGGGTTGCTGAGGGAAAGACAGCCTGGATTCAGGAGGAAACCATTTAGGGAGAGCCACCACAGATCCCTCAACACAGCCACCCAATAGCTTCCAGGTGCTCCCTGAATAAATAAATCCTATTGACATATATGAAATCAGACATGTGGGTAAGAAAATATTCTTAATGGGCAGTGACTGCTAGCTAGGAACGTAATGGCCCAGCAATTAAAAGTGAAAGGAAACTGATTACTATCAGGAACAACTGACTCAACCACTTGTGGAAAATTTGCAACACTCCTTAATTGATGAATGGGGCCAAGACGGTTCTACTTATATCTTTTACAACAAATTATGAACAACATTTTCAGCACCCAGCAGTGATGCCATGCTATCCAAGCTTTAAATCAATAGAGTTAAAAGCAGGGAATAAACACACACACACACACACACACACACACACACACACACACACACGCACGTATAACTAGAAAGTGTAGAAAATATTGAGACCAATTCAGGCAGAATCCCAAAGCCTTGCCAAGGTAGCTTGGGGGCAGAGAGAGAGAGAGAGAGAGAGAGAGAGAGAGAGAGAGAGAGAGAGAGAGAGAGAGAGCACTGATGTGTGGAAGGAGTTCTTCAGAATCCCAGACCACCTTAACATAGGATCACTGGACTCTGTCAGCTAATATCTATCTAAAGCAAAGGTGTCCATACCCCAGCCCAGGAGCCAGAGACAGCCCACAGTGAACCCCCCTGGAGCCCATGGACAGCCCCCTCGATCCAACCATTAGATAAACCCTATTCATGTCCTATGAAGGACACTCTTCTCCCTGAACCTCCATAAGTATTCTGAGGACAGCATATGCCCTTTCTGTGTATAAAAGTACTTATGAATTAGATCACCCAGTCTCTCTGTATTAGAATGTATATATAAACTGATTTGAATTTATTCACAAGTGCCATCTCTAATATATAAATTTATGTAAATGTATTCAAAATTGATATGTAAACCAGTTCTTTATTTCTTCATGCCCTTGATGCTGTGTCAGCATCAGTGTGGCCCCCCTGCTAAAACGTTTGGAATTCACTGACCTAGAATTTTCACTACAGCAGGGTAGGTCCAACCAGTCCATTTGGTGAAGCTACTCCTTAACTCAACACTTCCACCTCTGCCAGGGTTTCATGAATCTCTCTCTCCAAAAAAGCTGCTTATTTCATTTCCACGCATCATGTATGCCAGTGATTTTCAACACTTTTCATCTCACAGCACATCAAGTTGTCAAGCCATCAATTGTTTTCACCATTGACAAGACACATCAGACTGTTCAAATGCCCCAATTTTTCTGTCAATGGATGTCAATCCCAAATTCCCATGGCACACCTGAGAACTATCCATGGCACACTAGTGTACTATGGCACACTGGTTGAAAATTACTACTCTATGCACAGTATTAAAGTTTAAATGGATACACTTCCTGAAAACTAAACACCATGAATGAAAAGCGCACTTTGCCAACTTGTTCATTTCTTTGCTCGTTCCCTTCTTGAAAAGAGATTTAAGTTTAATAAAAGGAATATGCCCCTTTAAACACCGTGTGAGTATGAAGAGGGAACGTGCTCCTTCCATTCAAGAGGTTTAAAGTTTAAAGGGATGAGTTCCTTTTAAATTTTAAACCTCTTCTGAGTACTGAGCGCAGGGAAGGAAAAAGATGATTCAATTATCACTCACTTTTCATGAGTAAAGAGCAATCCAAGGGAGACTATTGGGCACCCTGAATCTGCTTCCCCATTGCTACCCCCACCTGAATAATGAAAGCCAAATCCGGTCATTTCATGGCGGGGCTGGCCACGCACCAGTAGTAGCATGAAGCCTACAATGCAACAGATACTTGAAGTAACTGTTAAAGAGCAATTCTGTGGTAAAATGAAGCTTAACACTGACCTGGAATTTTATGGTAACTTAGAGCCCTATGCAATATCTACTTAGAAGTAAGTCCCAATACAGTCAACGGGGTTTACTCCCAGATAAGTATGGGTAGGATTGAAGCCTTAATATTTGGTGTGGGAAAACAGTTTTTGGTGGCTGTGTTCATGGGTGCAGGTTGAAAACCTAAAAAAATTCTTCATCTTGGTGTATTCTGAGTAGTGCCATCACATGAAACCATTTTTAAGAAACAATAAATGGAGACTTCCTGCCACCATTAATTAATAAAGTGCTTTCCTCAAAAACTGCATGAAATTTCACCTTCCATCTCTGAAAAATCATCAACAGGTCACCTCTTTCTCTGAGGTAAATAAAGCAGCAACAGTGAAGGGACCAATTTGGATATAGTGTGCATTCTGACTGTCACATTGGTTAGGATTACACTGTCAGGTAGTCAAGTGGTGGTCAGATTTACTCATTACATTTTGAAATTTGGAAGCCGTTTTACGATACAGTGTAACCAAGAAATAGTAAAATGTAGGAATTTGAATATATTCATGAAATGAGGCATTCCCAAGCTGCTCCACACCACCGTCATGTGAGCAAGAGCCCTATGCGTAAGTCCTTACTGCGTGGCATATGGAGCACAGAAAATTTTTGCCAAAAATTATCTTTAGTCTTTAAATACAAGCCACTGCATTAAGAAAAGGAAACATAACAATGCAAACAAAAGGAAAAATAAAAAATAAAAAGGGCATATGGCCCTCCTACCAGGCTGAAATATGTCCGCTCAGATATAATCACAAAGTTAACAGATATAGTAAGAAGAAAAACTGGCACATAAACTACAAATGATATGATTTAAATACAAAAATCAGAAAAGAATAATGACCTCACAGATGAAACCCTGAACATTCCCAGTCCTAACAATACTTTTTGTGAGAGGTCACATTTATAACTCCAGAAATTGATTACATCCTACATCTCTTGTGTATTTTGCAGAGGAAACATGCAATTTATTACATGCATTCAATTCTGAGTACAAAAAAGTGATGTATGTTGTCCACACCCTAATTATTCTCTCTCTCTCTCTCTCTCTCTCTCTCTCTCTCTCTCTCTCTCACACACACACACACACACACACACACACACCCCACTGGAGAACTGCTGGGCATACAAATTTGTCCTGAGTTAACACCAGAGCCTTGCAACCCACTTTTACATAATTAAACTCTCCTGCATGGAACATTTCCAATCAGGAAAAAAATCAGAGCAAACCAACCAACAAACAAAACCACCAGCAGCGTCAGCATTCTCCAGGCGTGCAAACTGCAAATGTGGAAGATGCATAAAAAATGGTCACCCTCCAAAAATGGTTGCATGGACCGTTTGCTGGTTCAGCCTGCTCACTCGGCACTCCCCTGTTTATCCGATCTAATGCAATAAAATGCGTAATTAATTTCTAAACGCTTCTGTTGAGCGGTGCAATTTGTCAAGTCGAGTTGTTAATAGAATTAAGCTTTTTATCAGCGATTAGCAAAAGAAGGTAAAAAAAATTAATTATGGAATTGTATGCCTCCCTGCTTCAAAGCCAGGTTTGGGATTAAATGTGTGATAAAGGTTCCTTGGCACATTATAAAACGTTTAGCAAAATCCGCACCCCTTTTCAGTATTTGCTCAAAATTATCTCTGTTCACAAAAAAGTGGGTGTAGAACGAGCATTTTCGCACATGTACAGGTTGGATTAATACTGGACTCAGTTTTCTGTCACAAATAAGCATTATTTAGCATGTTTTGTTATGTTATTTCTTCATCATGATTGGAGTCTCACCACAAATAGGGTCATATATGGATATAAATTTCACAATCAGTCCTGACATTTTGGTGTGTACCAAAATCATGGAAATGGTTGTCCCTCAAAACTGAGCATTTAACAAATATTAAGAGATAGTATCTGGGAATCAGTATTTCTCCAGTTTGAATCTTACTGCGACAAACTCACTACACGACAGGACTTGCCTTTAGCGGAATCAGCCAATTTCATCAAATTGGACTCCGTGCTTTAGGAGGCCCAGCACAGCTCACCCATTGCTGCAGCCTGGATCTCAGAGGCCAGTGAAGCAAGTGGAGTGATCCTGAAATGGGCCTTCTTGAAGCAGTTGGCGATGATCCCATCACATCTCTGCCAACTATTTCCTGCTACAATGCTTCATGCACTTCACAATTAGTGCAGGGACCACTACAGATGTAGTCACTACAGCTGGTTGGTGAGGGGATGGAACAGGGAAGATGAAGACATCCGTGTGCAGCATTAGGCCCCACAACTTCTGGGACCAACCCTGCCATGTGGTCTTAGGCTTGTTTAGCCTCATCCCCATCCTAATACCAACACAGGGCTAAGGGCACAATCCAGAGTAACTACGGGCAGTCCTTGCTCTGGTGTAAGAAAAATTTGCTCTGGATTGCAATATGAGTTTTCCATAGGTTTTCACTAGGTGGTGCAGTAACTATGGGTACATGTAATGTCGCTTACATGCTCCCATAGTTATTCTGGACTGTAAGGTCATAATCCCAATGCATGGACAAAAATATTCACCTTATTGGAGTGCAATGACAGATTTGACATAGTCAGGGTGACCAGATGTTAAAACAAAACCAAAAAACCAAAAAACAGGACAAGGACCCCCCAAAATGTAGGACACCCTATAAAAATGTAGGACACTACAAAAAAGCTAAAAACACTGATATGTTGCTTCCACGTGCTTAATTTAAATATATATTATTTACTTAAAAGTATTGCAAGCAATTTATTACACAGAATTAATGAATTTCAAGATTACATGTTGCCTGCTTACAAGGAAAAGGAGGACACTGAAGATTTTTTCAGGATACAAAACTAAAATCCTGGACATGTCCTGGAAAAGGGGGGCATATGACAGGGTTAGCATACGCTGGCACCCAAAAAGTAGGACAGGGTCCCTGAAAAGTCCGGATTTTCCACTGAAAATCCAGACTGTAAAAATTTTTTTTGAGGACCCTGTCCTCCTTTTTGGGTGCCAGCATAGTCACCCTTTACTCAGGAGTAAGCCCATTGACCTATGCCCATTGAACAAGCAGCATTGACTGCTGCTTGGGAGGTCCAGTGGTGGATGGTGCTGGGGGGGGGGGGACTTATGGGCTGGTGAGCGTGCGGCACCACTGTCTGGTGCCCTGCCAGCAGCCATGTTGGAAAGACAATCCTGTGCATGCACGCAGGTCTTCAGAAAGAGGTGTGTGCCAGCCTGGGAGGAACATCAGCTCCACAGAGAGGTGCATGCTTCCACAGCCACCAGGCAGGTCAGGACCAGGGTTTGTGGCTGCAGCAGCTGAGGTCAGAGACTGCTGCCACCTGCCTTCCTTTGCCCACTGCCTCGGTGCCACCTCTGGGTTCATCTGCCGGCTGGGCGCCTTCTTCGCTTGTGTGCTGGTGCGCACCTCTCTCTGAAGACCTGCGCACATGCGCAGGATTATCTTTCCAACATGGCTGCTGGCAGGGCTCTGAAGAGCGGTGCTGTGTGCCCACCAGCCTATAATTGCCCCCCAGAAGCACCCCGATCCCCCAGTCCCTATTTAGCTGTACAACCCCATATTGGGCTGGACAGTCCAGTCCAATAAGGGAAAGCTGGACATGTCTGGCCAATTCCAGATAAATGGGGGCCCTGGCATATGGTCACCCTGGACACAGTATTATATGTGAACTGCTGGGACCACCAGAAAGTGCTGGGTAGCAGCTAAGTGCTATTCTTCACAGCCACACACACTACATAGGTTGTGCATGTAGACCACTTCCATGAGCAAAGAATGTGGTTTGAAGGTACTATGTGAACTCGCTCCAAGTATTTTCACAGTATTGATTGGGCACCACATGTCTTGTTAAATGACAACTCTACAAGCAGGGGAAGAGCACGATACAGTCGGCTTCCTTAATCAAAGGTTACTTATCCTATTAGCAAGATGTAATGACACAGGTTATCATACATTTATTAACAGATTACCTGGAGGAAGTTGCGCTAGATCATTGTGCTTTACAAGGGGAGAAACGCTAATGAGAAGACTCTTGGGAATTGATTGCTTAAAACAGCCTCTCTTCTGAAGCATCACATCCACTCTACCGCTATCCTGCTCTCAGGAGGCCAGAAAGCAGCACTGATCTTGTGAGGGCATCAGCAGCTTATATAGATCTAAAGATTGCACTACCAATAAAACAGCAGCAGGCCAATCTAACACTAGCAAGAGCAAGAAAAACATTTAGGGTGCAATCCTAACCTAGGCTGGCACAACTTGTCAATTTACCCGTTCAGTTTACTTGAAGGGAGGCAAGTGCTGTCTGTGCACTAGCCTAACCATCCCCAGGAGTGGTGCAGAAGTGCCTTACAGCACTTTTCAGACATCACAGGTCAGCATAGAATTTACAATGGGGCTCAGGCCAGCCTAATTAGATTAGGATTGCAGCCTAAGTGATTGCAGCCAAGAAATTAAAAGATGCTTGCTTCTGGGCAGGAAAGCTACAGCAGTTTGGGGTAATGTGATGGTGCATTTCTCCCAGTGCGGGGGGCAAGTGCATCTCTCCGGGACATGCATCACACACACCACCAGACAGTGCATGTGCCATTTGGTACATGCGCCATTGCAGTGGCATCTGGAGCACTCCTCTGAGGGAGGAGCAGGTTGCTTCTCCCTTAGAGGAGCACTATGGGCAGTGTGGCGCATCCTTGGTGGGGGGGGGGGGTGATGTGCCGAGGGAGTGTCAAACTTCCTTAGTGCGTCATGCTTGAGGCTCATCACCCTAAGTGCTCCAGTTGCACCACCTTAGCGATGGTCCTGCGGCAGGTCTAGACAACTTAATTATAAGTGGAGACATCATGTTGCCGACAAAGATCAGTCTAGTTAAAGCTATGGTTTTCCCTGTGGTAATGTAAGGCTGTGAGAGATGGACCATGAAGAAAACAGGTCGCCAAAAAATAGATGCCTTTGAACTATGGTGCTGGAAAAGACTCTTGAGAGTCCCTTGGACTGCAAGGAGATCAAATCAGTCCATCTTCCAGGAAATCAACCCTGACTGTTCACTGGAAGGACAAATACGGAAGCTCAAATAATTAGGCCACATCATGAGAAGGGGGATCCTTAGAGAAGAGCCTGATGCTGAGAAAAACTGAAGGTAAAAGGAGTAGGGGATGGCAGAGGATATGTTGGTTAGATAGTGTTTTCGAGGCAATGAACAGAATTCGGAAGCCAGTGGAGAACAGGGTGGGGTCAGGAAGAGACAGACATGACTTAATGACTAAACTAAAGAGAGAGTTTAGATTATTGTTTTGAGACCAAAATGGGGCATGCTCTGGTGAGAGTTAAGCACCTTTAGTTGTCATTTAAAGAAGCACTTTGTCACATAAACAAGTTGTCATTTAAACAAGAACAATAGAACTTAAGAAGCAAATATTTCTCTGGACAATATCCACTTTTGCAGCCCAGTCCCTTGAAAATTTGCTCAGAACCAATTCACACTGAGTTCACCTCAATGCGTCAGAGCTTTAGAATACTGCAGCAGAACACCTCTGATAAATGCACCAGGTCATTTACCCATCTTGTTAGTTTTAGATTTGTTAAATGGTTCCCAGAGGGTTGTGGGTTGCGCAAGTGGCTAAGAAACTGTGCCTGTTAACCAGCAGGCCAGGGTTCGAGACCCGGGTCGGCCCCACAAGACAGGGTGAGCTCCTGTCCTTAGCCCAGCTCTGCGATGCCAGCTGGATCCAATCGTATCGGCTCTGCCTTTCCATTGGACTAATTCAGTGGCATGGAGGGGGGGGGGTTGCTGCTTGGGTAACAGCCTATCCTCCATAACACTCTAATCCAGGCTTTCGTGCTTCGAATGCAATGTTTGCAGTGCAGAGCACGATACCATAGTCTTCCAAGACTGATGGAGGCCTGCTTTTTTAAAAAAATGGTTTCCCAGGTTTTCCTGGTTTTCCATTTTTGTAGACTTTGGCTATCATATGGAAAATATGAACGTTTCCACAGGTATGCTAATCAGAAATATGGTACAGTGGCGCTTCACATAACAAATTTAATTCGTTCCAGAGGCATGTTTGTTATGTGAAACATTCTTTATGTGAAGCGGATTTTCCCATAGGAAATAATGGAAACTCAGATGATTGGTTCCACAACCCAAAAAATATTCATATAAAAATATTAACTGGATGTAAAAATGATGACAAAACACTGGAATTGAATTCAAAATATGCATTCAATGTGCATGAGCCTATGAAGTCTACATAGGCTGCAATCCTAAAGACACTTTCCTGGGAGTAAGCCCCATTGAACACAATGGGGCTTACTTCTGGGTAGACATGATTAGGAGGCTGCGATCAAAGACACTTTCTTCTGCAATCCAAGACACTTTCCAAGTGTCTCCCCACTTTCTCCTTCTCTTCATCCTGAGCCTTTCCCCTGCTCCCTTCTGGCTTTTCCCTTCTGAGCTGCTTCCCTCGTCTCCACTGCTGTTTTCTCCCTCTTCCCAGTGGATTCCAGCCACAGGAGGAACAGCACGGAAGTGTTGCTATCGATATGGGCAGGCAAACTAGGCAGCCCTGATGCTTTTAAAAGGGCTGCCAGCCAGCGCGTCTGCCCCAACATCCAGAGTATGTTTGTTACGTGAAGAACAGTTTGTTACGTGAAGCAGAATCCTAGAGTAATTTTTGTTTGTTACATGAAACATACTTTACGTGAGGCGTTTGTTACATGAGGCGCCACTGTATTTTGAACTTCTATTAATGTGGGCTGTGGGTGGCGCAAGTGTTAAGACACTGTGCCTGTTAACCAGCAGGCCAGAGTTCGAGACCCAGGTCGGCCCCACAAGACAGGGTGAGCTCCTGTCCTTAGCCCAGCTCTGCGATGCCAGCTGGATCCAATCATATTGGCCTTGCCTTTCCATTGGACTAATTCAGTGGCATGGAGAGGGGAGATTTGCTGCTTGGGTAACAGCCTATCCTCCATAACAATCTAACCCAGGCTTTTGTGCTTTGCATGCAGCATATGCAACGCCGAGCACGATACCATAGTCTTCCAAGACTGACGGAGGCCTGCTGCTTTTAATGCACATGGGGGTACAAAAAAAAAAATCAATTGACCAAAGTGTGCCATTTTCTATCAAGTACAGGTCCCATTATCTCTGTCCAGTGCTTCTCAATGTGTCATATTCTCTCCTTTGAACAAATGTACGAAAAAGGTCTTCTTCCTTGCTGATTACATCCTTCAAACACATCTAGGTGGTTATAATTCATGTTCCATCTTAAGTTACCATTTAGCCAACCTAGACATATTTAGTTCCTTTAATCTTGTTC
The DNA here is from genome assembly GCA_030015325.1 of Cryptoblepharus egeriae. Taxonomy (NCBI): domain Eukaryota; kingdom Metazoa; phylum Chordata; class Lepidosauria; order Squamata; family Scincidae; genus Cryptoblepharus; species Cryptoblepharus egeriae. The sequence goes on from JAREYC010000005.1 coordinate 74,499,630, forward strand.
CCTAATAAGTCAATCCCTTGAGCCTTTTAATCATCCTTGTTGCCATTCTCTGCATTCCCTTCAATTCATCTACATCTGTCCATTGTGAAGGTGCCCAGAAGGAAAAACAGTATTATAGCTCTCATTCAACTAATCCTGAATAGCGATCTATCTTTTTCCTTGGTGTGAGACTTCAGAGTGCCCCCACCTGACAACCTTGTAGGAATTCTCAGATGAACTTCAGTGATTCTCACATATTTTACAGTTGTTTTATTATATAATAAACTGAATTACTCCTGACGGTGGACCATAAGGCTAGACACACATCTGTAGTACCCATCCACTTGGTAAAATTTGTCATGTTCCTATACGAATATCTATACAATTTGAACTGTCAGGCCATAGACAAATTTATTGCATGATACAGCTTTGACACGGCTCCTCGACAATTTGCATGCACATTATATTGAGTTTACATACATCCAGCATATGGTAGTCACCTGAATATATTCAAGCTGTCCTTTTCAAGCTAAAATATTCAGGCTACTCTACCTCTGCAAAACAAAGGGTGCAATGACGAGAGTAAGCCCCATTGAACAGAATGGGATTTATGTCTGCATAGACATGCACAGGATAGCACTGAAAAGATGTATTTTCAATCCAGGCTATGGAACTCTCTTTCTTGAGAGGACTATTTGGAACCTTCCCTATTGATTTTTAGTACATTAGTGAATACCTTTTTGTTTCAACAGACCTTGTTAATTGCCTCTGTTGTCTGGTTTATAATGTGCTTTGCTGCTGCCAAGTATGTTTCTCTTCTTTTTCAGCAATTCCTTATTGTCAATATTTTACTGCTGCTTCAGATTCTCTTGTTTTTATTTTATATTACATAAATACATTTATTGGGGGATTAAAAATGGATTTTGTTCAGCCTTGCCTACTGGGTCAGCAGGTGCGGTTTGGTGGTTGAGCTAAAACCTGTGAGAAGATTTATAAGTAGGAGAAAGGCTGAATAACTTTTGGATGGGAGACTAAAGGCTGATGAAGTTGTCATGAGGCAACAGAGCAAGGAGGTGTCACTGTTTGGTTCCACTGCTTGGAAGCCATTCCCTGATGCTAGATGTGATGACCCCACTGTGAAGGATTCCAGTGGCAAGGGCAGTGAGGACACTCTTTGCTTCTGCTGCCACCCTCTGCAACTGCAGGATTATCATGCAGTTGAAGGGGTGGGCAACTGAGGCTGCTTTTGCCCACCAGGCATAGTAAAACTTTCTGGGAGGCAAAGAAATCCAAAATGAGTTTTCCCTGTGTTGTGGAACTGATTGTCTGAGGTTCCTTTATCTCTTATGGGAAAACTCATTTTGGATTATGCGTATTTTGGATTACAAGCATGTTTCTTGAACGGATTATGCTCGTAAATCAAGGTACCACTGTTCAGTAAAAATGAACAAAGACATATATAGGCAATTAATATCTTATGTATGTGAATGATGGTTATTTACTGAAGAAAGTCATAAGGAAATGTCAAAAACTGTTTGATCACCATGTCACATGTAAATCAACATTAGGGAAGACAATTTTAGCTTTTAGACCAGGAGGGAGAGGTTGAAAGAGTGAAGCATGTGTTCAATGAATGAGTTATGGATATTATTGAAATATGTTGAATGGAAGGAACCATCAGAAAATGAAATGTCAGAAAGTGGGGGACGAATGTACGTCAGCCTTCCAAGGAGCTGATGGTGCAAGGAGGAACAGAAGTGACGCAGTGTACATTTCACAGAGACCATAGTATGGGCCATGCTGTTTTGCAAACGTCCGAATTACCAAATCTCCAGAAGACTGATAAGCACATGCTGCCAATTACCTTTATGATGCTTTCACAAGCAATTACCCAATGATTATCATCCCCTGAAACTCTTGGCATTCAGAGTTCAATTAAGAGGCTTTCCCTCAATCTGCATTTTGACCATTTTCACTGGTGAATGGATTTTGATGTAAAAATATAACATCAACTTTCAAATGTCATCGCGTTAGAAACTTCTGCAAATTTTTATTTGAAATCTGATGTGCTTTTTTGCTAACAAAACATCACCTCCTGGAATGGTATGCTAAAAACCCAGGTAACCTTATATTTATACAGTTTTTGTGGCAGCCATGTATTTTGTGGCAGCCATGCACACAAAAACACAGAGTTCAACGTTTCATGGATCATGCGTAACATTTACTGAGCCCATCTGCACAGCACTTTGATTCTATGGCTGACTGTGTATTTCAGACATTATAATTTATTAAATATACTGAGGAGCATTTACACAATGGAGAGGAGATATTAACTGAAGCTATCCAGTGAAACCACCGTACATTTTAACTTGAAATTAGAACATTGATGCAATTGATTGATTATATGGTCACTCGTATAATTTTTTTTAATAATCGAAGACTGTCACCTAAAGTGCCTGTTTATAAAATCAGGGTTTGCTGCTTACATAGATAGCTTTTTTTGTCCTTTTGTATTCATTTTTTAAGCTGGGAAGACGGAAAGAAGGCCTAATTAAGATAGAGAGGAGAAATGGTCACATAGTGATCTTCCCACCTATAGAAATGCCTTGTTATGATGTAAAGAACCAAGTCCACGAGAACAAGCATCCTCAAAGACTAGGTTCTTGTAGTAGCTGAGTTCCGTAAGGAACATATGAAACTCTTGAAATGTTTTGCTGCCATCATCCTGGTCTAGGAATTGCCAATCCTTATATCCCTCTACTACTTCTCTCTTGATTCCAACTGTTATAACCTATATCACAGAGGTCCTGTGTTACTCGCATATTAGAGGTGCTTGACACATCCCCTATGGAGACCATTGGCTCAGATTCTTTGATGCCACAGCCATAGCTGCTCCGATACCACAGAGGATTTTGCAAGCACAGCTCATGTAGCTCAGTGTTAATGCCATGGGTAAATCTTGACTTCTGAATTCCAAAGGCCAGGAGCAACTTCAGCCTGAATGAATTGTGCTGGAAGCATAAACAATGCTTTTTTGTCTGCTGATCCGTTAAGATGTCTCAGATATTCCCCCCCTTGGAAATCAGCAATGCTCCCTGCTTATAAGATGGGGTGACAGAAAGACAATTAATACTTCTGTTTCATAATCACTGTAATGGTTCATAAGTCTTCTTGGCCTGAGAGAAATAATTTGCAAGCCTTAACCAGAGTGCTGGAAGAAAAAATCCCATAAATTATTTGATGCTTGCACTGGCACAACTATTTGAAAATAAGGAATATGATGGGGATGGTGATATTCAGTCATCAACAAGTCAGAAGAGGCATCATTACTCAGTGTAGCATGAACTGCCCTCCCCCATCCACTAGTAACATGAATGCAGAGTTAGTTTTCCTTCCAGGTTGGAAAGATCAACTTATCTGACATTTAAGTACTGTACTAAAGAAAGGAGTTAGACCAGATTTGCTTAAAGTATACATTTAATGATGTATAGAAATCAATGGACAAATGGGCAATTTTCTCCTGGTTTTTTAGGTGGCTTTTGAAAGGCCTCTCCCAAGGCTGCCATCTGTGCTTCCACCTCCAAAATAGACAATTTTCCTACAACATTTTAAGACTCCTCTTGGCTTCATTTCCTGATCAGTAATTGGGGAGCTATTAAATGGAAACAATTTTGAGCAGATTTAAAGGAAGCGGTAGTTGCTGAGTTCATTATGAAATTACATTTGGATTTTATATCCTAACAAACTTGCATCTGCCTCTTCCATGATACTGTAACCCTTCAAATCCACACATGTGCCAGGATGTGCATGGCTCACAGAATCACCATCTGCTTCCCACTCACAAGCAGCCCAATTATTAGCACACTATAGAAATAACACATTGGTTAGGTTACAGGCTTTACACTAGGTTCTCCTGAAGGCTTTGCCTGGATGACTGTCACCTTCTCACCTTCCATCCCACAGGCTAGTCTAGTACAAAGCTGCCATCATTATTTATGAACAAGTAGCTTTAATAAAGGATCATGAAATGCCTTAGTTGCAATTTGCAACTGGAAACAGTCCGATTTCTGCTTGAAGATCCCCAGTGAGGGAGAGTGCACCACCTCCCTTGGCAATCTGTTCCACTGCCGAACCGCCCGAACCATCAGGAATTTTTTCCGGATATCCAACCGGAATCTCCTTTCTTGCAGTTTGTACCCATTGGTTCTAGTCCTGCTTTCAGTAGCAGCTATGAACAAATGAGCCCCTTCCTCCCTATGACAGCCCTTCAGGCATCTGAAGAGGGCAATCATGTCTCCTCTCAGCCTCCTCTTCTCCAGGCTGAATATCCCAAGCTCCCCCAACCTTTCCTCATAGGGTTTCCCTTCCATCCCACTGATCATTCTTGTCGCTCTCCTCTGGACTTGCACCAGTTTGGCTGCATCTTTCTTAAAGTGAGATGCCCAGAACTGAACACAGTACTCAAGGTGAGGTCTGACCAATGCTGAATAAAGAGGAACTATAACTTCTCGCGACTTGGAAGCTACAGTCCTCTTAATGCAGCCTAAAATGGCATTTGCCTTCTTTGCAGACACATCACACTGCTGACTCATGTTCAGCTTGTGATCCACGGCGACTCCAAGATCCCGCTCACATGTTGTGCTGCCAAGCCAAGTATCCCCCATTTTATACCTATATTTTTAGTTTTTATTTCCTAAGTGCAGAACCTTGCACTTCTCCCTGTTAAAATTCATTCTGTTACAGCCCAGGATTCCAGTTTATCCAGATCCTCCTGGAGGTTTCTCCTGTCTTCTAATGTGTTTGCTTCTTTCCTGTCTTCTAATGCGTTTGCTACTCTAATCTTACTAACACTGTCTTCTAATGTGTTTGTGATATGTACTATTGATCCTATACAGCTGCTGGTCATCACCTGTGGTGGGCCGTCAACCTACACACTTTTAGGGATCAATTACAGGAAAAGAAGGTGTAGTTCAATTTTCTTATCTGGTTTTATCCAGAGAAATTGATAACCTGAGGGGATGGGGGAAAGCCCTGCCTTTTGCTAAGACACTTCCCCTAGTCCTAATTTTTTCAGTTCTGATCAACAGCACCTTGTGCTGTAGCATGTCTAATTTGCAATCCTAACCTAAGCCAGCACATTGCATTGGACTTCTCATTACCATGGTGGCATAGAGAGGTAATGTCTGTGCACTGGCCTAACCTAGGACTGGCACAGGAATGCAGGAAATTTTTGACTGCTGGAGATCTCCTTGGGATAAGCTCTAACTCAAGCCTGCACCAACAATATCATAGTGCAAGTCCATGTTGATCCATGTAGGCAGATCAGGCCCAGGAAGGGGATTTGGATAAAGCACACACGAGAGCTTCTAATCCTAAATCCCCCCCCCGGGCCTGATCTAACCACCCTCCACCCCTGTACTTTAGTCCCCGCTGCCCCTTCAATCCCCTTCCCACCAGTGGTGGGATTAAAATAAATTAACAACACGTTATATGTCCTAATAAGCTAAATTAACAACAGGTTCTATGTCCTAATAAGCTAAATTAACAACAGCTTCTATGTCCATAGAACAACAGTTTCTATGTCCCATTAGTAGCCGGTTCTCAGAAACAGGAGCTCATTAGTAAAGGGTTCTATAGAACCTGTGAGAACCCCCCTGACGCCCACCACTGCTCCCCACCGTCTGCTCCCCCCATGCCGTTGCACTTATCTGCTTGACAGGACTCCTGACCACTATCTGATCAGAAGTATAAAAGAAGAGCCCTAATGGATTAGATCAAAGGTTCATCAAGTCCAACAGGAAGGCTCCAGTCTTAATGATGGTGCTCCTGAGCCTTGATCAGTTGCACAGCACTTTATGCTGCTTTTGCAACCACACACAGTAGTTGAATTGGTGATCCACCAGCACAGGTTTTCAATAGGATTGGTCATTACAGGTATCCCCTGCTTTCTGATGGTTTGTTTTCTGATGATCCACTCTTTCAACACCCTTCCATTATATCCAAAATTCATTCATTCAATGCATGTTCCACGCTTTCAACCTCTCTCTGCTATTCTAAAGGCCAAAATTGCCCTCTCACATGTTGTAGCTGTTGGTCTAATCCCATTCCCAAATGAGTTAATGAAAATCCATTTGGAGAAATCTTTGGGTGGCAGCAGGAATTTGCAAGATAAAAGGGGTACTTGCAATTTGCTAGCTGAAAAAGCTTTGGAAGAATCATTTATAAACTAAAAAAGATTGGATTCTACTTTTCAATGGTTTTGACTTTTGGGTGGTGCTCTGGTCCCTAACTCATCCAAAAAGTGAGGGATGCTTGTACTTGATGAGTTTCCAAGCCACGAAAGTATATTATTCAGTACTCCTCCTTCTGCTTTCTTTCTATCCCAGACAGCTGTCAATCTTGGTAAAGTCTGACCTCACCCTTGGCCCTTTAGGATTTGAGACTCAGAGTGTTTCATTTCAGGAGAGATTTCTATTACCCTCTGAGAGGTTGTAAGGGGAGGGTGCAGAGCTGAAATACATGCTGGGGGGGGGGGAAGCCTAACAAAAATATTTCCTTCCCCTCCCTTAGAGAGTTTGAATTTTGCAAGCTGCTTCTCTCCAGGGTCACAATTACTTAGAATGTTAAAACAACTTCCACCATCTCTCCCCGAACAACTCCCACCCCTCAGCTCGGTAACAAGAGGAAAATTGTAGGGAAACGCTACTTAATTATCACACCACGTAACTAATTAAAAGCAGAACACTTGTGTGTGGTATGCAAATGGGGCATTAGAGATCCCACATGCTCTGGTAAAGAGGCTTGGGCCCCCTCTTCTCCCCTTCACCTCACTGCAGGGGCTTCTGGCTGACAGGCAACCATGATGAGATGGAAATTTATTAGGCTGCATTTCTGTTCAGAACTTTTACAAGAGGCCACGGAGGTCAAGCAACTTCATTGACGCAGGGGAAGAAGAAAACACCTGGGCAGGAACCATGAGAATGGATCTTTACTGCAGAAAGTTAGAAGCAGCTGCTATTTCCTAAATGCTCAATAAAGGAAGGTTGGTTCTTTCCTTCCATAAAGACCTGCTGGAAAATACGAGAACTCCCTGGGTAAAGGTCACCTATTAAATTTCCAAAGTGGGTATTGCTAGGGCTCCAACCATCCTGCACATCGTGCCCTCTGACCTGGACACACTTCTTCCTTATTCTATGCATGCACAGGCTCATCATAAGAATTAGGGGAGGAACAAGGATATAGGTCAAAAATGGATAACTCCTGCTCCAAAAATCATTCCACCCATAAAACTTACTGCGATGCTTTCAATCAATCTTCTTTCCTTCAGTTATCCTGAATCAGGACATGTTCACTATTCTTACCAATTAAGCATGAGATGTTTTAGCAGTATATGGCAGGGGGGAGCCTTTTATCTGCACATCCCAAATCTATGGATTCACTTCTCCATGGATCAGGTCTGAAGGATCCCTGCATGCATGCATGCCATGAAGTGCACCATCCCAGATGTGAGGGGAGCTCTTAAAGGGTCCTCTGAGTTTGGATGCTTTTTGGGGAAAAATGTGAAGTTCAAATCAAATCAAATCAAATCAATCAATCAATCAATCAATAGTAGAAGCTACACAGACATCTGAAGTGAGCTTGGAAATTAAAAACACAATTTCCAGGTTCTCTGTGAAACTGGAAGTGACATTTCTAAAAGCTTCTAAGGCATTATGAGGCCTGGAGAAGCCCAGGAGGCATTAACAAATGCCACTTTTTAAAATGAATTTAATTAAAATATATTTAAAATTTTTTTTTTACAAATCATCAAAAACAGCACTTCTGATTTTGTAGAGAAACTGGAAAAAACCTGCTAAGCTCAGACTAAACCCCGAAGAAGCCTCAGATAAAAGTGTTAGGCTCAGAGGACCCCTCAGAAGTATTCTAGAGACTAGGGGGAAGGGGTTTGCCTGAGACTATAGATTCTTGTACCTGTAGGGACATTCACATATATAGGGACATTCCTGTATGTCCATCCCTATGATTTTAGGTGCTGTACATAAAGCTATCTCAATGTTTGCTATATTTATCTCCCTTATCTCAAACTATCTTCCACAATACCCCCAAATTCTACAATGCAAGGTTTCTGCACCAGTCACAACTGTGTACCATATATACAAGAACAGCGCAATAGCTATTGCCTTCAGATATAATCTGCATGGTTGAGCAGGGCCAAATTTTTAATATCACTAGAGACTGAAAAATCAATGACACAGTCTCTATGATACATGACAATTAAACATTTGGGATCTTGATTATCTCAAGAAAGAAATGAACTAGGGCAGAGCACATGAGGGGGGATTTTGAAGTCGATTTTTTGGATTTGGGAAAAGTAATATCAGAATTTCTTCTCCATGATTTACTCATAACAAAATATGTGGTGTGAGAATTGGTTGTTGTCACTGGTGAAGGTATTATTATTATTGCTTCATATTTATATAACAATTTTTGAGTGGCCAGGACATTTGGTCAAACATAACACACTTTTTTAATGTTATCTATATTCCTGGGTTCAGTCTAAGAACATAGATTTTGGGATCAAACTGAAAGACTGTGAAAGCAAAGACAAAGTTAATTTTTTAATTGATTTTATGTTGTCCAAGTTTCAATATTTTGTATATGATGTCTTCAGTGCCTGGTTATGTGTACTGTATAGGCCTGGAATGAGTATATTGGTTTCCTGCCTCTTGTCCTTGATCCTATGCTATAATTTATGCTATGCTATAATTAGAACATGCTTATGCTATATGCAGTGAAGGAGTGGAAGAGCATCTGCTTTGCATACAGAAGGTCCCAGGTACAATCTCTAGGTAGAGCACAAAAAGGATTCCTATCTTAAAACCTGGAGATACTGCTTGTTAGTGTCAACAGTACTGAGTCAGACAGTTCAATGACTCAGTAAATGACAGTCACATAAGTTTATAGAGGTCCCACTTATATGATGTTTGCAGAACACAGTGTATTTACACACACATGCAAACACACACACACACATTCACACGCATCAACCAAGCTGCTTGCGATTGCATTTTTTGGGGGTGGAGGAATCTAGGCCACTTTTCCATAGTATTTCTACTGCGGAAGTATGCCCAGGAGATATAAAAATGTAGTTGAATCAGCAGCATGTGATAGAAAGTGTTCTGTACTGAATACATATCAAACTAAACAGAGAAGTGACCTTAGAAACAGAAGGTCCTTGGACATGCTTAATGAATCTTCCCATACAGTGAAACGGTTTAAAAACAAACTAAACTCACATATGCACAACGTTCACACACAGGAGAAAAGTGATAGACTCACAAAACATTAATTTGACCAAACGTGAAACAGGACAATAGAAAGGGGACTTGAGGGTCAATAAATAACTAGATTTTCACAGAACAAGTCATTAAGACAGGAAACCTTTTATTTAGCAGGGGAAGAGTAACCTGCCCTCTCCCCCCAGCAGTGTCTGTTGAGGTGACTTCTGCTGGTGCTTCTTTGCATTTTAGATCATGAGCCCTTTTGGGATAGGGAACCGTTACCTATTATTTTTTTCATTTTCTTTGTAAACTGCTTTGTGAACTTTTTAGAAGAAAAGTGGTATATAAATACTGTAAGACAAACAGACAGACAGACAGACAGACAGATCAGTGCCGGATTTACATATAAGCTAAACAAGCTATAGCTTAGGGCCCAAAACACTTTGGGGGGCCCAAAAATTCAACAATTACTTTGATAAAATACATATTTTGTTATGTGCAAATGGCTTTATATACCTATTAGATCCATAAATTACCATATAGCATATATTCAACACAAAAACAGCATATAGCATAAACGAGTATTCAACACAAAAACAAAAAAATCTATCTACAGTTTTTATATACTGCTTTTCAACTAAAAAGTTCACAAAGTGGTTTACAAGAAAAATATTAATTAATTAATCCAATTAATTCTTAATTAATTCTTAATAATTAATTAATTAATTAATAGCTAATTGGAAATAGGGCAATAGCCTTTCCACCACTACCACAAATGACTGGGTTACCACCCAGACAAGGAAAGAGAATTGCATCTCACAAGCTACTTACCAGAGGAAACTCTATTAACAATTAGCAATTATTATTATGAAGTACTCTGACTAGTTTGTTGGTATAAGCAGTTTCCGAGTGAAATCTACTGTGAAAACAAGTCCTTACTATTTAGCTCCAAAACCAAGAACCTGGCTTATTCATTTCCTCCCCTGTAGAATTCCTTATTAGCCCTTAGCTAATAGATGACATTTATTACAGCAGCCTTAATATTTGGGTATTCTACAGAATTGCTTCATTTGTTCCAGTATCTTGGGAGAAATTTTAAACTTTCAGAAAGCGAGAGACTGGAATAAACAGTAATGATATTTACTCATAGATACATAGGAGACATCATTTGTAGTCAGATAACAAGGACTTATATACAGTACAGTTTCGAACAGGGCTGCACTGAGTTTCTTATGGGGAAGGAAGAGGGAGCAAGATGGCTTTTGAAGATATAAACGCATGGAGGATTGAAAGCAATTGTGCATAGTTGCTGATATAGTCAGCATTAGCTTGACTCTGTCCCATGCATGAGATTTTTAGCTTAGTGTACTGTGAGAAGCCTGAGATGGTAATTTGTAAGAGATCATTAAGTTTTAGAAATGGATGTGTTGGTCGTCGTCATTTTACCAAAAGAACTGCTGTGGTATTTGAGCATTTGGAAATTAAGATACAAGTGGAGGCCTTGCATGCTCCTATTTTGAACTGCACATGTCACACAGCTGCCTCAAATTCCAGAAGAGCACAGTACCCGCAATAGAAATAGCTGCAGCAAAAACCAACAAAAATTTTTTGTGGCATCTTAAAAAGCGAAGCCACAACAATACGATAAAGTTACATTACTTCCATGTTATAGTCAGTGTTATTGCAGTCTAGACTTTGGCCTCTGTAACATCGTGACTCATTTATTTCAGACAAATCAGTCGGAGGGAACGAACACTAGAGAAGGACATCATGGTTGGAAGAATATAAGAGATGAGAAGAAGAGGAACACTAGCAACCTGATGGCTCGATATGATTAGAATACTGATGAAGAAGACTCCAGCAGACCTCTCCAGACTTGCTTTTGATCTTCCTACAGATTGTATATCCACGAAGTCACCATGGCTTGGCTCCGAGCCAAAGGTTTCTAGTAGTAGTAGCAGCATTGTTAAGTGCTTTGAATAATCAGTTGCAGTTCCCACTGTATTTTGAAAGAGGACAAACCCATATGATACTTTTAGCACTTATGAATCAGGAAACAAATAATGGTCCTACCCCAGTAAACACCACCTTTGATGTTCAGAAATATGGCCTGGACTTCTCCATGACATCTGATTTTCAAAATGCCTTGTATTCACACACTGGTTTTTTTAAAAAAATATTTCTAGCAAGATAATAGCCTCTTGTTATTAGAATAACAACTGAAGTGTCCGCGCTTATCCTGTGAAAATTGCTTTCAGAACATTGTAGGAAAATGTAACAGTGAAAGAGTATCTCACATCCATTTACTCAGCTTGGCTCTGCTTGTGGGTTCACAAAAGGTACTCACAATATACTCACAGCATATAACAGACTTGCCCCGTCTGAGCACAGTTTTACATCTTTAGAATCTGGCTGATCTTTGTTTAAGAGAACCTTCTGGGTGAGAGCAATTCAGTTTAATTCAGTGAGTGATGATCAGCATGACAAGCTGTGGTGAACTCCCCTCTTTTCTCTCTGCCCCTCGAGAGAACCCCAAGGTAGCTTAAACAAGGAGGGGTCTCATCTGAGTCTTTCTGGGCCCTCTGCCATTAAGGCTGACTGCATGGTCGGTCTTTGTCAATTATTTTGCCTATTGCTGTTCTCCTTTGTCCAGCAGCAGAGAAATGATAGCTCCTAGCAAGCCCCCTTGCTGTGATTAGGCTCAAGTCAGACAGGAGATGGGAAGGGACTTCAAATTTCCCTAGACTGAGTGTTGAAAATTCTTTCTTCTGATGGTAATTTTTCTACCAAGATTTTGGAGTGTAAATCAGTGGTTCCCAAAATTTTTCAGCTGGCGGCTACCATGACCTATTGAACTGTTGGCTGCAGTTCACCAGTAGGGCTACAACCCTATACATTGTAAAGGGCATTGTATATGTTGTAAAGGTCAACTGAGTAGCTTCCCTGGCTAATTTCTAAAAATCTCTGTGTGCCATGGCTCACAGTTTAAATGTTCCTCTCTGACAGTATGCACACATATGTGCATGCATGCATACACACTCACACACATACACTCTCTGTGGACCACAAGACTGCACTGGATGGTTACCTGGTAAGCAAAGTAGTGGGATCTGAACCACAGAGGCAGCGCTGAATAAAAGCACTTGTAGGTTGTCTTTCCTGTTGCTTTCCTTTTTCGGAGAAGGCATGCAGTTTGACTGGATAATGGTGTGTGTGTGTGTGTGTGTGTGTGTGTGTGTGTGTGTGTGTGAGAGAGAGAGAGAGAGAGAGAGAGAGAGAGCATGAGTTGTTCTCTCTCTTAGACTTAGGTTGCAAGTTCTCCCTCCTACTGATTGCATTTATACTCAGTTTTTTGGGTGTAAACATTATTTTCTTGCTGTCCGCAAGTAGGCAATGAGAACAGCACAACCTCTAGGAACAGAGGTGTTTCATACTAATACAGAGGGAGGGTAAAAGACTAACACTAATGGTATTTCTTAGATTTGGGTGGCACTCAGGAATGACTGGATATACTATACTTAGGGATGCTTCTGTCTGTTTGGGCACAAGCTGTGAAGAGCATAGGACTGCTGTAATAAGTAGGCAACAACTACACCACCTTGGATCTGAAACTGTCCTCTTTGCCCCATCTGCCTCCCGTTTCCTTCCAGACCCATGTTTAATCACAAGTCTGTTTCTCCTTAATTACCCTTTGAAAAATGGATGTTTGGATGTTCATTTGTGTCTAGCATCTGGGGTGAAAACATTAATCACGTGCAGCAAATAGCTACGCCAATACCCTGTCAGAGGCTAATGCGCTGGGGTCTTGCACTGCCCTGCTGTGCGGTGCCCCTTGGGGAATCCCAGATAGTGCAGCTTTGCTTATTGGTATCATCTCTCCCCTTCCCGTGGCTCTGGGTGGAAACTGTCAGCTCATCTTTCTTCATCCTCCCTGTTACAATATTGAAGTCAACATGTATCTTCATTACTGGTTTTTCTGTTGTCAGGCCTTCCCCTAGAAGAGGGCTTGCAAAAGAAGAGGTGGAAAGGGGAACCAGTGCAAGGAGCAATCCTAACCTAGACCAGCACAATTCACTGGTCTTCTCATTCCCATATTGATGTCAGGAGGAAAGCACATGTCTGTGCATTGGCCTAACCCGTCCCCAAAGTAGTACAGAAGTGTCTTACAACACTTTTGTGACACTTTTGTGGTCAGTACAGGACTTATGCTGGGGCTTAGGTTAGTCTATCGGGAGGTTAGGATGTGGGCATTAAAGACTGTACTGTATATTTCAAAGCATCTCGAATTAGGCCACTGACTTATTCTTGAATCCTGCTGCAGGCTAGGATATGGTCAGCTACAGTACAAGAAACAGAATTAAATTGCAAGGCATCCAGGGAGGAAACACTACATATTGCATGAAGAAGACTGAGATTCTGTTTTCCTATTTCTGAAAGGAAAACTTCAAAACCACAGAGAAGGCACAACGAACATTTTGGAGTCTCTCCAAAACCCAAATTTAGACAATAGTTAAGGTGTTATAACTAGCACCCACCTGACATGGGTAGGCTAGGTGCATAATTAAGAAAGATAAATGAATATTCTAACCTTGCTGCTCAGATATTAATTAAACAGTATTTCACCCAGAGGTGGAGACATTCGTGTAATTAATGTTACCATCTGTGTACATGGAGGTAGTTTTGCAAGGCATTTAGAAATCCACCGAGATACAAATGTGAGATGGTGATGACGATGGTGACGGCGGTGGTAGCAGTTTCTCTAATAATGGGTTTTGTCTCTGAGCACCGCGTCAAACTCTAATCCACTCACTGAAGAGAAGGATGTGACATGTGGGTGACCTTCACAATGTTTAGCCTATCCATATAAAGTCATGCTCCTTATCTAAATAGAGTGTATAAAGAATGTAGCCTTTCCGTTCCATTCATATGGCCATGATTGCAGTGACAACAGGTAGGGTAATGATAGATGATGTGAGATCTACTAACAAGGTCTGTGTTGTGAAATGCATGAAGAGTGGCGAGTACGAGGTTGACATTCATGCCACAGAACAGATACAGTGATAGCTAAGAACAAAAGACGAAAGCAACTCCCCTAAATCAAATGTTTTGAAATGGAGATTCTGCAGGTGGTTTCAAGATCTGTTGGACCCAAAGAAAAGCTAATGACAGAGTTAGTTAAGTTTTACCTTTTATCAGTTCAGAAAGTTCCTGGGAGCTTTTGCATTTGTAGCTTGATTTAATTTCAGTACACTGGATTTTGATGAATTAAAGACAGATTTCAGTTTCTTTTTCCAAACGGTATCTACCATCTGACTTACAGTCCAATCCTAAAAGTGCATTATACCGCCAGAAAATGCATTCTTGAGGCGTAATGCATACCATGCAGGATGGCCATCACCAAAAGGGATAAGTGTGCACAGCTTGCAAGGAATAAGGGTTGCACAGTGCCAGAAGCCCATCATCCCAGGGTAAACTGTGGAAAGGATGAAAGGGAAGCAGGGAGGGGATGAATGGGGGGTGGGTGATGATACAGTGGAGAAGAAGACAGAATAGGCTCAGGAAGGGGATAGTTTCACCAATACTTTCACCTAAAATTTCTTTCACCAGAAAGTACTTTCACAGAATTTTCACCTAAAATTCAACCCCCTGAACCTGATCCATCTTCGTGAGTCAATGCAGAGACTTTTATTAGCAATATACAGTAGCTGGTGTAGCTTTGACTACACTATTAAGCCAGCATCAGCCTTCTCCAGAGCAAGGGAACAAACATTCCCTTTCCATAAATGCCCCTCAATATGCCAAAACTCCTCCATGTAAATACAGTAAATGCCATGTTGGTGCCATTGCATCACAGCACATGGAGTTGCTATGGAATGGGCCATTAGCATGGCACTGGCGTCATCATGTAAAATGATAAAAAAATAGAAGCAGATGTCTTCTGCAAGTTTTATTTTTTGCAAGGATTAATCACCAGTTATAAGAACCAAGAAAGTCCGCACGACTGCAGCTGTCAACCATCAAATAGAATTTCCATCCAGGTGATTTGAATAGCAGGCCTCCGTCAGTCTTGGAAGATTATGGTATCGTGCTTGGCGCTGCATACACTGCAGGCGAAGCACAAAAGCCTGGTTTAGATTGTTATGGAGGATAGGATGTTAACCAAGCAGCAAATCCCCCCTCTCCACGCCACTGAATTAGTCCAATGGAAAGGCAGAGCCCATACAATTGGATCCAGCTGGTGTCGCAGAGCTGGGCTAAGGACAGGAGCTCACCCTGTCTTGTGGGGCCGACCCGGGGCTCGAACCCTGGCCTGCTGGTTAACAGGCACAGTGTCTTAACCACTTGCTCCACCCACGCCCTGGGTGATTTGAATAGTGCTACATATTTTGGATCCTTACAATATATCTTGATGGTACAGGAAGAAACTCTGAGAATATAGAGACACTGAAGGTATCATGCTCACAGGCCAGGCATTCGGCTGAAGTGGGAAAAAAGCAGTAATAAAAAGGCCTCTGACATATGCTGTTAGTTTTATTACTGCACCTCCAACCGGGAACTTTACAATTTGCAACAAAATGCCTATGCATTTTCCCCCTTGTGGAATGCAGTTTTAGAAGGTTTCTTTATTGGTTCGAAGAAGGAGCAATGATGAATCTACAGGAGAGCATGCAAGGCCCTGATAGCTGAGAAAGCCATAGCTCAGTCTGCGAGAGCACATGGTTTGCATGAAAAAATCCTTGGTAGGGCTTAGAAACAATCCTGCCTAAAACTCTGAAGACTAACTGTTACTCATTATATATAATGTAGAGCTAAATGGACAAGGGGTTTTATTTCTACTTTTTTAATGGAATTTCACTTTCTTGCTTTCAAAGCAGAAGGGCCTTTCAGACCCTCTGATTTTACTCCCACTCTCTGGAATGGCTCCAAAGAGGAGAAAGAGGTTCCTGCCAAACTTTTGCACCCTGTCTAGCTATACCATTGCTCTGTATCCTGATCAGCCCACTCTAGTCAAAGGTAACAGTAAAAGTGTCCCCTGCATGGTTTCCCTGCAAGTCCTAACTGACTTTAGGATGTGGTGCTTATCCCTGTTTCTAAGCCAAAGAGCCAACGTTGTCTAAAGATACTTCTGTGGTCATGTGGCTGGAATGGGCATGTACCTGTGTGTGCCAGAACAAATGACAATAAAGGTTATCTTATGACTATACGCCAAGGTGCGCTGAATGCTATTACCTTCCCACCAACGTCATACCAATTTATCTACAGTGGCACCTCACGTAACTAATTTAATACATTCCGGAGGCATGTTTGTTACATGAAACATTCTTTACATGAAGCGGATTTTCCCATAGCAAATAATGGAAACTCAGACAATTGGTTCCAAAACCCTAAAAATATTCATAGAAAAATATTAACCGGATGTAAAAATAATGACAAAACACTGGAATTGAATTCAAAACATGCATTCAGTGTGCATGATCCTATGAAGTCTACTTAGGCTGCACTCCTAAAGACACTTTCCTGGGAGTAAGACTTATTAGACACATTGGGGCTTACATCTGAGTAGTCATGGTTAAGAGTGTGCTCTTTCACTATCACTAATGGAGTCACTGCTATCCATTGGCTCAAAGGAATCTTTGTCTTTTTGTGCAACTTAAACATTCCCAAGCTGCTGATGGAGAGCAGCATTAGAACATTGATAAGGCATACCTTCCACGCTGCCACGTACAGATTCTACATACAAACTTGGCTCAGGCTGCTCTCCCCCCCCCCCGGACCCCACATGAGTTCCCTGGCCATGGAAGCCTATTCAAAACTTTGCCCAGGACCCCCTGTAGCTCAAGCTAGTCCCCTTGTCCTCCCCTAGTCCCTTCGTCCCCCCTGTGGGTTCCCTTGCCATGGAAGCCTGTTCCAAACATCCTCTGAAGTGTTCTTTACCCAAGACAGTGTTCTTTACACAAGTCAAAATTTCTGAGAAAATTTTGTTCTTTACCCAAAAACGTCCTTTACCCAAATCATTCTTTACCCAAGGTACCACTGTACTTGCATTTACATGCTTTTGAACTGCTAGGTTGACAGGTGCTGAGGTAAGGACAGGCACTCACACTGTCTTGCAGTACTCGGGTCATGAACTGCTTACAAGATGATCTTCAGATGGGCAGGAACAGCACCTTCAACCACTAAGCCAAATGCAGACTTAGCCACTGTAGTTAGCCTTCTATATGCATTGCAATTTTTGTTGGGCTCTCTGGTTCACCTTTTTCAGCCAAGGGTTAAGTTCTGGATGCAAGTACTCAGTGGAAGCTTTTGAGACCCTTCCAAAACAACACAAATATCTATAAAATTGTGATTTATGCATCTTCTTGGCTGCTGGATAGCCTCATTCCTGTAACTATGTACCGAAAAGTCTTAGAGGCAGGCTTCCTCTCCAATCTACCTCTTCCCCACACCACCAGTCCTACTTTACAGGTTTGCCCAAAGCTGCCGACTGTCAGAACAACTTCAGCAGCAGCAGCGATGGGCCCCCTGCCACCAGCAGCATCCGTGGCCTTCCAGCGGCTGACAAGGACTAATTAGGAAATGAAACATTAGTTAAGTCGCTCTCAATTAGGGCCAGGATAACGTTTTCCTGGCAGCGCTGGGGCGCTTTAACTGCTGGTCCCACGATGACTGTGAGCGCATCAGACTTGCTGAAGGAGCTTTAATGTTTAACATATGTTGGAGGATTACAGAAAACCTTTCAGCTGTGACATTTCAGTGTGCTCCCTGCTTTTTCTATCCCCTGCAGCAAACACTGAATGGTGAGAGCTACGGCACAAGAAAGATGCTCAAAGCAATTGCCAACAAGACAAAAATCTCCACATTTTAATGCGCGCTTGTAACGAACAGCCCTCCCCTGCCCCCCGTAAAACCACAGAGGATATGAACAGTTCTTCCTAGTTTAAAAGGATGAAGGAGCTTCAAACCAAGACCATTTTAGATCTTTTCCAGTTACCAAAGCAGGAAAAATGCAGAGGTCAAGAGAGAGGCAGGTTTAAATTTCAACAAATAAAAAACCAGATTTGTATGAGAAGTTGAGGAGGAGAGAAAGCAATAAGTTAAAATCTAATGCCCACAAAATGAAAGAACAAAACTTTCAAAGGCATGTTACCTTGGAAGTGAACATCAGAGAAGCTTGCTGCAAAAGTAATGTAAAGCATCAGAGGTCTGTAAACCCAGCACAGGGGGGTAGGATGAGGCTAGATTAGGGAGGGTATAGCTGCACTTGAAATGCAGAACGTGGTGAGGTGCATGGATTAGGCCCAGGAAGGACAGAAGAACATGCCAAATATGCACCCCTTTCCCGCAGCTGATCCAACTGCATGGATCAACTTGGATTTGCACCAGCACGATTACCGATGCAGATCTGAGTTGACCTATAAAGACTGCAAGGGCTTATCCTTGGGAAAGGGGACAAATGATCCCTAACTTAGAAGAGACCTCGAGGAACCAACTCTCCACAGGTTGCTACATATCTCATGCCAGGTCTGCTGTATTGCCACATAGGAATTAAGTTAGGATTGGGCTGCCCATCTTGCACATCACAAGTCTAATCTGATAAATCATAACAATAATCTATTTAGCACATTGAACTGTATGCATGTAGATACTTTGGGAAACTAGTTTAGAGAAAGATCTCTAAGAAAGATCTAATTTTTTAAGAGATACCTGAATATTTAATAGATCTAATATATCTCTGAAATTTTAATTTCAACATCATTCAACACTGACTCCTTCTGTATGTGGTCCATTTGTGAAGCTCAGTTGATAACAGTTCATTGGACTAAAATGGCAATATGAAGTCAAAGATGTGAACAGTCAAAAATTCACAGCAGATTTTGAGTATCACAAAACCACGTGGTTCACATAAAACAAAACCAGACACATAGTTTGTAGAGGCAGATCCTGATTTGGAAAGTATCTATTTCCTTTTGTTTCTATTTCTACTAGACCAGTGATTTTCAATCTTTTCCATCTCAAGGCACACCATCAGCAGGGTGACCAGATGCCGAACCCAAAATTCTCCCCAAGTTCCCCAAAATTCCTGTCATCCAAGCCAAAATTCTTCCCCTGTTAAAGAAATTTAGGGCACCCAAAAATGTAGGACAAATGTAAGACATGTTAAAATAAAGCTAAAAACACTTGTATTGCATTCCTGGACTTAAGTTCAACACTATAGTATACTTATATATACATATAAAAATTATATGTATAATTTCTCCCTGCATGGTCAGAGGAGGTGCGGCCAGGTAGGGAAAGGAAGTTCCACCCCCGCCTGGCTTCCCGCCTTCAAAGGCAGCCACATCAGTTGTTCGGCGGCTGCAGGGATGTGCGACTGCTCCCTCGACAGAGTGGCACCCGGCTCCAAGCCTTGCCACCACTGGGGCAGCAGCTAAGAAGCCCCAGCGACCCCAGAAGCCCTCCTTTTCCCACGGAGGGGACCCGTGACTGGACCCCCAGTCCAAGGGCTCAATTTCCGGGGGCCTCCTGGGAAAACCAGAGGTTTGGGCACCCTGACCATCAGTTGTTTTTTACCATTGATAAGGCACACCATGCTGTTCAAATTCCTGATTTTTCTTGTTAATAAATGTCACTCTCCAAATTTCCATGGCACCCCTGAAAAAAAACTGTACACTGGTTGAAAATCACTGTACTAGACCAAGTTGGCAGACACACAAACAGAATGAAAAAGAATGCTGCAAAGTGTAAAAACAGGCAAATCTTTCCTAAGGATCAGTTGCAGAATCTTTCCTAAGGATCAGTTGTGTGTGTGCTTGAATAACATGCAAATCTTTCCTAAGGATCAGTTGTGTGTGTGTGCGTGCATAACATGCACAATATTTTATTAAATTTAACCCATTGTGTCCCAAAATAAAAAAAATGTCAAGGGACAACCGCACTGTAAGTGCCAGCTGACGAATATATTATCTGGTAGGTTAAAAGGTTTCTATGATACAGATATAAATAAATTACAAGAGGAGATCAGGGAGGGCGTCAGTCACAACTCCATTTTTCCTATTAATGACACTCAATTAAGGATGAGGGAAACTCTGCTTTCCTGCAGATGTTAAGGTTTTGGCAGCTGCTGTCCTATCTTAAATAGGGTTGAACTGAGTACAGTGCAACAGAGATCCCATTACTTGCCCACCTCCAGCTAAATGAATCCAGTTACAAGTGAGTCCAATTCTCACAAATTTACTTCTAAAAAGAAAAATTATGACTCTTTTTTTGTTTTGGGTCAGCTGTTATCTATCTATCCCAAATAAACCCTGTTCTCTAAGCATAACGAATAAATCTAATCTCACTTTCGGATCACTGGGATTATCAGCTTCACACCTTAATGAAGAATCCTTCTCCCTCTTCTCTCTTTCCAATGACCTGCTGTTTAAAGGATTACATTTAGTGATGATTAGAAAGGGATAAGAGGCACTCATTATTAGCACTCATGGAAAATGTCCTTCAAATGCACATGAGAAGGTTTTAACTTTTCAGAAAATAATTTAAAATTTTTTTTTTAAAAAAATCCCTGCTGCAGTGTACAATGTTGCCCGGAACCAACCGTGTATAAATTAATTAAATAAATAAATGGGCAGTGCTATTGAAAGGTTAACTCTTTTTATTTCCCATGATGACCAGATACCAATCCATCACTGGAGGCACTTTTAACCGCAGCCACTTATTCAAACAAATAAATTGGTTTTAGTTGAAGCATGGCTAATGGGAACTGTAAATTAGCTCGCTCAAGAATAGCCACAAAGACACTGCCAGATGGGACACCGAGAAAGAAATGAACATGTGTGTCATCATGTACAGAAATCACATCAGGAGGCCAGCTACAGTGGCAAAGAGATAAAGCATGCCTCTAATTGTCCTAAGGCACTAGATTCTACACAAATTTGGTTTTAGATAATTTTTTTTTAATGTTTTCCACATTTCTGAGCAAAGTTAAGGGAAAAAGAATTTCACAGTTTCCACAAACCAAACAGGGCCATAGATCGTGGCTATACAAAGGACCTCAATGAATTCATGGAAAGAGGCTAGATCTTGCAGGGAGACCAACTTACCAAAATCAAATCCACCATATCATGGTGGTATAGCACACAATATCACATGGCATACAATGTAAGCCAAGTGTGGAGGCTGGAGAAGATCTCACTGCGCATGTGGTGGAGATGTCAGTATCAAGAAAAAATGAAGATATGATTGAAAATCGGTTGAAGAGAGCAGTAGTAGTTGGTCCAGAGGTTAAGAGAAACATATTTCTGTTTCATTTCTTGCATTTCATTTATGAAAGGAATGTCATTTACAAAAACATGATGGGAAGCTTCATGTCAAATAGTAAACGCATTCAACTGTTCCTTGTAGAGGTACAACCTCTTCTCAGAAGGTCTCGGCCTTCTTTGCCTCAGGGAATGATGGAAATAGAACCTTCAACCGCAGAAGATGCAGACACCATAACGCAATGGTCAAGCCTCATATATAGATAAAGGTTTGTTCACGCAGCTTTCATTTTGGAGACTATGTGCACAATCCAGAGTAACTACAGGGAGTCCTTGCTCCAGTGTAAGAACAATTTACTCTGGATTGCAATAGGAATTTCCCATAGGTTTTCACTAGGTGGTGCAATAACTATGGGTGCATGTAGTGTCTCTTATGTGCTCCCGGAGTTACTCTGGATTGTAGGGCATATGTCCCGATTTAATCAATTTCTGCCCAGCCTACTCATGTACACATTTGTGTCCTGTTGCATATATATATAGCATTATGCAGATACGGCTTAAAAGCACCGGATCTGAATTTGTCCAGAAAAGTGACAGGTGACAGAAAAAACCCAAAGTTTTAAATATTTTATTTTACATGACTCTTAGTTTATGACATAAGGTTCCCTTGTTAGACAAATCCATATATGATAACAGAGAGCAGGATAAGCTGCATGGGTGGATCGTATTTGTATATTTATTACAAAGTGTGACCTGGAGAATAAGAGTGCAATCCTAACCAATTTAGGCCAGCCTAACTCACCTGGCATATCTTCCTTTGTTGGTGTGGGGAGATCGGCATATGCCTGTGCAATGGCCTAACCTCCCCCCCCCACCCCGGAATAGGGTAGAAGTGCCTTATGGCACTTTTGTGACATGCCAGGCAAGCACAGGTTTTATGCTGGGCCTTAGGCCAGCCTAAGTAGAGTTTAGGATTGCAGCCTAAGTTTATTTAGCAAGTGCTGAAGGCGGCTTGCAAAGTTGAGGCTGAGTTTGGTGAGGCTGAGAGTGAGTGACTGGCCCAAGGTCACCCGTAGCTGAGCAGGGATTTCAACCTGGATCTTCCAGGTTCATTTCCCTAACCACTACACCATCCTGAC
Organism: Cryptoblepharus egeriae; assembly: GCA_030015325.1. Lineage (NCBI taxonomy): Eukaryota > Metazoa > Chordata > Lepidosauria > Squamata > Scincidae > Cryptoblepharus > Cryptoblepharus egeriae. The sequence continues at coordinate 74,522,286 of JAREYC010000005.1, forward strand.
TCTCACGCTTCATACAACATTGGTGCAGAATTCTTACACTTGGCTTAGATCCAGAAGATCCAGGCTCAAATCTAGGTTCAATGCTCAGATATGAAACTTCCTGATGACCTTGAGTCAATCACTATCTCACAGCCTAAAACGAACCCACAGGGTTATTGTGGTGGACAAATGGAGAGTGGAAACTATGTACACCATCGTGAACCTCTTGGAGGAAGGCACACCATCCTTTTATACTGCTGGCCAAAATTATCTAATTCCATTGTACTCTATGTTACAATGAATTTCCCAAATACCAAATCTTGTTTTGAATCCTATTAACCATTTAACTTCAGTAACATATCACAGCAATGAATACCACACAGCATTATGCACTATATAAAAGAATATTTCTCTTCCAACGTTGCATTTTCATTATCAATTAATTAAATCAGAAATTCAAAAATTCAGATTTAATTGATTGCCCCTTTTCTGTTCTGCTAAGAGAAAAGGGTAAAGAAAAGCTGGTGATTGACCTTCTCGATTCATTAATTTCACACCTCTATCACGTCCTCTCTTATTTGTCTCTGCTGAAGTAAATACAACTAATCTTTTTAATCTCACTTTATGAGGAAGCTTTTTAAAGACTCTAATCATCGCTGTTGTCCTTTCCTGGGTTATTTCTATTTTTTACTGTCTTTCCTATTGGGGACAAGGGTGACCAGAATCTAGCACAGTGTACAAAATATATTCATCATTCATATAATTAATGAATGGATAACCCCACAATCCTTTTCTCCATGTTTTGGGTTTTTTAAAAAAATATCCAGTATAAAAATATAAATAGTAGAAAAAAGAAGATTCAAAAATATTCCTGAGTCTTAATTTGCCAACTTCATGGGGTGTGAATGCCAAAAATGCAATGGATATTTGAGGCTAAGGGGCATGACGTGCACTGGGGAACTTAAAAATTGCAACTTTGTGATGGTGCATCAGTCCCCATCATGTCATGTACCGTTGGATTCGTATTGAAGAGCAGAATCCAATGCAAAAGTCTATTTGTAATAGCACCTTCCTATCAAAAGTTATGGCCAAAAAACTAAACTATAGTGAGTTTCTGAATTTTACAATCACTTGGTTTAGAATATAAAATTGTCCAGCTTATTATAGTCAGATGTCTTTGCAACAGAGTTTCATTTCCCTAAGAACATCCTCACCAGTTTTGAATGTAACTGAAGTCCATACTGTGGGAAGAATTCTGGCATGGCTGGGCTTACTAATCACTGGTTATAAAAAGTCAGGACTAGGGCATATATTGAGATTCTTACTAAAGATCACCAAACTTCATCAGGCAAACTCAGAGACTACACAACTCTTGTTCCCAAGGCACAGGAAATTCAGTGAGCTGTGCACTATGTCAGTAATTCATAGGCAGTACAGTTCTCTAAAACCTTTAAAATAGCAAGCCTTTGAGGGCACAGCTTGAGCTATGATTCCTATCCAAGGGCTCAATGATACATTGAGCCCATCAAGAATTAATGGGGTTAACATACAAACAGGTGCTTGCCCTCCCTATCCAGATCCAAAATCCCCTCTTGTTCCTGAGCATGTTTCTTTGAGTAAGTAGCTGGTGGTTAACATTCCAAGCCAGTGTTTTACGTGGTATGGGTACACCAGTGGTGCTTGAGGTGGTGTCTGGTGGTACATGTGGAACTTCTGAACACTGCCACCTGGCAGTGATGTAAGAAATCCAGCACAACAAACAGCAGTAGAAAGTTTTAAAGCATGCTTTTTACACATCAAAAAGCCCTCCCATCCACTATGAGCTACTTACTGCTGTTCTTTGTATCCCAACTTGCAATGATGCAACTGCCAAGTACTTCCCAAGTACTAGCAATTGCCAAGTACTTCCCATGGTACTTCAAATAGGTAGATGGTGGAAAGTGGAATGGAAAAATGCTGAGCAACACTGTTCTAGGAAACTGCTTTCTTAATCATGGAAGTGGGAATTACATTTCATGGCGGCAATATGGGAAGTGTACCAGTGACAAGGACCAACACTACCTTAAGATGGATATATGTTCTCAGAAAACAAATGAGCATCAACAGGATGCTCAGAATACCGATCTACTGAACAGTGAAAATACCAATTTCATACTGAACTGAAAGATGTTAACCTAACACTATCAAATTGTGATATGCTTGGCAAAATTATTTGCTACTAATAGCCCACTGTGTGGAGGAGATTAATTATTGACTTAGAAGAAATGCACCATTTAGGGAGGATAAACAATTGCAAATCTAACAGTTTTCAATCAGAAATGTTTTCTGATTACCCACTCTCTGACTGAAATCAATGAGTTGTAAAAGTGCTTAACTTGAGCAGAGATGATGCAACCAAATAGCTTTGGCAAGGTTTTCTCAGTGCTCACATTATGGGAACAATTGTAGTGGGGCTGTAATGAAATCAATAAGACACACCTTCTGATTTTTATCAGTTTCAGCCAAATAATGTCCCTTATATTCTTCTAAATAGAGCTGGAAGACATTCATAAAAAAGCAAGGAGGAAGGGCCTCTCTGCCCCCTTATGGCAAACCCTGTCCCTTTTCCATGGTTCAAAGCAAAATATGAGGAAGCACTTGAGCTCTTACAACATACCGCTACTTAACTTCCTGACACATGCACACTATTTACAGATTTATGACCTCCTCTCAGTAACAAGAAGCAGTGTGCCAAATGAAAATGGTAGCCAGTTTTGAAAACACATTAAAAAAATGTAATCAGTTTTTTTTTTCCTAACTTTCAAATGAGAGTGTGCTCAAGATGTTTTGAAAACGAAAACCGATAACCAAAAATGCTTGGTTTCCGGCCAGGGAAAAAAATTCTACTACTGACAAACCTTGCTTTCATTTATCACAACTTGCTTTTCTTTTTTTAGAAAATGGAAAGATTTTTATCAGAATGGAAATCTTTCATGATTTTTTATTTGGAGAAATGATGGTTTGAAAAAAGGAAACTGTTTCCATTACAAAACTTTTGATGGACTCATCATGGATGGGCTGAGTTAAGTAACAATACACTTAGAAAGAAGCAATACATTTAGCAGCAAGCCTGAAAGGATAATCAATCTAGTAGTTGGTTTATCAGATGAGAGGGATAGTCTAGTGTGCATTTATGGGGGTTAGCAAGCCTATTCATATTTTTCTCATGTCTTACCCACCCCCATGAAACTGAACAACTCTGTCATCAATGTATGCATCTTAGCTTACTCAGCTTGCAAACACCTTGTTAATAATAAACCTTTTAATCATACTAAGAACTCACAGCCCAATCATAAGCTGCCCAAAGCTTGAAATGGCAGTCATAGTATCCTGAGTTCTACTGGGCAACCACCAGCAGACTTCACCAAGATAAGGAAAGCAGTCTTGAAATGGGGCTACTCATTTCTGTATCAAACCTTGAGTTGCCATAGAATCAAGACTGTCTGTGTTGGGCCATATTGCCAGACATTAAGGTTCTGAATCTATTAGAGGTGAGCTCCACCGTTCCCGCCTTCCTCCTGATTCCTCCCCTGACATACCTCCAACCACATCTGGGGGTGATCATGGACAGATTGTCATTCTCAAAATGGGATCCTGGACTGAAATACCAAGAATCACTGCTCTAATGGATCTCCTTGGACCTACTCCAGCTCTAGGGGCCTCTAGGGGCAACCCTGAGTAGCCTATTTGTGGAAGCTGAGGCTTACTATGGGGCAATGAGACAAATGTTCTCTTACCCAGAGAGTCCTCCAGAGTGGAATGAAAAAGAAGCCATACTTGCATTACCTCTTCAGTCCAGGAGTGGTTAGGTAGTACATGGCTGTCCATGCTATATAAGAGATTGACTGAAGGAATGACTCAGCTACGTATTACTTAAACCCATTGTTGATCTATAGGATGTGGTAGGTGTGCCTTTAAAAAAGCAACTGTATTTTCAAAGTATTCACTTGGACCATCTACCTGCAAAGCTCAAGAATTACATTCATAAGACCACATGGAAAAGGGTTCGTGATGTGCCCGAGATTCACATTTGATGTACTTCTGCTGAAATTCCACTCCCATTCAAGAGAGATTTTTTTTTTTTAGCTCTGGTGCAATTGGTCATCTTGCACTAGTCCTGCTGTCTTAATTGATCCTTTAAGAGGAAACATTCCTGGTTGAATGTGTCAAGAGAGTTTTAAGTGAATATTTGCATAAAAGTGCCTGCTGGGAATGGAAAAAAACATTTACATTGAAGACTTGGCTGGAAGAAATGTCCTCTGGGGAAGTGACAGAAACATTGCCATGGGATTTATGTGTTCACTGCATCTACAAGGTTGAACTCTGAACTTCAGCAGCTTGCCCAGAACAGCCTGTGAGCAATCTGAAGAGCGGTGGGGAACAACAAAATTGCCGAGTGAATCATTTGTGTCTGAGAGAAGGGAGAAGAAGACAGCTAGTGAGCAAAGCAATCTGCAGGTCAAACTAGATGTTACATTAAGTCCATCATTAGCGCTGATGGGCTTAACTTTTCTTTGGCAAAACAGCAATCTCAGAGGTAGGTGGAGAGTGTTCACGTTCTAGTGCCAATAGAAGCTGTTTTCCTTGTCAAACCACAAATGCAAGAGGGTTGAGTACAGGTCAGGACGATGATGGAGGCAAAAAAATTAAAGCTGCTTTTTTAAAACAAAAGTTAAATCTGTCAGCAATAATGACAACCTTCTAATATAACGTGGAGTGGCCATAATGCATGTTCTCCTCATTATTCTGACAGAGCAATAAAACTAGGGCCCCTGCTTACTGGGCAAGAGGCACTCTTTCAAGTGGGTGTTCCTCTTTTATTTGGCAGGGGGAGAGTAACTGGCCCTCCCCACCCCAGCAATGTCTGTTCTAGTGGCTTCTGCTGGTGTTCTTTTGCATTTTAGATTGTGAGCCCTTTTGAGACAGAGACCCATTAGCTATTAATGAGCTATTATTATTTTTTCATTTTCTTTGTAAACCGCTTTGTGAACTTTTCAGTTGAAAAGTGGTATATAAATACTGCAGACAGACAGACAGACAAGAACAATATGGAAGGGACAGGTTTGGCATGGAAACAATATGATAGTATAAGCCTGGTATTGAAAATTGCAACGTGGAATTTGGAAGCCTATGGAAGAAGATTATTTTAAAAAAGATTTATATCCAACTTCACTCTCAAATAGGTTTAAGACAGGCAACAAAATAATAATAGTTTTTAAACAATCCAAAACAATTAAAAATGTCAAAGTCTGGAATAGCTCCTAAAGGGAGGGAGCAGGGGCACTTGCAGGGAGCTGGGAGACTTCTTGCAAAACGTACTGCTTTCAACTCCTCTATCTACAGTAAAGGTAAAAGTGTTCCCCACAGGTTGCCCTGTTAGTCGTGACCAACTCTAGGGTGCAATGCTCATCCCCATTTCTAAGCCAAAGCCCCATTTCTTATCCAAAGATGCTTCTGTGGTCGTGTGGCTGGCATGACTATATGCTGAGGTGCATGGAATGCTGTTACCTTCCCACTGAGGTGGCCTCTAGCTACTAACATTTGCATGTTTTTGAACTTCTAGGTTGGAGAGGAGCTGGGCTAAGTACAGATGCTCACCCCATCTTGCAGTACTCTGGTCTTGAACTGCTGAGCTGCCAATCTAGCTACAGTAATGGCGGTCAAATTATGTGTGTGTCACTATCAAAGAAGCTTCAGGGACATGTAGAATGCTACCATCCTGCCACCATTGGAGATGCTGGTAGAACTTGGACGTTGCACTTTACAGACACAATGGATCCATGCCAAAATCTAACTATAGACCATCATTAGCAAAGTTCTTGTAAGAATCCAAATTACAGGTTCATCAGGGCACCTGGATGGGAGTTCTATGAGGGCTTACTAAGGAAACATATTTTCCTTGAAGCAAAAGTGGCTTAACGTGCCTTGAAAGCTGCACGTATGCTTAAGAATAGCAATGAGAGTGGTAGTCAAGCAACCATTTAGCAGCAGTTCTCCTGGGGAAAGCACAACCTATTGATCTTGGGGTTAAAAAAGACAAAAAGCTGTATGGATGTTCCAAGGGCATTCATCCACTCTCTAGTAATAGCTCAAAACGGTAGTCTTACATTTCCAAGACTTTGGATAAAGAGCATAAAGCACATGATGAGTCAAAATAAAGAAAGCTTAAATGGATCCTGAAACGGTCTTGGGTAGGAAATAAATGCAATGAGGTCAAGGTTTAGAGAGCCAAGGCCAATGCCCTGAGGGCTACATGACAAATTTCATTATCAAGCAATTAACACAGTAGGGATGCTCAGGAAGAAACAGACTTTCCACAAGACAAAGTGTGGAAATTCTTTGCAGCAGTTATGTGGAAGTAAATGTTGGCACAGTTAGATGAAGCCACTGTAGAGATGTACTCCTATATCTTTTGGAAAGGGAATGACTTGCTGAAGTGTTGATGATGTTTATAATTCCATGGCAATTAATGAGCCATTCCCAGGTGCTCATCCCTGTTTCGAGACTGAAAAACCAGAGTTGTCTGATGATGTCCCTCTGGTCATGTGGCCATAATGAATAAACACCAAAGACACACAGAACACTGTTACCTTCCTAAGAAAGTGATACCTATTTATCTACTTGCATTTACATGCTTCTGAATTGCAAGGTTGGCAGGAGCTGGGCATTTAACGGGAGCTCCTTCCATCATGCAGTACTGGGGTCCCAAACTGCCAACCTGCTGACCTTCAGGTTGAGCCACTAACCATCTTTAACCACTGTAAGTGGTGAACCCTCCAATCCAGAGTAACTACGGGAAGATGTAAGAGGTTCATGCATTTCCCATAGGTGGCACCATAATTACGTCAGTGTAAAAGGTCCTGTAGTTACTCTGGATTGTAGCCTAAAGCTCTATAATACACATCCTTATTATGTTCGAGTCCCACACCACTCGGGTACATTCTGAATTGTATGCATGAACCTAGTCCTCAAGTAAAGGTTGCATCTGGTTCCCACCAACATGGAAATGAACATCACACATTCCAACATGGTGCTTTGAATTACCACTTCGCTTGCATGTGTGGAACTTTTCTGCATGAAGTTGCCCTGTGGGTAGTTATTATCTCACTTGGGCAACTTTACCTAGCGCTTGGAAACTCTTAGCATGGAATGGCAATCACCTTCACATCATTATGCCATTTCTCTCATGCACCCTTATAAATTCAGTCCAAAGAAACACTCCAACTATATTTGTAAAAAATTTCCCTGTGATCCTTCTGTTGACTTAAGTTGAAATACTCTTATGAATTTTCATACTGAATCAACACAAGAAAAAGATGTGACAGCTTTATGAAGCTTATTACATAATGCACAGCACAAATCGGATCATTGGACCAAGTACCCAGTATTGTCACCTCTGACCAAGGCCTATGAGAGGTGGGTCCAGCAGGTACATTGTTCCAGGGCCCGAGAGCTACGGAGAGCTCTTTTGCCAGACAAGTTGATTTTGATAGCGTTATTAGAAATTTTGCACATAAGAAAGCCAGAAAAGCACTTATTAAAGTTATTTTTTTCTAAGTTTTTCCTTGATAAGATTTTAGTATTTTATATTGTCACATTACTTGAATACCAGTATGTTTTAACATAATGTTTTATATGATCAATAAATGAGCACTTGTTGAAGTTTGTTGCCCATTAATTAGCCTCAATGTTTTTTATTTCAAAATAATTTTGCAAGTCTTACAGGCCCCAAATGAGTTTTGCACCACCTTAAAAAATTTCTCTTGGAGGCCCTGCCTCTGACTAGCAGTTCTCAAAGGTATCAGAAGTCTTTTTTGATGCCATTACAAGACATCTCTGTTTTAACTGGAGATGATGGAACAGAATCCAGGACCATCTAAGTTATGACACTGATAGATGACCTTTAAGACAAGAATGAAAAAAGAGTACAAATGAGAGCCCATTATGCCTTTAACAAGCATATGCTCTACTGGTGTCCAGTTCTTTCTGATGCAGCTTCTTTAGGAACAAGCTCCTTACATGGTACAGACCGCAGACGTTTACAGAATATAGATAGGGAAGTCAGTGCCGAACCTCCTGCTTGATATCTTGGATGCAACCACCTGAACTTCCATTGATCTTCATAGACAGCACAAGGATGTGCAACTCCAAGGCACCTAACAAAAAACACAGATGTTCAGAGCACATGTCTCTCCACAAGTTGGTCTTCAGATGCAGAATTAATCCCCAGGCCTTCTTGGGAAATGAAAGTCCTTGACTCAGGCAAGAACGTTACTGGCAAAGTTCCCATTACTGTAAAGTAACCTACCAACAGCCGCCTCACCGTTTCATGTATGCATGTCTTAGCTCAATCTCTGCATCTTTCTAAGGTCATTACACCATAATTCAATAATGTCTTTCCTTTTCAAAGTATGCACAGATCCAAAAATAGCACCATGGATTCAATCTGAGACATGTGCAGACAAAGCAACCCAAACTGAACAGAAATGAGCTCAAATGCTTCTAAAGAACTTCAGTGAGGGATACAAAGGTCAGTGTTGTCTCTGGATGATGTAATGCTCAGGGCCACAACTACAGAGTTCACTCCCTAAGTGACGGGATGGGATGGGATCCATCCACCTTGAGTCTGGCAACCCCCCTTACTTGGTCAATCCAGACACAGCAGCATGGTACACTCAGAAAACGTTCTAAACCAATGGGCACTTAAACAATAGTCCTAGAAAATTGGAAGCTCTGTTTAAAAGGCCCTCCAGAGGCCCAGAAGGCTTTCCAGGTGTTCCAAGACACTTTGCTACACCTCGCTGCTTGGTACCACATGACCACCTGGGTCTAATGCCAGCACGTCACTGACATATGGAGTCTGGGGCTGCCCTGTACAATATTTGTTTATTCATGTACAGCATTTGAGCTCTGCCCTTTAGCAAACAACACTTCTGTATTAGCTTACATAAGATAAAACTAGGGGAAATTTATACAACAGAAAAGGGGAGTAACCTAGAAGAGTGCTTTGTTTCTACAGTATCCCTTTTGGGAAATTTGTTTTTAGCCACTATGAAGAATGAGAGCCACCGTCCAAGCTTAAGCTCAAAGGGAGTGGTTGCATGTGGTTCTACGCCTTGCTGATCTTCTTTCTTCTCATTTCTGCCAAGTCACTGATGATTCGGTGGCCACTAAAAGGATAGAAAGGCATGATCCTCACCTCCCAGTAAACTCTGAATGTCACTGACTTTGCCAAGGGAGTGTTACCATAGCCCAATGTAGATCTGGCCCAATGTAGATCTGCATTTACCATGTCTAAACCCACAACTTCTGCCTCTATTGGCTTTCCAAATGCTGCCTCTTTTTTTCCCCAAAAAAGAAAAAAAAATTAATTAGATTGAAAATTTTTTTCAAGGACAAAGCATTCCAGACTGGAACAAGAAAGTGCTTCACCTTCCCATCAACAGGTGAAGTCACACTTAAGCTCTTGATCCTGCTTTTTACACGCAGACTGCTTTTACATGTTTTTATGAGATGATACTTTAGCATGATGTCTTCCTTAAGAGAATGAGGAATACTATATGGGAGGCTCTTTAATAAACACTTCCCTCTCAGTGGCAAAACATGCAAGTAGAGCCCTAAAAAGGGGTACCAGTTAGGATGGGATGTGCAGGCTGTGCCATCTCTCTCTTTCTCTCTCTCTCTTTCTCTCATATATTGTGCTGTGGATAACCGACACTTTCTTGCTAGTCTCTTTCCCATACGAAACAGCTTCTGCTTCACCCAATACAGCCCCTAAATGTACTTTTCATCAATTGGCTACAGCTCTAAAACCACAAACAAGCTGATGCTGACCACAATCATGTTTAATGGTTCTTTCGGGATGGAGAAAAGAGCTGAATTAATTTCTATCAGTTTCACAGTGGAGACAGATTATGACACAAAATCTTCCATGAAGTTTATACGTGCTGTCCCTTGGTGGCAATGTGTTTTGGTGTTAAGGGAATCAACCTTTTTGTCTTCCTTTGGAACTCATGGCCTTGATGGTGAATTGAGGCACTTTTGCAGAAAAGAGTAAAAAAAATTAAAAACGTGCAGAGCTCTGAACACTGGGGGAGTTCAGAGGCTGTCTGTACTTTAAGGACATCTGCAGTAAAGTCACTGAACCTGAATGACTCACATAAGTGCGTGACCCATAGAAGTGCCCATTTGTCAGAAATGACTGTTTCTCTGTTTTTGTTTAATCACAGTTTGACCACTACTGGATTCCACAACCTTAAAACATTAGGCTCCACTGTAGTACAGATTGTTATATCTGGCACTATTATGACAACGTAGTGGGGCCTACAAGATTTTGTGGTGGGGCCTACAAGACAATATAATGGGGCACTCCAAATCTTAATTCTGGGTTACATCTGACCAGACAACTCTATACAACTATCACGCCAAAGTTTAAATGATATGAAGCTATTCCTTCATATGTACCTACTGTACATATACATTTGCTACAATCCCCATAACTGTCATGGCTTGATGAAGGTCAGCAACATTTGTGTATGGGTGGTGTGTATGGGCGGGTGTGTGTGAAACCATATGTGTGTGGGTGGGTGTGTGAAACCATGATGACCCACAACCACAAATTGATATTTGTATGAAATCAGACTCTGAGGGGACTACCCCTCAGAAACGACCCTCTTCGCAGAAATGGTTCACTTCAGTCCTGACCCTGCTACGTTCGGGCCTAAATCCTTTTTGGGCCTAATTTCCTACAGAAAGCAAGAAATAAGCATCTTGCAGTCATTGCAACCACTTCTTGAGAGAATGCAGAGACCTGACAGCCCAATAAAATGACCCACTTCTTGCAGACTCAGACGGAAAGGCTCCGCTTAGGCCCTAGGAAAGTGTCTTTAATAAGGCAATTCGTTAGCTATGTCGGCTGGGTCCCTCTAAGCTATCCTTCATTCCTTTTCTCCCTCCCTCAAGCTAGTCATTAATGCAGCAGGAACAGAGGAAAATGAAGCCGTTGGGCTTGGTATATATTACTGAGCTTGGCATAGTGAGTATAAGACCATTATTTAGACACCCAAGTCCCCAGTGTGTTTTCATCACACCAGTCCAACAGGACAGAGAAGAAGGGCTGGCTAATGGGCTTGGAAGCTAGAATACATCTGTACACTCCGAGTCTTTCATTTTCTCTCTCTGTTAGATACACGCACACACACACACGCACATGCACACACACACACACACACACACACACACACACACACACACACACACACACACTCTTATGGGAATTGATGCATGGTTTGGGATTATCCTGGATCCAAATTTCTTTAAATACAAGAGCTTTACTTGTATAACTGTGCAGTCCTATTGTTGTTTACTCAGAAGTTCCACTGAGTTCAGTGTGGCTTACTCCAAGGAAAGTAATCTAAAGATTTCAGTCTTAGGCTGCAATCCTAAACACATTTTCCTGTTAGACCCATTTAACACAATGGGGCTTACATCTGAGTAGACATGCTTAGGATTGTGCTCTTTGTATCCCAGCTAAATTCAAACTGATTTTACATGGAATTCAGCCTAGATTTTCAATAACTAGAGGAATACCCTCCCCCATATGTACATTCCCCTAAGTGGAACTGAAGCTGAAGTTCTCCAGCTTGTGATGTTCCTCAGCTTGTGAACAGAGAACTGAAGTGGAAGAAAGGACATTTTGTGTGGAGAATAGTCTCACTATGTCAACATTGTTTGACACATACTTCTTTTCCTCTCTTCTGTTCCTCTAGTTCTAGCCATGCTCTTCATTCCTTCCTTGAAAGACCAGATATTAACATATGAACCTCAGTTGAGAGTGAAGATGGAGTAGTGGTTAGGGAGCTGAATTGGTTTAAATCCCTCTTCATCATGATGCTCCCCAGGTGACTTTGGGCTAGTCACTCACTCTTGGCCTCACCTCCTTCATAAGGTTGTTGTGAGGACACCAGAAGGGGAGGAATAAATGTAAGCTGATTTGGGCATTTGAGTTGGCATGGTAAAAGTGGGGTAAAAATCCCTTAAATAAATATGAAATAAATTCCCATAATCATCCCGTTTATAATAATCATATAGACAGTTTCCAAGGAAGTCAAAGAAAGTTGTGTGACACAAAGCTACAAGGAATCATCAAACCAGTTCACATGAAAGATGGGGAAAAAATTTACCTCACATATCAACGTGAGCTAAGCCAAGGAAAGTGCAGACTGATAAATCCCTTTTATTGGCTGCATGAGCATCTGGATGTGGAGGATTTTTAAAGTCTGCCTATTCTCCTCAGTGTCAAACCCAAGGGCAACATTTGAAATTCTCTGGTGACAGGGAAAGACAGAGATGGAGAACTGTGGCCGTGTGTTATCAACCCAGAGGACATGACTGAAGTGGGAAAGATAAAAGATCAAAATGTCGGTGGAGCTTCCTAAATAATTCAAAAAGAAACAAACGCTTCACATAGCCTTTAAAAACAATGCCAGGCACATATGCATGGACTGTAACTCTGAGCTGATCATGGTGTACTCTGTTTTAGTGTGATGGGACACCCCGCGTCTGTAATTCGATGGTGTGGAATCTCCATCTGGACTCCAGTACCCAAAAGCTGTTCCAAATGTTTACCAAACTGCCCCTTGTACCCGAGCAGCTGGTCTGTATTTTTCTGTACCACAAAACATGGCAGAACTAAGCCTGACACATCCTGCACACAGCAAAATGAAAACATGTAGCTTCACAATATTGTTTGTTACGAAGCGTTGAAGTGCACTCATGTGCTGGCATGCATACATTCAACATACAATATTTTTCCATCCAATCTGTTCCCAAGGTGTATATCTCACATTTCGATCTAATTTTGGTTTTCAGTCCCTTGTTCTTGCTACCTGTGGGAGGAAAAACAATTCTAGAAAGGGAATGTGATTCCATTCTGTCAGATTCATTAACTACAGAACTGTTAATTAAATCCCAGTTATTGATCAAGCAGAAACTGGAAAGGAGCAATGATTCTCAAGGCCAAGACATATGTGACACAGAAGATCTGTGATAAGATCTGTGAATATTTTTTTAAAAGCACAAGGGGTTTCAAACTTTGATTGAAGAAATGATGTTGGAGGGGGAATGTGTTTAACCTTCCCTCTCCTAGCCTTTTCTCACTCAGATCCAGAATAGCAGACCCCATCATCATATGGGACAAATGCTGAAAACGTGCCTCCAAGCCTTTTTCCCAATTTAAATATGAAGCTTTTTGTCTTTCACCCACATTCATAGTAACCCTATGGGGAAAAATACTGAGATTAAGAGATAGTGTAACTTTCTTGTGCCTGTAATCTGTTCCTCCACAGCTAATGGGGAAAGGAAGGGAAAGGTTTATACCATCCTTTATGTTCTTATGTGTGAAGGGGAAATCAACAACATAATAGATATCAGATATGTGTGTGCATTTCTGCATTGAAAAATGGAACGGCGCGGCAAGTATATCCTCATTCGTCCTTTGTCCATACTCATGATCATACAGTTCAGTAGATCTGCCTTGCTATCGGCATGAAATTGTTGGTTTGCACGTGTGTTTCTGTGCACACAGCAGTCAAATCTCTTGTTCTGTCCTTTTTTCTAAAGCAATACAATCTGGGATGTCAGTCTTGTTTAAGAAGGTTCCTTCCACACAAGCAAGTTGATTGAGACCAGGGTATTCCATTTTAATGCCATCAAGGCACTAAAGTTAAGGAGAAAATTCAGGGCTAATCTGCCCTCTAGTTTAGTCGCCTTCTTCTTTTTTCCACCTCAAAATGCGCATCTCCCCACTGTATGAAAACATGCAGAGCAGAAGAGCATGATTGGTCTCTGCAGAGTCCCCTTTGCACAATCTGATAGAAAAAAAATATTTCTTCCTTTTATCAGCCCGAGAACTGAAGAGGAGAAAAAAGGGCAGCAGAAACATAGCATTAATTTAACCCTTCTGATAAGAAAAAGGGGGGAAAAAAACACCTCTTCCCATCTAGAAGTTTCTAGGTCAAGCTTCTCCTTCTTTCTTTAAAATGCACAACCAAGAACCTCTTAAGGTCAAGCTGTAAATCATGTAAAACAACTTTATCTACTCAAAAGTGTTGCAATCCTTATTCCTCCAGCCCCCCACCCCCAACAGCAAGGTCTTCTGAGATCATTACATTCTAACACTAGTGCTTTGACAGGAGGTAGAAGCATTTTTATGGGCAGAGCTCAGCCCCCAAAATGGGAATCTTGCATACTAGAGGCCAAAGAGCTGAACTGCCATAGAACTAAAAACATAGTGGCAAAAATCATACCTCTGGATCAATTACTATTGATGATATGTACATCTCATTTTTATTACAAGGACGGGGCAAAGCCTTGAGCAAAGGACCAAGCATACCAGGTATATGACCTTCATCTCCATACTTCTATTGATCCATAGCCATCATAGCCTGTAAGCATATTTTGATATTCCGTTCTGCCAGCTTGATGTCTCTGCTGCCAAAACAGCCGGTAGATGGAGAAAAGATAAAAAAACTGGTTATTTGACTAAAATCTAATGCGCTCTGACTGGTTAGGTTTTATAGCAACCATATTAGAAACTTGGCTTTTTCAAACAAACTGGAGATCTGATTGAATTCATGACTTGCAGATGTACAGTCTGCAATCCAGACTAGTTGCTATCAGAATAATAATAGGAAGTGTCTTGCAAAAAAAAAAAAATGATGTAGTAGGTACACCTTCCTAAGAGTAAGCCCCATGGGACTTACCAATACCAGAGTAAGAGCGCCCAGGATCACTCTTGTTAGTGGAACAGTGCCTTAGCTTTGTCTCACTCTGAATCAATTCTTTCCAGTTTGTTCACATTCTCTTTCCGTCTTGTTTCTCTTTCACAAAGCTGCTGTTCCTTCCAGCCAACAGTTTCTCCCCCACAGGAGAAAGAGCGACATCTCTCAGGAAAACAACTTTGCTGCTCTTCTTTTAACTTCATATTCCCCAGGAAGAAAGGTTATTTTGTACCTTTTTTAAAATTGCAAACTTCTGTCTGGAGGTTAGTGAGTATCCAGAAACCTCCATCTTTTTTCATGGGTTATCCTGTTGGGTATAAGACGGGAGAGACACAGTCTCAGACTCCAGGCAACAGAGATGCCAGTTGGTATTTCTGGCACAGCACACTGTAGGGCAGGGGGAAGCCCCTCACTATACTCATCATGTGGTTTCCTCAAACCCAGAACTGTGGTTTTATTGAAATGGCCTAAGAATGCCTTTGCTGGTAACATACACATGAAATTTTGCTCACTTTCCATAGGGCTTAATGCATTTTCCTTGTCAGCAGTCATCTTACCAATGTCCTGACCCACAGATTAGGAACCACTGCTCTAAACCTTTTAACTCAAGGCAAAGTGGCTGTGATTTTTGCATGGCTGGCCTACTGACACAACAGTTCATAGACAAAACACACAGAGCTTTTACTGCCTGGGCTAATGTGCTCTCAGAATCCTGAAGCACATAAACAGAGCAACACCTCCTATATGCATAACGTCACATAGGGATTTTCATGTGTTTGCAAACATGGCCATGTTCCCATACATATTGCATGCATCTCTGTGTCTGAAAAAGATAATATAGCCTTCCAAGAATGTCTGTGTCACAACAGGACAAGAACCCAGGACTCTTGCTGAGTTGACCTACTTTTACATTCTGTCCTTGGCTCAGAAAGGGAGGCAGCAGGACAGGAGGGATGTCAATAGACTCTGTCAATAAACCAAAGCAAGGATCTTGGCTGCTCTCATCTAACACACTTTAATTTTTAATCCAGCAAAGCAGCAACAAGGACATGGGCGGCAGAGATCCGACAGCAGAGCAAATTGGTCAGGACAGAGTAGATTGATCTATCTGGGAGAAATGAAGACACAGCAGAAACTCCACTTTACGAGTGGGGATAGCTTTTGGCCTCTCTTGCTTTTGGCTGGCAAAGACAGGAGCGTACCAACAGCAAGGACATTACTGTGGTTCAGCTGCTATACCATCCGCAAGCCTAGAAACCAACAGCCTCAACAGCACAGGGGGATCTCTGCTGGCAGATTTGTTGCCGTAATGGGACAGTATGCACAGCAGAGATAGCCAACAGTATTTAAGGCTGAAAGACCAGATCTGCATCCAGAAGGGCAAACATTACCACTGCTACTGTTCATATGTCACCTTCCCTTTCTGTGCCTACAAACTGCAGAGATGCTAAGTGAACAGAATAGGAGGTCACAGTGATTGTGTACATCAGGGGCCTAATGGCATAGCTAGGAGGGTGCAATTTCACTGGGTAGCAAGCTTTAGGAGGGACAACAAGCTGAGCTTGACACTAGTAGCTAAAATTGTGAAATACAGAGTATATATGAATGATAATACCAACATGGTACATATTGTTGGAAAGATAATTTAATGCAGAATGCAATGAAACAAACTGCATTGGAATATCTATATTCTATCAAAGTTATGTCCAATTAAACATATAAAGAAAACACAAAAGCCTATGGAAAAAGGAAGATTTTTTTAAATTCAAAACTTTCCCATGATACTGATTGCTCTGATACAAGCCAATGAGATTGTATCAGCATCTGATACTGATACAGCCAATGAGGTTAATTCTGATACTGTATGAAACTAATAAGGTATTAATATGAATCAGCTCTCATTTCCACATACAGTAGTGCCTCACATAACAAGTTTAATTTGTTCCAGAAGAATGCTTATGTGAAATGCTCTTTATGTGAAGCAGATTTTCCCATAGGAAATAATGGAAACTCAGATAATTAGTTTCACAACCCAAAAAATATTCATATAAAAATATCAACTGTATGTAAAAATGATGAAAAAAAACATGGAATTGAATTCAGAACATGTATTCAATGTGCATGATCCTATGAAGTCTACTTAGGCTACAATCCTAAAGACACTTTCTTGGAAGTAAGACCCTTTTAAGACTCTATTATCCTGTAATAACTGATATAGCTACAGTTTAAATATGGGGGATTTAAAGCTTCCTATGATAACTGTCCAAGGCTCCAATATAGAGTAACTATGGGACCTTTTACACCGATGTAATTATGCTGCCACCTATGGGAAACCTATGGGAAATGCATAGAGGAATCCAGAGTAAGTGCCTCTTCCTGTCGTTACTGTGGATTGTAGGGTTAATCTCACTTTTATAGAAAGAAATGCCAGGTATTTCATAAATTTTCTCTTCCAAAACTTAACTCATTTGTCTATTGGCCAATTGTCAAACATCACAACATCACCATTTCTGTCACACATATAACCTTTATATACTTAAAAAAACCATTCTATGTCACTTCTGTGCCCTGGGGTATTGTGCTATTAAGGTACAGGTGTTTTATTCAAAGTGCCATATCTGACAAAGCTAATTAAGCCACTTAAAAGATCTGATTGATATAATCTAATGCTTCACTCCTAAGAAGCTATTCTTTGTGTTATTGCATTTGTGGGTTTATTTCCGTTAAGAATGTTTTGTTCAGAGCTGTATACCATTTCCTTTTGCTAAACCAATTTCCTGTATTGAACTAACATTACCCTATTGGTTCATATTAACTTATGACTCTATATCTGCCAGCTGCCATATTTTCCTGAGCTCCACAGATGTAATTTGTGTTTGGTTTCCCTGCTGCATGTGTGACATACGCTCCATTTCCTTTGATAACTTTTCACCCTACTTGTTGCCAGTTCTTCAAGATACTTAAGTATTCCACACTTAGCCTCTAAAAAGTCAATATTCTTTCCCAGCCTTGTGACATTTGAATGCCTGAGATCCAAGTATCTTAACTCATGTTATAGATGAAAGTCACAACCTTTAGGAAAACAGAGAACACCTCAACATTTCATTTGTTGCTTCATCCTGGTATGAAAAATGAACCAAACATTAACACACATTTATTCTGTATCAGGCTGTTGTTGTGTCCTCTGCATTAGATATTCCAATAAGTCACCAGAATCGTAGTGCTTACTATAATCACATAATATCACTCTTAAATATCACCAAATTCATTTATTAATACCTGTTTATTAAAACATGCATATGCTGCCTCTATTCTTGGAGACAGAGGATGATGGAAGGAGGCACCAACAAGGACAGGGGCAGAGTGAAACAGCGCAGTGACAAAGTTTGGCAAAGGACAGTGTTCAGAAACAGAGCATGTTTGGCAGAAATATTAAGCAATTATTGGATATGCTTCTTTATTTGGAGGTCAGTGGGACATCACTTGCTTTGCTCACAGATAGTCTATGTTCTTACCTTGGAGCCTCCAGGTTGAACCCATGTGCCTGAAACTCTGGAGATCTACTTCTTGATATTGTAAACAATACAAACTTGATGAACCAAAATGTCTTACTCAACATAAGGCAATGTTCCCATCTAGTTTCATTTAACATCTCATTTCATTTCATCTGAATTTAGAGTATTTGGGTAAAGACATGAAACACTTTAGTCAACATTGTTCCTTTACTGTAGCTTAGCTGTAGAAAATTGGTTGAAATTAATTTATCACCTCACAGATGGAAACAAATTAGCTGAAACTGCAGCAAAAGAATCGCCAATAGAATTTGAATTCATTGCGCTCACCAAACAGGGTTTACGTGCATCTTCCATTACACTATGCAGTCTTTGCTCCCTGGCTAGGAGAAATTACAGGCGTTAAATTGGTCACAGGAGGGCTCACCTGTTATTCCATCATGGCAGCAGAAACACTGAGAATTGGAAGGGCTGAATTAAGAAACTAAACTGGAACATCAAAGGGCCTAATTCTGCTCTCAGAAACCTGGTAACCCCCCCAACTGTGACAAAACTTGAGTGTACATTTTATTATATTGTAACCTGTTAAAGCAATTGGGAATCATAGAATCATAAGAGTTGGAAGAGACCTCATAAGTCATCTAGTCCAACCCATCTGTAGCAGGAAATTATCTTGGAGCATCTCCAAACAAGTGCTTGTCCAGCCTCTTCTTGAAGATCTCCACTGTGAGTCCACCACTTCCCTTGACAATCTGTTCCACTGCCGAACCACCCTTATTGTCAGGAAAAAATTCCTGACATCCAGTCGGAATATTCTCTCATGCAATTTGTACCCATTGGTTCTAGGCTGCTTTGCCAGGAAGTTGAGAAAAAATTGTCCCTTCTTCTATGTGACGGCCTGTGAGGTATTTGAAGAGTGCTATCATATCCAGTGATGGGCTTCAAAAAATTTAAGAACCAGTTCTCTGCCCATCTGGCAGCCACTTTTAAATGGCTATTTTTAAACTTTATATGTCCTATCTCTTGTTAAGAACCGGTTCTATAGAGTAGGTGCGAACCTGCTGGAGCCCACCACTGATCATATCCCTCCATAGACTTCTTTTCTCTCGGCTGAATATATGATGTTTCTTCACAGGGCTTGTGCCCCAGCTCTCTGATCATCTTCATCACTCTCCTCGGAACCGGTTCCAGTTTGGGTATATTCTTCTTAAAGAGAGGTGCCCCAACTTGGACACAGTACTGATGGTCTTTAGGCTCCCACACTCTTATCTGGGTGTGAAGGGCACTTTGTTCTTTGTGGGATTGACTCTATTTTGAAGGCTTTGCCTTGAACAAAGGGAGGTGTTTCACTATTTTCATTAAAGGCACTGCATTTTTGGATGATAAAGATAATTAAGTACTGAGAATGTAGTGATCCTTTTGACACAGTAAATAAAAGATATGAAGTATTTCTAATAAAAACAGAACTCCCACTGGGACCTCAACTTGCTGCCTGTATTGGAGTCTTAGAAAAGCAGTGTATTCACTAGGCTAATACTGTTTGGTCTCTGTTTTCCACTGTTGGAATTTATAACTGATATTGGCTGCACACACTGGGTTTCCCTGTTGTTATACAGAAATCAAATAAATATACTGTATCTTGGATACTCTATGTGGAAATAAATAATGTGAAGGTTTTTTTTAATATATAAAAATGAACATTCATGTTATAAAGTTCCAGTGCTAGTTCTCTTACTTGTGCCAAGATCTGTAGTAGTGTGTGCTTTAATTTTATTGCCCACACATTTTCTTTTGTGAAACAGTATGAAAAAGAAAGGAGGCTTCAATTTTTTCAGGCATCCACTTCTTCATGAGCAATTCTGGAATGATCTGAATGCCGGATATGTTTAAAATGAGTGGGTCTATACAAGCGCATGCCAATTAATAAAGGCTGCAGTGCTCCATATGGTCAGTGCATTTGGCTATTGCTTGGATTCTCTGTGAAGATTGCCCTGCAGAGATGAAGACAATGCTGTTTCTGTCAAACAGGGAACATCTCATTTCTGTAACTACTCAGAATGCCGCTATAAATCAAATCACACCCCCTTTTCTGAAAATCATGTGCCCACATAAATAATGTCTATTTTTCAAATTATAGATTTTTTGGCTTGTACACTAAACAAAGCATATGTGCAGATTCCTATTTGATATGTAGTTGTCTCTGAGGAAAAGAGATATGCAAACATAAATCTTTGCAATTTGCTCCTTAGATTAATTGTTTTTAATAGTAAGCCCCAATAAGTAAAACATTTCAAATCTCAAAGAAGTCACTTTTACAGATGGTTTTTTATTTTTATCATTTTTTTCCCCTGCCATCTCTGGATACCCATAGCTGGTATTAATAACTCATGATAAAACTAAATAGAAATTGGAGATAAATATTTTATCCAAACTAGTTCCATTCTGAATGCATGCACAGAGAATCCATTCTCAGTTCTATTCATCCAGAACCAGGGAAAAAATTTCTAGATTAATTACACTGCACACACATTCCTTGCAGAACATATTCCACATACTGATGTTCAGTGTAGGACTGTGTAGTGCTTAAGAATGCAGAAAATGTTGAAGTCACTGTTATCTATCAACAGCACAAGAGTGTTTGATCAAGTTTTAACTGCAGCTTTGAATTTATAATTAATCTGACATGAAACCACTGCTTCATTTTATGATACATGCTCATATGTTTCAGTTGAATGAGATACTACAGAATGACCACTGCAATAGCATAAAAAATGGGACATTTCCTGGGTAAATGTGCTGCATATTTGATATGCATATTTCAGAAAGACTACTTGAGTTGACAGAATAATTATTCAACCCAAATTCCATTATTCTGTAATTTTAGTAAGTGTACCATGTAAAATATAAACTTATGGCTCAATCCTTTCTGGGCTGAGCAATGCTGGTGCTCCCCTGGCAATAAAACTGTTGGTTCCAGTTGTAGAAGGCACCCTGGCAGCATGCAGAGCCATGCTGATCTCCAGCAGGACATCATGTGCTCCAGAGCAGTGTGAAGATGGCAAGATGGAAGGGTAGGCAGGATGTTTGCTACTTGATTATGAATGGATGGGCAACCCAATGCTATCCCTCCCAATGCTGCAGGCTAAAACTGTGCCAAAACGGCCACTGTATCCTGCTGGAGGTCTCTTCGGGAGGGGGGGGAGACATTTATCCCCTTACCCTGAGTAAGGGAATATCCTTACCATCCTATAGTAACGATAGTATAGTATTTGACTCTGGGTCTACTAAATTACTGATGCAGACTTGAAAAGCTCTGCGTTGGGGGCTTCCAAGCCTGACAAAGGGATTGGACAAATGAGGCCTCCACCAGTCCCACTTCCCATCTGGATCAGTCAGACCCCAACTTCTGCCCTCTCTCCACTCAGGAATACCTCCCCAGACCACCCTGCCTCTTTCCTCACACACCTTTACAGCATGTTTGTGACACCCAGAGCCGGCAGTATGAACATACTACCGTTGTTAAGGCCTACAGGTTTGGGATCTACGAATCCTATGTTTGTGTGACTCTGAACAGGTGACAAACAAAAGAAGAAATAAGGTGCCTTCATCTTTTACTTACAGTAGTAGGTTATACAGAAAGATCTGGCTGGCAACCACTAGACACAAAATACTGGGACCAGATGAAAACATGGTCTGATCCAGCAGGACTCATGTTCTTTGTGCAGTAAGAAGGTCTAACATGAGAGAACATTATGGCATAACATTTCATATCTTATTCACACATTCAGCATTTTGAATACATTATGTTTTCTATTTCATTTTACAGAATCTGACTTGTCTTTTGAAATACAGAGTGCAGAAGAGGTTGCCATATGCACGGTATTTGCCACTTGAAAAAAATATGATGTTACACAAACACATGGCTGCAACTTTGTGCATATGACATATGACACTCCTTCTGTGTTTACGCCTGCTGATGGCAGTGTACAAGAATTGAAATGGGACCAACTGAAATGATAAACCATACCAACTCAAGTTGCTAAGCTACAAATCCAGTAGTGTATTTTTATAAAAGCACTGATAAATGTACAATACCACATAGGCTGCAATTCTAAAGGCACTTTCATGGGAGTAAGACCCATTGAACACAATGGGGCTTACTTTTGGGTAGGCATGCTTAAGATTGTGCTCATAGTCAGATATAAATTAGTTATTTGGCATGGGAGAACTATAGCTGTGGATATAGATAATGGAAACATGGAGGCTGAAATATTTTATTAACAATGGTTTACACTGTGACAAAAAAGAAGCCTTATAAGCCCAGAAGCCTTTATGTCTTCCATTGTCTTGATATATTGTATCATTTATACTGGATCCATTGATATATTCTAAATCTTTTAAATAAACTCCTTGCCTTTTTATGGTTTCACTTCTCAGATTTCAGTTCACTTATGATGACATGGATTGACATGGGTTGCCACTCAGATCACTATATTCTGCTACTGCTTGGTTGGAAGGGAAGCCTTGGGTTTTGGGGGATTTACCCTAGAAAGGAAATTTTCCCCAAGCAGTCTCTTATAGTCTGAGCTTGTAGAAATCTATCTTTTCCAGTAATTTCCAGAGTAACCCCATTTAAAGGGAGTGGACCGCTCTACAGGAGCAGGGAGATGGGAGCCAGTCTCTAAATGCTAGGCATTGCACATGGTTTGTCTTCCCTTACATGTATTTTCCATCTATGATGCACCATCTCTGATGATGTGGAGCACATTTCATGCTTATAGAATATACAGTATATTATTACAGTTATGCAATTTGATTTGTGCATTTTCATACTGAAGTTTTATAAACAGAGAACTATGAGTTGGGTCATGCATGTGCTATGTGTAAAAGCATGCAATTCTTGTGTCCCTCCTCTGGATCCACACATTGTAAACACACATTGTAAAGGTCAGCTGGCTCTCATGAGGTTTTAATGTCTTTCTTGCTGTTACTGTTTAGAAGTAAACATTCTCTTTCTTAATACAAATCAAAAGCAGGAGTGCTTGTAATCCTCCTGACTCTGAACTTCTCATAGAAAGGGAAAGCTCAGATCTTAGCAATACCATTTAAAATTAGAGCAAAATCAGATTCAGATGCCTGAAATCAGATCAGATTCAGAAACAGGTGAAAGGTGTGTGTGTTTTTGTTTGTGTGTGCATCTGTGTGAGAGAGAAATCTTATTTTATTTTGGATTTTTGTCTCATCAGGTCTCAAATCTTTACTGTAAATCTTTTCAAGGAAACTGAGGTGGTTTGTATTTCAGACCCAAAGCAGACCTAATCAGGTCTTGCCTGCAGTTGCGTGCAGTTGTATGTCCTCCTTGTTTGTTTACAGTGCAGATTTGACAACCCTTTAGATAATAGGATCAGAAATTTAGGGAGGATGTTTACAAACCAACTTCATTTGCATTCAGTGCAAATATAAACCAACAAGAGGCCAATTAAAAATGGCAAAAAAGAAAGAACTGGATTACAGCCCAGACAGCTAAGCATACTCCATCCTTCAAATCATCATCATATGAGAACACCACTCAAAATATGGAGTTGGCATTCTCCAAAATGGTTGCAAAGATGTTGTTAATCAGGAGGAAAGAACCCAAAGGAACGCTTATTCATAATCAAGACTGCCTTTAATAATTAATTTATTTATTTATCTGCCATTATTGTCTTGAATCTCAATGTTGCATGTAGGTAAAGCAACTCTGAAAACGGCTCCTGCACTACACAGATAAATCAATAAAATAAGCTGCTGACTGCTCTGAAGTGTAAGGAACTCTCATGAGACCTGAAGTGGTGAGAATGCCAAATCAGGTGTTTGGAGCCTAGGAGGGATGAAGGCCGTGTGTTCAAACAGTGCCCACGAGTGCAAGACAAACAGGAAAGAAAGCAAAAACAGAAAAAGAGTTCTTATTCATGTTCGCTCAGAAGCAACTTCCACTGAGTTTGACGGGGCCTTGTTGGAGCAACTTTGTTCATTGTATAGTTTCTTGTGAAGTAGTGCATTGTCTCATGAGGGTCTCAACCTCATTCAACATCCAGCCATGCCAACAGGCATCTTGCAGTGGTGGGGGAGTCACCAAGATCACTTCCAAGGTAAGAGAACATTTGCACCAGGGATACCTGGTGCCTGATGTTGCCTGATGGTGCTGGGCTACTGCCCACTGCACAGTGATGCCTGGTGGTACCCATTGTCCAATAGTGCCTAGTGCCCAGTTGGGATTCCCAGTGACTGCTAAGGATGCCCAGTAGGGAAGGATGCCCAGTGCCCAGAAAGGGCTCAAAAATATTCTTGAAATTTTACTCCTGCAACAAGAGTTTAATTCCACTAGTATTATATTAAAAACACAGGTATTCTTGTGTGTTGTTTCATGGTTGTTGAGTTGTGTTCTTCAAAGCCTGAGGAATGCTCCTAATATTTCCATTTCTGGTAGCGCTGTATTGAGTGTACCCAGAAAGATTACGGGACCAGGAGTGAAGCTCAACAACAACTCAAATCTGCTTCCTCAATGCTGGCTCTCTGAAAGAGCCTTCAGACATTTTTATTCAGCTTCTTCTTTAAGTAATGTTGTTTTTGGCCTTGTTCCTTTATTGCTGGTTTTATTGTTCTGTTTATCTGCTGTGGTTTTATTCTGTTTATAACTGATATGTAAGCTGCTCTCTGCGCCCAATAGGGCATAAGGGCGAGCTTTAAATGTTTTGAAATAGAAACAATTAAAAAATTAAAATATTTTACTTGATACAAAATGCTTGTTAAGGATTGAACTTGGGACCTTCAAGCAAACAAAACATGAACTCTACCTACTTATCATTATTCTTTAATTTATTAATTTAAACATATTTTTATGGAGAGTTGGGGATTTTGAATTGTTAGCCGAACTGTTAAGATTTAAATTGTAACTTCTCGAGTTGGTCTACGACCCGAGAAAGGTGGGATACAAATTTTTAAAATAAGTAAATAAAATAAATAAAACTTTTGATAAAGCAGATTAGTTTTAACATTATCTTAACCTCAGCCCACTCTGTAAGTCAGGCCATTGCCTCCAAAAGTAGCTAAATACATAGATCAACCATTCCAGCTTTTAAGATGTAAATGAGCCTGTCAGTTCAGAAGCCTGATTCATTTACATCTTAAAAGCTGGACCTGCAGGCCATGTGCACCTCCCATTAATAGGTCAGGCAAGGTGCACGCCCCCTGATGACCTTGCCTGACCTAGTGATGGAGGTGTGCACAGCTGGACTAGGAAGTGTTGGTTCCGGCACACATGTGCTATGCAGCCCCAAGGCTGTGTGCACATTTTTTAAAACATGGATTCCGCAGCTGGTGAGACTTAGCCACCATGCTGTGGCTACTGCTCCTAAGTGCCCCCAATTGCCCCCACCAGCCTCCATCGACCACCCTCCAGCCCAGGTAAGCCCCCGTCCTCCATATAAGTCAATGGCTTACTCCTGAGTAAAGGGTGACCATATGCTGGCACCCATAAAGGAGAACAGGATCCTCCGAAAAATTTTTAAGACTGGATTTTCAGCAGAAAATCTGGACTTTTTGAGGACCCTCTACTTTTTGGGTGCCAGCATATGGTCACCCTTTATGCAGGAGTAAAGGCAGATGCCTATACCTTTAAGCATAGAAGAGGGAATTTAGGCAGGTGCTGCTTTATTAAAACCTTCTGTGTTGAGCTAAATCTGCCAAAATTCACTCTTTTATGCAACTGTTAAAGATACAGGCACTTTGTCCTTTATTCTATATGGTCACCCTGGGTTTTGAGGCACGCACAGCAATTCATTCTAGGTTATCAGGTTCAATATAGCTCTGCTAGTCATAAAAAGCTGTTCAACTGTTGATGGTGTTTGGCTGATTCTGTCTTGCTTTAGACTTCTTCCGGTTTCCCCCTATAGTTGCTGAGCTATAAAGCAGGTCTCTGTTACCTTCTAGCTTCTGTCTGTCAAGTGGGTGATTTGGATTGGATTTTAGACAGAGACAAATCTAGACAGAGAGGCTTCCTGTGACCAGCACAGTACGCTGCAGCATTTTTAAACAGTTGATGGGAAATAGGGAGAAACAATGAGAAAAATAAAACTTACATTTATTAGGTATTATTGTGGATCTTGAGATTTCTGCAATATGGAGAACCATTATTCTTGTCTTGCACACTTTTTATTTCCAGTCTTTCTTTCTACTGTTTTCTGAGGTTTTAGATTTTGAAATTACTCCAAATGAAGGACTTCAGAGATGTGAATGTCTGATATGGAGTGAAATTGAATTGGGCTTGTAAAATACCTTTAAATAGATGTGAATTATAGGTAGGATTAGGGGTGGTTATCATCCAGATTATCTTGTTAATGTGCTATCATCCTGATTGTGAGTGCTATGTGGGTTAACAAGATAGAACTGAAATAGCTACACCAAGGAGAAGGTTACTAAACAAGAAGGTTGCGTACAGAGAGAAAATAAACACCTTTGTTTCCTGCTCTGGTTTCTTGACCGTATCAGAGTTTTTTTAAGGAAGAAATATGGATTAATGGTGCAATTCTAACTTAGGCCGGCACAACTCGGTGATGGAGGGAGGCAAGCTTATCTCTGTGCACTGGCCTGACTCTCCTTGGAACAAATTGCCAAGGGAGATGGTGGACTCTCCCTCACTGGGGGTCTTCAAGCAGAGGCTTGATGAGCACCTGTCAGGGATGAGGTAGGAGGATTTCCTGCTGCAGGCAGGGGGTTGGACTAGATGACCTACTAGGTCCCTTTCAACTCTAGGATTCTATGATTCCTCCAGGAGTGGCACAGAAGTGTCTTATGGCACTTTGGTGACACCCCCAGGTCAGCACAGGACTTATGCCGGACCTTAGGCCAGCCTAACTTGAGATTGCAGCCTTACAGCCCAATCCAGAGCAACTAATCTTTCCACAGAAGAGCCCTTAGGTTGCCCTATCTAACACTAGGTTGGAGCAACTGCAAGATGCTCCAGCCCAGTTACTCTGAAGGAGGCTTAGGGCAGAGCAAGGCAAGATAGGGTGCCCTAAGAGAGGTGGACCTGCTCTGCCCTAACTGGGGCAGCCTAAGCAGCTCAGGAGAGGCAAGTTGAGGGCATGTTTAGCATTGCCTAGGGCAGAGCAGTTACTCTGTATCCAGAGCCTGTTTCCAAGGCAGAAATGCCCTCTTCCACCCTCAGAGTTATACCACCTCAGGAGCAGGTATAGTAATGAGTAGACCCATAGGGGTCCATGATAAGGCCCGAGTAAGAATGGCAGTGCTGACCAAAAATCTGAGTTCTTGGCCAGCCTAGCTGCAACCCCTTCCTCTCAACCTCACCATATGGAACAAACTACGGCTGCCCACAAACCTCAGGATACAGCAGGCCACTCCAAGAACCTTGTATTCACTGTAGAATGTACTGGCATCTCATCAGGGACTCCTTATATGGCAGGCACCCAGTGGCGTCACCAGACTGGTGCGGCTGGTGTGGGCTGCATTGGGGATGCGCTCCGTATGGGGTGATGTGCCGGAGGAGTTTGACTGTCCTTTGGCAGGCCCCAGGCGTCAGCACACCCATTCAGGCCTGCTCCAAGGCGGAGCAGCAGCCAGAAGCTGCCACTTGTCTGAGGAGCTGGCCTGAACGGCCATCTGAGATTCACTGCGCAGAAACACACTGAGCATGCCAAACAGCTTCAGAGGAGACTTCCTTAGAGCAGAGAAAGTCCGTGCCTCTGCACAGCCATTCGGCCTCACTCAGGAGGCGGAGCGGCAGCCGAATGGCTTCAGAAAGAGTACTGCACAGGCACCGACTCTGACGCCTGCACAGTCTCCCCCGAAGCCAAAAGGCTTCAGAAAAGTACTGTGCAGGTGTCAGAGATGGTGCCTACGCAGTACTCCAGAAACAACTGCGCAGGCACCAACTTTGGTGACTGTGCAGTCCAGGTGGGGGGCGCATCCCAGGGATGACGCACAGACTTCCGCACCAGGTGATGTGCAGAGTCATGTCACCACTGTAGGCACCACAGCTGTTCCTTGTTCAGTGTGATCTGAGGGGTGTCTCCTCAGGAGCAAGTCTTCCCCTTGTGTCAATTACTTAGCATGCTCTGGAGCAGTTAGGGCAGCCCAGGCTTCCTGACTCTCTGGATTCAGCATAACTTTCTGCTCTGGATACAGAATAGTTAGGAGAGTGCAGTTAGGTCAGAGCAGGCTGAATTTGCTCTGGATTGCAGCCATAGTGTGCAGCAAAACCCAACAGTCACACCTAACAGGGCAACACTGTTAGGGAGATGTGATTTGGAATGAAGAAACTGTAGGGATGAGAAAGTCCTCAATCTTTCCATTCACATCTGCTTTCCATGTAGCCTCTTCCCCCTTCCTAAGGCTGCAATCCTATTCACATTTGCCTGGAAGTAAGCCCCACTCACTATAATGAAATTTACTTCTGATAAGTCATTCATAGGACTGGACTATAAGTTGTAAGTAGGACTCAATGTAACACAGTTTTAGGTGTATTATGGCCAAAGGTTCCTGATAGCCACATACAGGATCTGTTCCTGCCCATTACTTTTTCCTTATGTTGCTCCTGGGGTTGTGTTTATGATGCCTCCAAATATTTGGGGCTTTTCTTAAAACCAAAATCTTGAAACCATTAGTTATATTGTTTTTAGGCTGTATTTTCCAGAAGTTTAGCTGTCACTAGTCAAAAGCAGCAGAAAATAGAAGGTTAAGAGGTCATTTATTCCCTTGAAGAAAGGGATAATCCAATGCAATCAATGGTCTGACAGATGCATAGAGCCAGGAAGACACCAAGCTGCTGGAAGGGAGAGGAGAGGCCATAGATCAGTGCCAGGGCATATGCTCTGTATGCAGAAGGTCTCATGTTTGAGCCCTTACTCCACCAGATAAGCTGGAAAAGTCCTCTGCCTTGTAGTGAGTGTAAACAGTACTGAACTACAAGACCTGCAGGTCTTAGTTGAAGGCCCAAACCTATGAATGTGGATAGAACCTGGATTTCAGTGCAGAATGCAAGGGATGGTTACAATCCACACAAACAAGGTGTCCAGGTGACTCATGCAACAACACTAGCTCAAGTAGTGACTCACAAGAGTTCTGCCTGGATGCCTTTACAGCTAGGAACACCATGATTAGGAGCCTTCAGTGTTTAGCAAAACGATGAGCTGAGTCATAGCTGCATCATGCGGGCACATGTGTTGTCACATGCACACCAATACTGCTGGTGGCAAACAGACTTCTGGTGTGAAGGGTGAATCAGATAGATGAAACCTTGGTGTTTTTTGTCTCAGATTACAACTTCACACATTTTCATTAGACCTTCTCCATGTGTTATAATGGAGCTATTATATTGTATTAGATCACTTATATACTGTGTATCTTTTATATACTCTACTAGCAGATTGAACATGCAGTTGCAAGAGTAAAATTTCAAGAATACTTGTGGGCCCTGGGCATGGCTAGGAACTGGTATGTACCAGGCAGTGGTACTGGGTGGTGCAGGGCAAAGACATGCACCGAGCACTGGAGGGACCAGTGGGCAGTGGCAGGCAGCAGTAGGCACCAGCCAGTACCCCTTACAAGCACTGGGCACCTTACCAGAAACCAGGCACTGAGCACCAGCAAACACCGGACATCAGGGAGCAACACCAGACAGCAGGTAATATCAGGAAATACCAGGCACCAAATCTGTTCTTAGTGGGTCCTTACATCACAGAAGGAATACGCTCCCCAAATTGCATGCTACTAGGTGTTTCATGCAAGTAGATTCATTCTACCAGGCTGGGTGTTGATCAGTCAGTGTTCAATGTTAAGTATAGGATGAAAATGTGTTGCACCCCTTTTCATCCCCTTAGGGGTTAAATTTTCTAAAAATAGGTTCTAAGTGGATGTTCACATCACAGAAGGAATCCCCTTCCCAAATTTCATGCTTCTAGGTCCAGATGTTGGTTCTGGGTGTTGATGAGTCAGATATTCTTCAGTGTAAAGGGATGAAAACATGTTGTACCCTTTTCACCCCCTTCTGTTTTTTGCCTACATCATGGAAGAAACACCCACCCCAAATTTAACACTTCTAGGTCTGGTGGTTTTGGCTGGGCATTGATGATTCAAGTCAGTCAGTAAATCAGTGACTGAAGGCACAATCCTACTCATGACTACTCAAGGTTAAGCCCCATTTTGATTCAGTGGGTCTTACTCCCAGGAAAGTGTCTTTAGGATTGCAGCCTGAGTCAGTCAGTGACTGTTCAATTATATTTAAATATAAATTAGATCTCTATAGCCCAGAAGCAGGTATATACAAGTAGTAAGCTTTTGGGGAGTCTCTTCCTGCAAGAAACATCATCTAAAAAGTGCTGCTAAGGGTTCCTTTAGAGTCACAGCTCTGGGAAATCTTATACTTTCAGTAGTTGAGAAGATAGCACTTGGCAGGGACAACACATGAGTACTGAGAGTATTGGTGTGTAAGCCTTTCCAGCACCTGCACCCACATAAACTCTCTTCCACACACTTTGCTGCATCCCTTTTCTTCCCACTACTTGTCCCATACACCTGTCATCTGGGTGTACCAAGCTTTGGCATCCAGGTCATGCTGATCTCATTTCTCTTGCTGCCAATCTGTTTTCCCCTCTCAGCTGGCCCAGAAGTAGGAACATGCCCTGGCACTATCCATACCATTTAGGATTTCACACTCAATTAAATGCCCTCTTAATGGCCCTTAAACCTCTTCCCTCTTCATGGGCTATCAAGATTTGGGTTTTAGCTTTAGCCAGCTCTATTTGCATCTTTTATCCTGTTTATTGTCCTTCCCTGAACCTTTGCAGTCTTGCCAATGCTGATGGAGCTCAGGATATTAAGTGGGATGAACAGTCTTGATTCATTGCCTGGCACTTTCCCTTAGCTTCGACTCCTTTGCCACAGTGGTGGTGAGTTGATCTACTACAATTTATCAATCCCTTCAATGTTTGATACATACTCACTTTGGATTACAAATCCATTGCCATCAGTTCACTTCCCTGCTCTGGATCTCTTCTTGTTACAAAAAGAGACTTTTATTGTAACCCTTAAATCCCCTACCTTCGAAGAACAGATGTGTGGATATAAGGTTTTGTGCTTTTAATTTGTTTTCAAGTTTTATTTAGTGGCTGCATATTTGTAAGAAATGGAAGACTGAATGCAGACAGCTGATTTAACAAGTGGTAACATCACAGTGTGCATGTTACTGCTGGGAGGTTGGTCAGTCTGCTGTAATGTTCTGCCAAGTTGGAGGAGGGAAAAATGTTCTCATACTTCTGCACCTGATCACATCCTGGGAAAAGTATAATGTCTATTACAAACACCCAGTGAATCCTGTGGTCCACGTCTACTGTATTTACTCAAATCTAATGTGCCATTAAATCTAATGCACGTTCTATACTTATAATCAAAATACCATACTTACTCAAATCTAATTAACCATCAAATCGAATGCACACCCTGTTTTTGGAGACTGAATTCGGCTGAAAAAGGTGAGTGTTAGATTCGAGTAAATACAGTACATGTTAAATTGTCAGCTGTAACTACTCCTAGACCTGTTTCTTCATACATGGGACATCAGGAATGGTGATAGCATGGGAAGACTCTATGCTTCGTACATTATACAGATACCAATGCAGTGTTTGCTCCAGTTCTTGCAAACATCAAATGATCTGATTGCACATTTGCATGCATTGGCATATATGCAATCCGTCAAAAAGTGCGGGTCACATTAAATGCTAAAATTACTTAGTTGCTCCATTTCCCTTATAGTTCAAGGCAACATCATGCTAGTAACCTCACTCTGTGCAGTTTAAAACCAATACAGCTCTGCTGCCAGTTTGACTGACACAACAATGAAAGTTTCATCAGATGCACTATACCTGAAGTAGATTTATGGTTGATTTTACTTCAAATTACAAAATAATTATAATTTGAGATACTTTAAAGGATGCTAAGCAACAAAAAATGGATCTTATCTTTAAAAATGAGTATATTATACTCCCATTGAATTAGGCACTGCAGTGGTGGTTGTTTGTGGAAGAGAGAGATAGCCTCACCAGTGTCTCCACTGAATTGTCCATCTCCTGCAGCATAAGGGGGGAAAATATTTCTTTTTACAGAGGTTCAGTTCTGGTAATAATGATGGATGCCACTTGGAGATCTACTGTTTTAGTAATAAGAAGCAACTCTCAGGGGTGTCTCCCTAGACACCTGATTCTGCCAATTCCCCAGGCTCAGGCAACCAAATATTTGTTATTACTAAGGAAGTCTGTAACAAAGAATTCTTGCTTGACAGTGAACATTTACAACTAACAAATGGAGTGAACTGGACAGACTTTTCCAC
Organism: Cryptoblepharus egeriae; assembly: GCA_030015325.1. Classification (NCBI taxonomy): domain Eukaryota; kingdom Metazoa; phylum Chordata; class Lepidosauria; order Squamata; family Scincidae; genus Cryptoblepharus; species Cryptoblepharus egeriae. Next base: position 74,554,979 of record JAREYC010000005.1, read on the forward strand.
AAGTTTTGTCATGCTGCCTTTTAAAAAAGGTACTAGTGGTCTCACACCACAGCATCCCACCATTAAATGTTAGTATTTACAATATTAGATTTTAAAGTAGAGCCAATGACATGTTGCTAACTATCTGCTTCTTTCAGTTAATGTTTGAAGAATCTAGGATTTGTCTGTTTGACACTGTTATCTGGAAGTCTGATGAATTAACCTTGGGTTGGATCTATCCAGATCAATATGTTCCTTAACAGAGCTGGAAACATGGTGATCCATCTTGCAGATGAATTATAAAAGCATGGCCATTGCCACTTGTCAACTTATTAAACATCCCTTAGGGATTTTCTTCATGAGCTTGGAAGTCAGCTCTGAGTAAACATATATTGAACTTATATACATAATAAACGTACTTAGAATTTGGATGTCTATTCAGTCATTTCCATATAGATCCTGAGACAGGTAACAACTGATAAACAGGGAAAAAATTGAGAAGTTCTTGATGAGATCTAATGATATACAAAATTCAAACTCAGTTTGAGACTCAAAGATGTGACATGAGACATCCAAGACTCTAAAGACACTTTCCTGTGAATAAGACCCATTGAACACAAGGGCTTACATTTGAGTAGTCCTGGTTAGGATTGTGCTCTAAATCTTCCAAGATCTTCTGATATGATTTTAGCCTTAAAGGTAGTGGAGTAGGATTAGTATCACTGATGACTTGTGCCCATCCAATTGAGTTGGGAGATACAATTTAGATATACGAAGTTGGGAGATACAATTAAGCACTTAGGTATTTTTGGTTCTGAATTTGAAACCAGCACCAGGATACAAAAATCACTTTGACTCACCCTATAAGCACATCATTCTTTCAGAAAATATCCAAGCTCATATTTTGTTCAGTTTCCAATAAATGAATTAAAGTAATCATTGTTAAGAAACCAGAATAAACTGGTCATATACAATTCTTGCATAGACTGTTACATTGTCGGTCTATGATATAATCAAGAGGACACTCTTGGGTTATAATAAAATTATGAGGAAGACACACAGAGAAGGGCCAAGTATGGTGGACTTTTACAATGCTCTTAAAATTTATGGTGGCTGAACATATTTTTGTATGTGCTGGCTACACAGTGAGGTGCAACCGCTTATGTCCTAGTTGCCGCTTTTGCCCCCAACTTTGGGAATATATTATTCCCCCAACCACCATGATGCATCCTTAAGGGGAAAAGTTATATATAGTTGTACAAGAAATAAGAAATAAGCAAGAAATAATATAACTATATATCTGTTCAACCATAAACTGGTAATTCAGAAAGTCCATAGACTAAAGCCTTCTCTAGGCGGCAAGGGACACCACATGATCTCTGGTAATGGACAACCAGACAACTGGGTGGCTTGAGGTCTAAGCAGAATAACATAGCCAGCCAAATACAAGTATAATTACTAATTCAAGTGCAGATATAATAAAGCATTCAACTGTGTGAGACTGAACATTTGAATTTTCTTTCTGCAGTTCACTCCAGGGTATGGAAGGGTGAGAGAAATTGACCTTTCTCTCTTTTCATCCACAGGTTATGGGTAAATAATTTCTTAAAGAAATAAACATTCTGTTTCTTGTTACAAGCATCTACATTCATTTTGCTCCAGCTTATTAGAATACGTGCAGTATATTTTCTGTATGCGTGGGTGAGAGAGGTGTCACTTAGGGGTGTTGAGGGATTCGATTTTATGTAACAACACAGCCTTCTCTCTGTCATTCTTCCTGTTACTCATGGTGGATTTTAAAATGTATTCTACACAGACAAGTTTGTTCTCTGTTATGCTGGGAGATGTCCAAAGGAAGAAATTTGACTTTAAGGGAAATTGATTTAGAAAAGGAATGCCGTGTATGAAGATACCTATTTTATAGTATAAGTGACTGAGAAAGGGCATAACACAGGTATGGCAATATTTTTGGGTGATCAGAGCATGCCAGAACTGTGGCCCACCAATGGGCTACCAATTTGGTTTATTGTGAGCAGCTAAGGCAAGACTGTTAATCAAATGTCAGTATTATTAAGTTGTAAAAATAATGCTACTCCAGTGATTGTCACAGTTCAGTAGACCACACATTTTGAATTAAAACCTTCCTGATGCAAGGGTTGCATCTTGAGTTGGGTCAGCACTGGCACTGATCTCCAGAACTGGTGCTGGGCATTGCAAATGTGCCGTAAAGCACATCCAGAACACCCTGTGTCTGGTTAGCTCCAGGAATGGTCTGGTGCTAGTTGGCACTAAGCCCATCACTAGTTGGATGCTGTCCAGAGCTAGGTAAGAACTCCAGGCAAAGTTAGGGCTTTGGGGTAGGAGGTGACATTCCATGGAGGAGGAGGGCCATCCTGTCACATTACAGCATGCAGCTGTGCCAACACACATTTCTGTGAGGTTGCACAAAACCATTTCTGGCATATGTGCCCTTTATTAAAATGAGTCTCTTATGGATGACAAATTAACCTCCATCTGCTTACTATGAACTTTTCACATCTTCAAGCATTCCCTACTGGTGCAAACTACAAACTAAATTAGTAGGCCATGGGTCAAGCAGTCCATCCAATCTGCTATAGAACTTCATTATGATGATTTGGGCATTGAGGCATCACAAAACTGAATCAACAGTCATTATTAAATTGTTGCTTAAACCTGGGGAATTTGAAAATGGAGTGCAAATGAATTAAATCTTCTTTGGGGGGAAAACTGGCTGATATTTTAAAAGGTACAGTACTAGAGTTTTGACTCTTTGGTATGGTGTTAGTAAAAGATGAAACTATGCTACTTATCCTTGATGTAAGCCCTGGTTCTCACTGATATCAGCATATGCTTTCTAAGGCAGTTTCTAGTGTCTAACCACTATGATACCTGTCTGGCCATATTGGAGGATTGCATGTTATTGCTTCCACTTGGACACTCCTAAGCTACTATTTTGCTACTAACATGCTACAACCAAGAGGCAACAGGAAGCAGGTTCTTCCTTCACTGGTGTACTGGTCTTGCACTAGTGCTGGAAAATTGGACAGGACTTGGCCCTAAAGTGGGCTATTATCCATCCATCACCATCAAGGAATGAAGAACCACAATTTAGAAGGAATCCCTTTAACTAAGGTTCCTCTTAAACATGGAGCCAGACAGAGGACACAATGCAGAGTTAGGGCAGTGAGGCGTGCACTACCTAGGCTGCCCCAATTATTCTGAATCCAGAGCAGGAAGTTATGCTGCATCCAGAGAGTCAGGAAGCCTGGGCTGCCCTACCTGCTCCAGAGCATGCTCAGTAGGCACCAAGTCAGTGGCACCTGAGGAGGGCTTGTTCCCGAGGAGACCCCCCTCACATCACACTGAACAAGGAACAGCTCTGATGCCTGCCTTAGAAGGAAGCCCAGAAGTTCCTGACAACCAGTAACAGCTGCAGAAGGAGAATGCAGTACAGCAGTCTGTCGAAGTCTGAGAAGTACCTCTAGTGGAGGATGCAAGGGGCTTCTTGGAGTGGCCTGCTGTATCCCCAGGTTAGTGGGCTGCTGTAGTTGATCCATATCCTTAAGTTGAGAGGCAGGGGTTGCAGCTAGGCTGGCAAAGAAGTCAACACTGCCATTCTTACTCTGCCTTATCATGGTCCCCTATGGGTCTACTCATTACTGTACCTGCTCCTGGGGTGGTATAACTCTGAAGAGCTGGAAGAGGGCATTTCTGCCCTGAAAACAAGCTCTGGATATGGAGTAACTGCTCTGTCCTAGGCAATGCTAAACATGCCTTCAACATTCCTCTCCTGAACTGCCTAGGGCAGCCCAGGTCCACCGGTTTTGCTGCAGCCTATGTTGCCCTTCCCGGAGTAACTAGGATGGCCCATTTTGCAGTTGGGTCAGCCCAGTAATAGATAAGGTAACCCAAGTGCAGTTCTGGATTGTTCCCCTAGCCTGTAACATTCATTTATGTGATCTGCTGTCTGAAGTGGATAAAGGTTTTTCAACTCAACCCTGAATGCACCTCATTCTATTTAACAAAACTTAAAATGGTGTAAAGTGCATCAGTAAGGGCTTCCTCACATATTACTTGCTCAAACAAGAGGAGTTTTAACATACTTGTTGTCTCCTGAATATGAAGTCAAGGCTGTTGCCATTCAGTTCCATAAAAATAAAGACAGACAATATCATATATTGTCAAATAACTGTACTATAAGAGGCAAGTGAATTAAAGTGGATTAAAGCTATCTATTATGAATAAGAGGTGAGCTTTCATGTAACATGGACAGAGTTGTCATAATTTTCTTCCACAAAATCGAGACAGGACCCTCTGGCCCATTTGCCAGTATGTGAACAGAATCCCCCCCAAAACAGGATTGTCCCTTTTTTTGGGACATATGGTGACCCTATGCATGGAGAAGGTTAGCTGTGTTATAATGCTGACAAGCTGCAGCCACAGTGGAGCCTGCGCTTGAAAGTCATCTTAAATATAGATGCAGTTTACTCTGCAAATTGGAAAATCTTCAGATATGCAGAGCTGGTTCTACGACTTCTAGAACCCTGTTGAAGGAGGAAAGGTAAAAGAGATCCATACATCAAATTCATGACCTTGCACTGAATACCGGCTGTGGCTCCTGCCAAATCTATGACTTCATCATACACCTCATGATATCTGGAGTTTATCATGAGCTACAGATTTAAGCTTGCATTATATTCTTCCCTTCAGGTCCACCTGCTAATCCAGATATATGAAGGTTTATAGGTTAGTTAGCCCATTAGAAGCAATATGGCAAGTTTGTTTTTTTTCTAAAATGAGGTTATTGTTTTAGAGAAATTGCATGCTCCTGCAGAGTTTAAAACCATTGGCTTGCAAAAGAAAACCAAACCTCCTGTGTCAAGCACAGAGAGAATCTCCAAAGGAGGGGGAATTAGGAATTAAAAATAAACAGAACATTCAATAAAAGGAAAGTTGATCTTTTTTTTCCTGAAAAGGAAGCAACTGATGCAGTATGTAGAATGGACGACTGAGTAACTCCTTTGTGAAGCTGCTACTCAGGCTCATATGCTGTTGGCAAATAGTTTGCTCTTATGGATCTCTCAAGGGCAATAGTAAATAGAATGGAGGCAAAACTACTCCACATAATTTTTTTTGCCAGAATGAACTGGTGCCCTTCAAGAGTATCCTGGACTTAATTGCTTTGAGATTGGCCCTCTGACTCACAGTGGGAGAAGCCTCTCCCTTCCCTTCTCCTTCTATCTACATATGAGCAGCAACATCAATATCAGTTTCACCTCAACAATGAGAGAAAATGATTGCAAGATGAAAGAAAAAAGAATCTGGCTCTTCAGCACACTTTTTTTGTAAATCCAACAGGCGGCCTTGCAAAGAAATATGAACAGCAAATTGCAGGCTGTCTGAACTTTGCCGTGAGATAGGAAATCATTTAATACATCAATAATACTCGCAATAATATTAAATCCTACTCCTTCTGTTTTGACTTGGGCACTCACAGTTATAAAAACATCTCTATTGCATTTCTCTATATGATTTTACTGGTTTGGGCACTGTGGGGGAAAATCATACAGTTTGTACAACTGTTGTTTGAAGGATTTATATCCTAATTTGTGTATTAGTGGGTGGTCCTTTGTATATTTGCCATTTTGTCTACATGTGTGTGTGTGTGTGTGTGAGCAAGCATCTGAGAGATGGAAAGCAGCACATGTGTTTTTAATTTGTGGAATAGATCCACAGAGCACTGACTTGGCAACCGCAGATATTCAATTTATTTTTTATAGAGTACTTTATCTTTTTCCAAATGCCTCTTTGACAAAATCAATTGCAAAACGGTATTAATGAAACGAAAGTGTTCTGGGGTTGAGATAGAATGCACTGCTCTGGATCTAAAACTGCCTCAGTGATGCAGAAAAAAGAAGAAAATGTGTCACTTTTTAAAAAGCAAAAGGTTAACAGGTACCCCCAGGATCTTCACCAAGCTGTTTTGTGTCGTCTTTTAAGTCCTTGAAAAGGGTAAATACTGCAGACACAAAGTGTGCAAGTGGCATGGATTTTGATTTTTTTTTAAATGCCAGCACCGTATCCACTACCATAAGTTAGTGGTCCTAAAACTTTTAACTGTTGGGTTCAAGGAAACCCACTATCAGACATTGTTTCTGGTCAGTGGTCAACTATCCAGTATTTAGGCTGCAATCCTACCCTCCAGTTCGGCTGGCCTAAGCGCCGGTATGAGAACCGTGCTGACTTGGGGGGGTATCACAAAAGTTACATAAGACATTTCTGCCACACTGCCTACATCACCACAGGAACAAGAAGACCAATGAGTTGTGCCAGCCTAGGTTAGGATTGCACCCTAAGTCCATGTTCCCCAACTCTAGGATATATATTATTTCAAGTTTCATAGTATCCTGTTAAATTATTTGATGCTTTGGACTTTGCCCCATTACCACTTATTGTACTGCTCATGAGGCCAACTGTAGCAATTGCCGCAGGCAGTGGATTGCTGGGGCAGCCCATCTCTGTCCACATATTTGACTCTACAATCCCTACTACTTGTTCCACTCCCTGGATTCTGAAAAAGAAGAGAAGGGAAAAAGAGTTCTGGAGAAGAAAAGTATGATGGCCTAGTGCAGGTGTCGGCAAAATCCAGTCTGGGGGCCATTTTGGGCCTTCAGAAATCCCCAATTAGGACCACAGAGAGCCCCCAGTTTCCAATGAGCTTGTGGCCCAATGAAGACTCTTGAGACCCACACTGGTCCATCGACATTCTTTTAATCCCCATTGCCTCTGAACAACAATCATCTCCATGTATTTCTGCTTAGGCCTGGTTTGATCTATATGTTTTTACTATGTGAGATGTGTGGCGAACAGTTCTCATGAAATTCTACATGCCTATATAATAGATCTCATATGTGCTATAAATAATCTGAGTTTAAAAAATCCATACATTCATATAATTTGTGTCGCCAGTGTATTCATTTATATAAATTTATATTAATCTATTCAATTTAAGTGTAACTTCTTTTTTTCCCAGCCCTCAACATAGTGCCAAAGAGATGGCAAAATGTTTTCCTACTCTCTGAATTCTCCTAGAGGACTGGTGAATGGGAGGTTGGCACATTGTGCGTAAGGGGCAACACCTGATAGGGAGGCTGGTACATCATGAGTAAGGAGCAACACCACCTCTGTTAGGATATCTTTGACCAGTCCTAACCAGATATTGTGTAATATCTTTGTAATGCATGCCTTAGTTGTTTTTTTTCCTGCTGTTCTTGTTCTCTTTCATCTGAATGATGATGTGATCTGAGTTAATACTTCCTCGCATATTTTCTTTTTAACCTTGGATGACTTGACCTTGGGACAACTTTTTAGTAGCTAGTCTATCTCCTTGGATCAATCAGACCAGGACATTTTGGACTGCACTACATTCTCATGTTTATCATGTAATTTCCACAATGGAATACAGATTGTTAGAAATCAGGTCAAAACTTGACTTGTATTTATGAAGCTAGAGAGGTAAGGAGGCCAGAAATTCAGGAAAAGACTAGCATTACCCAAGTTGATCATTGGTCATGCTACAGTTTGATGCTAACCTTTCCCAACAGCACAAATGAATATAAAAACTGTGTGATAAATGGAACACAAAGAGGCACATGACAGAAAAGGTGAACAAAGAAGTAAAAAGGAGAGATAGTAAGACAGAGAGGCTGATGAATAAGTGTTGCGGAGGCAAAAAGTATAGCCTGAGCCTTTGTTTTGCATCAAAAAGCAAACATGTCTATTACTGGGAGAAAAATATTGTAATTTTAGACCAGGGCTAAGAGCAGCATCTGAAGTTACAGGATTGAGAGTGCAATCCTAATTGGGATATGGGCTGGCACAACCCCCCAATAAAGTTCCAGCGGTGTCACAAATATGTTTGCAGCTACTCAAGAGCCAGCTAGGCTACCACCAGAATGTGCACTACTCTGCAAGCGCCAGATCCAACTCAGATGGTGTAGATTTGCACCAGTGAGGCAGGCTGGCACATGGATGGAAAGGGTGGTGAAAGGGTATAATAGTGAGGGAGGGTGATTGGATTTGTGCCCTAAAGGTACAATCCTAAGAAATTTAGGCCAGCCTAACTCACCCGGCCTATGTTTCCATGATGGTGTTTCCATGACGGAAACTCACCTGATTTCTATGTTTCCATTGGCATAATCCTGTATATTGGCCTATATTCCCCCCTTTCCTAGGAGTAAGACCCACTGAACACAATGGGGTTTACTTTTGAGTAGACATGGTTAGGATTGTGCTCTTAGTCTAAAAGCTCACTCCCAGGTCAGCATAGGACTTATGCCAGGGTTTAGATCAGCCTATATGGAGGTTAGGATTGCAGCCTAAGTTACAATGAGTTAAAGGAACTTATTTCCAAGTTAACATGTATATGATTGCAGCCTAGGCTACTAAAGTGGGAGAATATGGAATCTGGGAACATTCAAATTCAGAAACTGGAGAAGCTTACTGAAGATTTAAATGATTTTGATTCAAGTCTCAAATCTGAAAATTGATGTATTTTTGGCCCTTATGCTCAACTTCAATGACTGCTATTTTGCCTGCAAAGGGAAGCCACCATTGATAACAAGATGATGCCAATTCCATCATCCATAGGAAGGGTGCATGTTCAGCAGAACCAAAGGTAAACCATTAATCTCTCCTTTTCGGTTCTTCTGAACCATATTGTTTCCCCATAGCTGCTATTGTCACTAGAAAAACAGAAACATTTGTTAGGCTTAGAGACATGCTCTCCATTCATTCACATGTTAGATAAGCTCATCTTCCCCCACTACCACCAACGTTAAATTGGTAACATTCAGCTAATATACAATTAACATACAGCTAATGTATATTGGCCTACTTCACAGGGTTCTAGTCAAGATTATTATGAGAATATGGCTAAAATGCTTTTAACATGTCAGGAACTTCCCCTTTTCAATCACACTATATGGATGCTGCATCTTAAATTATGTCCGAAATACCAGTTACATTTTTAAAAAGGGTTTGTGCCACCGAAAAAACTACAGAAATGTGTCGGGTTTATTACGCTTCCTTTCACAACAATTTTATTTTTTGTTGATGTTCCAGTGGCTGGCTAGTTTTAGGATGCCAGATTCCATTTTAATGTGATCACCATGGAGCTGGTAGGGGGGGGAGAGGTTTAGTGTGTGGAGCCCCCTCCCTTCCCTTTCCTATGCCAGCATTCAATCGAGTCACACAGCTAAAGTCCTCTCCTTCACTTAGGAAACACCGAGAGAGCACAGCTCGCTGAGCTAACAATATCTAAAAGGGTCAGAACACAACATGGAAGGTGTTAAGAGCGGTGGATTGAAGTTGTCTCTTCGTCTCCTGCAACCAGCAAAAAGAGGCCAAGTGGATCACTGGCCCAAATCCAGCAACTTCAACCGAGTGTGTCCAGAGGAAAAATGTACTGGAGATTGGAGTGAGAACAGATGTATGTCTTTGCATCCTTGTCATTCTGGCTTGTTCACTGAAGAAACACCAACTGGAACAGGCATCTTGGCTATTGCCAAGCTGTATTGAGATGAATTCACCCAGCATGCCATAGTTTTAAAATTGGTATTTCATTCCAGATGCCAACAGTTGGATTTTTTTTAAAGCTGCACAATGTCAAATAAAAAAGTACATTGCAGCCTGAAGGAAGGAGCTTGTTCTCATAAGTTGGGCTGAGTCAGCACCAAAAATAATTACAGTTAATAATCATTGCACTGGTACCTTCTCTCTTAAGATGAGTAATAGGGCAGCAAATGTAAGGTTGTTCCTTCCCTTCCTCTCACTGAAATGGTCATTCAGGGAAAATTTAGAAACTGTATGCATAGAGGATAGATTTGGATATGGACAGCTGGGATCAAATCTCCAAAGTCATGAAGGCATATGCCAATCTCATCTACCTTAAAACCCATCTGTGTCTGCAGACATATGCACACAACATGTAGGTGCCATTGGTAGGGCATGTGGGCAGGTTACGGGTTAAAGCAAAGATAACATGGAAATGGGTGAAACAAGATACCCATAACCTTACTGGATAGCAATCCCTGGAGGAGCAGTGCTATGAAAGCATAATATAATTTTTTATGTAAGTGTTCCCTGCTTATAGGATAGGTTTGGGACCAAGGCAGGGTTGAAAAGTGGAAACAGTTGAAAAGCAGAACCCCGTAGTTTTTTTAGTTTGCAAATATTGCTTCCTATTTTTCTAGCTAGCAAATTGCAAATTGCCTTTTTATCTTGTTATTCCTGCTGTCACACAAAGATTCCTGCAAATGTTTTCTCATTAACTCCTTCAGGAATGGGAATAGATCAGGAGCTAAAGTGATCATGTGTATACTCTCTCTCTCTCTCTCTCTCTCTCTCTCACACACACACACACACACACACACACACACACACACACATCAAAACAGTCTGAATCATTATGGCAAATTTATATGGGGGAGGACGATTTTAAACTTTAGATTGAACAGCACAGAGGTTGAAAGAGTGGATCATGCATTGAATGAATTCTGGGTATATAATTGAAAGGTGTTGAAAGACCTGGCTGTCAGAAAATGAAGGTCAGAAAGCAGAGAATAGTTGTATAAAAATATGAAAATAATTTCCTCTGCTTTGCTTTAGCTGCCTGCAATAGCATCAAGGCAAGAGGAAGGGGATGGTTACACAGCACCAATATTGACACAACTGCAACATGTAGCACTGTGCCCACTCTGGGATTGCTACTGCACATCTATTCTGTTAAGGACCAGGTTAAGACACAGTACTGATAAGATTAATTAGATGTCTAGAGAAGCAAAGAAATAAAAAATAAATAAATCTTGTCTCCAACGACCTTTCTGAAGTCTAAGTCCTGTATTGCCTGGAGTGATAGGAATAGAAGTCAGAAAAGTCAATTCTGCAAACCATTTACTAATTGGGAACTGTGTTTTTAAGATTTGCAAGTGATTAAAATAATTGTTGGAACAGTATACAGTTTCTTCTCACATGGAGGATTCAATCTATGATTTTTTTAGATCAATTAGGAAGACTAATTTGTTTTTACTTTTCTTTGCTTCTCTTGGTTGTTAAGAAGACCTCTGTTTTAAAGAGGTCTAGATTATTTTTACTTTCTCATGGCAAAATGCAGAGTTAAGGTGATGATACTCTGGATGCCCATTAAGTAAAGAAAATGTTCAATATAGTGTTTTCCTGATGCAGGTCATTTAAATTGTTGCAATCTAACTTTTAAGACTATAGTTATCGGTAATTACATTTTTTGCTATTCAGATTCCCTGCATGTTTTAATACTATACTTGTTATATTGAATATATATATATATATATATATATATATATATATATATATATATATATATATATATATATATATATATATATATATATATACAAATATTTCCAAGTGATGAAGGTTACTAGATGAAACTATTATCAGGTGCTGGAACATGCTGTCATTCGAAGCACTGCCAGTGCACACATCCAATAAACTATGAGGGAAGCAGTATGGATTTAAATGGGGCTCAGTTTAGTTAAAAGCAGAATCCAAAGGGCCGATGCAAAGTCATGCAGCAGCAAAACAATGCAAAATAATCATCACTTTCTATTGCTTTGCATTCTTTCACATATTTTGGGGGGAAGGAGGGATCTGGCTCCAGCTGAAATGAAGCTCTTCTAAGCCTGGAGATGGAGAGGGAGGTTGACTGAATGCCTGCCTGTTGCATTGCCATGGAAGTAGGTTTTAAAAACTACTGCCTAATGGGACATTTATCTTTATTTTGTTAAGATAGTTCTCAGAACAGAACCTTCACTCATGCAAAATCTCAACCTTTATTCTGAGTTTCTTTACTTCCATGAAAGTTTTGAATATGTGGTTCCAAAACTTACATGTTCTTCACAAGGGTCTCCAAACTTTTTGGCAGGAGGTCATCAGCACCTCTCTGACTCTATCTGTGGGTCCAGGGGAAAAATTAATTTACATTTCAAACTGGAATAAATGTACATAAATGAATATCTGGGACATAATTTATATGAATGAATTCAAATTGGTTCACAGACACTTCTAAAGCAGAGAGAGGGGATGGTGTTGGAAACACTTTCACAGAGGGATGAGATGCATGTGACTTTCTCATTCTTCAAAACACCCTTTGAAGGATTACAGGGCTCAGTTGCAGACACACTAGTGGGAGGATGCTGTGGGCTACATGGTGATTCACCCTGGTCCACATCTGTCTTTTGGACCAGGGCTTGGACATCCCTATTCCAAATTTATGGGTTTTGAAACTTCAGAGGAGATGAGTTAGTGTGCTAGACTGGCTACTCTCACATCCCTCATTTGCCACAGTTTGTCCTCACTTTGTTCTAGGCTTTAAAGGCATTGATCTCCATTCTCTTGCTTGTAGCAAGGAGATGAGATAGCAAAGAAAGTGGCTTTCTTGAACTTTTGCTGTGTGAATCTTGTTGGGTTCTTGGGAGAAGAGAAGGAATTGAAGTTTGGGAGTGGGGAGTCTCCCTTCAGGATTGCCAGCAGAACACCTCTAGGCAGAGCTTTTATTCTCTTCCTGCTGGAAGAAGAAGACAGAAACTGCCTTGGGCACCACTGTTTATATTACCTTATTTGTGCCTATTCAGAATTAATAGAAACATATAGATTGCAGCTCATGTCACAGGAAAGGAGGCTCACACTTTGTCACCCAAACTGCAGCTCCTCCACTTTTATCAGTCTACTTGTTAAAAGTAACCTGCATTAAATACATGGCTTCCTTCCATTCTTCTCTCCCCTCCACAATTTATGGAGTCCATCTTCATAAACAGAGGATGTGTGTGTGTATCTGTACAAGAAAGAAGGTCATGAATTTGGAACCAGAAGACAATGGTCAGGGTGGCTGGTTGTTTCTTGCCTAGAATAGATGTGACAGGGAAAAGCATGCTATGTGCAAGGTCAACCCTGGATGATGCTCTCAATGAATTTAATGGGGCTTACTCACGGGAGCATGGCCATGGTAAAGTCTGGAACTGCGACCCCTTTGTCTCCATTTCTGAGTATCCATCCCCAGATGCTTTCTTTTATCTATGTCTGCAGCAGATCCGCCCTCCATTTTGCTATGAAAATTCCTGGATTACACTGAATTTAGAGTCACAAATCCCACATAGATGGAAACTCATGGATGGGTTTTCCCATGGAAGAACTGCACTCCTGGGGCTAGGCACCACTTACAGAAGATCATTAGCAGCTCATTACATGTTTCAGTAAAGTCATCGCCTTTTAACTTTTTTGTGACTTTTTCTTGGATGTGGAAGCAAACTTCTGTTATTGTTGCCGTGGCAAGACTGGGAGCTGGGAGCATTTAAAATGTTGCAATAAATCTGTACATATTTTTAATGCTTCTTAGGATCAGAGACTGCTTTCCTCAATCCAGGTGCAGCAACAGGGTTATTAAAATATGAATCTTCAGTTTGCTGGTTTATGGTGGTTCTCTAATAAATAAACAAGTGGATAACTGCTGACATCTATAGACCCCCATTGCTAACTGTTGTTTAATGTCTGGAAAAACTTACATTTCATAAATAATATTTGCACAGACATGATCTTGTTAATTCAATAAAAGGAACAGTTTAAGGAAGAACTTGACACCTGTGGTCTGTTACCTTTTTTTAAATTGATAGACCAGCGTTTCTCAAAGTGGGGGTCAGGACCCCTTTGGGGGTCGCCCAGAGCTTTCCTGGGGGTCGCCTAAAGACCCCTGGTGCAGGGGGCCAGGTCAGGCTTGCCAGACCTTCAGCTGTAGCTGCGCGCGCACTGGGGCTGACTGACAGCCTCAGGGCCCAATCCTATGCGTGCCTACCCTGAAATAAATCCCATTATAGTGAGGGGGCCTTTACTCCCATGTAAATGTGGATAGGATCACAGCCTCAGGGCCCAATCCTATGCATGCCTACTCTGAAATAAATCCCATTTATCTATGTGTGCATAGAACACACATTTCATTTGTAACAATGAAAATACCTGCATATCAGATATTTACATTACAATTCATAACAGTAGCAAAATTACAGTTATAAAGTAGCAACGAAAATAATTTTATGGTTGGGGATCCCCACAACATGAGAAACTTATAAAGGGGTCATGGCGTTAGGAAGATTGAGAACCACTGCTCTAGACTATCTCAGTGAGTTTGCAATGGCTGAATTAGCTCATTATTAACCTCAAAAGAACTTCTTTACATTTCTCTGAGTTTCTTATGAGAAGAGTTGGTTGCTGCAAAAGACTTTGTGGGGAGGAAGATGTATCCCTTTTATCCCAATCCTATATGAGTGAACTTCCATTCCATCAGCATGAGGATTAGGCCACTGGTGCCCCAGCAACAGCATGCAAGCCACAGCTGCTAGTGTGAATGGCTTGAAGACAAATGTGCACACCAGTGGCGTACCCAGTCCTCACTGAAACAGGTGAATGGAAGAAGGTTTGGGGACAGGTATCAGGAGTTGTTGGAGGCATCTTGAGAGCAAGCTAAAGACAGATATTGGAGGCAGCAGCTCTAATGACCTTTCGGGATGATGGAAAAAGCCATGATCCTAATTAATGCTTGACACTTCAGCAGAACATACAGATTCTAACAGTATATTCTATGATGGCGGTACTAAATTGTGTGTATGATTCTTCATTTTGTGGAGATGCAGTTCTAGCCTTACTATCTTAGGTAAATCCTTTTTTGGAACTCCCCTTTCTTCAATATGACATCATAATTTCTACACATAATATCTGCAACTCCAAAATATTCTGATGTGTTGATGAGACAGAAAAAGTGCCACATTCCCACCCAGAAGTGGCTGTATTTCTCTGAGAAGTAAAGTGGCTTGGGTTTCTCTTGGGTGGAAAATGCTACATAAATATCCGTTATTATTATAGTGACTTGTAAGTGAACTAACTCTACAGCTATGTATTTTTATCCTGGGGTTTTCAATGCTTGGGATGCTGCATAAACCTGTGTCAAAAACGAAATCTTATATGGTACAGCTGGGCACCTGGAATGCTTTCCACAGATACATCATCTCAATGCTGCCTTCCCTACAAAAAGAGCAGCTTTCCAGCTTTGCAAGAAGCTCTATCAAGAGTTAAAAATGCAACACAGCCCCACTGCTTTTGATTTAATGTAGGCAAGGAAAAGGATAGCTTTTCAAGGCACAATACTGACGAGCGACCCTGTATATTACTTCCTTCCTCTGTGCCTGTCACACTCCCCAAAAGCAGTGCTAGAAAATTAAATCAAACCAATAAAGGCAGCCCAATAGAATAAGATTAGAAATTATAATGATCTCACAACAGACCAATTAATTTGGGGGGAAATTTCAAGATGAGCACACACCACACATATACAGAAGATTTATGGAAATAAGGGCGAAGTCCCTTGTTGCATGTGGCAATTTAAAATTATGCACCAGAAATCTTGGCTTAGTGAAGGAGGTACTGTAGATTTATGTGCTTTAAAAAAAAAGTACAAATGATCACAAACCAGTGTCACTCAGGCACCAGCAAGTCCTTGAACTTCATCATCAACTTGGCTGCTGTCCTAAGCACACTTCTTTGCAATAAGTCTTACTGGATATCCCATTGCGTCATTTTTTGTCCTAGAAGTGAATCTGAGATTCACAAATGTCTTTGCTTTAATGAAATGGGACTGTCACCATTCCAGAGTCTGCTCTACAGGATCCCTTATTACACTTTCAGGACTTGTCAGACTTTTATTAACACAAGTGAGATCACATCAGGACTTTTTTCTGTGGGTACTCATCGGCACCTTTTTCCACATCCTCCCAGAAGCTAATTAATAATTAGTCATATGGGGATGACCTGTGGTGAGTACTAGCACCTTTTTTCCTGTAAAAAAACAGTGGATCAGACCAACCCATTGTCAATACTAATGCCAAACTTTAAGTAACGATCACTAACCAAACTTCAAGGCAGGTAAGAGTACTCGAGGATTCTCAATCCTTGCAATGGAGGGTAGACTTATTTCACATGCTAGCTAGCAAAATGTGTTGTTTGATCAAGAAGAGACAAAGTCACAAAGTAGAGGTGGAGCCTGTTTATATGCAGATTTTATATTTGTGGATCTGGCGTGAGCACACCTGTATTCCCTTTGGAAGCTTCAAACCACAGATTTCAGTAGCCGTGGTTTTCTGTATACAGGGAGGATTTTAAAACAGATCCCAGAACAGAAAAGATCCTTCACAGATACTGAGGCCCCACATGTATGTGAGAAAAATTGAAAAAGGAGACAAAAGAAAACATAAAATTATGAAGGGTTCTGCTTGTTTTTACTGAACAATTGGCCCAAACTGGTTAAAGCTATAGATTCTATACCATCATTTGGACACACTGGCACAAAGCTTTCTTTATCCCCCCATCATGCATTCCGGTCAGACAAACATGTAAACCAGTCTTGAGAATAAATGAGAGAAAAGATGCTTAAGGAAGGAATAATTAGCACTTTACAAGGGTAAAGCTCTTATTGGGTCACAAATCAATCAACTGACTTAAAGAAGAGACAAAGAGGTGGAGCAAAAGGACCATGACGGGTGGTCGCCTCCAACCAAGCTCCGCCTCCTCCCAAGCCAGTGCTGTCCTGAGCTGACTTGTGCCAATTTGCCCTGACAATAATTACCTGGAGTTCCCTGGCAGATCATTATGAGAACATTAGCAGGGTATTAGAGAGAATTACCCATTTTTCACACATTGATTACATGCCATTGCTGGCTCATTAGCTTATCAGCTTTTAATAGCCCCATTCGAATAAGCAGCTCCCTCCTTTAGCTTGCTTCCAAACCCACTTAACCCAGAGCAAGCAGTAAACATGCACATTTCCCTGAATCAAAGAAAGTGCCTTACACAGGAAAAAACCTCATTAGTTTCTTACCAGTAGTTGTGCAGTAATGCAACCACGATGCACGTGTACAGTCTTTTTGAGCACAATCTTAACCATGTCTACTCAAAAATAAGCCCCGTTGTATGCAATGCGTCTTACTCCCAGGAAAGTGTATTTAGGATTGCAGCCTTCGGTTCTTTTGCTTGAAAATGTATATGCATGCATGTGTTCTGCTGTGTCTGTCAATCTTTTGCAGATATAACTAAATTATTGCAGGGTTCATTGTTGGGTGGGGGGAATTTTAAATATCTGTATTTACTCAGATCTAATGTGCCATTGAATCTAATGTGCATGCCTATTTTAAAAGGCTTGAGATAAAAGTTTAAAAGTTTAAAACTTTTCCTTCCTTCACCCCTCCCAATTCATTGTCTAACTCCAGATCAGTGGGATCTCACACAGAAGTCTCAAGATTTTAAAACCGATCCATCCATTCATCCATCCATCTACAGTATTTATATACTGCTTTTCAACTAAAAGTTCACAAAGCAGTTTACAGAGAAAATGAAGTAATGAAGGGCTTTCGCCAGAAGCACAGCTCTCATCCTCTAGCAGTATTTTGCATCCATTCTCCACTGTTGCCATTGTTAGGGGGAGCCACAACTGGCTTATAGATTTATATATTTCCAGTTCAAGAGGAAGATAGGGGAACCCAGGACAGCAGGCTTATTTCTGTTGCAGGGGTCAATCTCCATATTGTGCCTCTGGACAGTGAAGGCTAAGCAACAAAAGGTGACTTGTAATAGAGGATTTCAATCCCCCCACCTTTCCTGACAGTCCCACCACCTGTCCACCTAAGCAGACGGCAAATTTCATTTGTCGTATGTTTGAGAAGGTAAAGCAATCCTCTTAACCCCATTATGCAACCAATTGTGTCTTCCTAATCCAGTAAGGCCTAGCAGAGTTACTGTGATCAGGAGGTTCTATTCTTTCCCCCTTTCTCATTTGAAAGCAGCACATCAAAGCAGGCTGGAATCTAAGAGGTGAATTATGGAGGCATCACAGGCTGAGCACTCAGCGAGGATGGTGAGATTACAAGACAATCGAAGGTGCGGGTCCTGCCGAGGAAGAAAGGGGTCAAAAAGCAAACAGCTTTTGGCCACAGTAGAAGTGCACAAAATGTGGCTGGGGAAGAAGAGATGATCAAAGGTGGAAACTCATTTTTTTCTAAGGGCCTCCTGATGGAGGAATAGACTTTGACCTGCAACGAAAGAGCAGGAAGGGTCAGCAGAGTTGCCTGGAATGATAAGGACCAAAGCAATGATTGTAACAGCCCCATTAAGCGAGTCACTAGAAGGGAGATAGTGAATTGCAGTTTTTAGGTCTCATCAAGTGTAGCACAGGCCGTGAGACCTCCCAACTGCAATCTGGCACTGGAAGTTGTCCATGCAACATGTTATGATGTTACTGTGCCCTTTTGTAGCAAACCACCTTAGGGGTATTTATTGAAGGGCAGTTCGTAAATGTATAATGATGTGGGATGTCGTGGCTCAGCAGTTAAGACACCATGGTTGTTGATCTGATGGTTGGCAGGGCCAAGGTTTGAGACCTGAGTACTACAGTAATACAAAAAGCAAAACATTGAAGTAGCCACTCATCACAAAGAGGCAGGTATAGAAGTTGTGGCTGTGTGACCTAAAACAGGAATGGGATCGAAGGGCAGGTGCCCACCTAGTTTCCCAACTGCCTAATTTAGAGCTTGCAAGTGCATGTGGACTCAGAGGATTATTGATCTGCACCTCTCTGGTTTGAAGAAAACCAGGTACCCCTGAACTTTTACTTGATCCCTTTTAACTAAAAACAAGCATCAGCTTCTTGCCAAAAGAAAGGCATGCTTCACAGAACAGGATGCAGAAATAATGCATCAAGGCATTTTTCCCAGTCTTTCCCCCTGTGCTCAGCAAATCAGACAAAATGGAAAAGAAAGCTTTTAATTTTCAGCATTTTCTCTCTCCCCACATAGCTGTCCCCACAAATACCTGGCCACAAATCAACTGGGGGGGGGGGGAGAAAGAGACAAGGATTGTAATATGCCGGGTGTCCTTTGCAAGAGGTTCTCCAAATATGCCTTGGCAAGGACTGTTCCACCAAACATTGATGACAGCTTTGGTTGCAGTGTTGACAGGTTTCAGTGCACTGTGTCATTTAAAGGTAAATCAAGGCTGACAGTGAGAACTTGAAGAACAATTTAGTAAGATGGTGAATAAGATGGTGAGAATATAGGAAGGCAATGGACAGATGGACCTCTTAATGGCGCATAAGACTAGAGAAGTGGAACTGAGCCTAGGCAGGACGTGGACCAAAAGTTCAGGGGAGACCAGTCACAACAATGCTGTGAGTTCTAATCGTAGACCATAAATCCACTGATACAAGTAGGGCATTGGGGCTGCTTTGCCAATCTGGGGCCGAGACAGTCTTCTTTTTAACTGGCAACTACCGTAATCCATTCTGTGAACAGATGGCACATGGAGGAAGATATAAGAGCTACAAATAAGTGCTCTCCAGTAGTCAGATTCAAAACTGCCAAACCTCCAACAGAGAAGTGCTGGATGCAGAAATAGAGAAAAACACCCAGCTCTCTGCTGATACATAACAGTAACAAATGCTACAAAAATGGAATCTAATAGCAACACTTTGGGTCTTCAGAGTAATTTTCAATCCTGAGTTTTAAAACAGTCTTACGGTAATAATAATGATAATGATGATAATAATAATAATTCTCAGAGTCCACATGCACTTAAGAATGCAAGTGCAAGACCTTAAGAAGTTGCAAGACCTTAAGAAGTTGTCACACCTTTTGCAACTTCAACTGACACCAACAGTTCTGAATTCCCAGCCAAACAGTAGCTTATTTCCACTTTCTCCCTATAGTACATACTGTTTCCAACCATCACCATCAAAATGTGCCTCAGATACAGGAACTCTCAAGTTCCAAGCAAGTAGTACCAGTGACTGATCTCCCATATTGCTCATGAAATGCTCTCAGATTTCCCTAGTACACTCTAGTACAGTGCACAATTTGTCAGCTATTGGTGGTAATAAAATATAAATAAGGAAAGGGTTCAATATGTAAGCTGAAAGACCTTCATTCTAATGAATTAATATATTTACTTTGCACAAGACAGAAGGCATTCAAACATTTACTGCACAATCCAGAGTAACTACGGGAGCATTAATTGTGACATAAAAAAAATTTACTCTGGATTGCTCTATGAATTTCCAATAGGTTTTCACTAGGTGGCGCCGTATCTACGTCAATGTAAATGTCTCTTAAGAGCTCCCATAGTTTCTCTGGATTGTGCTGCTAGTCAGATATTAAGATTCTATGCATGGCTGGAAAGTGGCCGCCCACCACTATACAAGAAAGTTAATGTGTGAGCCAGGCATATGCCTGATTATTTTGATTTACTGGATATCCATGTTCTTTCCTACTCCCAAAATCACAGAATACCTGCTGAACTGTAAATATCATATGAAAATGTGCAATATCATTATATGTCATTTATAGAGTTGTGTATATTTCTAAAGCCCAGGTCCATTACCAAACATATTGAATACTATAAAGCTGAGCTAGAGTTATGAGTTATGGCCCAATCCTAATAGGATCTGGCAGCATAAGGTCCTCTGCAGCTGTTGGAGAGTACAGTATGCCATTCCATGTGACCTGGCAGCCACTACTGTAAATACTGAGAGGTAGGATCCACATGCCAATAGACACAAAAAGAGCCCTGATTCTGGTAAGACAGCGTAAGGGACAGGAGGTAGTAGGGGATGGGCAGCATGGGGCAGAGAAGAGGATGTATGAGATGGAGAAAGGGCCGGAGATGATGGCAGATCTCGGCCAGGAAAGGTATGGATTCTCTGGCAGCCCTATTGCTAGTATCTTACCACCTTCCTATCATTGATCTTCCTATCTATATCCACTCAGATTTGCACCAGCTAAATTGTTGGCACAGGCCAAAGTAATCCATTCAGGCCGTGAAAGCTTACTACCCACGTGATGTGCCTCATCTTTACCTAAATATTCCTTTGCCCAGATCCTTTACTCCCTGCAGAATATAGGTCATGTCCTGTTGTTGTGGCTGCATGCCCATTCAGGGAGTTATTGTAAGATTGGGCTACCTGATCTCCATGCCATGAAGTTTCAGGAGAAAGTACAGTAAACTAGTATTTTAGACTAGCCAGTGTAGATTAGTAAAGTGGTATTTGTTTTCCTTCTGTGATTTGACAAATGTATACGTTACACATGCTGTTCTCTCACTATTCATATTCCTTATCTGAAGTGCCCTGTAATATTTTAGTTCCAAATTCCGACCTGCCACTGGCTGTGCCAATGTTCATCTATCCTTCTCTAGCAGAAACACTTGCTAACTCATCCTTAAACCCCAAACACAGCTCTGCCAGTTCTTCATTTTAGTATGGACCGCTTCATTGAAAATGAGGTACTCTGAAAAAGGATACTGTGCCAAAATAAATGGTCCATGTTTAAAATGACTGTCAAGGCCACAATAATTTAAGCATTTAACTCAAGTACAGACAGGCTGGTTTATTTTGGATTACTTGACAATTGTCAGGTGTGATGATGCAGAAATATTGCATCAGGTGTGTGCATTTTTTTCAGTATATTTGATGTTACTATCTTTTGTGTAACTAGGAGCATAATCCTAACCATGTCTACTCAAAAGTAAGCCCCACTGTGTTCAATGGGTCTTATTTCCAGGAAAGTGTCTTAAGGATTGCAGCCTAGATCACTAGTCATTACTGCATTTTTGTTTCAATGAAGTTTATTTGTGTTAATTCTACACTCCAATCTATTAGGGTAGGACAATGTATAAGAAGCTGATGCCTCTTGTTGATATGGTCAGGTTTGGCTTATAAGGAGAGCCTTAAATTTGGGCCTGAGGTGGCACAAGTATCTTTGGCATCAGAGCCCATCATTTTAACCTGGGCAAAACATGAGTATCACACATATCCCATTATTCAGTGTGCCAAGTGCTTCGTTTTATTCTTTCCACCTTTTCTTTTTCTGTCTCTTCACAGCTTTTATCATTTGTTGCACTCATATGTGCTGTTTTCTTGCAGATCTTTGCAGTAAGAATAAATCAAGTGTTGAAATAAAAATTCCCTCACCCTGTGTTTTCTTTCTCCCTGCATTTTAATTCATTGGCATACGAGGTC
Source organism: Cryptoblepharus egeriae (assembly GCA_030015325.1). Classification (NCBI taxonomy): domain Eukaryota; kingdom Metazoa; phylum Chordata; class Lepidosauria; order Squamata; family Scincidae; genus Cryptoblepharus; species Cryptoblepharus egeriae. The sequence goes on from JAREYC010000005.1 coordinate 74,577,120, forward strand.
ATTGGCATGACCTATGAATCTGCTGCTGCATTTAAGTTATAACAAAATATTATTTTGACTACATACATATTTCCAAGGCATCTAAACATAGCAGAATAAGGATACCAATTCCTTTGCAGTTATCGCTATCAATCTTAATTCTCTTACTATAAACATTTTCACTCCAGTCCTTTCCTCTTTAATATGCTAAGTTTTGTTCACTATCCTCAGGGCTTTCTCTGATTCTTTCATAGAAAAGTTGACACTCCTGTTTAGGGCAGAAGAACCCATTTTTGCTGACTGGGCATATATCATGTAAAAGTATCTATGATTTGATACCCAAACCAAAATTATAACCATCACTTTTTATCTTATTAGAGCATCTCTTTATACACATCTTCTATAAGAAAGTATATGTTATACAGGGTGTCCCATAAGTTTCCATACATAGGAAAAATTAACATTTTTTATTAAAACCATTTTTTTATTTATGTACTATGCTCTTCATGAGTGCCATTGTTTTGAAAACACATGTTGATGTGTATCCTCCACTGCTGAACATGTATAAGCACAGCTGGAGTTATGCTTTTAATGGCATTGGTGATAGGTTCCTTGAGATGATTTATGTTTTGTATCTCTTCCTGATACACCATGGCCTTCAAACGCCCTCAAAGATAAAGAGATCTGGGGATCTGGAAAGCCTTTCCACAGGATCACGCCGACCTATCCAAGCATCCGGAAACTGCTGATCTAACCATTAATGTATGTGACTACCTTATATGGAAACTTATGGAACACCCTGTATAACTCAAAGCCCAATTCTATGCACACCACCACCGATGCAGGTGTACCAAAATGCAGAGTGCAGCATCCTGTGAAGTCTCTTTTGGGTAAGGAAATTTATCTTACCCAGGGTAAGCTTCCACAGTGTAGAGGAGTCTACTTCGACCTGTGCTACCAAAATTGCTAGGCAAGTGGCTTCATGGACCACAGGATCAGGACCTGGGAAGGTGGATAGTATTCGGAAGCCACCACTACCCTTCCCAAAGCTGCCTCCTTCCTGGAGCTGCCTCCTTACCAGAGCCAATCCACCCACTCTGTCCCATGTCCCCCCAAAATGTTTTCAGTGGGTCCTGCATATTGTAGGATTGCCTTTTGAGACTGCCAGAAAGCAGGCACTGCTGGCAGAACACTATATCCACCACAAGTACTGGCTCATACCATTTACATTTACCATTAAAAACATGATGTTAAAAAGTTATTTAAAAACATGACCTAAGTTGGCCTCAGGAACTCAAAAGAAGGGAAAGGCCTATGGAAGTGTTAAGTCCCAGAATGACAAGAAACAAGAAAGATATAACCAGTGACATAAATTGCAAGTTACATGCATATTAAAAACAACATGCATAGTAACAACTTGCATATTAACAACAGTTACATGCATATTAACAACATGCATAGTAACAACAGTTACTAGAGAATTAAAATACCAGAGAATTAATGCCAGAGATTTAAAAAAAAGTGTTTGTTAAAATCTGATGGTTCCTCATTATGGGGTTTGTAGAACTTGCAAGAGTGGAGGAAAGGAGGATGGAAAACAGGGTTTTCAGTGTTATTGGTTTGAGTTTCTGGAAAACAGCACAATTCAAACCAGGGGGCACTCCCTTTTAATCTCATTATTGCAAAAATAGCCTTCAGTAGCAGCAGCAATGGCAATAGTATTAATAGTATTAGTAGTAATAGCCATAGAAGAATAAGAATAAGTAGTATTAGTAGTAGTATTAGTAGTAGTAGTAGCATTAGCATTAGCAGTATTATTGGTAGTATTTTGCAGTTATGATAGTCACAAACACATACAATGAAATTTTTCATCCTTGTAAGATGGCTTGATCATGAGAAATCATTTTACTTTGCTCATAATCAACAAAACACTGCTGAACTCTAGAGTCAAGTGTACTAAAACAGCAAGCAGCATTGCAATATAATTTAATATCCATTCCCCACTTCGTACTACTGCCAGTTACATGCAAGAATGGCTTTCAGTGTAAAAATGTCAGCTTCAAAGCATAATGATGTGGTGGGTATAGATCAGAGGTTCTCAGCCTGTCACAGCGGCAAACAGTATGCCATTCATGAACCAGCACAACTTCCATCTGTGACACAGAACATTGACATGCATGGGGCACTAACATCTGAATGAGCAAACATAGACAGAAGTGCACATGTGAAGGGCCACTTAAGCATGACTCTGGGCTTCATAGACCCTGGTTTTCTGTGTGACTAGTGTCTCAGTCCAAATGGGCTACATGGCACATTACACCCAATGTCACATTACATTGAATGACACATTACATCCAATTAATTCTTCAACAACACTGGCAATCATTTTCAAAAATTTACTTGCTGCATGGAAAAAATAGCTCATATATTCAGAAACTAACTTCAAATCCAGCCGAACAAAATCTGTTCGATAGGTTATGGACAGTCTTCACAGCAGTGTAGCAGTGATTTTCAAAACAGAGATCAGGACACCCTTTGGAGGGTTGTGAATTCATTTGAGGGGGGTTGTAAAAAGCTGGGTGCCACCATCATGGATTGGAATTGGAATGGGGCATTCAGGCTGTAATCCATACTTTCCTGGGAGTAAGTCTCATTGAACACAATGGAACATACTTATGAGTTGATTTGGAGGAGCTCTGGCATCACAGTAGGTGCCAGTTCTTATTTGATGTTACTTCCAGCTATGCCAACACTTCCAAGGGGTCTGAACTGATTCTTATTCTCAAAAGGGGGTCACGGGACAAAATATTTGAGAACTACTGCCCTATATGCAGTGAACCCCACACCTTCACGGTATTGGCTTTAGGAAGGGGGAAAATATCTATCTCTGGCATTCCTTATTTTTGCAGATGTCAAGTCCTTGCAAGATTGAGCCTTCAATAAAAATTCATTATTTTTGCAGATATCTAATCCTTGAAAGTTTGGATGAAGTTGGTCTGGAGTGGATATCAAGAGCAAGACATCCACGGGCAAAGAATACATACCCACTCAAAGATCAAGAAAGTTAAATCTGAAAATACAAGTGGTCAGACCCTGTTCCATCTTTCAGAACCTTGGACAGGTCCAAGAGAGCAGCTCCCACTCTTGGAAAAGAAAGACAAAAAGGTTCCAAGGAGCAGATTTCTAGACTAGGAGGACTGGAGCACTCTTGTTTTTTCTTGCTGTCCTTGCTGTGTAAGTGTTGTCTGAGTTGGCAAAGGGGTTCTCTAGAGAATAAGACCTCTGGGGTGAGGACGCTGGCCTTCATCAGCACCTGGTTTGGGGCTTGCAATTAGGGTTAGTGGATTTGTCTACTGTTTTACAGGAATCCCCTGCTTTCTGACAGTTTGTTTTCAGATGACCCACTCTTTTTTATACCTTTCAACTATACCCAAAACTTATTCAATGGATGTTCTATTCTTTCAACATCTCTCTACTGTTCTAAAGGCCAAAATTGCCAACCCCCATTTTGTAGCTCCTGGTCTAATCCCTTTCTCAAAAGGAGTTAATGAGAATCTGCAGAAATCTTTGTATGGCAACAGGAATTTGCAAAATAAAAGGGGCATTTGCAGTTTGCTAGCTGAAAAAGCATTGGAAGCAACATTTATAAACTAAAAAAGATTAGGTTCAATTTTGTAATGGTTTTCACTTTTGGACTGTGCTCATAATCTGTCCAATAAGTGGTGGATGCCTGTACTGAATGAGTTGGTTGTAACAGAGCAACTGTCTCTAAAAGGGGACTGACACCAAACAAGGTTGGAAATGTCTTCCTGAGAACAAAGTCTTGGTAAGCTGTATCTTTCTTTAACATATAGTTAAAAAACAAACATCTGTTGTGTATTTTTCCCCTAGATTAGTCCCTCCATTTTTATTTTTTTCTGCCATTTAAAATGGGTATCTTAGCCCTCTTCCTTTCTTCTCCCCCTCCCTCCATCTGTTGTGTTCTCCCGTAGTTGGAACCTCCCTTCCGCCACAGTCATGTGTACATTAATTTTGCTGTCAGAAAATAAAATAAAGACCTCAAGGGCTATGAATTACCTGTCCTGGTTTAATAATTAAAGCTGAATACTCAGCCAAGGCAGCTTAGGCATTCATCTGAATGTTCACATAATATCTGAAATGTCTTTCGTGGCCCCTAGTGAAATATATCAAAGTGTTTCCCACCCACGCGTACACGCGAGTTATCCTCACCCTGCCCTGGGACTAGCGCTCCACAGCCATTCAGTTTTGTTGGCCCGGATTTGATTGGGATGACATATTTAGCTGGCTGCAAGGGTTTGATAGTCTGATAATTCATGACTTAAAGCAGAGGAAAAGCAGCTTATTATTACATGCAAATAAAACAAAGTGAAGTCTGGCTGTCTGGGTGCAGATAGAAAAAACACAAAGCCTATAAGCTACTCTAGAGATCTTAACTACTGGAGGGAACATAGCTTGGGAAGCTGGAACAAATCATAAATCTTTTGCTTTCAAGGGGTTGCAACCAATGCTATTTCTCAGGACCCCAAATACATATAGAAACAAAGGTTCAAGTGCCACATAAAGTTTTATTTCATAGAAGAATATACAAAAGACACTGAAGATCAGGAGTAAAATATCCAAACTGATTTTGCAGCAAAAATCTCTGAGCACAAATGAGGAGTTTGCTAGCCTCCTGCTTGAGGATCTTCCCTGAAAAAACCCTCATAGGTTTTGCTTTTCAACAACAGAATGGTTCTTTATGTGTATTTTCCCTGCATATCCTTCTGTGAAGGGGAAAAAAACTACATCACAATCATTTGGTACAGCTGAACAAGTAAGAGTGACAAGGGCCAAGATGACATTAATTGAAACATTAAATGTCCCAAAATGCCCTTTTATGTATTGCGTGAGACCAACCCTGGACTGTCTAGGCTCGAGGGCTCCCAAGGATCTGCTTCCATCCATTTTTTTCTTTCTACCATTTACCTAACAACAGCTTTCTCCATCCTTCCTCACATGCACTCTGATGTTCTCAGTGAACCTTCTCTGATCTTCTATTCTCTTTAATATTTTATTTTAATTTAAGCTATATCCATCCTGCTTTCCATGGAAGACAACTAACAGCTCAATCCTAACTTGCGCTGGAGCAGGCAGATGGATTTGCCTGCACTGCCTCCAGGACATCATTGAGACTTCTGCTGTGTTACCGCTAGGCAAGGGGAAAGTTTTCCCCTTACCCTGGATAATGCAGCAGTAGTAGCCCCAATTGGCTTACTCAGATATGAGCCACCTCAAGAAGTGCTGGGTCCCAGTCCGGCCTCCTGTTCATCACCTGCCCTCAGGAAAGCCTTCCATTCGCCCTCTCTCTGCCCTCCCATCTTCCTCCTCCCATGTTCCTCCTCCCTGCATTCCCAGTGTCCCCAGAACCTTGTGGAGCCTGTTTTGGTGTGAGAAGCTGGTGCAACTCCCTGCACCATCCTCTCCTCACAGAGTGTCTCCTCTCCTTTACAGCATGTTTTCAATGCCACTGGGCTGGTGAAAGTGACTTGCAACTGCCCAAGTGGCACCTCTGGATTGCAGTTAATGGCTTACAAGAAAGTAAAGAAATGCAGACAATAATCAGTTTTACTGCCATACCTTCCATATAGATGTTACATTCTTGCAACCTCGTCTGACCTGAGTGACGGTTCTAAGAAAAAAGTTATCCACTGAGTGGCAACTGAAAGCAATTGTTATTGTATTCATTAAATCATTCGAAGGACTAGTAGGTTCACTCCAGCGAGTTATCCTTTGAGAAATCAGCAAAATGTCTTAGAAAAATAAAGATCTGCTTTTCTCTGTTTACTGTAGTTGAGTACTCCGCATTCATATTTTCAATATACTGACACAAACACTGCACTTCATTTTCTCACTTTCTTTGCCCCTTTCTTTCATGCTTCTTTAAAAAAAAGAAAATTCTGACCTTGTAATCCTATCTTAACCTTCTAATCCTCACTGCGACTCCCTCTTCTGTTCCTCACCCTGATCATCCTCCTGCCACAACAGTCTTTCTCCTGCCACAATGACTGGTGCAAAAGAATGATATTACCATAAAGATTACAGCTAGCAAATATCGCACCTCCCTCCTTTCTTCATCCCCTGTTTTGATGCTTTTTTTTAAAAAAGAAAAAAGAACACACGTTTCTCAAAAACAACAAAGCCTTGTAATCCCCAGTGGGAAGAAATGAAAGAAGGAGGAATAGCATGATTAAAAAAGTAATAAAGGGAAAGAAAACATTTGGAAAAACTTTCTAGCCATCCATGAGCTTGGCAAAGTTTTTTCTACCTTCACATTAAAGAGCACCATGACTGAGGCACAGGAGGGTGAAATAATTTGCACGCAGCCGCGCAGCACACAAAGGAAGAGTCAGTTGGTTGCTGTACCAGGGTCTAGACCCAGGTGTACACACATTTATCAGACTGGCATGGGGGACACAAGACTGATTCACGATAGCCATTTGCAGAAAGGAAATAGAAGCCATAAACAGAGAATAAATGCAGCAGGCCAGTCACGAGACCTCAAGAAATAATGCTGGTGAGCCAACAGCCAGAAGACATGCTATAGGAAAAAAAAGATGATGATGCTGAAGAAAAAAAGTGATTGTGGTCCTACCAGGAAGGACAGAGTAGTGAGATCAAATCAAATTGGCATCTCTTGCTTTGGATAGATTATTGCCTTCAGGTTTGTGGGGAGGTCACTGACCCAGGAAGATTCCAATAAGTGAACAAAACTGCCTCCGTACATTTCAAATGATTCCTTTTGTGGTTGCTTTAGCTTTCTTCATATTTCATGAATTGGTGTCCTATAATCTTGCCCCACTATGGCCGCAATCTTGAGCTCCAGTTAGGCCAGCATAAGCCCTGGCATAAGTCCTGTGCCAACCTGGGGGTGTCACAAAAGTCCTGTAAGGCATTTCTGTCCCACACTTGGGGAAGTTAGGGGAGTGCCTAGCCATATGTCGATCTCCCCACACCACCACAGGAAGATATGCCAACCTAAATTGGTTAGGATTGAGCCCTATGTCAGTTCACACACTACACGCATCATAGAAAAAGGAAGGTTCTCTAACCATACTGAGACCACAGATACACAAACCATGAAGGGGCAAGTGGCAGACGCAGGCATGTTCATTTGAAGGCTTGAATAAAACATTCTCTGTACAATTGTGCGCATGTAGGTTTATATGCTTTATATACTTGTAAGCTTTAAATGAAGAATCAGGACCTCTAACATTAGTAGGATTCTGCTTGGATATCATCAGGATATGTTACCAGGATCTGTATCACCAGGTATGGGACCCCAGCATGTTACCCCATATACTAAGCCTGTGTGAACTTAAGCACATGCGCAGTGCACCTCTGAAGCTGGCAATCCTGATTCTCTCAAATGTTTGCACATGCACAGCTCCGAACACTGCTCAGGAGAGGGGAGCAGATTCCCTTCCTTCCCCAGCAGCACTCTAAACAAACTGTGCTCAGTGTGCATCCTCTGATTTTGAAGTGTATATGCTGGGCTCAGAGCATTCAGTTTAATCTACTACTCTAAGGCAGGGCAGGAGCAGGGTAGGAGCAGCACTCTGCCCTGCCTTGGAGCAAAATGAACTGAGCCCAGCATGCATGTCTGGACTTCCAAGCATGGCCATCTGGTTCAGAGAATACTATAGAGAATACTATAGCTGCTGGAGGAGTGTCAAACCTCTCCGGTGCATCCCCCTACTGGGGTGCGTCACCCGGTGCAGCCCACACCAGCCACACCACCTTGACAATCCCTGGTGCACCATGGTGCACAATACTGCCCCTGGATATAGTTTTATGTGAACAAGTTTTAAACAATTCAGCTTAGGTGGGGGGGGGGGCAGAATGAACCATCTTACTTCATGCAAGTTTCTGTAATGTCTGAACGAGGTGAATATCTGGAGGTCTAAAAGTGCAAAACCTTGGTCTGAAAAATGTTCACCAGATGGCCATTTTGAGAAATGTCAGGGTCATTTGCTTCACTGTAATGAGTCAAATTGGCAGAGCCACCGTTCCTTCCACTCATCACCCAAGCACTGCAATTGCCCAAAGGCCACTGGAATGGGGTGATAAAGCTATGTCCAGTTTGCCTAAAAATTCTGGGATGGCCGGTAAGCACAGCTGGCTAGAACTACCACATGTGTCAGATACATGATGCTGCTTTATTCTATGTCATCTGCTGTTTGTGGTCCTGCAGCTAAAATAGATGTACTGGATCAGGCTGCCAGTGACTATACAGCCCTGCGGCTTTGCAAACTAATCCATCAGCTCTGACAACTTGGAAAGGATCAAAGGCTGACCATCTGCAAAATACACATTTGAGTCTTAGCCCAGAAGCTACTTACTCACTAGTAATCCCATTGTGTTCACTGGGATTGAACTCTGTGGCTGATTTATAGATTGCCAGCATAGATTTTATTACCCACTAGGGTTTTCCTATTTAAAAAAATGAAATTAAATGGTTCGAAACTAGAGAGCGGCTTCAGTCCCTAAAGGCTTCTTCTAAACTTGGGATTCTGGCTGATTTGCAAAAAAATAACCTGTGTTCACGCATCAGAAGACATTGCTAACATACAGGAAAAATCTGAAGATAATGTAAATTTTTCATTTTTTAATATTTAAGTGACATCTGATTAAATTATTGAAACAATTTCTTCTGGGCTGAAAAATGTAATCTATTTATTTATTGTGGAATTGCCTTCTTAAAACCAGGGGTATTATTTATCAACTCAAGAAGTCCTGGACTTCTTGCTTACAAGAATGGTCACAGAGGAAGAAAAAAACAATTCCATTTTTGTATTTCAGACAGTCCCATATTTCAGTAGTTGCAAGCAGAAGCCAGATAATTATGAATATATATGTTGTTTAAGGGTGTTTCATTGGTGGCTTCTGTCAATGGATGGTTCTAAAGCACTTATGCCCAATTCTTTTACCCAACAACCTCACGCCCCTATAACAGGAGAAAGCAAAAATCATGGCTAGTTAATCTTGTCTTCTTCATTAATTCTTCTTAATTTATTTATGCATTATTCATTAATTTATTTAATTCATTAATTTATTTAATTCACTTTCCTGGGAGTAAGTAGTATTGAACAAAATGGGACCTACTTCTGAGTAGACACGCTTAGGATTGCACTGTACTTCTTAATTCTTCTCAGCTTCTTAGGCTGCAATCCTAACTTCCTGTTAGGCCTGCCTAAGTCCCAGCATAAGTCCCGAGCTGACCTGGGAATGTCACAAAAGTGCTTATAAGACACTCCTGGGGGAGGGTTAAGCCAGTGCACAGACATGAACTTGCCTCCATACATCATCATGGGAATGGGAAGACCGATGAGATAGGCTGGTCTCGGTTAGGATTGCCCCCTTAGTCAGTCTTCTTCATGGGAACCAAAGTGATACTCCAAAGTGGAGGGGGCCAGAGAAACCCAGATTCAAATTCTCTTTCATCCATGAAGCTCACTGCTAACCTTCCGCTAGGCACTTTTCTTTTGCAGACTTTATTCCCAGTGGGCCACCTGGTCATAATGTGTCAGATCCAGATCCTCAGATACATGCCAGCAACTTAAGTGGTATAAATCAGGGGACCAGTCACAGCCAGAAAAAAGGATGTGGATCCCAGGGTGCACTCCCAGTCCTCTCCCAAACTTCCCACAACACTCTCCTGTTGCCTCCTTAGCTAACCCACCATCACCTGGACAGATCTTTGGCATGTCATTTACCTGAAATTCATACAGCATACAATATTGGTGCCACACCAGCACTTTCACCAGGGGAATCAAGTGATCCACCACTGGGCTATAAGACTGTAACCCCATGGACATTTTCCTAGGAGTAAGTCCCATTGAACACAGTGGGACTTATTTCTGAGTAAGCATGGCTGGCTTGTGCTGAAAGAAACTTTCCCAATCCAAACTCATTTATTTGTAACTTACCTAAATTATGGCTTAATATAGGCTCACTTTCAGGCTAAATGTGCTTCACAGAAGTCAACCGTGTACACATTGAACAGAATTGATATAAAGTTTGTGCATTCAGTGGGTAAATTGTTTTTATAAATTCTTGATCTCCTACAAATAGGAGGTTAATCTAAATGGATATTTAAAACTTACTCTTCTGCTTCCCCTACTATCATCTTACATCAAAGTATTGTTGGAAGACGGTGTGACATTAGGATGGTCAATATTATATTTTGGCATCAGTTGAAGTGGGCTCTGTTCATCTTGTGCTTAAGAATACTTGGAGTATTCTAAAGCATCTCATTCCTTCTGTGTGTTTTACAGTGATGGGATGAACTCTCAAAAATGTGAAGATTCAGATGCCAGACCCACCTCCTGGATCAATATAGCAGCAGAATAACATCCCCTTTGGAGACAAGGCTGATACTAACTGGATCATTTTGAGCCTATGATCGAGCCTCAGAAATCATTTTAATTGCCTCCTCTTTCTTTTTTCTAAAAGTATGCTTGGTACAATCATATCTAGGGGTGGCCTGTGCAATACTGAGACACTGAAGCAGTCTCCACTGCATCCCACAGGCAGGCTGGGGCTCCAGCAGAAATATAAAGATTTTTTAAAACTTACCCACTCTGCCGCAATGGGCCTAATTAGATCCATGCCTACTATTTTCCAGGGTGGCATTGGGCCCAGACTTTGGAAAATAGCACTGGATCTCACAGACCCAGATCTGCCCCTGATCTGGCCTGATCCCCACTCTATTCTTTCCCCAAACTACCTTTTATACCAACCCACTTCAGCAGAGATTCAGCAGCCTACCACTGCTGGCACAAGGCTCCCCAGTTCTTGTGTCTATGTTAGTAACCTGCCCACTGTTGGAACAGCTCATGCAAAAATAAACCCAGCCTTATGTAATGTATCATAACATCTGTCGCTATAAGACCCTGATAGGAATAAGCCTAATATCATGAACAGGGAAAATCTATGGATGTTAACTGGACTTGAACACTAGTTCATCAGTATACAGTTAACTGGCCTTGTTTATCAATATAAGCATATTCATGAGAGCATCAATGAATGTCGAGAATCATGGGAACAACTTTTCCAATGGGTGTCTAACTACAACCAATGATACCTGGAGCTGTCCTGACTTTCCCTTACCTCTGTAATTTTGAGAAAGTGTCCTCAGGAGGATATTCAACAGCAACAGATACTCTGTTGTACGATCAATGACACAATCAGGAATGTGACAAGATACCTTATCATTTTATAATGGGACTCATCATATGTCAGATTAATTTATATTTCCTCAGGATATCCAACAAATTAATTCAATTTAAATGAGTCCGTTTCAAATCAAACAAGGAACAAGAGGAATTCTACCATGATTGCAGGCCTCCGTCAGTCTTGAAAGACTATGGTATCATGCTCGGCGCTGTATACACTGCATGCGAAGCATGAAAGCCTGGGTTGGATTGTTATGGAGGATAGGCTGTTACCCAAGCAGCAAATCCCCCCTCTCCACGCCACTGAATTAGTCCAATGGAAAGGCAGAGCCAATACAGTTGGATCCAGCTGGCATCGCAGAGCTGGGCTAAGGACAGGAGCTCACCTTGTCTTGTGGGGCCGACCTGGGTCTCGAACCCTGGCCTGCTGGTTAACAGGCACAGCGTCTTAACTGCTTGTGCCACATAAGAAGAGCTCCATTGAATCAGACTAAAGGTCCATCTACTCCAGCTTCTTGTATCTCACAGTGTATCCCGCCAGATGCCTGTATCTTCCTGTATCCCACCAGATGATTCTGGAAGCACAAAAGACAACAGGACACCTGCATGCCGGTGCCTTCCCCTGCATTTGGAACCTAAATAAAAGGAGGTTATACATATCCATCATGGCTTATAACCTGTGATGGACTTTGTCCATCCAGAAATTTGTCCAATCCCATCTTAAAGGCATCCATGGTAGATGCCATCTTCATGTTGTGGCAAAGAGTTCCACAGACTAATTACAAACTGAGTAAAGAAATTCTTTTGACTGTTCTGACCCTACCAACACTGAATTTTAGTGGCTGTCCCCTAGATCTGATGTTGTGTTGAAGGGTAAAGAGCATTCCCCTAGCCTCTTTATCCATCCTCATCCATCACGCCATCTCATCTACTTTTGAGAGTTCACAAGGGTGCCCTACAGCTTAAAGTCCAAAAATTGCTTCACAAGACTCCAGTTCTCACAAGTTCTCGCACTTGTGAGAAATATGTATTTTTTTAGATATACTTCTCTTGAACTGTCTTGCCAATTTGTCTAAGTGCATCTATTGTATAATCTGAGAATTCAGTATGAATTACTTTTCTTTTTTAAAAAATCACATTGGTGTTTGCTCTTAAATAAGGGATTTCCCTTCTAGGAAAAGATCACTGGCAACTCCAGGTGGCAGCCTCATTAAACTGGCTGAACTATCTTCAAGGTGCTTCCCTTTCCCCTATCATATAATTACTCAGAATTAACGTATACATGCAGTGTGATGCTGCTGGAGACAAGGCAGGTTAGAAAGGCAGTTAGGCCTGTTGAGTTAATAATTAATTACCAGGCGTTTTCAATCGCAAGCCATTAAACACTTACCCTTTAAAATGGTAATAAAGAGTGGGAACGTGTCTAATTAAGGACCCTGTAAAATATTTTGGAGTGTTTAGGATTCAGTCAGAGAGAGAGAGAGAGAGAGAGAGAGAGAGAGAGAGAGAGAGAGAGAGAGAGAGAGAGAGAGAGAACCTGTTTATGGAGCAAAAAAAAAAAATCTGCTTTGTGAGAATGAGAATTTGTAGCAAGGAAAAACTGGAATTATGCAAATCTGCTTTAATATACATAGATATAGAGGTTACACCAAAGGTCATCTAATCGATCAGGGAAGCTTGTAGCTAAATAATCTCTGCCTAGTTCTTAGTTAGCCTGCACTGACAAAGAACCCTCAACTCCCAGAATTTTGCTACATTACCAAAGGATGTACACTTAGAAAAACATCCACAAGAAAATAACTGGCGGAAAATTCAAAATGGACAAAAGAATATTTTTTCACACACCACAGAATTCATCTGTGGAATTTATTGCCATAGGATGTGATGGCACATTAAACAGCTTTAAGGGAGGATTTAAGGAGGGGAAAAAACAGTGGATAGGTCTATATTGGGTTGTTAATCATGAAGGCTGCAGAGAACCTTCACATTCAAAAGCAGTATGCTACTGAATATCAGTTGCTGGAAAATTCAGGAAAACTGTATTGCTCTTGGTCCTGCTTCTCACTTTCTGGAACCATCTAGTTAGCCACTATGGGAAAGAGGATACTGGACTAGATGGACCATTGACCTGATCTAGTAAAGGTAAAGTTGTCCCCTCAACTTGCTAGTTGTGACTGCCTCTAGGAAGTGGTGCTTATCCCTGTTTCTAAGCCACAGAGCCAACGTTGTCCAAAGATGCCTCTGTGACTATGTGGCCAAAATGTGCACGGAACTCTGTTACCTTCCCACCAAAGTGGTACCTCTGTATCAACTTGCATTTCCATGCTTTCAAACTGCTTGGTTGGCAACTGACTCTGACAGGACTCTTATTCAGAGCAAGTTACTTCCACACTTCCTTTCAAAAGCCCAAGTATGCAGAGATCTAACCGTGGGCTGCTCACAAAAACTGCTGAAAGGAGAGAGCATAAGCAGAAAGGGAAGAGATGCATGAAGGAGATTTGAGGAAGAAATAGACTGTAACTCAGAGAACCAAGAAATTTTCAGTGGTTCCTGGCACAGACTCTGAGAACGTGCCTGGATTGCTACGAGTTGCAGAACATGAAGAAGTGTTAACAGGTAGCACTTCTGAAGTCACAGTAACACCTGAGAAAATTCTCTCTTCCGCGCATCTTATTCTCAATGTCTATATTTGATTATCCTCGGAGGCAGCCATGCCCAAAAGAGCAGCATGCAGGAGAAATAGAGTAGTAGAGTATTAGTGTTCCCAAAGTATGGCTGTGGGTGGCGCAAGTGGCTAAGACACTGTGTCTGTTAACCAGCAGGCCAGGGTTCGATTCCCGGGTCGGCCCCACAAGACAGGGTGAGCTCCTGTCCTCAGCCCAGCTCTGCGACGCCAGCTGGATCCAATTGTATTGGCTCTGCCTTTCCATTGGACTAATTCAGTGGCGTGGAGGGGGGATTTGCTGCTTGGGTAACAGCCTATCCTCCATAACAATCCAACCCAGGCTTTCGTGCTTCGCATGCAGCACATGCAGCGCTGAGCACAGTACCATAGTCTTTCAAGACTGACGGAGGCCTGCTGTTCCCAAAGTGGGGGCAAAGTGCTAGGTTTTGCAGCATACCTCAATATTCCCTGTATTATGTATTAACTAGTAGGAAACCTGTCAAATTCTTTCTTGGCTTCAAGTCTTTAATTGTCTTAAATATTAAAGCAAAGATTACACATGATGTATTAGTTTTCATAAGACCATATTTTTCTGCACCTGGTTTTGGGCCAATACATGACTCAAGCATGGTGCCAATGGTGTCTATAGGAGTGCATCTTGTGGCCTTGCTTGAACACTAATATTTTGTGTGACACTGGGTGCAATCCTAACAATGTCTGCTCAAAAGTAAGCATCATTGTGTTCAATGGGTCTTACTCCCAGGAAAGTGTCTTTAGGATTGCAGCCTATGTCATTTCCTATAACCATGCCTAAGTTCCCATATATGTAAAATGGCAATAATAAAAGTTGACACACGGATAGGACTACATGAAGAACTCATCAGTGTTTGTAATGCAATCTTCTGGAAAACTGGTCCCATAACAGTTTTTAATATCCTCTACTAAATGTAGGCACTGCTACCCCGTCAATCATGTTAGCTGCCTACAAAAGGTTTCCTATCAACCTATTTTCAGTTCCTCTAAATTACAGCAGAAGCCTGCAAATACATCACTGAGGAATACAAAATCTGTAATTCCTGTAAAGGGCCTTGATGCTGGCAAAAGGCACTCAGGAACTCAATAAATTAGAATAATAAAAGCAAATACGAAACCTCAGAGCAAGAGGAGAGTACAAGCAGGAACAAACACGTACTACTGGACCATGTACTATAAGCCAAAGTCAGAGAACACGGAGTCAAGACCTAAGCTAAATTAAGGAGTTGTTTTAATGGTGGTTGCTGGCAGCTCCAGTTCAGATAATCAATATACAACCTCTTATAAATTATGTGGCCCTCCATAAATCTCACATGGACATCTTAATTCAAATACCAAGCTCAATCCCTGTGATAGCTATAGGAAGATATTTGACTGCAAAGCACATTGCAGAACTTGTGGCAGCACATCTGAAATATGTTAACATTGAAATATGAGAACATTGGCAAATGACTACAATGGGACTTGCTTCAGAGTAGACATACATAGGATTGGGTTCCCAGAAGCTTGCATGGGCTACCTAGAATTAGGGAAGCTCTTAAGCTGAACTGGCCACAATGTCCTCCAGCAAAATGGCACTTGTGTTGAGTCAGGGGTATAGGAGAAGCGTCATCTGAGTGACCTAGAGATGTTCAGGTAGCAGTCTCAGGATAGAACTGGCCCACAGAAAGAACAGGCCAGTCACAGGCCTCCAGTTTGCCTCAGTACACCGTATGCATCATTCCTATAACAGTAAATCAAGCCCACCAGAAAAACAAGCATCTAATTCTGGGAGAGAACATTTGTCTTTTTTAGGAATGATTCCTTCATTGAGATCTTAACCTATGTTGCTGAACCATGGCAGGCACTTGCATCTTTGGAGATATATTTATTTTCTTTAAGGTGAATTCTTGCTTTTTTGAGATATAGTTATTTCCTCTAAGGTGAATTTTATGGCTCTGCGGAGATTGATGTTCTAACGGAGACTAATGTGTAGGTGTGTATATATACTGTGCAGACAGTATTCTTGCACGCATGCAGATGCACACCTCTGTGCCAGTCCTAAGAGCTTCCTGAACCATTGCCAAGAACAGTACTCAACTCTTTTAACTCAGAAAGTGCACTTCAGCCTGCGGGTACTGCCCTATCCTCTATTTGAGTTTACTGTACATTAAGTGAGGCTTGGACAAGCTATTATCACAAGGACACGTCCATCTCCAGCTTCTGCTCTACCAACTAGAGGGAGGGAATTATGGGATGTAACCCATGAAAACGCAGCTATTCCCCCCGCCCCCAAATAAAAGGAAGCCAGATAAGAGGATGCACTGGTCTTGTACATGGTTCCAAGTGCATATTTAGACTGCACCGCCACAAAGATCATAGTCAGGAAACAGACATACAAAAGACAAGTAAATTATATGCACCTGACCAAGTTGGAAGCCAAAGAAAGCAGTGAGAGATTTGGGCAGGAATCTAAATTTAGGCAATAATTTAGGCAGGAGTTACAGCTCTATTTGACTGAGCACTTCTGTTAGGGCTGTGGGTGGCACAAGCAGTTAAGACACTGTGCCTGTTAACAGTTCGAGATCCGGGTCAGCCCCACAAGACAGGGTGAGCTCTTGTCCTTAGCCCAGCTCTGCGACACCAGCGGATCCAATCATATGGGCTCTGCCTTTCCATTGGACTAATTCAGTGGCGTGGAGAGAGGGGATTTGCTGCTTGGGTAACAGCCTATCCTCCATAACAATCCAACCCAGGCTTTCGTGCTTCGCATGCAGTGTATGCAGCGCTGAGCACGATACCGTAGTCTTTCAAGACAGACGGAGGCCTGCTTTCTGTTGGTAGAACAAGTATTCCATCAATAGAGAATTCCTTACATCAGTCACAAAAGGGTCTTTGACAGGGAGGCCAGAACAGCCATGTACATGACAGCAGCTTCACAAGGCCCACCAACTCATAAGTCAGTGGGGGAGGGAAAACCATAGGGTCAGTTGGTAACCATAGGGAGGGAAGGTGGATCAGATCCAGGAAGGGGCCAGGATTAGTGGCAATCAACTTTGCTGCCACAACACCAGGTAGGCACCTCTGCATCACAGTAAGGGAATAAATGTTCCCTTACCCAGATGAGACATCTATGAATATAGCCTCCACAATATGCAGTACAAACCAGTTTGTCACAGGTGCATAGGCATGGAGGAAGCATAGGATAGGGTTGCTGGTGTCATCTGAGTATCTACCTAGAACCTTTGCACCAGAGCCTCCAAACTTTTAAACAGAGTTTTCATAAGCTCTCCCTTACACCTAAAAAAACCTGAGGGTTCCTGTTTCTCTGCTTTATAGAAATCCTTTGCTTTTCCAATTCTACTTTGGCAGTAACTCCAATTGGTGAATGTAAATTACCACCTTAAATTAAGGTGGTAATAAATGCCCAAATCTGTTTACACATAGATGTGCTTGTGTGATTGTATAAGAAAAGATGGGAAATGACTCCAATACAAGACCTCATATCCATTATTACAGACCTGATACCAGCCTGAAGTCTGCATGTGGCCAAACAGAACTGTGTTGCACTACTTTGGTGTTCTCTTGCACAATGAAGATGATGAAAATGAATTGGGGATGGGGGATGGCTGGAATGAGATGTATGGAAAGAAAAAAAGCGCACACAGTGCTAATAGTGTTGATTTCAACTAAGTACAACTTTGCCTCCAAGGCCATCTTCTGCAGTTGTTTGCGGTACTGGAACAAAACATGTCTTTACACTGCAAGAGTAAATGCTGCAGAGGCAAGGGAATACAGAAGTTGTTTTGAGAGCTTAGCCTGGATCAGAGGAGATTGGGAAGCTAGTAGTAATAGAAAGAGGAAACCTATGAGGCAATGAGGAACGAGATTTTTGAAAAACAATAACGAACACTACTTGAGTTGCACAGATGGTTTCTCTTTATTTCTGTTTTTGTCTGTAACGCACATGCAAATCCCTCTACATATTTCTCTGGAGGCACTTTCCTGTCAGAATTTGGCCTGCAACTCATATATTCGGAATGAAGCAGGAGACTCCGTAGTGAGTTCATAATGGAGAGACTATTATGCGAGAAACAGGAAATCTATACAGGTAATAAAGTGTGTGTACATTCTGCAAACGTATGGATGCACTTCCTTGCGCATATCTGTGCACTCACACTAACACTGCCTGATTTTCTGCAGTAGGTTGTCCCTAGCCCAGCACATGGTTGGAGATCAGAACCATCCATATCTCAGATTCACTACCCTCCATAATATTGTCAATAATATTTCCTTCTTTCTCTGTCTTTTGTTTGGCTTCATATCTTCCAAAGAGAGCGATGAGACCTGTCTTCCATGATCTTCCAGATTTTCTTTGTGGTCTCTCCTTAGTTTCTGTTTTTTTTCCTTTCCTATTTCTCTTGTTTATCACTTTTATCCTAATATTCAAGAGGTGTTAGCCCAAGAGCAACATCCCTCATCAGTAAGATACCTAGATGGTAAATATGAACCCTTGGGCAGCAGGGCTGAAAGGGCAATGATGTCCACCACCCTAGCCAAGCTGCCTTGAGGGCTCTGCCTCCATGCTTAAAGGTGTTGTCAGGGCTGGAGAAGCCAAGCTTTCAGAAGGCCTTCTAAATCCTGCCAAGGGCCTGAAACCATCACTTCTGGTTTTTTCAGATAAAACATAGATGATGTTTTAAGACCTTCCAGAAGCCTTAGAAGAGCTTTGGGTACAGTCACCGGGGGTGACATTTTCATTGGTGGGTGGTGGCATTTTGTGGTCTGGCACCTGAGTGGCACAGAGTCCAGGATCACCACCATTACTCATTGTAACCCCCTTAAGTTGTACATTGAAATCTCCACAGCATATTAATTATCTGGATCAGATACACTTGCACAGTTTATCAAATCCCAAATGGACAATCCATCATTTTATGTAGGAGTATATGTAAGAGTTTATCTAGACATTTTATGAATAGGAGTATGTTGCTGAACCGTAGGCAACTTCATAGCCTATGTCCTGCTATTGTCCAGAAAGAAACTGCTATTGTCCAGATAAAGTTCTAATCTGATTTGGAAACCTTCCAGGTCAGAAGAAACCAATGGATTGCTCACCAACTACAAAGAGAGTTGAGGTTTCCCAGGTGTAGCAACCCCACTGGCTACAATTTTGCAAGCTCCCGACTTGCTATTTTTGATCAATTAATGACCTGAATTGAACATCACATCCCATGTGGTTGTGATGATCCTTGATCTGGGAAAAAACCCATTTTCCCAAGTCAGTTTCTGTCCTGATACACACTTGCTATGTCCAAGCAACAACTGTTGGCTCAAAGAAACTATGGCTGCAATCCTAACCTCCACTTAGGCTGGCCTAAATCCCAGCACAAGTCCTGTGCCTACCTGGGGGTGTCATAAAAGTGAGATTAGACACTATTGCCCCACTCCTGGGGGGGGGGGTTAGGCCAATGTACAGGCATACACCAACCTCCCCCGCCCCCCACCATCATGGAAATATATGCCAGGTGAGTTAGGCCAGCCTAAATTTTTTAGGACTGTGTCCATAATCAGGTTAATTCACACAGCAGTTTCTTTGCGGCCCTGCACCAAGAAGGATGCTTCCCAAGCAAAATAAACACAGTGGAAAAGGCAAGTCTTGAAGATTTATGACCAGGCAGCTGCTTCTTTCCCTTCTGCGAAGCTGAGCAGCATGGCAATGCTTTGAAATTTGGCTAGGCTGTCCACTGTGCAGTAGGTCACCCCATTTTGAGCAAGGAAAAAGATAAATCAGAACGAGGCAACCTCTGACAAGAAATTGACTTTGGCTCAGGCCATGGTCTGACTGCACTTCAGAGCTGGGTAATATTCAGCTTGATTATCTCTTCCTTGCCAAGATGAAGTTTCTCTCTGTGCTTAAAAAAAAAGTCACTCACATGAGCCAGGGAGGAATTGATCTGCTGGAGTGAAATGCTGACAAGAAAACAGAAGTCAGAAATAGGATGGGAACAGACAACAGACAAGCAAGAGAGACTGGATTTGGCAATCTTGTTAGGCAGGTTTGCAGCCAGCCTCATGACATTTTTGGACACAGAGTAAACAAGAATATGGTCCTGATCCATTATTCAGTGCGGCCTGACTATGCATCTCCCAAATGTATGAGGTATAGCTCTCTCCTGCCGCAATGTTTTAATCCATTGGTTCGGTGAGAGAGTCAACTCAAGAGCACAGCTGAAGTTCAAAGAACCATCAGCATAGTAGGAAAGAGGCTCAATGTACTGCAATATATAAAGGCATCCTCCTTGGTCCCCCAAGCTGCTCTCATTAGATATGCTTGTTTGCAGTTGTCACATCTAATTGTGAAGATTTTGAATCCATTTTGCTGTTTTGTTGTTCCTGAAAGTCTTATTGTTTTCTGTCAAACCGTACGTTTCTTGATCTCTAAGGATCAGCTGCTATCCCTTGCAGCAAGTCTATGGTCTGTAACAGCACATCATAGATCTGCCATTGCATCGTTCCCCCAGGATGGACATTATACCTATCTCCATAGCTGTTTCTGATTCTGAAACTAACTCATGCTGGAGGATATCCCCACAGAAGAGAGAAGAGCAAAACAGAAATGCTCTTTAGCTTGGATCTTCAGGCAAAAGTCAGGGGAGGAACAGAAGGAATTTAGATGCAGAAAAGCCAAGATTTAAATTAAAACATATGCTCCTTCAACTCAGTTGTACATTAGGTTTGTGTTAGTTACTCACATGCTTGATATTGGGGATGAGTGTTCCAGAAAGGGATCAGAGAGAGGAAGAAGACGGAATAAGGTGGGGGTGAGTGGAACGGGGTAGCAATGGGGAACATGAAGGAAGGAAGATTGAGTCTGGGATTGGGGTAGGTTTGGCAACTGTGGCACCCACTAATCTTGACCCCCTTTTTGAGCCTGACCTACCTTCATGGGTCAGTGCAGACTTGCACCAGCAATATAACTGGAACAGGTCCAAGCTGACAAACTGGTCCCACATGGCCAGGAACAAGTAGCTTCTAAAAGCACAACTCCCCCACTAGATTCATTGGATGCTGCACTAACATCAGACAGGGAGCAGTGGTGAATTAGACTGCTACTGTCGTCAGTTTTGGTGCGCCTTTCTTCCCTGTTGTCTGTTGTCAGACATTTGTCTGATAAGATAATGCAAAATCCCGCTAAATTTTAGTATACTAATCAAGATCTTGCTTTCTATAGTCTTTACAATGACCCTGTTATTATCTCCATATTATTATTATTATTATTATTATTATTATTATTATCATCATCATCATCATCATCATCATCATCATCATCATCATCATCATTATCATTATTATTAACCATAAATAAAACAGCGAACAATTTCATGCTGGTTTCATTCACATCACCAGTCGGACCCTTTCCAAGATTCTAGGACTGTGATGTAGCGGCATATGCCAACCTCCCCACACCACCATGGGAAGATAGGCCAGGTGAGTTAGGCCAGCTTAAATTTCTTAGGATTGCACACTAACCCCCAAATCCAGAGTAACTACGGGAGCACGTAAGAGACTTTACATGCACCCTAAGTTACTGCACCACATAGTGAAAACCTATGGGAAATTCATACTGCAATCCAGAGTAAACTGTTCTTACACTGGAGCAAGGACTCCCTGTACTTACTCTGGATTTTGCCCTAAATCAAGGATACATATCAGGGCTATAGCAGGACATAAGAAAGTATTTGCAATACATTGGAATTTTTTAATGGAAACATGTCTTCTCATTTTGTCTCATTTTCTTTACGTAGCTGAGCTCTTCCTCCTCTTTAGCCACCTCTTTTGTAAACCATGCTGAGAACAATGGATGAAAAGTGCTACATGGAAGGTGTGTATTTTTTTTGTTATTACACCAGATTTTGTTGTTGCTCTTAGTCCATCTGTCTCATAGCCACAAATACAACCCTGGCAGCCACAGGTGGAAAGGAAATTAAGAGGGACTCTTCCATGTGTTATTTAGCTGAGGGCCAGAACAGGAGATCAACCTGCAGGAGGGGAAAAACTGAAAATGTCATAAAAGGACAGGGAGTTTATATGACTCAGGATTCCATCTGGGCTTAAATTTCAAAGATGGCTAGAGCATACAAGTACTATATTATTATTGGATGCCATGTACATCAAGTAAATTGGCAAAGAGTGAGATCAGTACATTTGGAAACCACTGTGATTCGAGAGCAATTCTAGGCATATCACCAATAGCAACCTAAACAAATAGTTTAAACAAAATAAACTTTCATTTAACCAGGTTTGAAGGAGTGTCCTGCAAAGTGATTCCCCTATGTTGGGCAACTTGGGCCCTCTATGTGCTTGGCACCTTGGGATTACTGGGATGCAGAAAATCTATCAATAATAATCTATCCAATAGGCATAGTCTATCAAAATGGTGAATGGAGTGTTTCTCCTACTGTCATGTCCACAGATAGACCCACTATGTAGATGCTGAGTAGTGGCAGCTACCTAGACCAGTTGCAGCACTCATCTCAGTTGTTTACAAAACTGCAAGGTCTTACTGTGCAAGGAGCGGCAGTACCAAAGCATCAACCTTTCACAAATCCCAAATTTCCTGGAGCAACATTATGCTGGAAGCATGTGCTGCAGGGCAATTAAAATGATAGTGTTCCCATGCTGAACAAAGCACTGGCAAAGAGGGATTCCAGCGGCTGTGCAGTCAATGGTGCCAGTCCTGGGCCCTTGGCACTTACTCAAATGGACTTATGTTGTTGATGCTGCGGCTGGGAATAACCTCTCAGAAAATGCTCCTTCAAAGCCTATCAAAATGAACAAGAGTTTACAGACTATTCTCACATGCAGAAACTCTTGCCCAGGCTCCATCATGGACCTCTCTCCTTTGAATGGAAATTAGCCTCCTCGCTGTTAATCTTCTGGCAAGGCTTAAAGCCTAAAGACTTTTTATTTTAAAAATCCTTTGAGGCCTCATAATGGCTGCCTTTTAAATTATTTTTTACTGGGTACTTTCATTGCTGACTGCTTGACATTTTAATACTATTTTTAATGGTATTTTATTATTTTTTAGTGTATTTTAGTGTGTTTTAACTGAGTGTTAGCCGTTTTGTATGCCCTTTAAGTGAAAAGCAAAGTATAAATAAATAAATAAATAAATAAATAAATAAATAAATAAATAAATAAATAAATAAATTCCTTTCAACAGGGCTTCCATGATTAATTTTTGCCTCGTCTCCTTCATAGTCAGCCACTGAAAAGGAAGCAATCAACAAGAAAGACCTTGCAGCACAATTCTGTGTGTGCATGTGTGTACACGTGTGGGCATGTTCTCTCACTCTCGGCTGAGCATGTGTATGTATGCTCAAGAAAGCTCTCCCACAGTGTGTGCGTGTGTGTAAATGTGTAGGCATGTTCTCTCAATCTTGCTCTTCCTGTGTGTGTATGCTCGAGAGAGAGCACTCTTTGTGTATATGTGTGCATATGTGTGTACGTTCTCTCACTCTCACACACTGAATGCTTGAGAAAGCTCTGTGTGTATTTGCATATGTGTGTGTGTGTGTGTGTGTGTGTGTGTGTATATATATATATATATATATATATATATATATATATATATATATATATATATATATATATATATATATATATATATATATATATATATATATATATATATATATATATATAAAACTAAGAATATGGCTGTTACTACACTTTTCCCTTCTCTGAATGTTTATGTCAGTGGTTAAAACCCAGCTGTTGGATTACAGCTCCTTACCTGATGAGTTGAAGTTCCTCTGTCACTTGAAAGTAGTGCTCAGGCCTGGCATGTCTCTGGGCTTAGCTCCACAGAAACCAAAATAACCGCAACAGGCATACTTTGCACAGTTATTTCGGTTCCAGTCGTGATTACCAAAGGCAACGCTTTGGTGTCATCGCATTCATTAAACTGGTCAGGAATTGCCTGTAGTTCCTTTTGAAAAGTGTGCTCTTATTACACCTCCACACAGGCTTGACCCAAAACACCTCAGGGTGTGAATTAATATGAGTGTGATTCGTTACTGCAGTTGCAGTAACTTTGTAGACTCATCACTTTCCTTGGTCTGAATTATACCTAAGTGTTGGAATCTGACATAAAAGTGGCTGAATCATCCATCTCAATACTGTAGCAGTCTGCTGGGATGTTTGCTATCCCAAACCTCTGGAGGAGGACATGTGAGGAGCATTTACCATCTTTCACCAAAAATAAAAAGTGGAAATAGCTGCAAAGTGTGGGAGAAAGAAAAAAAAATTCTGTTCCACTTGAGAGTACTTTAGCTCTACTCACACATTACTATTCTGCCAAGCTGGAAGTATAATTAAAACTTAGGTTTCATGTGGTTTTATCTGGGAATGTCCAACCCCATGAACACGATCCCCCTGTGATATTCACTCCTAGGTAAGTCTATCCATCGAAGACCCCTAGCAAATTCAATTTAACACATACTTTCAGATTCATCACATTTCCTGAAGAAACCCATGAACTGCCCCTTGAAAAGCCTTTCTTAATTGGCCCAATTAAGTTTCTATTCCTGCATTTGAAATTGATTACTGGTTTCTTTTTTACAGCTATTTTTTTAAAGAAGAAAAAACAAACACAGCAAATAAGTCATAAAATCTGCCCCTAATGTCCTCTTCATCAGGAACCAATACAATGTCTTAAAACTGCATGCAGAAAGTGCTTCATTAAAGGTAGAACCACCCTGAAAATACCAACAAGCATCTTGCTTGTTCACATTGGATAGACTGAGGCTGCAACTGAGTTTTGTTACAAAACCCATCTCTGCAAATCATCTGTGAAAAACATGGAATGAGAAACAAAAGCACAGTGGGCTTCAATAGGTAGCAATGCCTGGATATTAAAAGTTAGTGGCAATTGAAAATGGCTAGTGTAAAAGATAGCCAGTAGAAAAACATAAGAAGAAAAACTTAAAAAGATTCCTGCTGGATCAGGCCAACGGCCCATCTAGTCCAGCTTTCTGTATCACAAGCAGGCCTCCATCAGTCTTGAAAGACTATGGTTTTGTGCTCGGCGCTGCATACGCTGCATGTGAAGCATGAAAGCCTGGGTTGGATTGTTATGGAGGATAGGCTGTTACCCAAGCAGCAAATCCCCCCTCTCCATGCCACTGAATTAGTCCAATGGAAAGGCAGAGCCCATACAATTGGATCCAGTTGGTGTCGCAGAGCTGGGCTAAGGACAGGAGCTCACCCTGTTTTGTGGGGCCGACCCAGGTCTTGAACCCTGGCCTGCTGGTTAACAGGCACAGTGTCTTAATACTTGCGCCACAAATACTTCAGGAAATACACAGGACAACAAGAGACCTGCATCCTGATGGCCTTCCATGCATTCTAGTCTAGCGTCACTTTTGGTCTGCCTATTCATCTTCACTATTCCTTCTTCTTCCATTTCCTGGATTACAAAAGGAAGAGGGGGATGAAACAGAAAAGGAATTGTGGAATAGAGGATGACTGATGCATTAGCCTACAAATCTTCTGTCCTCTATAACCTCTTTTGCTCCAACCCTTCTTCCTTTTCTAGTCCATGCAAAGGAAAGAGGAAA
Organism: Cryptoblepharus egeriae; assembly: GCA_030015325.1. NCBI lineage: Eukaryota > Metazoa > Chordata > Lepidosauria > Squamata > Scincidae > Cryptoblepharus > Cryptoblepharus egeriae. The sequence goes on from JAREYC010000005.1 coordinate 74,602,634, forward strand.
GCTAGAACATCACCAGGGATCTTAAGGCTTTGGGAAGTCTTGGGCCACTTCTGTGAGAGAGAATATGAAATTATGAGAGCATCTCTGTTCAGTCCTACAAGGAAAAAAGAGGTCTTTATTGGAAATTCAACCCATTCTTCATTCTTCCTTGTATCTACCTACTGACACCATGATAAAAAGCAGCAGTACAAAAAATGTGCCAGGCACTCACTATAGTCAAAGTAGGGGGAAAAATTTACTATACTGATCCAACCCTGCCTGAAACAACAGTGTCAGTTGAGCAATAATCTTCACTACTTCATTTCAATAATCTTCACATAAGACATGTTCCACTCCTCTTGGACCAAAATGTTCCATGTACGGTAAATATGTTTAACAAAAACACCAATTATTACATTTTAAAAAATAAATGCTTTCGGAGGGAGCAGTATCGAGCAGAGGACTGGAAGGGATAAAGGGGCATAGACCTATACCCATCTGTTACTTTGACAGCAACTTTTCCACTCACTCCTTTCGTTTTGAATGCACTGGACACCTGCCTTGGGTTACTCCCACTGGTGGGCTCCAGCAGGTTCGCACCTACTCTATAGAACCGGTTGTTAACAAGAGACAGGACATATAAAGTTTGAAAATAGCCATTTAAAAGTGGCTGCCAGATGGGCAGAGAACCGGTTCTTAATTTCTTTGAAGCCCATCACTGGTTACTCCATTTTAATGTTGGAACATCTCTGTACATACTGCTGTTCCAGTAGTGTTATGGAGCTCTCAGATATATATTGAGGTCTCCTGCATAACTTCAAGAAGCCTTTGTTCATACTTTCAGATGAAAGTTCATACTTTCAGGGTGGGAGAGCTCAGAGATAGCTCAAGGGGTGGAGCATGTGGAACATTCAGTTTGACAATGCATGCCAGGTAGGTTGAGACCCAACACTGGCACAACAAAGCACGTACTGCCTAGGTAGTGAACACTAGCACATTTGAGTGGGCTGAAAACACACACAAGGCACTGTGAGATCAAGCAAACTACTGAGAAGGGTTGAGCAAAGCCAGAGTCAGGTACACAATCCAAGGTCATATACAAGTCAAACTAAGTCCTAATCAATATCCTAAGCAAAGTCAATATATCCAGTCCAATAGTCAGCAATATCAGTGGTCTGTCCGGCAGTGCTTCAACTTATAACACCACTCCAACAAACCCACAAGTTAGTCATAGGTAGCAGCATATTTATGGGGTGCATAGGATCCATCCACCAATAGGCCACTAGTCACACAGGTGGTGATGATCACCTAATTGCTACCTAGTGATGCAGGGCATGTAGCTCCATACACAGGTGCAGCTGGTTAGCAGCTTGGATGTCGCTGGTGGCAAGCAGAAAATATGGAGATCTAATTTCTAGGTTTAACAGAGCCTGGCAATGCAAGCTAATCCATGATGCACCGGGACCAGCAACTTGATTTGAAAAGGCCTGATTCACATGACCTACCAACACCAAAAAAAGAAGAGACATAGAGAGACAGAGATAGAGAAATATAGAGAGAGAGAGATTATATGAAACATCCTGGAGGTTCTGCTCATCATCTGCAAGGCGTACAGCAGTTCATGCCTTCCACTGCTAGAGTATTCCAGAATGCCTCCTCCAGTCCCCAGCAGAAATTGCAGCAGCAGAAAGTTATTCATTTAGTTATCCCTTTCCAAATAACACACAAACTTGTACACCTTACCAGAATTCCCAAGTGAACTACGAAGATTTGTACACTACTATATTTGTGTTTTGTTTTGTTGCCTCTTGCCTTGCCTCTTGGCTTGTTTTGTTGTCTTTTGGCTCTTGTTTTTCATTTCCCTTTGGGTAGCGACAAGCCTGTGTTTAAGAGGTGGCTAGAGGAATGAATCAGAGCTTGAGCATTAGGCCTATATTTCAGCCATATTTCAGGCGGGTTTGAATAAAAATAAGAAAAATAGCTTTATAAGTTAGATTGAATCAGGGTCCACAGTTTTTGGTTCACTTTCTTAGTCAAAACAAAAATGATGATGTCCAGGACCAAGCTCACCTTCTTGTTCTTGTTAGTTTTGTCTGCACTACAGTAGGTCTGATTCCGTCTCCTGTTCCCTTCTCTAAGAGCTTTACAGAATGGGGGGCAGGGGTGGTCCAGTGAGGTATAGAGGATTCAAAAGTACTGGATATGGGGGTATATCTATGGGGATGGCAATAGCATGCCCACTGCACCTCACTGCCATCTCCAATTACTTTGTTAATTGATTTGATTTTGTCATATGATGCATCGTTTGATTTTGACACATCATGTCATATGATTTTGTCATATGTCATTTTCCTGTCACTTGCAGCCATGACATCACCTTCTGTGGGTCCTGACAGACTATCATTCAAAATATGTGGGTTCCAGGGTAGAATGAGAAGCACTAGCCTAAGGGATTTATGCAGGGTTTTCTGAGAGCCAGTGTGGTATAATAGTTAGGGAGACCTGAAAGATCTGGGTTCAAATCCGTCCTCAGCCATGAAACTTCCTGGCAGTTACTCATTCTCAGCATCACAAGATGCATTCTCAGCATCACAAGATGCATCACAAGTTACTCATTCTCAGCATCCCTACCTCACAAGATTGTTGTGAGGACAAAATGATGAAATATTTGGCATGGGCAAAGTGGGGTATAAATACCATAAATAAATAACAGATACAGTTTCATTTCAACACCAAAGGGAAGGGAGCAAGAGACTGCATAAAGTATGTTTCCTCTCAATAAGAAATGGCAGTTTCGGATGGTATGTGAAAACACCAAGGGAGATAAAACAGCTCAATTCCTATCTTCCCTTATATCTCAACCAAAACATTGATCTTGGAGGCTCAGAACCTTCCTTAGACCTTAAGAGGACAGTTATTAAATCTATACGATACCTTGAGACAAACAGCAAAAAGGATTCACCAGAAATTTAAATTTCCAGAGCCAAAGTAGTGTTGTAAACAAGGGTTTAGGAAGTAGAGACAGCATGAATGAAGATTCTGCCTGGGTCCACCACAGCTTCTACTACTAAAACAAGCCAATGTAAAGCCCTCAACCATGTTTTATTGCAAACTCAGAAGTGTGGGATTTTTCGTTTTATTTTAAAGGGACAGTGCAAACTAAAAACAGCCCCTTCATTCACACAGTACTGTATATAAACCTGGAAACTTTACAATTCCAGGTTTGCAAAAATCATGCACATATGGTGATTCATGCTCTTATGATTCATGCTCTATGAATAAAAAATCATGCTCAAGGGTGAAGACAGTTAATAAAACCTGTACGACACCTTGAGACAAACAGCAGATTGCTGATTCTGCATGCCTGAATCTCTCCCGCTCTGGCTAAGTAATGGGGCTGCTTGAACAGAGTTAACCACACTACTCGTTGGAGTAAATGCACTCACCCATAAACCAGCAAGCCAGTTGGCCCTAGATCTGCGTTTTATAGAAAGAGCAGATCATCAGGAGACCCATTTATCTCTTCTCCTGACCGCTCTGCGTCCAGCAGAGGTGTATGAATAATTTTGCACGGCATAATCATTCAGTGAATTGTGTTTCTTCTTGCACTCAAACAATGCTCACGGGCAGCTGGCCATTTTCTCAGATTGATTCAATATCTGAATTCACTCAATGCAATTTGGCAAAAGCGGTGATTCCCCCCCTTTTCCAAAAACAATGGGATGCCATTATTGTGATTATGGGATGCTCCATATTCTAGCTGTGCTGGTTAGTTTTCTCTGCTTGCATTGAGAGGCACCACCTGGTCTAGTTAAACTGGCTGGATTTTTTTTTTTTTTTTTTGGATGGAGGGGTACCTTTCTGCAAACAGAACCTTAAAGCCAAGCTATTGGCAATTAAACATTTGCATACATATGAATGTATTATTTTTCCCCATTAGGAAAAATGGCAGCTGCAATCTTGTATAATACTTAAAGCCTTGTATAAAACTTAAAGCCTTCCTGTTTCCTGATTGGCTAACAATTTTTACCCAGTCTGTTATGAAAACTACTGAAGCCAGGGGAAATACATTGATTGTCTAGAATGGGGTTGGAACTGAGACCAGAGACATAATCAAGAAAAGGGTGTTAAGGGAGTCCCTGGAGCTGTGACTCTATCAGGGAGCGGAAACAAATAAAGGCTTTAGAATTATTAACCTTTCTTTTTCTGGGGGCTCATAGAACCTGCCGGAGGCATTGTTCCTATTAAAATCAGGCTACCAGAACATTGGCTGGGTGCAGTGTTTGGAAGGTAATTTCCTCTTGTCACATTCACATAAAATAATTGCGTGTGCAATCCAAGTTGTGATCAGAGCCACATCTTGTTCACTTAATTGCCTCGGTTGCAGGGCCACTATGAAAAGGGAAACTATCAACACCTCCCCCCTGTCACACCAAGCAAACTATTCGTATATGCAATAAAAAATATCACACTGGCTATCTGGTGACAGTGCCAGGCATTGATGGAAAGTATTTACATTTGCGTGCGTGTGTTTGTGTGTGTGTCCGTATGCATGCGTGGGGCCAGCTGCAGAACACAAAGTTGGATTGTTTACTCATCTATTGAGAGTTTTAAAATGTGATTTTCATGAACATTAGTCAAGTTAAAAACTCAGTTGCTCAATTATTCTGATGCAAAAAAAAAAAAAACCCAACAACACCAACGAGTAGAAACATACAAAAGAGCCGCAGCTGCAGCCAAAGTGAATTCATTTTTGTATTGGAACAAATATTCATGGAGCATGTTTTTTTTGTAGAATTTGTCCTCATCTAATAACAAGGCCTGTGCTATGGCATATACTACTAAATCCACAGCACTCAGATATTTGTGATGCATTGCTTACGAGCTATCAAAATCTCCCTGTTATTATATACTAACAGAATGTCCATCATTATGACATCTGGAATGTGCATGAAGCCTAGATATTACAGAGACCCCAGGAGTTGTTGTTGTTGTTGCATGTGTGCATCCAGTTTATCATGAACAAGTGGCAGCCATTCATTTATATAGGAAAAAGAAAAGGGGAGAAGAGGTTATACTCACCTTCATTTCCATGGGACTTGAGTGACAGACATGTGGGTCAGGTTTTGCCCCCTTTTAACTGTCCCAGATTGCATGCAGTTTGCTTACTTTCTCCCATATGATTCAATGGGAATCTGAGCCAGCCCTGTTTGTATAGTATATATTTTATATATACTATATACTAAGTATATAGTATATATAGTATATGTATAGTATATAGTTTGTATAGTTTGTATAGTTTGTCTTAGTATGAAGCTAGAGAGTGAAGGAACAGGAAACTGTTTTATCTTTTCTAAATATAATACTAGGGCTAAATCAAAATGGTCCCAATTTTTTTGGCAACCCCCAGGAAAGAGACCACTCTTAGTGAGGATACTTCCCCCATTCTAGAGGACAATAGTTGGGGAAAATAGTGCCCTTCAGCTACCAAAAGTGCCAGGCGCATAATCATCATAACCTTGAAATAGATGGCAGCAGTGAATAAATGGTGAGTTAGGATGCGAATCTATCTTTGGTGAACATGCACAGATACACACACACACACCCATGTGCTCAGACACACAGAAAAATATAGGGGTTCTCCCAAAGGGGGAGCAAAATGGTAAGTTTAGTAGGTGCCTCAAATGTGCTATATAAGCAGCCCTTGTCCCTTTCAGGCAGCAAGAGGAGCAGCAGCATGGAGGAGACATATTATCCACCACGGAAGCCATTAAAGTATCCTAATGTCATGTAGTATCTCCTCTGATACAACAATGTGTAAACCCAGAATATAACAATATGACACTTGGAAGAAACATAATCCTCAGCCTTCTCTGCTTCAGAGACATCTGGGAATAGGACCCTCAAGAGACACATGGTGACAGATTCCTCAGATGTTTCTGCCCCAAAGACATATGGGAATGGAACCTTCAGACTTCTCTGCCCCAGAGACACAAGGGAATAGAACCCTCAGCCTGCTTGATCGTCTCAAGTTTCTGCTAGAATAAGTTATAGCTTCAGCTTTCGACAAAATACAGTTCTCGGTGCCTGCTTTCTTTGGCTTCCCAGCCCTTTCCCCAGTTTTCATTTGTATCTTTCCCTGAGCATCAGGCTCATGAAGGGGGAAAAAATGCTGCAGCACACCAGGGAGATTCACTTGAGGTCCCAAAGACAAGAACTGTTTGCGTGGCTTCTTCTTTCTCCATAAATACAGCTGAGACTATGACTGGGTAATTGGCTAAGTGCCTGTCAGCTTAATAACGGAGAGGGAGAGGGAGATTTGTACTTACTATTCAAAGCCACGGATGCTTCCTGCCAGTGGATTTTCAACATGGGTTTTGTTTTGCTGGGATTGCAAAGAGTGAATGGGGACAGGGTTCCAAGGAGTTGTCCCCTTGCCCTGCACTCACATGTGATGACTGGTGTAGAAAAGCACAGGGAAACAGCCAGGGTGGAAAATAATAGAGTTCACCTAGACCTTATATTGTCGTCTGTCACAATTCAAGCCAGTCCCAAACCCATCACTGGTCCCTGAACTTCAGGCTGGGAATTTACAGCTGTCTGAACATGATCCTGAAGATCAAGTTCTACTAGATCTTCAAGATCATGCACTACTTTTTTGCCTTTAAGAGCTGCACTGTAGGGAGAAGTTGATCAGAGGCACATTCTCCCATCACTGCCACTCTGGTGCAGAATAGACAGCCAATTTTTTTCACCATCTACATTTACTCGGAAACTTGAAACAAACTCCCTACACACACACAGAGAGAGAGAGAGAGAGAGAGAGAGAGAGAGAGAGAGAGAGAGAGAGAGAGAGCACAAAAAAGGTTATAATTCAATTCCTTTTATTGGTCAGCGAAAGGATGATGAGAGGTGGAACTTTAAATATACACTAACTTTTATCAAGCCAGTCTTGCCCTCAAAAAACCCATCTGTAAAGCTCATAGTTTCAAATGCTCTTCAGGTACCAAAAGTGGCTGGCTCTATCAATTTTAATGCCAACTAAGTAGGGAAACATATGGTTCTTTGCTGCAAATTGAAGTGCGTGTGCAGACTCAGGGGAGCACATTGAACCAACACAATCTGACAATTTCTTCTCCTTCACTTTCTTTAACATAAGTTATGGATTTGGGATTATAATATTGCACGTATATCAATCAGTCAAACTTTCTTTTGTTCTTCCCGATGCAAGCGACATCTGTGATTTGTTAACATACATACTTGGGTCCCTGATATTGTATAGTCTGTGTTGATGTGTAAATTATTAAGTGCATATATTCAAAATTCAAGGCAGGTAGAGTTTGCAACTCTTCACCCCCCACTGCAAATATATAAGTTTCTCTCTTGCCAGGGCTGTATATTTTGCAACATTCTGTCTCCCTAGGTGTATAAATTTAAAGTTCTGGTTTTAAAGTACACAGGGCATCAGCAAAAATATAATATACTCTACAGTATGATGACTGAGAACTTTATGGTTTGCAGTTTGCACACATTAGCTATTATCCAGAGTCCCATGCATGCAAGGTCTTCCATTTATCTTCTCAGAAGAGAAAACATGTATAGGTACTGTATTTCCCATGGGGCTTACAAAATCTGAACTCTAAGATGGGCTATACTTATGCAGTTTTGGGCATAATATCAGATGGAAAAAACTATAGGCGTTGTCTTTGGCTGTTGAGATATATCATTACTTCTCTATGTTAATAGAGGTGAGGTTTTCTGATTATGATATACAGTACTCAGCTATCCTTGTTGCTGTTATACTCAGCTATGTGTTTTTAGTGCAGAACAAAATTTATAGTCTTTTTTGTTGCAGTATCCCATCATCTTTTACTACAGAATCTTCTAGCTACGCGTTTGCTAGAAAAATGTGGGATGATGGCTGCAATCCTAAACACAATTTCCTGGGAGTAAGACCCACTGAACCCAATGGGGCTTACTTTTGAGTGGACATGGTTAGACTACACCCAGAAGGAAGATGTGAGTACCCTTTCCTTTTCTCTCATCTGCTTACTTTCATCCTTTACCCAGCAGGAAGAAAGATCCTAAGCAGGACAGGCAAGTAGGAGTGGATACAGACATGAGAAAATAATGATGGGGTAAATGTATTAGGCAAAAGTACCTCGTACATATAGGAAGCTTCCCAGCTTCATTTTTCCCTGTTAAGTAGGAATATCTGATAACTTCCTCTTGCAACCCACTCAGATTTACTTATAAAATTCACACTCCCTAAAAATCTGCATTCTGATAAATGTCTATTTTGAAACACTGTTCAGAAGCATTAACGTGTAATGATTCACTCATTACACAGGAGTTTTCACAACGGCCCATGCCATATCCTATCTCCTTTCCTGGACCTGATCCACCGATGGAAAGTAATGTGGATCAATATAATGCAGATGTGAAGTAATATAATGCAGATGTAATGCAGATGTGGATCAATGATTTTGTCATACAGGTCCAAGTACCCCAATGTGGGCTTACTCCTGAGCAAGGAAACAAGGATTCTCCTTATCCTGCAGATTCCTCCAGAAGACAAAATTCCTGAGCAGGATGCAGCTTAGCCCATGATTGTACCACTTCATCACTATACTGGAACTTAGCTTAAATTGGGATGTTTTATGTTTTTATCATGTATATACTTCTCCATCCTCCAAAAGGCTCAGGACAGTGTGCATGTAGGTTATTCCCATTCTATCCCATACTGGCACGTAAAGTAGGCTAACAGATATTTGGATGAGCTTAGTGAGCTTTTCAACCAAGAGTGCAATCCTTACCCTGTCTACTCACAAAAGTAAGCCCCATTGTGTTCAATGTCTCTTACTCCAAGGAAAGTGTGTTTATAATTGTAGCCTAACAGTGCAATCCTAAACATTTCTACTCAGAAGTAAGTCCCATTGTGTTCAGTAGTACTTACTCCCAGGAAAGTGTGATTGCAAATCTAATTCTCTCTGACTTACGCATGCTCTAATGCACATGTAGACATGCTCTAATCATGGCTCTTATCAAATAATAGGCTCTTATTCTGCATGAAAATATTTAGCATCTTTTATGTCTTTTCTGTTGCTGTATAAAGTCTCTGAAGTTCAACGCTAGCTAGCTCAGATATGGGCTACTTTCCAAGGACAAGTCACTCATAATCCATCTGTAAAGAGGAACAAGTAGCAAAGACGGCAGGAAATAAACTTTATAAAGGTCTTTTTATACAGTTAAAAATGCTAACGTGAACAACAGATTAAATAATCTAATCATTCCTTTATTTATATCCCTTTTTTCCTCATGGAAATTAAAGGTGATGTGCTTGTAGCCAGTGGCATAGCTAGAGGGGGTTCAAAGCACTATGTTTTGCAGGGAATCTCACCATGGTGTGCAAGTGTCCCTCCCACTATCTTTCAGAGCCTCTGTTTTGCTCCCATCGCTGAAATGGTTCCAAAGGAGAGGGAGCAGCCATTGGTACTATAGTGAGTCTCCCTGCAAAACTTAGTGTTTTGCACCCCCATTAGCTATATCACTGCTTTTAGATCCCAGGTAATCTCCCACTCCAACACAACTTGCTTAGCTTCAGCTGCACTGTTATTTTATTTGAATTCTGACCACAACTGAAATGATTCTACTGCCGGAGATCAAAAATTTTGTCCGGCAATGTGTAATAGTCATCTAATGACCAGTTGTGTATGATTTAAGCCAAACCCCTAATCTTCAACCCAATCTGATTTAATACTTCCTTCTAGTGGAAACACATGTACTGTGTCCCTCAATGCAGGACACCCCCCCCCCACTTTCTGATGGTTTGTTTTCTGATGATTTTGCTCTTTCAACACCTTTCAATAATACCCAGAACTCATTCATTCAACACATGCTCCACTCTTTCAACCTCGCTCTGCTGGTCTAAAGGCTAAAATTGTTTTCCCTGATGTTGATTGCATGTAATATCGTAATCAAATGGGGTTTTTTTTGGCATTTTCTTATGACTTTCTTCAGTAAATAACCATCATTAAGATATTCATTGCCCATACATCTTTCTTCATTTTACAGTAATTTGTTACTTTTACAGTAATTTGTTACATAAGTGATATTTATGTCTTTTTTGGTGGGCATTTTGCACATGCAAACTGAAAAAGACTGGTTTCCACTTTGCAATGGTTTTCACATTTGGACAGTGCTCCAATCCCTAACCCCTAGGGAGCACTGTCCCCAATTGGGGACAGTGCTCCCTAATCCCTAAGTGAGGATGACCACAGTCCTAACCATGTATATTCAAAAGTAAGCCCCATTGTGTACAATGGGTCTTACTCCCAGGAAAGTGCCTTTAGGATTTTAGGATTTAGTTGTTTAGTGTATAAACAAAACCTTCTCCTTGCTTGCATGGTAACACCAGAAATAGTTAATCTGAACCAACTATTTCCTTTTAAAGATACTATTTCCTTCTAAAGATGCTTTTTCTACCCCTGACTTGGGCTAACCGTAAAAGTAATGGGATTGCAGCACCATTTGTCTTTAGTACCAAATGTGGCAGGCATGAGTAAAGTCAAGCATACATGAAAAACATTTCTCTTGAAACAGTTAAAGGCTGGAGATTGGACTAGTCAAGAAGCAAGGCAAGTGAGAGTCTCTATACCAGAAGCCAGTCAGAGATTAAAAAACCAAAACTATTGGTAAGTCCAAAACTGGTCTGCAGATAATGAAATCAGAAGAACCTCAATCTCTGCTGCTTAGCACATCCTGAATCTCAACGTAACAGAAAGGTGGTGCATTACTTAAGACAGTTAAAACTACAGCTACCTTTATTTGTGCCCATCTATAGAAAAAAGTTCCTAGTGGTTCTCTGCTCATGAATGCATGGAGAGCATGGGTTTTAAAAAAAATGTCAAATCAGATTTGGTCAGTGAGCATTAATATGACAGTAACAGAATAAGGGAAAGGCTGTACTTAGGATACAATCCTAACAAACTTTCCTGCACTGGCAGCGAAGCATATGCTGCATCTTTTTCCTTGGAGTTGAATTGCCCTTACTTTGGTGCTGGAAATTTGGTTAGGATTGCACCCTCAGTCTTTCATGCACATCAGAACCTATGACACACTCTGCAGAATGCTTTCTGTCTCTAGATCAGCTTCTGTGCAGGGATCCCTGCCCGCTCACTTCTTAAGAGGAGTTGAGTTGAACCAGCCACAACATGGTTCATGTGATTATGTGCAACATTACCTGGTACTGTGCAAACAAGTCAGTCCTAGGATGGCAGAAGAACATCCTCTTCTATTGCACAGCAGTACTAATTTTTATGTAACATACCAACATGATTTTCTGATCACAACCTTTCTAGGTTTCTGATCACAACTTTCTGATCACAACTTTCTGATTACAACCTTATTTTGATTTTTTATCCCAGATTAAAGAATGACATATGACATGACTATTAAAATATAGTTCCTTTGCATTTGGTTTTTAGTCATCCCAGGGAATTGAAATTCAATACCACTCCTTGCCTCTATCAAATTACTATATTTACCTCCACGCTAATGCAATGTAAAGGTCATATATAAAGAAGGATGACATTAAGACCAAAGCCACTATCTGGTCTTACCTGCATATTTTCATTTTCTTTGTAAGCTGCTTTGTGAACTATTTAGTTGAAAAGAGGTATATAAATACTGTAGGTAGGTGGGTAGGTGGGTAGGTAGGTAGGTAGACCGACCGACCGACAGACAGACAGACAGACAGACTGACTGACTGACTGACTGATTGATTGATTTTATGGTACACAGGCGCTGTATTCTACCCAGCAGAACAGGAATTATGACTATAAAATGGAGAACTTCATATTGGTGAATCAAATGTGTATATACATAGCCTTTAATGCTTTTCACATTTCAATTCACACTTCTGAGTATCAACATCACATTCAAATAATATCATTACTTCAGTTACAGTCCCTTTTATCAGTCCAATTAGTTGATTTAGGCTGCAACCCTAAATATACCATTATACATTACAAATATACCATGTAAATATACCTTACCATGAATAAGACCCATTGAACACAATAGGGCTTACTTTTGAGTAGACATGGTTAGGATTGTGCTCTTAGGATTTCTTTAGTTTTTGTAACCCATCAGTGTTTAAGGGTGCCTTTAAAACTACCATACTAAAAGTTTTAAATGTATTTTAAATGTGTGTGAATTTTAAATGTGAACACCACATTGCATATGTTCATCATGCACTGTTCATGACAGATATGAAATGCAAAAAGTTTTATACTGGTGGAGACTGTATAGTTTTATATTGGATAGAGCCTCATATATGGAACAGGACTCTCTCAGGGTACAACACAATTGAGGGTGAAATCCAGAGTAATTAAGGGGAGTCCTTGCTCCGGAGTAAGAACAAGTTACTCTGGATTGCAATATGAATTTCCCACATGTTTTCAGTAGGTGGTGCAGTAACTACGGGTGCACATAATGTTTCTTACGTGCTCCTATAGTTACTCTGGATTGTGCCCATATTGTATTTTGAAGTACCAAGCTGCAAAACAGAATTGTAATTTTATTTGTTGTTCAATGCAAACTTTGGAACGAAAATTGGAGAACAGAATCCAAACTTGAAACCTTTAGTAGAATTCTTGTCTTGTGTTCAAATTTTATTTGCCAAAAGAAACAGAACTTGAAATTTATCTGTTAATATGATGAGTATCATTCTTTTCAACGCGCTGGGTCATGAGAAACAGGCTGAATATTCATGAACTTTAGTAAAACAACAAATTTAGAGAGAGGCTTTGCAAAGCTGGTATGCAAAATTCACAAATGGAACATTAACACAAATTCACTTGTTGAAAATTAATGAGATTAGGAGAATGCAATCTTCATGCTGAATAATAATAATAATGGCTGATGGCACGTAACTGTAAAGAGGTAAAAGTAGAAATTGATATAGTATCTGTCCTTATATCCTAATGCAGGCCTTATAACACAGGCAGACTGCAAACTACATTTAATTATCCATCCTTGAAAAACATATAACTTCATCAACTAGCATAATATGAAGGATTCTAACCCCCATACCAACCTTGTCGATGGGCGCAATCCAGAGTAACTATGGGGAATCCTTACTCTGGAGTAAGAACACTTTACTCTGGATTGCAGTAAGAATTTTCCATAGGTTTTCACTAGGTGATGCAGTAACTATGGGTGCACGTAATGTCTCTTACGTGCTCCCATAGTTACTCTGGAACACATAGTAGCCTGTGTTACATGGGGCTACTCAGTTCTGCATCAGCAAAAGAGATCAGCTAAACCCAAGTAGCCCCACTGAGCAAGGGGGACCAGATGTCATAATCTAAGAGAACAAGGCCTTCCCAAAATGTAGGACAACCAAGAAAAATGTAGGACATAAAATAAAACTAGAAATGCTCATATATATGGCTTTCATATAATTTAAACACCATATTACTTACTATTAAATTTAAAACGATTGCATATAATTTATTAATTACAAGAAGTCTACATACTGCCTGCCTACAAGGAAAATAATGACATTGAAGTTTTTTCCAGGACATAAGGGTATGTCCTGGAAAAAAGAGGACATATGGTGACATGCATTGAGCAGGCAAGAGCACTACACAGCATAAGGAAATAAATGTTGCCTTATACCAAAGGGATCTGCTTGCTTAGATCCGATACTGGATATAGCATGGGCATAGCATGTACTTAGAACTGCATTGGGCTGTCTCAGAGTTTGATTGTGATGTCTCAGTGAAATAGAAGAGGCTAAATTTATTTATATACATTTATATTATATTATATTCAAAATTCTTTTCCCATAACTTGCAGCCGACAATCTCATATTACATCTCAAAGTAAATCTCATAGAACATCATGATCAGCACTGGAAATTTTCAAGCAAAGGGTGGATAACCACCTATCAGAGATCCTGAAGCAGTTGCTTTGACTGGACAGGACTTGGACCAGACTCCTTCTAAGATGCTTTCCAATTCAAATATTCTAAGATAATACAGTTGTTTCCAGCAAAAACAAGCAAACAAAAAAACTCAAAAATCTAGATATAAGATGCTTAATATAAGAAACTTCAAATCTTCAAGTCAACTTGGTCTTTTTCAAGAGCTTCGTCTAAGGACAGAAAGATAGTTAAGGATACAAGAGGACAGTGATACTCCAAGTGGGCTTTGGGACCAACTTGGGAGTCATGATCTTGGGTCAGGGTAGAATCCACCATATCTGTCACTTGGCTTTCCTTGGAGAAAGACTCATTGAAACACAGTGGGATTTACTTCCAAGAAGACATGGAGGAGCTCTGGCATCACAGTGATGTCACATTCTGGTAAGTTTGACAAGGGGGACCCAGACCAATTTTTAAGTCTGAAAGGGGGTCCAGGCTGAAATGCCCAAGTACCACTCCAATAGGGCACCCTGAATCTTCTTATTGTCCCTGTATTCTGTGGTTGATACAACCCTCATTGAAAGTATTGACTGCCCCTGATGTAAACCCTCTTCTCACTTTATATTCCTAGGTTCACCCAAAGATTTATATTGAACACATAGGCCAATGTTCTAAGTAGGATGCAGAATCCTCCTCCTTGGAAGGCAAAATGGAGGATCCAAAGAGCACCCCTGAATTACTCAAAACTCACATGCAAAAAGTGTAGAGGAAAACTGTTCCCTTAGGAGACTAACCATTAGAAGACAGTTCTAAAGTTCCTTGCTAGTGGTGCCAAAGTGGCTACAACTGCATCCTATGGCCCCACAGCAGCTTCCCGAAGTCTTCTCAGGGACCAGCAATGGTCTTCTGAACTCCGCACCAGCTATTTTGCTGACATGAGAGTTCATGTCTGGCCTTCTGGATCCATCCCATTTATTTCTCCCCCATCCCGCACTTCCACCTCGATACTACCACCCCAATGCTACTGACTAGCACTAACCCAGAGCTGGCAGTTCCTCCTCTCTGTGTACCACAGATGTGCTTTATAGCACATTTGCAATACCCAGAGCCAGTAATAAAACACTTGAACTGCCAACACTAAACTTGAGCTCAGGATTGGGCTCCTAATCTTCCCCCCAAAAATGTGGATGACAAGCCTCAAAGATCAGACTCTCAAAATAATTGTTTTAAGTGAGCACATTTATGTGCAACATGCTCAGAAACGCCTGACAAAGATAGATCAAACTTGAATCCGAAACTTGCCTATGGCAATTTTACAAAGCATGGAGGCCCTTTGGAATCTATGATGTTGAAACTCTGGCTTCAACAGCTAAATCTCTTGTTGGTTGAATTATTTAAATTGAAGGGTATGAAAGTTTGCTCTTGGTCCAACATACTTTTGGTGCAAAACAAATACAGCATTGCTTTCGCCTGCGGAGCGTCTCTTCCTACCAGAAAGAAAGTACAACACACAGGATGCCAAGATACAACAGACTCCTAAGTATTCAAATTCCAATCCCTTGCATAAAAGGATGGGATCTGGACTTGCACTGTCACCTCCAACTTGGCAAGATGCACATTTTCATGGCAAATGCATTTGGAGTACAAAATATCTCTAGATAAACTCCAAGGCTGCAAGGTTAAGTGGGAAATAGAAATCCAATGACCCCTAGCTGGGTAAGTGAGCTTAATGACTCCACCGCTGCCATATGTACACAACGGAGCTGTGCGGAGTGTACCCCCTCCTCCTGTGCCTCACAGGAAAGGGGGAGGCCATACCAGTGGAATTATGTACCATGCATTTTAAAGGAGAAAAGTAAGCAGAAGGGAGGCCACTTGAAAAGGGTTAACAAAGGCACAGATCTTTGCAGGGCTGGAGAACAAGAGATAGGAGGGCTCCTGAGTCAGAGGCAGTATCCACTGTCGGGTATTTCTGGCTCAGCAAAAGCTTGCCATCCGTAATGCAAGGCAGATGAATTACTCAGTAAATCCTATTACTCCATGTGGATAAACCTTACATGCAAGTTAACAAGTCTGGAGAGCTGGGGAATGGATTCTGCTGAAAGGATACCGGAGGATCAGAACACACCTAGTTCTAGAAAGCTGAGAAGAGAGTAAGGGGAAAAAACACATATCACAGTCCTCTTAGCCTTGCCCTTTGGTCTCCCAGACCCCCAACACTTCATTATTTAGGAATAAAGAAATATGTTAGGCTTCATCCATCTACACCCTGCATCTTTTGGAATGATCTGATTTCTAAGGGAAAAAAGAGTCTCTTTTAATGACTGCTAGTGTTATTCTTTGATGATCCCCCATCCCGTGCAATATGTATAAAAAATACACTTCCAGTCATGAAACATGGGGGCAAGATGAAAAGCACCGGGATTTGAGTAGCAGAGCTCAGGCAAGCATCTCCTCGCTTCCAAGACTAATTCCAGAGGAACAAAGTGAAAACTTTGCTGCTGTCATTAGCTTTGCCAAAGAACCGTTCCCTGGGCATTTCTGAGTTGTGCACCATCAGCTCTTTACATAGATTGCACACTTATTCTAAATCACATCCAATAGTTTTATTGCCATAATATGCAGAATGCACTCACGCACCTACAAACACATGAGATGGAGCCGTTTCCGCAGCAAGGCAGTTATGCTAGGTTCAATTGAGCAGATTACAACATTTCCAGGTTGTTGTTGTTGTTTGGAGGGGTGTGAGAAATGAATGGAGGTAGTTTTCATTGACTGACAAAACTAAAAGCAGGTTTGGATGGCCTTATACTATTCATTCAGCCCCAGCACGGAGGAGATGATGCACACCAACACACTTCCAGATGTGGCATGTCCTCCCCACCAGCTGCACATATCACACATGTGTGTCAACAAAGCACAGGTCTTCTTCCAGGCTAAGCAAGAAAACCAATAGAGCAAGAAGGAAAACGGAGCTCTAACTCAAAGGAGTCACCCAACAAGGAGCCATTCATGCACCATCCCAATTAAAAAGGGACTCCAAGAAAAACTATCCAATAGCTAAGATCTGTGATCAAAAAGAGGCAAGGAGTTTAACCAGGTCAAGGAACAAGAGTTGAAAGTGACCGGTCTATGGTGGTAAGAGTCTAATGTGGCCAAAACTGCATAAGGGATGGTGAAGTAACTCTATTTACTTATATGTCTGATTTATATGGGTTTGGGGGGCCCCACTTTTATGTCGACTTCTATTTTGGGTGGCCTACTTTTCACGTATTTAATCCGCATGTGTTTGTATGGTTTGTGTATGCTAGCATGTGTGTGTGCAAATACGTGTACGAGTGGCACATGCTTCTTCAATACTCTTTTAACCTGAGTACTTTTCCATTTTCACTGAAGGGCAAATTGAATGTTTCCCATTTTATGAATACTGTATTTGTTACAAGTAAGGGATGAGGGAAACTGGTAGAGATGGGCAGGGGCAAAAATAATAGCATGATGCTTCTGATGATGAAGGGCTTCATCCAAGCCACTCCCAAAAGACAAGTTACACTTAAGGGCATCACTTAGGGACTTCTAATTATTGTGGCAGTCTCATCTAATAATGGCAGTGCATTTCTATAGATATTTACTAGGAGGTTAAGTCCCACTGTACTTAGATGGTTGAGGACTGCAGCTTTAAGAGCCCAATCCTGTGCATATCTACTCAGAAGTAAGTCACATTTATTAGTGTCAATGGGGGCTTCCTCCAAATAAGTGTGGAAGTGTGGCCCTACAGCCCAATAATGTGCATGTCTACTCAGAAGTAACACCTATTATATTAAATGGGGTTTACTCCCTGGTAAACATGCATAGGATTGCAGCCTTAGACCTCTCATCCTTGGGAATAATGGTGGGCTTATGATAACCATATGATCATTCCTCATTAATCATAGAGAGGCCCCGTCAGTGGACTGAAATACAGAGAGAGTCAACTGTTTGGGGGAAATTACTATGTTTGGGTTTTGGGAGGCTCAACTGCTATGTCAATTGCTATGTGTAGGTTAGGGGGATACTGCTGTTTGGGCTTGGGGGGCACAACTGCTATGTCAAATTTTGGGTTTGGGGGTCTGATATGTTTGGGTGTTACACTGCTATACTGACTCCTATTATGGTTTGGGGGAATGTTGTGTTTTGGTTCTGGGAACCTCTATTTTGGGTTTTGGGGGCTCACCTGCTATGTTGACTGATATTTTGGTTTTGTGGGAGACTGCTGGATTTGGGGAGTCAAACTTTTATGCTGCCTGCTATTTTTGGTTTGGGAAAATGCTGGCGTGGGGGGGGGCACAGCTATGTTTGGGTTTGG
This sequence comes from Cryptoblepharus egeriae, assembly GCA_030015325.1. Taxonomy (NCBI): domain Eukaryota; kingdom Metazoa; phylum Chordata; class Lepidosauria; order Squamata; family Scincidae; genus Cryptoblepharus; species Cryptoblepharus egeriae. The sequence goes on from JAREYC010000005.1 coordinate 74,620,885, forward strand.
GGTACTCCACTGTTATTTTAGGTTTTGGTGGTCTGATTTGTTTGAGTGTGAGGGGCTCTTCTGGCATCTCAACTTCTATTTTGGGTTTTGGAGGTCTGATTTGTATGGGTTTTGGGAACCGCACTGTTATGTAGACTGCTATTTTGGGTTTGGGGTGTCTGATTTGTATGGGGTTTGGGGTCCCCACTGTTATGCTGACTTCTATTTTGGGGGGTCTGATATGTATGGGTTGGGTGACTCTGCTGCTAAGTCGACTTTTATTTTGGGAGGGGTCTGATTTGTACGAGTTTGGGGGGCCACTGTTCTGCCAACTTCTATTTTGGGGGTCTGATTTGTATGGGTTAGGTGACTTCGCTGCTAGGTTGACTTCTATTTTGGGGGGTCTGATTTGTATGGGTTGGGGGGGCACCGTTATGCCGACTTCTATTTTGGGGGTCTGATTTGTATGGGTTTGGCGGGGCCATTATTATGCCGACTTCTATTTTGGGGGTCTGTTATGTTTGATGAGTTGGGCGACTCCGCTGCTATGTCAACTTTTATTTTGGGGTTTTGGGGGGGTCTGATTTGTATGGATTTGAGGGCCCCACTGTTATGCCGACTTCTGTTTTGCGGGTTCTGCTAAGTATGGGTTGGGGGACTCCGCTACTAAGTCGACTTCTATTTTGGGTGTTTCCTGGGTCTGATTCTTACGGGTTTCGGGGATTCCATTGCTATGTCAGTACTATTTTGGGTTTTCGGGGGTGTCCGATACATTTTGGGGGAGAACTATGTTCGGGTTGGACTCCAAACTCAACGGCTGAGTTTTGGGAACATCGAAGGACGCTTGTCTGAAAAAGGATCAACTCCAAAAACCAAGACACATCCCAATACATAGACCCCATTCACACGTGCACCCCAGAAGAGACGCGTGTCCGGTGGAAGGAAAAAAGGAGTATAAAGTTGGCGATGGCCAAGTCCTTACCTGAGGACGGCGGTGTCCCCTTGCCTGACAGTGATGTTGTCGGTGCCTCGGTTATAATCCACGCTGCGAACCGGCAGCCCTGTAGGGAGAAGGCAGAGCAATCTGAGTAGGACCAGAGGGTACTGCCTGCGGTCGGGCTGAGCCCTTCCCACCATGGCTGGAGTTGCTTTTTAGAGGGGATGCTCACACTCCCCTCTCTCTGGACTACTTGCAGGAGGAGAGCGAAGGAGTGGATGCGATGCTCAGGCTGGATGCAGGAGACAGATGATGGGGGGATCCCACAGAAATTTGGGGTAATGGGTGCTGGTGTGTGTCCTACTCTTTTGCAGCTGGGCAACCCCTCTTTTTCCACTCTGTAGAGTCCCTTCCCCAAATCTCCAAAAATTTAAAAAAATAAAAATTAAAAAGCAGAGCCCCCAATGAATGGGGGTTGCTGAAAGAGGAGTAGATCCAAACAATCCAAAGGGCAACCCCTCGAAAGCGAGGGGTTGGGACTCCTCGCCTTCCTCCTCCTCCTCCTCTTCCTCCTATGGATGCTCCAGCGAAGGGCTGAGCAGTCTCTGCGCTCTCCTCTCCTTTCTAACCCACTTTCCCAGGCGGAGGGAGGGAGGGAGGCTGGGAGAGTGAGTGGGAAGGGAAGGGAGGGAGAGTGCTTCTCTTCCACTGGCTCAGCCCTGGAGGAGGGGAGAGAGGGGGTCTCCCTCCTCTTCCTCACCTCTCCCAGGAACTCCAGTGGCGTAGCTAGAGGGAGGCACAGCGCTAAGTTTTGCAGGGAGCAAGAACAAGCCCCTTACCCTCCATCTCCGCTGGGGAAGTGCTTCCCCTCCCCACCACCAGCAATGGAGAGGAGACTCCCTGAAAAACTTAGAGCTTCAACCCCCCCTAGCTACGCCACCGCCTTCAAGGACTCTACCTCTCTTCCACTTGCATTCCATGCCCCCCACTATATGTCATAGATGCAGTCCTAACAACACTATCGTGAGAGTAAGTACTATTGAGCACAGTGGGGCTTACTTATGAGTAGACATTCTTAGGATTGTCCTGATAACCAAAAAATAGGACAAGCCTCCTCCCCCCCCCAAAAAATGTAGGATACTCAAGAAAAATCAATCAAAAATTGTAGGACACGACAAAAGAAAAACTAAAAACACTCATATATATTTTCTATATATATTTTCTATATTATATTAATTAATCATTAAAAATAAAACATAAAGACACTTATGTATATATATTCAGGGTGATTAAAAAGTAACTCCCTATGTTAAAATACTTATACAGTAAATTACAATATAGGGAATTACTTTTCAATCACCTTGTATATATATTAATTTATATATAAATCCATCCCCCCATGGCGCATCAACCCCCCACATGCAACATCACCCCATGCAAATCACTCCCCCATGCACATCAACCCCCATGTGCATCAACCCCCTATGCACATCATCTCCCCATGCGCATCAACACCCCATGCGCAACATCCCCCCTTGCATATCAACCCACCATGTGCAAAATCCCCCCATGCGCATCAGTCCCCTATGCACATCAAAACCCCATGCGCAACATCCCCCCACATCTCCCTATGTGCAACACCCCCCATGCACAATCCCCCATGCGCAACCTCTCCATGCACAGCATCCTCCTCAGTGCAACCCCACCCTCCGAACAACATCCCCCCCCCACTGCACCAGGCACCGAGCACCGAATTGGCTGGAGGTTGGTCAGTCTTCCATGTTAAGTATTGAACAAAAACACATTGCACACATTTTCAGCCCCTTAATGGTTAAATTTCTCCACATCGGTTCTTGGTGGGTGTTCATGTGACAGAAGGAACACTCTCCCCAAATTTCATGCTTCTAGGTCTGGGGGCTGGGGCAGTCACCAATTCTTCAATGCAAAGGAAAGGGAAGAAAACAAGTTTTGCCCCTTTTCTCCCCTTTCCAGTTAGAATCAAGCAAAGAACAAGGAACCTGAAAGTGGGTTTTTTTAACTGTACTTTTCCACTCTTTTTTATCCACTTTTTTATTTGTGGGACATTTTTTCCACTATTTTTTCTCCATTCCATTTTTTCTTAATTCTGGAACATAATCCTGGTGGATAATGAGGGACGGCTATACATATAATTTATTATATGCAATTTATTAATTACAGGAAGGCTGCATGCTGCCTGGTTATAAGGAAAAGGAAGACAATGAAAAAACCTTTTTCCAGGACACAAGTTTAAAAGGAGGGTATGTCCTGTAAAAAAGAGGACATATGGCCACCCTGAGCAAGTGGGAGACCCAAGAAAGAAGGGCAGTGGGAGGAAAAGGTGGGAAGTTGAGAGTGAAGCCAATTAGAATGATGAATGAGGGGGAAAAGAAGAATGACTGAAGAGAAAGAGGCAGTGCCTGAGGGGAATGGCTTATGGGTGAGAGACAGTCCTAAAGAAAAACATGGAAGCAGCTTATTTTATTTAGCAGCTTATTTTATTTTATTTATTAGGGCCTCCATAATCTTGGTGTGCTCTTGGTTCCCCTCCCCATGGCAAGCAAATTCTAAAAGTGCAAGATTCTACGCTTGACAGCACCATGACCATCCACTTGTTGCCAATGGGTCAGGCAAGTAGCTTGCTACCATTGCAGAAAAAGGTGACCACCATCATGCATGCAATAGTTAGATGCTACCAATAGCTGCAGTTGCAAATGCAAGTACATAAATACAGTAGTACCACCTTGGTGGGAAGGTAACAACATTCTATGTGCATGTGGGCCATGTCCACAGAGGCATCTTCGGACAACACTGGCTTCGGACAACACTGACTCTAGAAATGGGGCTGAACACTGCTATTTAGAGTGGGTCACAATTAGTAGGGCAACTTGCGGGTGACACTTTTACTTTTACTTTCTTGTAGCTAAAAATCCAAGAATGTTTAAGCTGGAAAGTGTCATGGAGGACATCTTGTGCTCCACACTCAACTCTGTGCAAGCAACAGCTATAGAAGTGTTTCCTCAACCAGTGGTACTGGTATTACCAGTGGTGTCTAGTGGTACTAGAGGTGGTGTCTAGTGGTACTCACAGGATCCATAGACACTTGCCATCTGGCAGCAAGAATGCAATCTAACAAACAGTGATAGAAGGCCAGGCTAAGTGGATAGTTTCAAAGGGCACTTGCAAAGCCCTTTTGTCCACCCAGAGCCTTGGCATTGATTATGTCACGTCTGGCCTTCCAACCCAGAACTGGCAATGATGTCATCACTAGTTATGTCCAGTGGTACTTCAAATAGGTGGACCATGTGAAATTGTACTGTAGAGGTCAAACACTGAAAATACCATACTATAACATCGCTGACTTTGTGGGGGTTTACGGATTTGCTAGTCTTTCCCCAAATGTCATGTGCTCATTGGAACTTGTATTCAGAGCCTGTGGGTATATGCCTGAAAATGTACAGTAACTAAAATGGAAAAAGTTCATGGATCATATGTACAAGCCACCTATGGGGGAAAGTTGGGAAAAGGTTTTATGCATACAGATCCTTTGATTGCATGGAGGTAAATTGAGGGATCAGCAGATTTGACCACAAGTTCACCCTCTATCTATCCAAACAGCCTTTCCTTCCCACCATTTTCTTCACCCAAGAGAGTAATCTTACTAGTATGCCTCATCTCAGCCAGATCTCAACATCTTTCTACCCAAAATGCAGAATAAGATGATAATCAAAGGCAATCAAATTCAAGAATGAACCGCTTTAGATTACAAGTGGGAAATCACATTTTTCATATTCCTTACATAAAATATTTGTTGGATAAAGATATTTTCCATCCCCAGAAAGAAGAATTAAGATAAACAGCCCAATCATATTCAGTGCTGGCACAGCAGGACCAAATGGCCTATACTATACACAATGATGAAATTGTGTGGATTAAGGTTTAGTCAAAAAAATTTCGTTGAGCCCCAGTCTACCCAATGGGAATACTCAGATCTGTGCCAGGGAAATCGCTGAGAAAAGTCTGTTAAGGGTTTGGATATGGTGGGGCTCTGCTCAGATATGGTGGAACCCTGCTTCCTCTCTCAGGCCCTTATCAGTCCCAAAGCACCCTTCCCCACCTTTATTCTGCTAGCCTGCCAACCTCTCTCCCTCCTTTCACCACTTCAGCACAGCACCTACACTTGCCCTTACTTAAGTGTTTTTCAGTCTTCCACATGCATGTCTTGGGAGCTGGCAAGTCAGTGAAACACGAGTTTTTGTTCTTTCTCAACATTGTTAATAAGTATCTAGAAATCTTTCCTAAATTGTGACTGCAAATAATCCCTGTTATCTCTGAATGGCTTTCTTTTTTCTTATTTCAATCAATCAATCAAGAGTATTTATATACCATTTTTAAACAAAAGTTCACAAAGCAATTTACAGAGAAAAATTAAACAAATAATATAATATGTTCATCTTGTTGAATGTACAGGTTGTGGGATTTCAACATTTAATTTCCAAAATGTAGAAAGAAAGAGGAAAGGAGGAAATGCCACAAAAAAAGAGGAAAACCACCTGAGGGCATTTGAGGCTCAGATCTTACATTCTTTTTCCCCTCTTTTCATAGTCCTTCCCTAGATTAAACAGACCCAACCGCACCCTCAGACCAGCCCCTTCCTCTAGCACTCTTGGGGTCTGTGAGGGTCTAAATGGAGTGGAGACAATGATGGCATTGAGTTGGCTGCAATGTGAATGCTTAGTCTGTCCTCCTCAAATGCCAGCGCCGGCAGCTGAACCCCAGATCTTCGTGGCAGCTTTGCCGACTTGACCCAAGGAGCATTCACAGAGCACCAGCAGCATCATTGCACAAGGAGGGAGCTTAATTAAGCCAGGAGGTGGATGACAGTGCGCCTGTGATGATGGCTCAATCAGTATTGACATATTCCTCCTTTCCTCGCATGTATGAAGCAGTCATGCGCAGGGATGGTTGAGCAGGGTGTCAGAGTCCAGAGAATAAAATGTGAAGGAAGTGGGGGAGAAAAGAATAAGAAAAGATTTTTCAGTTAAAGGTCCAAAAGACTCAGAGTGGCGATTCTCTGTGAATTGTTGCTAATCCACTCCTCCTTTAGAACTTATGAAAACATTCATCAGATCTGGTAGTGTATTTTTTTCAAAGAAATATACAGTAATTGAGGCTGCAATCCTAATCTGCAGTTCGCACAAGTCTTGTGCTGGCCTGGGGGTTTCAGAAAATTGCTGTAATGTGCATCTGTGACACTCCTGGGGGAGTTAGGCAAAGACATTTGCCAGTCTCCCTGTACCACAAAGGGAATAGGGAAACAGGTGAATTGTGCTGGGCTAAATTGGTTAGGATTGCATCCTAAAACCCTAAATACCATGTTTGCAATATTTTCACTAGGCTGTAATCCTAATCTCAATTTAGGCCAACTTTAGCCCTGGCATAAGACTTGTGCTGACCTGGGAATGTCATCCACCAAAATGCCATAAGATACTTGTGCGCCACTCCTTGGGGAAGGTTAGGCAAGTGTACAATCATGTATTTGCCTCTCTATATCACCGCAGGAACATGAAGACCAATGAGATGTGCCAGCCTAGGTTAGGATTGCACCTGTCCCTACAATCCAGAGTAACTATGGGAGCATGTAAGAGACATGTACCTGTAATTACTATACCACTTAGTGAAAACCTATGGAAAATTCATAATGCAATCCAGAGCAAATTGTTCTTACACCAGAGCAAGGAGTTACTTGCTCTCCGGTAACTCTCCAGAGTTACTCTGGATTGTGCCCTAAAGTAGTTGCTGTCCTTTATTCAGAGCTGGAGTAATGTAGTGGCATAATAGCCTACAATCCTGCATACACTTCCCTAAGAGTAAGTTCCATTATATTCAGTGAGACGTATTTCTGAGTAGACATGCATAACACTGCACTATAAGAGGTTAAATTATGACACAGGATTCCTCCTGTTTAAATCTCGCCTCTTCCATGAACTTGCTTGGTGACCTCAGGCAAGCTAAGCTGAGATGCAGTACTGAGATAATGATACTTACAAGGTAGTCGTAAGGGCTACATCAAGATAACACATGTCTAGTGTTTGTGGACTCTGGTGGTACTATACAATTAACAGCACAATCTTATAGAGTCACTGCGGTGCTGGAATGTGAGTTAAATGTGAGTTAAAAGCACACATAAAACAATGTGGTTTATGGTGGTTGCAAAACAGGAGGTACTATTATGTGTGGCTCAGTCAGGCTATGGCCTCCCTGTAGCCCCTGGCATCAGGAAGGCCACAGTTGGGGCAAGCCATGGGCAGGGAAGGGGCGGAAGGACCAGGAGCATTTATGGGTTGCAATCACATGTTGAAACCAGGGGTAGAGAGGATGTAGGAGTGGGTAGAGCTAGAAGTAATGATGCATTTGTCAAAATCCCCTTGCCCCTTATCTTTCTTTGAACATGTGCCAACAAAATAGATGGTGGCACGAACCATTGGCCATCTGACACCCTAACGAGTTAGTTGCAAAATGTTTTCAATTCTGCAGGAGATCCAATTCCATCCCCTCACCCCCAATTATATGCAGCACCCCCTTTTCGTACAGCTACATACATAGGCAATGGTGGTTAATAGGATTTGGCTGAAGGTAATACTGTATTACTTTACCATTGTTTTAACAGAATATCATTAAAGGGTAATGTAGAATACAGCAATATTGGAAAAAACTAAAATATAAAAAGAGAGATTGTTGCCTCACAGTTTCACTTCTAATCAGACTTTAGTATGCAGAATTGTTCCTATGTCACCTTCAGACTGTAAGAGAAATAGGGAAAAGAATGGCTGTGAGCCAGCATTACTCATAGACAACAATTGGTAGCCGTAGATGGTGATCTAAATTTACATCTAAATCTAAACTCATCCAATTAATGCAGCAGTTGCAGGTGCAAACATTCACTGACATGTGCATTTGCACATCTTTGGTTGTGTGTTTTTAAGGTGGCTTAAGGTGGCATTGTCCTTGTAGGGTCAGGGTGAACATCTTTTGTTAGCCCATGTCTTCTTTATGTAGAAGTTTGCAATCTGTTGACCTACACAGGTCTGTTTGTCAGACAGAACGGAAAGTACTGTAGCTTCATTACTGAAACAAATGTTGCAAATACACATTTGTTTTCATCCTTGAATGTGATGGAGTTTCTGCTTTACATCACACATAATGTCTATAGCATAGAACTTTGAAATTTGCATTTTGAGATTAGGATTTCCACGTACTAAACAGAAATATTTTAGTAAGATACAAACAGATTTTCAAACTCTGTTCATATACATATATTTATGTAGAAGGTATTCACCAGCCCTATGCTATAATTTTTCAGTCCAAATGATGTAATTAAAATCCAGAATTTGAATTTCTGGTATCTGATAAAGGCACTCTAATGTCCCTAATTCGGCATTACCCCAAATTAACTTTTCTTGATTATATCAATTGCACAGTACAGTGACCTTCCCACTGCTCCAGTTTTAGTTCATATAAATCCAGTGTTTAGCTGACAATTCAGATCTTCTCAGCATTTTAAATACGCCCCCCCCCCGCCCCCCTCTGCAATACAGTTGTCCTTGGAGGAACGGCTGGGAAGCGAATCATACTATGGAGATCCCTGTGCATTATGCTATTTTGATAATGAAGCTTTCTCCTCCCTTGTCCAAGATGACCTTGACAAGGACACTATTGTGAAGGAACATAGCTAGGATGAAGGTTACCATTGTGAAAAGTTAGAGTGCAATCTGAACCTACTATACTAGGCATACCCCTTTCCACAGCATCATGTGAGCTGTTCATTTGCAGTTAATAAGAGTTATGATATGTTAATTAAATACCAGTGGAGTTAAGAAAGCATATTTGCCACAGATTAACAATTATGCAATATGAGTAGCATCTGCCACACAACTGCTAAATCTGGCTAAATATTTTCTTATCTCAGAGTATTTACTTAGGAGGCAGTTACTATCCTGTTAAATCTAAATTTAATGCCTAGTTAAATATATTTAGGGTGTACTTCATGGAAAATGGCATCAATATGTTTTATATGGAGAGTAAGGGAGAGCGTTGCAAGATGAAATAAGGCAATAAAAGCTTTCTGCAGGTTCTGTAACTATTGAATGTCAGATGGAAATACAAATGACAAGAAAATTCTTTTCCTCTCGGGGAAGGCAGAAAACAAAAAAATTACCTTGCTGTTTTGGTCACAGAGTAATATCCAAAGTGGAAACCTTCAGCTCCCTACACCTCCCCCCCCAAAAAATATACAATATATAATTGCAAAGTATCTGGTGTGGAACGTAGGGCTAAAGAGAAAAGCAGAAGCTTCTTTAAGAAAGAAAAGTCAGAAACAGCACCTGTTAAGAACACTTAAGAGCAAATATCAGAATCTCAGTTTTTCAGGGTCTGGCATTATCACAGTGCATGCTGGCCATGAATGGATTTTTTAAGACAAGCCCATCATCCTGATATAAACATGAGGCATCATACCTCATGAAGGAGTTCAGATTCTTTTAGACACTCTTTGTGTTAGTTGCAAGCATCTCTCTCTCTCTCTCTCTCTCTCTCTCTCTCTCTCTCTCTCTCACACACACACACACACACACACACATACACACACGCATATGCACGCACACACACATGATCTTGCAACATAACACTATTTTTCTCCCCATTAGAACCATCCTCACACCCTGTCTCATCCATACTGTCAAACTTTGGCACATTGTTTTTCCCCACACTTGTCTTCTTGTTTCTTCACATGATCAACTTAGATGTGATTTTAAACACTTTACTGAAAACCATGCCTGTACTGAAAATCAACACTGTACTAATACTATGCCCATGTCGATTCACCCACCTCCCCCAAGCCCCCACCAGATCCACCTCATGCATTTTGACACAGTTGCATCAGCACTGCTGATGGGGGATAGGATTTGGCAGTAAATAATATTATTTTATATGGGCTGTAGTGGGTCAGTGGTTAAAGACTCTTGCTTGTCGACCTGAAGATTGGTACATCAGAGGTTCAGGAAGACCCAAATACTACATAACAGAATGAGCTCCTGTTACTTGCCCAGCTCCTGCCAACCTAGCAGTTTGAAATGCAAGTAGATAAATAGGTACCACTTCAGTATGCCAAATGTGCCTTTGGCTGCAATCCTAAGAGGAGTTTCTTGCAAGTAAGCCCCAGTGAACTCAATGGAAGTTATTTCTGAGTGCACATGAATAGGATTGCTCCATATGGCATTTAGTCATGCTGGCCGCATGACATAGAGACATCTTTGGACAATGCTGGCTCTTCAGTCTTATAATAGGGTTGAGCACCACTGTTAAAGTTGAAAGGCAACTGCAACCTGCAACTGCAAGGATAATTTTATATTACCATTTTTATACAGGATATCATTGGGTAAAGTATAGTTATTTAAAAAGTATAATAGTTTGGGTAAAATATAATAATTTGCAAAACTAAGGAGCATTGTGGGAAGGGAGAATCTAAATTGGAACTAGGGTTCACATTTAGGAACTAGGAACTAGGGAAGGAGTTTTTACTTCCCCTGCCTTATTTTCCTGTCACACCTGACAGTAGACCTGGATGGACCCCTCTTGTTCCAGCTTCCATCATGGAAGTACCATGGCTGCTTTTTTGAAAGAAAGGAAGATAATCCAGTACAACAAATCCATTTTGCTTAGTATACTGAGAGCAAGTTTACGACACCTTATTTCAGATAGTTGTTCTTACTTTTCAAGACCTTCCACTATTCTGCTTTTCATCTCTTATCTTACACAATACAGGAGCATCTTGATTCATGTGGTATTGATTTACACAGTTTTGAGAAAAATATATAATTTGCAAGTTAATACCAGAAGTCAAATTTATACTGGCAATGTTTGAAATAATGTGGTCAATTAGTTGTGAAAAAGAAAACGTGTTACACGATGACAGCTTCCTGTGGGGGAGTCTCTGTCAGCTGATAAAAAATATTGGAATAAATGCATTCTCAGAGCCCAGTTCTGGTCTCTTTAGTGCTGGTGGTATGAATACATGGCCGGCACGGGGTGTCACAAATGTGCAATCATGTAGATCTGCGGACTCCAGAGAAGAGGGCTCTTGGCACTTTGCCCATTCTCTTTGTCAAGTGAGGGTGACAAGAAACCCTTTGGATCACCCTTTGGAGGGATATTCAGCAGTCAGCTTCCATTGTTTTTCACGTTTTTCAAATCTGCTGAAAGCTATGCATTTTTCAGAGATTGGCCTATAATGTTTTGCTCCTATCATATTCACACTTAGGCCAGTGATACTGGAAACTGGACTAGCAATTATCTATCTACAGTATTTATATACCGCTTTTCAACTAAAAAGTTCACAAAGCAGTTTACAGTGAAAATAAAAAAAATTAATAGCTAATTAATAGCTAATGGATCCCTGTCCCAAAAGGGCTCACAATCTAAAATGCAAAAATGAACACCAGCAGACACCACTAGAACAGACATTGCTTGGGATGTGTAAGGCCAGTTACTCTTCCCCTGCTAAATAAAACAGAAACACCCACTTGAAAGTATGCCTCTTGCCCAGTTAGCAGAAGTAATTATCGTCCTGGAGCAAGGAACATAACTTGTAACATGCAGCTGAGTTGAGTTTAAAAAGTTCCTGAGAATTTCAACTTTTGCAAAATAAATAAAGCTATTTTTCTATGTATGTACTCTGAAAATGTATTTTGCAAAGTAAACTGGGTTTTTGTTTGTGCAGGTCACGATGGGGATCATCTCTACTCAGAAAAAAATATCAACAGCCATTTTTCTGCATGTTAGGTGTATTCATCCTAGCCTACTTTTGCTTGTTCAAAATATATAAAATCTCTCTATATAAAACTGACTAACTGACTCACTCACTCATCAACGCCCAGCCAAAACCTCTGGACCTAGAAGTGTGAAATTTGGGGAGGGTGCATAGGGTGGGTGGAGTTGCACATGGGGGGCTGTTGCACATGGGGGAAGTTGTGCATAGGGGTTGATGCACATGAGGAGTTGATGCACATGGGGGAAAAATGTGCATGGGGGTTTATGTACATAGGAAGTTGATGTGCATGGAGGTGTTGTGCAATGGGGGGATGTTGCATAATGGAGTGGTGTTGTGCAATGTAGGGATGACTTATAGGGGTATTTTACTCCTGCAACAGGGTACCATTCACTAGTATAGAATAAAATCCCTTGCTAAAGGGAGTAAAGTCCTTGGTTGTTGCATTCCAGAATGGTCTTATTGTGGCTTAAGCTTGACCTTTAAAGCCAGCTTGAATAGGAAGGTCTTAAAGTACAATGATGCTTATTGATCGTGGAGACTAGTATATGACATATTGGAAATTGTATTGTCTCATTTATGTAGAGTGAGCATTCATGTCTCAAGGTAAGAGGCTTGGAAATCATACAAGCAACTGTGCTTTGGATGCTGTGTGCCTTTCAAACATGCCCTCAAGTACCTTGGGATAGATCTGTAATATAGGGCGCATAATGTAATCTGTAATTTAGGCCAGCCTAACTCACTTGGTCTATCTTTCTAAAGCTCGGCATATGCATTGACCTATCCCTACTCCCCCACCCCAGATTGGGACAGAAATGTCTTATTGCCCTTGTCCGGCATATATATTACATAAAGTAAATAAGCTATGGAAAACAGAGATCCTTCTCTGGCAAATCTTTCCCCAGAGTCCAGTGTAGAAGACTGTATATAATAGTGCTGCAAGAAGAAGAGAGTTCTGAAATCCTGGCAAAATATTTTTTCACGGGTCTATTCAAAATTACTAAGGCTGGCTCTTCCTAACAAATGCCAATGGACCAAAAAAGACTGTTTTGATACTGACTATTAGTAACGGATGAAGAAGCTGCAATGTTTTGCTAAAATGAAAAACGGACTGTGTATCCATTTGCCACTGTAAAATGTGTTTTTCTGAATGAAGAAAGCAGCACAAGTCTGTAGCTCCATGCATTTCCTGGGGCTTACCCATTATAGTGGTGGCCACAAAGCTCTCCAAGGTGTCTGATGAGGCAAAAAAATAGCTCTCTGGATTCTTTAAATGGTACCAGTAGAAAGTGAACTGTCGGAAAGCCTTAAGTATGACAGGCTGATAGATGAATTAGTACATAAAATATTGCCCAGGCCCTGCTGAAACTATAAATGACTTCAATTTCAGATGCTGGAAAAAAGCATACAATCATTTTGCCATTTGAAACCCCATGTTTACGATTAATTAATTAATCAATCAATCAATCAATTAAAAATCACACAATTATAAGATGATTTTCAAAAGAAGATTTATAAGATGGTTTTCAAAGAGAAAGACACAACACTTGGCCAAGCTTGTATTTTTGTAAGGGGAGGAACCAAGATGGAGAAAACAAAAACTGCCTCTACTACTATGAGGACTTCATGCTACAATTCTGTGTTTTTCTCCTCACCATTGATTTCAGTGTCATTTGCTCCCTTTCCGCATTTTCTGTTATCAACTTCATTTTCCATTTGCAACCCTTTCCTTTCACATGCAGGCATGATTCAGGTGTCCATTTTTGGACACTTCAGAGATTAAAAGGCCAAGTTAATAGTGCCATGGGGTACCATGGGATGCACTGGTTTTGGACATGAGCCCCAAATTTTTCACGTCAGCCTGTCAGAAATAGGGGGGATAATCCTTCACTGAACCCCTAACTGTTAACTCTTTCATCACAGCACCCTTGATTACATTTTATAAGTGGGATCAGTTGGGAAGCCTTTTGCTACACAATCCTGAATGCTATCTTGAGTTTGTGATTGTACTAACTTGCCCACTGGACAAGCCAAAGTTTTATCTAACAAATAATCCTGTCTTTAGGTCAGAAAATGGTCCAGCTAAGCTGGCCTGAGTGGGCCATATCCTAAGCTGACAATTTGGCCAAATCCACCGGATTGGAAGATCTCTGGCTGGCCTAACTACTACTGAAGAGGCAGCACTAATGCAGCATGCTCACTGGGCTGGTCTAGTTGTGCTGTATCCTGAGGTTGAGAGGCAGGGGTTGGGCTAAGATTCAGAATTTATTCCTACTCAGATTTATTCCTGCTCTGTAGGTGTTCTAACTCTGTAAGGGGGCATTTCTGCCCTGAAAACAGGCTCTGGATTCAGCCTAAGTGCACTGTTCTAGGCCATGCTGAACATGCCTCTTCTGAACTGCTTAGGCTGGCATAGCTAGGCCGGCCAGGTCCATCTGTTGACTTAGTCTATGTTGACTTATGCTGGCCCAAGCTTTTCTGTGTACTGGGCTGGCCAATCTTGGAATTAGGCCAGCCCCCTGATAGATAGACTAGCCCAAATGCACTTCAGGATTGCAGCCTTACCCCCAAATCCAGAGTAACTACGGGAGCATGTAAGAGACTTTACGTGCACCCATAGTTACTGTACCACCTAGTGAAAACCTATGGGAAATTCATATTAGAATCCAGAGTAAGTTGTTCTTACAGTGGAGCAAGGACTCCCTGTAGTTACACTGGATTTTGCCCATAGACTCTTCCAGGGGCAAACAGCTATCAGCTAAAGGGCACAATCCTAACTGATTTAGGCATGCCTAACTCACCTGACCTATATTCCCATGGTGGTGTATGGCGGTTGGTGTACGCCTGTGCATTGGCCTAAACCTCCTCCCCCAAGAGTGGGACAGAAGTGTCTTACTGCACTTTTGTGACATTCCCAGGTCAGCACAGGACTTATGCTGAGGCTTAGGCTGGCCTAAATGGAGATTAGAATTGCAGCCTAAGTTATTGCTGTCAGCTTTGAACTCTCTGCAACATTCTTTACCAGTCATTTACCTTCAGGTGAAAATTAGAGCGATTGAAGGAACTACTACAGCATTTTCCTTCACTTTTCTTTTGCAACCCCGCTGTTCACATAAACAAATCTAAGAATGAAGGAAAGTAAAGGTTTATTATTGCAGGATAAGTGGCGATATAATTATCTCTTCTCTCAATGACCAGTTCAGGGAGAAGGCATTAATCAGCAAAACAGAACATTGCTGAAACAACAGAGGAAAGACAATGGTGCAGAAATATTAAAGCCTGTTTGGCCAGGCTTTAATGTACTAGAGAGACTTGCACCAAAAGAAGCTTTTTACTGTTTTTAGCTGGCCTACATAGATGGTTATTGCAAACTCTTTGCAGCAGCTTTTTGCATATTTTGCAACAATCCTCTGCAAAGGAGTAAATCCTATGATCTCAAAAGGACTTTCTGAGCAAGGCCGTAGGGAATTGCACATCATTATTCCTGCTCCCAACATCCTATGTAGCCAATACAAACAATACTTCTCAGTTCTTTGGGCCTGCAGCAGCTGCAGTAATTCTACAGGTGCTGCTTGACTCACTCTGGAGATAAAACAATTTCCAGAGGGGTAGCCATATACTAGTTTGTGGCTGCAGCAAAAATCATTATGAGTCTTGTAGCACTCTTAAAGGCTAAACAATTTAATTCAGAATTTTTCTATTCCTGCTTCAAATCTCAAGTTCCAGCACAATCCCATATATGTTTACTCAGAAGTCAATCAATTGGACTTATTTTCAGGAAAGCTTGCCTAGGATTGCTCCCTCGCTATTTCTGTATTCCTATTGTTGTGAATCATCACTATACAGGTGGGTCCTCAATATCTGTGGGGATCCCTACTGAATTTCACAATGCTTACATCTGCGGTCTTTACCATGCTTTACTATGCTTAAATATGTAATTTAAGCAATGCTTAAATCTTCCAGATCTTAATCTGCGATCTCTAAAGGGGACCCGACAACTGAGCTCTGTTAATGATGTGGAGGGGAGGGGGGCCTGTCATTGAAATGAAGCCTTCTTTTTTATTTGTTTTTGTTTTGAGCTTATTTATTCCCCTACTTCCAATCAGAAGGGACTAGAAATGTTTATTTCACAAAACAAACTTAAAATTCACTAGGAAAGGAGAAAATGTAAATGTCTAAAAAAACCACAAAAAACCATCCTTAAATGACTATAATCAGTAAGTGTGAGGATGAAAGTACACTCTGGTTGGAGAGACATATGTGATGGTGTTTCCGTGTTTTAATGTGAGCCAATCTGTATTCCGCAAGAGGCATTCAACTAGAATGCTTTAAATTTTAAACAGTCCCTTCAGCAGTCAATTCAGGAAGAACATGGACACATAGCACCTCGCCAGGAAAACTTTTACTAACTTAATGTGCTGTAATTATAAACAGCCCTCTTTTCCTGTCATTACTCATTGAATGCCCAGACACCAGAGGTCAACTCAGGCAAGCTGTTAGCAGCCCATAGTAGTCCTTCTTGCATGAACCAAATGTGCAAAAACATGGGCATAAACAGGGAAGGGGGCAGATCCAAGCAGCAGGCCTATCCCCAATCTGTGTACTTTCAGTGGAATAGAATCAAACCTATGAATAATCTAAATAAGTGCATATCGGTCAGGGTGATCAGATGTCATAACTGAAAAAAAATATTATGAGCCATCCCAAAATGTAGGATATCCAAGAAAAATGAAGGTCATAACAACATAAAAGCTAATAACATTCATATACGTATTTTGCCTTCCTATGGTTAATTAAAAATTATGCTACTTATTATTAAATTTAAAACTATTGCATATAATCTGTTACATATAATTCACTAATAACAGTAAGTCCTTGACTTATAAGCATTCATGATGCAAATTTTCATACATACAAACAAATTGGAAGTGATTAAATGTGGAAGTGTGAGTCTGCAAGCTTCCTCTGCAAGTGTGTCCAGAGCCTCTTTTGTGGTCTCTGCTGTAAGTCTTGAGCACACACTGCCTTGATTGGACTCCCATCGTGCCTGAAGCCTCTGCTGCAAGTATACTGAGCATAGGGTGACCATATAGAATGGAGGACAGAGTGCCTCTACCTTTAACCATTGCATAGAAGAAAGAATGTAGGCAGATGCTGTTTTTTAAACCCTTCTATGATGAGCTAACCCTACCTCAATTCCCTCTTCTGTGCAATGGTTAAAAGTAGAGGCAGTTTGTCCTTCATTCTATATGGTCATCCTGATTGAGCACCCTCTGCCTGCATCAGTCTCCTGTTGTGACTGCACCACTACTACAAGTGTTGAGCTCCCCTCTGCCTGCATTATACTGCTTTTCCATTTATTTTTTCAGACTGGGAGAAACATGCATTGACATCGATGGTGTTGGATTTACGAACATTTCAATTTACAAATGAGATTATGGAACAGAACATGTTCTCACTGCACAGGAAGGCTACATGCTGCCTGTTCACAAGAAAAAGGAGGAAAGTGAAGATTTTTCTCAGGAAAAAATGAATGTGCTGCAAAAAGAGGACATCCTGATGTAGGTTTGTCCACATGATTTCTGCAGAGTTTCCAATCAAATAGAAACCTTTTTGGCATCCCTCCCTCCAACCTGTTCTGTGAATAAGTGGGTGGGAATTGGGGTTGTGGCTGCTGGTCATGCCTCCTTGAGGTTGATGTGCCCTTTGACCATACCCCTCCATGGCCTGACATTTGGATTTGTGTGAAAGAGAGCCTCTGTTCCTATATCACTCCCATATGATTCCAAAGGCCGGCCAATATTGGTCACATACATGCGTAAATAAAACTAGCCTTTTTAAACAGGCAGATCGGGAGATATCTTGTCCCCCTTGAACAGTCCTGAAATGCAATTTCCAAAAGCAGACATATAAATAGCGCTCTCTGAGTTGTCAAGTGAAAATCAGATCTTTGAAATTGTCCAATTCAAGTTTACAGTGACCTTGAAGAGTCTTGTGGAGAGAGGATGCAATGTATTGACAGAAGTCCCTATTCCAAGATATTCTCTGAATAGATACTGGTGTAACAAATTCATGCTTTCCACTCAATGGCTTTTACTTAAACACAAAATAACCAGGTGCAAAAGAGGGTATAACCTCTAAGCTTTTAACATTGTTTTATGTGTACTTGTTTTTGTCACATTTTCCTGTCAAATAGGTCCAAAACATCTCTAACCATTATGCAGTATGAAGGATTTGGGGTAGTGCAGTCATCACATGATAAGGAAAGAGTACACTTGATGGCTGATTTTGGCACTGGCAGAGCACTAGTTTAGGACTAAACTTAACCAATTTGTTACAAATGGTTCTCCTAGGCAAGACGTATTGTCTGTGTTTGTGTGTGTGCATGTGTGCGTTTTCTGAGTGTACATTCCGTAAACTAATCTTAAATTAGTGGGTCACAATTGCCCACCCTGACTTGATGTAAACTGCCCTCCTATAGACAACAGTATTTTAAAAAGTTTTCCAATTGGAGAAAAAGCAGGGAGGAAGGAGAGAAAAAGAGAGAGAAAAAGGGTTGCCAACTGCTCAGAAAAATTGTTTGATCCACTCCTGTGGGTTTAATAGCAGTTATATGCACAGATATCACATGGGGGAAGCATTTCATAGCACTGAGATAAATATTATCACAACCAGAGCGGAAATGTTGGCAGACTTAAAAGAGAAGGGGACTGTAAGAGAAAGAGATGCAGACAGAGAGAAGAGAAATGACAGACAACTATGGTGCCAAATAATAGGCTCAATATTGCAGGTTGGGGTTAAAGGTAAATCCTGAGTCTGGAAAGGTTGAAGACCACGGCCAGAGCATTTTAGGGCAGGCTGCCCTCATCAGTTGGATTAGAAGAATCAGAAGAGCTGTGTAGCATGCACATCCTGATTGGATTTGCTCTTACAGCTTCATTAACTTCGTAATTGCAATCTAGCCAATAAAGATATCTATCTCCCTATATTCTTAAAACCATCCATCTCACCATACATCTGTCCCAACACATGGCAGGTTTATGAGAAGATATTATAGGGACTGGAAAAAATGAGGCCCAACTCCATCTTACAAGGGTGTTCGTTGCTTTGTCCATTCAATCAATTAGCTGCAGCGATGCTTGGGTCTGACTTGTCAGGTGGGACAAAAGCCTGTCTGTGGCGACAGGAGGCTGAAGGACAGGAACTGAAGGTTGACTTGAAGGTGGCAGGGCAGACGCCAACCCCTTTCATTATGACAGAGGGCTGAAGAACAATAATTTAATGCAAACTTCATAGTGAAAGCATGGAAGAGTCAGGTGAAGAAAACCAGGTTTTTACTTAGGGCAGTTTTACTCCAGCTCAGGGGCCAGATGTGGCCCAGGCAAGCCTCTAAGTGGCTTGTGGCCAGCCTCGGTCCATTAAGAGCGTCTGACCCAAACACAGCTGGAGCTGTGATGGTGTTTAGGGGAATGGATGTCCTTTCAAACGTGTGCTATATTTCTGTGAAGTGTTTTGGTGCTTGCAGAAATCTTGGAAATTTGAGCCCATTTATTGATTAATCTGTCTCAAACGTATTTAAATTTTATATTTAAAATATTTTATTTTAAAAATATTTTTATATTTTAGAAATATAAATCACTGTGCCAAAAACTCAATACTGTGCTAGATATGTGATGTGGCTCTTTGACTGAAAACAATGGAAATCTCTAGCTTAGGGTTTGTCATAGAATCATAGAGTTGGAAGGGATCCAGTGGATCATCTAGTCTAACCTCCTGTATGTAGCAGGAAATCCTCGTTTTGTGGGGACCCAGGTCTCAAACCCTGGCCTGCTGGTTAACAGGCACAGTGTCTTAACCACTTGTGCCACCTGTCTCAGTGCTGGACACTGGGTGATCTTAGTGCTTAAAATGGGGCTTAAAATGCTCATGGCAAAGCTATAGTATGAATAGGGCAGGCTTTATAGCTACTGCTGTAAAGACAGGTGTTGGGAAGGCAGAAGATATTCTTGTGTAAAAAGGGACAGGTGGTGTTGTAAGGAAACACTAACAATTTGACATAATGATCCATGTGTCACGGAGAAGAATAACGGAGAAAAAGCTCACCCAGATGATAGGAAATTTGGACAGTATCTACATCCATACCTGGTAGGTATCTTATTAAGAAGAACCAAAGGAAGTAAAAAAGGATGAAATCATAGGTCCTGCTCCTGCGTACAAATGAGCCCAACTTTCCTAAAGGTCTCTCTCTATAACTAATCAGTTCATATTATGTCATAAGTAAGCAGGGCTATGATAAAGGTACTGTTGACCAGGAATACCATACGTTTAATGGAAAACAAATTAGGTTGGCTCTGGCAAGCAGTTCTATAGTTTGTGGAACTGGCAAAAAGCACCATAATTTTGTCTTTGGCTCCAACAGATCAGTTTGGACTAAAACTCAACAATGCTTACAGGTGGCAGAACTATACCCAAACATTTCTGCATGTGGTGTTGTAAAAAGGAATGTGGTGTTGTAAAAAGGAACCCAATGTAGAAACAGTGTTGACACAGTTGCTGCAGCATCCTACAAATGCTGGGTAGCTCCTAAGGGCCAGAAGATATTTGGGAAGAACTCCTATAATGGGAAGGGAAAGAAAGGAAGGGTAGTGGGTAAGGGAAGAAACTTCAGAATGAAACTACTTAACTGTGCACAAGCTATTTAGCAGGCTCCGAGTAAAGCAGCCCTGTAAATAGGCCTAATGTGAGACTTTGGATCTGGCAGAACTCATCTCTGCCAGTCCTACCTTTCCTCCATCATGCCTTCTTCCTGCCCAACCTTACCCTGGAACACCTCCCACCCCATCACAAATTACTGTTCTGCCACCAAGCTTGCATGAAATGCTGGGCAGTATCTGACCAGTCTCTGACTATCCTGGCCCATCATGAGCTCTCACTGAGCCAGCTTCAGTGCTGGGCTGGCGCTGACTGTTGCAAGCATGGCTTATGGCATTTTTGTTTTAGTGCACTCTGGTGCTTAGCTAACATGAGCTTGTCAGGGTTCTAGTCACTTATAAACAGCATTGTGATCCCATGGAAAAATTGTAGTTTGCATCACTATAGTCTGTGAATGAAAGAAATATATGATGGAAAACATTTTTAAAAAATCCCTCCACATCAGACCATCTCTGCAACAGGGTCAAAACTCTGAAACATCACAATAGGGTACTAATGGTTAGAAGCAAAGTAGGTACCCTCCCCTCTCTCTGTGTGCAATATGCCTTACATGTCTTTTATTAATGTAGATGTTGATATTTGTGTTTGTAAAAAAGCTATGTGACACCATGATGAAAAGAAAGAGTAGGTGAAGTCTGAATTGATCAACAATTTGCATCCCCGAAACTTGGTTGATTGAATTATTTTCCCTACAACCCAAATGTCATGTTTGCGGAAGAAGGGGCCATTTCTTGTTCAGCAGCCAACTCCTCATTCGCATTGTCGTTCATTTTTAATGTGCTTTTTGAAGTTGCACAAGCGGTTGATTGATGAACTCAAGTCGCACAAGGAAGGGGGAGTCACAAAGCGGCAAAAAAAATTCCAAGCGATGAATGGAGATCAGGCTAAATTTTGGGGCAAACTTTCCAAAGGTCACTCATTTAAATTCAGATAATTGTGAAAGCACATATATACCAAAGTTCAATATATGAATTTGAAGTGGACTATTTATCCTGAGAAAGGAAGCCATCAAGCCAGGCTGCTTCTTCATTCTAAGCTGGGAAGAAGCGCTTTGCCTAATCAGGTGCTAGGATTTTTGCATTATCCACCATCTACCGAGGGCAGAATGACACTTTACAAAGAACATGAGGCTGCTGCCAAAAATGGGTGTTCCTCTGCCCCCGCTCCACATCATTAGCTGCTGCTGGCAGGAACGCGGACATGCATATCATAATGACATCAGGCAATTGAACGAGACATTATAGAGCAAAAGGGAAAAATTCAATGCACTGGGCGACTTTTCTTCAATCTAGCCCAGCAGGCACTTGCCCTTCTTGCTCACTCAGGGCTGGTCCTGCCTCGGTCATTTTCTCACGTCCCCATGAGGACCAAGTGTCCAAATATAACCCACATGCATCAAATTCAAAACACACAGGAGGGAAAAGCTGCATGAACAGTAATTGGACTTTTTTTCCCAGGAAATTGATTGTGGATTTGTGGCTTGTTTACATACATAGGCCATTTTTGGCCATTCAGTCCCTGAAAGGATTTATTGTGGAGATGGGGATGGTGCACTGTATGGTGGGCAGCAGGGTGACCAGATCTCATAACCCCAAAAGCCTGCCAAAATGTAGGACACTTAAGAAAAAATGCAGGACATGACAAAAAAGTGCTAAAAACACTCATATAGATTGCTTTCATTTGCTTAATTTACAGTGCAATCCTAAGCATGTCTACTCAGAAGTAGACAGACAATACTACTGTCTATTGCATTCAATGGGGTCTACTCCCAGTAAAGCATGTTTAGGATTGCAGCCTTAAACACTATTTAAGTTGTTGTTGAATTTAGAACTATTACATATACGGCTCAATCTGAACCAGTTTAGGCCAGCACAATTCACTCATCTTCCCATTTCCACGGTGGGTGCAGGGAGGCTGGCGCATGTCTGTGCACTGGCCTAACCACCCCTAGGTGTGGCGCAGAAGTGCCTTACGACACTTTTACGATACCCCCACACCAGCATGGGATTTGTGCCAACCTAACGAGATGTTAAGAGTGCACTAATTATTTATTACATATAATTAATTACAAGAAGGATATATATGCATGCTCAAATGGAAGAGGAGGACAATAAAGATTTTTTTCCAGGATTCAAGTCTAAGAAAGAGGAGATGTCCTGGAAAAAGAGTATATATTGTCACCCTGGTGGGCAAACAAGCAGGCAGACACTTTCTTCGATGCAATGAGTCAGATCAGATCTCCAGCCTGATAGAGCTGCCACTGTTGGCAGCATCCTGACATTCACTGCAACACAGGGTAACCATATAGCATGGAGGACAGAATGCCTCTACTGTTAACCATTGCATAAAAAGTGGGAATTGTGGCAGTTGCTGCTTTTTAAACTCTTCTATGATGAGCTACACTTGCCTCAATTCCCTCTTCTAAGCAGTGGCTATTAAAGGCAAAAGCACTCTGTCTGCCATTCTATATCATCACCCTGTTGCAACAATGCGCAGGTTCCTCCCCAATTGCCATAAGAAGACAGTACTTTACACTAAGGTCACATCTTTTGGAGCAGTGCAGGAGACAGACAGGGTTTGTTCTCAGGTGTTATTATCATGAGATCATGTCAGGAATCTGACATTCATGTGCCGGCACTTTCCTCACATAGCCCTGCCTGTTGATATACTGTATGGTGCTTCCAAGCTCTCAGCGGTCTGAAAAAACAGCCATTTAAGAAAAGGTGACAAAAAACGTCAGGGAGTGTAGTGCAGTCGGCATCTCTGTACTTACTGTTGGCATCTTTGCCACTTATTTCCTATCCTTGGGTATAAGTTGTTATGTTTATTAAGACAGAGTCTCCCTCCATTGCTCTCATCCGCACTGTTTATGTCTCTCCAAATTACCTCCAGAGTGTGCCTTTTGCTCTCTACCGAGTTTATTGCCTTTCTAATTGCAACTCTGCCAACTCTCAGCACTAGAGCTCAAGGGCCGCACAAGGGGCATGTCTACAATCATTACTAAGTGTGGGTCAGGGGCAGTTTGCTGCATCTGCTGCCCTTGTTTGCACTTCGGCAAACAGCTGATCTGCACCTGACAGATGGAGAAACTGTCTCAGCACTCTATAAAAGATTGAAGACCACATTGTGGGTAAGGGGAGGGAGTGAATTTCTCTGCTTCATCTAGCCACGACTTAAGAAGGCATATGGCCAGAAAGTCTGTAAACAGATATGATAGCTACTGATTTGCATGACTTCTCCTGGTTCAGAGTGTTTGCAGGTTTTTTCCTTCATTATAGTGTACACAAATGCATTAACTCAGAACATTCACACATGCTACTAAAAGTGTCCATGAGTCTCTCTTGGGTATGAACATATGTATAAATTACTATTTGATGCATTCACGCAATCCAGTTTTGTCAAATTTTATTTTCACATGATCGCGAGACATGCAGAAGTCAATTTACAATTCACTTTTCAAACTTCATGCCCCGTGTAGATAGCTGTGCTCCGTCTGAAGCAAATTCTGGGTCCTCAATCCACAATTGCCACAAGTCAGATATTGGCTTCTGCTGAACTACAAACTAACTGGCGGTGACATTATTTGTAAATTTTAAAAGGCAAATGAACAGGAGTTGCGGTCATGCACTGCATTGTAATCCAATCTGTTTTTATAGGAAACATGAACATGTGCTTCATCTTCATGATGCAAAATATTGAGAAGTTATTTAGTTTAATCCTGTCCCTTGATACTCCACATAATTTGGCTAACCCAACAAAGCAGGCCTTGCACTCCATGATGGGGGACCATCAGATGGCCAGTGAGAGATAAGTAAGAAATGTTTTTACTTACTACCCAGTAGAGTGCATGATCACCTGTGAATCTCTTTGGACTCACACCAGCTATATTTTGGACATAATTCCAGGAAAGGGAGGAGGTGGGTCAGGTTATAAAATCAGGGATAAGATCCGGTATTCACTTTTGCCACCAAGATCCAACATCTCTAGTCACCCACTCTCTCACCAGTCTGAAATTGGTATTTATATACAGTCTTTCTGGCCATTTGATTACACCTTCATTTTTATTTAAGGTGGGCTATACATGTAGGCTTTTTTTCTAAAACCTGAGGAGTTTTTAATGATCACAAATGAGTTATGTCTTTCAAGAATGATCTACATTCCTGGTGAATCTCATCATTGTGTAGTGAAATGTTCTGGTCACGTGTTGGAATCATATACTGGATATCATACCTAAGGAGAAACAAGCTGCCAAAGTGTGATTCAACAACTTGTAGATTTAGGATGTGATTTGAAATTTAGATTTAGATATCTAAATTTAGATTTAGATATTTAAAAAATCAAGTTCAGAGTTGTGAGTGAACATCGCTCCAACCGACCAGCTAACCTGCACAGTAGCTATGTCCCAAATCCTTTCAAATTAACTATTCCATTCAGTATAGAAATAGCTGCTCTAAGCCAATTCCTTTCTAATGGAAGTCATCTATTTTTTTCACAAACACAGACTGGCTAATCAATTGTTCTTGGCCAGTCTCTGGAATCAGCCTGGAGCAGCTCTATGTTAAACAAACTTGGCCTGATTTACAGATCACCAGAAGAATAATAGCAACATCACACACACACACACACACACACACACACACACACACACACACACACACACACACACACACACACACACACACAGGATGTCATATGTTGCGCTGAACAGGTTAAAGGATGAGATTGCCACACAGGCAGATCACATTCAATCCATACGAAGCAAAAACTGTGTTAAGGAATTGAGGGCAAAGGCAGATTTATTGCAAAAGACAATAAAAAGAAACCAAATACATCTTGAATTATATTCAGTTTGCCTTCAAAGGCAAACAGACAAACAAACCTGAAACAGTTCTAGTGGCATATTGCTCACTATTTATTCTCCTGGTTTTTATTGATTGCCACCTCTTTCTCCATGGAGTTCCGATTGATGTGCAAGGTTTTCCTTTCTACTTTATTCTCACAAAAGCCCCAAGTGGAAGGTCTGGATGAGAAAGAGTGGCTGGCTCTTGAGTGAGCTTCATAGTTCAAAGGGGGTCTGAAATCCTTACTTCTAGTTGACCATACCAATAATTCAATAATACCAATAATTCCATCAATTTTTCCCAGCAGTGGGTTAAACTTTTTGGAGTGTACCCAAGTTTGGGCCAGTGGGCAAATTATTCTACCTGGTTCAAATCCTGATAGAATTTTTTCACAATTCAGACTTTTTGGTTATGATCAAGCAGCTAATGTTTTAATGAATATGAACTTATTCCTAGACTATTCACCTTTGTTGAGGGTTGATTTTTCATGATTTCTATTCCCTTAATCAGTCATGCTTAAATCATCCTGAACCTCCATCAGCTATCATGATGATTAGCATTGCACCCAAACTAGCAGATGGAAATGAATTTACTTCCCTTCTGAGCAGCTCTGCTTACTATTGAGTATCAGATCATAGCAGATCTAATCTGATAGGAGCCTCATTGCAGCAGCAGGCAGAATTAAGGGTAAAGGAAAAAATATTCCCTTGCCCTGAGTTATGCCACAGCCACATCTGTGCTACATACAGTGGAGGCCAGCCAGCCAACCTGTTTCAGCACAGGTTAAGATGTCATCACCTGGCAAAATTATAGTAACTCCTCAGTCCTCTGTTCCAGTGGTACCCAGTACACCATTGATGGGGAGCAGTTGTGTACCCAGTACATCATTGATGTTCTGTTATAGACCCAATATAGGGCCTTGCTCAGAGACACCAAAAAGCTCTAACTCATTTATTTCAGCACAACTCCCCCCACCCCCACACACTCACCCACAAGCGATTAGAGAAAAAGAAAAGTTAAAAGTGTTCTCGGATGGAAAGACACAGTCAGTGACCATTATTACTTACAGCACAGTGACAATATACAATGTCAGTAAGGATTGAAGCAGTTGCCCTGGTTATGCTGAGTTAATTCAAGTACAGAGGAAAGAACAATGGTTTCCTATTACAGCCGACACGGGGCGTTGGAGAACAGGGCCAGTAATGAAATGGGTGCAGAAGCTTCCAACTGTATACAACTGCTTAGAGAACGGCCAGGGTCAATTTTAAGTTTCATACCAGGTCTCCATATTTTGGAGAAAAAAACAGCCTTCACATGACAAATGGTCACACAGCTGCAGCCAATGTGTCAGATTTGGGAATTTCTTTATCATCTATAAACTGAGTGATTGTTGTACGCCAGTACTGACACTTGTATGGATCAGGAATTATGACTGACCTTCCATTATTGATAAATGGCAATCCGTTCAGTACATGCGATAGCCCATAACAAGCTCAGCCAAAGGAAAACCTGTGTCAAAACCTTCCTATTTACGTGCTAGAACACCGTCACCTTGTGGTTGCTTTGAGACATGAAAGCGAGCAAGCTGAGTCTGTCTTGGATGTGCCAAAGGAGATTAACTCTTTCTGTATATTAGGGGATCAAAACACACCCTGGACCTTGGCAGCCTGCATGAATCAAAGCCGATGCAATTTCCTGCCGTCTGCAAAACAAAATCAACTCCTTAACAACTCTGGGAACAAGGAAAGGCTAAGCAACACTCGTTCAAAGGCTTCCCACAATTCTGCAACGTATGTCAGAAAAGAATATTTGAAGAACGTGGTCAGGAAAATAGGTGGGTGGAGCAGATTGAGCAAATGAATAATATAAAAAGGAAACATGCGCTTGAACTTCAAAATCCTATCTGTGTTGCCTGCAGGGTCCATTTCAGTGAATAGTGCTGAGTCCTCCTAATAGATCTTCCCACTCTTGCCGGATGGAGGAAAGAGCAGCGTCGAGAATGACGCTGGGAAGAAAGTTTAGATATTTGGGCATTCTTTTGCAAACTCTAGTTATCAAGCCAGTGCTGTTAAAAGAGACATTGTGCTGCACAGAATGGAAAGCTAATGGGTGTTAATTAACCAGCAATTGACAAAGGACATATTTACTGTAATTTAACTGCTCTGCAAATAGATATAAAACCATTGTACACATGTTTAAACCTTAATAAATATATTTGCAGTCTTCTGGCAGCCTAAGCTGATATTCCGGCAGCCCCCCTCCAGTTAATGCCCGTGGAACACATTTGGTTGCAAAAGTTATTGCGCATTAATTAAACATTTGTTCATTACAGAAAACAAATAGGCTGATGTTAAATGACCATTTTCGTCAATAGCAATTCCCGTGTATGGCAGTTAAAGTACTGCTTTGGATTCTAAGACAAACACAAATCCATCCACCGCTCTCTAGGTACACATTTGCAGCACCTATGCCAAAAGAATCCAAATTGTTGCCCATTGGATATGTTGTTTTTCTATTGTATTTGAACAAACACTTTGCCAAGTGAATATGTAAGAGATTTTAAGTACAGATACAGAACCAGGATCTTCTACATTTCTTCTTAATGTAATCGATGGCACTAAAACAAGCAACTAAGACTTAATGCTATTCAATGTTCCAGTGATGGTGCAATTGTTCCTGTGTGGTATGCGCTGCACCCTGTGGTGGTGGGGCAGTCACTGGGGTTTTCTCAAGATAGGGGAACATGTGTTCCCTTACCAAGGGCTTGTATTGTGGCTACACTGGAATTGAAAAGTTGGGTAGGATTAGCCCTGAAATCTTTTTAGAAGTAGTTATCCAAAACAAGGAATGAAGTTTAGATGAGCCGATTGAAAAAGCCCATTCTAAGGACACTGACCCCAAAAAGTTTACTTTCCTATTCTTTCAGGACTCAAGTAAACTTTCTGGTTCACTTTTTGGTTTCCTATTCTTTCAGGACTCAGTAAAGATCAGCTCAGGTGCATACTATGACTAGGATTCTCTCTCTCTCTCTCTCAGCTCTGGCTTCTTGGCCCTTTCCATAGAGGAGTCCAGGGAATCCCTGTTCTTCTTCCAAAATTCACTCTGAAGCTCCTGCGCTCTACGGGAAAGTACCCAATATCATGGCTTTACTCATGAGTAGGCAAACATGCCATTGTCCACCAGAAAGGCCAGGCTGAGGGGAGTACAAGACCTTGTCCTCTTTTTGAGGTTTGAGGATCTGGTCACCATACCATGGAGGGAACCATAAATGTGCTGCAAGGTGCTTCTGTGCTGCAGCCTCTTATGTTTACCAGCTAATCTGCTCAGAAACTCATGATGGGCAACTCCTTCTGCTGCCTATTCCTCCAGCTAGCTCTGAGTCCTGATTTCTAGTCAGAAGCAGCTGCCCAGCATGAATTTCTAAGTATATCAGCTTGAAAGAGACTGCAGATCAGGATGGACCACACAGCACAGGAACGGCTTTTTCCTGATGCTGAATCTGGCTGACAGACCAGGGTTTGGAGCCTAGGCTGCAATCCTAACTCTCAATTAGGCCAGCATAAGTCCAGGCACAAGTCCTATGCTGGCCTTGGGGTGTCACAAGCACTTCTGTGCCATTTCTGGAGGGGGGGGGGAGGTGTTAGGCCAGTGCACAGACATGTGGTTAGGATTGTGTCTGTAGCTTATTTCACTTGTTTCATTATTTCACTTTGATGTTGATAAAAAATATTTTGGAGTGTCACCCTTAAAGATGTTGTATTTGTGGAGTAGGGCATGACAGTGCAATTGCTACCATCACACCACTGCAGGGAACATAAGGGCTTTTAAAAACTTAATTGGGGTTCTCTATGGCTGTCTGAAAGGTCTAGGGAGCTGCAACTCCCTCTGTGCTTTTAAACTCCTTTAAATTGTGAAAAAGCTATTTCTTTAGTCACTGTTCATGAGTTTTGATGCTGCTTTTAGTAGATTTATTTTTATAGGCTCATGGAATATTGTTGTTTTGATTCTGTTATTTTTATGTCATGAATCGTATTTTGTATCATGGTTTTTAATATTTTAATTTATAATTTTGCATGTCATTTTGAGCCATAGAAAAGTGGCATTTAAAATCTGTTAAAAATTTTTAAAAAATAAATTATTGAGCCATATAAAAATGTTTTGAAGAGACACCCAAAAGCAGAAGCTTAGAAGGAAAGGGGCAGCAATGTGATCACTATGATCATACCACTGCAGGGAACATAAGGCCTTTTAAAAACTCACCTTGGGATAGCTATGGCTCTTTGAAGGGCCTGGGGAGCCTACAACCAGAGAAAGGCTGAATCTTCCCTCCCTCCCAGATGCAGCCACCCTCGAGCCATCTGGAGAGTAAGTCTCACTGAACACATTGAGACTTACTTCCAATTAGACACGAAGGATTTCTGGCATCACAGTGATATCACTTGTTTGATCACATCACTTGTTTGATATTATTTCTATGACATCATTATCAGGTTGATGATAACACTTCTAGGGGTCCTGGACAAATGGTCATTCTCAGAAGGGGAGTCCTGGGGTGAAACACTCAAGAACCACTGCTGTAAATTATGAAAAAGCCATTTCCAGTTTCACAGTACCAACCAAAAATGGTTTTCTCCCACTACTTACAGGAGTTTGGACTAAGCTGGACTACAAAAGGTGTTTCAGGCTCCCTATATGGCTCCAGAGAGCTTTAGGAACTCCTAGGCAAGTTTAAGAAAGGTCTCCCCACCCGTGCAGCAGCAATAGAGGTTATCTGGCTTGGATGTCATGATGCCCCATGTTTGGGAACCTCTGCTGTAAAGAATACTGGTTAAATAAAGTCAGAAAAGTCCCTTGGCAAGTCATACTCCAAAGAGACCCTATATAAGATATGCTTTTGTGGAGGTAATGAGAATCCTTCTTTGGTTTGTTTACGTACAACAAGAATGTCCAAACTTTCAACTTTAGGGCTCCTGGACCACTTAACAAGCTAGTAGATGAGAGAATTTCAGCAAGTGCAACTCATGATCTTTGAAATGAGAAGCTGCACCTGCTGAAATCCCCTCCTTTACACACTTTTTAAAGGTGCAGGAGCCATGAAGTTAAAAGTTAAAAGACACCCCTAGTTCACAATAATACTGATAAACCTATAGAATAATTGCAAACATATTAGAAAGCAAAAGAACACAAGGGACAAGGCTACACATTACATGAAATGCATCATTGTGTGATTAGAAAGTTAGGTCTTAGAGCTAACTTAGAGCAGTGATTTTCAACATTTTTCATCTCATGGCACACTAACAAGGCACTGAAATTGTCAAGGCACACCATCAATTGATTTTACCATTAACAAGGCACACTAGGCTGTTCAAATCCTATTAATGTCAATCCCCAAATTCCTGTGGCACACTTGAGGACTAGCTGTGGCACACCAGTGTGCCATGGCACAATGGTTGAAAAATCACTATTTTAGAGCCACATGGGAGGGGGGACGAGAAGATCTGGATCAGGTTCATGGCAGAAAAATATTTTTGTTCACTCTTTATCTCCATGCTTTTTTCATCCCTGAAGAAATATCAATTTCTTAACCTTAAAAACAGCAGGCCTCTGTCAGTCTTGAAAGACTATGGTATCGTGCGCGCTGCATATGCTGCATGCGGAGCACGGAAGCCTGGGTTGGATTGTTATGGAGGATAGGCTGTTACCCAAGCAGCAAATCCCCCCTCTCCATGCCACTGACTTAGTCCAATGGAAAGGCAGAGCCAATACGATTGGATCCAGCTGGTGTCACAGAGCTGGGCTAAGGACAGGAGCTCACCCTGTCTTGTGGGGCCGACCCGGGAATCAAACCCTGGCCTGCTGGTTAACAGGCACAGTGTCTTAGCCACTTGCGCCACCTACAGCCCTTGACTTAAAAACAATACAGTAGCAAATGGAACATTTAGAGTTAAATACTGCATTATAATGGGGATTTTCAAGAAAATAGCATGGAGACAGTGGGTTAATACTATCTACCTTCCTACTATAGATCCACCAAACTTCCACCAACCCATGCATGGATCCTGGCTGGTTAGGATTCCACCCTTTTTCAATCAATATTGTTTATTATTAAGAATTCTTATTATTGAGAATATTATTAAGACTTATTATTATTATATTATCATTACTGTTAAGAATATTTATATAGCAATATTCAACACAGTGGTTCACAAAGCCATTTACAGACAAAATCCACAAATTAAATGGTCCCCTAACCCCAAAAGGCTCACAGTCTAAAAAAGATGCAGAAGAAAAGCTAGCAAATTGCCTTTAAAAAGGCCAGTGCTTGAGCTTTAGCTTTTTTTAAGACAACTGATATCCTGAAATGTCTATGTGACCCATTTACACACCTAGCCCTTTGATCATTATTCCGTTCAGCTCGGTGTTCTCTGGCAGGCAGGATCCTTTAGAAACTCATGGATTCTACTTATCTCGGGCCTTTTTCTTTTCATGCAGTAGAGGTCAAAATCTTCAAGTTAAGTTTTTGTGCAACTTGTAATAGCAGCAGAAATGCTTTAGATTGATATAAAGTGAGAACATTATGAAAGGCTTCCCCAATTCTTCTATCCCATTATCATCTTGGCGAATATATGGAGGAGGGCTGAGAAAATTCTTCAGACATTCAGAAGTTCCTTTCTGGTTACTGGCTGCAATGGTCCATTCCCTGCCTCCCCATAACACCAACATAGATGGTTTTTGTCATAGCAGCTACTTTCAACCATGTCTTAGACTTTCCAGAAGTGATGGAGCAACCTAAGAAAACATTTGCAATCTTAAGAAAGTTCTGAGGAACTTCTGATGGAAATGATGGCAGCTGTCAATTTGAGGTTGCCATTTTCCTCCTGAAACCCCATTATGAGTATGCCACATCATGGTGTAGTGCCAATCTCTTGGCATTCTGGAGGCAAAATTATGGCATTTGGTGGACACTAGTCCCCAAAGAGAGTGGCTTTTATCATTGATTCTGCTATTGGAAGCAGAAAAAAAGAAAACAAGGATAGGGCAGGTCAGGTTCCATCTGGCTTACATTGTGGGTAGATCTTAAGAGTTAAGATCTACCCACACCATAATATAACATGGAGTTTGTTGCTGTTCATTGTCAGGTTTCATTTGAACCCTACGCAATACATTTTGCCCACCTTCTTATACAAAATATTTGCATTAGTGATAGCACTACTGAACAGACAATAGCAACTGGTAAAATTTTACTACTACTATTTTATTTTGATAAAGCATATATTGTACAAGATAATTTTTAATTTTATATACTTTCTTATGGACTGTGCAGTTCTTTTTGTGGAAGGAGTCCAATGTAACTAAGTACCCAGTTGTCTAAAAAAAAAAACCCACTAAATTATCACTACAACCCAGAGTAACTATGGGAAGACATAAGAGGCACTTATTCTGGATTGCTCTATGCATTTCCCACAGGTTTCCCATAGGTGGCACCCAGTGATGGGATTCAAAGAAATTAACAACCAGTTCTATGCCCATTTGGCAGCCACTTTTAAATGGCTTTTAAAAAACTTTATATGTCCTATCTCTAGTTAACAACTGGTTCTATAGAGTAGGTACGAACCTACTGGAGCCCACCACTGGTGGCACCATAACTACATCAGTGTAAAAGGTCCCAAGTGTTACTCTGGATTGTAGCCTAAATCTTTGTCTCCTGCTTTACAAAGGACATCTCGAGAGGGAGAGGTGGCAATCAGTAGCAAAGATCCAAATCAAGCAAAAAGGCAATCAGAAGGCAAAGCTCCAAATAAAGCAAAAGGGCATGCAGCATTTTCAGATTTTGCAAAGAGTAAATTAAAACAAAAACCAAAAACAAGGATGGGAAACACAGATCAGATTGAAAATCATAAACCTTGCATTGCACTTTCAACAACACAACATGATTTAGGAGACAGACTTAGGAGACGATCCTATCCAACTTTCCAAATGCGGCCACCACACAGCCCTAAGGTAGAGAAACAAATCTTCCTTTACCTTTTGGAGGCCTCCATAACTCCTCACACAACCCCAAGATGCAGCTCAAACCCCACTGGTCTGGCTGCATCAATCCTAGATAGTTGATAGCATTTGGCCCTAAACAGGATCTGATTGGAGCTGAACTGGATCATCCTAGTCGTCTGCATAGCTCTGTATTCTGCCTCTAGCATTTGGAAAACTCAAATATCTGAAGCACTTTTAATTCCATAAAATATGCAGAGATCAGAGGTTTTCATAGACTCATAGAATTTTGGCCCCATTTGGTCTCTCCAGCTGGGAAAAGGCAGGATAAAAAGCAGAAAATAATAAATAGTACATAAATTCAGGCTTTGCAAAATTTATGGAACTGTCCCAAGACATTTATGGAACTGTCCTAAGTTGCCGCCTGTGTCTGGCCGCCTGTGCTTTACATAGCACAAGTTTGAGGCTGACTGTGGCTCAGCCTGAGACATGGAAAATCCTTTCCTCTTCCTCAGGGAAAGTTGCAGAGGCCCCAGTGGGACTACTTGGATCTGCAGCCTCAAGACATGGCACAAATCCAAGAGGAACAAAGCAGCATGGGACTAGGTATGGATACGTGATTCCAGGTAAGTGTGCATATGATTGTAACATAGGCACACTTGAGAATCCTATTTAATGATGAACATGACCTACAAATATGCTCTCTCTCTCTCTCTCTCTCTCTCTCTCTCTCTCTCTCTCATTTGATCTCTGTTCACTTTCTTAACTCATTAGGATTTTAAAAACTTCTGCACTATCGACTACAATCTACCTGAAAGTTCTCCTGCACAAACCCATTCATTGAACGAGACATGGAGAACACCCAGGTGTCCATTCTATTTTTATCTGTCTCTTTTAAAAGTTTTTTTTTTTAAAAAAACCTTTCTGCATATGGAATGGAACATTTTATATTCTGATTTTCTTTGTTTTTGAACGTTTTCCACTTCTGATGTGTCATTTTTGGAAGGGATGACTGAATATTCAACATAGGGATTCACTATTTATATCTGTTGGGCTATTATGAAACTTCCTATTTTTCTTTCAATTATTTTTTTTCCATTTTCATTCCCTAATACATTACTCATTTTTGGTCCATTTGGTTGCCACAGCACATTGACATCTTGCTTGCAAGGAGTTTTTCTCCTCATTTTCAAGATCTCAGGGCCCCACTAGGACCCACAAAGTACGTAATTTGCCAGTTGAATTAGTTCATTGTTTCCACCATAGGATATAGTGAGAACACAGGATATTGGCACAATGACCAGCCAGACCAATGCTGATGCTCCAATGTCATAACACACTTTTTAATGTGGCTAACATTATGTGTGAGAATCTATTTGGTGGGTTTCAACATATAGAGAAAGCAAATGGATAAATGGTGAAACGAGAAGCTAGTAAGGCAGAAGTGGATAAAAACATGAAAAGCAGAAATATAAAAACAGAAGCAATAGGGAGTAAGAAACAGCTGAATATCTATCTATCTATCTATCTATCTATCTATCTATCTATCTATCTATCTATCTATCGCTTTTCAACTAAAAAGTTCACATAGGGCAAAATCCAGAGTAACTATGGGGAGTCCTTGCTCCGGTGTAAGAACAATTTACTCTGGATTGCAATATGAATTTCCCATAGGTTTTCACTAGGTGGTGCAGTAACTACGGGTGCACATAATGTCTTTTACGTGCTCACATTACTCTGGATTTGGCTGACAGTGGTTTAAAAAATATTAAAAAATTAATAGCTAATTGGGTCCCTGTCCCCAAACGGCTCACAATCTAAAATGCAAAAGAACACCAATAGAAGTCACTAGAGCAGGCATTGCTGGGGTGAGATGGGCCAGTTACTCTCCCCCTGCTAAATAAAAGAACACCCACATTAAAAGAGTGCCTCTTGCCCAGTTAGCAAGTCCCAAGTCCCCCACATACTTTTTTTTAAAATACAAAAATACCTTTGATCACAACATTGAATTTTGAGTGGTTCTTCCACTCATCATCTTACATATTTTTCCAGCAGGGGAAAATGGACCTCTTCATCTCAGTGTAAAAGCCTTCCTTGAAACCAACCAAATAAAACAATTTTAATGATGTTACAAAAAGCTACTAGAAACAAAAACCTTTCAGGCCAAGTAAACCTGGACCATTTTCACAGACTGATGCACAGAACATTTTTTTTTTCATTTGCCTGCTTCTAACATAGATTTGAAGTTGTTTGGTTTCGGGGAACTTGAACATAAGGGTGATGAGGCATGTAATTGAGGAACGCACCCATTTTTATAAGTCAAATTATTCTAGCCTTGCAAAATGTAGCTTTTTTAAAATTAAAATGATCTTGTGGACAAGTGTCATCTTCTTTGCTTTTGAAAAGCTGCACTCTCGTGAGGCACATACACTGACTGCCAATTGCCATCTTTATCACAGAGAACATGTGCAGTGTTTACCTTGCTTGGTCGATCATCTCTTTTTACTTCTGGTGACCCTGAATTCTCTGTCTAAGCCTAGATATGCCTTGTGTGCTCTTGCACTGTGTCCGACATAGTTGAATTTATTCTTCTATCTGTTCCCAGTAAAAGAGAATTATTTTTCTGCTCTGAAAAAATGTCATGTAGGAGAGCTACGGAATTCAGGAGCAACATATCATGCAATGATATACTTAATTATCTACATGTCTTCATACAATTTTCTTCCTCCTTAATCCACATCACCAATCATCTCATTCCAATATTTGCTTTTCTGCACCTGAAACTGCCTTCTGACTTCTATCCTGCATCATCTAAAAGCTTGTTGGAAAGCAAAAGCAAAAATATTATTTCTGCAGAAGTTGAATGGTCAGAAATGCTGCAGTCCAGATTTAGGCAATCTGACATAAGTCCCAGCACAAGTCCCATGCTGACCTAGGGGTGTCACAAAAGTGCCACAAAGTACTTCGGTGCCACTCGAAGTACTGGAGTGAGGCCAGTGCACAGACATATGCTGTCCTCCTTGCACTACCACATGAATGGAGAGATGGGTAAATTATGCCGACCTAAATTTGTTAGGATTGCTCTGTCAGGAACACAACCTATTTTAGTTCTAAGAGCTCTTCTTGCATGTTTTGTTTTTCTAATGTCCATCTTTCAGAACTTCTTTACTCTTCTGATTGCACTTACTTGCTATTTGAGTTCATGTAAAAAATCACCTGCAACACTACTCACATTTACCTCAGAGTTAGTCCCACTGTCAACGGCACCGACTTCTGAGCAACCATACCCAGGCTTGCGTTGACTGTAAGATAGTGAAAAGTATTCCAGTCCAGTTATCGCACAGTAGCAATATACGAACCAGCTCAATACTGAACATTATTTCTAGCACTTTTTTGGGGAGGGGTCAGCATGTTCTTTGACCATGAGTGATGAGTAATCCTGACAGCTATTGAACAAATGAGTAAACTGGAACAGTGCCAAATGACATAATTCTTGGGAGGTATAAGAATACTTAGTAGTGAGTATGCAGAACAGTGCAGATATATTCTACTGAGGTAATTCTTATAACCACTTGAAGTAAAATTATCTGCATGACCCTGCTGGGAGCTGAGACAGAAAACTGGTTTGTCTAAGCCTACGACATTGTTGGTGGTGGGGATATTATCAGAAAACCCTTCCTATCTCTTACTAACCTCTGCCTGGTCTTCTTGCACATAAGCCAGCTAGCTCACTGGATCAGGCCAAAGAAGATGTCGGGTGAGTTAGGCAAGAAAACTGAAGATAGGATCCTGGCATGCAGGACTATTGCCAAGATCTACCACCTCCCAGTCCCACTGAAATGCCCCCTGCCTGGCCGGCTCCCCACCTCAAACCTCCCCACAACCTGCCTCCATTGCCACCTTACCTGCACCAGCATGGCTGCCATTTGCATTGCTGCCCTTACAGTACACTACAGTGCTGTGACATTTATGACCAACATAGGAGGGCTTACAGCCATAGCCTTAAGTCATCAGTAAGATTTCAATCATCAGTAAGATCCTGTCTCAATACATCCCCCTGTTGTCTCTTTTCTTAAAATATATAAACTTCCAAATCTTTGTAGAGAATCTTTGCTGCAGGCTTTGATCTATTTGGTTGTCCTTTTCTGCACATTTTTCTGGCTGTACAACATCCGTTTTGAAATGGGGTAATTTGAAGTGGCCACAGTATTTGAAGTGCAGCTGCAACATCGATTTGTATAAAGGCTTTATGATATCAGCAACTTTATTTTTCCGTCTTTGGCACAGAATTCACCTTTTGATTTTTAGATATTTTCATCTAAAAGCATCAATGATGGAGGCACATCTGCTCTTCTCATAGACAAATACTGTATATGGTATCAGGATGATATCTGATAAACTGATCTGCCATTAATGTAACTACTTAATGTGCCTTAATGTATCTTTTGTTCTCGAGAAGCCAAGAAGGCTGAAAGTTTTGCTGTTGGGGCTCTAGATAAAGAAGGAGTTTTTTTTGTAAGATACGCATCAGTCTGGCACTGTTCTATTATTTAAGCACAGGACAGCACAATACCATTGCCAGATCAAAACTGAGATTTATTTTTATTGTTTCCAGAACTTTTTATCTTTCATGCCATTTTCAACATTAGGCAATAGGTAAACACTTGAAAAATTAACTTACAATGCAATCCTAACTTGAATTTGAAAAAAGGAATGTCATGGTCTGGCATGCCAGTGCTGTATCCAGCATGAATCTGGATTGTTGGTATGCCAATTTGAGGCAAGGGGAGTAGTTTCCTCTTAAGCCACATCTACTTACTCCAGGTCCCAATGGGACTACTTGGATGTATGCACTAACTTCAGCAGCGCAAATCCGAGCAGCCTGGAACTGCTGCAGGCTGCCCATGAATGAGGTTAGGATCTGGCACAAGTGATGAGTCCTGGCGCTGCCTCCTACTTTCCACTTGTCTGCCCAGGAACATCTGCTGCCCACCTTCACCACATCCTGGAATGCCTCTCTCCTGACTTATTTCCACCTGCCTACACAGCTCCTCCAAACCCCTGTGCTGACTGAGCTAATCCAGGGCCACCTTCTCCCACGGCCTGTGATGATGCATCTATGCACTGGTCCATCTGCACTGGCACAAAAGTGCACTTTTGTAACACTTCTGGGCCAGTGAAAGGGCTTGCTAGGGCCAAGAATGCACCCTGAACCCATTTTTGCTGAGCCCACAGATGTACAAATATCTCCCGCTTTCTGATGGTTCATTTTCGGTAGATCCATTCTTTCAATATCTTTCAATTATACTCAGAACTCCTTCATTCAACTCATGTACCAGACTTTTAACCTCTCTCTCCTGTTCTTTAGGCCAAAATTGCCCTTCCCAATGTTGTAGCTTCTGGTCTAATCCCATCCTGAATGTGTTAATGAGAATCCATTTACAGAAATCTTTGTGTGGCAGCTGGAATTTGCAAGATAAAAGGGGCATATGTAATATGCTAGCTAAAAACTCATTGGAAGCAACATTTCTAAATGAAAAAAGATTGGGTTCCACTTTTCAACAGTTTTCATTTTTGGATGGTGCTTTGGTCCCTAACACAGCCAATAAGTACACAGCCTGTACACATTTGATCCCTGTTGCATATATGCAACATTGGGCAGAAAGAACAACAGCTGAAGAGTGTGTGCTCACCTTTCCTTATAATTCAGAGTAACTACAGGAGCATGTAAGAGACATTTACATTGACATAGTTACAGCACCACCTAGTGAAAACCTATGGGAAATTCATATTGCAATCCAGAGTAAATTGTTCTTATGTCAGAGCAAGGACTCCCCAGTAGTTACTCTGGATTGCGCCTTTTGTCTTTCTCTCTTTCAGGAAGAGGTATGAACTCAAAACTTCTTAACTCATGGTCATAGGAGTCAAGGAAAGCCTGTTGGCTCCAGTGACAGGGACCAGCATTTCAAAATACAGCCATTTCCCCATATTTATGATAATTTTGACAGTGCCTAGATACAGAGGAGGTCCTTCTCTGTTCCCCTTGGGAATCTTGCTGTCAGTGAGAAAGCAGCATTTTCTGGCCAGTTAAAAATGCTTCCCCCAGAGACAGAGGCTGGTACGCAGCTGCAAGGAGAGGCGTGGGATGGAAAGGTCCGCTGTTGTCTCCGAGGGACTTACACCTAATTAGCTTCTCAGGATGTGCCTTTTCCCATCTTTTAGCCATTTGCATGCTCTGCAAAAGGTCAGGACTTGCAGAGTTTCCCAGGTGCCAGCAAGTTCAGAAACTCTCATTCCCATTTTTCTTCTTCCTTTTTGGGGTCACAGCTGCTGACATAGCATTACTCTGATTGAAAAGGGGTAAATGTCTCAGGAGTTGGGCATATACGCTGCACCTATACTGTCACCACTAAGGGCATAATCCAGAGTAACTACGGGGAGTCTTTGCAGCGGTGTAAGAACAATTTACTCTGGATTCCAATATGAATTTCCCATAGGCTTTCATTGGGTGGTGCAGTAACTACGGGTACACGTAATGTGTCTTATGTGCTCCCATAGTTACTCTGGATTTGGGGGTAAATGTCCTGCACCTGATATACATTTTTTTAAGTACAGGAGCATATTTGAAGCCATCAGACCAATGTGATTGCTAAGTTCCTGTGGTACATCTGCTTTCTGCTTCTGGAACACAGAGGTCCAGAACAAGATTCTGGGGATGTGCACAGTGGGAATGACACCACTACTGGCCATTTTTAAAAATAAAATCTTGTAATGTTTGCATAATACCATAAATTAGATGCCTAATTTCATGCAGAATGCAATGAAGCAAAGTACAGTGGTACCTTGAGTAAAGAGCGACTTGAATAAAGGGTGTTTTGGGTAAAGAGCAAAATTTTCTCTGACATTTTGACTTGCGTAAAGAACACTGTCTTGAGTAAAGAGCACTTCTGAGGAAGTTTGGAACAGGTTTCCATGGCAAGGGAACTCACCTATGGGATGAGGGGAATAGCTTGAGCTACAGTTTGGAATAGGCTTCCATGGACAGGGAACTCATGAGGGGTCGGGGGGAGCAGCCTGAGCCAGGTTTGTATGTGAAATCTGTGCGTGGCAGCATGGAAGGTGTGCCTTATCAATGTTCTAGTACTGCTCCCCATCAGCAGCTTGGGAATATTAAAGTTACACAAGAAGACACCACTGAGCCAATGGATAGCAATGATTCCATTAGTGATTGTGAAAGAGCACAATCCTAACCATGTCTGCTCAGATGTAAGCCCAATTGTGTCCAATGGGTTTTACTCCCAGGAAAGTGTCTGTAGGATTGCAGCCAAAGTCATCCTCCTCTCTGTAATCCTCACACCAGCCATGTTTTCAAAGGTACAGTACAGTTCAGTACTGTACAGTATATTGTAGTGTTCTATGTTACTGTATATTACTGTGCTTTGTACGGTGTTATATTACAGTGTTTTGTAGTTAATATTTTTATATGAATTTTTTTTGGGTTGTGGAACCAATCATCTGAGTTTCCATTATTTCCTTTGGGAAAATCTGCTTCACGTAAAGAGCGTTTCATGTAACAAGCATGCCTTTGGAACGAATTAAACTTGTTACGTGAGGTGCTACTGTACATTGAAATATATCTATTCTATCAAAAGATATCACTGAAAACTAGTGGAAGCAGGGCGATGGGACATCACCATGCCCACTGCATGGGACATTACCATGCCCACTGCATGGAAGGAGGACCATCATGGGAATGATGCACCATGTGACACAAACTCCAGTGATGCCACTGGTTCAGACTGGGGTTGTCAGCTCTTTTACTAGCCTGAGCCATGAACAGCAGCCTGATATTTTGCAAGTATAACTGTCTCCATATGGCATAATATGAAGGAAAAACGTTTGAGCTGCTTGATTTGTGTGTCAGGCTGGCATTCAAGGAACAGTAGCAAATCCTAAGCTGTACCCCACAAGCTGTCTTTTTCATTTTGCTATATGGAGGACAGCTCAATCCACTTTCTCCCCCCACCATGCTTCCTCTTCACATACGGAGATTCACTTCCAAAGATTTTATTGTTCAAGCTTGAAGGAGAAACCAGCTTCAGAGCTTCCTACCATTCTGTCTAAAGTGTATTGTAAGAATGGGACATTCAAAAGAATTCAGTATTCTATTTACTTATTCCGGTAATCAACCTGCATTGCAGCAACGACACTCCTCGAAGTTATTAGTGTTTTCCTGTATTGTTGTTGCCGCTGCAGTTGATTGAGTCCTGACCTATGTAGTTACACAAGATCACTGCACGGTTGAAAGCTCTGTCACAGCTCCTCCAATTCCTCCTTTGTTAGTGTCTGTTTTATATTATTAATTACACATCCCCATCAGTTGGTGGATGTAATTGCAAGCCCAGTTCCTCCTCTGTCCCAGTGATTCCCTTGCAGTTCATTAATGTCTGTTACTGCTGTTGAGCTGCTCTGTGTTGCCAACCGAGATTTAATACCAAATGAGGTTACAAAATAATGACTTAATAGTGAATGTGCGGTAATTTATATATCAGAATTAAAGATTAAAACTTAATCTTAATTAAATCTTGGGAAAGTTCAGCAGAGCTGCCTGAATTATAAAAATAAAAAGATGTATTGATTTTTTAAGAAATTGAAATCACATTTAATAAATATGGGAGTGAGCCATTAAGGGAACAGGGAGATCAGAGAAAGTACTAAATGGTGATTAAAAGAAGATAAATATTTATTAAATGTTTGCTGTGATTTATTAAGCTGTGATGAGCTAAACAAATGTAATTTGATATCGGGATCATATCTCATTCTGATATAGTCTTCATTAAATCTGAAGTCTTGGCTTTAAATGGGTATCATATGTTCCTTTCACTTCTTAATCTCTTTGAAATATCAGTCTGAAGATGCCGAAGAAGACACTGAAAGTCAGAGACTGAATCCTCCTGGAGTATCAATGAGGCAGCATTGCTGAGCAGGTCGGAAGGAAATCTAACCCTCTCTTACACTCTTTCCCTTATTCAGTACCTGTGGAGTTTTATTCCCGACACTCTCATTCTGCTTAGCTCATCAGAATAGGGTTAAAATACTGATAAGACCCTATATCAGGGGTTTCTAAACCCCGGCTGGGGAGCCAGATGGTGAGCCTCAGTGTGGCCCCCAGCAAGACTCCTCTATCTGGCCCTTGGGCAAGCCTTGTAATCCACTCCAATAATTATTATATGTAAATTTATTCAAATTTGAAATATAAGTTAGTTTTCTGGCGCCCGACACTGTGTCAGAGAGATGATGTGGCCCTCCTGCCAAAAACCTTGGAGGACCCTGCCCTCATTGCTGCACTCATTCATTCAATCTGAATGTCACCACCCCTCCTGCAACAAAGGATACCATTGGTTTTGGGTTTTTTTTTTTGTATCCTTAACATCAGACTAACATTCAAACAATAAGCAGGGGAGAAGGGCTTCCCCATCAGTCTCTCTACCAGGAAACCTCGTCCCCTCTAGAGTTCTGCATGCTAGACTGCTGTTAAAAGCACTATAGCAGGGACCAGTAAAGAAGTTGGCAACTCTGACTGCATGTTTACGGTTCATGTATCTTTTTTGCACTTATTGGGCACACTAGAAATAGCCACAGTAAAAGGTATCCCTGCCTATTTAATGCCAAACTGAGATCTGCATGGTTCATGCTATGAAGAGCAACCACTATGGAAGAACTTCATGGCCATGATTCTTTCGTTACCAAGACAGAAAATGTACTTTATTTTGGAACTGTGTGAGATTTTAAAGAACGGCAACAGCATTTATGGGTGACAAGCATTCAAACAAGATTAATAGAATAAAATGTTCCTTTTTAATGTTTGAAGCATGACACACACTTCTGTACAAGATACTGAGGTTCCAGCCAGTTGTGCATGACCTAGGTTGGTAATGTGACTTGATGGCAAGTGGACTCAGATCCTGGTATCTCTGTAGCTTCCTCTTTCTGTGTATGTGGATTTATTTTTAATCTATTTTTCGCTGGTGTAGGAGAAGCCTGAGATCAGCCTGAGGCCTCAACTGAACAAATCTCCTGAACCAATCTATCAAAGACTCCAAGAACAAGGGGAAATCGCCATTGCCTGTTGAGTTCCACTTGGAGATTTGGGACATGGTTCAGAAGGATTATTGGTGGGATAGACTAGCTTCTCCACTGCAAATGAATGAATTGATTTCACAGCTTGTCAAGAGACTCATTTCTTGTCTTTAATTCTTGGTTCAGGCAGATGAGAACTGGAATCCAGCCACCTCTGTGGCTGGATTCATACATCCAAATGCCGAAGCGCACAGAACACTGTTACCTCCCCACCAAAGTAGTACCTATTTATCTAGTTGCATTTAAAGGCTTTTGAACTGCTAGGTTTGCAGGAGCTGGTAAACTCTCCTAATTTCCCATGTGCTTCTCTTTCTTCTGCTCTTATGCCATCATGCACCCTTTCAAACTTTGATGTATTTCCTCCTTTTTCCTTTAGACAGCAACTGTTTCCAGTTAGCTTAGCTAGATGAGTAACCTACAGCCATAGGGTTACTTTGTTTTGAATCCTGTTTCTTTGCACTTGAAAAACGATCCCTACAATACACATTTGTTGCACCTTCACCATCACCTTCCTCTTCTTCCCTCACTGACTTACGGAGCTGTGACACAGCTTCCCAGCACATGAAATAGATTTCATCCACATGCATATGTTAACATGTTTCTGAAAAACACACCTGGTAAGGAAGAGCGATATAACTGAGCTCCCAGTCTATAGTATTGTGTAACCATGATTTATCTAGCCCCATTACAGACTGAAACTTCAGATAGAGTTTGTGCTGAATATTTTCCAATTACACTCTGGTTTAATCCTGTTCCATGGCTTTTACTTAATTTGCTGCTGTTCTGAACCTTTCCTTGCCCTGCACCCTCCAGTATTTGATGATCTAGTCGTAACAGGCTGCTTTCTCTATCTACTTCCTCAGTCAAATTCTTCTCCTTTTGTCTAGTAGATATTTGTTTTGTTTTGCAAAATACCACATATATGAATGGAATTGTCTCCAAACCATCTTCTGTAGTTGGATGTTGTCTGAGTTCTCAGCTGCTCCAACTGAGTTTAACAAAGAAAACAGACTGCAAGCTATAAGGGGAAATTCTTTGGAATTAAATGGCCACTATTTGCTATTATGAGAAAAAGCACCATTTATTTATTTTAAGTTTCACCTTTCCATGCCAA
The DNA here is from genome assembly GCA_030015325.1 of Cryptoblepharus egeriae. Classification (NCBI taxonomy): domain Eukaryota; kingdom Metazoa; phylum Chordata; class Lepidosauria; order Squamata; family Scincidae; genus Cryptoblepharus; species Cryptoblepharus egeriae. The sequence goes on from JAREYC010000005.1 coordinate 74,665,440, forward strand.
TATAAATGCCCACGGAAGCTTACAAAGCTTTGGTTCCTCCCCTCCTGCTGCCCTCACAACAACCATGTGAGGCACATGAGACTGGGAGTGACTGACTCAGGGTCACCCAAAAAGCCAAGGAGGGATTTGAACATGGATAAGTCCAACTCCCTAACCACGACACCATCTTGGCTCTTCCAAGTTGGAAGAACAGATGGACAGTAGGACACTATCTGCACACTTGCCTTGTCAGTGGGTAGTCCAGTCTGTACCAATAAGGGCATCTGAAGTGCAATTTGTGATTCTTATGGAATTATTACAATATCCACACATGCCAGCCATACAGATTCTGTCCAACGTAATGACACTTCACGTCTTAATCAGTCTCGCCCCCCCCCCAAGAGTAAAAAAAAGGGCTCAGTACTGCTGGGGGCACACAAAAGGATGAGAAGAAGAGATAGAGATCCATTAATCCAGCTTTACATCAGCACAATACTGAAGTAGAGCCCCCACCCCCAGCACAATCTCTCTCTTTCCAGCCAATCAAAAATCAAGTAATTGCATTTGGGCTAATGCAACATTAAGGCTGAAATGTTAATCATACAGTTGTCAATAAATTCATGGTTAAAGATTTTTATTTTTAGGGTTTTAAAATATTTTTTAAAAAAAATCTTATAGCCTTAGTAGAAGATAATCACCAATTCCTACTGTATATAAATAAAGAAAAAACTACATTTTAAATGAAGGCAAAAGACACAGCTTTCAGCCTCTTGGCGCACTGCCTACGTCGAAAAGCCATGGAGGAGACGGCACCAGCTTCTCCTTAAATTATCCTGTTGAATGACCTGATTGAGCTGACTGCAGATGGCTAACAAATTTATCCCCCACTTTTGGCTGAAAAGAGGAGCCTCTTGTGCAAAGTTATTCCTGAAAATTAAATTGTACTGATTGTTACAATCTGCAAGTAGAGGGGCAATTAATTCTATTCCACCAAGATTGCATTCCGTCCCTAACTAGGTTTTCCAGTTCCTGGCAATAATGCGGTAATCATGTAGAAGAGAGCCTAATACCTGGGGATCACGGGTAATAGAAGCATCAGTGATTCATGGTAAAACATTTCAGGGCTTATTATTGCTGCAACAATGCTGTGTTAATCTGGCTTTACTGTTTTGCACCAGCATTTTCAATTTATCTTTAAAGAAAATAGAGAAATTTTAGGTTCATAGTGACATTTATGCCCTCATTGGAAGGTCAAGATTGAAAGGAAATAAAAGTTCAGGCACTTCTACCATTGAAAATTGTTGGCAGAAACAGGAATGCCTCCTTTGCTCAGACTCCTTTGCACAGACACTTTGCTGTCACTCAACATGCTCAAGATGATGATGATACGGTCAGATGAGACGGAATGTGCTGGTCCCTGGAGTAGTAAAATGCACCCGTTTATAATACATCCACTTTAAAATATCAGCTTTTCTTACAGCTGTAGAGAGGTGGTCATGCAAGCAATTATTCCATTATTCAGCTGAGCCAGGCAAAGGCAGGACGGTCTGTATTTCTAATTGCTGTTTCTCTACAACAATAAGAAAAGCTTTTTTAAAAAACAATTGTGAAGGGATGCATTTTGATTTTTTTAACTGCTTTAATTTACACATTTTTTGGTATCAGCAGAGAGTCCCAGAATAAAACCCCTGGTGATATTGAGTCACAACCATATCCCATTATGAACAATGGAGGAGCAGGAAAACTGGAAGTGGGTCTTTAAATCTATTTTTCCACTTTTTTTAACCATGTATTTTTTATATCAATGGGTGGTTCTGGAACAGAACCCCTAATGGATAACCAGGAATACATGTACCTTTACCTACTGCCTAATATATTCTTTTTTCCAATCATGAAAGAAACTTCAGCCTGTAGCATGAGATGTAGAACTCATGCAGTGGAACCTCCTTCCAACTATCATATCAAGATCCCAAAGGGAGACCCTTTTCTCTGTTAAGCTATATCAAAAATATGGCCCCCAGTGCTACACATACTGCAATATAGCAATGCAGTTTGATTTCTCCTATTGTTACTCTGAAGGATATGCTAAAATGCTACTTTTTGCCTGGAAACAACAATTTGTTTTATGAAGAAGGAGAATTGGACACTATCAACTCTGGCTCAGAGAGGATTTATTGGTTTCTTCTTCTCCTTCAAGAGGGTTTTTCAAAGGATGGGATGACTTAGCAAACGGAAAGGAACCTGGTCCATTTGACCTTGATCAGATGATCTCCGCTTGAAGACATCCAAAGACTTGCCTGAATAACGAGACCTGTCACAAGGGAGACTGATAAAGACTGAGTGCCTGACACCGACAACAATAACATTTCATCATTGCTTAAAATGTTCCACAAGGGGCCTGATAATGTACCTAAGGATCATGCATGACTTATTCACATAATGGCAGCAGTCCTGATTCTGAATAGCTTCAGTAGACTCTGGAATGTGGGCCGGTGAAGCATTTCCGCTTCATCAAAAAAGACATCTGTGTACAGTGGAGGAGTTGCACTAGACTAGAGCACAATCTGCCTCTTGCTCCTTGTATCAAAAAAAAAGAAAAGAAACAGCAAAGGAAGGCACAAGAGGAAGGGTAAAAAGTGGGAATTCTCAACTGAAATGGTTAAAAATAAACTTCAGTATTGATCAGTACAGCAATAGCACATCTATGTAAATTTTCCCTTTCAGTGATCAAGTGTATGTATATGTGTGTACGCCAACTCGAAAAATTGTGTATCTCATAATGAACATTAGCTTTTAGGAAGAAGGAAAAACAGCCTCATGAGTAGGCCCTCAGTGAATATTCAGTCTTCTTTCCATCACCATTCATCATAAGAGATGCCGGGTTTAGGGCCGGCTATTATAAAGGAGAGGCCCTTCACAGCCTTATGGCTTTCATTAAAATTGTCGATTGAAAATGCACTGGGCCACTTCTTCTCAGCTTGCTGGAGTTGGAGGGCAAAAACCATGTCTGTTTTTTTTTACAGCCTCTAGCCTGTGGTTGGTACTATTTAAAGAAATGAGATCTCATTAGAGCCCCTTGAGGCTTTGCTCACAGGCCCAGATTCAGAATCAAGGGTGCTAGGAAGAAATGATGCTCCTTTTATCTCAGCAGTTCCGTTGCCCTCCATTGCAGAGAGACCTGATTTTTATTTCTTACTGGAATGAATTTGTCCCAAATAATGCTAATCCTCCCCTTGTTATTTCCTCACTTGGTTGCCTCCTTGTAGTCTGCATGCAACGGTCACAGCCGGTGACATTTTATAAGGTTTTTTATTCCTTACATCCTATGTAGCCATTAGCAGTGTTGACAAGGGTTCTAGTTCAGGTGACCCTTTCCTCCTTAGCTCTGCCATCTCCCATAGTCAGTGACCTATAAACACTATGAGACAAGTGACAGTAGGGCTGCAATTGGTTGTTCTAATTTTCAAGTTAAGGGTGAATCTGGTGGGAAAAAAAATCCCATCATTTATCTGGGACTCAAACATGGCAAAATACTAAGCATTTATTTTTGACTAAACTAACATATTGTGTGTGTGTCGGGGTGGGGGGGAACGGGATGGGACATAAGATGTAGGACTTTCTCATCACTTTGAAAAAGCTGCAGTAGGGAACAGAAAATATCCAAGTTACTGCAGACAAAGATTGTCTGATGCTGTCTTTCCCACCAGGTCTGTTCTGTCCTGCCTACAGACAACAACAACAAAAAAACAGAGCTATAGTCTTATCTTTATCTTATCTATAATCTATATCTTATATATATCTTATGTTATCTAAAGAAGATCCCTTATAGTCTTCTATTGGAATGGTTCAACATATAATATGACCCAGTAAAGAAAATGGAGGGACTAAAAACATTGCAAGTCTCCTACAAAAGTCTAAAATTCTACCTCCTTAAATTGTAGGGTGGTCAGTATTTGCAGCTAACAAACTATACACTTAGACTAAACTATAGACTGAGGGCCACAGACCTGATGCACAATGTTCTAAAACCCGGATTTGTCTGGATTTTTAACCTCCTGTTTCGGTGGCCAACATTTTGGCATAATTGTCCTACATTTTGGCTTCATTTTGAAACTTTGTGATAGTGCACAGTACCCCATCATGCCATATGTCGTTGGATTCGTATTGAAGAGCAGAATCCAGTGCAAAAATCAGTTTTGAGATATATCCTTCCTATCAAAAGTTATGGTCAAAAAACAAAAAGCAAAAACAAAAAAATACATTTTCGGCAATTTTTTTAAGCAGGTAGGAATTTTGGCCTGGGATTAGGAATTTTGGCCTTGGGGTTCAGGAATTTTGGGTTTGGCATCTGGTCACCCTGTGTCCCTCATTATCAATTAGAATTCTATTGTTGACCCCCAGTGGATTGGTTATCAGCCAGTTACAGATATTCCCCCCTGACTGGATGAGTTAGGGACTGGAGCTCCATCCGAAAGTGAAAACTATTGAAAAGTGGAACCCATTTTTTAGTTTATAAATGTTGCTTGCAAAGTTTTTTTAGCTAGCAAATTGTAAATGCTGCTTTTATCTTGCAAATTCCTGCTGGTGTACAAAGATTTCTGCAAATGAATTACCATTAATTCCTTCAGGAATTGGATTAGACCAGGAGCTACAAGATGGGGAAGGGCTTTAGAACAGCAGAAAGAGGTTGTAAGAGTGAAACAGGTGTTGAATGAATGAGTTTTGGGTATAATTGAGTTGAATCAGTTGATCGACAGAAAATAAACCATCAGAAAGTGGGGGATACCCGGATAGAGGAGCTGCGGCTGCTGCTGGGGTTCTCCCCATATTACCAGACTGTACACATCTGACAATGATTAGGGTGCTGTGTACAAAACATGTCTCCTTACATTAGAATGAGTTGCACCATAGGTGCAGCATATGTAATTGAAGCCTGAACAGGGCTGGGTATGTGGAGGATGGATCTCATCATAGATTCATTCCTTATAGTATAGTACAGCAATAGACACTCCTGGATTGTATTCAAGTTCCTGCTACAATTAAGGAAAAAAACAGACATTTCCCCAAGGTTAGGAGACCACAAAGTGTGGGGGGAGGTGCTGGGCCTGGCCCTGGCTCTCACATCACGAGTAGTAACAAGTGGTGGTAAAGAGATTATAGTTGCTGAAATAAGAGCAATAACAAATAGTTGCTGAAAGAAGAGCAGAAGTTGGAAGAACACCTATGCATTTAATGTGACTTGCATATGGGGATTCAAGGAGGTGAGGTGGGGAAAACCTCTCCTAGCCTTGTTAGTGGTCCTCTGCAAAATTCAGAAATAAAAAAGGACCTTGGATTTTTGATGGAGATCGCATTAGGTTTTTAATAATTTGCAGGTAGAGCACCCTCAGTTGGCCCTGTTCACCTTGAAAAGATGGAGTGTATACACTGAGAATAATCTGACCCTAATGAGGTCCTTACTTTTTTCTCAGCCATTTTCTGAATGCAACACCATCAAGAGGAAGATGAGATGGAGAGATGACCTATCCTGCTTATTTGATGATAGTCCCTTAAAGTTTATCCTAATTCAACTGGCAGTTTCCTAATCATGCAATAAGTGTTAATGTATGTCTGTGGGTGTTATATAAGATCCAAATAGCTTTCATGATTTATATAGAAACACCCTACCTTTCCTTGTGTTATGCATTAAGATTCCCTGAATTTGGAGACTAATTGCGGAAGCCTAATGATTACATGGAGTTCATGCTGTGTTCATTTTCTTTCTTCATTAAATATGTTCAGGCTATAAAATGAAAGAGTATGATGTCTTGTCAAATTGTTGTGGGGGATGTTGGGAACAAATCTCTTTTTCCAGCAGGTTTGGTCATATTTGAGTGCCGGTTGCTGTATAACTCTGGCTAGGAGGACAAAGAGATGCAGAATACCAGTAACTCCTGAATTTTTCAGCTCGTTCTTTTGACATTTTATCACTTCATCACCAGCCAACTCTTAAAACCCTTGTGGGAAGCACTGGAAAATGTCAGCCTGTACTGGAAAACAACAGCAACAACAACCAGAAGCAATCGTCATTCTCAATTAATTGTTCCTGATCTTTCCATTTAGTACCTTTTCAGGGTTGTGTGCATTTGTCTTCAGTGACAAAAAATACATTAAGAGGTGTTTTGGCACACAGGAAAAGCTCTGGAGAAAATGGAAAAGCTAAAGCTGATCTTATAATATGGGTGACCCCCACTTTCTGAATTTGTTTTCACTCTTTAAACAGCTTTCAAATATACCCAGGACTCATTCAATCAACATGGTTTTCACTCTTTCAACCTTTCCCTGCTGATCTAAAGGAAAAATGGTCTTCTCAGATGTTGATTTGCATGTGACATGGTGATCAAACTGTTTATGGCATTTCCTTATGACTTTCTTCAGTAAATAACCATCATTCAAATATATAAGTTATTCATTGGTCACACATGCCTTTGTTCATTTTACTGTAATTTGTTGTGTATTTTGGGTGTGTTAATAAATATGTGTTATTTAGGCTTTTGCAAGTGATACTTGTGTATTTTTTGGTGGCCATTTTGCATCTGCAAACAGAAAAAGACTGGGTTCCACTTTTCAACGGTTTTCACTTTTGGATGGTGTTCTGGTTCCTAACCCATCCAATAAGAGGGGGATGCTTGTATTTCATCTTGATATCCATAGGATATGGAAACATTATCGGAAAACCCACTCTTTAAGGTATACCTAGGAAAAATTTCAGATGCTGACAGTGCTATTCTATAATTTAACACCTTGTAAAGGGAATGCGGATTCATGTTCATTTTCTCTATGGCTCTCTATTTTTTCTTGTGGACTCTCACAATTGATTATTGTGGCTGCTTTCATGGGCCACTCCAAACTCCTCATCCAAGAAGCTTTAGAATGCAACCATCGGTTCAAATTCTGATTTCCAAAAGAAGGGGCAGATTTTCTGACAATCCACATTTGAATTGCTTTGAGCAAAGGGAGATGGAATGGAGTCAGCTGGAGGGCTAAAGATTCATTTGAACACAATATCTTTAACAACAGTTCTGTTAAGAGAGCCACTGCCTGTTTCTATATCACCCATAAGAAAGTTCCGGTTGAGATGCTCTGCTCTAACTAGAATGGCTTTGTCCTCTGATAGCCAAGTGGAAATATTGTAGATTTATGGAAATTTGGGAGGAAAATTTGAAAGCAAGTCTGATTCAAAACCTTTCTGATACCTGAGGGGGCATGTGAAATGCTTCCTTCCTTCCTTCCTTCCACTCCCTTTCTTTCCCTTTCCTTCCCTTGCTTGCTTTAGGCTGCAATCCTAAACACACTTTCCTGAAAGTAAGCTCCATAGAACATAATGGAATTAACTTTTGAGTAGACACGGTAAGGATTGTGCTCTTAATCCTTTTGTCCTCGTGACAACCCTGTGAACTACAGGAGGCTCAGTGTGAGTGACCGACTCCAGGTCACCAAAGAAGCTCCTTGGAAGATTTGAACCAGGAATCACTCCAACCTCTACATCATCCTGATTCTCTTACCCAATGATCTACCAGCCTCTGCTTCTCCAATGCTCTAATGCTCAATGCTCTCCAGTGCTTCTCTTCCCTTGCACATTTCCTCAATCTCTCTGTCCTCCCTTTCTATTTCTAATCCAGAAAGGAAAAGAAAAAAAATAGCAGTGGAGCAAATAGGAAGAGTTGGGCACTCCCCACCATCAAAATGCTATCTGAGGTGATTGCATCAATTGGCCTCAGCAACAAACAAACAAACAGTCTTCAAACAAACAAATAAATAAAATCCTTTATTTATAAATGTCCTTTTCCCAAACAAAAACAGGTCATTCAAAGCCAAACCAGCAGCCTGTTTGTGGGTATAGGGCGCAATCCTGAGTAACTATGGGGAGTCCTTGCTCCGGTGTAAGAACCATTTGCTCTGGATTGCAAAATGAATTTCCCATAGGTTTTCACTAGGTGGTGCAGTAACTACGGGTGCACGTAAAGTCTCTTACGTGCTCCCGTAGTTACTCTGGATTGTAGGGTTAATTAGGCAGAAAAGTTGTAAAGAACAGGGATCTTCAAGAAGTGATCAAAATATCAGTGTTATATATGTCACAAGCACTATGCCTACTCCAAAAACACTATGTAACTGTAATTTATTGTTGAGGCTCATAAGCACTATTTTATGATATACAGTTTCATTGGCCTTTTCCTCATTTCTGTTCTTAATTTTTTTATTTCATGTTGGGTGAATGCATACCATTATTTAGCTCCTAGGTTCAGAGCTGTAAAAGGGAAGAGAAATTGCCTAATAAGAATTTCTTGGCACTAGGTGGCTTGGTGCCACCCATGGCAACATCTGCTTGAGGAGGAGGCTATAATGATACATGAAAAGAAAAGAAAGATTGGGTCCATGTCAAAGAGGGAAATGGTTTTCCTTTTCTTCTCAATGTGCAGATACTGGTGTTTACAGCATTAGAAAAATCGCCCCCTCTTAAGTTTCAAAACAAGACAAAAAATTCAGTATGACTGAATGACTATGATGAAGCCTGGATCTATCCATTTACCTGCTGACTAATGACTTAATTTCCCACTAAGCTGTAGGGTGCTTTCTGACTGATTTAATGATATGCTGTTAAAGGGATGATTATCATTACCATTGTGCCCTGTTTGGATCTTTGTAAGAAAAATAGAGATCTAAGGAGCAGATGACCATTACGCTCAGGACTCTGGGCACCAGAGGTTTCAGGAGTGAAGGTAGAATGAGACCACAGAGGCTTTGCATTTAACCTCTCTTAGGAAGAAGATATGGCAGTTTCAATAACTTTAGTTAGGGCGCAATCCAGAGTAACTATGGGGAGTCCTTGCTCTGGGTTGCAATATGAATTTCCCATAGGTTTTCACTAGATGGTGCAGTAACAATGAGTACATGTAATGTCTTTTATGTGCTCCCATGGTTACTCTAGATTGTAGGGTATGTCAATTTCAACCTTAACCTCCTTTCCTACAAAAGATATGCTCCATCAGCTTACTAAATACAAAATTCAGATTAAAAAAGATACACAAACAATTAAAAATATAGGTTGTATAAAAATCATACAAAATTTGCCATGCTCTAAAATCCACTAAGGGCGCAATCCAGAGCAAGTTCAACCTGCTGTGCCCTAACTGCTCTCTCCTAACTATTCTGTATCCAGAGCAGAAAGTTATGCTGCATCCAGAGAGTCAGGAAGCCTGGGCTGCCCTAACTGCTCCAGAGCATGCTAAGTCAGTGACAGCTGGGAAGGACTTGCTCCTGAGTAGACCCCCCTCCGATCACACTGAAGAAGGAACAGCTGTGGTGCCTACATTATAAGGAAGCCCAGCAGTTCCTGACAACCAGTTATAGCTGCAATTCTTCTAGTGCAAGATGGATGCTTGGAGTGGCCTGTTGTATCCTGAGGTTAGTGGGCTGCCATAGTTGTGCCATATCCTGAGGATGAGAGGCAGGGATTGCAGCTAAGCTGGCCAAGAACTCAGATTTTTGGTCAACACTACCATTCTTACTCGGGCCTTATCATGGACCCCTATGGGTCTACTCATTACTATACCTGCTCCTGAGGTGGTATATCTCAGAGGAACTGGAAGAGGGCATTTCTGCCTTGAAACAGGCTTTGGATACAGAGTAACTGCTCTGCTCTAGGCAATGCTAAACTTGCCCTCAACTTGCCTCTCCTGAGCTGCTTAGGCTGCCCCAGTTAGGGCAGAGCAGGTCCACCTCTCTTAGGGCAGCCTATGTTGCCTTGCTCTGCCCTAAGCCTCTTCCAGAGTAACTAGGATGGAGCATCTTGCAGTTGCTCCACCCTAGTGATAGATAGGGTATCCTAAGGCCTCTTATGTGCAAGGAATAGTTGCTCTGGATTGGACTGCAAGAGAACAAGCAGCATTCCATAAAACAGTAGGAAACACCACACAAAACAGCAGAAACTACAAATGAAGACATAATCACAGCAAGGTAGGTTTTGTGTGCAGCCACTTCCACCATGAGGTTTGAAAAGCTTCTTTTGAAGAAAGATTCTGTATTTTATAGGTACCCTATGAAAAGTTTTCCATTTCCATGGTGAAATGGAACTAACTGGATGATACAGTTAGTTGGACTAACTGTAACTAGCTGTAACTAGCTGGACTAACTGGATGTTACAATTGCAGCATTAAGTTTGTATTAGCTCATACTTACTGCCCCTGGTCTGGCTGGACCCGCATTGAGCGTGGTCCACACATAGCTAGTTCATGGATATGGAGGCTCCATTTATATGTCCATATTTGGTTGGTAATCATTTCTCAAAGGTTTAGATGCAGTGCTGAGCCTTTTTTGCTGTTTCCAAAAGATATTTTGGTTGATTTTACTAGATTAAAAAAAATCTCCCTTACTTTTGGGCTAGGTTTAGTCTGAAGTCACAAATCCTATTATTATTTGACAATATAGATTTTGTGGTGATGGTGCTGTAGCAATGGAAAATCCTTCCTAGGGAGATGTAACATGGTCCGGTTACTGCTATGTTTGGGCAACCTCTGAAAACCTTTTACTGTATTTCTTTGGGGATTTATTGTTACTTTCCCCCCCAGTCAGATTCAGTGTGGCTGATTGCTTGATTGTTCCCTTTTTAGACTTTATATTGTCTTAATATTGTTTGGACTTAGCATGCTACTTTGAGTCCAACACAAAAGCTGATCATTACCTATGCTTGGGTTAAGTGGGAGTCTTGCTTTTCTGGCAACAGGCTGCCCAACAAAACACTTAGCCATGGTGATTACTTTTTTGATTGGTTGACAATCCTACTCTAATTTCCAACTTCTATTTATTTTGTATTGAGAGAGGGTTGGACTGCTGGCAACATTGACTTGTCATTCCAACCTTGAGACTCAGGCAAAAAAGCACTTTAACCCCTTCTTCCCCTATATGAAAAGTAGAATAGGCTTTGGCAGACCTTTTCCTTCATAATTCTCATCCATTGCTCACATCCCTAAGCTGATTCCTCACATTTGCTGTACAGGAAAAGAAACTCGTTTTCCTTCACGTGTTCCATAAAGAGCAAGAATCTCAATTCTGATATTGTTCTAGAATCTAGAGCAATCTTTCTTAAGACTTGTCCTCCATACCACTTGACATAGTCCACCTATTCACTATGCAACCAGAAATAACTGGTGATGACATAATCACCAGTAACTTCTGGGTTGGGAGGCCAGATCAAAAGCAACAAACATCTGCAAGAGGCTCAATTTGTATGGGAGGTCTTTTTCTATCTCCATTTTTCACTATCGGGCAGCACATGTCCATGGGTGTTCAGAGTACTATCAACACCACAAGTAGCATAGGTGGTACAGATACCACTGGTTGAGAAATACTGTACTAGATTCATGAAAAGTGCTCATTTATGAAATAAGAAAATAAACAAGTGCTTGATTCATGGAAGGAGCAACTTTTATTTACTTAATTTGTGAAATAAGCAAATTGCCTTCCCAGTTAATAAAATCAGCAGTGCCGATACCAAAGTCATGAAACTGACAATGTCTGTGCATGATTCACGAAAGAGGTGGCGCCTTTGCCCAGTTCATAAATTAAGCAAAGTTGCCCAGCATGTAAATAAATGGGTAACACTTTCTGCATAATTCACAGAAGGCTTCAAAGCTGTGCTATGATTCAGAGGAAGAAATAATTTTCCACAGCATATATTTTGATTAAGACCATTGAAAAGTACGGTCATCAATATTTTGAGGCGACTAAAAGGTTACATATTGACACACACAAATGCTTAATAATAATGATTTTGACAATAGCTTAAAAACCAGCAATTTTTTTTTAAAAAATGCTATAGTTTTGGGACGAGCAGCCTCTATACTTATTGTGCTTGGTGGTAAACAAGGTACTGTTTTATAATTTTAATAGCATTTCTTAGCATTGCAGGTGGTAAATGGACCATTGGCAATATCATCAGCAGCTTTTGGCATGCCCTTATAAAGCATTAGTTCTGCTGCACCCACAGAGCTGCAAGAACTTCCTCCTTAAAGGCTTATTCTATATATGGAAAAGAATATGCATATAGAGATGAATGGAGAGGTCCATTCACCCAGAAGATCTGCATGCTCTCCAAAATATTCAGCACAATATACCTACACAGTGGGTGCGCTTTTTTGAGGAGTCATTATAAGAACAATAAGTGCCAGCATCAAGTTGCTGGGGGCCCCTGTGGGGCAAAGCTATGAAATTAGATCCTCCAGAGCCTCTTCCATGCTGCCAGTGACCCATCTGTACAGCACACTGGGAGTGACTCTTGCCAATAATATCAGTAACGAGTGTTCTACACTAGTCAGACCTGACTTGGGATAATATAGGCACAATTCTAACCAACTTTACAGCATTGAAAAAGTTGGTTGCCACTCCAAAGTAAGTTAACCACTCCAAGGTAAGATAACCACTCCATGGTAAGTCAACAAATTAAGGAGGCCTCCTTGCCTGTTTCCCTATTGCAAGATGCAGTGCACGCCATATTGGCATGCCATATATCAAGGCTGGAAAGTTGGTTAGGATTCTAAATATTATAAGGATTTAATATATTAGAATCCTATATATTGTAATAGTTGCCTACCCTGAACAGGATGTTGGTCAAGATGACCTCCAAGGCACCTTCAAACTATAATAACATTGCATCATTTTATGAAATTACAACAAACATCAAGTTTTGTCTTGTGTATTCGATGTGACAATGCAGATGGGGGTGGAAATCACAATGAGAAAAGGGAGGAGAAAAAGCACAGAAAGATAAAAGAAGAACGAAAGGTTCTGGAGAAAAAAACAGAACTGTTCTTGCCGAGGCAACCCCGACCCAAAGTTTTGAATAATGCATGTTCCATAAATCTCAGCGTCCCTGCTTGCCACATTTTAGAACCAGGAGCAAAAATAATAGCTACTGTCCAAACTTATCACCAATAATAAATTGCAGGGCTCTTGTGCGTGGCAGCGATTAATGCAAAACGCAACCCAAAACACATAACTAAATAAATAGATAGTTTGACTTTCCTGTGGGTTATCACTTTCTTTCTTCCAGCCTCTCTCCGGCTGTTTTTTCCTTCCATGGAAAAAAGTATCTTGAATAAAAACTGAGCACTTCCAGCCTACCTCTGGGTGAAAGACAAGCAAATCTCGCAATTGCCACTTAGTTTTTGCGGTGGCTTCCAATTTCCAGTGACTATTCATGTGCAGCAGATACTGTAGAAAGAACGAGACTGCTTACACAGCACTGTAAACCCACTGAAATATTGACACTTTAGTGGCCTGGCAAGCCATCAGCATATGAGCTCTGCTGCAAACAATGGCATATCAGCTGTCTCAGATCTCTTGCCTATTTGCACCTGATCTATTGCCTATCTATTGCACGTGACCTGTGCCTATTTGCCACCTTTCTCATAGGAAACAGAGCTTTATGTTTATGTTAAAACAAAATAGCCTTTTCATTTAACACCAGCATCCCAGTGCCCTACATATAATTTCAGGTCACTGTTTTGAATAGAAGTGTCAGAATAGCTCCTTTGCCTTGTCCTTCTGCAGCTTCCTCCATCTCTACTCTCTCAGCATCCTCTGTATAGGAAGGAGTTGCTGGCAGATTGGATTGAGCACTTGAATGTGCTCAACCTTGTCTGATCTTGCTAGCTAAGCAGGATCAGGCCTGGTTAGTACTTGGATGGGAGATCGCCTGTGATAGTTCCTACTTACTTACTTGTTGAGTTGTTTGTCCTGCCCTGTGGCAGTCCTGTTTTACTGAACTATGTGCATCAGTTTCCAACCAGTGTGCCATGAATGGTCTGCAGGTATGCTGCAAGTGTTTGGGGAAGACTTATTCATTAGTAAGACCAATGGGGATGTGAGCCCTCCATCAGCAGAATACTATGCCTTGTCAATGTACCATCAAAACTGGTAGTGTGCCTTGACTATTTTAGCAGCTTGTCAGTGCGCCATGAGATGAAAAAAAATTGAAAATCATTGCCTGTGTGAATTGAGCTTTTCTCTCAGTCTAATTAAACTGCTCATATCCACTTGTTACCTGCCTTCAAACTTCTTCTAGAAATGTGCACTGGATTTTGCATGATCACCTAAGAACTCTTCCAGATGACATATATATTGCATTGTTAGTGCTGAACTAGCAAGACCAGAGTTTGGCCTGATGATGAGAAGGTGATACATGGTGTACCTCAAACTAGGATGTCAGATCTTTACAACTTTTGTTGCAACACTGTACCTCATTAGCCAACCCCAACTGACTTAAGCATTGCAATGAAAGGGTATCATCTTAGGGCGCAATCCAGAGTAACTACGTGGAGTACTTGCTCCGGTGTAAGAACAATTTGCTCTGGATTGCAATATGAATTTCCCATAGGTTTTCATTAGGTGTGCAGTAACTACAGGTGCACGTAATGTCTCTTACGTGCTCCCGTAGTTACTCTGGATTGTAGGGCAAGTTCTTAGACAGTGAGACCCTCTGGCCAAGCATGCCTTGTCTAGGCCAAAAAGCCTTGGCCTGCTGAGCTGATCCATCAGTCCAAACAGCTCATCATAGCAGCAGAAGCAGACTTTCCTCTCTCTTGCCAATGACCTCACATTTCAAAATGTGCAGTCTCGCCTAACTCTGCCTGAATTCCCTAAGTGACAGTTCTGAGAGTCAGCCAGGACCTTATCCAGGATCTCTCCCAGCAGCTCAGATCTTGCCATACTTTTGTCACTGAAGAACCTCTCCAATTGGAATGCAATTAGGCCTTTGTTTCCTTGTGGGAGGACATCTCATGGAAGGACATGCCAACTCAGTCTAGCCCAGGAAACTCCTGGCTGCACTCCATGGAGATGCTCAACATATAGTAGTTATTCACCCAGGAATATCTTTATTGCCTTTGCATTTATTGTCCAAATTCGATAACATCCCCTGCTATGGGAACAAACTTTGATTTTTTTTCCCTTCTGAAGGTATCCATTCTGTCTATTTTGGTTGACCTTTTTTTATTAGCGAAGGCATACAATCCAGTCACAGAATGACTTGGGCTGTAATCCTAGCCTCCAGTTAACTGACCTAAGCCCCAACATAAATCCTGTGCTGACCTGGGGGTGTCACAAAAGTGCCATAAGACACTTTTATGCCACACGGGGGGGGGGGGGGGTTAGGCCAGTGCACGGAAGTGCGCTTGCCTCCCACATCACCATGGGAATGGGAAGACAGATGAGTTGTGTCTAGGTTAGGATTGGTCTCTTGGTGTCCTAATCTATTAACTGTATTAAGAATAGATAATTTATCATCTTCTCACCCTTCAATCCTCCATTTCCTACTGTCTGTTCTAAACCTCCTTCTAATTCTCTCCTTCTCTCTCAGTGGGTCTTCTCTGGTGGAGGAAAGTCAACCCAGCTGGCAGCCAAAACCTCACTCTGTCTCTTTCCATCTTTCCCTTAACCTTCTTTCTGTCCACATTGAGCTATTTACAAGTTTCCTTTCACACACAACCAATTAAATCTCTGGGCAACTGATCCTGCAAGCAAACATAGCCTTTTCCTTGTTTTTCTATACTCCTAAATAAAATCTATATTCTTCTGGAAAACCCTGTATGGTTCTTGTTAGCCTAATTAGAGGCACTCGAAGGTTGTTCACTCTATTCAATCAATGATCCCAAAACAATCATAAGCTGCATTAGATTTCTTGCTTTATAAATTCCCCAGTTGAGTTTAATTCTGGGCCATGGAAACATGTCACGTGTAGTGGCATAAATGAGTGTGTGTGTCTTTGCCTATGAGAGCAGTGTTGGCAACACCTCCTCACACCCAACTGTGGAGGTGAATTGGAGATTCATCCAATGAACTCGCCTACTTGCTTTTTCATTCAGAGGGTGACATCTGCAGTCACCATAAACAATATTAACCACGATGGATCAATAGATTGACATAACATACAACAATAGAAACGCTACTGTAGCTTTTAAAGGCTAGATATGCATATATGTGAATCACTACCGGAGAACAAGAGCATATAGCCCATAACAATGAATGTCTACGGAAGTGCGGCTGCTAGAGTGAAACACCTGGAACATTCTCTTTAAATTGAAAAATACATTTAAAATATTTTAAAGTCTATAGAGGTGTTGAAAATGTCATGGGGATGGGTAGCTTGAGGTGTGTTTTTTGTCATTTGTGGCGTCATGTAATAGATGTCCCCGACACTAGTGTAACTACAATGATCACAGTAATTTGGAGCACAATTCTAACCATGTCTACTCAAAAGTTAGCCCCATTGTGTTCAATTTGTCTCACTCCCCTGAAAGTGTCTTTAGGATTGCAGCCTTAGACTGCAATCCTAATGACACTTTCCTGGCAGTAAAAACCATTGAACACAATGGGGCTTACTTTTGAGTAGACATGGTTAGGATTGTGCTGTTAGGCTGAATCCTATTCATGTTTGAACACAGTGGAACGTAACTTTGTGCGAACACATTTAGGGCTGCGTAGTAGAATAGTTGATTGGAAAAAAATCATTGTCCAAGAAAGAGCAACCTGTGGTTTAATATATGGAAATGCTTTTCCCAGAACTGAAGAATGGCATCTGTGCTGACATGGGGAAAGTGAATCGTATAGTAGAGTAGAGTAGAGTAGAGTAGAGAATGTATAGTATAGAATAGTATAATGTCTATATGTGTTGCTGTCCATTGAAGCAATTATCTGTATGAAAAATATAATATAATTTGGCATTGTTTTGCCTCACCTTCATGTGAAAAGTGAGCCCCTGAAAATTGATGTTGGTTCTTCCTTTCAGTATGAGATACAGTGGTCTCTCATACTAACTCTTTACAACCTCTTCTGTTTTCTAGACCAATTTTATACAAGTTTTATGATGTCTGGAAATACCTTGTGTTCATTTCCTAGCCTTTTTTAAAAATTCAATTGAAGAAAGTTGCTTACTTGCTTTTCCCATCTAGGAAACTAGCAAGTCAGGATTCCTAGTCTGAAATTGCCACCTAGTCTGAAATTGATCTAATGAATGAAAAGGTAACAGCAGATGGATATAGCCTCATTTGTTTAAACTGTATGCTTACTAATGAATAGCAATTTTTTACTTATTCAGCTGTCTATATTACTATTCAGCTATCTATATTACAGAACAATTGTATGTGTGTCTACTCAGAAATGAGTCCCAATGAGTTCAGTAATGTTACTCAGAGGTACATATGCATAGGATTGCAGCTTATGTCCCGATCCTATTGGTGCAGTGAACTGCCACTAGTGTAGCTATTCCTCTTCTATTCTGTGACAGCAGTCTGCAGATCAGCCATCAGCAGATTCCAGCCAGTGGTCAGGTAAGTAAGTAAGGGATATTGACCAGGCTGAGGAGCAGGCAGGCTGGGACAGAATTCGGAGAGGGAGATGTGGTGGATCTCAGCATCGGTGACATATGTGCCATTGTGAGTGCAAAGGGTGCCACAGAACTGGTAAGTTTGGGATCCACTGGTTTAAGTCAACTCTTTATCTTATCCTTGCAGTTGTCACACTTTATTCTCACTTTATAAAGAACTGCCATGACTTCAAGTGTTGCCCACATGTCTAGTTGTGCCCTAAAATAATGGAAAATGTATCATTTATTTCCTTCCCTTGCTCAGAATAGCTACCCCTTTCTATTTATCATGCCCTAATTCTTTCTACCATTCTATCAATCTTATTCAAAGGGAAACATCAGAATTTGAAAGCCACAAGAGGAGAGGCAATCTCCAAGGCTGTGCTTATTTTACATACTCATTCTTACCAAGAGCCTCCCGTGAGTTAAATAAAATCCTTAGGGGGAAGGGAGAATGATATTCTCTTCTTGCTAGATTTGCTTAGGATGATTTGTCTAGAATTAACTTGTGGTTGCATTCCTTCTTGAAGTCTATCTGTCTTTACAATGCAAGGAATATTCACATGTTCCATGTGAATATGGAGGTCTGTGTCAGGTCTGTGTACATAGTATACACAGATTATCAATACGTACGTGTGTACAATTAGTCATACTATACTCAATACAAGCACAGTCGTATGCACAGTCTTTAGCCTATATACTTAGGAGGTTTAGCCAATAGATTCAAATTTAAATGACTGTGCATGCATGCAATCCCCCCCCCCCCAAAATAAATATCCAGTTTAATGCCTATATATTGTCTAGGATCCAAAGGAAGGATGTTACCAAGGGAGCATCAGGCCCACAAGTCTCTTGTAAAAAGGTGAACTTTGATTCTTTGCAGCAATCTGCACTTTGGCTCAGTGAAGCCTCTAGGAAAATTCCAAAAACAGACACACGTCTCCCTGCCAGCCTATTGAGACCTTCAAAACACAGTCATAGCCCTGGAAGCTTCCTGCCTTTAAGATAACCAGAATCAATTGGGGCCATAAAAGAGAGAGCCTCTGGCTCCTTGCCTTCCCTCCACCACTAACAACTCAGTTGGAGTCCTATGCTAATTGCATTTATTTATTTATTTCAAATATTTACATCCTGTCTTTCATTCCATAAGCGAGAGGTGCCCAAGGCTGATAACGGAGATAACAAGTTCATCTAGTAATGCACTGAAATGTGTAAACAGCCCTGTAGATTGCCAATGATCAGGGCAAAAACAGTATGGCAGCACTACAGACACTATATATATGCAAAAGAGTAGCTGTGCTCTTGAGATCAATAGCCTCATACAAACCTGATACTGAGCATCACGTACATGTCATCAACTCAAGAGTCATATGGGCCAGCACAAAGGCGCACACATCCAGACCATATGATGTGCAGCCAGAAAAGGTGATGAACAGAGAAGAGATATGGACTGCTTGGATATGTGCCACCTAAACATCTGGTGTCAAGTAGCTCCATAGAGAAAGCTGGAGGTTGATCCAGGGAAAGGATAAAAATATCCCCTTACCCAAGGTGACCTCCAGCAGCCTCCCAACCTGCACTGGATACAGTGAGGGCCACCTGGCCATACTGGCAGAGGTTAGAATTATACCCTAAGCATTATCCAGGGTATCTGTTTCACCATTTTACATAGGTTAAATGTGTTATTAAGTCCTCTCAATAATTTATTTGGGATTTCTAAGTCTTTTCTGCCATATGTGAGTTGTCTGAGTGTTAAATCATCCCAGATCATACTTTTGAGAAAGCTGACAAGTCAAATAATAAAAGTGCATCGAGGGAGGTTAAAAACCTACTGATGTATCAAAAATCTCTTAGCAGCATAGATATCCTTAGTCCCTTGTTTAAGATGATGTATTGGGAAAATTTCTTGGCTCCACAATATAATAAATAAATAAACGCCTCATACAATGATTGACATTTTAAATTATACTTTTCCAAAATGTTCGGATAAAGGCCAATTAAATTGCCAAATGATTCATTGTATGCCCTTTCCTAAATGGAACTTCCTTTGTGCTATAAAATCAGGATAATACCTTTCCACCTACCTCATAGGCGGGCAGCTTTATTAGATAATAACATATGTGAAAGTGCTTTGAACATGACATCATTCCACAAGTGCTAAGAATGATATGAATTTTAAGGGTGCATCAGTGACAGCAGGTAGGGCCATTCTCATTTTTTTCCCTTTCAACTCCCACCTCTTTGTAAAAAAAATTAAAAGCCAATGCATTGCCTTTGGGAATGCTGAATGTTAAACACACTAATGGAAATGCTAAACAATGAGGATCATGTCTTGAATCCTAAATAGATAACTTTGAAAATGTAGCCAGTATGCCAGCAGAGGACTAACATGCTATTTATATTACTGTACTGTGCTGACAAATTCAGTGTGTTACAGCAGAACTGAACAAATTCATCCACGTTTTGAGACAGAACTGCCTAGCATGCAATTCTATAAAACCAGTTTTATCTAACACATAGCTACAGATGGGATAAGCCTGAAATTAAGAACATAAGAATATTTTTACAGGACTTTATATTCCAGATTATATTTCTACCATGTGCAAGAGGAACAGGTGACGTCTCCATATATATGAACCACTTCTCAAAGTGTGAATTAAATAGATCTTTAAAGAAACATTTCATTCATACATTGACTGCTGGTTTGGATGAACCTCTTCCCTATCAATGGTGTCAGTAGTGTTTGCATCATCCAGGAGTGCAAGAGGCAGGCACTTCACCCTCTGGTGGATCTCCTGCCAATGGGCAGAGCCCTGGATGGTGAGTGTGGTGATGTACCATTGCCCATCCCCACTGGTATTTTGAGTATAACCTTTAAGAGAACTGAGATATTTCAACATCTTTTGTTTCATTGCATTCTGCCTGAAATTCTGCATTGACATTTATAAAATAATGGGATTATTCAGAAATACATAGATTTGAAAAATTTTGGTGCATAGTGATCTGTGCGCATCATCTGGCAAAGCCTGCATCCCTGCACCGTCCTAGAGACACAATTACTCCCCATGCAATTATATGGCATAACATGTGAGAGGCTAGACAAGCCCCTGTAAATGTTTGTGCATGTAAAACCTATACTCACAGAACAATGTGGGAGACTCACACGAGTCAGTTTTCCACATTTCAAACAATATGAACCATACTTCATTTAAACTATAATTCACAAATCTTTATATATGAGACAGAATAGTGTATATGAAGGAGTCTGCCATTGCAGTACAGTATTACTGATAGAACACTGATAGTAATAAGTCACGGTTTTTCAGGGATTCTGAGTAAGGTCTTCACAGTATATGTGAAGGTGCCAGGAAGTGAACCCATGTCATTGAACTCAGGTGTGCAAAGTAGCTTCAGTCCTTCCCCTACACAATACTTGGATCAAGTAAGCCTGAGTTCAACTCCACTAATGGTGAGGCTCATTAGCTGCTTCTAAGCAGTCATTTTCTCCCAGACCATCCTATCAGGATCAAATGGGACATAATGCTACTTTGTACCATAACAGAAACTTCTTTGTACTGAGAAGTCTAATGGGATGAGCCTACCAAGTGGCGGAAAGATTTGCCTACTTTGTTGTTGTTCAATCATTAAGTCGTGTCCGACTGTTTGTGACTGTATGGATTGCAGCACGCCAGTCCCCCTGACTTCCACTTTGCTTCCTTAGGCAAGAGCAAAAGTCTTTGAGTTTTTCTTGAGCCATCCCCTCCCCATCAAGGGTGGAAGGATAACATAACAGAAACCTATTCTGCCCTTCAGGGATAACAATTGTCATTATTAGTATCAATTGAAGTTTTACGAGAAGTAAGTCTCTTCCAAATGTATAGACATGTTCTCTGGAGTGTAACCTTATGCTCATATAGAGTCCCTCTGGGGTCAACTCTACAAAAAATACTGCTGCATTTGTTCCTAATTGGATCACTTCGCAGGGGGAATACCTGAATGAAGCTGCTTGAAGCTTAAAGCGCAAGTAAAACAATTATAGGTATTTCTCTTCTGGGCTTCCTTTCCCCATCATTAATTCCCTTTGGAAACTGCCTGGACCCTTTTGTCTCTACAGTTCAATAGTCTGTGGAATCAGAGCTCATGTAAGAAGATTAAAAGAAGAATATTGGGGATGGGAGCAACACATCACAGACATCCCAACAATTAAATGTTCAAGCTAAGAAAGTAATTTGCAAAGGGTTATTGGAACACAGGTGCATGTTATATCCAAAGGACAACCTGTACTCATGAACCAAAAGAAAGTGAATCCTTAAAAAACAGGTTTTATGTAGATTCTGTAATGAGTGACAGGTATGTCATGGGAGCATGTTGAACAGGGTTTCATGCAGTCAGGTCCCAACATGAGAGGGATATCTGCATTACATCTTATAATCTATTTTTTGTCGATGAAGCTTCACTTACATGCTGGATGCCATATGGAACTTGCAGCTGGCTCTGACACATCACCAGCTGACAATCAGAATCACCAATGAGATTGTAGTGGATGAGTTGGCGGATCAGAAACTGAATACCACACAACGGGGTGAGCTCATTACTTGTTGACCTAGCAGCCAACCTAACAGTTTGAAAACATGTCAATGCAAGTAGATAAGTACTACTTCAGTGGGAAGATAACAGCATGGGCACAACCTTAAGCATTTCTACTCTGATGTAAAACCTATTGTGATCAATGGGGCATACTTTAAGGAAAGTATGGTTAGAATTGCAGTCCTAGACAATTAGATATGCCATCCACATGACCCTCTTTGGCATTGTAACAGGATGAGCACCGCCCTTAGGGTTGGTCACAACTAGCAGAGCAACTGGTGGTGGATACCTTTACCTATTTATGGTTTGGGTTGTTTTCACTTGTTCCTTCTTCACAAAAATTGATCTGGTAGGTCTAGCCTTTGATGCACAACTGGCAGTTCTTCAGCTGTATGGAAGCCCAATTCAAAACATTTCTCTCCCAGGTAAAATCTATAGGAATTATCAAAGGGATTGCTCTTTTCAGAAGGCAACCCATTCAATTTTTCTGCTCCATGTATTCTGATCAATAGCTCAATAATATGTACCATGAGCAAAGAGGCAAAACAGCAAAAAAGAAAAAGAAAAGCTTAAATGTATCATTTGTGGCTTTGCACCGAAAGAATAGGAAACCACTGGGAAGAACCCAAGATTTTGCTTGTGCTGCCACCAGAGAGAGAGAGAGAGAGAGAGAGAGAGAGAGAGAGAGCACTTAAGCAGAGCCTTAAAAGTAAAAACAGTGTAAAAGAAGTTTCTCCATCCTATATTTAATGCCAGTTGTACAGCACTACAGTGGGATTAGGAATCCTCAGGATGCTTTGTTTTGTAAGTCATTTTTATTACTTTTATCAAAAGACAAAGCAAGAAAAAGGACAGAAAATAAAATAAAACAAAACATATATACAGTATAATAAAGATAAGATTGAAAATTATAAGGAAATCACAGAACTCTAAAACCACCTTTCTTCAATCTCAAATTCTCACTACCTAAAAATCTGTTCAAAACAATCTACACTCTTGTTTTAAAATTCCAACAAATTTACAATTTACTTAAAGGAAAAATCAGAAATAACTTTTTATGGACAATTGGAAATAATTTATGAACTTCCTGCATGAAAAAAAGGATTATGAGTCAAATGAAGTATGGATTTGTTGAGTAGAAAATTGTTACAAAATTTTTATCTTCTTTTTATTCTCTTTATGTTGGACTTTTCAAGTAACTCTGTAGACGGTTTTACCCCAGATGCTTTAGGAAAATGTAGTTAGCCTAAAGGCTACTACTATAAACCTTAAGAAAACTACATTTTCAAGGGTCTTCTGGGCTTTATAAGGTTCTGCACTACTGCATAGCGTGCTAAAGAGGTATGAGAGAACTTCCTTTTCCCCTTTCTAGTGGCTAGAACATTATTGCTGCTTCTTTAATTCTCCTAGACCAACTGCACTTACCCTACAATCCAGAGTAACTACAGGAGCACGTAAGAGATATTACGTCCACCCATAGCTACTGCACCACGTAGTGAAAACCTATGGGACATTCATATAGCAATCCAGGGTAAATTGTTCTTGTACCAGAGCAAGGACTCCCCATAGTTACTCTGGATTGTGCCCTTAGTCTACTCTAATTGACTACTCATGGTCTAGTCTAATTCTCAGTTGTGTAACCAACCAAAAATTGACCCAGAGGTGGGCCACGGACCAGCAGATTGGGAACCACAAATTTAAGATATTAATGCATTTAATCAATCAATCAATCGATGGATCGATAATGCATTTAATTAGTTTATGAGCCTTTAACATCTGCCCCATCCCACCAAAGACTGAAAAACATATGTTTCTAACTTCAACAGAAACTCTCCCCACACTAATCTCATTGGGCACAAAGAATGAAAGATTCAACACAATCCTAACCCTTGGTTAGACTGGCACAAGTCCTGGCCTGAGGATGTCATTTCCGCAGCATTCCTGGGGAGGTTAGTCCAGTGCACAGATATGTGCCAGTATCTCCATGCCACTGCAGGAAGGGGAAGAAGTTGTGTAAGTTGCATTGGCCTTAACTGATGCACCCTCATTATGCATCTAGAGGAAACAATTGTCTGATGGACTTATTATAGAAACAATGGAAGGAAAGCCTTCCAAGTCCAAAGAATGATTTTCATGATAATATTTTTATAACTCTATATGAATCAGTCAAAAGACATATAGCTCCAAATTATTGGGCAACCTCAATGACTTCTTCATTATTCCTATCGACTTAAATTTTGCAGAGCTTCTGTT
The DNA here is from genome assembly GCA_030015325.1 of Cryptoblepharus egeriae. NCBI lineage: Eukaryota > Metazoa > Chordata > Lepidosauria > Squamata > Scincidae > Cryptoblepharus > Cryptoblepharus egeriae. The sequence goes on from JAREYC010000005.1 coordinate 74,689,657, forward strand.
TGCTAACTTTGTTCAGTACTGCGTGCTTAGTTTATAAAATACAACTTTGCCAGCTGCTCTTTCTAAGGACACAGCAAGCCCTTGCTGGGTGAGCCTTGGGTGTCTTTTGATAAATACTGGCTTCTGTTCGCTTAGCAACATTTTCTTCCAAGTTTTGGATTGTATAGTTTAACTCTTCAAGCTGTGATTGCTTAAGGGTGGATGCTTAAGTAAAGTGTTACCATGTTCCCATCACACTGCCAGTACCCGACTCCTAAAGGCTCTAAATTGGAAATGTAACAAAAGGCCCCGGGCGGCTAAATTCTATTCAATTCTGTGTAAGACACTTTGTGTTGAGTATCAAGCAAATAAAACAAATCCTACTCATCTGATGACCCTTGCATAAGCTCTTCATTTTGCCTGAAAGACAACAAATTTTGGATACATGAGGAGGGATACATATCTGTAACATGACTAAAACTGGGTAGCTCATGGTATAGCTTTCAAATGTCACACATCTTCTTAGCAGAGTATTTTAAACTTTGACTAATTTACCCATTATCAATTTATTTATTATTTGACCATTTATTTATTATTTGATTAATTTACCCGTTATCCATTTATTTATTATTTGACCCTACCTTATTTTGCATTGTCTTCCCTGTCTTCAAATCAAATTATATTGCAGGCCCCTAAGGGTAGGAACTAATCTTCATCAATTTTGTAAAGCACCATCGAGAGAAGTAAAGATGTGTACAGATCTGGTTCCTGGTTTGAGCTCTTGGAAATATCCCATCCAAGATCTTTCTCCAGGCAAGTTCCCCACCCCCAGTGCCTGTTTGTGCAGGGTAACCATATGACTGGAAAAACCCAGATTTGTCCAGATTTTTAGCCTCTTGTCCAGGTGTTCTACATTTTGGCATCATTGTCCTACATTTTGGCTTCGTTGTTTAATTTCACGATGGTGCGCAGTACCCCATCATGTCATATGTCATTGGATTTGTATTAAAAAGCAGAATCCATTGCAAAAATCAGTTTTGAGATATCTCCTTCTTATTAAAAGTTATGGCCAAAAAAGAAAAACAAAAATGTAAAAACAAAAGGTTACATTTTTGGCAATTTTTTAAGCTGATAGGAATTTTGGCTTTGGGGGATAGGAATTTTGGCCTTGGTGTTCAGGAATTTTGGGTTTGGCAGCTGGTCACCCTGTGTTTGTGGTACGGTGGTGGAATCAGTGAATTACTTCATGACTCATTAGACATTAATTTTTTTGTAATTTTTGTAAATTTTTGTGAATCTTTTAGTTGAAAAGTGGTATGTAAATACTATAGATTTAAAAATACTGTGGATCTAGGCTAAGAGTGTCAAACTAAGGTCATACAGTGGGCCAAAATCATATTCATGATGCCTGCTGTGGGCCAGAAGTGATGTCACAAAGGAGGAAGTGATGCCATTCAGCAAGTCATGGCTAGAAATAAGCATCTTTTTCTCACTTAGGAACTCATTAGCTGCAAATGACAGAAGGGAAAATACCTTATTTATCTGAATTTAATGTGCACATTTTTCAGGTGAATTTAGTCTCCAAAATTGAGGTGCGCATTAGAGTCAGTGGTGCATTGATTTAATGGCGCATTCAATTCAAGTAAATACATTTTATAAGTATAGGTCAGTATTTTAATAATGATACTGTAATAAAAATGTAGCATGAACGCACTGTTGTATAAAATAGTGCAATTAGGGAAAATCATTATAATGATATTATTATGATTAACTCATTGTTGTATGTAGAAAAATTAAATTTTGCACCTGTTTAGGAGTTGTACATTACAATCACCAGTAAACATTTTTTTAATTCAAGTGTTTTAAAAATTGGGGTATGCACTAGATTTGATGGTGCATTAGATTCAAGTAAATATGGTAATATGGGATAATGAATGGGATAATGAGATTCTAATTAACATGTGGGCTACCCTTTCAACAGTGACCCATCTGCACAGCTCAGCAACTGAGAGCAAAAACTGGTAGTGCTGGGAAAGTCCAAGGGTGGGATAAAGAGCTTCAAAGGGCCATATTGCCTTATGTTTGACACCTCTGATCAAGGCCTTTCTCTCTTTTCTCTTTCCTCTCTACGTTTTTCTCTCTTTTCTTTTTCCTCTCCATGTTCTCCTCACAGCAGACTCATGATTTCTCTATCTATGTTATGTTGCTGTTTGCACCTGCTCCACTATCTCATGTTGCTGGTACTGCTATCTTATGTTGCTGCTGGCACCTGCTCATTGTTTATGGCACATTGGAGTCTGACCCTACAATCCAGAATAACTACAGGAAGCCATAAGAGGCATGTAATCTGGATTGCTCTATGCATTTCCCATAGATTTCCCATAAGTGGCACTGTAACTATGTCGGTGTAAAAGGTTCCATAATTACTCTGGATTGTGGATTCTGACTGAAATCCTAAAAACAGTTTCCTAGGAGTAAGACCCATTGAACACAATGTGGCTTACTTTTGAGTAGAGATGGTTAGGATTGTGCTCTAAGGCTGCAATCCTAATCCTGAGTTAGGCTAGCATAAGTCCCAGCACAAGTCCTGTGCTGGCCTGGTGATGTCACAAAAGTGCCATAAGGCAGTTCTTTGGCAGTCCTGGGGGGTTAGACTCAAACATGCACAACCATACAACCACAGGAATGGGATGACATGTGAGATATGCCATCCTAACTGATTAAGATTGAATTATGCAACCTGAGCTGAACAAGGACTGGTCGATAGTCGAGCTAGACTCATAGCAGAATGTGTCTTTTTCACTGAATTTCCACTCGATAGAGACATCACTGAATAGCCGTGTATATGATGTGATTTGAAGGTTTAAGAAAGCTTGATCTGTAGTGTTTGATCTACCAATTTGCACATGTAACATTTCCCCTATACAGTAATCACACGGTGGACATGTGAATGTGGACTGATTATATGAGTCCATGAATCATATTCTGTATCTCACAGGTCTGGATTCATTCCAGAGGGCAAGGTTAGAACTTTTAATGCCAACCACCATTCTACAAAAAGCAGCTCTGGTAATAACAGCTTTCGTTGGCCTCCTACAAGGCCAGAGGGGATACATGCTCACAAACCAGTTTGATTATGTTTGACAGAAGGCAGCCTTGTACACTCCCAGTAAGTGCTAGCAATTTTGTTCTGTGCTCTGCAATTCTGCAGGTGCACTATTTCCAATTCAAGAATGTCCTCAATGTTTTCCTTCTGTGCTATTCTCTCTTGCCTGGAATTTTTGTGTCCTAATTTTCCTCAGGATAAACAGAACTTCTGCCAAATCAATTCAATTGTCCCCAAAGGGATTTGTTTCTGTGATGTAAATAATAACTTTTGTGTATCAGTAGTCCGGGAAGACATCTCATCTATTGCTAGTGGCAACACTTTTCCTACTAAATCAAGATCAACTTATTTTGAAGACGAAGCACATGGAACAACAATTTCTTTGTCACAACAATTGGTTATATTTCGGTCAGGAAAATCATTCTTTTTTCCAACCCCTAGATTATCTTACAAAGGTTAGGGAGAAACCTGACAAACACTGCAAATGCTGTTTCTATATTCATAAAACATGGCCGTCCATTTTTGTTTACTGTCTATTTAAGCTTGCTTTAAAAAAATTAACCCTCAAGTCTGCACAAACTGGCCCACAGGACAATCCTATACATGTCTATTTAGAAGTAAGTACCATTAAATTCAAGGGGATTTATTCTAAGACAGTGGTACTATGGCATTTCAGCCTGGGACCCCTTTCAAACTTAAAAATCTGTCTGGCACTCCTGTCATACTTACTGGGAATTGACAATACTGTGATGCCAGAGCTTCTCCATGTCTACTTGGAAGAAAGACCCATTGTGTTTAATGAGACTTCCAGGAAGTCCAGTGCCAGATTCCAAGATGGTGGATCCCACCCTGTCGTGACCCCACTGATCCAAGGACACAATCCCCTAAGGGCATCCTAACCCCCATTTTGAATACCACTGTTCTAAGGTAAGAAGGATTGCAGCCTAATTTCCTACCTTTGGAGGACCTTCCATCCAATGACATCCAATGCGTAGCTAGAGTTGAGACTATAGTCCTAATGATATAGATCAGACTTTAATTTTATTTCATATTCTGCATGCAGCCTCTCCTCAAAAAAAAATGTTCTTTGTCATACAAGTCCTTGATTTTCCCCATTATTTTTGGAATCTTCATTCCCCTTCAATTCATTTTTCTTTTATCGTTAATTTTAGAATCTTTATTCCCATTCAATTCCTTCTTCTCTAGGGGAAAAGTCACTGACTTCCCCTTATACTTTGCTTATTTGTTCTATTTTTGGACAATTCAAACGTCCCCAGAGGCTTCTGTGATGACTCAGCATGCAAAAAAGCTGCTGAGATATCTTCCTGCAATAACCCTTGCCTTTAAAAAAATAAAAATCAGAGCCATTTTAGAAAAGCCACATGGTATCCCAGTATCCCTGAAAAGCCTTGTGGGTTGGATGTGTTCTGGTATGGATTTTAGACAACAGATCTTAGCCAATGGCATAGATACATCATTTGACACTCATAAATGTTTGACACCCTCATATGAAAAAAATTATTGAATAGATTATTGTCTATATTAATTAATAGAACTGATAAACTGATAAACACCCTTCCTCTAACGCAGTGGTACTCAAACTGGGAGGGTCATAACTCTCCTTCTTCTGTAACAATATCCTATTCCCTTTAATAGGGGATAGGAGGAAAGGAGGAAAGGTGAGCAGGAGGAAAGCTGCTACATGATCATCAGGATTGTACCCCTGTGGGCGAAGCAGACTATATTTACACTAAACTCAGAAGCTGCTAGGGTCCAGGTCATGTGGAGAGCCCTGCAGGCTCCCCACAGCTTCTAAATAAATAAAGTTCTGGTTGTGTTTAAACCAGACATTCCACTGGGGATAGTGTTGCTGCCCAGCCCCTTACTTAGGGAGTAAATCTCTCTAAAAGTTTGAGAACCACTACTCTAAAGAGCTCAGGGTGATGTGGATAGTTTTTCCTCATCTATTGTATTCACAATAACCCTGTGAGGTAGGTGAGGCTAAGGGATAGTAAGAGTCATGACATGAAATAATATTTGCCAGAAAGTAAATGCAGTGAATATTTCCCCATAAGGAATGGATGAATGTCAATGCCCTCCTGCACTATTGCTCCCATGCACATGTCTTCCATTATGCCTCCTTCCCGACTCTTCCATTTTTGTCATCAGCCCCTCTAAAGACTCACTGCATTGGCCAAGCTCTGACTGATGCAAGCTTACCTTGCATACCTTACCTTATGCTGGGCATGGATCCAGCATCAGAAGAGATTTCAAGTCTTTGCACCAGCCTCCTCTCTTGGTGGTGCAAATGTGCATTACAGAATATTTGCATCACCCCTGGGCAAGCGCAAGGGACTTGCCCTGGTCAAGGGTGCTGTTACATTTGTGTCCATAAACAATTTTCTGTTTCTCTTATTTGGTGTCATAATAACAGCATGCCAAATCAGTAATGAACAGACATCTACAGAAGTACCACATGGTCAACAAAGCATGCCCACTTTCTCAATAATTTAATCACATGTATTGAAATCAACGGATGTGTATATTAACTAAAGGATGCAGGAATGACACTAACATGTATGGGTCATATGGAGAACATTAAACTGAAATGGAAAAAGATATTGCAGTAAAGAATGAGTCCTTTATAGGTCTGGACAAATTTACTTTTTGGAAGGATCCATATTTAGGTCTCCCATTGCAGTATTTATCATTGGGGAAAGCCATAAGAGTATAGTGCAGATGTAATAGTCTCATCATTCACAAACATATCTGGAGCCATTGCCACCTGGTGCAGTTTTTAACAGTAATCAAACTGCTATGGTAGATTGTGACCTAAGAGTCAATATGGCCAATCTAGTCTATCCATAAACAGTAAAAGAGGTATAAATCTTTTTTGGTGCCCCAGGTTATTCATGGGAAAGTTCATAGCCTAATCCTAACAAGGGCTAGCACTTGCACAGCATCTGCAGATCTGAGTAGCTCCATTGAGCAGACTGAGGCTCTCGTGCAAGGTAAGGGAATAGGTGTTATCTTATCCCAAGAAGTCCTCTGAACTGCCCAAGTCCAGCACTGGGTATGTTGTATCAATGCCAGACAGGGTCGGGCTGCCTGTTTTTAGTTAGCTGTGGTAATGAATCTTCTAACTCTTTCTACTATATAATCAGTGCTGGTATTGAGTTGAATAAAGGCATGGATTTTGACTTCCTTAAAGCCAACGGAGAGATTATATCTTGAACAGTATTTGGAAAGAAGTTTATTATTATTATTATGTTCTACTTCACAGTTGCCAGGTCTTGACCGGAATTGGCTCTATTGTGATTCGGTTCCTATCCAAGGAACTTGGAATCACAAAGGTATTGTCTCAATATGTGTGAAGTTCCTAGGAGTGCTGCTTTTTGTAACTGGACACTCCGAGCTCCTTCTAAACAGAATTATTCAGATCTTTGCCTCCTGTGGAACCACCAAATTTGTCTAAAATTTCACTGTAGGCAAAATTTTGACAGCAGCATTAAACTTGATAGAGGTTCTATAGTATTTTAGCTGTGTGCTTGGCCGGCAGATTCAACATCTGTTCATTACTTGGCTTTCATGTGGAGATTAACTAGGGTTGCTGAAGAATGTTGCATCTACCCTACATTGGGTTGATACATATGAAGAGCACATGGGGAGTTCAGGGTTTTTGATAAGCAGTTGCAATGCTCTTAGCACAGAGGAACTGAGACAGTCTCTCTAATCCAGCTTCTAATCTCTGTGCCATCTGTCTCACCCAGATTTTATCCTTATTCATGTTTGATTACTGTGTTTTTTTAAGAAAATGAAAGACCTTACCTGAACAGTACAGACTCGAGCTGAAATGCTCAAAAATCACCGTTATAACTTGCTGTATTTACGGGCAACTTGTTTAGCACCATGGACAGTCACAGAGTCCAGCTTAGTTTGAATGTGGCGAATGGTACATACAGTGGTACCTCTCATAACAAGCGCCTCACATAACATGTGTTTCATATAACAAGTATAAATCTCCAAAAAAAATTATCTTGCTTCACATAACAAGATCCGCTTCACTTAACAAGCAAGCGCGCTATGGGCATGTGTGCTATGCAGCCCTGATGCTCCGCACGGAGGCTCCTTAAAAGGGCTGCCGGCCAACTTGGGGGCAGTTGCCTGGGGGTGCCAGAGGCAGCTGCCCCTAACTGCCTCCAAGTCCCCCCACTGACCTCCAGCAGCACCCCAAGTAAGCCTCCCAGGAAAGTGTCTTTGATTGCAGCCTCCTAACCATGTCTACTCAGACCTAAGCCCCATTGTGTTAAATGGGGCTTACTCCCAGGAAAGTGTCTGTAGGATTGCAGCCTAAGGGCACAATCCAGAGCAAGTTCAGCCTGCTCTGCCCTAACTGCTCTCTCCTAACTATTCTGTATCCAGAGCAGAAAGTTATGCTGCATCCAGAGAGTCAGGAAGCCTGGGCTGCCCTAACTGCTCCATAGCATGTTAAGTAATTGACACATGGGGAGGACTTGCTCCTGAGGAGACACCCCTCAGATCACACTGAACAAGGAACAGATGTTGTGCCTACAGTGGTGATACGACTCTGCGCATCACCTGGTGTGGAAGTCTGTGCATCACCCCCGGGATGCACTCACCCCCCTACCTGGGCTGCGCAGTCGCCAAAGTTGGCACCTGCGCAGTTGTTTCAGAAGCCAACTGGCTTCAGAAAGAGTACTGCACAGTCACCATCTCTGACACCTGCACAGTACTTTTCTGAAGACTTTCGGCTTTAGAGGAGACTGTGCAGGCGTCAGAGTTGGTGCCTGTGCAGTACTCTTTCTGAAGCCATTCGGCTGCCGCTCCGCCTCCTGAGTGGCCGTGCAGAGGCACGGACTTTCTCTGCTCTAAGGAAGTCTCCTCTGAAGCTGTTCGGCATGCTCAGTGTGTTTCTGCGCAGTGCACCTCAGATGGCCGTTCAGGCCAGCTCCAAGGACGAGCGGCAGCTTCTGGCTGCTACTCCGCCTTGGAGCAGGCCTGAATGGGCGTGCTGATGCCTGGGGCATGCCAAAGGACAGTCAAACTCCTCCAGCACATCACCCCATACGGAGCGCATCACCCAATGCAGCCCACACCATCCGCACCAGTCTGGTGATACCACGGTGTGCCTGCCTTATAAGGAATCCCTGATGAGATGCCAGTACATTCTACAGTGAATACAAGGGGCTTCTTGGAGTGGCCTGCTGTATCCTGAGGTTTGTGGGCAGCCGTAGTTGTTTCATATCCTGAGGTTGAGAGGCAGGGGTTGCACCTAGGATGGCCAAGAACTCAGATTTTTGGTCAACACTGCCATTCTTACTCGGGCCCTATCATGGACCCCTATGGGTCTACTCATTACTATACCTGCTCCTGAGGTGGTATATCTCTGAGGGCTGGAAGAGGGCATTTCTGCCATGGAAACAGGCTCTGGTTACAGAGTAACCGCTCTGCCCTAGGCAATGCTAAACATGCCCTCAACTTGCCTCTCCTGAACTGCTTAGGGCAGAGCAGTTAGGGCAGAGCAGGTCCACCTCTCTTAGGGCACCCTATGTTGCCTTGCTCTGCCCTAAGCCTCTTCCAGAGTAACTGGGGCGGAGCATCTTGCAGTTGCTCCAGCCTAGTGATAGATAGGGCAACCCAAGGGCTCTTATGTGGACAAATTAGTTGCTCTGGATTGTGCTGCATGTAGACTTCATAGGATCATGTACATTGAATGCATGTTTTGAATTCAATTACAGTGTTTTGTCATCATTTTTACATCCAGTTAATATTTTTATATGAATATTTTGGGGATTGTGAAACCAATCGTGTTAGTTTCCATTATTTCCTATGGGAAAATCTGCTTCATTTAAAGAGCGTTTCACTTAAAGTGCATGCCTCCGGAACGAATTAAGCTCTTTATGTGAGGCACCACTGTCCTTATTACCCTACAATCCAGAGTAACTATGGGAGCACATAAGAGACATTACATGCACCTGTAGTTACTGCACCACCTGGTGAAAACCTATGGGGAATTCATATTGCAATCCAGAGTAAATTGTTTTTACACTGGAGCAAGGACTCCCTGTAGTTACTCTGGATTGCGTCCTTAGTCTCGCTTATATTATCAGTATGATCGAACAGAGCCCACTTTCCTCCAGGCAACTGAGTCACCATGCAACTCTTAACGTGTTGGGGGTCCCATTCGTGTTAGACTGGGTACCAAACTGTCCAATATGAAAATAGATTATTTTAGTGCACAATATTATATTGATGTTATTATGCTGGATTGGATGGTTGTGCTAGCTGAAAACCTTTGCTATTCTTTACAGCAGTAAGCATTTGAGTGTGAGACAGTGTGTGGAAAAAAGTGTATTTGTTGTTCTCTTTTCTGTGTGTGTGTTTTGTCCAGTGAAAGGTTTTCTGCACTGATGCCAGGAGAATGATTAATTGATTTTGCTGTCAAAGGCAGAGAGTGTTGTATGAATGGTGTACATGTTGGGGGAAAGTATTTTGGAGAAAACTTTTTGAGTTGTAGCCATTGATAACCTGTCTTAAGAACATAGCAAATGAAGAGAGGTGGGTGGGAGAGACAAATAAAGAAAGCCAAAAGGCAAGGAACAAAAGTCGCCCTGGAAAAAATGTAGAAACTGCCTTGACCTTTGCAGGCCTTCCAAGCTTATACGAAAACACAAAAGCTAAAAGAAGTTTTAAAAGAGCCAGCATTGTCAAACTGTAGCACCTCTTACTACCCCCTTTCTAGTTACCATTATTGCCATAAGCCATATCTACCTTCGTTTGATCATTGGCTATATTTTAGCACAGGCTTGTTTGTCGTCATCTCCTTTAGAAATCCTGCAGTACTGACCTAGATTTTATATTATCCCTTCAATACAACACCAGACACCTCAATCCATATTTCAGCATTTTGGCATAAATTCTGTTATGTTGGGAAATCACTGAATTGAATTGCATGTCATTCTACCATATATAGACAACAGAATATGAATTTTAAAAAGCAATGTTAAAAAGAAAACAGGAAGTTACTTATGACCCACGAGGTAGATGCTCCTGCATCTTAATGGCACAACATCCTCAGAATATGAGCATCCAGACATTACAAGTACAATGTCAAAAATGTAAAAAGCAAGAGGTTTTTCTTAAAAGTACAATATAAGCTTGTTCCTGTAGCCATGAGGGTTCCATTCTGGAACACCCATGGTTAAGCTAAACCATTGATATGAGTGAAAACATTGGGGAACTCTGCCAGTGGGCAACTCTGCTCCTCTCATCTCTGGAAGGTCCTCTGAGCCCATCAGAAGCCACAGATGACCATCCATGGTAACTTCTGGGCTCAGTCTGAGCCCAACAATGAAAAAAGTAACTTTTGGAAGCGACATGCCTAAAGAGGCCTGAGGTTGCCCTAAAGGACCATGCCCTGATATCCACAATGCATTTTGCAAAGGCTGGTGTCTATTGTTGTCATAACATGCCAACAATAGTTGAAATGGTATGGCCTGAAACAACTTTTTGCTCCTAGATTCCAGGATCAAATATACTTAAGTTCCCATGTGACTGTTTGTTTAAAGAAAGCCAAGATACAAGGACAAAAATTACTTTTGAGTTACTTTCTGTTCTAATTTCCTTACAAGACCTGTTTTCTAGCTTTATTTTGCAAATGCATTTGGCCGGAAAATGTGTTTTAGTACTTGTGTTAATCATTCAGGAGAAATTGGCTACAAATCTTTCCTGCACGTCTCTCTTCCAAAAGAACAGTGCCAATCATTTTCATGTTTCCTGTGCATGATCATCAGTGACTTGCTACCAGAAAAGAAGAAAATGGCACAACTGGGGAACCATGAAAACAGAACAACAGATACAATCCCAATACAACCACCTCGGAAGGCTTGGAGCTCCAGTGAAGATAGTAACCAACATTCATTACACTGCTGCAGGAACTTGTATTTTTGTAGAAAAAAATCACTTTTAGCATAAAAGAAGAAAAACTGTTATCTTTCTGAATTTGCCCCAAACTGTCATGTGAATAAAATGAATCATTTTCACTCAACCTCTTCTCATTCTTTTCTTAAAGTACAAATAACTGCATTTGCAATTTTTTCCTAAACTTACATTGCCAGTGTTGCCAATGCCAATTATATTGAAATGGACACTGTATCCTCCTTGGGGGCAGAGACATTTCGGCTGCAATCCTAAATCAGTTTCCTGGGAATAAGATCTATTGAACACAGTGGGGGTTATTTTTTATGAGACATGGTGAGGATTGTGCTCTTCATTTCATATTATTCTCTACTGTGACATATATATTCTTGATGATATAAGAACCACAGAATACAATATTTGAGATATATAGTCTAATTAAAAAACATTGAACAAACTCCTCAAAAAGAATATGAAAATTTCAACAGTTATAGATGATTGAAAATACCCAAGATCATTATAACAGACACATATTTTTGCATATTTGGGGGAAGGGTGGGTCAAAGAAGTCAGTTTGGGAGGTGGGAAGGGTTCAAGCAAATAGATTCTTTAATAGAAATATATCTCACTCAAAAGTTTTAGGATAGGAAAATTTAAGAGCAGATAATTCCCCTTTAAAGAAGAAGGGGAAAAAGGCATAAGAAACCACTGCCTGTGCTCTCATTGAAGTGCAGGCATCATAACATTTGCACTTGAAAGTCTTCAGACACCTTTGAAGTGAGAAGCAAAAAATCTTCAGGCTGTCTGGAGTAAATGGCTTTGAGGACCTCAATCCACCCAGGGTGGCACCTACAGTCATACCTTCAGCACTCACTGCTCAATTCACTGTCCCAAGCAGATGAATGGATGAGCAATTAATTTCTCTGATGGTTATTAATGTCTGGTGTCTAGACAAGAAGGCCATTTTCCATCATACAAATTGCAAGGATGAATTTTATTTTATTCATCGTGGTTCACAGGGGCAATATTTGGGTGCCCCCTTCCACTGCTGATATTTCCCCCCAGCAGTGAAGGAATAATATGGTCCCGATTTGCCTACTTCAGTAATGTTTTTGTAATCAGTCTTTTGAAATGTAGAGCTGTTGCTTTGCTCCTTCCCCAATCTTCTTCATCTGTTTCAATTAATACCAGCTTTAAATTGAAATCTGTGCCTGGCATCTGTTTTGAGTATACAACAGTACACTTGGCTTGTAGAAGATATGCTCACTCGCTTCCAGCAACAATGATGAGATAGTAACATATTGCACTTTAATTCTGAGGGTCACCTGCAAATGTTAGGAGGTGGAGAAGTCAGAGAGTTACAGTCCAATTCTCAATGGCACAGCTATATCAGCACTACTGGTGGGGGATGTCAGGAAGAATGCCATGAAGAGGAGTTGGTGTCATCAGGAGAGATGCCTAGGGGCCTGCTGTACCTGTCTCCCTCGGATAAGAAGGACAGGGAAGGGGTGGAATGGGTCTCTGTGAAATTGGAAGGCGGGGAGGCTGATGCAGAAGAAGAGGCTGGAAGCCAGCTTAGCCCAATCCCAGATTTCATGGGCTATCCAGTCCAGGAGCAACCACTGGGAAACACAGACCACTTGTGGGCCAGACCCTTTGCAGGGGAGAAGATGACTTCGCCCACTGCATCTCCAATGGAAGGATCCACAAGGGGGGAAGAAGAAAGGGGGAGGCCTATATAAGGAAAAGGGCGGGAAAGGAAAGGAGAGTGGCGCCTGGGAGGACATGGATAGAGGGGACATCAGAGCCTTGCCCCCCATCATAGGCCTCTAATACACCACATGGTGAGGGCAGAGCAGGCCTAGCCCACATCAGAAGTTCTGAGTTGTTGTTCTGCTGTTCTGTTGATTGCTTACCTGTATCTGTTGGAGTCATCCTATGCAACTCAAAGAAGAAAGTAAAGTTCTTTCCTGAATCCTTGGCTATGAGAAGTCTTTCACATCAGCACGCCGCAGATATGGAAGAACAGGGACCCTCTGAGACCAACCCCTTCGTCACTCCTTCACCCCCTCCCCGGAATGTGAGACCTCGTGACAGGGGAATAGGGTTGCCAAAATTCTCTTCCACAAAATTGAAACAGGACCAATTTGCCAGTGTGTGAACACAATCACCCCAAATCAGGATTGTCCCTGTTTTTCAGGACATATGGCAAACTATGGGGAATAGGATTGGGGCATTAGGGTATTTAAGTACTAGCAGCTTCAGAATGGATTCAGAATTGTTTCTCTCTCATAGAGTGGTTAGAATTATCAAAGTGAATCATACATTAGTCTATCACATTTGATATCCTGCCTCCAGCGCTGTCTGCTATCTGTGTGTGTGCATGTAGCTTGCCATCCCTTTCTTGTGCCACAAATTCACATGGAGTACTGCACAATACTCCATGTGAAGGATTCCATCCTGACCCCACTGGAGCCATGATCATAGGCATAAGGCTAGGATTTAACTACTCGTATCAAATTTGCTGCATTCTTTAAGCCACAAGTGTTTTTGAAGAGCCATAAAATTATCACAGCCCTTTTATAAAAGCCCAACCGCACTGTTTGATTTGCTGACCTCCTGTGGCATAGCAAATTCCACAGGTTTTCTGATCACGGCAGGAAGACGTATTAATGTATTGGCAGGTATAACCCACAATCTCTTTTGCAGAGACCAGCTGTGCTGGATAAATAAATCACCTGCGGCCATTTATGTGCAAATAACATGTGCCAAGGGGCCCTTTTGGGAGGCAAGCCTTCGATCTGTGTTCGCAACAAGAGTTGTAACGGGAGCACATAAACACGCACATGCTCCTTCTCGCTTGCTCCCTTCCCACTGTGCTTTTGTCACACGGCACTTTGCCTCACCGAGTCAAAGCCGGGAAGTGGCGTTTTGCATTAAGTAGATGGCTGGTGCGGAGGAGAAAGAGCCACAAAGTGCACTTAACAAAACTCACCGTGGTATTGGAAGGTTAAAACCAGAGCTGAAGTGAACAAGGCTCATTTCCTCATCAACAGTGAATTCCCCTGACAGGTCCCATTAAAAAGCCAACAAGGTTGAGGCCCCCCTTTCCCACAGGAGCTCCACAATGCAGCTATTACATAAAGTACATTGCCTTTCATTGTGAACCGGCTGATTAATGTAAGTACAGCACTTAGACAACAAGGAGAGGGGGCAAGAGAGGGTTGGAATCCTTGATCTGTTTTGATGCCTTCCCCCTTCCTACACTTTAGTTCTCAATGTCCCAGCTTTAGAGGGGTGACACCTGGCCTGAACTTCTGTCCTTCTTCCTTTACACTCTCATATTTCATTCATGTATACAAAGCCTTTCGGTTTGTTGCTGTTATCTATGCTACAATCAGACCTCATCTTTTGTTGCACCTTTTGCCACGTGGTGATCAGATCAAAATGACAGCCTCTGTACTCATAAGTGCCTCTTATGATCTTATACATTTATCATTATTCCTCCCAGTAGTGCGCACCGGGAAGCATTCATGGGGTTATCTCATTTTTTTCTCGCATCTACTCTGTGAGAACTGTTGAGAGAGGTGATGGCTAATGAAATATCATACAGGGATAGCACAATCTTAACCATGTCTACGCAAAAGTAAGCCCCATTGTTTTCAATGGGTCTTACTCCCAGGAAAGTGTCTTTAGGATTGCAGCTGAAGTTTTATGGCTTAGTAGAGATTTGATCCCAGGTACAACGTGCAATTCACTATACAGTAAGTTCTTGACTTATGAACGAATTCAGTTCCAGAAGCTCGTTTGTAAGTCAATTTGTTCCTAAGTACAATGTTAATGCATGTTTAACCCAGTTTGAAAAAATGAAACAAATGAAACATAGTGTAAGAGGGATGTTCATATGTATGAAAGTTTGCATCTTGAATGCTTGTAAGTCAAGGACTTACTGTACTAGCACTTTTTTTGAGTTGGTACATCCTGATAATACATAGGATTTAGAGCACAATCCTAACCATATCTACTCAGAAGTAAACCCCTTTGTGTTCAATAGATCTTACTCCCAGGAAAGTGTCTTTAGGATTGCAGCTTTAGGTCTATTTCCTAAAGTGAAATTAAGCCCTTTGCTCTGGAGCAGTTAAGATGACTTTTCATAAGATAACACTAGTAGAGGGTGATGTAACTGCTTGGACATTTAACTGCCCTGGATTTTGCTCTTAGTCTGAACCTAAAGTGTAAGACCAAAACCTGAAAAAGAGTGAATTAATATCACTTTGAGGACTCATAGATAATAATTCCTTTACCACGTCACCATCAGTCTCAAAACAGGCTGTACATTATAACCAGACAATTGTATTCAAGGTGTCAAATACCGGACGTGCATATAAGTACTGAAAGAGCTCACTAATGTGTTATCAATTCTCTGAGTCTCATATAAAATGCAACTGCATACCACTTATTGGAAGAATCAAGTTTGGGGCAGAGTCAAACTGCAAAAATATGGAGAGTTAAATTGAAAAACTGCTCCTTAAGTCACAGCAGTTTATTAAAACCACAGGCATTCTTGGACAAAGTGGCTCTAAAACATTTTAATTAACTTTACTGTAACAAAGAAAGTCCAATATAACTTTCTGAACTTTCTCTTTTCAACCTATTATAAACAAAGACCATTGGTCTACAAAATGATTTTCAATTGAGTGGTCCTTGCTCAACTGTTTCTAATTTGTTTTTTGTAACTAACGAATGATTCACCATTAATTTCAAATCAAGAAAAGGCAGACAGGAGACCAGAAGGGGTAAAGCCAGGCAAAATTCTCACAAAATGTCTTGGCTTCTGAATCTGAGCAGATCTGCTTATTTACTGCTACCCCTTTGTTTTTGCTCTTTTTTGGTCTCTGTATGACATTTCCTTCCTTTTGGCGAACTATGAGTCCAACAAAATATGTTTGTGTGCAGATCACAGACTCCAGTCCTATCTGTTACTGTTACACTAAACTCTAATGGAGTTTATCCTTCTAATGGTTTTATTTAGTAAGAACTTATGAACCTTTTTATATGCCTTTTTAACGTGCTTTTTTGACATATACTGTTTGTATGCAATTGTGCCGAATAACAGTTCTATTCTATTCTGTTCCTGCTACACTTTCTTAATTACTCAAGCATTTTCCTGATCCATGAACCAACCAGTCTCAGGCTGCAATCCTAACCAAACATTCCTGGGTGTAAGTACTATTGAAGTAAGTAAGAGACTTACTTCTGAGTAGACATGTTTAGGATTGCGCTGTCAGTAACTCCTCTCCTTACCTAACTTGACTATATTCTGGGAATTGACCTTGTCTGGTTTTTCTGACCAACAAAGTGGTCTAAGTCCTTGAATAGCTGCTTTGGCTCAATTCTGCTTGTAGGGCATTTCAGTTTTCTGAATTGTGTGATGTTTTTAGGTGGAACATCCACTGGTTCCATTTAAGATCCGTGATGCACAAGGACCATTGATGGAATTTTAGGTAAGTATTCATGGATAATCACAGAAATTAATCAGTCTGAAACTGTGCACTGAAGCATAGGATTCAAAAACTCTCCAGTTGCAGCTTCTTAGGCAGAAGGACTGAACTACACACTGTGACCTTCATTTACAATCATGTGCTCATACACCCTGTTCAACAATGAGCTACAGATCAAGAATATTTAATGAATGCATTGAAGAAAACTATAATTTGTGGATAATTCCCAAATCCAAAGAAAAGACGTGAAACAGATGATTTATAAAGTCCTGAATAGAAAGAATAATTAATTTTTTGAACAGGATCTTTTTTTAGAGTTCATGCTCAGTTTAGCTCCTATTGCATCAAGAAACTTCAGCTGAGCAAGGACATGCTTTGCACTCAGAAGCAAGGTTAGCAATGCTCATACAGTGAGGTGGATCTTAGTCCTTGCATCTGCTCAGTACATTCTTTTATTATTATTTTTTTGAGCTCCTAGAAGAAGCTCAGCTCCTGCCAAGAGGACCACTTTCTCATTTGCGGTATTGTGGCCACTTCCACTTGATCCAAATAGAGCCAGCAATTAGCTGCAGTTGGTAAACTTTGCTGAGAGCCCCAATCAGGGCTAAGCTGCCAATTTCTCTTCTTATACACACATCAGAGAAACAGTTTTGACAGTTTCTGTCCCAGGAAGTTCAATTTCTCCCCAATTAGAGGAGATAATGAGAAGGCACAACTCCCTGAAACACACAGCTCTGTGACCTGAAGAACAGGCAGGCTTGATTCCCAGAGAAGACGTTCCACAACAAGATGTGGATATTGACTGAATGGGCACAGAGGCAAGGATGACAAATGGACTGAGAAGAAAATAAGTGGGATACTCTTTTATGGTTCTGTCTCCAAAGGCAGCAGTATGGCTCTCCTTGGAAAAGAGGGTGTCTGTAAACATGATGCCTATTCGATGGGAGAGGAAGTCAAGGGGTTTCTGGCTCAAGACAATATTTTTAAAATATGGATTCATTTACATTCTTAGTTTTATTTATTTTTTGCAGCCATTTCTACTTAATGTGCCTTATGCCCAAAAGTGTGCAAGGTAATGCATATCCTTGGTTTCAAAGGATATGCATTCACAAGTTGAAGAGCCCATGTAATTTTTCCATTAATAAGAATATACTATTTCACATCAAACACATTGAACATATGGAATATAGACTCTCTCTCTCTCTCTTTCTCTCTCTCTCTCTCTCTCTCACACACACACACACACAGAGATAGATAGAGAGAGAGAGAGAGAGAGAGAGAGAGAGAGAGAGAGAGAGAGAGAGAGAGACTGCATATGAAATGGGTTCTGGTTCATGAACATTTATTTAACTGTCAGAGACCATACAGCCACCCCTCACCATCCCACTCCCCATCCTCCCTGACCCCAAAAAACTCCTGTCTTAGCCAATGTCGGCAAACACAACTTTGACCTGCAGCTTTGCAGGGAAACCAGCCTTCCATCCACACTTAATATATCAAACATGCTTTATCTACTCAGAAATAAGTCCAGTTGTCTTTCAGTAGTACTTATTCCCAGGAAATTGTGGTTAGGATTGCAGCCAGAATGTGTAACTGGGCTAGAAGAAATTAGCCCACCACAGAATATTCTGCAGTAATTGCATGTCTCATCTGAAAAACATTCCCAAGTGTATGTCATACAAACTTGCCACTTTCATACATGATGCCGAGCATTTTAATGAAGGCTGCCATGTTCCATAACTGTCCAAAGGGATCTGAGACAGAAGGAGACATACTCAGTATGTGTACGGAAAAGCGAGCTATTCCCCTATGATATTCTCTGATAGCCAGATAGTGCGTTGCCCTCTCCACTTCTCTTTTAGCTTATAAAAAAGGTGGTAGGTACAACCCATTTGATCATTACATGGTTACATAATTGAATTTACTGTGAATTTAGGTCACTATAATGTAAACCTATCTCCATCTACATAGATTAAAGAACTGGCCAGGATAAGGAAATTGCTTAATATGAAATGAAATGAAAAAGAGGGCAAGATTTTTAGATAAATATGCCACTATGAAAGAGGAGAGAATACATTATACCTGGACTTGTCTAAAGAAGCCAAATACATCCCTTTCTCTTCCAAGTGGGGAAGAAACTGGACCAGGGGACTCAGCCGAGCTGCTGTTGCAGAGACCACAATTCATTATTCATTGAAAGGCTTCATTCATTTTGTATCAGAGCAGAGCAGGGTGGTATAAATTATGATGCAGCCAGCTGAATAATGCTTGGGTATGGAGAAGTCACTGGAATGACCAAACTTCCCCCTTACATTTTGTTTGTTCCAGGCTGATCTTATAAGTCAGTGAATGCCACAGATGACAATGAAAACACAGAGAATAAGGGTTCAATTCTATGCAAGTTTTTTTCAGTGCTAATGCAGTCATGCTAAAGGAGATTGCTCAGCTTTTTGGACTGGGAGGAATCCTTGAGCTTTTACTTGCATCTGGCATTCCATACTTCCTTATTGGATATATAGGTGACCCTTGTTATTCACTAGGGTCCCATTCCTGACACTCCCATGAATAATAAAAAATATGTAGCTAAAAAACAGTGGAAAAATACATTTAAAGACCCACTTCTAGATTTCTTGGTTGCACCTACATTGCTAGATTTCTAGATTGCTTTCAAGATTTTCTGGATTTCAGACTGCTAATTTGTAGATTGCTTCTAGTAGAATAAGGTTGTGCCTCAATATCTGCAGAGGTTTGATTCTGGGGCTCCTCCACATTTAACAAAAATGTGTTAAATAAAATCAGTTTTTTAAAAGTGTGTCCCTTTACAATGGTTTAAAAACAGTTTTTTATACTGTTGTAGAGTGGTAGGCTGCAATTAGAAATGCAATGGACCCCTTCCCTTTGCCTGGCTCAGCTGACGAATTAACTGATTGCTTGCATGACTGCCTTTCCACAACACTTAGAAAGGCACTCTTAAAAACGGATTTGTAGTGGCCATTCTTGTGGAGTCAAATACGTGTATAAATAATCAGTGCATAAAAAGGCTGGACCTCTGTCTCCAAGTTCTGTATTCTAGGTCTTTAAAGACTTTGATGCTGAGCTAAATGGCTAAATATATATCAAATCCCTAGTCAGTTTTTGGGACAGGTTTGAAGATGAAACTTAGATAAATTTAATCCTAATCCCCATTTAGGCTGACTGAAGTCCTGGCACAAGTCCTGTGCTGGCCCGGGTCACAAAAATGCCATAAGACATTTCTGCACCACTCCTGGGGGAGGGTTAGGTTCACAGCCCTTGTTGTACTCAACCAAAGTGGCCAGAGACTCTCAGGAAACCAGAACATGGTCATGGGCCATTTAGTGGCTTCCTTTGGACTTCCTGTGAGTCTCATCTAGTCCTGGGCTGGGATTTATATACATAATTGAATTTACTGTGAATTTAGGTCACTATAATGTAAACCTATCTCCATCTACATAGATTAAAGAACTGGCCAGGATAAGGAAGTTGCTTAATATGAAATGAAATGGAAAAGAGGGCATGATTTTCAGATAAACATGTCACCATGAAAGAGGAGAGAATACATTATACCTGGACTTGTCTAAAGAAGCCAATACATTCCTTGTCTATAAATCCTTTGCTCTCAAAATCAGTGTTTCTCTACATTTGCCCTCTGTTTTACCACTTCACATAGTTCACCTTTTCTGAGAACCACCAGATGTTAAGCGGCAATGATATCATCAGTTATTTCTGATAATGAGTCCAGATCCAATGCAACCAAAACCAATAAAGGGCTTAGGGTGGAAGTGAGGACTTTTATGTTTTGGAGCTTTCTACCACAGTTGTGTCCTGTTACTGGCCCCCTTGTTGGGTTGCAGGTGTCCAGAGGTCCTGTGAGTCCAGACAACACCTCAAGTACTACTGGGAGTAGCCATGCCACTTGTTGAGAAACATGCTCTATATTGTACCAAATAAATTCCTGTAGTTCATTTGTTATCCAGAGACTGTAGTTGAAAATAAAAGTGCAGTGAAGCCGACTTTATTGATAGAATCAAGTGTACTCTCTTTTTAATTTTAGTGTTGATTTATTAAGTTTGGAACAGAGTAACTATCAGCTCTAGCTGTCTTCAGTAATTTTGATTACTTTTTCCATCAGTTTGCTATCTTCTCACTGATTGCAGTTGGTGCATAAGAAATGTCAGGACTTCAATGGAAGCTAATTTCTTCAATATATATAACATCCCCCTCGCCTGCATCTTGGGCCTCTCTTCCAATTAATTTCCATAGTAATGATAACTGTAACTTTGGTAGCAAGCAATTCAGGAAAGTGAGTTCTAGCTGCAGAAACAACCCTGTTTGACTGGCTCTTTTCCTAGAGATCAAATGGTCTCCATTTGATCAAATGACTCTGTCACATTATAGCATCGAACTATAGGTGCCATCCTAATCAGTTTAGGTGAGTCTAACTCAACTGGCTCATCATCCCATGGTGGTGCGGAGAGGTCGGTGTATGCTTGCACACTGGCCTAACGTCCCAAAGAGTAGTGCAAAAGTACTTTACGGCACTTTTGTGACACCCTCAGGGCAGCATGGGACTTGTGCTGGGATTTATGCAGGCCTAACCGGAGTTTAGGATTGCAGCCTATATCACTATTTAACTGTGGCTTTGATATTAGATTATTCTTGGTTGAGGGCCCATGCCCATCAGAAGGCCCATCACCTGGTTTAACTCCTAAATTATCAGTGACAGTAGAATGGTAGTGCCTTCATGGGGTGGGCTGGGGTACCCATTCAAGGCTTTGCTCCCAGGTCCCCAAGACTTTGCCTCAAGACTTCCAACAACTTGGCAAAGCCATGTTGGGACAACAGATTTTTATGCCTCATTCCAAGAAGCATATGTGCAAAAAACACATATGACTTGTGTACTTTTAACTGTTATGTCACAAAAATTAGAAATACTGTATGAATAAAACTGACTGGATAAAGCTACTGTCCAGATCTCATTCTTGGACAGTGGATGTGAACAATGAGCTTTGTGTGGGACCTAAAACATTTAGTGGGGATTCATTCAACCATCCAGAAATTCTTGATGGAAGTGGTATTTACACTTCCCAAAGAAAACTACTACTGGTTTATTAAGATTCTCATGACATCTGGAATTTCCTTAAAGCACCAGCAGTTTCAATTCTGTCAGTACGTGAGATTTTTCTTTCTAAAAATATACAGTAAGCTCTTAATATTTCTACACGGCGGGGGGGGGGGGGCGAGTACAAATGAAGGGAAACAAGTTAGTGTAAATGCACAGAAATCAAATGACAAGATCTTGTTGTTGCTGCTATTTCTATACTTGAAGAATTCACAGTCCAATCTTTTTGGGCCTAGCCTCCAGCAAAATGTGTTCTACTGGTGGTGACAGCTGAAAAACAGCTGAAAAGTGTACTTTTCAACCATGTCTTGAGTAGTAGACTGCCTGCGTGTGGGTAGAAAGGCTGGAGCTTTCCTGCCTGCTTCAAGGGACCTAAAATGACCCACCAATGGATGTAAGATGGCAGGAAATGCAGGGAAGGGTAGAACAATAGGAGAAGAAATTGGTCAGGGAGAGGGTGGATTGGGGCCAAGGAGCTGTGGGATAGCATGGAGCCAGCAGTGTTAGTGCATGCTGTATCCTATCCCTTTTTCAGCAAACTCCCTGCCCTTTGGACGTATAAAAGTGACTTTACTGGTGGAGGTCTCCAGGTCCATTGTGGGAAGGAGGGGGGAGCTCAAATGTGGGAAAGGCATATAAATTCCCTTCCAAGTCTTCTGTGCCTTCCTCCCCAAACAGTGTACAAGTTTTGGTGCAACTGTATCAAACATTTGCTGTGGCATGAAACCATTAGATCAACATATGAGGCCCCTCTTGTAACTCAAGCACTGTAGAAGTTTGTCCATGTCCCCAAAGGGCATAGAATTGTATAGAAACCAACCACTAGTTTCATTTCAACCACAAGGGAAGTTTCATTTCCCTTATAAAAACTTACTTGGCTTCCTCTGAAAATTCTCATTACATGACTTCCGGCAGGGTTTAAAGATATATATGTTTCACTTAACTTTTGAGAAAGGAGGAAATTCCCAGGGTCCCCTTTTAAATTCCTGCTCCTGCTTTTATGTTACATTATAGCGGCTTAACATTTTAATCCATTCTTGTATCATTGTTTAATTTTTAACTGTTGAGAAGCCTAATGCTATTGTGATGCTGCACCACCACTGACAGTTGTAGAGATACATTACAACAGCAAGAGGTTATGGACGAGACCTCATCGGTAGAGGAGGAGGAGAATAAGGAGGAGGAACCCCTCACATGAAATAAAATTAAGGACATTTGTAAACATTGGGAAATGGTGCAAACTTTAGTAGAAAGCACCACCCAAATAATGCTGTAGTAGAGCAAGCAATGAATTTGTTTAATGACAATGCAATGGCACATTTCTGTGAAATCCCCAAAAGGAGACAAATGCAAGTGTCATTAGAAGGTTCTTTGTTAAAATTGCTCCAAAAGACACCAGTGATTCATTTAATGAAGATTAGTCATTCTTGGAAAGTTTTTTTTCTGTTTTACTGTACAGTATATTACAGTATTTTTTATTAATATTACAGGAATTGTGTTCTGTATTATATTACAGTGTTTTGAATTCAATTACAGTGTTTTGTCATCATTTTAACATACAGTTAATATTTTAATATGAATACTTTTTGGACTGTGGAACCAATCGTCTGAGTTTTCATTATTTCCTATCAGAAAATTTGTTTAATAAAAAGAACGCTTTGTAAGACATACATTCTTCTGGAACAAATTAAGTCTGTCTTACAAGGCATCATTGTACCTGCGTGATTATCAATTTTTATGTTAAAAAGGCATTTCGTTACCTGGTGTAACAGGGCAGGCAATTAATCAAGATGAATCAAATTGTCTTTAAAGTGGCTGCTAACTGTCTGGCCAGGAGCTGAGCACCTGCAGTTTGCAAGCATTTACAGCTCAGAGCAATTCACAAGTGATTATCACTTTGCGGAAGGCAAGGGCTCTACAGAAACTAAACTTCATGAACCTTAAGACAAGCTTAATTGCCTGCACATTGCCATGATAAGCAGGCTTCCTTTAAGCCATTAACTGCTCTAAAGAGGGAAGCTTATCTTTCAATTTATCTTTAAGTTGCTTTGAGACAACAATCACATTTAAATAAATCACATATAATTAGGCTACATCTGCATTGTACCTTTGCATGATACAGCTGCGGGGTTTTACTAGTTTCAGATAAGGCAGAGAAGTTTGAGATCAGGAAAGAAGAGGCATTGGTTTTCCTGCTTCCTCATTTTTGCATCATGTCTGCTTTTAGAGAAAATGTTTTATGCCTAGGAGAACAATATTTTGGGACTCCTGTATCTTTCAAGTGCTCCTTCTCTGTTGGCACCATTCATTCTACCCCCTCTGAAAATCCCCCCACTGAATACCTAAATGTTCCAGCCACATATCTTAACATTATGACTCTCATGAGAATTCCAAGCAGTCTGCATTATATTTTATTTATTGCATTGTACAGTGCAGTAGATGATTTAAAGATTGTTTTCTCTACATACAACATGATGAGTTATATTACTTAGCAGATAATTGCAAAATAATTAATAAGTAAAGGCAGTCTCGATTGTTTGAAATTGTTTTAGATTTTTTCCATTTAATGTTTTGAGGGGATGTGTGCTCATCAAAAGATGACTGTACAAGGGCAACAAAACCAACAGCCCGAATACCATCACCCATAGGTCCATAGTTTGTGGTGTGCATATGGAGTGCATACTGCATGCTGTTCTAGAGTGTGTTTGTCCAGTTGGCCTGGGAAAGGCAAATAAAATATTTTATACTATCTTCCTAGACCCATGCCTATTCTTTTGCTGGAATAAGTCTGAAAAGAATCAGGCTGGGAGAAGGGAATAGGATCTAGCAAATTGGGCTTCTGCTGAGATCCATACCTCCCAACAAACAGCATTTTATAGTGATCACTTGTAAGACTTTTGTTGGAGCCAGTGATATGGAATTGGTCCAACCAGTCCAATGAAATTGTGTCTAAATCAGATGTACCTATGTTTCAGATGCATCCGAAATATAATAGACAGCATGTTGATTCAGGTTCAATGCAGAATATATCAAGGCAGGAATCAAGTCTACGCCTCTGTTCAATGCATGCAAAAATAGATTTAATATCTACACTACCACCTCAAAATCGGAAAGGGATGGGACTCAAGGGGGGGGGGGGGGACCTAGTCTATTTCTTGAAGCTTGCAACTGATTTTGTGGGTGGAATCAAACCTCAAAGATGGTTTTGACAAAAATTGCATTTTACTTTTCTGACAAGTTGGGAAATATTGCCTGTTGCATTTCCCGCTCCTCCATCTTCCCATATGAGGCTGCCACCTTGTACCTGACTGACTCCTGTCATGATTTATAGTAATTAGAAGCCCCATGAGCTGCCCAAGAGTAAATCTCAACTGTACACAACCTTCCTAACAATCCAAGCACCATTTTGATGGGGTCATCATGGTTGACAGTTGTTTACTTAGGTGACAAGTTAGGGTCCCAGTTGGGATGGCCATATTGTTTGCTTGTGGCACCTTTTTGCATTCTTCCCACCACCTCTGTGTTACTTTTAGTAACAAACAGTGACATGGTGTGTGTGTGAGCATGTGCGTGCATGTGTGTCCATGTGTGTACACATGTATCCAAACCATAAAATTGATTATTATCACTAGTCATGGTTTCAAATGATTCAAGTGATTGCTGTGTTTTTAATGAGCCAACACAGATTTCAGATGCTGCTGCTAGCCAAATAGTGGCAATGAATGCTCCCCCTGGGGACTGATATTGCCTCCTGGCCTCCAAGAAGTCACTGCAATTGATGGGTCCTTGTCTTTCTTCCAAGGAAATGAGAAAACAGGAAATCTCAAAATAGATGAGGCAATACAGCCACATTTGGTAATGATGAGAGTCTGTCAAGACCCATCCATCTTTGGCATATTTCTCTGTATCCATGTTTACTTTCTTAGGCTTGTGGACAGAGGTGCTAGGCCCACAATACATCTGTTGTATTGTACAAGCTGAGAGAAAATATTTATTGAAAGGCAATTGTAGCAGACACAAACATACTCCTTTCCCTTTTTTTTTGGTTGGTTGACACATTAAGGGCACAGTCCAGAGTAATTCGGGAGCACGTAAGCGACATTACGTGCACCCATAGTTACTGTACCATCTAGTGAAAACCTATGGGAAATTCATATTGCAATCCAGAGTAACTTGTTCTTACTCCGGAGCAAGGACTCCCCATAGTTACTCTGGATTTTACTCTAAGGCTGTAAACCTAATCTCCTGTTAGGTTGGCATAAGCCCCAGCATAAGTCCTTTGCTTGGGGGTGTCACAAAAGTGTCATAAGGCACTTCCCCACTCTTGGGGGGGAAGGGTTAGGCCACCACAGGAAGATTTACCAGGGGAGTTAGTCCAGCCGAAATTGGTTATGATTATGTGAGCCCAATCCTAACCATGTCTACTCAAAAGTAAGCCCCATTGTGTTCAGTGGATCAGTGGTGGGCTTCAGGGGGTTCTCACAGAGAACTCTATAGAACCCTTTGCTAATGAGTGTCTGGTTCTGAGAACTGGTTACTAATGGGACATAGAACCTGTTGTTAATTTAGGTTATTAGGACACAGAACCTGTTGTTAATTTATTTGAATCCCACCACTGGTCTTACTCCCAGGAAAGTGTCTTTAGGATTGCAGCCTTTGTTTGACGAATTTTATATTATTTCAGCAATTTGGGTATCTGCAAACTTTTCTTGTGCCCATTTTTCACACCAATACTGAGGCATAATATCCCACTGTTATTGTGACATTTTAAAACTCAGCAATTTTGTGTGTGTGGATGTGCACTTGCACACATGCAGACAAGCATCAAGCATGTATATGGGTACAATCAGCAACATTTTGGGCTCTTCTCTACTATTCCTCAGCACAGATATCTCTTTTCTTCTCTTTGTCTGAGCCTGTCCCCTGATGTAAATCAACTGTTCATATGCATTTTCTCTAAGGGAGGAAAGATGAAATTTCAAATCTTCAGCCTGCTTTCCTAGAGCTCTGACTGAACAACAAAACAAATCCTTGAGGTAAAGCAGACGGGAGAGGTGAAGAAAAAAAAATATGGAGCTCGTGCCAGCATCTGCAAAACATCAGCAAAAACGCAGTGCCTCACTCCTTCTTCGACACTGTTTCTGACTGAGAGTGTTACCCCAAAGCACCCAAAACACAATATCACAATTTTCCTGTCATGCTTCCTTTTGTAGTGTGAGAAACACAAAGATGGGAAGCCATTTTTAACCAGTATGCTATGTAGAAGTATCTTCGTAAGACCTGCTGTCAGACCAAGCTTGCTTAGCTGGATTCTCATCCTGGGTGACCATGCACAGAGACAAAGGCCAAAAGCACACCCGCAACAGCCACTCTAAATCTTTTATCATGTTAGTAGGTCTGGTTATAAAAGCACCAGAGATAACACACTGGTTAAAGTTTCTATTGCAATGAATTATTGGAGACAGTTTCAGCTCATTTCGTCTCCCCTCCCCACCCTGCTTTGCCTGTTAGTGGAGGTGGTGCGCATTTGCTGACACAGCACTCTATTTCTATCTGTTGTTTGTCAGCTGAGAGATACTGGAGGGAAAATGCTGGAATCTGCAGCTTCTTCAAAAAGCAGTGCTTCTCCTTGGTGTCTTGTAGTGGCGTCTGGGGGACATGAGTTCCCCCCTGTGGGGGAAGAAAGGCGGGATAAAAATTACTTAAATAATAAAATAATGATATGAGGCAAAGGCAGCTATGGGCTGTTGTGAACGGACTGAAAGGCAATGGTCAGAAGTGATGTGCTCAGAAGTGCTGCAAGCCACAGAACCCTTTGCCATAGCTTGGACACTCCAGGTGATCACTCTCCTGCTTTCACACACTTTTATTTGCCCAATAATTCATTTTCTGCTGCTACCATTCTGCAAATTTTGGACAAAGCCACATGGAGACAGAGTGTCTGTGAAAGCATCTTCTCAATTTTGTGGCTCATTTCCTACAAAGCTTTACTGTAGAATGTAGGCTTGAATCCAGGAAGACTATGGGGATAAAGGAAAGACTGGAAAGACAATAACAAGTAGAAAAGAGGTTTGGGTGGGAACGACAAAGAGAAAACACTGGAAACGAAGAATAATTTTTCCTTAAATTAAATTTAAGGAAGTAGAAG
This sequence comes from Cryptoblepharus egeriae, assembly GCA_030015325.1. NCBI lineage: Eukaryota > Metazoa > Chordata > Lepidosauria > Squamata > Scincidae > Cryptoblepharus > Cryptoblepharus egeriae. The sequence continues at coordinate 74,717,469 of JAREYC010000005.1, forward strand.
GGCTTGTGTGCATATGGGGTTAATCATATGAATGCTATTTCAGACCTTAATCCAGTTTTGCAAGCAGATGTAACTTCATACTTCTCTTTTGAACAGTGGACATGACACCATTGCTGATGTGATTAGTAACCATTATATAGGCAGTAATTCTCTTTCTCCAGTATCTTAGCCAGTGATCACTTCTACTGAAAAGACTGTTGCAATTTCTATAAATAAACCAGTCAGGGTATAGGTGATAATCTTGAGTTACATGATTTGATTATGCCATTGATCTGGCATAATATAATACACAAATATTAATGCAGTGACTCGGTGGTGCCAGTGAATAATGGATGGACCTGCTATATTGTGATGACCCGAAAGGTGTCAAATTGTCTGCTATAGTTTCCATTTTCTCATTGCAACCTTTCTGCTTTATCCAGTATGAAGAATTTGAACAATGCTGAGCGCTACAGCCAAGATTGTAACAAACCAACAAACAAACAAAAAAAAGCAGGAAGATAGACCTGAATATGTACCATAGGGCTGGGATATTTACTAAGGTTTTTTCCAGACTGCTTTTCTGTTGTGCGTACCCAGTGCTGTGCACAGGGGCGTCACTAGGGTGCACGTCACCCCCATACATTGGGCGAGGCAACAGTATGAATAGTGGGCATAGTTATGTGCCATTGCTTTGCCTCCACTGGTTTTTTTTAGCCATACATTTTAATAAAGTGGTTGTTTCACTGCATTCTGCTGTAAATTGCACATTCAAAGGTGTATAACATGATGGAATTATTTCTACAAACCATGATTTTAGCCATTTAGTTCACGTGCTGCCACCCCCCCTTCAAGGGCGTCTCCTATCTAACATCCTAGTAACGTCCCTGATCGGGACCATTTTGGAAATTTTGTACTCTTCTGGACTGACCTTCCACCCCAGCCAATGCATGCCTGATTTCTCACCAATAAACACAGCTATGCAGTTCACATCCATTTTCAATTAATTTCAATGCAATCATCAGGGACCGACTTCTGGGGTGATTTGTGGGGGCTTTGTTCATTGGATCAGGGCAATTCTTGTGTCCTTAGATTCCTCTCAGCCTGCCCTTTCCAATGAACTATGGTATGTTTGCCTACTTATCCCTAAAGTTTAATGCATATTTTTAATTTTTTGGCCATAACTTTTGATAGGAAGCTGCTATTTCAAATATGAATCCAGTGGTATATGACTTGATGGAGCTGGATGCACCATAACAACGTTATGTGTGTTTTTAAGTTTTTAAGTCCCCTGGTGCACGACTGCACCACCCGCATCACCCTGATGACGCCAATGGCTGTGGAAACCCTTCCCTCCACAGAAACCCAAAATAAGGCTAGTTCCAGAGTTGGACCAAATTAGAGTGCCTAATTTAAGCAGGTTTAAAATGGCAGCAAACTGGCAAGAGGTGCCCTCAAAATCCATATTCACCCCATCCATCTCCTATCCACCTCTATCCACTCCAAATCAGAAGAGGGGTGCGCACTGCAGTGGCTTTTCATGCTTCATTCTTTCTGGTGAACAGGAACAGGGCATAAGTGACAAGAGAAGGAGGAATGGATCATATGGAGAGATGTCCCTCAGACTCTGACCTAGTTAACAGCTATGGATAGAAACATACAGTAGGAAATTGCCTTATACTGAGTCGGACAGACCATTGTTCCAACAAGCTCACAATTTTCCACACTGCTGGCATCAGTTTCCCAGAGTTTTGCAGAGGTATTTATCTCTGTTGTACTTTGTGATGCTGTGAATGTAACCTAGAACTTGCCTGGAAAACTTACCCTCAGACTGCTCTTATACCTAGACTGCAGCCCCTCATTTACAAAACATCAATCTCTGGTTTTCAAAAGGTGCTTGTTTGCCCCATGCTAGTAATAGCTGCTGTTACTGCTCACTCTGCCGAAGACCTTCAACGACTTATGGACTGTTTTAGCAAAGCCTGCCAAGACTTTGGACTAACAATCAGCCTGAAGAAAACACAAGTCATGGGTCAGGGTGTGGATTCACCTCCCTGTATCACAATCTCTGAACATGAACTGGAGGTTGTCCATGACTTTGTGTACCTTGGCTCAACTATCTCTGACACTCTCTCCTTAGACTCTGAGCTGAATAAACGCATTGGTAAAGCGGCTACTACATTCTCCAGGCTTACAAAGAGAGTATGGCTTAATAAGAAGCTGACGGAACATACAAAGATCCAGGTCTATAGAGCTTGCGTCCTGAGCACACTCTTGTACTGCAGTGAGTCTTGGACCCTTTATGCATGGCAGGAGAGGAAGCTGAACACCTTCCATATGCGCTGTCTCCGACGTATTCTTGGAATCACCTGGCATGACAAAGTCTCAAATGACACAGTATTGGAACGTGCTGGAATCTCTAGCATGTTCACACTTCTGAAACAGCGGCGTCTACGCTGGCTTGGGCATGTCGTGAGAATGGCTGATGGTCGGATTCCAAAAGATCTCTTATATGGAGACTTAGTGCAGGGAAAGCGCCCAAGAAGGAGACCACAGCTGCGATACAAGGACATCTGCAAGAGGGATCTAAAGGCCTTGGGAATGGACATCAACAGCTGGGAAACCTTGACCTCTGACCGTTCAGCGTGGAGGCAAAAGACCCAGCATGGCCTTCTCCAACTGGAAGAGACACTTGTTCGGCAGGCTGAAGCAAAGAGACAGACCCGAAAGCAGCGAAACCTGGGACCTGGGCAGGGGACAGAATTTATTTGTCCTCAGTGTGGAAGGGATTGCCACTCTTGAATTGGCCTCTTTAGTCACACTAGATGTTGTTTCAGGACCTCCAGTCAGAGCACGATACGATAGTCTTTCGAGACTGAAGGATGCCAATAATGACAAAATAAAAAATGTACAAGAAAAAAGCAGGCCTCCCTCAGTCTTGAAAGACTATGGTATCGTGCTCGGTGCTGCATACGCTGCACGTGAAGCACGAAAAGCCTGGGTTGGATTGTTATGGAGGATAGGCTGTTACCCAGCAAATACCCTCTCTCCACACCACTGAATTAGTCCAATGGAAAGGCAGAGCCAATACAATTGGATCCAGCTGGCGTTGCAGAGCTGGGCTAAGGACAGGAGCTCGCCCTGTCTTGTGGGGCCAACCCGGGAATCGAACTCTGGCCTGCTGGTTAATAGGCACAGTGGCTTAGCCACTTGTGCCACCCACAGCCACCAGAACTGCTCTGAAAATACATTTGGGCTGCAATCCTAATCCCCAGTTGAGCCATCATAAATTCTGTCACAAGTCCCATGCTGGACTGAGGGATTCACAAAAGTGCCATAATGCACTTCTGCACCACTCCTGGAGAATCAGGCCAGTGCATGGACATGCTCTGGCCCTTCCACACCACCATAGGAATGCACCATAGGAGTTTTTGTTACTTTTTAAATGTGAACAGAACAGGCCTGTGGACCTTGCTGAATTCCTGCCCTACCAAATCAGTCGTCCTTTCTGCTGAAACCTGACAAGGAGCAAGTGTTGAGGATACCGGTAGAGCAAGTGTGAGCTCTTAGGGGTGTGAGGAAGAGCAAGTGAGAGCTCGTAGGGGTGGAGAAAAATTGTAAGACCTGATTTCCACCAACTGGTAGCAGTCTGGGCCCCAAAAGCAATTAAGATGTCAATCCAGCCTGGATGGAAAGGCCACAATGAGTGCAAAATGCCCCATAGAAAGCTGTAGTGGTTGGGAATCAGTCTGCCCTGACTTCTCCAGTGGATGTCTGGATGCAGCTGATGTACATAGGTTGTAACTTCTCCACTTCATGCTGCCAGAGATTTTTACTCTACCCTTTTTTAATGTACCCTTTAGGGCACTCTCATTTTGGAAAGGTCATGTTATTGTAAGTCACAATACAGAATGAGAGAAGGCGGCGAGAGGGAGCTAGAAGAGTAAAAGCAATTGTGTTCTTTCTTCACCAGACCCTTTGGGAGCAGGTTTTTCTATTATGCTGGCGAAGTAAACAAACATCCCTAATGTATTACAGAGGCATCTTTGATAAATGCATTTATATTTAATATTGTGCTGTGATAGTGAGAATTGAATCAGTACCTTGGATCCTGCCTCTTGCACACATATCTTTACCCTTTGTAAGCAGCCCACAGATTTCAAAGACAATACATTATTCCCTGGCTATAAAGCAATATGTGGCAGGATCAGGCCCTTATGATATAAAAACAGCGTTCACTCCCCTTTTGGACAAAAATCTTTGTTCTGTTCTCTGCGGTTTCAGGTATAGCAGCATGCTTGTATTGTTATTTGATAAGGCACTATTCTCCAGAACACACAAAAGCTGTTAATGTGTTGCTACATTAGGAAAAGAAATGTCAGAATATGGCAATACCAAAATAGGGCAATATCTGCTACCTGAGCAAAGAAGCATCTCTTAAAGTGATCTTTCTTATTTATTTTATTTATTCAATTTGTATCCTGCCTTTCCTCCCCTGCAAGGCAGAGCTCAAGGCGGCTAACATCAGGAAAACAATAAAACACCGTATTTCTTATATTTAGCAGGAGAAGACATCAAACTGCCCATTCCAGGGTCTGCTTTCTTGTGTGTCCTCTGAGACAAGGTCATAAGGAACAATATCTAGGAAATCTAGATCTGGCCCAAGATGGTGCCTTTCTTTCCTGATCTTGTCCCTCTCCATGTTCCTTCTTCCTCTCTGTACCTTACTTCCTGTTTAAATAGCTTTTCCTATTAAATAGCTTTGACCATTTTTGGGGGGGTGGGTGGGTGGGTTGGTAATTGAAAAGCATTTTCTATTGGGCTCACTAAATATGTATAGGTCCAACCTTGTTATACACAATTTTTTTTACACACAAATTTGATTCCACATGAGTGGCCACTGCAAATCACAGTTTTAAAAACTGCTTTTCCAGTAGAGAAGCAATAACAGCAATCAATCCCACTCTTCAGCTAAGCTAGGCAAAGCTAGGAGATTCTTTGTATTTCTCTACAAAAGTTAGAAAAGCTGTTTTAAAACAATTGTAAACACTTTTTATTTTTAAACTACATATTTTAACATATTTTTTTAATCAGCAGGGAATCACAGAATCAAACTCCTGCAGATATCTAAATATCACAACCTTATTTCCAGTGCAATCCTAGGCATGTCCACTCAGGAATAAGTTCCATTGTATTCAAAAGTACTTACTCCCAGGAAAGTGTGTTTAGGATTGCAGCCTTGATTAGGAACAGTGGAGAAGCAAAAACCTGGAAATTAGTCTTTAAATCTATTTTCCATTTTTTTTAATCCACAGATTTTTTTTATCTATGGCAGGGATGCCATAACAAGGGATGCCAGTATAAGACTGGATGTCCCATACATAGCATGCTACTATGCCAAGAGTCTGCAGTGCCTGCTGGGGGAAAACAAAGTTAATAAAAATGATTTTTACTTAACTCTCCATACCGTTAGGCTGATGATGGCTACAATCCAGAGTAACTATTGGACCTTTTACACTGACTTACAGCCCAATCCAGAGCAACTAATCTGTCCACATAAGAGCCCTTAGGTTGCCCTATCTAACACTAGGTTGGAGCAACTGCAAGATGCTCCAGCCCAGTTACTCTGAAGGAGGCTTAGGGCAGAGCAAGGCAAGATAGGGTGCCCTAAGAGAGGTGGACCTGCTCTGCCCTAACTGGGGCAGCCTAAGCAGCTCAGGAGAGGCAAGCTGAGGGCCTGTTTAGCATTGCCTAGGGCAGAGCAGTTACTCTGTATCCAAAGCCTGTTTCCAAGGCAGAAATGCCCTCTTCCAGCCCTCAGAGTTATACCACCTCAGGAGCAGGTATAGTAATGAGTAGACCCATAGGGGTCCATGATAAGGCCCGAGTAAGAATGGCAGTGCTGACCAAAAATCTGAGTTCTTGGCCAGCCTAGCTGCAACCCCTTCCTCTCAACCTCAGGATATGGAACAAACTACGGCTGCCCACAAACCTCAGGATACAGCAGGCCACTCCAAGAAGCCCCTTGTATTCACTGTAGAATGTACTGGCATCTCATCAGGGACTCCTTATAAGGCAGGCACCCAGTGGCGTCACCAGACTGGTGCAGCTGGTGTGGGCTGCATTGGGGATGCACTCCGTATGGGGTGATGTGCCGGAGGAGTTTGACTGTCCTTTGGCAGGCCCCGGGCATCAGCACACCCATTCAGGCCTGCTCCAAGGAGGAGAATCAGCCAGAAGCTGACACTTGTCTGAGGAGCTGGCCTGAACGGCCATCTGAGATGCACTGCGCAGAAACACACCGAGCATGCCGAACAGCTTCAGAGGAGACTTCCTTAGAGCAGAGAAAGTCCGCGCCTCTGCACAGCCATTCGGCCTCACTCAGGAGGCGGAGCGGCAGCCGAATGGCTTCAGAAAAAGTACTGCACAGGCACCAACTCTGACGCCTGCACAGTCTCCCCCAAAGCCAAAAGTCTTCAGAAAAGTACTGCGCAGGTGTCAGAGATGGTGCCTGCGCAGTACTCTTTCTGAAGCCAGTTGGCTTCAGAAACAACTGCGCAGGCACCAACTTTGGTGACTGTGCAGTCCAGGTTGGGGGGGGGGGGGGCGCGCATCCCAGGGATGACGCACAGACTTCTGCACCAGGTGATGTGCAGAGTCATGTCACCACTGTACGCACCACAGCTGTTCCTTGTTCAGTGTGATCTGAGGGGTGTCTCCTCAGGAGCAAGTCTTCCCCTTGTGTCAATTACTTAGCATGCTCTGGAGCAGTAAGGGCAGCCCTGGCTTCCTGACTCTGGATTCAGCATAACTTTCTGCTCTGGATACAGAATAGTTAGGAGAGTGCAGTTAGGTCAGAGCAGGCTGAATTTGCTCTGGATTGCAGCCTTAGTTATGGTGCCACCTATGGGAAACCTATGGGAAATGCATAGAGCAATCCAGAGTAAGTGCCTCTTACATAGTTACTCCTCCCGTAGTTACTCTGGATTGTCGAGTAATGGTCTCCTTTGGACCAACACCAGCTATGTCTTTGTTGGTTTTGTTGGTGGAAGAAAACCATTTCTCTGTGTCCAGCTTTCATGCCATACTGGTACTACCATATATAGGTACAGTATTTGGATTGTGTGGTTAGTCTGAATTGCATGATCCTTCACCCACACTATTTTCCTCTCCTTGGTAAAGTTGATGTGCAAAGTACCATATGATCTAAATATCTGTCAACACTAAGACTTTGGGAACCAGCCACAGGAAGCAACTTTGTAGTGACAACTATGCCTCAAAAGTAATATCGAAATCACACAACCATTTTAGATATTTCTTTGAGCCACGGTTCCTTGGGTTAGCACTTTTGTATTTCTTCGAAGTTTTGTGCCCTATTGAGCATTCTGTTTGTGTGAAACAGCAGGATCTGCACAGTCACATTTTTGTGCAGTTCAACTGCAGTGTACCATGTTAGAGATTCCTGGGATGAATTTAGAGATGCTTAGCATCTTGCTATGGAAGGCTCATTACATAAAGAGACAAGGCAATACAAGACATAAGTCACAACCATCCTGGGATAAATGTGGAAGACTGAGATCCAACATTGTCCAAAATCAGCATAGTGCCCTAGTAACCTGCAATGATATTTTCCTTCATATTTTCCTTATCATTTCTTGCATTTAACTTGAAGGGAAAAAAATGCTGAAGCTGACTTTCAACACCTTCTTCACAGAATGCGTCACTTGCACCTTAAAAGAGAAATTCTGTCGGTTCTGGTTATTTTGTTCTTTAATTATCTTTATGAAAGCAAAGCTGAATTCCCTGAAGGGTTTGGTCCCTTTCTTGACAGACTGCTTTTAACTCTAAGATAAGGGAGACAAGCAGACTAATTTAAACCCCCTTAATTTTTTTTAGCTTGCACATCTGGGTAAGATTCAGCTTGTCTGTTGCTTATTGCGACCGATATTTATTTTATGGCAGGAAGGAAACTGAATTTCATTTTCTGCCATATGGAACAGGGAAGCAAAACCTCAATTTAAACATGCAGAACACCTCTAGTATTAGACTCATATGAACTCACAGATGACCAAAGAAAATTTAGCTAATACTTTGGATGATTTTTCCTCACACTCCAATATTTGTATAGGTTAAAAGCCCCAAACAAACCTAAACCCTTCCCATAATCTGTTCATGACAATGGTTTTACTAGACTTCCCCACTTGTGAAGGTGGTACCTAATATTAATAACAAATTCATCTGACTGGCCACTTGAGGAAACTTTTATTCAAAAGTTAAGTCCCACTCAATTCAGTATGACACATTCTCGGGTAGGTTTGGAGCCTTAAGGTGCAATCCTAACCTAGGCTGGTATAAATCACTGGTCTTCCCATTCTCATGGTGATGTAGGGAGGAAAGCACATGTCTGTACACTAGCCTAACCCCCTTCCCCTGGAGTGGTGCAGAAGTGTTTTATGGCACTTTTGTGACACCCCCAGGTCCGCATAGGATTATGAAGAGGCTAAGGCCAACCTAACTGGAGCTTAGGATTGCAACCTAAGTGTAACATGAGCTAATTCTTGTTTCTTGGGTACCTCTTGGGAAATATGATGGCCTGCACATATGCCTTGAGGCAAATTTTTCAATTTGTCCAGTACTGAGTTTGATTGCTTTTTCTAAGCTATGTCCTTTGGGGAGGGGAAATGTTTCATTGGGGGGCATCTCAGTACTCTTGTTGAAGACATCACCACTCCTGTAGCAGTTCAAGTTGAGGGGCTCTTCTTTTCACCCATTTTCCATCAGCTATATCTCTGGATATCACATGTAGTCCCATCAGGTATAGGTGTGATGCTTTCTTGTGGCATAACATTTTTTCACCCCTGTTCAGACTATTCTTGTAAGTACATCAGTGTTCCAAGCCAGAAAGGAGAATAATAAAGGATGGCTTAATTTATTCCATGACAAGCCATTTCCAGCTGTCTCTACATAATATAATATGAAGGTCTTCTTCATGAAGGCCAAGAATGGGAGGATGGGGGAGGAAAGAAAGCATATCTTGTAATTTTATGTGACAATAGAGAACCAAAAAAGCAGACCTGAAACAAGATTCAATCCAATGTGTGGTCTTACTTGAATTAGAAATTCCTCTGACTTTCCTATTGCTATGAAAAAACATTGGCGGTGATCCAACCAATATTAGTCTGTTGGAGCTTCAAACCAATGGAACATGTTAGTCACGGCTAACTCTGCTGCTGGATTGGGATCAATGTGCTCATTTGCTGAGTTAGCTTTTTAAACATAGCTTTTAAAAATGAAGATCAGGTCTGGACATGATTAGTGTTTAGGAAGGAGCAAGTTTAGAACATCTTGCTTGTATTATCATTTTTAATTTAATAAAAATATTGACTGTGCCTAGATAGTTCAGAGACTTGGTGCTACTTTCTTCGTTGGACTCAGAAAATACATCTCTCTTCAGGGACAAAAGTCTGATTCATTAATGGCCTTATAAAATGCCTGGAAATGTCAACACAAATAAGAATTGCTATTTGAAAGTCTTTCTCTCTCTCTCTCTTTCTGGAGAAGGAAGGGAGGGAAGGAGGCACAGGCATGAAAGAGATGGAAAATGAGAACAAATGAGTGATTATTGATGAATATTGCATTACAATTGTCTTTTAAGAAATGTTTCTTTTCCCCAGATGAGGTGGTGATCAAAACACAGCGAGTAATCACACATTTGTTCTCTCATTTCATTTCAAATGGAAGCCTCTCAATGGATTTCAGAATTTGCCACATGACTTCTTACGTTGGTGGGTTAAGGCAATATAGATTATGTTTACCTTATTTCCATTACCTGTACTTAGGGCGCAATCCAGAGTAACTACGTGGAGTCCTTGCTCCGGTGTAAGAACAATTTGCTCTGGATTGCAGTATGAATTTCCCATAGGTTTTCACTTGGTAGTGCAGTAACTAAGGGTACACGTAATGTCTCTTACGTGCTCCCGTAGTTACTCTGGATTGTAGGGCCAGTGATAATTCTTTCAACCCCAAATATCTGGGAACCAAAATCTTTTGAAAAGAAATCATTGATACTAACAAGAGGAAAATTCATGTTGGAAACATATCAGAGACCTAGAATATGAGGGCCCATTTTAAAGGTAGGATCAGGACGATTTATGGAGAAGCCAGTAATCAAATACCTGGGAAGATGACACCATAGACAAGGTAATTCTCTTAAGGTTAAACTCAAAGTTAAACTATTTCATTTATCTAGATGAAAGTGCATATTTGGATGGGTCATTTGACTGTGAGAAGCTGTAGGTTTTGCAGGTTACTGAGGTGTAGCTGTATTATGGAAATTAATCAGGAAATGTCACAGTGGGGTACAAAATATTCTTCCAGCAATGACTATTTTTTGAGTTTTTAATGTAAGTGTGGAGATAGATCACTACATAGCAGCAGTAATGCCAAGGCAATGGTAATGCCAATCCCAAGGCTCGCTCTCTCTCTCTTTCACTCACTCACTCACTCCACTCACTCACTCACTCTGTGTGCTGTGAGATACACACACAATGCAGATTTGATGAGCATATATCTTGTTAATCCTTACAGCAGATCTGTAATTATAGTGACTTACGTCCCAATCTTGCTTCCCAGTAGCATTGGTAGAACATGATTTTCTCTGGACCTGTCTGCCACAGAAGTCCCTAAAATGCTTTCGAGCAGTGCAAGGAACCAGCACACTGGTGGCAAAGCCAGAACCTTTCCATATGCTCTGGCAGGCATTTGGAAGTCTTATGGAGTAGGTAAGCATGGCACAGTGGGGTTGAAGGGAACCAAAAAGGGGTTGAATGGGGGTGGGCAGGTGGCAACAGAAGGGAATAGAGCAGATCACATCTGGGAAGGGGCTGAGCTTGGTAGCAACAGTGTCCACTGAATCCAAACCCCCTTCTGAACCAGATACCCTAATCTGGGTTCCTACTGAGTTGCACATCCAGGCCTTGGAGGTTTACTTCCAGGTAAGGGAACAAATGTTCCCTTACTTGGTGGAGATCTCTGGGATTGCCCCCCCATAGTACAATCTTTTTTTGGCACAGCTACTTCAGCTTAAGGGGCCGGATAGAATTGGGCTGTATATAGGTGAAGATAGTACACAATTTCCTAAGAAGAAGCTCTTTGATGTTGCGTAATACAAATGGCTACTGTATGCGATGTGACAGACATGGAGGAATCCTGACTGCAATTAAATATTTACTGGTTATTGATTGCTGTATGTAAAAAAAATCTGGATTACAAGCCTTGAACTGTTAGAGGTGTTAGGCAGATGCCTACACCACTACCCAGCTGTGACTAAAGTAGGAAACAGAATAAAGATCAGTCAGTATTAATACTGATACAGTTCTGTATTAATAGGCCTCAATGTAGATGGCACACCCCTACCATTATAGAGAGCACTCATGATGCTTGCCTGCACGGTCCAACAAATCTGAAGATCTGCTCTTATTCGGTACAAGCTGCCTTCAGCTTTACTTTCCTCTGCAGTGCCTCACCCTGTCCTCAGTTGCAAAAGAGCTGAGTCTGATGGTCTGACATTGTAGAGTGCTGATTGTCTGTCAGCTGTCAGATACTGTCAAAAGGAGGCTGTAATGTATCCAGTGCTGTCAGATGCTGACATCTATTGCATGTTGGCTGTCAGATACAGTCAAATCATTGGAAGTCAAAATGCAGTGCTTGAATGTCAAATTTCACATCCAGAGAATTTTCGAATATTCACTTTTGAAGTTTGCAGAGAAAATTTTTTGAGTAGAATCGTTTGGGACAAATTCATTACAGCTCAAGTTGGTGCTCATCTGTGATTTCTACAACAAATCAAACTAAAACAGGTGGAACAATTTGGTTACTTTTGCTGCTCTCTATAAAAAATTTAAAGACATGCATTATATTGTGGGTGGAAAGATTCATCCCCTCTATACCTTCTGCACAGTCAGAGTACCCAGTCCTGACAGGGGAAAGGAGAGAAACTATGGTCTACATAAGCACATATATGTATATTTTTGTGCAAATGACAGTGCATAAGAAAGCAGGCCTCCGTCAGTCTTGAAAGGCTATGGTATTGTGCTCAGCGCTGCAAACGCTGCATGCAAAGCACGAAAGCCTGGGTTAGATTGTTATGGAGGATAGGCTGTTACCCAAGCTGCAAATCCCCCCCTCTCCACGCCACTGAATTAGTCCAATGGAAAGGCAGAGCAAATACGATTGGATCCAGCTGGCGTCGCAGAGCTGGGCTAAGGACAGGAGCTCACCCTGTCTTGTGGGGCCGAACCGGGAATTGAACCCTGGCCTGCTGGTTAACAGGCACAGTGTCTTAGCCACTTGCACCACCCACAGCCACTGATGACTGTGCATGTACTTTATGTTAATGGACCAATGAAAAATGTTGTTTCTTCTTGTGTTCAAGAAGATAAAACATGGTGTGTGGGTAACTGGACACGGTATACAGATAAAGAATAATTTATACACTGTCCATAGATGTTATGTATATTTAATATAATGTTTGGATAGTGCACACATTATATTAATGGGTGCACAGATTCAGATAGAGCACAATATTATAATTTTGGACAAGCATCAAGAAAGAGATCCCAGCAACGCCAACCATCATACGAAATCCCAGCTTCTAATGCCCAGATACTTGTTTCTCCTTGATTCAAATTCTAGGTAAGTTTAAGCTTTCTTTCTACATGAAAGCTTTATTCTTTGTGTAAGGGAATCCTCATCATTTGGCCAACCTTCTGTGTCATTCAAGAAGGCTGAGGAGATGCAACTGTCAACATTCCAACTATCAGCTGATAACAGGCCAGGATAAGAATAAGCTAGGCATTTGAGGAGAGCATCAAGGAAAGAAGTGGCAAAAATTGAGGTGCTGGAAAGGGGAGTGAGTTTTAATGATGAATGTTGTTATATTGTATCTCTGCAAGTGACAATTACAGGCTGTTCCTAGTCCATTGTATTTGTTCTGTTGGTACTATTTTCCTATAGTGGCTTATCCTATACAAATATTCACTTACAATAAATGAGAGTGCTCAGTACTCAAGAGGTAAGGTAGGAAGATGAGTCAAACAAATGTGGAAAAAGGTTCAAGGCCTTTAGGCAGAACTGTAGTAGTTGTAGGAAATGGTTTGGGGGTAACAGTACAGAAGGACTACAAAGGTAGGTGAACCCAGGCAAGAAAACAACTGAGCATCAAAGACAACTGAAATAAGGGTAAATGTATCCATTTATATACATACCTTATATATTACATTATACCCAATGCAAATGAACCAATAATTTGAAAATTTTCATATTTAAACAGTTCTGCAGCTAATCCAAACCAGGAATCATGCAAAAGGAAAAACATGGGTATAGTGACAGTTGTCTCAGCTACATGTTGATGTTCCACCTTTGTTCCACCTACATGCTGATGTTCCACCTTTGTTGATGTTCCACCTTTGTAACTGCACTAGTCATCATGTCCCCAAGAATTTGTGCCTACTCTTTACTTTCAAGACAGAAAGGATCACAAGGAAAAATGAATAACAAGAATGAATAATTTCCTAGACAGTATTGCCAATCTTTTCAATTGGCATATTCATGGGTCTTCTTGTACATTTCCTCCTCTCCCCCGCCACACAGTTTCCCTGCAAAATAGGATTAAGTCAAGCTGCAGCATCTGCCGTTAGCTCAAATTCCCCACCTCCCAAAATGGGTATTTGTAATTAAAAGCTTAGCTCACCTTATCCCTCCAGTTTCCCAGGTGAAAACGCAAAGCCTGCATTTAATTGCATATATACATGTGAATGCATTTAAAATAGAAGAGAAGCAAAACAGGCAAAAGGGTAAACTGATGGGCAGGTAGATGTTTGATACATAATTTCAAACAAAGAGGATATGAGACTTGAAGATGAGACTGTATTTCCTTTCTCATTATATTTTGATTTGCATAAATTGATTGGTTGATTATTCCTATCTGTGTACATTAACTCATAGGAACTGAAAATCCAATCATTCAAATCAAAGCACACCTATGTATTAAGCCATCAACTGTAGGCACAATCCTAACCCATTTTCAAGCTCTAAGGTAAGGACAATGCAACTCAATGATAAGGGGAAAAAATTGCCTTACCGTGCAGAGACCTCCATGACTACCATCTGCAGGATGCAGAATATATCCCACTGGAAAGTTGGTTAGGACAGCATCCTTGGTCACGTACAGCACAATCCTTACCATGTGTACTCCAAAGTAAGTCCCATTATATTCAGTGATTCTTACTCTCAGGAAAGTGTCTTTAGGATTGCAGCAATATATGGCTCATTCTTTTACACACTTGCTTACATATGCAAGGGAGGTGATGTTACCATGAGGTCAGGTGTGGTGGTGGAGTTGTGCCACTATTAAGCGTGAAAGATTTCAGTTAGATTTAAAAAAATATTTAAGAAGATATTTGTTTTTGAAACCCTTTCTAATCTTGGCTTATGGGAGCAGAAATAAGTATTAAGTACTTCCAAGAAAATATTTCACATGCTCCATGATGACTGCCATCTATCAGTGGGTGGCTTTCTTGTCACTCTGTTTCCTTGTCATTCTGCCAGGTCTCAGTGACTGCAGGATTCATCACAGGAACATGCTGCTTCAGGTGCAGGTGAGTTGCCTTGTAAACTTGAATTCTCATAACTCAAATATGAGAGCATGTCCCCAAGAACTTGTGTCTACTCCTTATTCGACAAGACAGAAAGGATCACAAGGAAAAATGAATAACAAGACTGAATAATAATATATTTATTATGAAGCTCTGTAAGCCACATTGGGCATTTGGGAAAGGCTGGATATAATTTTTTTTAATAAATAACAAATAAATAGAAATATCTGAGTGTATGACTGTGTAGCTCAACTTCAGTAGAACTCCAGGTGATCTTCAAATGGTTCTCTCCTATTTTAGATGATGATCAAACCCAGAATCCTACTTAATTCCAGCAAGGTCCCTAATAACCTTGGATCAAAAAATGATCCTAGGCTGAGAAGATCTGTTTGGTAACTCGTGTTTTCTTATGCCAACTGGGGAATAGGATGTTGTTGTTTCAGTCTTGGGTGGACATCTGCTAACCAGAGGAATAAATGAGTTACTCTAGCTCTCAGTGTTTGTGTGTTTAATATATACAGAAGTGTGTGCACAAACACACACACGCACAGCATTCTAGGTGGGCATGAGAATCAGTGGTGGGCCCGGCCTGGCCCAAGAACCGGTTCTCCAGAAGTGGGTGTGGCCAGGCTGGGTCAGGGGGCAGGGCTTGGGTCAGGGGGCGGGGCCGGGAAGTTTTTAATTAAAAATTTATAAAAAATTAAAAAATAAAATTACTTACTTCTGAGTAGTCAGGTTGGTCTTCAGGCTGCAGTTCCAGCCACTTTCCTGGGAGTAAGTCCCATTGCCTGTCATGGGACTTACTTCTGAGTTGTCAGGATTGGGCTCTGAGCCTGCAGTGCCAGGCATTGTGGGGGGTGGGAGGGTGACAGGGGGCAGTTGCGGACAGTGAGGGCTGTTCAGAGGCAGTTCTTGGGGTGGGGGGGTGACTGGGGGCTTGCTAAACTCAGTAGCGGTAGCCGCGGCTAACCGCTACTGAAATATTTTTAAAAATCACTGCGCATGTGTGCACAGCTAATTAGTTACCTGGGAGAGTTCCTAGAGAGTCCCTGCATAGGCGTGGACCTCAAGTGAACTCTTCCGGACTTTCACTTGCCGGAAGAGTTCACTTGAGGTCCCTGCCTATGCAGGCACCCTCTAGGACTCTCCCGGCCACTAATTAGTTGCGCACACATGCGCAGAGATTTTTAAAAATATTTCAGTAGCGGTTAGCCACGGCTACTGCTACTGAGCTTAGCAAGCCCCCAGTCACCCCCACCCCCCAGAACTGCCTCTGAAGAGCCCCCACTGCCCCCCAAGAAACCCCTCTGAACCGGTCCCCTGGTTCTTGCTCCCCCCCTCCACAACCGGCTTGCCAGCGCCCCCAAATTTTAAGATCTGGTTCTGGCGAGCTGGTGCAAACCCCCAAGTGCCCACCTGTGTAGGAGATATATAATTCATATATATAATATTTAGGGTGAAATCTAGAGTAACTACGGGGAGTGCTTGTTCTGGAGTAAGAACAAGTTACTCTGGATTGCAATATGAATTTCCCATAGGTTTTCACTAGGTGGTGCAGTAACTATGGGTGCACGTAATGTCTTTTACATGCTCCCATAGTTACTCTGGATTGTGCCCTCAATCTCTTATATTACCTATATAATGATGAAAATGCTGAATATAGGCCCTCCATCAGAATATTTAACAGTTGCACATCATGAAAATACAAAAAGTGGTGGTTGGGTTTGTAGCTATTCAAAGACATGCATTTTCTCTTCCTACTTAGATTACCACTCTGAGCAAGTGCATTATTTCCTGAATGTTTTTTTTCAGAAGACTTCTATTCCCTCCCTTGTGAATGAGATCCAAACCAATTATATATTTTTACTATGATCTGTTCACTGAAACAGGAAAGTCAGGCAAGAACAGGGGAAAATACAGTGTCCACACTGACTCAGACTGAATGTGAAATATTTTATGATCTCAAATAAGCAAAGGAATTTTAATACACCTGGTTGGCATGACCCATGTACAGATGCTCAGAATTTTTCACTAATTGTAATGCAAGTATTATATATTCACAAAGGATGAAACTACAAAATCACAGAGACCAAAAAAGGTCAAAAGAGGACATTCACCTCCATTCAGTATTTAGTTTAACATGAATAATTATTAATCCTGTCCACATGTGGTACCCATAGGTTCCAGAGCCCCTGAATTCGGGGGGGGGGGAGAGGAGGATGTAGGATGGTAAAGGGGGATCTCTATAACTTGACTGATCCCTCCATGAGGTGCTCCAAGTCTTGGAAAGTGGCACTGACCTAGTAGCTACAGTGCCAAATCTGTTTAATCAGTTGAGTGCTTTTATGTTCCTTGGGGTCCCCTGTTCTTTCACAGGGTGTTGCTTTTTAAACCTCTCTATGTTGAGCTAAACCTGCCTTAATTCCCTTTTCTATGCAATGGTTAAAGGTACAGGCACTCTGTCCTCCATTCTGTATGGTCATCCTGCTGGACACTGCAGTCATTCGTGTTGAGGGAAGGGACAAGGTCAGGCACAGAGGATGATCTGCTTTGTTTGAAAGCTTTTGTATTGTTATTTTCAATGACTACAGGAGTTCTATTTTGTTGTCTTCAGTTCTCTTTTTGTTCTCATAAAGATCTTAACAAAAACAAGACTGTTTTAATCCCTCAAATCTGCCAGCATCCTATGATCACCTAGTGAGTGAGGTCAGGATTGAAATAAGAGAATCTTGGTTTGAAGCTAACTTTTTTAGCTACTATCCTACACTATCTCTCTGAGAACCCAATCTTAGACCTGTCTACTCAGAAGGAAATTCCATTGTAATCAATGAGGCTTACTCCCAGGAAAATGTGATCAGGATTATAGCCTCAATATAACGACAAAATCATGTTAAGAGATTTGGAGTAATTACAAGTCCAAGGCAAACTAAGGAGAGATAGAAGGTAGTACAGTGGTACCTCTAATATACAGTGGTACCTCTCAAAACAAGCACCTCACATAACAAGCATTTCACATAACAAGTATAAATTTCCAAGAAATCTTGCTTCACATAACAAGTTCCACTTCACTTAATAAGCAAGCACGCTATGCAGCCCTGATGCTTTGCGCAGAGGCTCTTTAAAAGGGTTGCCAGCTTGTGCTGGTGCCCCTATCCGCCCCCAAGTGCCCCCACCTTAAACCTCCAGCAGCAGCCCAGGCAAGCCTCCCAGGAAAGTGTCTTGGATTGCAGCCTCCTAACCATGTCTACACAGAAGTAAGCCCCATTGTGTTAAATGGGGCTTACTCCCAGGAAAATGTCTTTAGAAATGCAGCCTAAGTAGACTTCATAGGATCATGCACATTGAATACATGTTTTGAATTCAATTACAGTGTTTTGTCATCATTTTTACATACAGTTAATATGTTTATATGAATATTTTGGTGGTTATGCAATCAATCATCTGAGTTTCCATTATTTCCTATGGGAAAATCTGCTTCAGTTAAAGAGTGTTTCACTTAAAGAGCATGCCTCTGGAACGAATTAATTTCTTTATGTGAGGCACCACTGTATATCCCAAGCAGCAAGCCTGGTTTGGTGGTTGAGTGAAATCCTGCCCAAAGAATGCTAAGCTGGAGCAGCTGTGGTGAAATTTAGGATGGGAGATGAAGTTGATAAAGCTGTCATGAAACAACAGATCAAGGAGCATGGCCCACCTGATACTACTCCTGCTGAAAGCTTGGAGGGTATAATCTGACCCAAGATGTGAAGACCATGCTGTGAAGGATTCCATCTTTAAAAGGATTTAGGAGCTGCCTATAGAACAATTACTACAAAAACTCATTTGTACTTTACTATGGAACTATGAAAACTGTCTTGGGCCCATATCCTAAAGTCAAATTAAGCCCTTTGCTCTGGAGCAGTTAAAGGTGACTTTCCATAAAATAACATTAGAGGGTGACGTAACTGCATGGACGCATAACTGCTCTGGATTTTGCCCTTGGGCATTTTTTTTGGTATGGGAAAGTGGGATTTAAACTTCTCAAATAAATAAATTATTGAAGGGATGAATTGCTTGAGATTACAGGAGGCTGGGATTTCAAAACCAGAGAACAAATCTGGAGCAACACACAATCCTTTTATATACTACTAATTTAGCTGGTCTGAGTTGTTTCACCATAGACACATAAAAGCAGTCCCAAGTCTTTGTCTTGAGCATGAGGAGCTGCAATGCTCCAGTCCTCCTGCTATATGTTGCAATGCTCCAGTTTTATTATATATTGCAAGAATTACCAGGCCAGCTAAATCATCCTTAAGTGTATCTGGACCCTAGAAGGAGTTTCACATCAAAGAGCTTAAAAGCAGGGAAGATCAAGCTGCTTCTTTTTAAAAAGGGTTTCAGATGCTCAATATGAATTCTCTTTGGTAAAATAATAAAGTGCTTCTATCCTGGTGACAAGAAGTATCACTAGATATTCACAACTGGTGATGTTGTGCACAAGATTCCAACATCAGCAGAGTCCAGTAGCCAAATCCTTCCAGGACTCCTGTAGCTAAAGGTATCATTTGCAGCTACTATCAGAAAACCAGTACTTGTGTAGCAGCACTTGTATACTGATTTTGTAAGTAGTGATTTTGTATTGTCCTAGTAGATGTTGTTCAACACTGCTGTCCAAGCCTAATCCATGCATATGATCTACAAAGATCTGATTTCTGTTTTTGATCGCTAGTGGTCAAAATCAGTGAAAGTCAATGGTTTTCCTTGACATTATTCAGTCCATGTTGTTCAGAATGAGCGATCTTGATGTATTATGTAGCAGGGCAGGCTTCAAACTTCACATTTTTACATGCAGTTTTGAAATTATTAGAGCTGTGTTGAAATGCTCCCCCGGAATCAACAACTCTGTTCACAGACTGTGAAGTTGTGAGGAACATTGCAGTGATTGGGACAGGGTGTAATAAGGGTGAGATGTTTAACACATTCGCCACCAGATGTGTAAATGCTCTCTGCATTGATGGGTGCCATGCTGACTTTGAAGAACCTACTCAGGGAGGTTGTTGGACACACAGGTGATCATACTAAGAATACAATCCGGACCCAGAAGAATCCATATATGGCACAATCCTTTTACATGCATAGAGGTTCTTGCTAGCTTGCAGTGTGGCATTTAACATTCTCTTTGAAAAGAGGGGCTCCCCAAATGCTTTGTAAGCCATTCCTAAAACCTCCCTCTTTCATATTTTTGACATTGCTTTTGATGTGGTACAGGGGAAGCAGTGTTTTAAAAAATGAAAGCAAAACGCTTCCCTGCATGCATGGGTTTTGCTGCATGTACCTAGGGGAATCTAAATCTGGAGTTGAAAAACACCCCAAGTCTCCTGTTACCTTCAGATTCAGGTCTAGATTCTTTCTCAGAGAGCTGGGTGATGAGATATGGAGGGCAGAGAGAACGAGCTCTCTGGCTGTCGTTTCAATCTAAAAAACAGTCAAATCTTTTGCCACTTGCCTAATCATTTGCAGGCAGCAGGCAACAGCAGCTGTGACTTATCAACACACACATACACACAGACTTGGAAATAGTTTTTTTTCCAAAACACAGAAAAAGAGGGAAGGCTGAGACAGTATCATTTTTAAAGAATTTTTTTAAAGTCACATTAAAGAGTTTTCTTTTGCAAATTTAGTTGAGAACGGTGGAAAGGAAGATAATGGAAAAAAATCCAAGATGTAATGAGGATGAAAGAAAACGTCCAAGCGTGGAAGAATGTTTTCTAATCTGAGCTGTTAAGGAAAATCAGCATGGATAGGGATCTAAGAGGTGGTAATTATCAGGGTTGGCAGGAGAGAAGGAGGAAAAAAAACCACAGGTGAAATAGATAAAACAGGAAAATATAAAGAATTATCATGAATTTGCATTAAACAAAACTAATTTTTGTACAAGTTTAGCCTTTCCTAAATTGCCTAACCTGTAACCTTTCACTCTTATGATGTTGTATGGCTATAGTTGGACTCCAACTACCTGATCCTATACATTTTACTCTGAAGGAAGTCCTGCACATTTCAAAGGTCTTACTCATAAGAACATATGTAGAGAAGGACTGAAGTCTTAGAGATGTGGTTGGAAACAGTCATGGCCGTAACATATATTACATGGGAGTTATGTGAACAGGAATCCCTATATATTTTAATAGTGATGGGGTGACATTTGGATCAGGGCTGCAGTGCTAGGGGTGGAGGGTTAACCCTTTTCCCCAATATATTACTGATTGAAATTGTTTAGCTAAAGCTGCAAAGCTTTAAATGCTTTAAAACGTATAAATGCTTGGAAGAAAGTAAGAGCACAATCCTAAGCATGTCTACTCAAAAGTATGCCCCATTGTGTCCAATGGGTCTTACTAAAGGAAAGTGTCTTTAGGATTGCAGCCTAAGTTCCTGTGTTGGCCCTTGCTTCTCCTAAACCTATGGATGCATTATACTCTGATGCTACCTCTTCAAACTATGTTCAAATAAACAGGAACAAGTACAAACTCACAATATACAAATAAAAGTGATATTTCATATTTTTGGCATTGCTTCTTTATGGGCTATTTAAATCTGTATATTTCATGAGTGTCCAGATTGTTTTGATATTAAAAATGTACAAAATCAGGAAAAAAAAATCCATCAAGCCAAAAATACCACCCAATGAATTTAAAAGCAAAACAACATACTAGGTAAGATTGCTGATGTTTAGATTTTTAAAAATGAAAACATCCAGCCATTGAAAGCCACATAAAGAAGGTGCCAGATGGGGCATTTCATAGCCATGATGTTGCTACAGAAAAAGGGCCTACTCGTGTGATAATGATAATTCCACTTGGCATTTGTACAGTATGGCAGTTCTGAGCGAGCAAAGCACTTCCATGTGCTGTGTTGATGTTGTCTTTATAAGAACTTTGTTAAGTTGATAAGTATTGATAAGTTGATAAGGCTGAATATGGCTTGCTTAAGTCCACCTGGCAAAAATGCCACTCCTAAGCCACCTGTATGGGGGGGATGTGGTGAGGAACTTGTCATTAAAAGGACAATACTAACCTAATCCTTACACGGTAAGGTAAGTCCAGTTGTGTTCAATGGGTCTTACTCCCTGGCTTGGGTCACCATATGTCCTGAAAAACATTTGGGACATACTGGCTATTGGGACAGAGGGTCCTGTCCTGATTTTATAGAAGAGAATTATGGCAACCCTATGCCAGCAAAGTGTCTTTAGGATTGCAGCCATAGTAATATAAGAAAATCCTGGGACCAGAGTGCCTGATGAGAAACACATTACTGGGCTTGCCCCCCTTCTCATTTCAGTGCGCTGTTGTGTTTTTGGTCTTTGCTAACTTGATAATCCACCGCGCAGTCTGAGAATAGCTGTTGTTTTGAGGAGCTGGGAATTTTTTTTTTATGTGTCCTCATATATTGCTTTCGATGTCTTCCCAAACTATTTTTTTGCCTTCTCCAGACTATGTTCTTTATTTGTCTTTTTTTACCCAGGTCAATCATATATGGCAAGTATAGTGCAAGGAAGGGATAGGAGATGGCAATGGTGTCACTGGGGTTTGTGCCACCTGGTGTGGGAGGCCAGCACAACACCCCCATGATGGAACCCCATCCTTTGCAGTGGGTGGGGCAGCAACTTGGGTGATGGAGATAATGTAATTTTAATAGACTACAAATACTTCAAAGCAGTTTGTTTCATTGCATTCTGCTGTAATTTATACATTGAACAGTATATAACATGATGGTATTAACGATTTTTGTCACTAAAGGTGTAATTCCCCCAAGTATCACCTTACTAACACCTTCTTAGTTCCGTGCTGTGTCATAATAATATCTCATTATCTCTTTGCATACTCCTTCTCACTGGCCTATTTGGAATTAAGGAAATGTACTTTTAAGTTACATAACAGTTGCATTTTATGCCACTTTGATAAAATGGATATACAGTGGCACCTCATGTAAAGAACGCCGCACGTAAAGTATGTTTCATGTAACAAACAAAAACTTCTCTAGGATTCTGCTTCATGTAAAGTATGTGCTTCACGTAAAGAACACATTCGTTGGCAGTTGGGGCAGACGCGCTGGCTGGCAGCCTGTTTAACTAGGACGCTCAAGGCTGCAATAATTATTCCATGAGATTTTGTTTTTTCTCCCTCTCTGCCCCATGATGACCAAGAGGCCTGCCCCTCCTAGTACCTTCCTATTTCTAGGTGCTGTTTGAGAACCCCTTGTCATTTTTCCAGCTTCTTGTGTGGGGAGCCCCTGGCCAAAAAATGCCAACTTCAACTCTCCTAAGCTGACTTTTTGAAAGTCATAACTGTTCATTTAGCTCTTTTTCTGAATGAAAATTACAAAGATTGTGGATATTTTGTTCATAATATTGTACATATTTTGTACATAAATGTCCAGAGAACACATGCAGGCTTGTCCAACAAGGGCGGCATCTATGGGTTTTCTAAGCCAAATGCGGCCCTCGAGCATCTTGTTGGACAAGCCTTTCAGTCACAGAACTGAACGGCAGAACTTCCCAACAGCGACTCAGAGTGACTCTACAGTGCCTATATTTCCAGTTCAGCTCATAATTAATGCTCATATGCCTTTCTTTTTCATGAAAACATAAGGCAATGTGGAGGCGGGTATTAATTTTCAGTCATTTTGTTTTGACTTGCTGTATGATTAATAAATGAGGATTTTTTTGAATCAGATTTCGAATATTGTCTCTTTGTACATCCTAATGAATGTCACTTAACACTTTAAGAGTGTTACAATTGAGTTAATTAGGTGCTTATGACAATTTTCTAACAATGTTCTAAAAGGCGCACTTTGACTAAATGGTGAGTAACAGAGCTTCGACTGACAAAGTGTTAAAAAGTGTCAGGTTAAAAAGCGTCAGGGCTGCCTAGTGCACCTGCCCATAGTGAAAGCAACACTTCCATGCTGTTCCTCCTGTGGCCAGGTATCCGCTGGGCAGAGGGAGAGAAGAGCAGTGAAGAAGAGGGAAGCAGCTCAGGGCTAGATAGAAGGGAGCAGGAGGAGAGAGGCTCAGTATGGAGAGAAGGAGAAAGTGGGGAGACACTTTGAAGGTGTCTTGGATTGCAGCCTCCTAACCATGTCTACCCAGAAGTAAGCCCCATTGTGTTAAATGGGTCTTAATCCCAGGAAAGTGTCTTTAGGATTGCAGCCTAAGCAGACTTCATAAGATCATGCACATTGAATGCATGTTTTGAATTCAATCCCAGTGTTCTGTCATCATTTTTACATCCAGTTAATATTTTTTTAGGAATATTTTTGGAGTTGTGGAACCAATCATCTGAGTTTCCATTATTTCCTATGGGAAAATCTGCTTCACATAAAGAATGTTTCATGTAACAAACATGCCACCATAACGAATTAAATTTGTTACATGAGGCATCACTGTATTTCACTCCGGTTTTTTATTGCATTATGCTTTAAATTATGCATCAAATGGTATATAAAGTTATTCCTGAAAATTGCAATTTTAGCTATTTTGGTGACTAGTTGTGTCACCACCTCAGTGTGTGTCATTCCTCCTTCCCCTGTGCATATGACCCGGTCAGGCCACACACCCCACACATCCTAGCAGTGGGACTGGGAGATATGTAAGCAGGACTCATAGGAGGAACCAGTACCAATCTCTATATACTGAATGGCTGCTTGGCTATCCCTCTGATTAGACTGCCAAGCTCTCTATCTTGGACAAGATGGTATACATCATCCCCCTTGTTCCCTATGGGGATAAGTATTGTAGAGAAGCTCTGACCATCAGTCTGCAGCTTGGAATCAGGGTGGGAATGCCCTAAGAAAGAATACAGTGGTTTGTTGCCTTCCTTAGATGCCTGCTGTCAAGGCAGGGAGGAGTGCCCAGAAATACGGCCTGCAGTGAGGATTTTGACTAACCATATTTAATAGATGTGGTATATTATATTTTTTCAAATAACTTGCTTTGAGTATTGATTTGGGTGTGTGAAGGCAATTCATATCAGAAGTAAGATCTAAACCAGGAAAGCCCCTTTTCACAACTACAGACTCTTCGCCACTCTGTTATGCCAGTTGTCACCATATTTCCCTTCCTAACTGTTGGGCCAAACACCCATATTTGGAATCACACTGCCCCATTCTAGCAGAAGCAACCTCACAGATATGATAACCTCAAACCACTGAAGTCTTGCTGGATGCGGGATAACTTTTTGATTACTGTTCTACATACATTCTGCTCAGGCATGGAGTACCCAAGGGTCTCCCATCCAGGGGACCAACTAGACATATATTACTTATCTTAGACAATGCTCCACCTCCGATCCCTCCAGCAAATCATTCAGTAGAATTCTAGCTCAGGAGTGTCAAACTTGTTTTATACAGAGGGCTGAATAGCTTTCACGATGCCTGCTGATGGCCAGTAGTGATGCCATAAACCAGGAAGTGATGTCATTATGCAGGTGATGACCAGAAATAAGCACTTTTTCACTTAGGATCTTATTAGCTGCAAAAGCAGAAGAGGAAACGGGATAATGTTGATCATATTTCCACGATACGGGAGTGCCCAACTATCACAGGGGTCACCATTTCAGAAGTGACACCTTAGGAAAGCAGCTGCGAACAGCTGAGAGAGCCAGAAGGCCAAATAATGAGCTTCTGGGTGCCACATCCAGCCTGTGGATCTCTTTTTTGAACCACTATATGAGAAGTCAGAAACTGCAGCAAAGGTTTGTATATCTGAACTGAACGCAGGACATGAGCTGATCTCTGATAGTTGGTGGACTTCACAGTGCCATATAATTGGCTTCAGATTTGTTGCCCCATTTCTCAGTCCTGAAAGGAACACCTTGACCCTTAATTCACTCCCACTTTTGGAAAAGCTCTCACACACTATGGGTTGTAAAGCTTCCCTAATATTCGTGGTTACTCCTCTATTCCCCAGTCAACCTTTTCTGTCTCACCTTTCCAACCAAACTGCACACATCTTCCCACTGCGAGAGAGTTTTATTTTATTTTTAATTTCCAGACAGAGCCAGATAAGAGCCCAGAGGGATTGAGTTACGAGGAAAGATTAAACACACTAGATACGTACAGTTTAGTGAAACGATGGATGTGATAACTCTCCACCAGGAACCTTTTCTACTTCTCGAAGCATGTAACACCAGGCCTTATTTATAATTTGTTTTTATTTGCACACAGCAGGAGAGATACTAAACTCCCCATAAATGTGACACAGAGACATAGCAGCATCATAGAGTTGCAGAAGTTACATGGGGTTAGTGTAAGGCTGTTAAACTGCTGTGTCAGAAATGCTACCCCAGCAAGTACTATTTAAGTGGCTCACAGGCGGGTGTATGGAATCCTTTCTGGCCTTGGAAACTGCAAATGGCTATGCACCAGCGGCAGAGGGACTACCAGCAAGTGCTCTCATGTGCAGGACTGGGACTTTAAATTCTAAACCAGTTAGCAGCCTTGACAGCTGGAGAAGCCTCCTCACAGAAACACCTGCAATGCCTCATTGATCAGTAGTTGAGTAGAGGGAAGGGAAGAAGTAATGAGAGGACATTAAGTCAGCATGTGCCCGATGCACAGACCCAGTAGGAGAGTATGGCAGCAATAACACAAGCATGAGATGGAAGGGGGGAGATTAACTCAAGACAAAATCATGCTGTTTGGGTCCTTGGGGAAGGAGCTATGCATTTATTGTGTAGTTTTTTTAAAGCTTTATGTAGTAAAAAAAAACACTCCAGTTTTATTGTGTTTGGAAATCTTGAAAACCCTGTTAGCATTTTAGTTGATTTTGGCATTTCCTTTAAAGCACCAAGAAATTAAGAGCAAGAAAAAGACACTTGTTGGTTTAAAAGGATGACGGCATTAAAACTACAGTCAAACAATCAAAAAAGATCATAGCTAATACAGGGTGCTTAAACATAAACAGGCTCTGTACTTGGATTTACTTCAGACCATTGATTTTCAGCCTTTTTCATCTCACGGCACACTAACAAGACACTGAAATTGTCAAGGTACACCATTTGTTGTTTTTACCATTGACAAGGCACAACAGACTTTTCAGATTCCCTGATTTTCCTATTAAAAGGACCTTGCTTTGCTTAGAGCTCTCTCTCTCTCTCTCTCTCTCTCTCTCTGAGTAAAGATTTGGTTCAGACTGTGATTTTTGCCCAAATCCCTGTTATTCATGCATCAGTTGTCTACATAGAAGGCTGTATAGATCTCTAGTGGTAACTTATCTAGTCCTCATTAAAAATCTGAAGGAAGATGCAGTATGTGAAGACTCATTCATTCTTGGTGAATAAACAGGCAAACAGGTGAAAGAAAGTAGAACATGGCCCAGCAGTCTAATGCAGAAGCAATGCTTTCTACTTTTGCATACTGTGCCCAAACCAACCCGGATTAGAAAGCATTCTGTTTTTTCTAGACCAACAAAGTCTAAACTCAGGTCAGGAAAGATTAAATTCAGGCCCTCTGGGTGTCATTACTATGCTTTATTCTTTACTGTGGAGCTTTACCTTGGTACCACTTTCCCCTCTGTTTTTCCAGGGTTGGCAATACTGTACTGAAATATCACCAATCCCCACCTCATAAATTTCTGGGTTTTGGGATGCATCTGAACTGGTGATGCTAGTTCTCATTCTTGAAATATCAAGCAAACAGTTTAGCCTAAATAGATTTCAATGCATTACAAACTGAGGGTTGGAGTGAAACAGATGCACGGCGCATAAGGTGCTTGCAAGATAAGAAGTAAATTTAGTAACATATAATGTGTACTGTGCAGCATTCAAGCAAGTAGACCAAATAAAGCTGATCCTTCGAGAACTCCATGACCTGGTCTCCTTTTGTATGTCCATGTTTCCTTTCTCTTTCAGGATACTAAGGCTGTGATCCTAAACTCCAGTTAGGCTGGTCTAAGCCCTGGTCTAATTTCTATGCTGTCCTGGAAATGTCACAAAAGTCCTGTAAGATCCTTCTTCACCATTCCTGAGGGAGTGTTAGGCCAGTGCACAGTCACGTGCTGGCCTCCCGACATTGTCATGGGAATGGGAAGACCAATGAGTTGTGCTGGCCTAGGTTAGGATTGCACCGTAAGATTGTTTTTTTAACCCAACTGGCTCTGGATTATACTTCTGCATTTCATGTTTGATTTTCCCTCTCCTTCTGATATATTTACCCCTGAAAATATTAGTTATTTATCTTACCCTTGTTAAATGTCAAGCTGCACTGTGGTGTGTTTTAAGCAGGGTGACCATATAGAATGGAGGACACAGAGCCTGTACTTTTAAGCATTGCATAGAAGAGGGAATTTAGGCAGGTGTAGCTCAAAATAGAAGGGTTCAAAAAGCAGCACCTCCCTAAATTCCCTCTTCTCAAAGATAGAGACACTCTGTCCTCCATTCTGTATGGTCATCCTCGTCATAAGCCAGTTGAAGAAGGCCCCTCCTTATTCCCTACACACATGTTCAGTCCCTTGTGTGTGCATGTTATTACATGTGTCTCTCGCACATGTCTGATACTACTCTACTGATGGTACATTTTAGTCTAAAACTTTACCCAGATAATCATCTTATTAATTATTTCTGTATTAATCTACAAGTGACAATTCAGAAATATTCACAGCATTGAAGAGCAAGCCCTTCATCCTCACACATAGCTCTGTTTGGGTCACAAGAAATTCAGAAAGGCTACTTTCTACTATCATAGAACCTTCATGTGAATGGCTTAAAAGTGACAAATGGAAAGTCCTCTCCATCATCATTTTAGCTGTAATCTCCTTACGCACAAGACGTTCCTGATCAGAATCCTTAGAAACCTTGCACAACTCATCAATAATATCCAAAGTATAGGGTTTCCTTCTAGAAAAGATGGGCAGCCGGCAGGCAAAAAGGGATAATTGCATGGCGAATGAAATTCTACGGCACATTGGAGATGGAAATATCACCTTAACAAGCATGGACAGCCCCCAATGGACTATAAAATTCATTTGGTGACTGAGATAATTCAAAAAGCCAAGTGATGCAGCAATTGACAGAGAAATACATAAATTTAAGCCTGTGGACTTCCACAGTATCCATCAGAAAGGGTGAATCACCCAAAGTGATCTTACGTGGGCAAATGAAAACCTTGCAAGTGTTCAGTATTGATCAGAACTATCTGAATAACAATTTTGTGCAGAGACATATGTCTGAGAAGGAGTGCTTTGTGGTCCTCAGCAAAGCTGAGGCAAGACATTCATGCAACCGAAGTTTGTTCCAGTGATTATTTCTCCAAAGTCTATCTATTGTCTTTCATTGATTGTTTTTCTGTGATTATCTTTCCAGCTATTGTCTTTCTATTGTCCCCAAGCGATATGGTTATGTTGACATTGTTCCCTTGAACCTTGATACTGGGGGGCAGTTCTGGAGGGGGGCTGCGGGGCAAATCTGTGGGCCAGACCTCAAAGAGGCCCAGGCCAGGATAAAACAAGCTATAAATTACATAACAAATTTATAAAACTAGTGAAATATGCTCATGTTGCGGGAGTAAAATGCCCCCCTGTGCATTATCCAACCTGTGTCTCATACCCCCATTGCACATCATCCCCCATGTGCAGCATCCTTCATGCGCATCAATCTTGAATGCGCAACAACCAACCGCACAGGTGCAACCCTGAATGCATAACATCCCCGTGTGCATCAACGGGGTACATCATCCCCCATGCTCAACACCCCCCTGCACATCACCCCATGTGAACACAACATTCACCCATAAGCACCATCCACCCCTAGTGCACCCTCCCTCACAGTGCATGGCACCAAATTGGCTAGATATTGATCAGTCAGTCTTCAGTGTTCATTATAGGACAAAACATGTTGCTCCCCTTTTTACCGCCTTAAGGGTTAAATTTCTCAACATCAGTTCTTGGTGGGAGCTCCTGTCACAGAAGGAACACCTTCACCAAATTTCATACTTTTAGGACCAGGGTTGGGGCAGAGCATCTCTCAGTCAGGGATTCTCAATGTACAGAGTGGAAAACATGTTGCACCCCTTTTCACCCCCCTCTGATTGGAATTTCCAAAAATCAGTTCTTAGTGGGTGCCTCCATCATGGAAGGAACACCCTTACCAAATTTCACACTTCTATGCCCAGTGCTTTTGGCTGGCCATTGATGAGTGAGTGAGTGAGTGAATGAGTGAGTGAGTGAGTGAGCGAGCGAGCGAGCGAGCGAGTCAGTCAGTCAGTGAGTGACTTTTCAGTTTTTATATATATAGATAAATGTGGGGACTTCAATCTCAGCCTATCAAGGGCTATATTTCCACTACAGCTTTAATCCACTTTCGATGCACTTCTATTTCCTCAATGCATTCTGTAGTTTATAAAGGGAAGCTCTAACAACATTCAGATTCCTTAACAAATGCACTGGGGGATGATGATGATGATGATGTGTCTTCCTTGGGATAGATCTATCTTCCCTGAGAGTGGCATGAAAGTGCTCTACGGCACTTTCATGACATTCTTTGGTCAATGCAAGGGAGTTGCGCCAGATGAAGGGGTGCTTTTGATTGCACCATTAATTTTCAATCTTGCTGGTGCTAAAGCTGTCAATTCAAAATGTGTTTTAAAACTGTAGTAATCTTCTGCTTTGTAGGAAAATTAACAATGAGGAGAGCCCTTCATTTTGCCAGGCCTAATGGCAGTACTCAGTGGACCTGAAAGGTGGTGAACGAGACAGTTCAGTTCAAGAATGTTTGACATTGTTGACCGTATGGAATGTTTCACTGAGTAATCTCAAGGTAGCCCCTTCCTTGAGCATCATCAGCTGAAGAAGATGCTGTTGCTGAAGAGGCAGAACAAATGTCTTGCATGCAGAATATCCCAGGTTCATCTCCACAGAGAAGATTCTTTTCTGACATTCTGGATTGCTGCTATCAGTCCATGTAAAGAACACTGAGTGAAATGGACCAAGAGACTATCTTGGTATAAAAAGCAGCTCCATCTATTCAAAGTACGGTTGCCATATGTCCCAAAAAACAGGGACAATCCTGATTTATGGGGATTGTGTTCACATATTAGCAAACAGGATAGAGGATCCTGTCCTGATTTTGTGGAAGAGAATTATGGCAACTCCAATTCAAAGACTTTCGTTTTCTTCCAAGTGTTCATTGTCTTGAGTTAATTCTTTATTGACAGCATTGATTTTGTCTTCTTGATTTTATGTTTTGATTTTATGTTTTTAGATTCTGCTTTTAATCACTCATTTATTTTTTATGTTCTTCATGTGCATTGTCTTTGGCACCTCGGGGAAAAAAGTTGAAAAGACAGCTCAAACAAACAAACAAACAAAGAAACAAAGTGGGGTTTCCAGCCAGCAACACATGTTAAGTCCGCAAGTCCGCAGTATTTTCTTGTGATGCATAAGCAGTTTTCTGTTGTCCTAGATCTTGTTTGCCCAATCTGATATCCAGAGAAGGAAAGCTTAGAGGGATCAATGTGATTCCCCCCTTGTCAGGAATGCAGTTTTGGTTCATCAGCAGAAGGCCTGGCAGAAAATGCACAGAAATGAGCATATAAGGTGGGTATATATCTACACCTGCCGATATGGTCATGTTAACCATCTTATTAAACATCATTTCTATCCGCTATCCCAGATAAATAATGGGCCATACTCTGCTCTCAATGACACCTTTGGAGCCCACCTAAAAACAATAGATCCGCACTGCTCAGGTGTAACTGAGGGCAGATTATGGTCAATTTTGCACTTATTCAGCTTTTATTGATGCCATAAATTTACTTGACCTTCATCCACTCTGTCCCCATTGAGGTTATTTCCCAAACAGCAAACTGCTCAGATGTGTTTTCTCTTGGAACGGTTCCCTAGGCACCTTCACACCAAGAAAGTGGTTTGCTGCTCATAGCTACAAACAACCTAAAAAATCTCTGCTAATACAAAAGCACTCCATCATAGGTATCTGAAGCTCACTATCTGGAAGCAGTAAAACTCTCACACTGGGGAGAGAAAGTGATATTTGTCGTGCCATCAGAGACACATGTGTTTTTGCTGCTGTGAGGAGCCTGCAAAGTGGAGCATTTTTAAAAATCCACAGTACATATCACTGTCAAGTAATTGTCCAGATATGAAAGACATAGGAAATGTTAAACATTTAATCGTTAGTTTCATCATAGGTATCTGAAGGTGTCTGAATGCTCATGGTCATTATATATTATTCTCTATTATTATTATTTGTTTTGTCATGGCCCACCAGAAATTTGGAGTGAGACCTATGGGGGCTCAATAATTCAAAGACTGCTTAAGAACTGGTGAGGTCTCACAATGCCCTATATTCCCATAGTGCGGTTTTTCAACTTGTTAACTTGTCAGTGTCTGTATGGGTCAAATATTTCTTAAAGATGTGGGGAATTGCACCTTGTGCACTGTTAACAATTGGGTAGTTGTTGATTTCTTTCCCCAATGGTGCTATATTTCAGTTTACAGGTTTTGTATTTTGTAATCTTTTCCTACTTTTTCTCTTAGTCTATCTCTTGGAATGGTCATATAAATGTGCCAAATCATCATCATCATCAACAACACCACCACCCCGCCAATATTATTAATACTGCTATCATCTTCACTGTATCATTATCTCTAATGATGTTCAATGGGACTGGGAAAATTATGCATTTTAACTTCGCTACCACACAACTATAACTAGAAGCAATTTTCATCTCGTCTTTTCTTTGTGATTTACTCCTTACCACTGGTCTCTAACAACACACTTGCATAACGATTAATGAGTGACATGAAGGAATGGCATTTTCATCACTTAGGTGAGAAATCTGTCATTTGTTTTTTATGGTGTTTGAAAATATGCAAGAGGCATTGAATTTGCTCTTCCCTCCTCAATCCACTTGTCAAAAAAAATGAAACAAACAGAAGGAAGGTGGGCTCTTGCATAATTTGTGGGAGCCCATAATTGATAATATGTTTATCTTGTCAGCAGGAGACACCTGTTATGTGATCAGAAGGGTTGCAGAGGGTCAAATATGAGTTTGTGCCAATGAAAACAACCAGAACTCTCCTGCCTCCGTTCCCCCGAGGGCAAGAGAAGGAAGGTGAAATGGATTAGCACTGATATTTCACAACACATTCTTATTAATTTCAGATTCTTTTTGTCAAGAGGAAAAAGGAGGAATGAGTGATGGGTTTTAGAAAGATAAAGGACTCACAAACTGTAAGAGGGGAGGAAAGGAAACTCATGAATGGGAATATAAAGGGCCAAATGTTCCCGGGGGAACTCTGAAAAAATACTAACCAATTTTCTAACTGACTTAGTACCGTCTGTGTGAAGCAGCAGGATGACAGTAGAGGGTCTGGATGCCTCTTGGGAATTTATCAGGCATATTGAGATATGGTTATATTTAAATCAAGCTCAACAATCTGGATGTGAATATGGAGACTGCTTCTTTTTGTTTCTTTTCATGGAATGGAAAAAGAAAGCCAAATTTTCCAAGTGATACTTTAGAACAGGGGACAGGGAACCTTTTTACCTTTTACCCCAAAATATATTTAGATACACTAATGTTAGCCCCTTGATTTGAAAGGAAGGTAATCATAATATAGTGCACCGCCTCAGGTCCTTGTACACTACAGTACTGTAACACACACAGCCGGGCATGCATATAGAATCTATATATATCTATATATATCTATATCTATATATATCTATATCTATATCTATATATCTATATCTATATACATATAGATAGATATAGATATAGATAGATATAGATATATAGATATATATATATAGATTCTATATGCAATGAAATGAAATTCCTGGGGATAATGGACAGTCACGCTGCTGTCTGTTGGCCATGCATATAGATTCATATGCATGCCCAGCTGCGACTGTCCATTACTCCCAGGAATTTCATTTTTACCCCATTAGGGGTAATTTACCCCGTTCCCTGACCACTGCTTTAGATGCGCAAAAAACTGCAGTAAATGTATAGGCTCTGTCCATCTTGGTGGTATATGTTCTGGAATCCATCCTGGTTTTACTCATAAGCCCTTTGATTTCAATTTTAAAAAACTTACAAACTTACAGTTTAAGATTTTGTGCTGAAAGAAAATCCTACGTTCTTTAGGATTTTTCCCCGAAAGAAAAGAAATTGGGTCTCATGGTGGATCATGTATTGAACCTTAGGCAACCATGTAATATTTAAGTGTGAGGATGTGCATATGGATGTGTGTGCACATGCATGCATATGCGCAAGTGTGTGAAACATGTTTTATGTTCCATGAAGCTTTACATGTAAGTCCTAGGAAATAAAGTAATACAAATGATTTCTTTGAAGCAAACTGACAGTAATCCTGAGTAGTCTAATGCACTGGGTTCACTCTGACCTTCCCCCCCCCCCCATAGGACTTGAATTTGAACTCTGACAAATGGGACCCTCCTCCTACACTACTAGCCAACCCATGTTGTGGCAGATAAATACATTTATAAAAAGCAGATGAAGAGAAAGTGGAAATGAACTGGGCTCTGCTTATGTTTTCAACAAAACAATTCCAAGAGAAGCTTGAGTGAAGGAATGCAGCAGAAGCAGGGATGGCTCCAAAGGTTGAATGACATAGGAAGGACATGCACACACACCAGGGGCCCATGCTCACCTACACAACCTACAGCTATGCCTAGCCCAAAAGAGTCTATTGCTGTCATAGGGTGCAATCCTAACTTAGGCCCGCACAACTCATCGGTCTTCCCATTCCCGTGCTGATGTAGGGAGGCAAGCACATGTCTGTGAACTGGCCTAACCCTCCCCCAGGAGTGGTACAGAACTGTCTTATGGCACTTTTGTGACACCGCCAGGTCACCACAAGGCTTATCCTGGGGCTAGTCGAACTGGAGATCAAGATTGTAGCCATATTTCCTGCCTGCCGCAACTATTCCCATCACCTAATAAGCACCATCACTTCACCATCACTCAATAAGCCAGATTCAAGACCTAATAGGTTGACTTACAAGGAGGTAAGGGGTCATTCTTTGCACTGTTATTCATAACTATAATGATAGAAGTGGACTGTAATCTATCCATTGCCTGGATAGAATTCTCTGCTGGGTACTAGTGATGGTGGTCAGCCAGGCAAACATACCAGCTAACAGACACGTAAGAGTCCTTCACTGCCTTGCTGGTGGCTGGAGCACCAAGGATGCCGTACTGCCTTCTTCCTGGGTAACATGGCGAAAACATCTGGTACACACCTGCACTTTCCAAAGCATGTCATTGGGGGGCCCTTGTGGGACTTTTTTTGGGATCCCACAAAACTTGCACTGCTGCTGAGAAGCAGACCTGGCTGAAAAGATGTCCTCCGTGCTTTCCTTCCCTATGTAAGCCACTTCTTAGACATTAATTATGTTGAAAGAGTGATAACAAATGCTCCTCAATTGGGCTTCCACTCCTGCCGCTTCATTAGCATGCCTGGAGCCACTCTAATTTGGGTGTCAAAGACGCTTGCTGGTAGGTGACTTTTGCTTCCCTCTCCACTAGCGATGCCGTCTTTTCATCCCAAGCCCAGAATCTTTGGTTGACGTTTGCGTTCACAGCATTTCGTTTTCTATCAAAAGGTTGGCAATTTTCCAGTTCTTTCAGCCATATGAAATATATGAAATAATATTTGAGGGTTTTTTTAAGTGCCAGGTTTGGTTCTATGGCTGTATCCTTTGATGTTTTCGTTTTGTGGTCGAGGTCCATTAGCACCCTGCGTCGACTTTACCCTGTTTGTCAGAGAATGGAGAAAGCACAGAGTTCTGACACAGCAAAACCTTTTGGTTGTAAGGGTTTGGAGGGCATTTATTATTTACATCTCATAGGGTTTTAATTAGAGCTGAGAGACTCATCCATTCTGAATAATTTATTTGATTAATTTTGCTGCTTCTTCTTGTCAGAAATTCTCCACAAGCAACTCGTGCGTCTGTGAAATTTATTTGGCATTTGAAACTGTTTGCAGAAGAGTCTCGGTAAATAATACTCGGGCTGCAGCTCCTTCACTGCATAGTGTGCCGTGTTGTGGGCAGTGAGTGTTCAACAACCTGAGCCATCTTGCTTCCTTTCTATTCCGTTGTTTAAAAGCGGATTATTATCCAAAGTATCTTTTTTTCAAGGAGTTAGTCTTAGGCCCTTTCTTAGCGGGCAACCCCTTGCTTCTTGCAAACATTGTCTAGCACTTACATGAAATTAGATGATCCTGTGAACATTGGTATGTGCAATCTTGTTCACAAGGGCCATCACTCATGGACAGAACAGAAAACGACATTCACAAGGTTTTTTTTAATCGACTCTTGCTCATTCAGCTAGACATTCTGCTAAGTTTAAAATGTTCTTTTTGCTCTGCTCAAGTGGAATCAGATTATCTTGAAAGTATTTACCGGTCCAAAGAATGTTTCTTTCTGAAAGAGTTTTTCTTAATCAGCACATAGGATGGGAAAAAGCCTTGCTCGAATAGCAGATCTGCAAGTACTTATGATTATTTTCATCACTGTGAGATACAGGAACCTGGACTAGACGTGCCCTTGACCTGAACCAGTGGGGCTTTTCATATTTTCTCATACCTTTATTATTCTAGGTGGGAACATTACCTGAAAGCAGCAGGCTATTAACCTTTTGCCCAAATCTTTGGAATATGAACATATGAAGTTGGCAGTCCCTCTACTTCAGTATTGTATAACTAGCAGGGGCTCTCAAATTGAGATCTCTCCTATATCAGCTACCATTTTAACTGAAAATGCTAGGGAATGAAACGTAAATGTTCTGCTTGGTTCTACTTTTGAGTAGACGTGGTTAGGATTCTGCTTCATGTGTTCCTTAGGCTCTGTTCCAAGAGGAGAAGACTGTCCTCAGATGAAGTGTGGAGATATTCTTCTGACAGATGCAAGATCTTTTTATTCTCTAAGCAGTTTGCTGCTGAGATCTGCGATTTCATCAACATAATGATTTGTTATTTTGTTGTATGAAGTCTTGTCTTATTTTGGCATGGTTGTTTTAAAAAATGATTATTTAAACTTATTGTGTGTCTGTATTATGCATTTTAATGTCCCTGCTGTTCTGAAGTTCCTTTAGCTACACAGAAGAGATATTTAATATACCTTAATTTTGCAATCCTGTGTATACACTTAACTAAGAATAAGCCCCATTGAATCCAATGAGATTTATTTTTGAGTAGAATGAGTAGCACTGGATTGTGCTGAAAATTTTTTTTAATGCTAGAGAAAAGGTTATGGTGTTAAGAGATGCGTGAGAAAACAGTGGATCAAGGAGAAGAAACTTTGTCAAAACTATCAGTTTCTCTCATCCTATTTCAAGTTTCTAGTTAAGACTATCCTATAAAGCTGTGGAGACACATGATTAAACTCCTAAAGTGGGGGCTGTAGGGATAAGCATTTTTGTTTCCCATCAGGTACACATTTGGAAGTTTGTGCTATATAGCATCCTGGAGGGTTATGAAAAGCAAATGTAATTATTAAAATCCTTTGGGTGCAAGTCTTAACTCATATTAACTATTAATAGAGTTTGTTCGTATGCACATGTAATATTCA
Source organism: Cryptoblepharus egeriae (assembly GCA_030015325.1). NCBI lineage: Eukaryota > Metazoa > Chordata > Lepidosauria > Squamata > Scincidae > Cryptoblepharus > Cryptoblepharus egeriae. The sequence goes on from JAREYC010000005.1 coordinate 74,754,688, forward strand.
TGGACTCCAGAAATCAGATGGAAGATGAGATTTTATGCTACTGGTCTGCTACTTGACAATGGAAGCCAATATGGCATTTATCGTTTGGTGTATTTTTAGGGCATTTTTGAAGTTTAATCCAGGGGGAGGTGAATTGCACCCCTATATCTGATGCAAAATTATGTGGACATATGACTTCCCTTTCTTTATTTGGCTCCTTGTCTTCCAAAGAGAGATACAAATGGGTTCCTCAAATTGCCACATGCTAATGCATTTTCTAGATCTTGAGGTTTCAGAAGTGGAACATTAGGCTTCACCAAGCCTTTCAATTCAGTCGTTTTATTCTATCTGATAAATAAGATTACTTCTCACTTAATTCCTGGAAAACCTGTTTTTGGGGGAGGGGCAATTTAGCAAATTTATCAGATTGAAAGGAATGTGTCTAAAGGTTTGGGTTCACTGAGGAGGGCAAAAGAGTGATTCCTATAATAAGTTCATTCTACAAAATTTGTACAAGACACAGCCCTATACTAACAGCAATCCTGTTGTATCTAGCATGGAAAGGAGCAGGCTGGAGATCTCAAGATAAAGGAGCATTTGATGGTAAGAGGATCCTATGCAATGGTGCTACTATGAACTAGATCAGTAAAATTGCTGGCGCAAGCAAAATTGCAAGCCTCATGCTGGACTTCTAAGCCCAGAAGAGGGAATAGGATTCAGTATATGCTGCTGATCCCACCTCCTTATTGGCCTGATGTGTGCTGTATCCACCTTCTACCACCCTGTTACACCATCTATCCATTTTCTCCACCCCATCCTCTGCTGTGTACCACCAAGGGGGAGTTTTCCTGCTCTATTGGGCACTGCTTCTGGTTACACTACCAAAGGGATGATGCAGGTTTTTCCGGCCAGGCAAGACAATATGTTTTATACAGCATGTTTGTGACACCTTACACCTATCCAGGTTGATGCGCTGGTGCACTTGTACCAACAATTTCCTACAATGACTTCTCTGTGTTGAAGCCCACTGTAAAAACTGCCTGAATGCATCTGTTCTGACCAATAACCTATGTAACTCTCAGAGATTTCACAATTCTTCCTGGTCTTTTGCCTACTGCGTATTCCCTCTACACAAATCCTTTTTTGCTTATATGAAACCTTTCTACTCCACTATGTTACTCTCCAGTGAAAGAGCTGATCTGAAATTCATTGTTGCTAAAACAAAGGTCATGTTGATTCTAAGAATAAATTTGATTAGTTTTATATTTACTCTTCTCACTTTTGCTAATAGCCATTTATTAGATAGTCCTTTTCTGAATTGTGCTTTTAAATCAACACAAGAAGTGCCCTGCATGCTAGAATAATCAGATCAAGGGTCCATTTTTCTAGCCCACCATGCAGTTCCACACGAACAACAGCCAAATGGCTGCCTTCATCAAGCCGATAAACATGAGATGAAGGCAACAGTCCCTATATGTTGGTTACAGTGCTTCTGAATATGGAAGTTCTATTTACCTATCATGGTTGATGGCCTTTGACTGAACAATCCTTCATGTACTGTCTAAGTTTGCAAGGTTTAGAAATGAGTAGCAATGATTTTGATACATAAACTGTCAATTGTTTTAAACAGTGCTTCCTTCTGTATGTTCTAAACCATCAAATTCATGGAGAGACCTTGTCCTAATATTATGAACAGGGAAGTTTCTCTGTCCACTTTTTCCTGTACCATTCATTATTTTAAAAATCTCACTTTTGGTTCAAACATATTCATATATATAAAACGTATTGATTAGTTCCATGTAGGTAAAAACATCATGCAGTGGTATTAGACACTTGTTCGGAATACCTTTACCATCCAAATAACACGCACACACACACACACACACACACACACACCAAAAACCAAAGATGCATTAATCCTTAGTGAACGTAATTGATGATAACGTATTATATGCACCAGATGTACATTTGCATTCAGGCTTCTAAACAAACTTTTCTGGAATTAACAGCATCCACACATGTTGTTACCTAATTATATGCATGGATTTGCTTTATCAGATCAAAGTACATCTCCCTCGTAAAACTGTACCTTTCCTAATGTTTATTAGCCAGCTTAGGGGACACTCTAATATCACATGAGACATTATACCATGTGTCCCTGCTTTGGCCAACAAAAGTCCCAGCACAAGTCCTGGCCTGGCCTGGCCTCAGGATGTCACAAAAGTTCTGTGCCACTTCTGGTGGGGTTAGGCCAGTGCATAAACATGTGAAGCCTTCCCATATCATTGTCAGAACAGGAAGACGGGTGAGTTGTGCTGGCCTAAATTGTTTAGGATTGCATCTAAACATTAACTGAGTTCTTCCTGCATGACAAGAAAGAGCATGGAATATCTATTCAAGATTCAGGGAGTTAACTCCAAATATTTCTACCCACCAAATTATTAGTGAATATGAATTCTTTGAGTTGTATTGTTGTGTTATCTGTATTAAATACTCCAGATAGCCACTTCCCAATATACTACAATATTGCAACTGGTAACTCAATAAGTTAGTTAAGAAGAGCAAAGCAATTAATCTACAAAAAATCCTGAAACTGCTTAACCACTGTCATTGTCAATGTATATGAGCATCACATAGGATTTTGAGACTCCAGAATGTATTAAGCTTCAATGAACTTTCATTATTATCAGACAATGGGACCTGTGTAGATGCATTGTTAATAATCTCTTGGCTTGCAAGAGCATTGTGATATTTTCATATGAGGAAAGTAATTCTTTCATATCAAACAGTATTATTTCAAAGGTATAATTGCGTAATTGGGGTCAGTAATCGCTTGGTCATTCCCAGAGCAGAACAATCTTGCAGGGTAAAAGATTTATTGTCCTGACAATAGAGAGCAAATTTTAATATTTCTGAAAAATTGAGTCCTATTAATCCTGGCAAGTATTACTCTGAAACACAAGGAAATGATAAAACTTTGATCTAATTTTCTCTTTGAAGGGGAATTGGAGGGATGGAGGAGCGAAAGTTAACCACATATAGCCTGGAACTCAGCAGTGGTCTGTTTTTCAATTGGGGATAAAACAACAAAAAACTGAAAACCATTTATGATATAGTACCAGGTTTTTGTCTTGCTATTATGTACAAGGTGTGTTGAAATGATTGGATTCACTAGTTCGTATGTATTCTTCATTTATTCTACAACGAATGGGGGAACTAGGTGAAGGCAGCAAGTTTTATGAGTCAAGAAATATTAATTTTCAAATGGAGATTAATTTTATGTACCTTCCTTCAATAAAATAAACATTTTCATTGATTTTTCTGTTGAAAAATAAAGCTAAAATGTTACACATACCCCCAAATCCAGAGGAACTACGGGAGCACGTAAGAGACATTACGTGCACCTGTAGTTACTGCACCTACTAGTGAAAACCTATGGGAAATTCATATTGAAATCCAGAGTAAATTGTTCTTACACCAGAGCAAGGACTCCCTGTAGTTACTCTGGATTTTGCCCATACGTAAATAGCCAGTAAGCAGTTTCATTTGTCCAGTCATCAATAAGCAGGTTATAGAATAGTCAGATGGAATATACTTTTGTAGTGTATACAGTTGGACCTACATATGCCACCAGATTTGGTTTGTAGTACACCAGTCAACAATCGAAAGTTTCAGGTTGAGTCACTCTGTCATTAATTCATTCCATTGTCATTTAGCCCTGAATACAAAGAGGCCATTTTCAACAATGAGGCATGGTTGTGATGTCATACTTTATGTGATTATCTCAACACAGTACAAAAAAAAAAAACGTTGGGAAGCGCACCAGCCTCTGGAGGCCAAATATGAGCCTCTGGGGCGCCGCTTAAAGTAAGTTTGTGCCAGCTGAATCAGATCGGCTCAGGATTCTGGGAAGGAACGTTTGTTCTAGGATGGAGAAGAATATGTAAAAAGTGGTCTGGATCCTTAGACAGGATCCTAACCGCCCTCCCAGGGAACCCATCTGTGTGCTTGGTAACATATCTGTGTCAACTGTTTTCATAGAATAGAATCATAGAATCATAGAATCCTAGAGTTGGAAGGGACCCAGTAGGTCATCTAGTCCAACCCCCTGCCTGTAGCAGGAAATCCACCTAGAGCATCTCCGACAGGTGCTCATCAAGCCTCTGCTTGAAGATCCCCAGTGATCCACCACCTCCCTTTACTATCTCTTCCACTGCCGAACTGCCCTCACTGTCAACAGATTGTAGATGTGGATTGCAACATCTGCCAGTTGCTTCAAGAAGACATCATCCATTTCTTCTCCTTAGCCTGGTGGTCTATAGTAGACCCTCACCATAATGTTTTGTTCCCCCCCCCCCCAACCTTTAGCCAAATGCACTCCACGGTGATATCTGAACCAGTTTCTTGGATTTCAGATCAGGTATATATACCTGACATATAATGACATATAATGCTACTCCTCCTCCTCCTCTTTTACCACTTCTATTCTTCCTGAACAACCGATAGCCTTCCATTTATGTGTTCCATTCATGGGATTCATGGGATTTTGGTAGTGCAGATCCAGGTAGCCCCATTTGGATCCTGGCTGCATTACCTGGGATAAGCAAAATCTATTCCCTTTGCCTTGGTTTGCACCGCAGTGAACCTCAACACTGCATTGAATACAATGCAGGCCAGCTTGCTTGCCAGTTCCACAAAAGATAGGATTGGGCTGTGAGTCTGTTTTCTCTTTTGTTTCTCTTTTAAACACGTTTTAATATGTTCTTCAGAGAAATATGTCAAGATCCGATCAGCCAGACACCCAAAATGTTTTTCTTCTTTCCTCTGAGTACTGCCCTTATGCGATGTCTGGACAGCATCATTCATTCTTGGAATAGTGACGGATTTTAAGTCTAAGATATGCTCTCTCATTGTGGCGCGAGGTGAGAATTTTCTTATCCTATACACTGTGATGGGGACATGCCCGGTGAAAAACAATAAATGCATATTTTTACATTCAGAGTTCCAGCACGTTAGATTTAGAAGTGGAGATGTTTTTGTGGGTTGCTGTTGTTAAATATTCAGGGATGCTACCTGGAAAACAACAGCAACCTTCACCATGGAGATTACATTAATGAAAAAATGCATGCTAATCTAATGTGAAGATGATGTAATTAAAAATACATAAAGGCAGGGACCACTGTAAGTAACATTCCAGCAGTAGTTAAATTCTCCCACAGTGCATACATTGTCCAAGCCTCTCAATCTAGTTATCTGGAGATACAGAAGACATGAAAGAACACTAAGGGCGAAATCCCAAGTAACTACGGGGAGTCCTTGCTCCGGTGTAAGAACAATTTACTCTGGATTGCAGTGTGAATTTCCCATAGGTTTTCACTAGGTGGTGCAGTAACTACGGGTGCCCTTAATGTCTCTTACATGCTCACGTAGTTACTTTGGATTTGGCTGGTAGATAGAGAAATATGTGATTCTGATGTCAGTGGACCAACCTTGCCGATGTGGCCATACTATAATATATAAATACATAAGAAGTCTGGGAAGGTTGCCACATTATGCCTCATATCGTATTAAACCTAAGATTTTGGAAAGACACAGCTTTGTTTACAGTGGTTGGCATTCATTCACGGAATGCTACTTTTACAGGACTTACCCTACAATCCAGAGTAACTAGATTGCACATAAGAGACATTACGTGCACCTGTAGTTACTGCACCACCCAGTGAAAACCTATGGGAAATTCATATTGCAATCCAGAGCAAATTTTTCTTACACCAGAGCAAGGACTCCCTGTAGTTACTCTGGATTGCGCCCTGTGTCTCAATCGTAACCCCTAGCTAGGCTGGCATAAGTCCTGGCATATGTCCTGTGCTGGCCTGGGAATGTCACAAAGTTGCTGTAAGACTCTTTTGCACCACTCCTTTGGGGGTGGGAGTTAGATCAGTGCACAGACATGTCCTGGCCTCCCCACATCACCACAAAAACAGTAAGATGGGTGAGTTGGGCTGGCCTAAATTTGTTAGGATTGTGCCCTGATTCACACATGCATCTTATGCTGTTCATTATAATCTGGGGTCAAACAACACATTGCATGGAATGCATGATGTGGGTTGGTATGTATTTTCAAACTAGTGGGAGAGTTTACAAAAGGGCAGAATTGGTTGGGGGATGTGTGACTAGTATCCCCCCCTACAGTTTTATACTAATTACAGATATCTGCACATGCACCATGTGAGTGTGTGTAAAACCTAAATAAAGAGAAATAAAAATAAAAATGCTGAAGAATGTAATGGAAGATTGGATGAAATCAGAAGAATGAGGAAAGGTTGTGAACAAAATCTGAAATGTGGTTATAAATGAAAATGGTTTAAAGAGCAAAGTGATGAAAGTTAAATATATACAAGATGGAAACACATGGCAAGTATCTTGACTCTGCTGAGGGAATTTAAACCTTTGTATCCCTTGTGCTTTTGTAAGCCTGGTCTTATTGTTTCATTTCTTGAAGACAGCATGCACAGGTGGAGCGTCCATTATTCAGTATGTTTGGAGCCAGCGTGGTGTCGTGATTAGAGAATTCGACTAGGTTGGACGAGACCTGCATCCAAATGTTCACTCAATCATGAAGCCCACCATGTGGCCCTAACCCAATCACCCTCCTTTAGCATCATGGCATTGTTTTAGGTAAAAGGAAAATCATATATTCAATTTTGTAAGCTCCTTGAAGAGCTCAAGTGTGGTTGGTTAACATATAAAATAAATAAAAATAAATTTCTTTTGATAGGATAATCAATCAACAGTATTTATATACAGCTTTTCAACAAAAAGTTCACAAAGCGGTTTACAGAGGAAGTGAAATAAATTTGAAGGCATCTCAGTGGGGCTCCTTGCCAGACAGAACAACATCTATGCTGAGGAGAACAAAAGTGCTTATGGACCATGTGCTCTCAAAGGACCATGCACTTACTCAGCCAGCATATGGTCTACTAATGCTCTACTTTCAGCTTGAATAGACTACACATTCATCAACCTGAAATGTATTTGAGAAATCTTGTGACCATTCACTTGGAAGCTCCATTAATGTCCCTCTTTTCTAGAAACCACAATAGGGAAAAACATAGCAAGCCAGCTTATACCAGGAGTGGGCAGCCTTTCAACCATGGGGCTGCTGGACCTTTCACAATTGTGTAGAAGGGAGAATTTCTTCAGTTTATCAAAACTGCACCTGCTGAAATATTCTTTTCTACACAAGTGTGAAAAGTCCAGGAGCCCTGAAGTTGAAAGACTGGCCTCCCCTGGCTTATACCCAACGGTTGGGCTCAGAAGGCATGCTTATGCTCAGAGGCATGCATGCCTTTGTGGTCAGAAATCACAAAGTCAGCCTACTAAGATTGGTGCCATGTCCCAAGGATGTCATATATATAGGAACGTCCAGAGGTCCCTGCATATTGCCTTCTCTTCACCTCCTCCTTAGGTCAGTCTAACTTATTGGTCTTCCTGTTCCTTTGGTGATGTAGAGAGGCACAAGCATGTCTGAAGGCCTTATCTTCACTCAAGAGTGGCGAAGAAGTGTCTTATAGCACTTTCGTGACAACCCCAGGTCACCACAGGACTTATCCCGGGGCTTAGGCCAGCCAACTGGAATTTAGGATTGCAGCCTAAATAGTGTTTCTCTGTTTCATCCATATTTGGAACAAAAAAAAACTTTGCTATTGCAAATCTGTTTCTGAGCAATCTTTACAACCATCTTGCTTGAGCTGAATATATTTATTCCTTTGTTTTTGCTCCCATTTCCCCTTTCCTAACAGCACAATTCTATACATGTTTACCCAGAATCAACTCCCATTTTATTCCATGGAGTTTATTCTTAGATAACTCTGTATAGGATTTTAGCCTAAGTCATGTTTTACTTTCAGTTAAATACCTGCTAAAGTGCAAAATGCCTCAAAGCAGCAAGGAAATAAAATTTAAAAAGAACTATCAAGGGAAGAGAATGTGGAAACACCATCTTGATTTTTTTGAATTTTTAAAAAAATAAGATATCATGTATGCTCCACTGAATATCAGGAACTTCTAATTGTATCCCCAAGTGAGGAAATGAAGAGACATCTGTGCAATGGACAGTGAGATCAAAGGAGTTGGATCATCAGGCTGCTAGAGGAGCTGTCTAAATTAAGAAGGTATAAAGAGGAGAAGAGGGATGAGAGAAGAATTAGTGTGCAGGAAAGAAAAACTGAAAAACATCCAGATGCAAAGAGAAGGCATGGGAGAAAGAAGACAAAATGCATTAAAAAGCACCAGATTTACACACACTTGGTCACAGAAGTATCTTGAAAGATGTGTTAAGAGGACAAATTTATCACAGGTACAGTGGGCAGAGATGTAGGACTCTTTGGTGGGGGGTGGGGGGGAAAACTTCCCAGGGAGCATCAAATGAAACTCATCAAATAAAACTCTTGTTGCAACTCTACCAGTATGAATGGAAAGAGAAAAGTTAGGAGTCAAAGCTCCCCACCCCATTCCCTGGACTAGTGGCACTCAAAGTAGGGATTCCGAGCCCCACTTTGGGGGATTGTGACCTCAGGTCAGGGGAGATGTGAGAGGGTGAGATCTGCCCTTTTGGAATCTGCCTCTAGGCTTTCCTGGGAATAGGCTTCATTGAACACAATGGACTTTCTTCCAAGTAGATATGGAGAGGCTCAGGCATCACATCCCAGTAAGTTTTAGAGGGAGTCCCAGACAGATTGTGAAAGTTTGAAAGGAAGTCCCAGGCTGAAATGCCCAAGTACCACTTTCCCTGACAAATTGGGAGCTTTGCAATAAAGCAGTTGTAATCTCTGCTATAATATGTGATGCCTTGAAAAGAATGGAAGAAGCAGTGGTGGATTTACGTATAAGCTAAAAAAGCTATAGCTTAGGGCCTCCAATCAGAGCACGATACCATAGTCTTTCAAGACTGAAGGATGCCAATGATGAGGGCCCCACTCTCTTGGGATCCCCCAAAAATTTAAAGGAAAAGAAAAACTGGATGTACATTTCCAAAATATAAGATAAAAAACAAATAAAATAAAATCTACATACAGCAACAGTGTTTTGTGTTGTGTAGGCTCCTATTAGGTCCATAAATTACCATATAGCATATATACAACACAAAAAACAGCGACAATTTGTTGTTGACACAGTACAACTGGACATATAAAGGGCCCCATTACCTTCAATAGCTTAGGGCTTTATCAAACCTAAATCCAGTCCTGGGCCGAAGGATGTCTGTCAAAAGGATGGCTATCCCGGGCCATGAGGTTCTGCCAGACATTTTGCATTGTAATTGACTACATTTTATGCAAAAAGAAACATACGTGCCTGTAGGAGGTAGGGTTGCCATAATTCTCTTCCACAAATTTGGGACAGGACCCTGTGTCCCAATTGCCGATATGTAAACACAATTCTCCAAAATCAGGATTGTTCCTGTTTTTCAGAACATATGGCAACCCTAGGTCAAGAGACCACACAACCAATTGGGACTTCAACATAGGTATGATGGATCCATGTCAACCCAAAAACAATTAAACATGCTAGATGTATGGGGGGGGGAGAAATTTCTAAGGTTTTGTTGGTTTAGACATTTTAGATGAGCAACTTATCATCAGCAGGAAGAGTTAATGACCACTGCAGTCACAGAAAATAACGAATAATATATGTTTATGGGTGCAATCCTAACCTAGTTCCGGGGCAACTTATTGATCTTCCCATTCTTCCCATGATCTTCCCGTGGTGTTGTAGGGAGGCAAGTGCATGTCTATGGTGGAGTGGTGCAGAAGTGTCTTATGGAACTTTTGTGATACCCCCAGGGCAGCAGAGGACTTATGTTGGGGCTTAGGCTAGCCCGACTGTAGATTAGGATTGCAACCTATGTCTCATTCTTATCACTACGCAATTAGGCCAGTTTCAATTGCCTGCTTTCCCAGCTCAGGATCCACTCTCAGTCAATAACAGAAGATGAAGCACCACAGGCTGGCTAACTAGTGAAAGGGCAGACTTGTTTGACCATCAGGCTGATTGCTGTATTACAACCACTGTGGGACACTGCTGTAAACAGGCCCACATAAACTCTTCAAGTTCCAGCTAGACAGACTGATTGAACAAAATCTATTGCGGAAATCGCTCAACCTTTCTACTCTCTCTAGCTTATTAAAGAAGCCCTGGGCATCTTTAATAAGCCAGAAAGCGCTCGGTCCCAAGTTACATTCAGTCTGACCCATTTCTTTGCTCCTCATAGTATATCACCAAGGTCTCTTCATAGGCATGGAAACCAATTCTCCTTGCTTTCTGTAGGAGGATATTGAAAGCTTGAATTAGAAATGCAAAAAAGCTATTATATTCAGGGAGGCAGAGCAAGAGAAGTGTGCCTCTCATCCTGTGAACTTAATGCAATAATTAGCAAACATCCTGGGGTCTGGAGAAATGGGATCCAACTTTCTTCTCGCCCCATTGTCTGCCTTCTGCCTTATGCCATGCGGAAAAACGGTAGCTTCAGTATAATATTGTTTTGCATGCTCCACTTCACTGAGCAAAAGAAACTTCTAGGGCACTTTTATATGTTCCTTGGGAGCAGGAATGCTTATTTATTAATATATTTTTAAAAGATTTATATCTCTCCTTTTAACTAAAGATTTTATTCCCCAAGTGGCTTCCCAGACTCTTTAAAACCACAACAGCCTAAAACAATGAGAACCAATTAAAGCATAATAGATAAGTACAAAACAGCACATATTCAAGCAAAAATAAAAAACCTCATCATATTTAAATGCTATTAAAATTCTTAGAATGCAGAAGAGATGTCAGTTAAGGATGGAGTCAGTAACAGTAGCCCCAGTAATGGGGCTGACACCATGCCCCACATATCTGTTTTATAACACATATGCGACAGAGTGTGTAGTAAGCCAGCACACAGAGCTTAGGATGTCTCAGTATTAAGCAAATCAAATAAATTAAAGAGGGAACAGTAGATCAAATAAATAAATATAAATATAATAAAGCAGATGCCTCCACTGAAGATCTTAATTAAATGGACAGGTGTATATGGAAGTAGGTAGACATTTGAATATGCTTGTTTCAGACAACTGGACATTTAATTGTGTTTTGTAAAATCTATTCAATTACCAATATGCTGGTATAGCAGGTAGCAAGCAAAAACTGGGAGGAAATGTTACACCTGGGTACAAGAAGGGTAAAAGTAAATTTTTTAGGAGGCAAGAGTTCCACATGTTATATCTCCTCTAAGAGTAGCATCTCTAAATTTCACATTAGAGCTCCAATACTGAACATATTCCTCAGTAATTACTCATTACTATAATTAATCAGTAATTACTCATTACTCAGAAGTAAGTTACGCCTATTTCAATAAGATTTACATTAGTATGCTCAAGAATGCAATCTTAATTAAAAATCCACCTAACAGACCACATTCTTTTATTCTGCATTCAACTATGTCATTAGAATAGCACTTATATTTGCCTCTCAGCCTTCTGAGCTGAGCCCAGCCTTTTTTGAAAAAGAAATACTCTTTGGAGGTTTTGGAGGGATGGGAGGGAAAGATTAATGAAATCAGAATGTTTACTGGATATGTAGATGCAAGAATATGAAATTCTCTTGTATGGGACAGTGTACCAGTTTAATGATGATTTTCTTATTTACCTTAACTTTGCCATGCCTTTGCATATGTTCATGCACATGTTCCAGTGCTATATGGACGATCCCAGAGTAGTGAGCTTCATTCAGCTGCTATTTTGCTTTTTCCCCAGAATGCCCCAGATATTATACTACTTCATGATGCATACAGAGGGGTCTCCTAGACTAACAGTATATGTGGCACCATCTCTGTGGCATTCTCGAAAATAAACAGTGGTGGCCAGACAGGATGAGCCACTGGGAAAAACCTAGTACAGTGGTACCTCGCTTAACAAGCGCGTCGCTTAACAAGCGTTTCACATAAAGAGCAAAAATTTCCAAGAAATCTTGCTTCACATAACAGATTCTGCTTCACTTAACAAGCAAGCAGCCCTGATGCTCCGCAAGGAGGCTCTTTAAAAGGGCTGCTGGCCAGCACTGCTGCCTCTAACTGCCCCCAACTTGGGGGCAGTTACCTAGGGGTGCCAGAGGCAGTTGCCCCTAACTGCCCCTAAGTGCCCCCACCGACCACCTTGAACCTCCAGCAGCAGCCCAGGTAAGCCTCCCAGGAAAATGTCTCCTATGTCTATTCAGAAGTAAGCCCCATTGTGTTAAATGGGGCTTACTCCCAGGAAAGTGTCTTTGATTGCATCCTTTTAATCATGTCTACCCAGAAGTAAGCCCCATTGTGTTAAATGGGTCTTACTCCCAGGAAAGTGTCTTTAGGATTGCAGCCTAAGTAGACTTCATAGGATCATGCACATTGAATGCATGTTTTGAATTCAATTCCAGTGTTTTCTCATCATTTTTACATCCAGTTAATATTTTCATATAAATATTTTGGGTGTTGTGGAACCAATCATCTGAGTTTCCATTATTTCCTATGGAAAAATCTGCTTCATTTAAAGAGCGTTTCACTTAAAGAGCAGGCCTCCAGAACGAATTAAGCTCTTTATGTGAGGCACCACTGTATTATCCATCTCACCACTCAGGATGCATCACCACTCAGAAATTAAGAGTCAAATCAGAAGGCATATTATCCACTACATATATATATGTACAGTGGCGCCTCACGTAAAGAACGCCTCACGTAAAGTATGTTTCATGTAACAAACAAAAATTTCTCCAGGATTCTGCTTCATGTAAAGAAAGTGCTTCACGTAAAGAAAACATTCGTTGGCAGTTGGGGCAGACGCGCTGGCCGGCAGCCTGTTTAAAAAGTGTCAGGTCTGCCTAGCGCACCTGCCCATAGTGAAAGCAACACTTCTGCGCTGTTCCTCCTGTGGCTGGGAGTCCGCTGGGCAGAGGGAGAGAAGAGCAGTGGAGAAGAGGGAAGCAGCTCAGGGCTAGCCAGAAGGGAGCAGGGGAGAGGCTCAGGATGGAGAGAAGGAGAAAGTGGGGAGACACTTTGAAGGTGTCTTGGATTGCAGCCTCCTAACCATGTCTACCCAGAAGTAAGCCCCATTGTGTTAAATGGGTCTTATTCCCAGGAAAGTGTTTTTAGGACTGCAGCCTAAGTAGACTTCATAAGATCATGCACATTGAATGCATGTTTTGAATTCAATTCCAGTGTTTTGTCATCATTTTTACATCCAGTTAATATTTTTATATGAATATTTTGGGGGTTGTGGAACCAATCATCTGAGTTTCCATTATTTCCTATGGGAAAATCTGCTTCACATAAAGAAAGTTTCATGTAAAGAACGAATTAAAAACCCACTTTATTTCCCCATAGGGCTTCCAAAGTGGTTCCCAACCATTGGCAAGTGCACCCCAAATCACTGAACAAGCCATCCCACTTTCACAGCCTGTGCACAAGATGACAAAAATAGGAGGGTGACTGTCCGGGTCAGAACTCATTCAAAACGTTTAAGTCACCACAGGCTAAGATAGTCCATAGTATCCCAACACAGAAGTCACACAGAAAGCTGAACTCTGGGGTTGAGGGACAGGACAGAAGCTTGACTGCAACATGAGTAACAGCTCCTGCAATCCCAGTTTGGGATATTATTTCCTCTACTATTTTGAAAGCTGGAATTGTTCTGTCTCCCTTCCTGAGTTTCTCACAGGCACTCATATTTCTTTCTCTTCTTTTTCTTATTGAATAGAATGTATCTTATTATGGAGAACATATTGGCTGTATAGGGTTGCCATCAGTGGTGGATTCAGGGAGTTCTCACAGATTCTATAGAACCATTTGTTAATGAGTGCCTGGTTCTGAGAACTGGTTACTAATGGGACATAGAACCTGTTCTTAATTTAGGTTATTAGGATATAGAACCTGTTGTTAATTTATTTGAATCCCACCACTGGTTGCCATAATAATATGTACTATTCCGGTTTTCAGGGATATCATTCACATACTGGCAAGTTTGACAGTGGGGTCCCATTCCGGTTTTGTGGAAGAGAATTATGGCAACCCTATTTCTGTATCCTGAGAAGCCAACTTTACTGGGAGGAAGCAAGGAAAAAAGATCAGACATTTATCTGCCCAGACAGTGAATATTTTGTCCAGTGAAACTGGACAGCGGGCAGTCAAACCAACTTCTGTTACCTCACATAGAAGAGGGGAGTGGAAATGTCATGAAAGTTGTTTTGGGGAGCCTTCGGTTCACTCTTGCTGCATGGATGGTAGGCACATGGCAGACTGTATGAGCCCTTTTCAATCTGAATAGATTAAAAGTCTCCCTAGAAGCCTTCTAACAACTATTGCTGCTTGTGGATGTTGGTTATGGATAGGTATGAACCTCTCCATACCCATACTTGCTTACTGTACTCTAGAACAGGGGTCTCAAAACTTCACCCTGGAGGCCAGATGTGGTCCAGAGCAAGCCTGGCCAGCCTCTGGTCCAATTGAACAAACACAACTGAAGTTGTGATGGTGGTGTAGGGAAATGGGGATCATATTGTGCATGCTTTATTTCCATGATGTGTGTTGCTACTTGCAGAAATCCTGGAAATTTGAGCCCATTTATTCATTAACTTCTATCTCTAATCTGTTTATTTAAATTTTATATGTGAAATATTTTTTTCTGGCCCAGATATTTGATGTGGCTCTTTAGCCAAAAGGTTTAAGAGATCCTTGGCCTAGAATATCTGAAAAGGGTTTTTCATCACAAAACAACTGCTTTGTACAGCACCACTGCCAACACCAGGTCAAAAATGCATGTACTGCATCCTATTGTGGGAAACATGGCTTTCCCATCAGTTTCTTCCTATTTCCATTCCCTCCCTGCCCACATTCTGCTCCCTCTACAAGCTTATCTACTCTGGAGCAGGTTGGGGGTGACCATTTGGGGTGGCAGGTCCAAACTGGCCATTGGTTGCATGTAGTATACACTGCCATATGGGCCATTAGGGATGGATTTGTTCATCCTTCAGTTTATCTCCATATAAGAAAAAGGTGTATCTGCTATATTTTTCCAACTTAGGTTAGATAAAGGCACTGTCAGACCCTGTGGCAAAACTTATGTACTACCGGGGTGACCATACGACCAGGAGAACCTGGATTTCTCTAGATTTTTAACCTCCTATCTGGATGTCCTACATTTTGGCTTCATTGTCCTACATTTGAAACTTCATAATAGTGCACAATACCCCATCATGTCATGCGTTGGATTTGTATTGAAGAGTGGAAGCCAATGCAAAAATCAATTTTGAGATATCTCCTTCTTATCAAAAGTTATGGCCAAAAAAACAAAAAACAAAAACTATAAAAACAAAAAAATACATTTTTGGCAATTTTTTTAAGCGAGTAGGAATTTTGGCCTCGGGGTTCAGGAATTTTGGGTTTGGCATCTGGTCTTCCCCCCTCTCAGAAAAAAAAAAAACATGTCCAACAACAACTCTCTCCCCAAAGCTGCTCTTTCTAGCCAGAAACCTCACAGCAAACTGACTTATTTAGATCCAAAACCTCCACCTGAGTCAGATGCTTTAGCCAGATTCTAACTGGAAAACTGCACCAATCTAAAAGGCTAATAGAAGGGAGTGATGTGATCCAGAAACTCATCGGTGCTTGTGGCTTACCCTCCAACCTGTGCTCGGCAATAAAAGCATAGGACATTGAATTGTCAATAACATGCCTGTGCATACCCATTTTTTTTAAAAAAAATAAAAGCCCCCCAAAATGTAAAAAGAGATGGATTTACCAGGGACAGATGGCAATAAACAGAAACTGAGTTTGGAAAATATGGACAATTGGAGCATATGCAATGGTACAAATACTGATTTTTTAAAAATCACAACAGGCAGGGGGTTGGACCTACTAGGTCACTTCCAACTCTGTGTTTCTATGAATTCCTTAAAACCTCTTTCCCAAGAAAACTGAGACAACAATTCCCCATCATTCTGTATTGTATTCGGGAACAATGGATGAACAATGCCCAGTCTCCCTATGTTTAATCATTACCAGCTTTTGTATTGCCCTTTCCTCTTTTTCTTTTGGTATTAAAGAAGTCTGGTTGTGGGTCTAAGAGCTCTGAAGAGCAGAAAAGAAACCTGCTAATAAACCTGTTGTTATCTACACCTGTGTGAATTCCTGTGTCAAGGTTCAATAGAGATCCCACAGTACCCACAACATTTCTCCAGCATTAGCAGCCATGAATTTCTCAGGGAAACAGTGAGCCGTCTCTACCTCCGGCTATTTTGCATAACAGAAGATCCAGTCCACAATGATGTGATGAAAATGCCACTGCTATTCAGTCCTTCCAGGACTGAAAAGTAAGGAGACACTTGATGAGAAGCTGAAGGTGAAAATGCACTTTGATACAACACAATACATATTTAAGCAATGGAAGCTGCTCTGGCAGGAAGATGCTGAAATAAATCACCAAGATGTTTTTCAGAGGAAGAATGAGATTTTGGGAATGTCAACATCTTTTGTCACAAATGTCAGGAGAAGAAAAGATCAATCACAAACACACAAAGAATGTGGCAAGATGCTTCAGTGCAGCGGTTCCCAAACTGGTGGGTCCCAACCTGATTTTAGGTAGGTCACCAAACGGGGGAATGGACAGATCATATATGAGTGGATTTTGAAAGACAGCTGGCAACTGCTCTGCAAGGAACTTGGCTTGTGACAATATATAGGTCTAACATGGGGTTGATATTCTAACTTCATGCACCACTTGATACAAACCCTAGTGACACTACTGGGGGCAAGAAAGAGGGTGCAGAGTCAAGGTCTGACTTTGATACCAACTGCCCACTCTTGGGCACAGCTGCCATCTCTGCTGTCAGTGGTAGCACTTGGAAAAGTGGCACTTCTGGGTCAGATCAACCACTCCCCTACAATTACGTAGAAGTAAACAGCATGCAGGGGAGAAGGCATGCAAAACCCTCTTTACTTAAATTGAATGCTCACTTTTTCAGCCAAATCTAGTCTCTAAATTCAGGGTGCACATTAGATTTGCTGGCACATTAGAATCAAGTAAATACAATATTTTGATTATAAGCATAGGTCAGTGTTACTATATTGTAATAAAAATGTAACATAAACTCATTGTTGTATGGGTTTTATTACCTAGTGAAATTAGGTAAAAATCATAACATAAACCTATTGTCATATGAATGTTGTCATCTAACTCATTGTTATATACAGTAAATTTTGTAAATTTACTATAATTTTTTTTTAAAATTACATAAAATTTTTAAATACAGTAAATATACATTAAATTTTGCACTTGCTTTGTAGATGCACATTATTATCACCAGTAACCATTTTTTTTTATTTCAAGATTTTTAACATTGGGGTGCACGTTAGATTAGATGGTGCATTAGATTCAAATAAATATGGGTACCTTATTGCATAGCGGATATCTCCTATCAAACATCTCCTGTGACTCCAAGAATCCAGATCTTAGGGGAGTGCTAATATCAGGCTGACCATTTGACCAGGATTCCCTGGTTACCTCTGGTAAAACAAGGGGTCTATCAGGGAGTTGGAAAAACCCCGTCTCTCCAGGATTCAGGCCCAGCCCAGCACCCATTTTCTTGACTGTACACTTCTGTGCGCTACTCTGGGAGTCCCCCAGAGCAGGAACACACTGAGGCGGGACAAGAAGGAAAATCCTCCCCCACTTTGGCTGCAGCTCCTCTGGAGCCTCTGCACCCCTGCAGTGTCCTCCACGCTGCACTGCAGCCTCACTGGCCAGACCTCCCTCTCCTGTGGCCACTGCACTGCCTCTGCTGGCTGTCTGGCCAGCCTTGGTCTCCCACGCCTCCTTTCCTCCCTCTCCAGCTGGCTTTGCCACCTCCACTCTCTCCCCAGCTTCTGGCAGCTCCTCCAGGGCCTCCACGGTCCCTTGCAGTGCCCTCTGTGCTGCCTCTCCTGGAGAGGGGCTGGAGAAGTAGGGCTGGCCAGCGAGGCTGTGGTGTAGCAGAAGAGGAGCCTGGGTCTCCTGCATCACCTCTCCTCCCTCTCCCTGCCTCTGGGGCCTCACCAGCTGGTCCCAGTCTACCACGGCCACTGCGCTGGCCACGCTGCCCCCTCTCCAGCTAGCTGCGCTGCCTCTGGAGCATCACCGGCCAGCCAGCCGGTTCTCCCACGCTGCCTCCACTTCCTCCCCAGCCAGGCTGCACTGCTTCTGGGCCTCCGCTGGAAGGTAAGTCTATGTGTTGTGAGTGTGCATGCATGAGATTTGTGTGTGTGTATGTGTGTGCATGCATGGTGTGTGTGTGTGTGTGTGAGTGTGCAGGCATGGGATGTGTGAATATGCATGCATGGGATTTTTGTGTATGCGTGTGTGTGCATGCATGGTGTGTGTGTATGTGCGTTGTTAAGCATGTGAGTGTGCAGGCATGAGATGTGTGAGTGTGCATGTGTGAGTGTGCAGGCATGGGATTTGTGTGTATGTGTGTGTGCATGCATTGTGTGTGTGTATTTGCGTGTGAGTTTGCAGGCATGGGATGTGTGAGTGTGCATGTGTGAATGTACATGCATGGGGTCTCTGTGTGTGTGTGTGTGTGCATGTGTGTGTGTTCTACCTGCTCTACCTTTCCAGTACAGCTTGGTTGTTTTTTTGGCAAATATCTGGTTACATCGGCCATTTCTGTGCCTCTGTACATTGTTGCTTCCTCTATCCGGAGTTGTCACTGAGTGTCAGGCAACTGCATGAAAACTATGGGCATGTGGATGTGTACATGAAAATGAGAATGGTTACAACCGAACATCAGATGGAGTGTGCTTATGTGAAACTCCGTATGTGCCAGTGTGGATCCAGGGTTTCTTTAAGCTAAGGTAATTGGCAGCACACTGTGCCTTTGAGGCTTGAAGGACAAAGGGAGTGATTTGCAATCCTATCTCTCCAAGCAACCTCACATCAGAGAGTTTTTTCATCACATCTTTTCCATGTGAAGCTTGTGATTAGAAATAAGAGGGATGCTTGAGGCCGATGTTGTGCATGGCAAGTGCATTCTTTTCTTGGTGCCTGAGGATTTGGCAGGTTGGCACCACAAGTGGGCTCTCTTTATTCTTTCATGGTTGCTGACTGAGCCCTCTAGACTGTACAGTCAGTGCAGGCAGATCTTGTGGACTTCTGACTAGTTCACGAAAAAGGAAACTGCCTTTTTGCAGGATACATCTGATCTCTCATAGTTTGTAGATACAGGGCACAATCCTAACCAATTTAGGCCAGCACAACTCATGCATGTTCCCATTCCCACGGTAATGTGGAGAGGCATGTCTGTGCACTGGCCTAATACCCAGAAGAGGTGAAGAAGTGCCTTATGACACTTTTGTGACACCCCCAGGCCAGCAATAAACAATTTTGTGACACCCCTAACCAATGGTGGGCTCCAGCAGGTTCGCACCTACTCTATAGAACCATAATGAGAGATCAGACATATAAAGTTTAAAAATAGCCATTTAAAAGTGGCTGCCAGATGGGCATAGAACTGGTTGTTAATTTCTTTGAATCCCATCACACCGTCAAATTTGACTTAAACATTTAGAGAGAAGAAACTGATGTAAATATGCATGTAGTAAGTCTAAAGTCACTCAGCCTTCATACGTGGTATTTTGTCCAGTCTAGTGACACTTGGTATGTTGGTAAGCAATTATAATTTGCTTGATTAAGAACTTATTCAGAGCTTTTATATTGCTGTTCAGATACAGTGGTGCCTCACATAACAAGTTTAATTTGTTCCAGAAGCATGCTTGTTATGTGAAATGCTCTTTATGTGAAGCGAATTTTTCCATAGGAAATAATGGAAACTCAGACGATTGGTTCAGAACCCAAAAAATATTCATATAAAAATATTAACTGTATGTTGAAATGGTGACAAAACACTGTAACTGAATTCAAAACATGCATTCAATGTGCATTATCCTATGAAGTCTACTTACCCCCAAATCCAGAGTAACAATGGGAGCACATAAGAGACTTTACGTGCACCCGTAGTTACTGCACCACCTAGTGAAAACCTATGGGAAATTCATATTGGAATCCAGAGTAAGTTGTTCTTACACCGGAGCAAGGACTCCTCGTAGTTACTCTGGATTTTGCCCTTAGGCTGCAATCCTAAAGATTCTTTCCTGGGAGTAAGTCCCATTGAACACAATGGGGCTTACTTCTGAGTAGACATGCTTAGGAGGCTGCATGGAGGATAGGGGGCTTACCTGGGCTGCTGCTGGAGGCTGAAGGGGGCACTTGGGGGCAGGTAGGGGCAGTTTCAGGCAGCTGCCTTTGGTGCCCCCAGGCAACTGCTCCCAAGTTGGGGGCAGTTAGAAGCAGCAGCTCGCTGGCCGGCAGCCCTTTAAAATAGGCTCCACACGGACTGTCTGCATGGAGCAACTTGGGGGCAGTTGCTTGGGGCTGGTTAAGTGGAGCACAGTCCCAATGGGAATTTGTACTTGTTATGTGAATCGCTCTTTATGTGGGGCACTTGTTATGCGAGGTACCACTGTATTTTTATTTACCACCTTATCCCATCCCACCCCTCGTATCATCTAAACCAGTGGTGGGCCCGGCCTGGACCAAGATCCGGTTCTCCGGAAGTGGGCGGGGCAAGGTGGCGGGGACAGGGACAGGGGGCGGGGCCAGGGAGGTTTTTAACTTAAAAATTAAAAAAATTAAAAAAATTACTTACTTCAGGGTAGACCTGCATAGGATGGATCTCTGAAGCTGCAGTCTACTCCACACTTTCCTGGGAGTAAGTCCCATTGACTACACTGGGACTTACTTCAGAGTAGACCTGTTTAGGCTGGGGCTCTGAGACTGCAGTCCTCCCCACACCTGCCTGGGAGTAAGTCCCATTGACTACACTGGGACTTACTTCATAGTAGACCTGTATAGAGAGGAGAGACCTGCATAGGGAGAGGCAGGGAGAGCATGATGGTGGTGTTGCCCCCCCTTCTGAGCCTCCCCACCAGCAGCAGAGGAAGGGAGACCGCGGTGGCGCCCCTGGCCAGCTGGGAGGAAGGGGGAGGAAGGGAAGAGGTAGGGAAGCAGCAGCTGCGCTGCATACTGGTCCCTAGTGTTCTGCTCCTCCTTGGTCCTACTGGCTCCCCATTGGCTGCCAAAAGACAAGAACCTACTCTTGAGAGTAGGTGCGTCCCCCCTAGTGCCCACCTGTGATCTAAACGTATCTTTTGCTAAATGCCTGCTTCATTCAGTCAAAAACTTGCTCTTAGAGCACAATCCTAACCAGTCTACTTAAAAGTAAGCCCCCTTGTGTTCAATGAGTCCCATTGAGAAAGTGTGTATAGCAATGCTTATTGAATCTGATTATAGTCTCATGGAATTTCATCCCTTGTTTTTGCAGATTCCCTTTCAGCTGACATGGATGGAAGAATGAAAGACTCAATACAAAGAATGTTTCCTGTCCTGCTGTCCTTAACACTAGGCCACACAGAGATGGATATCCAATGTGATCCACTGAGAAGGAAATGGCAACCCACTCCAGTATCTTGCCAAGAAAACCCTATGGACTGCAATATCAAAAGGCTAAAAAATATGATACTGGAAAATGAGATGGAAGGTGTCCAATATACTACTGTGGAAGAGCAGAGATTATCACAAGTAACTCCAGAAAGAATGATGAAACTGAGTCAAAGCTAAAAAGACACCCAGCTGTGGAAGTAGACAGGAAAGTCTAATGTAAAGAGAAGGATGAACAAAGTCCTATTAACGTTTTTGCATTTTTCATACACAAACATTTATACAGTTGTGTTCTTTTTTTACTTCCACACCTACACACTCATATTACTCTATTCTCTCTCCCCCTCCCACACTGCTGTTCTCACTTCTTCAACAAGATGTTCAATATTTCTCAGCTTGCATATATTTTGGGGAAGAGGAGTGTGATTGCATGGATTTACTAGCATACAACTATCCTCATCCTATCTGCACAATATGTACAGAAAGACACTACACATGCTATGCAGAATCACCCAGTTTTAATCCCTGGAATTTTTAGTGAGAAGATAGCAAGGTTGGGAAAGACCTCTGATTAAGATCTTATAAAGCTGCACAGAAATAGCTAACTCAGTATGAGAGAGAGAGAGAGAAATCCAGAGTAACTGGAGTCCTTGCTCTGATGTAAGAACAATTTACTCTGGATTTCAATATGTATTTCCCATAGGTTTTCACTAGGTGGTGCCTTAACTATGAGTACACGTAATGTCTCTTGTGGTGGTGCCTTAACTATGAATGCACGTAATGTGCTCCCATAGTCACTCTGGATTGTAGGGTATGGCTGCAATCCTAAAGACACTTTCCTGGGAGTAAGACCCATTGAAATCAATAGAGCTTTCTTTTGAGTAGACATGGATAAGGGATTGTCCTATTAGTTTCATAGGAGAATGGAACATATCTGTGATTGTGTGTGAAAAACAGAAGATCCAGAGGAATGTGTTTGAAAGAAAGTGGAATGTAGTAAAGCAACCCTCTAAACATTTGGGTAAGAATGGATTAACATAGCACCATATTGGTTTTAACAACTTCTCTGTGCTTGACTAGTATAAGCAGTGCAATGTGTGATCCAGCTACTGATGATCTCTAATTTAGTTTTATTTAAAAAAATATCCCTTGTAATAAGTGACATACATAATTTTGGTATGTGAGGTGTAGAAGTAAAGAGGAAAACAATATGTTACACTATTTGTCATGGATATAACAGAAAACCCCTACACAAGGAAGGAAAAAAATGTGCATGCTGTAGTGACATGTATATGTGTGTTTCCTCTTTGGAGGTCAGCAGCATTGCCTTGCATGAATGTGTGCCTTGCATGAATCTTATTCTGGCACAGCCGACAGAAGGGGAGCAGAATCAAGTCCTGTGTCAGATAACACAAGTAGCAGAGAGGATGCAGAGCTGGGCAGTGAGGGTTGCAGTGACAAGAAGAGGTATGGAGTCAGGAACCAGTGCAGACAGACTTGCCCCATTAAACGCAACAGTGTGCCAAACCAACAGATAAAATCCCACTGTGCACATGCTCTAAACAAAACCTGAACATTACCAAATGGATTTGGGAGATATTTCAAAAGTATGAGAAGGGCAACCTTATTCAGATTGCATTCAAAGAATGTATGTAATGGGCGTGGGGAATTACCAATTTTGTGATTCTCAAAATATATATTAGTGAGTGTGTAGACAGAAGCAGTCACATTATTTCATCACTGCTGAGCCACTTATGATTCTCCTGGTTCTTTTCCAAGTGGCACAATTCTAACTATGTCTACTCCAAAGTAAGCCCCATTTTGTTCAGTGAGTCTTATTCCCAAGAAAATTTACTTAGGGTTTCAGCCGCAGTCAGCATTCTGAACTTCCACCTGCTATGCTCTGTTGTAGTCCTGTGGTTTGTTTCCTAGTTTAAACAGGTAATGAAACCAAGATCTCAACCATCTTGTGATAACAAGGTAAAGAGTTTTAACAAGTATCATTAGTAGTGTCTGGAAACATTTTTTCATGGAATTCTGATTTTCCCTTCTATACAGTTGGAGAGTACGAGTATATCTTTGGAGGGGAATATAACAATGGATATAACAACGCAATGTTTTCCCCTGGTGTGTTGAGAGTAATAGGGTAATAGTAATAAGGCCAAATTATGAAGAATGAAGAAAATGATTTACCAGTCTTTCTAAAAGAGATCTGTCAGTTCTGACACATGACCTTAGTTTGTGACATGGCATGGATAGTGTTGTGAGGCTGAGTCACAGCTTTGGAACTTAGGCTGCAAACCTAGCCACATACACCTGGGAGTAAACCCTGTTGATTATAATGAGAATTTCAAATAAAAAATGCATAGGATTGAAAATGCTTGCAGAAGAAGAGGAGGAGGATAGCCAGTTCGTGAGTGAAAACTGTAGAAATTAACCTTTATGTTAGGAATGTGAGTCCCTGCAGGATTAGCAGGGCTAAGCAGAGTAGTTGTGCAGAGGATGAGAGGGCAGCAGCACAAAGTAAACACACAGCTGTTTATAGTTCAAGATAACTATATTGTTCAAAACGACAGGCAGAAGATAAGTCAAGTAACACAGTCCAAGGTCAAAGCAGTAGATCAGTCATGTACATACATCCAGTTGCAGGGTTATTCCAATCTCAGTAATCCAGTTAAACAGTCCACAAGTCAGTCCATAGATACAGTCCAGTCTTTCAGAGTATCAAACAGTAATAATACTCCTCCTCAGTAACCCACACTTTGCAATAATGTCATACACTTAAATATAGTGAAACACCAATCAGTTAGAGATATTGCAGTCATGTGACCAGTGACTCAGCACTTCCAATTCTGCTGAATCATGCTGTAAGAGCAGTTACAGATTGCATCAGCTAGATTG
Organism: Cryptoblepharus egeriae; assembly: GCA_030015325.1. Lineage (NCBI taxonomy): Eukaryota > Metazoa > Chordata > Lepidosauria > Squamata > Scincidae > Cryptoblepharus > Cryptoblepharus egeriae. The sequence continues at coordinate 74,779,107 of JAREYC010000005.1, forward strand.
CATCAGCCTTCTGCAGTATTGCATCAGCCTTGAATCAACTTGCCTGACCAAACATGTTTCAATATTAGATTCAAACCCTAACACTTTATATGATATCTCTGAATGGAATTATCCCAGAATATGAAAGGCTGTATGATCCCCATGTTGTCACAGGAAATTTGGCATGTAATTGGCTGTACAGCGGAGGTAAAGAGATAGTAATCAGATAATTACTATCTGCTGAAAGGGATTTGTTCAAGGGCTTAACACAGATGGTTAAGGCCATTCCCCAAGGCATTTGCAGACCAGAGGTAGAGAGGATGTAACATTCCTGTAAACATACCTGCTGTCATCACCTATACAATGGCAATGTATCTTGTGGCTTTCATACCAGAGCAAAGATGTTTCAGACAAAATGGTTCTTTCATAACTAGTCCCTGTTTCTGGCAGTGTTTCACTGAGACAAAAGCACAGGGATGGCGAGACATGCTTTTATAGACGCAGAAGTTACAATATGAGTGAGAGAAAGGTCAATGAATTCCTGCCTATTTCTCTAACCTTCATCCTACCATGAAGGTATGGCTCTACCTTCCTGTCACATTCTGCTCAGATATTTCTCAGTACAGAAGCATGAACAACAAAATGATCAAACAATGGCCATTTTGTTGTTCGCTCAACATAGGAAGTATATATTTTTAACGTCTTTGAAGTTGGCAGAGTTCCTGTATCATTGTTTTCCTTTGAGGAAATGTACTGAGACTGCAGCCCTACACTGTATTCTCCATTGAAATATAACGGGACTTGCCCCTGAGTACATTTCGCTAACTATAGGCTTGTGATCTGAGTTAGTTACCATTATATTATAGTAGGGTTATAAAAAAAGCTCAACGTACAGAAGATAATGGCTGGATTTGACCTGTTGAATATCAAGTTTTTTCCCCAAGAACCTAGGGAGGGACAGTCAAAGATAAGGCTAAGAGGCCAAATGTAACCCCCAAAAGCAAATTCTCATCCCCCCCAATTGTAACCTGGTTCTCTCAGCTTGATAATTGGGTTCTTTAATTTCCTGAAAATATGGAAAAGTTTTGCATATTTAATCTTCTGTCATTTGCAGCTAATGGGTTTCTATGAACACAATCCTAACTATGTCTACTCATAAGTAAGCTCCATTGTGTTCAATGGATCTTACTCCCAGGCAAGTGTCTTTAGGATTGCAGCTGTTGTTAGAACAAAGTTATCTGCTTAATGATGTCACTTCCGACCCTCAGCAGGCACCACAAATTCTAATGTCTCCTATTTGTATGAAAAGAGTTTGACATCCCTGACTTAGGATATTCACAGCTATTTTGTAATACGCATGGTGTTCCAAATAAAGCAGCTTTCTGGCATTGGGGAGTAGTGATTTCATTATACAAAGGATGATTAAAGTATTTTTGTATTGCACCTAACGTTTATTACTATTATTTGCTGCTTCTGCAAAATTTTTGTTATATTTTATGCTTTTTATATTATGTATAGTTTTTATGATGTCATCTGATAGCATCAGGTTTATTTTTTATTGTATTTACAGCTTTATCTCTGAATTTTAATGAACACCATAAAGCGTCCTGGATGCCCTATTACTGATGGGAAGGCAGGATGTAAGGTTTTTTTAAAAAAGAAAAAAGAAACCAACAGCCATTTATAATATCCTCTCACTAAGATTGCCAATATGCTTCTTTCCTTTCTGCTATACATTATATACTACATATCAGACACATGCACAAGGGTTTTCATAGAAATGAGACTATGAGCACAATCCTAACCATGTCTACTCAAAAGTAAGCCCTATTGTGCTCAATGGGTCTTACTCCCAGGAAAGTGTCTTTAGGATTGCAGCCTAAGGCTGAAGTTGGGAGTAAGACTCATTGAACACAATGGGGCTTACTTTTGAGTAGTCATGGTTAGGATTGTGCTCTTAGGCTACAATCCAGAGTAACTACGGGAGCACGTAAGAGACTTTACGTGCACCCGTAGTTACTGTACCACGTAGTGAAAACCTATGGGAAATTCACACTGCAATCCAGAGTAACTTGTTCTTACTCTGGAGCAAGGACTCCCCATAGTTATTCTGGATTGCGCCCAATGGCCCATAGCCTAAAGTCAAAATAAGCCTCTGCGATGGAGCAGTTATGGTGACTTTCCATAAGATAACATTAAAGGGTGACTAACTGAGTGGACCCGTAACTGCTCTGGATTTTGCCCTAAGTAATAGGAAAAGCTTGATTTCTGCATGGTCCCGCTGTGGAACAGCACAATTCTATTCATGTTTACTCAGAAGTAAGTCCCACTGCATTCAAGGAGGCTTACTCCCTGTAAAGTGTATTGCAGTCCAAAACACAGAGGAGTTTTGGATTGCAGTCCAAAACACAGAGGAGGGCCAGAGACAAGGTTGATTTTTGCAGTTCTCCAGTGCAAGTCCTGCCACATTTTTGTTTGTTTTTGGATTTTCTACCTTTTTATTTCTACAAGTTGCTGATGACAAACATAGTGTGCAATCCTATTTGTGTCTACTCAGAAGTAAGTTCCATTGAGTTCAATGGGGCTTATTCTTAGGAAAGTGCTCTTAGGATTGCAGTTGAAGTTCTTCCCCACCTTTCCCATTTTATCCTAAACTAGAAAAATGTACCCACTTTGTGGGAGTAAAATACCCCCACATATACCATCTCCCATTGCGCAACACTCTCATTGCGCAACATATCCCATTGCGCAACACCTTCCCATATGCATCAACCCACATGCACATCCACCCCTCTTATGCAACATCCTCTCATGGGCATCAGCCCCCATGCGCTTCAATCCATGAGCATCAACCTCCCATGTGCATCACCCTGCCATGCACACCAACCCTCACATGCACACCAACCCTCTATGCACATCTACCCCTCATGCACATCACTTTCCCATTCTCATCACCCTCCTGTGACCATTAACCTCCCATGCGCATCAACCTCCCATGAGCATATGCATCACCCTCCCATGCACATCACCCTCCCATGCGCGGCAATCCCCACATGTGCACCAACCCCCCTTATTCATCACCCATGCACATCAGCCCCTCATGCACCCCTTTTCAGCCCCTTAAGGGTTAACTTTCTTAGCATCGGTTCTTGGTTGGTGTTGATGTCACAGATTTCCAAATTTCATGCTTCTTAGTCCAGGGGTTGGGGCAGAACATTCATCAGTCACCAGTTCTTCAATGGAAAGTATAGAGAGGAAAACGTTGTGCCTATTTTCTCCCTCTTCCAGTTGGAATTTCCGAAACCAGTTCTTAGTGGGTGCCTCCATCATGGAAGGAACATCCTCCCTAAATTTCACACTTCTAAGTCCAGCAGTTTTGTCTGGGCATTGATGAGTGAGTCAGTTAATCAGTCAGTCAGTCAGTGAATTTTCAATTTTATATATTTAGATAATAATAAAGGTTACAACCCATGTTTTCCAATGTTTGTCCTCCACTATACCACTTCATATTGTCCACCTACTCCAAATATCACCAGAAGTAAACAGCAATGAATTAACCAAATTTCACCAAAGGAACCTTACAAACATTTAGTGTGGGATCCATGTATATGCTTACTGCATTTGCTGCTTTTTCTACTAGTTTAATCTAGCACTAGCTATAAGGAATCAGGGATGTGCAATGATTGCCCTGGCATGTGATGTCATGTCACGACCGGACACAACTGCTACTGTTACATCTGGATGTATTCTGGAGGCTGCAAAAGGCTTGGCTCTCCAGCCCTCAGAAAGCTTTCATATGCCTTAGAAAAGTACTGCTCATTTTTTGTAAAACTGAAAATACCTTACTAAGGGTGCAATCCTAACCTAGGCCAGCACAACTCATTGGTCCCATGGTGATGTAGGGAGGCAAGCGCATGTCTGTGCATTGGCCCAATCCTTTGCTAGGAGTAGTGCAGAAGTGCCTTTCAGTACTTTTGTGACACCCCGAGGCCAGTTTCTGCCCAGTACTAGTTCAGCACTGAACCAGCTCTGACAACAACCTGGTGTGCCTTCCAGCATATTTGCGACACTGGGTGACGCGTGGCCAATCAAACTCAATCCTGGGTCAGGTGAGGCACTGCCTCCCTCACATCTAGTGAATGCATGTCCCCGAAAGGGATTTCTGTTTTTTGTAATTTTGAGTCCATTTAGCTTTATTTTACTCCTCATTTAAGCAAACAAGTATAGAGGGTGAATGCAGTCATTGGCAGTTATTTCTTATACACCTCTAGGTTAGTCGTGACCTTTCCATCTATTTATAGTTTTTGTTCATGTGTCCAACCATATGCAAGCCTCGGTGCCTGCCTTGGCTGTATTTTAATTTGTTCTGCTGCTGCATATTTTGCCATGGCAGAGAAAAGTGAATATCTTTCTGCCTATTTGAAAGTGGGAGGGCAGGAGGAGGACGGTTTGCAGACAGCTTTATGAACAGACTCACTAATTTCCTATTCCCAACTGGAGAAAGGTTTGAACCAAAACAATCAAATCCAGCTTGACCTTTGTGGTTTGATTCAGATCTTATCTCTGTTTGGCTGCCTCATCTCGATTGAAAGCCAAATCAAATCCTCAGATCTGGAAGCCTTCTTGATGTGCGGCAAAGATTAACATGTGCTTTCTTGTGCTTAGCAGCCTAAACTCCTGTCTCTCTGGGACACCGGCTGATGTCATTCATTCATGATAAACCCACTTTACTCTTAGCGCACATGTCTTTTGATTCAAGGACACTGATGGCATCAAATGTTAAGCATGCAGCAAAAGATATAGGCTGAGAGACTGGAATAATGGTAAGATCATCACCTCCCAACTGGCCTGGAGCTGCTGTACCTTTTAAGAATTTTCTTGCATGGAAAATCCAGGCAGCTGCTGTGCTTTTCCTCACGGATTGCCTCATACATTGACACATATAGTTTTTTTAGTTTTCATTAACTTAACGGCAGCCAGAAGAAAAGAGTGGAAGACATAACACCACTGGTGCAAGTTGAGGCTTCAAAGTCAAAGAATTAGAGATTATTATTATTTTCATCATGTGACCAGTCCTAATTCACAGTGCATTGTACTTCTCATCACATCAGTCTTGTGATGTGAAGAAGGGGCACCTTCTTGAACTGAATGGTTATGACTGAAGAAGGTTTCAGAGGAACCTCTATGTACATTCCTCCAACTGCATGGATTCTGTTTGTGCAAGAGCCACTTTGGCTCTTGCCACTTAACAACCTTCTGCTTAATAATAATTCCCAACAACCACTGAAAGCTGGATCTAGGCAGATGTGTCTTCAGGGGAGATATTCACCAGGGAACAACTGAAAGGGAATCCTCTGGTGGTGCAAGTGGTTAAGACACTGTGCCTGTTAACCAGCAGGCCAGGGTTCGAGAGCTGGGTCCCCACAAAACGAGGATCTTCTGCTAAAGTTGGACTAGATGATCCATTGGGTCTCTTCCAACTCTGATTCTATGATTGAATACCTACATATTTTGCCTTGAAACCAATTTTTGTTATGTAATTAAACTGGTACCCACTTCCATGGAAAACCTTTAGAAACGGATCACAAAACTTGCCTTTTGCAAATGACTTACCATTGCACTCCTCCTGCGCTGTCTCCTTTGTCCTTTAAAAACACTTACAGCGATCCAGAAGTGCTAACAGGAAGCCTGCTGGAGAGCTGAATAGAATATGACACTATGCTCTGGGAGCTCTGTGATAACAGCACATTCTTTTCAGCCCTCCAACCAACATCATGTTTTCATATCCTGATTTCTGTTAGTGTTTGTAGAGACCCCAGATAGCGCAGAGAATCAGGAGACAGAGCAGGAGGGCTGCAATCAGAAGCTGGTAAGTCATTTTACATAATAGGGAATTTGTAAACCACAGATAAGGGGATCTCTATGGATGCCTGTGTTAAGGACGAAAATCTGTAACTTTGGAGCAGTCATAAGAACATAAGAGCATTCACTGGATCGGGCCAGAGGCCTATCTAATCCAGCTTCCTGTATCACACAGTGGCCCACCAGATACCTCGGGGGGAGCACATATGGCACCTACAGTATACCCAAGTGCCCTCCCCTGCATCTGGTATTTTGATGCCAGAAACCTGCTGAAAAGGAAAGCCTACACATTTGTTAAAATTTCCCTGAAACTGATTTTTGTTTTGTATTTAACAGACATGCTAACACTGAGCAGACCAATCAAACACCTAGCCTGGGAGAGCCACCAAGCTGACCAGAAGATGTGAAACTGACAAGACCAGAGAAGAGGAAATCAGAAAGGGCCATAACACGACTTTCTTTTTCACATTAGGATGGTTATAAAGCAGAGCAAAGCCATTCACTCTGTCATTACCTATAACAGCTGTGTGAGTAAAAAGAAAATTTGAGTTTCTGAAGATTTCAGTTTTTCTTTCAACCTATAGTTTTAAATCTGTACTGTTATGATTCTTCCCCTATTACCACCGCACGCTTCACAAGTGAGATGACATTTTTACTGTCACCCCTTATATGCTCAAGTCCATTTGCTGATTGCAAATGGGAAGCATTTTTCAAGCACATAAATATTGGCCACAGCTGGTGAGTTAAATGTTTCTGAATAACATCAGATGAAAATGTGCAGCTGCCAGACATTTAGAAAGGAACACAACAGAATGTTGAGAGAGTCTATGTAGTTGAGAAGTGCCATGTTTCCAGGAAGTATCTGGCTGAACTCCCCACATCCTTCGTAAATAGTAGATTCTCTGGCACTTGTAAACTTTGGAAATTGAAAGGAAGTATTTTAAAACAGGTATTTGTGATTGTTGCAAGATTGTGGAAGTGTTTGGAAGCCTTTGGTGTTGCTTTGGTGTTGAAATGTCATCTCTTTAAAACCAAAGGTAGCATGGGGAGGTTGCTCTCAGTTTAATTGTGATAATATTAAATATTATCTAATATTAATTGTGATTTAAATGAGAGGTCTAATGATACAGAATTGCAGGAAAAAATTAACTTTCTTTCCTGGGAACAACAGTATTTTCACTCAATGCATGTTTTTGGCCCCAGCACTCAGAAAAAGAACTGTATTCTTGCAAACAAAGTGAGAATTTCATACAATCATACAAGAATATGAGGTAACTTTGAAGACTTCTAGTCAACCCCAGCTCAAGACAGATTACTACAAAATCCCTGGCAGGTGGCCATCCATTCCCTGCTTGAAAACCTCCAAAGAAAGACAGTCCACCATGATATGAAAAAGACTGTTACATTCTCAGACAGCTGTAGTAAAGAAATTATTCTTCAGGTATCATTTAAATTTACTTTTCTGTAGCTTCAACCCATTGGATCAAGTCTGCTCTCTGGAACCACAGAAAATGTCTTCTCCACTTTATCTGCATGTCAGCCCTTCAGATACTTGAAGACAGATATAATTTCTTAGGCTGCAATCCTAAACACTTTTCCTGGGAGGAAAACCAATTGAACACAATTGGTCATCAGAGGGGGCCTTGCTGATTGTGCTGCCACCAAGGGAAGTGAGAAGGGTGGTGGCCAGAGATAGGATCTTCTCGGTGGCGGCTGTTACCCGAGCAGCAAATCCCCCCTCTCCACACCACTGAATTAGTCCAATGGAAAGGCAGAGCCAATACGATTGGACCAGCTGGTGTCGCAGAGCTGGGCTAAGGACAGGAGCTCTCCCTGTCTTGTGGGGCCGACCCGGGTCTCGAACCCTGGCCTGCTGGTTAACAGGCACAGTGTCTTAACCACTTGCGCCACCCACAGTCCCATATATACGTATTAATATTTATATTTCTTGTTAGCCACCTTGAGTCAGCCTCTGGCTGAGAAAGGCGGGGTACAAATTATTTAAATAAATAAATTCTCACTGTTTACAATGTCTGAAGACTAGAAAAGTCATGATGCAGAATAACAGGCAAGAGAACTGTGCCTTTGTGGCCTTGAGATTAGAAAATCCATATTATGCAACACAAGCCAAGCCCTCATACAGCTGGCACACCATTGGTGTGGACTGTTACAAGAATGCTATAAAACACATTTGCAGGACTTGGTGTGGGTGTAGCACCAACCAAAAGTGCTGGCACTGCAACCAGTCCAGCACCAGTGCTCCACAGCATGGAGGTCATCTAGGCCACTAGGCAGCACAGCCATTCCCTTCTCCTGAGGAGCTGCCGGCAGTAGCCTACTGTGCTCAGCCTACCATGGCAGTCATTTGTGTGCGGTGGTAGTCCTGATACTGTAGGAAGCATAAGATTGAGCATTCCATGTGGTTTTTGATTGTAATACCCATAAGGTGGTAGTATAGCAGATAAAGGTGCAATCCTAAAGACACTTTCCTGGGACCATTGAACACTTTTGAGTAGACTTGATTAGGATTGTGCGCAAAATGGGACAAATTAAATCCCCAAAGAAAAAACCTAAATGAGCAAGCACATTTTTGTTTAATATCTACAGCTGTGGTCTAAGAAAACGGGTTACAAGATAAAATTCTTCCTATGCGGGTTCATGTTCCATTATTAATAGGAGGGGTTATACTATCCCTGCTAACTGGGCAGACAGTGGTGTCCTCATCTGTGTCCCTCTTCAGTCCAGGAGGGCATCTTTTCCAGTGGCTGGTGACTTTTTGGATTTTTTTAAAATTGTGAACCATATGAGGATAGGAAACTGTTTTATTTAGCCATGTAAACTACTTTTCATAGAAAATTATTACATACTTATACCTAATAGTACCTAAACAAGGCAAGTTGGATGTGGATTTTATTCCACTATATCCATTTTTGAGTTTGATTATTGTTCTTTTGTCATCCCAACAGATCTTAAAAATAAGGATGCACCTGTGCTTTCTCATCTGTACCACTTTTTTTGCAGTTCTTAATGGCACTGCTGCTATCTACACCATAATTTATATACTATATGTTTCATCATTATGACAGTGTCACAGATGCCCCATAAGTAGGCATCTTATGAAGCAACATAAGCCTGAGAAAAAGTGCCAGATGGGGCAGACCATCATACTGGACTAGAGTGAAGGTTATAATACCCAGTATAATGACTCTCACCCAAATCATGTCCTTTTAGGAAAAAATGAGGGGTATAAATTGAATAAATAAATAATAAATAAATCAGGCATGGTGGTATTGTCTTCATTCTTTGCACACTTCCCTGTTCTGCATGCATGTGTGTTTACATCTGATCTGAAATGCAAAAAGTGGCCAGCTTCATTTATTATTCACAGTCCTGCTCCCAGCCCTAAAAACATCATGAATAAATACAGGATGATAACAATGCATTGCAAATAGCTAGCTGCTTTGGGGGCAATTACCCACTTTGGGGAAGATTTTGAAGGGGAAAAATGCTAATCCTCTCCCCACATGCCACTGACCAGAGCCAGATTACGCACACACTCTGTGACTGAAATTTATAAAAAAAGAACACTTCTGGTGCACATCCAGTGTTACCTACCTTTTAAAGATGGGATTTGCGTAACATTTAGTTTGGCTCTGGGGTAAAAAAAGCAACACCCATTTTCGTATGGGGCCATTTTTTAAAGGAATTTTGGGTAGCATTTCTGCTTATCTCATTTATCCTCACAACAGCCCAAATGAGTTAAGCTGGATCAGTGGAAGGGGAGATCAAACTTCTCTCAGGCTAGTTAGCATTCATGATACCTGTTGAGGGATGGAAGTGACATCATTAAGCAGGTAAGCACAAAAATGAGACCTTTCTTCCTCAACATATCAGGTGCAAATGACAGATGAAAAAAATATGCAAATTTTCAGGATAGGGGAGAGCCCATTTTCCATGTGGGCCTATTTTGGGACTATTTTTGCAACAAGTTTGTAGCTTGGCAACTGAGAAGTATTAATGTGCGATTGTACCACTTTTTTATGGTACTTCTGTACCACTTTTTTATGGCATTGCAGCAGTATTATATTACACATCATTGTAATATAATAATGACAGCTGTATTATATTACACATCATTATATGTATACAGAACGGTGTGGGCTGATACCCACAGAATTTGCTGGTACCCACAGTGGGATGTATATGTGTATACAAAAGGGTGTGGGCTGGTTATGGCCAGGGGAGGGTGACTACATTACTGGCTAAAATATTTGAAAAAATCTTGGTATTTTTAAACAATACCATCATGTTAGAAATCATTCCATGTATAATTTCAAGCAGATTGCAATGAAACAAACTGCATTATATTTTATCAGTACAAATATTTTATATTTTACAGCTACTCAGGAGCAGGCTGTACCAGATGCCTAGCTGTTTCAGAACTGTGATGGAAGATGGTAAGTTTGTGCTTGCATAGGCAGACTGGCACAGAGGAATGGATATGCAGAAGGGGCATTGAGGGGGCTATTTTTGTGTGGAGGGTAGGTGGCCTGGAAGGCAGATCAGGACTGGGGAGGGAGTTGGACTGGCCATGACAGCACAGGCTCAGTCCTAATCCCTATCCCTCCCTGCGCGACAGCATTTCATGGGCAGCTTGAATTTGCAGATCCAAGTAGCCCCATAATGTGGGCTGGCTTGCAACTTGGGTAAGGGGAACAAAATCCACTTTGAGTTTTACTCAAGCCCACACCTACATTGCTCTGGATTCAGCACAAGTCAATCAGCCGGCTTGTTCTAGCACAAATTAGGAATGTGCCCTAAGTTCCCTTAGTTGAAGTATAACACTGAGACTGCAATCCTAAGTCCCAGTTAGGGCAGCACTTCTGCTGGAACTTCTGTGTCACTCCTGGTGGGTCCACTCCTGGACACACTCCTGGTGTGTTACTCCTGTGTCACTCCTAGCAGATACCTGGGCTAACCTGCCCACACCACCATGAGAAAGGGGATCAGGTGAGTATAAATTGGGTCAGCCTAAATTGGTTTGGATTGCACCCTTAACCCACTATTTTATAGTCTCTCATTGGCAGATTATAGTGAAGTAGATGCTGTTGATTTTGAAAACTAGGATATGAATGCCTCCAACTGTTGCTCAGTGACAGTATTCAATAATTCAATTATTGTGTTTTCGATAAATTGCAAATTTAGAAGAACATGTCAAATTTGATTTTACTGCATGGAGACAACATATGACTGTATGGTGCAATGACACCACATTTCTCATTGCTGTCTAAAAGCACAATTTATGGAATATCTAACGCCAAACAAATGCTCCCTCCTTTTTGGATTTTAAATGGAGTAAATTCCATGCCTCACATGATGTTTATATAAAGTAGCTGGGGGTCGATTTTACACACATAAAAGTCAGGAAATTTAAGAACTGATGGTTCCCACAGCAACCTTAACTCATCCAGGTTGCACATATCTAATAAGGCACAGTTAACGGCATATACATGAATATAAAATACTACTCCAGCAAATCTCAGCCATCACATTACATTAATATTGATTTGTTTCATTTAATAATAGATTGTCCCATCATTGCTTTCGAGAGAGAGAGCAAGATGCTTATTAAACCAGTGCTTTAATATTAGGACATCATTCTACTCCTTCTCTCCCCCAATATATTTTATTAACTTTAGCTATTCTAGAGAACAGACATTGTTTCTCTGTCAGGGAAAACTGTCAACATGCTCAGGTGGAATTTAGTCACCAGTTTAACAGTATCTCAGAAATAGCAGTAACAGGCCTTTTAATTAAAAATCTGAAACCAAAGTGCGATGACAGACTGAAAAAGACTCAGATATAATCTCTCCAAAAGGTATCTTTGATAGTTGATGATGAAATACCCCTCCTTCTTGTATTCCAGTTTTGGGGTAGGGTCTTATTGAATGTAAATTGGTACTAATTCACAGCAATGGGGTTGCAACCGCCATTCAGTCCTTTAAACTTGCAGCCAGTCAATTGCATGTTAAATTCTTTGGGTTGCCTCTGAACATTGTTCAGTAGTTTCAACTGGCACAGGCTGCAGTAGCTGCCTCCTCTTAATTTTTGATCGGTAAAATGAAAGTAATAGAGATGTATTGCACATGTAAAGGTGAACTTCTAACTCTTGGCTTTTAAGGGTAAGGTAGTTGTTCTTAACACATCATTCAAGGAGAGGCTGAAGTCCTCTCAAGCATGATATATTGACCAGCAACAGCCAAAGAAACCTTTGCTAGTTTTCTGGTATAGCAATGGCAAAATATCCCTGCTTAGAATTTAATTTTCTGCTTTTCTCATAGAAAACCATTATTCCCATTTTTATTATCATTAAGAATACCCATAGGGTTGTGGGTGGTGCAAGTGGATAAGACTCTGTGCCTCTTAACCAGCAGGCCAGGGTTTGGGACCCAGGTCCACACAAGACAGGGTGAGCTCGTGTCCCTTGCCCAGCTCTGTGACGCAGCTGGAACCAATCGTATCAGCTCTGCTGTTCCATTGGACTATTTCAGTGGCATGGAGAGGGGGGATTTGCTGCTTGGGTAACAGCCTAACCTCCACATTAATCTACCCAGGCCTTTGTGCTTTGTACAGCGTCAAGCACGATACCATAGTCTTTCAGGACTGATGGATGCCAATACTAAGAATACTTAAAATCACTATTCAATAATAAGTAGTTCATAAAGCAGCTTACATAGCCAATAAATCAATTAAGGCTTCTGGGTTCCCAAAGAGTTCACAGTCTAAGAACACAATCCTAGGCGTGTTTACTCAGAGGTAAGCCCCATTATGTTCAAAGTGGCTTACTCCCAGGAAAGTGTGTATAGGATTGCAGTCTCAGTGATTTGCAACCTTTTTCATCTCAGAATAGACTGACAAGCTGCTAAAATTGTCAAGGTGCACCATGATAATTGATTAGTTATCAATGCTGTTGGTGGGAGACTAACATTCCCCACTGGCAAATGATCCTCCCCAAAATTCCCATGGCACACCTACAAGTCATACACAGCACACCAGTGTGCCATGGCACAGTGGTTGAAAATCACTGCTCTAAAAAGAAATGGAGAAAACACACCGGCAACAGCCACTGGATATGCCTCCCAGTCCTTATGTGTGTTCAAGCAAATTCATTAGCACAAGTCCAAGAAGAGACAGGAGGTATGGAGGCTGCTGTCAGAGGTGGTAGGATTCAGCACCATTTGATGGAGCTCCTCCTGCAGTCTTCCCTATCTTCATTCTGCCCTCCCTCCACACTTCCCCACCTCTTCCACAGGCTTACGTGTTCTGGTGGGTGAGTTCTGACAGTGGGTCAGTCAGCGGAGACTTGTAAGACTAATAGTACAATCCTGTGCATGTCTACTCAGAAGTAAGCCCTATTGTATTCAGTAGGGCTTACTTCCAGGAACGTTTATATAGGATTGCAGCCTATGTTTTCTCTTGACTATGTTTTCACATGTTAAGATGGAGGAGCAGAGAACAGCCCCATATCTCTTTTTTCAGGAGGATTCCCTTAACCATCACAGCAGAAGTGCAACAGTCTGGAAGAGAAAAGGTGCAAATCTAGATCTTTGTTATATGTCCTGAAAAACAGGGACAATCCTGATTTGGGGGTATTGTGTTCACATACTGGCAAATCAAACAGAGGGTCCTATTCCGGTTTTGTGGAAGAGAATTATGGCATCCCTAATCATATTGCAAGATATGAGCAAGCCCATTATCAAGCTGGAAGAGCACATTTATAATGGGGGAAGATACACTGCCACATGATGTAGTGATGGCAGCCAGCCTAGATGCCTTTAACAGGGGTTCGAACCAATTTTTGGAGGAAAGGTTCATCATAAGTTACAAGCTATGACGTGTATGTGCACATGTCCTTATTTAAACATAGACTGGCCCGACAATCCAGAGAAACTACGGGAGCACGTAAGAGACATTATGTGTAGCCATAGTTACTGCACCACCTAGTGAAAACCTATGGGAAATTCATATTGCAATCCAGAGCAAATTGTTCTTACACCGGAGCAAGGACTCCCCGTAGTTATTCTGGATTGCGCCCTATGTCCTTATTTATTCATATCCTACAATCCAGAGTAACTATAGGCTAATTTGGAATGCCAAATGCAGGGGTGGGCACCAGGGTGCAGGTCTCTTGTTGTCCTTTGTGCTCCCACATTTGGTGTACCACTGTGAGATAAGGAAGCTAGACTAGATGGGCCTTTGGCCTGATCCAGCAAGGCTCTTCTTAAATTTTTACATACATTGCTTCTGAGGCCATGTTTATCATGGTGTGTCTCTGAAGGAATTATCATTCCTTCCATAATATTGTTCCTTAATATTAGTTCCCCATTCCAGTTCACACTTACAGTAATTCTTGTCAGTTATACAGATTTTCTCCCAACATCTTCCTGGATCGAAAATTTTCTTCTTTAATTTATAACTGTTGGTAACTGACAAGCCCGTCAGCGTAATTAAAAACAAATGCTTTGAGGTGATTCCAAGAAAGGGTCCAGATGGAAAATATCTGCTGGAGCCCACTTCTCCCCCTGCCAAAGACCAGACTGCCTATGGTTGTCTGATGAAAACCCAGATGCGATAAAGGCTCTAAAAGCACATTGTTAACTTAAAAAAAATCCATGGCAATGAATAGTAACAATTTTGTTAACAAAGGAGGCTATTTTCCTCTGACAATTTACAAATTAATCATCGTAAAGAGAAATAATGTCGTTCACTGTTTTTCCCACCCTAATTCAAATATTTTGCTGATTTATTCCTATGTCCTCACACAGCTAGTCCCCTTGCACTCACTTCCTAGCTCGTCATTTAAATTAAGTTGCTATGCATTGAGTTGCTGGATGGTCGGAGGCACTATCTGGTCCATCAGAGGAGACTCGGCTGGTCACATGACGGCTCTCATTAGCGAGAGGCAGCGACTCAGCTGTGGTGCCTTTGATAAGCCCAGCTCCGTTCTCACAAGTACACCGCCAAGCAATTAAAACAGCAAAGGGGCCTTTTTTTCCCCCCACCATCCTTTTTCTTCGTTTTCCGAACTTGAATAAAAATGATTTGATAAATTATTCTTTTCAGAGCTAAACTCTCCGGGAAATGTGAAGGCGGGGGAAGGAAAAAAAAACACCACAGGATAGAAAAGTCTTTCTTGAGGACCGTGTTATTTTCATGAATTCCCAACTCCCTGGCAATCAAGCCAAGGCCCGGTAACGGGTGCCAACATTTGGTATCGCTTGAGAAAAATTGCCCACCTTGGGTGGCACCGATTCTATGAAAGTGACATATGGACTAACACTCTCTGGGCATTGATAGGATGTTCATGTGTCCTTTTCCCAGGACATGTCCTGGATTTTATCCTTGTGTCCTGGAAAACATCATTGTCCTCCTTTCCTTATGAGCAGGTAGCATGTAGCCTTCTTGGAATCAATAAATTACATGTAATCAGGAGGCTTTTTCAGGGGGTATGCACCCACACGGAGTACCAGCACCTCTGTGGGTGAGTACCGGCACGCACACATAGACAGAAACACATACACACAGGTTAGTACCTATGAGTACTGGCAGGTAATATTTTCCACCGGCACCTATTTTCCAGAAAAACTCCACTGCGCTGTAAGAAATTATATGTACCAGTTTTAAATTTAATAATAAATAATGTAGCATTCAAATTAACAATATAAAAGCAGTAAATATGAGAGTTTTTAGCTTTTATTTTTATCATGTCCTACATTTTGCTTGGGTGTCCCACATTTTAGAGGGGGCTATCCTCCCTTTGGGTTATGACATATGGTCAGCCTGGGCATGGGAGACCTAAAATCACAGTTACACACTCAAAAGCAATGAAGTCAACAAGGCCTAGTTATATCAGTAGGATGATACTTGTGGATTTGTAAATGCCATCCATTCTGGAAGGGGAAGGACTGACCCTACAATCTAGAGTAACTACAGGAAGACGTAAGAGGCAGTTACTCTGGATTGCTCCATGCATTTCCCATAGGTTTCCCATAGGTGGCACCGTAACTACATCGGTGTAAAAGGTCCCATAGTTACTCTGGATTGTAGCCCAAGCCATACCTGCTTGACTCACTCCTTACCTGCTTGTCTCACCCCATTCCAGAATGTTATGCCATTGCTCTGCTTTTAGGGTGTGGTAAATATGCTATGTTCCCTACTGAGCAACGTTTTATTTCTAAAGGAAACTCTCACAGCTAAAAGAGCTATTATTTCCCATCATCAGACATTGTCCAGAACACAGCAGGGAAGGTTTGTCCCCTTTTAAAGAGCAATCCAGTTTCCCTGTAATTACCACAAGAGGCAGAACACACTTAACTTATAAGCTCTTCAGTATCTAATATCACCAATCCCTCCTTAAAATGGAAAACAGTTGATGGGGATGGGAAGTCTTAAGATCTATAAGGAGAATTTTGTCATTCAATACCATCCTGTCAGCTTCCCATCTGGTTGCAGTGTGTTGATTCTGGCCATCCTACTTGATTTATTTAATTCACTTTTTGTATCCTGCCTTTACCCTGGGAGCTCAAGGCGGCTCACATAAAAACAACATAAGATTAGTTTAAAAGCACCATCAACCACATCTCATAAAATTAGACTATTAAAAACACCATAAAGCAGTATATCAGAAAAGAATAAAAACAGTACAATAAAATTATAACAATAAAAACCAATAAAGGCAGTGGCATCTTCGAGCCAGAAACATAAAAATCAGAAATGGTAAAATCATAAGCATTGTATCAAAATTAAAAGAGCAGATATTAAAAGATATTCTCCATTGATACTGGGGGGATAACTATATATGACAGACAGACAGACAAAAAAAGCACAGTGCAATAGGGTGGGGCAAATAGTAGCAATCCACACCACATCCAATGCTTTTTGTACTGAATTTTCTGTACAGCCCCTTACTTTAACTATCATGCATGATTATTGCATAACAGCTACTTCAATTCTAACTTCCAGTTAGGCCGGCATAAGCTCTGGCGTAAGTCCTGTGCTGACCTGGGGGTATCATAAAAGTGTTATAAGGCACTTCTGCCAACTCCTAAGGGGCTTAGGCCACGGCAGAGGCATACGCCAACCTCCCCACATCACCATGGGAAGCTGTGCCTGGTGAGTTAGGCCGGCCTAAATTGGTTAGGACTTCACCCTAAGTAAAGTAACAGAGGGCAACTGTATATCACAGAAAGATATAACCTTGAATATCAGAATGGGCTGTGGGTGGCGCAAGCAGTTAAGATGCTGTGCCTGTTAACCAGCAGACATGGTTCGAGACCCAGGTCGGTCCCACAAGACAGCTGTCCTTAGCCCAGCTCTGCGATGCCAGCTGGATCCAATCGTATCGGCTCTGCCTTTCCACTGGACTAATTCAGTGGCGTGGAGAGGGGGGATTTGCTGCTTGGGTAACAGCCTATCCTCCATAACAATCCAACCCAGACTTTTGTGCTTCGCATGCAGCATATGCAGCGCCAAGCACGATACCATAGTCTCTCAAGACTGACGGAGGCCTGCTTTGTATATCAGAGAGATATATACCTTTTTGGAAAAGATAGGCTACAAATCAAACCTCTTTTTTTAAAAAAAGCTAAAATACCTCAAATGGTATTTCTGCGAATGGTGTGTTTGAATACTAGTGAAAATGGCAGCTTCTTCTTTCCTGCTGGATGATATTTCTCATGCAGCGAGAGTGCGTCCCTCCAATGTGTCTTCTAGTCAGTGACACCCAGGAAATGTTTTATGGATGAGGCTTCATCACCTGTTGGCATGGGGAGTAGAAGGCACGGCAGCTAGTGATGGATGTCTCCTCCAAATCTGCACTGTGTCCTCTGTGTCTCCGCCATTCCTCATTATCATGCATCATTCCAATAGCATCCTATTGCTGATATTTGGGTCCTCCCTCCTTCCCATTCTGTAAGCATGTGACCTCTCTGCTTACATCCTTCTGAAAAGGCTGCACCTTCCCATGTCTTTTAAAGGACCTATTTCTTTAAAAATATCAGGAGTTGTTTTCAAAATATATTTCCTCCTCAACAGTGATTTTCAAACTTTTTCACCTTACAGTACATGGACAAGGTGCCAAAATTGACAAGGCACACAATGCTGCGAGTGGGGGTTCAGATCCCTCAATGGCCCCATAACGAAATGATTTCTATTCAATATAGAAATAAATTATTCAACCTTCCACGGCACACCTGTGGACCACTTGTGGCACACCAGTATGTTATGGCACATACAGCTGAAGAAATATGGAATACAACTTCCCTCTCTTCCTTTCCTCGTTTTCTTCTGACATACATCTAACTAACTGAGATTTATGCAAAGACCAATATATGTCATGAGCAAGCAGTGGTGTCATTAGGGTTTGTGTCACCCAATGCGGAAAGCTAGGATGTCACCCCCATAATGGGCATCCTCTTATGCAGTGGGTGGGGGAATAACCTGGGTGGTGGATGTGGTGACATACCAAATCTGCTGGTTTTTCAGCCATACCATTTGATAGAATAAAGGTAATTCAAAGCGGTTTCTCAATTCTTTCATTGCATTCTGCTAAAACTTACACATTGAATGGTATATAACATTAAGGTATTATTCCTACAAACCACAATTTATAGATTTTGGTCATTAGTGGTGTAGTGTTTGCCTCCCTAAAGGTAGACATGAAGGAGCTCTGACACAATGATGTAACTTCATGTTTGATGTCACTTCTGATGTCACTTTGAAAAGATACAATTACTTTTGTTTCTTTTTTTAAAAAGCTGTTGAATTAAGCCCAAAATTCTTCGTCTAACACTAGTAGCAACATGCAACAAGGGTTGCAGCAACATGTCCCCCCATGTCTCATTTTTGTGCTAGCATAGAATGCTTCATGCCTGAATCTTCCATGTCACCGACTCCATCATGGTGTGAGAAAGAGTGTGCTTCTGGAGGGGTGCTGATAGACCTCTTTTTTATTGCTATTATTATTGTGAGACCTAGGGCGCAATCCAGAGGAACTACTGGGAGTCTTTGCTCTGGTGTAAGAACAATTTATGGTACTCTGGTTTGGAATATGAATTTCCCATAAGTTTTCACTAGGTGGTGCCATAACTACATTGTCGTAAACGTCTCTTACGTGCTCTCGTAGTTACTCTGGATTGTAGGGCTAGAATTTTAACTGGCTCTTTTTTTTCTAAGGTTCTCTTATAATATCTTTGCCCCTCTCAAAGGCTACATTTCAACAAAGGTCAATACTGATTTGGGACTATTCTTAGATCTAGCTAGTCAATTCCTTCTTTCAGGATGACAAGCGATGAAGAGGGACTGCGGTTGACTGTGAGCCATGAATTGGTTCATATGAAGAAAAAGCTAGGTAGGGTTAGAAAAATTGGTGCTGATGATAGATCTGATAGAGAATCCCATAACCTATATAAGAGAAAACAAATATCTCAAGAGTGAGATCTTATAAAATGGAATAGAACAGCACAAAGAATGAGAGAATGGTCTCACAAGCTGAGAGAAAGGGGGGAGGTGATGTGGCCCATGAAGATGTCCTCAGGCCATCAATTAGATTAAATAGGTATGGAGTGGCAATTCTTAAAGGCATTAAACAAATTAGTAGGATGTCCAAACATGTTCCTGCAACAACCATACAAATGAGTTATATCAGGGTCTCTAAAATTATACTTGCCTAGTGTCTAGGGTTGGAAAAAATTTAAATATAAAATTTAAATAAACAGATTAGAGGTGGAACTTAGATTAATGAATAAATGGGCTCAAATTTCTGCAAGCACCAACATGCAGCACAGAAATAAAGCACATACTTAAAATGAACCCCCATTCCCCCCCACCCCACCATCACAGCTCCAATTGTGTTCGATCAACTGGGTCAGAGAGTCTTAGAGGACCAGAGGCGAGCCTTGGGCACGGTAGAGGCTTGCCATGGGCCATATCTGACCCAATTTGGACCAGGGTTTGGAGACCCCTGAGCTATATCTACCACCGTTCCTAGTATGAAGAGAAGCACAACAAACTAGAAAACCCTTGCAGTCTTCCCTTCTGGTTTCTTTACAATGCATCCTCTGCAGATCTGGGCAGTTATGGTTTCATAAAGTCTCTTGATGGGAAGCACTTGATAGCCAGAGACATCTCACTGTCAGGAGGAATATTGCAAAGATTCAGCTCCATTTTCTCTTTCATTTCATCATCTCTCTCTTGGTTATCACGAAAAGCTGGGCAAATAGTGCATAATGAATCATTCATTAGATTAATTTCTTAAATTTATTCTCCCTTCCAAATCATTAGAGCCCAGATGCAGCAAACCACGGCGGCTGATGAAACCAAGTCATGTGTTCTGTGATACGCTTGTGGTGAAATGGGCTTTTTCTCCTTCTTGAGTTTGCCTGTCTTGATTAATATTTGTTAGGCAGAAGAAATACATTCCTGATCTGTGGCTGGTTTGTGAGCCAGACAGTTGCAATTATTTGGCTGAGGTTTGATAGGCTACCAAGTTCACATGGTTGTTTGGGAAGCATTTTCACAACCCAATAGGATTAATGCTGGGATCAATTTCCTTGTGGTTATGCTCAGAATTCAAAATCTGTTTTATAGCCAGTAACTATATACTCATCATCTCTCTATATTTTTAGAAAGTTTTTTGCTACAAGTTTTTTCCTATCAAAAATCAGGATGCAATGAACCCAATTCAATAAAGAGCTGCCAAACGATATTTGCAGTAGTGATCCAGGTTATACCATCTAAGTCAAAGTTTCCCAACGTAGAATCACAGAATCCTAGAGTTGGAAAGGACCTAGTAGGTCATCTAGTCTTACCCCCTGCCTGTAACAGGAAATTCTAGAGAATCTCTGACAGGTGCTTGTTGAGCCTCTGCTTGAAGACCCCCAGTGAGGGAGAGTCCACCACCTCCCTTGGCAATCTGTTCCACTGCCGAACTGCCCTCACTGTCAGGAATTTTTTCCAGATATCCAACCGGATTCTTCTTTCTTGCTGTTTGTACCTATTGGTTCTAGTTCTGCTTTCAGAAGCAGCTATGAACAAATGAGTCCCTTCCTCCATATGACAGCCCTTCAGGTATCTGAAGAGGGCAATCATGTTTCCTCTCAGCCTTCTCCAGGCTGAACATCCCAAGTTCCTTTTTTTGTACGGCTTCCCTCCATCCCACTGCTCATTCTTGTCGCTCTCCTCTGGACTTGCTCCATTTTTTGGCTGCACCTTTTTGAAACTGAGGTGCCCAGAACTGAACTCAGTATGTAGGATGAGGTCTAACCACTAAAGAGGAACTATAACTTCTTGCGACTTGGAAGCTACAGTCCTCTTAATGCAACCTAAAATGGCATTTGCCTTCTTTGCAGACACATCACACTGCTGACTCATGTTCAGCTTGTGATCCACGGCAACTACAAGATCCCGCTCACATGTTGTGCTGCCAAGCCAAGTATCCCCCATTTTATACCTATGTTTTTGGTTTTTATTCCCTAAGTGCAGAACCTTGCACTTCTCCTTGTTGAAATTCATTGTTTCAGCCCAGTATTCTAGTTTATCCAGATCCTCCTAGAGGTTTCTCCTGTCTTCTTTTGTTACTACTTTTGTTGCTACTACTCCCAGCTTGGTGTCATCCACAAATTTGATCAGGCTCCCCCATCTTAATATGGACATTGTTTTACCACAATATATTTAATTTTGAATGTATACATTGGTGTTGATTGAACGTGCAGTGAAAGGAATGTGTGACTGAAGTATAATTTCTTTATTTATTCTATGTATATTGAGTCCGTATCATGACAATGTATCTGAATTTCATTGTATATTTTTGTACAATGACAATAAAGTATCTATCTATCTTAACAGCAATCTGACTGGAACATCTTCCTCTCTGCATTTTTGCTACCTGTTGGAGACTTTGCTCTCTGTAGCTCCTCCGGTGGGAGGGATGTCTATGGCAAATAGTGTGGAGAAAGGTATATTGAACTCCGTTTTGGCCCCAAGCAACATGGTAACATTGTGTTTTGCTGCAGGAAAAGGATTTTTTCTTTAGAATAGTCAAAAGCAGTAGTTCTCAACGTAGGGGGGCAGGACCACCTCAAGAGGTCATGACTTCACGCAAAGCTGGATGCTGCAATCCAGGCTGCAATACATACACTCAGGCTGCAATCCATACTTTCCTGGGACTGGGTGTTATTGAACACAGTGGGACTTACTTCAAGTAGACACTGAGGAGCTCAGGCAATGACAGTGATGTCACTGTGGACTTGACATCACTTTCATGTTGACGTTATCACTTCCAGAGGGGTCCTAGACAGATTATTCTGAAAAGGGGTTCCCGTTTCCCAAGAACCACTTGTCTACAGAATGAACTTCTCTTCAGACCCACAAGTCTGTGAGCCTCTCCTCCATTTCTCAGTGGGGACCTTGTCCTACTGGTCCTTACACTGAAACCCTTCTTATAAGGAGAAGAAGGCTGCTCAAGAAGAACAGGAGTGCCAACTGAGGGGGACATCTTAAAGTGGACATGACATTGTCATCGAGCTATGGGATGATAGTACAGGCATTTACAATATCCATTTTCCAGAGATTAAGCCAGATTTAACCTTCCTTTCTTGCACCCTCCCCATTTGAAATTTATAGGAATCCTATAAATTCCTTCGAGGAAAGCGCTCCCCAGAACACTTTGTAATATTCATTATGAACTGTTAAATGCAGGCCTCCGTCAGTCTTGGAAGACTATAGTATCATGTTCGGTGCTGCATACGCTGCATGCGAAGCACGAAAGCCTGGGTTAGATTGTTATGGAGGATAGGCTGTTACCCAAGTAGCAAATCCCCCCCTCTTCACGCCACTGAATTAATCCAATGGAAAGGCAGAGCCGATACGATTGGATTCAGCTGGCGTCGCAGAGCTGGGCTAAGGACAGGAGCTCACCCGGTCTTGTGGGGCCGACCTGGGTCTTGAACCTTGCCTGCTGGTTAACAGGCACAGTGTCTTAGCCACTTGCGCCACTCACAGCCCTATACTGTTAAATATTAACTAAGAAAATGCTCATTATGATGATGAGTAGGGTGGCATGTGGATTGAAGACCTGTAATATGGAAGGCAAGAAGCCAAGAGGCTTGTTCCACCCCCTGCAGAACCACCGCGAGTGGAGGCAGGCCTCCTAGTGTTTCTGGGATGAAAGGCAATGCTTGAATTTTGCCTCCGTAGCCTGCTCAAAATGCAGTACATCATTTTGGTACAATATTTCTTTTCCACTTTCCCCAGCATGTGGTCAAAATAGTTCCCAACAGAGAAGTAAAATGAAATAAAATAAAACAACTGTAATATATAATTAATACAGACAGGAAAAGGCTGCAGTCCTCTGCATGCTTATCTGGTATGAGCTCCTTTGAACATGGTGAGGCTTGCTTACTTCTGTGCTGTGAACCCATGAGAAATGGACAGACCCTGAAAAAAGCCACTTAGAAATTTGAAAGTCTGCTGGAAAAGAAGGGGTTCATAGCCCTTTTAGAATATAACAAAGGTGAATAGTTCCAGATACTCCACAGTCTTGGGGGTTACACCCTGCCCCACAGACCTAAATAGCAGCCACAGGGGAGAAAGTCAAGCAATCATGCCTATCTCTTGGTGACCCTGGGCTTCCAAAAGGATGACAAGATAATGCATGTGAAACACTCCTAAATACTATATACATACTAAGTACTGTTATTAAATTTATCTCCCTGATGCTGCTCTTTCTACATGCAACATTTAACCCATGGGTGATAGAGTTTGAGCAAACTGGACACTGGCCAAGAGTTCATGTCCATCACAGAGCCCATGTGACCAAGCTGTCCTTGAATCCTCATAACCAGTGGTAGCATGCAATGTGTCATGGGGGAGAATCATTGTGCTGGTATTAACCTTGCTTAATGCTTTTTAAAAAAAAAATCAGTTTCATGCTGTCCATCTTATATAGTTAATTCTTCCTCTAAAGAAATCAGGACTGCATGGACAACTCCATACAAACATTAATCCTTAGAATAACCCTGAGCAGCAGGTTAAGCTAATAGACATCATGCCTGGTCTAAGGTCCACATAGGGTGCAATCCTAACCAATTTAAGATGACACAACTCACCCACTCCCCATTCCTGAAGTTGTGTGGGAAGGTTGGCACGCATCTGTGCACTGCCCTAACCCCCACTCCTAGGGGTGGCACAGAAGTACCTTATGGCACTTTTGTGACACCCCTAGGCTAGCACAGGATTGTGCCAGGACTTATACCAGCCCAACTAGGATTAGGATTGCTGCACTAGAAATCTTTAGGACTGAGTAAGCTTTAGGATTGAACCAAGATCTTTGCAATCCTAATGCTGACATGCAACCAAACAAACAGGTTTGCAAAGAACCTAGAACTAGGACAGCAGATCTTCCCAAAGGATTGCCTTCTTCCTCTCCCAATTGGAATTGACATTCCTCCAAGAAAACAGGCATGCTTTATGCCCAGCGTGAGTCATTCCCAAATACTTATAGTGGTGATTTTCAACCTTTTCCATCTCATGGCACACTAACAAGGCACTGAAATTATCAAGGCACACCATCAATTGTTTTTATCATTGACAAGGCACACCAGGCTGTTCAAATGCCCCAATTTTCCTGTTAAATTAATGATACTCCCCAAATTTCCATGGCACACCCAAGGACTATACATGGCACACCAGTGTACCATGGCACACTGGTGGAAAACCACTGACTTATAGAGAACCCAATTTTGCCCACAAACCAAACTGTCAACCATGAACTGATCTCATTTCTGAGCATCACATGATTTGTTTGCACCCCTCCTTAATGATCCAGGTGTGCTGATCCTCACATTTTCAGAACAAAATATTATCATCATTAATCAGGCTCTTGTTTTGCCTTTCTTTTACAAACGAAGCTTTGCTGCTTTCAACTCCATCCACGATGCCTGCACTCCCTCTGCTGGGTTGTCTCTCTCTGTGCAGCCCCATTCAGCTGCAAGTCCTTTAACAATTTAGGAAATTTTGGATGCTGCAATTGGAAAGTTTTGAATACCATCTTTTCCTATGTTGTTTTTTCTGAATTACATTATTTTCCTGGTTATATGCTTGCATATGTGATCATGGACAGTTTGTGCCTTGATGTCAGCAGTACCACTCAAGATAAAGCTGCATGCTCATGCAAACTATTTGCCATCATAAACTACCACCCTTATCTTCCAAAACTGACGATATGACCATTGGCCAAAGCTTTGCTTTGCTTGCATGTTAGATACAAGCTTTGCTTGTATTTTTGCTCATGCCCAAGAACTCTTTAAGTTCTCTTTAACATCTTCATCAATGACTTCGATGAACAGTTACAGGGGAGCCTCATCAAATTTGCGGATGACACCAACATAGGGAGGAGTAGCAAACACAACAGAAGACAGGAAAACCCTCTGGGAGATTCTGGACAAACTGGAATACTGGGCTGAGTAGGCAGGCATCCATCAGTCTTGAGAGACTATGGTATCATGCTCGGTGCTGCAACGCTGCATGCGAAGCACGAAGGCCTGGGTTAGATTGATATGGAGGATAGGTTGTTATCCAAGCAACAAATCCCCCTCCCCATACCACTGAAATACTCCAATGGAAAGGCAGAGCCAATACAATTGGTTCCAGCTGTGTCGCAGAGCTGGGCTAAGGACAGGAGCTCACCCTGTCTTGTGGGGACCGACCCTGAATTGCTGGTTAACAAGCAGAGTGTCTTAACCACTTGTACCACCCACAACCCATAACAGAATACATTTCAACAGGGAGACGTGCAAGGTTCTGCACTTAGGCAATAAAAACCAAAAACATAGATATAAAATGGGAGATACTTGACTTGGCAGCACAACATGTGAGCGGAATCTCAGAGTTGCTGTGGATCACAAGCTGAACATGAGTTAGAAGTCTGATGCATCTGCAAAGAAGGCAAATGCCATTTCAGGCTGCATTAAGAGGACTGTAGCTTCCAAGTCGCAAGAAGTTATAGTTCCTCTTTAGTGGTTAGACCTCATCTTGCATACTGAGTTCAGTTCTGGGCACCTCAGTTTCAAAAATGGCACCTGCATTCTGGGCACTTGCAGCCAAAAATGGAGCAAGTCCAGAGGAGAGCAACAAGAATGATCAGTGGAATGGAAGGGAAGCTTCTGAAAGCAGAACTAGAACCAATGGGTACAAACTGCAAGAAAGGAGATTCCGGTTGGATATCCGGAAAAAATTCCTGATGGTGAGGGTGGTTCAGCAATGGAACAGATTGTCAAGGGAGGTGGTGGACTCTCCCTCACTGGGGATCTTCAAGCAGAGGCTCGATGAGGAGCACCTGTTGGAGATGCTCTAGGAGGACTTCCTGCTTCAGGCAGGGGGCTGGACAAGAATACCTACTGTGTTCCTTCCAACTCTAGGATTCCGCGAGAATCCTAGATTCTAGGAATCATTCTTGTATGATTCTAACTCTGTTGTCCTGCTCAGGCTACACACCTTGGGAAGAGAGGATGATGAAGAGAGGATGAAGAGAGGATAATCCCATTTTGCAGCTCCTGCTTCCAACAAAACTTTCATTGCATTTCCTCTTTAGTACTAACATTTTG
Source organism: Cryptoblepharus egeriae (assembly GCA_030015325.1). Taxonomy (NCBI): domain Eukaryota; kingdom Metazoa; phylum Chordata; class Lepidosauria; order Squamata; family Scincidae; genus Cryptoblepharus; species Cryptoblepharus egeriae. The sequence continues at coordinate 74,805,608 of JAREYC010000005.1, forward strand.
CATTGCTCCATTAAATTGCTATAATCTCTTCAATCTGCCTGTAGTCCCGAATCTTAAGAAATCTGCATCTTACCTGTTTCCACTGAATATAAATCAGTGGATTTTGAACCTGATCAGTGGATAAACCTGCATTTTGAACGTAAAATTTTTGCTGATGCCGCCCCATTACGATGTCCCCATCACTTCTATTTGCATCTTTGTTGTGAAGAATTCCTTATACATCTTGTTTCAGCTGGCATCATTAGGTTTTGGATCAACCTCTTAGGCAACATGAAGGTAACTTTAATATGCACCTTGCTGGTCCATCAGGATCAAAACACAGCCAAGAATGACTTGGCACACAGACATCTGATCAGGGTGCTAAAATTGTCCCAAACTGGGGATCAAAATCACACTCTTCCATTTACAGTGCACTAAATTGTATGGCAACAATTACCTACGTGCATTTTAGGAACTTGGCTTCAAGTTATTGTTTATTGAGTGCCTTGTTACTGTCCTATGGCCTCAGCAGTCTACTTTCTTAAGCCCATATCCTAAAGTCAAATTAAGCCGTTTGCTCCAGAGCAGTTAAGGTGACTTTCCATAAGATAACACTAATGGGTGACATAACTGTGTGGACCTGTAACTGCTTTGGATTTTGCCCTAAGTCTATACTTCCATAAAAAGAGCATTCAAATCCCTCCCCCATAACAGAACACAAAAGAGTGAGTTGAGATATCTTTTAAAATGCACATTTGGGGGGTGGAAAAAAATAGCTCAGCCAGAGAGAAAGCTGACATCTTATTAAACCTGCCTAATCTACTTGCCTGTCCATCATGCAGTCCATCCATCATTCAGTCCAGTAGGAATGAGGTTGCTCTCAGAAACTTAGGAAGCTAAGATGGACAACTCTGCAAATATAATAACACAGGGCAGATGTAACCGACTGAATTAGGCTTAGAGGAGCAGATCCCCTTTTCATACTGAATCAGGAATAATTCCATTTAAAGAAGCCTTCAGGATGTAGAGTTTATTAATCCAGTTCTCTACAATCACAAGCTGTACCTGCTTGATTGTTTGCACTGAAACTGCCTGGCTAATTCCTTCATTCATGTGACAAAGGGATTCATGCACAGTAAATGGAAGCTCAATGTAATTGTACCATCACAGTTCAGGCTGTTCTCTAAAGTATGTGGGGTTATTACAGAAAGCTGACTTACTGAAATAAATATTGTGTAATAATTCCACAGAGACAAAGTGTAACAAGATGAGAACTTTATTGGTGCCAAGACAGGGACAGGATCTCAGAATTGCCATTTAGTCAAGAAATACGTCACTTACAAATTTTGTCAATGTGAATCAGGAAAAAGGCCATTTAAAAATGTACTTTTGAGCCTGTGTACTCGTAGTTTTCATTTAAAAATAGCTTTCTTCCCCTTTCTGGCTCACATTATCAACATTCACAACATGCACATATTAGTCAATGTAGCTTTTTCATTCAATTTACGGGCACAGGAAACTCAAACAACTAATTTCCGCGTTGCTTGAGAAAGCAGTTGGAAGCTATTGGACTGAGAGCATCTTTGCAAAGACCCTTTGCTGGTGTTTCTTTACTCAGACATAAATCCCACTGAATGCTCTGGGACTTCAGCCCAAGTAAGGCTGAAGAAAATTGTAGCCTCAGTCTCACTGCTGAAAACATTTCTAATGTGACAAGGAAACAAAAAAAGTTATTGATATTCAGAACATGAACACCTGTGACAAGCTAAGGCTTGGTTTTCACTTTTGGCCTTTAGCTGTCTTGTGCTAGGCTAAATCCACAGGTGGTATCAAGAAACTTAATGGGCAGCCAGACAGAGGAGCTGGACCACAGATATGCTAATAATGGCAGAAGACCAATATCTTATTTCAATTTGTTTCTATTTGAACAAGATGGGCAGATGACCATTTAGACTTTTGACTTTGTTTCTGAACACCTGCTTGGAGAAGCAAGGGGCAAACTAGTACCATTGCTATGAGAGAGGCCATTGGCATGAAGCCACAGATCCTCAGGCCAGGAAAGCCACCGTTACGATCTTGATCCTTGCAATCAAAAATATCCCCCACTCTTTGAACCAAGAATTCAAATTGGGACAGATATAATTTCAAATACAGTGGTACCTCGCTTTACAAGTGCCTTGCTTAACAAGTGATTCACATAACAAGCAAAAATTTCTTTAGGAGTCTGCCTCACATAACAAGTGTTGCTTCACTTAATAAGCACGCCTGCCCATAGCGAAAGCAACACTTCCATGCTGTTCTTCCTGTGGCCGGGCGTCCACTGGGCAGAGGGAGAGAAGAGCAGTGGAAAAGAGGGAAGCATCTCAGGGCTAGCCAGAAGGGAGCAGGGGAGAGAGAGGCTCAGGGTGAAGAGAAGGAGAAAGTGGGGAGATGCTTTGAAAGTGTCTCTGATTAAGTGTCTTTGATTGCAGCCTCCTATCTATGTCTACCCAGAAGTAAATCCCATTGTGTTAAATGGGTCTTACTCCCAGAAAAGTTTCTTTAGGATTGCAGCCTAAGTAGACTTCATAGAATCGTGCACATTTAATGCATGTTTTGAATTAAATTCCAGTGTTTTGTCATCATTTTTACATCCAGTTAATATTTTTATATGAATATTTTTGGGGTTGTGGAACCAATTGTCTGAGTTTCCACTATTTCCTATGGAAAAATTCGCTTCACATGAAGAGCATTTCACATAAGAAGCATGCTTCCGGAATGAATTAAACTTGTTATGTGAGGCACTGCTGCACTTATATCTTATACGTGAATGCAGTTTTCACACCTCTAAAATCTGTTTTTAATCCGTGCTGTTAACTTCCTTGAGCCTGCTTCTATGGAGAAAGGCGGTATACAAATTCTAGAAATAAAAATTAAAAATACTATTACCACTATTCCTGTTTTGAGCAAGTCTCTAATTGTAAATTCATTCACATGGAGTGGATCTAAGGTATTAACTACTTATTTAAAATATTTACTTCCTGCTTTGCCATAAAAGTGGAACACTCAAAAGCAGAGTAATGGGGAAAGAATGCTAAGTACATAATGCTCCTTGTCACATCGTATAAGCACTCCTCTTCCTTGGCATTGGAGCCATTCAGAGCAGCAAGGAAAAGTACCATTGCTGTCCTGAATTGTTCCAACACCAAGGGGGAGTGGTGCTTACACAGTACATGACAGATCAACCTGTTCTTACCACTCTGACCCCTCTCTACTACCAGTTTTGGGACACCCACCATTACGAAGTCAACCATATAGCAGCTAAATAGTCAACCATATAGTCATTAAGGAATCACTAACAATGGCATTTTGCCTTGCCTGCCTGTAACAGGCAGATAGAGAATGAGATTGCAATCCGGAGTACTCCTTGAGTCGGTGCACTGCCTGGGGATGGTTAGGTTGATGCACAGAGGTGCATTGACTTTCTTTTGCCTGTGCATGCCTGCAAAATGGCAGGGCAGGACAGGGGGAGGGCAGGCGGAGAGTGGGCCTGTGAGGAAGGAAGGAAGGAATTTAGAGGCCGGGCTAGGATCTGCTAGGATCTGACACTTATGTCTGTCTGTCTGTCTGTCTGTCTGTAGTATTTACATACCTCTCCCAGATAATTCAGTGTTTTTGCCCTCTGCCTGTCAATTGATTCAGACAACTCCACCCAACTCAGTGCTCAGGAACTTAACAAGATCATCTGGCTGCAGTTTGGGAGCGTTTCTCCCCTACTTTGGACTAAACAAATGTATCAGTTATTTTTTGTTAGTCTGGTAGTGCCTTACAACTGGTCAAAGGTAGTACTCAAAGGTTGTAAGGTAGTGCCCTACAAACTGGGTCTTTGTGGGTATCCTCTGAACTACTGTTTGGCTCTGTCAAAGTCTAATGATGTCAGAAATATAGGGTGCAATCCAGAGTAACTATGGGGAATCCTTGCTCTGGTGTAAGAACAATTTGCTCTGGATTGCAATATGAATTTCCCAAAGGTTTTCACTAGATGGTGCCATAACTACGGGTGCCCATAATGTCTCTTACATGCATCCGTAGTTACTCTGGATTGCAGAGATAGTCTTGATTGCCATCATTAGCACAGAAATATTCCCCTAAATTGAATACACTCTGTGTGCAGATCCAATGTAATGTGTACATTGCTTAATTAATTAATTAATTAATTAATTAATTAATTAATTAATAATGCATAGAAATTTATTTATTTATTTCTATGCCACCTTTCCCATGCTCACGGGAAAGCTTACAATGCCCATGGCAGCTTACAAAGTTTTTTTAAAAATCATTTTGTCCTAACAACAATGTTGTGAGGTAGGTGAGGCTGAGAGTGAGTAACTGGCCCGAGGTCGCCCAGGAAGCTTCACCGGTGATGGGAGATTTGAACATGGATCTTCCAGGTTTCAGTCCAACTCCTTGACCATTACACTACCCTGGCTCTGAAGCTACCTATACAAGTGTCTCATTGCCAGAAGCGCCTCAGAACACTGAGTCAACTTGGCTCTGTGATAAGGAGGAGGATGCTCAAGTGTGACTGTGTCAACATCACTGGCTATTTCCCTTTCGAGAGGTCAACCAAGGACAGTCAGTCATAACGGCAGAACATTTTCCTTTGGATTCCAATATATATGTATTTGAGTCAAAGGCAGCATCAAATGTCTGGCAATTTTTCCTTACAGAGAGACGTGCATTTCAAATAGTAGATTGTACCCTGTCATCAATGGCTTATTTGTAGTTTAATCCTCTGTGTGCTTTGGTCACACAACTCATTCACAATTCAGTGGCAAATGTAAAACAATTTTTCCTGACTCTATAAACTGTGCAGTAATTATCTATTTGGCCAGGAGATGGCAGAAGAGTCACATTTTTAATATACTTTTTCTTTTCTTTTTTTCTTTTAAGGACAATGTGCAATCGTATGGAAGTCAAGAAGGGTTCAGTTGTCCATATTTAACTGTGGCCTCCATATTCAATGCCGAATCCCACACGCCAAAGCCTCCCTTGTTTCCCACAATTATCACAAAGCACACGCCTTACGTCTGGCCAGCACACTCCATGAACTATCTTTAATTTTGCTTTGTTAAGGCAAAGTTGGATCATCCTTAGCGTAATCTTTAAACTTTTTCACGCACACAATCCCCAACATCTAAACCCTCAAACTCTTTCCCTTATCCTGAGCACACAGATAGTGGCCCAAATACTTTCCTCCACTTATGTCTTTGGACAAATCACAGCAGCCCGGCAAGCCCTTTATTGCCTCTTTTCCACTCAGACTGAAAACACAGCCTGGTCTAGACATTTAAAAGAGTGAGGTGGAAGCATGTTGAAGCACTTCAATGAACTTCACCACTTCTAGCTGCAGATGGGGGGATCTCATTGTGAATGTTCTCCAACTGCAAGAAGTCTTTCACCTGCCTTGAAGATATATTTGTTTTTTGTTACAACATGGAGGTGGTTGCAGAATTGGGATATGTCACCTACAGTCCAATATATCACCTCCCCCTGCTGTGCTTTTAGACCCAGCTAGGTGTCTTACCTTCCCACCAACACCATCCTTACTCCTCACCACCCATCCATCTACCCACCATTCCACATCCATCTACCCACTGTACCCCACGTTCCAGGTCTGATTCCATCCTAGAATTCAGAAGAGAAAGCTCTCACACCTATTTCATGTGATTGGAGAATCTACTACACCCTTGATGTACACAGTTCTCCATCTAGCTGCAATTGCTGGAAGTGAAAGAATAACCTTAAGTGTTTTCCTACATATGGAAATGTTTTCCTACATATGTTTCCTACATATGTTTTCCTACCTCTCTTGTCTACATATGAAAAGTGACATACATGGTGAAAATTTGTGCGACCTCCCTATTCACAACTCAGAGCTAGAAATACAATGGTTATTATGAAGTTTCTTTCTAATAAGGTTTGATCCATCTAATTCTAACCCATAGCTGTTCTCCAGAGTGTCTTTCCCAGTCCCTCCTGGAAATGCCAAGGCTCAAAACTGGAACCTTCTGTATGCAAAGCAGGTGAACCATGCTTCCCTATATAGATCTCATAAAGGAAAAAAAGATATCAAGGGAAATTATCTCGTGAACCACATCCATTATGTGCTGGATAACCATGCTTTAAAGAAGAAGGACTGATTCAAACAACAAAGAGCTACATAGTAGGGAGCTTCTTAAAAGGAACAGTTTTCATACCATTACTGTACATTTAATGAACATCTGTTGAATCACCTACCCCCCCCCCCCCGTGGCATTCCTACCCCCCCAACTAACAAACATCACTACACTTTGTATGTGCATACAACCAGCAAAATGCATGGGAAATTTTGCTGTTCAGGGAAAGCCTACATGTGCACAGTTTGTTCATGCATGTAGACCAAGTATCATATTTACTTAAATATAATGCACCATCAAATATAATTTGGAGACTTCTCCTAATTAAGTCTCAATTTAATTTGGAGCACATTCCTAACCGTGTCTACTCAAAAGTAAGTTTCACTGTGTTCAAATGGGCCTTACTCCCAGGAAAGTGTCTTTAGGATTTGGCAGAAAAAGGTGTGATTGATGTTTGAGTAAATATGGTACATGTGGAAGGTCTAGTGAACATGCATTGGGTAAGCTTGCTACCGTGACTTTCTCTCACATGGAAAGTACAATAGTGCCTGTAACTGCTTTATTGTCTGTAATGTCTTCCCATGTAGTTAACAGTGTTACAAGACATGGATACTGCCGGAAATCTGAAGACGCAGATAACAATAGACCTGATAGAGGTGGAAGAAGCAGACAACTATCTCCCCCCCATCTTTGCAGGCCCATTTGTGCAGGTAAGCCTTTTCTTAAGTGGCTGCCACACACAACTCCCCATCCTCTGAATTCATCCTAGGCATGGAGCACAAAAGAAATTAGCTGTAAATGCGTGGGAGAAAATGACATCTCCTGTGTATAAAACGATGACCTTGCTTGGAGCTTCTGCGTGAGGGAGGGTTTGCAGTTTGCCAAGCAAACATTCTAATATTCTCATTTTCTCTTTGATTTGTGTGTGGGCTGGATTCATAAGCAGCTGCTCCATACGATTAAATCTCAAACAGACAGTTGTTACTTGTTCATATCCATCATGGCAAGAGACAAGCTTCTCTGTCTCATTATGAACAATTTGGCTGGGCTGCGCCAGGGGCTCCTTGGGTATTATTGGCTAACAATGAATCCAAACTTCACACATAACTGGACCTTTTCCTCCTTTTCAAACAACGACTTTGAAGTGTCATTGAAAGGGTGGAAGGACAAAATGGCTTCCTGTCAAGGTGGACATGGTTGCAGCGTCTCTCAGAGCTCAGAACTTTTTTACTAATGTGCAGACAGCAACCCACTGAGCAGATGTGTGTGCAGCAATTCCGGCACTCAGCTGTGTGCAGCCTGCTGCTGCGCACACGGAGCAGGGCAAAAGAGATGCTCATTAAGATTATTAATCCTTGCCACCTCCACTCTCTCTTGCCTGGCTTCGATCCCACCAGCCCACTCGGCTCAGGCTACAATTGAACAACAAAGTCCAATCTACTGTAGTTGGTGGAACATCTGCTGGTGCGTGTGGGTGGCTGTATTAAAAAAGTTGCCTCTTGTAGTCCCTAAAATGGAATGATATGTATTGACATTCAGGACTGACTCAGGACCTCCTGACACCCGATGTCTCATGCTAAATATACCCTCACACACGTAGACACACTTTGAGGGTGCAATCCTAACCAATTTAGGTCGGCCTAACTCACCTGGCATATCTTTCCATGTTGGTGTGGGAAGGTTGACAAATGACTATGCACAGGTCTAACCCCCCAAAAGTGGGGCAGTAGCTTCTTATGGCACTTTTGTGACACCCTGAGGTTACCACAGGACTTATGACAGGATTTATGCCAGCCTAACTGGAGATTAGGATTGCAGCCTTGGGCACCATGGTATTCCATTTATCCAGCAGCACAGTAGCCACCACCTCTGCAGCTTTTCCTCCCAATTTATGAGGGGAACGGTGGAAGAGAGAGCAGCAATCTTCAGTTTTTTTCAATCTCATGGCATACTGACAAGGCATTAAAATTGTCAAGGCACTAACAAAGCATTCCACATTGCTGGGAGAAGATTCACACACCCCCAATGGCTCTAATAATAATCTCCACTCCCCCCCAAAAAAGAAGTTCACATGGTACACCTGCAGACCAGCAATGTGCCATTATAAACTCATTGAAAATCATTGCACTGGAACAGGGGTCGCTAACGTTTCTGGCCAAAGGTCCACATTAAATATCTAGCACATTGTCAAAAATATTTTAAATATATAATTTAATACGTTAGAGACATAATAATGAATGAATAGCCTTAAATGTCGAGGATTTTTGCAAGCACCAACACATAGCACAGAAATAAAGCACACACTTCATTGGACTCCCATTTCCCTACCATCACAGCTTCAGTTGCAATCCTGAGGATAAGTCTCCAAACAGAGCAAGATTGCTTCACTGACCTCTTCAAACAGCACAGATATAGTCAATAAAGACAAATTATTCCTTCTCCAGATGCTAGAACTCTGGGTCATCCAATAAAGCAATTGGCAGAAGGTTCAAGTTAAATCTGCCTTACTCAACACATAATTAGCTGATGGAATCCATTCCACAATGGATGCAGTTATGGTCATTAATGTAGATGGCTTTCAAATGGATTAGACAAATCAAGGAAGGCCCTTCTATCAACTATTACAGTATTGAAAAAATTGATCTTCCATGTTCAGAGGCATCATTTTTCAGATTCCCAGAAGCCGAATACCAAAGACAAGGGGAGAATATCCCTTGTTTCTAAGTTATATTTCCAACATGTGGCCGGCTAGTCCTGAAGTTCAAGCATTGTGACACATCAATCTTGGTGTGACCTAGCAAAGTAATTCTTATTTTCTTATGTTCAGCAGATGAAAATGGAGGCTCCCAGCTAGCAAGGATTTTCTCCTTAGAGAGGCACTCCACAATGACCTCTCTCATTAGCGGGGATAAAAGCCACATCACGGGACTAAGCTGCAGCAAATGTGTTTCCAACCTTTCTCTGACAGTGACAGCTTGATTCCAGAGGGGAAGAGGCAAGGGGAGAGATACCCTTGAGTCAAGAGCTTCTGCAAAGAGATTAACAAAAGCAGTGAAAAGGAAAAAAATGATTAAAGTAATCGTTGAAGTTAGCCTTTTCAATACATGTGCTCAAGTTTTGCTGGCCCCAAATTCCCATCGGCATCACAGTAAAAAGTTGATCCCTAGACAGCTTGCCTAACGGTCTTGTTGAAAAGTCATGATGTTCAGTAGCGGCACCGAACCATCAGGTTCCTTCAGAGCAACCCTAAGCAAGAGCAAGAATTAGATGGATGGAAGAGAAATAAAACAAAGAGGAAGATGAAAACATCTCCTGCTCTGGATCTTAGAAAATGGAAACAAAACCAGTGAATTACATCCAGAGATTTCCTATGAGAAGTTCAGCTTCTGAAAAGCAATGAAAAAAAACTTCAGGAATGGAATGTCAAGACGTATTTATTTATTTAAGTGATTTATACCCCATCTTTCCTATGCCAAAGCAGATGCCCAAGGCAGCTTACAAAGCATTACTTCCATCCCTCCTGTTGTCCTCACAACAACCCTGTGAGGTAGATGAGGCTGAAAGTGACTGGCCCTAGGTCATCCAGGAAGTTTAATGGCCAAGGAGGGATTTGAATCTGAAACCAAGTTGATCTTCCCTGTCCAACACCATCCTGATTCAGATGAATACATAATTACAGACTAGTCACACCATCAGGTTATAGTTTCAAATGGAAAGAAAACACAGTTTTTTGGAGGACAACAAATAAGTATCAGTTATATTGCCAAGCCAGCTGGCGACTAGGGCAGGACATGTGATTATGCCATCATGTCAGCATCTGCCCTGCTTCTGGAATGGCAATGGAACTTCTGCATATTCTTGAGCTTAATCATTCTAGCCCATTGACATTGTTTGAAAATGTTTGTGAGTCTCTAGAGAAATGCCATCTAAAACCAGCTTCGTCCCAAGAATGCATACCCCCAAATCCAGATCAACTACGGGAGCACATAAGAGACTTTAGATGCACCCGTAGTTACTGCACCACCTAGTGAAAACCTGTTGGAAATTCATATTGGAATCCAGAATAAGTTTTTCTTACATCAGAGCAAGGACTCCCCGTAGTTACTCTGGATTTTGCCCATAATTTCATTTCTACCCAATGACCAATGTGGCCATTGTTTGATCTCATTTATCACGTTCCACTTCTGGTTTCATCGTGATCACAACTTTCACTAAAGGGAGCCCTGCAAATACCCCAAGGAGCTCTCCAGCTACACCCTGGTAGCACTTCAGGTAGCATATAAGGTCACCCACCATTCAAAGACCCAAGTCATGAGGATTCTTCATTCAAGTCCCATGATGTTCATTCTTTCCTTCCAGTACCCCAAGGAGAGCTGTGCTAATATTCCATTGATTTTAATCTGCATCTCTTCTGCTGCCCCATTTTTAGTCTCCCCACATAGGAGGCCGTTGGTCCTAATGTGCCTGTTCAGTCCTTGGGGCCACAAGTTTGCTATGTTATTTCTTGTTCTACCTGCTGCGCTTGCTGCTTGTTCTTCCAAGTCCAGATCCCCTGCTGAGCAGCAAATGCAGGCTTCAGAGTTTTCGCAGGCTTATAAGAAGTGTGATTAAAGGCACTTTTTGCAATTTGTGAAAATGTAGGACAGCTTCAAATTGGATTTCAGGAACTTCCATATGGTGTGTTTACCTTGTGACGGAAGTGGTCTTCGGGAAGCTAACCTGATTTCTGTAGCTTTGGCCCAGTTTACTTGACTTATTTCAACCGAAGGGGGGAAAAAGAACCTACAACATGGATGGACAGCATTGAGCAAGTACTCGGCATGAAAAGCTAAAACAAGAAACATGTCAAGAAACATGGCACTGCTCATTACAGGCTGAAATCCTATGCAGTTTCCTTGTATTAATCTCCACTGAGTATAACAGGACTTATTTCTCAGTAGGCATCACTAGGTATGAAATTGACATTTCTGAAACTGATGAGTCTTCATCATGCTACTCTTTTCTGATATCCTTTTGGGGTAAAGACTATGACCCCCTCTCTATCTTAAACCACTGGCTATACAGCTGTGATGTCAATGGGCAAAGAATGTAGTACAAAAATTCCCTGAGTCATCAAAGGGTTACTAACAAAATATAGGATTCATGCCATATGAATGGATTAAACTGCAACACATCATATTCATAATCTAAATACTAGAAATAAGCACTATTCTGTCAAATTTACATGGAATTTAAGAAATAATTGTTGATAAATGCAAAATATACATATAAAATGATTCCATAATATAAAGTCAATGTTATATTCTGTAATTAGCAATGAACACATAATGATTCTGTAAAATAATGCCATTACATTTGATAGCAATGAAGTTGTTGAACTATTATTATTCATGGAAAATACTTGTAATAATCCTAACATATCATCAGGATACTCTAAAATTCAACTTCCATTTACACTAGATGAAAGTACAGTATTTACAATTAAATGGAATGCTGAAATAAAATTCAATATCCAAATCCAAATCCAGTTGCACACTCCAGTGTTATATTCCAAATAAATCAAACTCTGAAGAGGACACTGAAATGGTGGTTCCTAAGAATTTCATGATGGGCCCTAAGAATTCCACTATGTACTCAATATTATGGGTGCAATCCTAACTTAGGGCGCAATCCAGAGTAACTACGGGGAGTCCTTGCTCCGGTGTAAGAACACTTTACTCTGGATTGCATTATGATTTTCCCATAGGTTTTTACTAGGTGGTGCAGTAATTACGGGTGCACATAATGTCTCTTTCGTGCTCCTGTAGTTACTCTGGATTGTAGGGTATGTCCAGCACAATTCATCAATCTTCCCATTCCAGTGGTGTTATAGGAGGCAAGCACATGTCTGTGCACTGGCCTAACTTTCCCCCAGAAGTGGTGTAGAAGTGTCTTAGGGCATTTTTGTGACACTCAAAGGTCAGCACAGAACTTATGCCAGAGTTTAGGTCAGCCTAACTGGAGATTAGGATTGCAGCCATAGTGTAATCTGTGACTCATGTCAACAAGTGCTTTTTCATGAGTTTTTCAGTGATGCATCAAAGAAAAAGGAGAAAATAGTTCCGTGCCATAAATCTAGGCCACTATGGCCATGCACTGCAAACTACCCTTCAGCTTTTCTGGATATATCATTACAAAAATTTCAGTGTTCATGGATCTGATTCCCTATATTAACACTCCCCCACAAATGCAAGATTGAATGAAAATGAAAAGGAATCTTCATGAATATTATATAAGAGTGAAACAAAGGTCAATCTTATACTTATAAGGCTTATACTTCTACTGTACAGTATATATATACTGAATAGCAAGGCTGAAGCTAGGAGGACCAGAACAGGTGTTGGCCCCCTCTGAGCCAGCAGCCTGCCCATCTAGCATTTTTCACAGACCTGTCCTGGTTCTTTAGTCTCTTATCCTTCCAATGGATGTCATCAATTTTGTTTTTTGTTCCCTGAGTGTTCACCCCTTTCTACAAGCAGTCTGGTCCAACCAAGTCAGATCAAAGCCAAGGGGCCATCAGCAATCCCCTTTTGCATTACAAGGGGGAGAACTGAGCCCACTGACAGCTTTGTCTTTCCAAGGATGGGCAAGGAAGATCATGTCCAGCCCCCTGCAGGGTCCTAGAGTCTGCTTTTCATCTCTGGTCTTCTGACATCAGTTGATGTGAGTTAGAATATTCTATTTTGGATCATGCAAATAAATTACAAAGCTACTGATGTTGAGGGTGAACTGGGGTGGGGAGAAATATTTCTCTTTGGAGAAACCCTGGATGGGTTTCTGCTTTCAGATATATTTTGAAATTTAATGCTTGCTTGGAGGGACAGGGGAATCCTTACCTGTTGGCTATACAGTACATACATCTATGTTGGGGGAGAGTGAAAAATCTTTATATATAGGGGACCATATGGGAACATCTGGGGCCTTTTCTTGGCTTTTAGAGTTCATTGAATGCAGGATATCTATGCTGGGGTGGTGGTAGTGGTGGTGAAGAAGGATCCTTACATATAGGGGAAAACATGGGATATGGGAACTTTTCTTGACTTTTGTACTTTTGAGGGATGCAGGCTATGTATTGTGTTGGTGTGAAAAATGAAAAGATAAGTTGATGTTAGTTCTATGTAAAGAAATACAGAGATGCATTTATTCTATGCAAATTATTGTTATGTTGTATAGATATACACCAGTATAGATACTTGGCAAATTGCCCCCTGAAACAATTTTTGCCCTCCCCCACTTCTACAATCCTGGCTACAGCCCTGCTATACAGTCTTATAACCAAAGTGCTGGACCTCACCTTCAAAGACCTGAACAGGTTACCCAATGGAGCATTCCTCCCACATGAGTCTGCCCAGATATTTAGGGAAATCCTTATGCATATCCATACGCATCAGAAATCTGGCATTGGTTAATTTGAATAAGAAGTCCTTCTCGACTGCAGTGTTAGGGTCTGAATCACCTATCCTGGAAGAACTATCTAGCTCCAAACATAAAAATCTTCCTTTTTGTAGTAGATCCTTTAAACTTCTGAGGGCGTAATCCTAACCAATTTAGGCCAGCACAACTCACCCATCTGTTCCTGCACGTTCCTTGTAGGGGAAGCTGGCACATGGCTGTGCACTGGTGTAACCTCTCCAGGAGTGGAATAGAAGTACCTTGTGGGATTTTTGCAATATCCCCAGGCCAGGATGGGACTTGTGTTGACCTAGCCAAGGGTAGGACTGCATTGTTAATGTTTCATCTGTGCAGTTCCTTTCTTTTGACTAACTACCCCTGTTAGCCTGCTAGTTATGCTGTTATGTTGTCTTTAATCAGTGATATGTAAGTCACCTTGGGAACCACTATCTAGAAGTGGAAAGATGGGAAATAGAAATGTTTAAATAAGCAAATAAACCTGTAGGACCTACTGAGAGGGATATCTCACAGAAATGATGGATCATAGATACCTGCTGCAAGGCATATCAGATCAGGTGGCTGAGAGGCAAAGAAAGTCAATTGTAGTAAGACAGGACTTGTAGAAAGCCTCAGATTTATAAAAAAAGATATGAATATGTGCTTTGATCAGGGTCAGTTGAAACTATTGGGTTCCCTGAGGCCATATATAGCTTTGCTTCCCCCCAGTTCCACTACCACCACTCATCTGATTCCTTCTTTTAACCAAAGCCTGTTCAAGTGTTTTTCATTTCCTCCTTGGGGTTTGATTTTCCTCCTTGGAAAGAAGAAATCAGAGAGAAATATTACTTCTTATCCTACCATGTTCTTGGTGGAGGAAGGTTAAAGAGCCAAATCACTGTGCTCCAAGGATCGGAATGCAACCGTCTCAGTCCTCCCTTCCTGAAATACCCTTATACAAATCTGACAGTTATGGCTGTGCTGGAAGGGAGCCATACATTCCCTACTTTGATTAAAGATCTGCATGGAATAGGGGGCTGGGAAGGAGGCTGGATCCATTTCTAGCAGTTGACGGGGGGAGTGGTAGGTGACTGTTTCCTGCCTTTTCACTTGGACTCCAATTTACCACCTGATGCAACTCAGCTCATTTGCATCATGGATGGGCAAGTCCCTCTTTTAATGGCAAGGGGTGGAGAGACAAATCAATGCTTCATTTCATGCAATGATTCAAAAACAACTTGCCAAATGTTTGCCTGAGGGCCTGTAACAATCCATACTTTCGCATAAAATAGATGTACTAATTGGAATTTGGACACACCTTTCCAGTGTGTGACAGTGATCTGAGATTCCGTCGTTTTGTGCAGCACTCGGAGGTAATGAGAGTCAGCCGAGGTAAAAAAAACAAAGGCAAAAAAGAAAAAATGGTTTTTTTAAATGCATCAAATGACACGTTAACTCAGACTGCACAACTAAATGAGGTTCCAGATTCCATTATTTGACCAAGAATGTTTTTGTACTCTTTTTTTCAAATGCCGATAGCTACCCAAAAAGCTATTTGTAACATAAATAAATTTATAATATTTGTTAGTATTAGTTGTTTGTGAATCTAGGGGCCCCCACAATTAAGTTGCCCTGAATTATCATAACCCCAGATTGGGAGCCACTGGTTTTCACCTTGGTTTCAATTGAATGTTATTATCCTTATCAATTTCACTCCACTCTCTACAAAATATCTCAATGCTCCTATTAATAGATTTCCCCCATGTTAATTTTACTTCTCCTGGTTCAAAACAAGGTTGTTTTTCACAGTCCTTCCTTGTTAATTGTTCAAGCAACTGCTTGAATCTGCTGATTGATAAAGTCTACACTACGTTCCGGTGCCTACAGACATCTTGCTCAGTTGAACTTCTTTTTTTGCTTCTGTCAATTATAACAAATGAAAGCTGCCCCATGTTTCCTTCAATTTCTTCAAGGTGGGACTCATCAACAGCAGGTTCTTGCTCACTTGGAACTCAGTGCTACAGACAATATTTCACCCAAACTCCTCCTTTATTTATATAAGACCTACCATGTTACTCAAGATGAGCTACTCAAAACCAACACTGGATCACAGCATGCTATATTGGGGTTCTGTAAATTCAGTACTCACACTACTTCAGTCTGCACAGGACTTCAGTACTCACAGCTGAGTATTGTACATTTTATTTCTGACCTGCTTTGAGTGTTAGTGAAAAATAGGAAATAAATTGTGAAAATAAATAAAAGAATCTATGCATAGAGACTCTCACAGATTAGCACGTTGTCTTTGCAGCACATGTCTTTGCAGAGTTGCTCCAAAACATGGAAACATTAATGGCCAAGGGGATGTGAACAAAAGGGAAGAAGCTTTTGCTCAATGAGACTGAGAACCCAAGTTGCCACTCAGGATGTTCACATTTTAAATGATCTCTTCAAGAAATGGTAGAGTTAGTACAAGTACCTCCAAAGTCGTGGATTTCTTTGGAATTCACATTACACTGAGAGATTGCTATAAATTATGTCCTCAAATAGAGGAAGTATAATAAATTTATAGAGGCTCGGCCACTTCAGCACTCTGTTCATCCTGCTCTACTTCAGCAGTAAATCAGAACCAGTGGTGTAAAACTGGGTGACATTTACAGTCCTGAAACACCATTACACTTAGTTTTGCTATCTTGGAATTAAATGTATGCCACTAAGGCTATTGTACGTGAGCTAACTTGGAAAAGAATCTAATAACTTTATAGTGAGATTTTTGTAGTCCTATTGTATGGAAACAGCCCTTCTTCTGTGTTAGTACATTGCTATCTTTATTGCTAGAGTTTTATTGGCTTTTTGACCATCTGGTTTTCATAGACTTACTATCTCCGTAGCAGGCCTCCGTCAGTCTTGAAAGACTACGGTATCGTGCTTGGCGCTGCATACGCTGCATGCAAAGCACGAAAGCCTGGGTTGGATTGTTATGGAGGATAGGCTGTTACCCAAGCAGCAAATCCCCCCTCTCCACACCACTGAATTAGTCCAATAGAAAGGTAGAGCCCATATGATTGGATTCAGCTGGCGTCGCAAAGCTCACCCTGTCTTGTGGGGCCGACCCGGGAATCGAACCCTGGCCTGCTGGTTAACAGGCAGAGTGTCTTAGCCACTTGCACTACCCACAGCCCATTAGACTTAATACCTTCTTGTGAAATGGGGGCCGCCTAAGCACAAAGAATGACAGTTTATACTAGTATATCTCTTTGAATTTTGGGAAACCTAATCTTGTTTTCCAAGATAACACTTGAGGCACTAGCAAGTGTTCTGGTTTTGATTTCCCAGCTTTGTTCAGGCATGTGGGGGATCCAAGAAGCAGACCCCGGAGGAGGAATTGGCAGAGGACCTCCTGTTCCTGGAGATGTCCTACGAGGAAGGAGATCCGGACTGTCATTGTGGGACAGCTGTTCGGGTGCCAGTCTCCAGGATGACACCTGAAGAGCAGGAGGCCATGGACAAAGAGAGGGATCCAGGGGAGGTGGAAAGATCCCGCAGAGAGTCTGATTAAGGAGAATCAGAAGAAGTGGAGGGAGGCTGCAGAAGTGAGAGAATGGTTAGCCAGGAGACCAAAGATGGCTCCAGGAGAGGGGTTCATTCTCAGAAGGCCTGGGCCTATCAGAGGCCCTGAATGGTGAGCAGAAGGGTGGAAACTCCCAAAGGGGAGGGGCCCATGGTATGGTTAAAAGAGGGAGAAAAGGCGGGAAACAGAGAGTTGTGGGCAAGGAGAGAGAGAAGGAAGGAGGAACGTGTTTGTGCTTGTGTTACATCTGGGCCTTGCCTGAAGGGAGATTGTGGATACTTACCTGTTTGAGATGACTGGATTGGAAGAGGTGATATACTTACCTGTTAGAGCAGTGTTTCTCAAAGTGGGGGTCAGGACCCCTTTGGGGGTCGCCTAGAGCTTTCCTGGGGGTCACCTAAAGACCCCTGGTACAGGGGGCAAGATCAGGCTTGTCAAACCTCCGGCTGTAGCTGCATGCGCACTGGGGCTGCCTGACAGCCTCAGGGCCCAATCCTATGCATGCCTACTCTGAAATAAATCCCATTGTGTTCAATGTGTGCATAGAACGCGCATTTCATTTGTAACAATGAAAATACATCCTGCATATCGGATATTTACATTACAACTCAGTAGCAAAATTACAGTTATAAAGTAGCAATGAAAATAATGTTATGGTTGGGGGTCCCCACAACATGAGGAACTTATAAAGGGGTCACGGCATTAGGAAGATTGAGAACCACTGTGTTAGAGTGTTAAGACATTGAGTTCTGTTACCCCAAGGGGAATACTATCCAGATACTTGCCTGTTAACTGTTTGTAACCTGTTCAAGTGAAGAGCCTCTAAAGATGGATGGAAGTAAAGAAGTGATTGCTGCCATACCTCACATGTCTCCGTGGAATTACTACAATGGGGGAAGTGATTCCTTAATGATAGGCACTCCAGGAGGGGAAACGTCATCAACCCACATTACCCGTGTTGGGGTTCATGACAAGGCACCAATATAAGTAGTCTGCATCAATTTTTCATATAAATTGCCAGTTCTTAGGAAGGTGTACCTACATTGATTAAAGTGCAATTGAAAAACATATTTTGATGTAATGATATCTTTATATAAGTATAGGTAGACTGACTGATGCAAATGTACCCTATTTGCCTTCTTGCTTATTTCTGACCTATGGCCCAATCTACGCTCATCTAATGCTGCCAGTATTTGCATTACAGTAATGACTGATAATTTATAGTGGTTGCAAAGTTGTCCTCTAGTTACTTGCAGGTATATCATTCCCTAAGAGTGAATGAGATATAGGGCACAATCCAGAGTAACTACGGGAACATGTAAGAGACATTATGTGCACCCGTAATTACTACACCACCTAGTGAAAACCTATGGGAAATTCATATTGTAATCCAGAGTAACTTTTTCTTACTCCAGAGCAAGGACTCCCCCTAGTTACTCTAGATTTCACCCGAAGACAGTTTACATAGGTTGTAAAATCGGTATAGATGGTAAAAGTCCAGTTTTCATCAAGCCCTCAATGATGACTCAGCAAAGCATTCACACTATGTACTGTATCAGAATATAGCCTTTTTCACATTTTCTAGGAAAAAATGAATGAGGAGGACACACTCATGCCATGGCGAAGGAATGTTTCATGGCTGAAAGGTTAATTCTTGGTTTGATTTGTTTCAGAAGTACTGAAGATTTAAGGGGCAAGGATGAACTCAGTGAAGGATTAGCAGGGCTTCTGCTCTCTAAAGAGAATGAATATCAAGACAGATACTTATATATAAAAAAGAGAAAAAGGGGTATCAGAAAATTTATCGGTTTGATTTTCTTGTAATCTTCTGTCTGCTGCATCATCATTCTGTAAACTGTCTGTTTCAAGCAATGTGTACCTCAATCTGTATTTCCGCCCTCTCCTTCCTTTTTCATTATTGAAGATTAATACCAGAAAATATTCATGGTTAGGGGGGATGCCACAAGAGGAATAATACAGAAACTGATTGCAGAATGTAGAATTCCCTCTGCTGAATGTTAACGTACAAGTAAGTGACTCAACAACCTTGAAAGTGAGCAAATCCCAATTTAAATTCATTACATTTAAATTAAATTTAAAGTCCATGTAAATGATTGACTTAAAGATATTGGGGATGGAAGAAGAGCACAAGAGTGGCATACAATGCAGGCTATTCAGAATTCACAGGCAAAATCCTTTTGCCCTGATACTAGATTTTTAAAAAAAACATACTCAGGACATCTCTTACGAAGGTCATATTTATGTTCACCTCAAATGTTACAATATTTCTACTCAGTAGACATGTTCATATAGGAAATAACATGCAATCAATATGTATATAAATCATAATGTGAGATTTTTACATAGGGGGCAAATGTATGATCGCCATTAAATTTAGTCTGATGTAAAATCTGAGGCCTTCTCGAAGCTGAGGCTTGTTCAGATGCTCCTATGTGAAGCTCCTATACTGCTTTCTTTGCAGAGGTCCCTAAGTTGTTGCATGAAGGCTGTCCTGAGATCAGTAATCAATCTCATGAATGAACATTTTTTGGAATGAAATAAACTGAACTAGAGATTCCTAAGAAGTAGTGGTTCTTCAGAGGAGGAGGAAAATAGCAATGGTTAAAGCTCTAACCCCCAAATCCAGAGTAACTTCGGGAGCACATAAGAGACTTTACGTGCACCTGTAGTTACTGCACCACCTAGTGAAAACCTATGGGAAATTCATATTGGAATCTAGAGTAAGTTTTTCTTACACTGGAGCAAGGACTCCCTGTAGTTATGCTGGATTTTGCCCAAAGTTGTTATACCCAGCTGGAAATTTCAGTAATGCTAAGACTAGCTCATAGGAGCCTATCCAACCACTGGAAGTGAAGACTCCAGCAACATTCACACAAGTTTTGAATAGTAACCACCTGAACATGGCGGGTTCAGATAGGTGTCTTTCAACTAGTCCTAGCATGTGAGCATCCTCTACTTCTGATGACAATTCCGGCAATGATTAGATTTCAAACTCGACATATTTTTCATCACTGATTATCTCCTGCCAACACCTGGTTTGGGGGATACCATAGATGAAAAGTTGCAGTGATTTCCTGATTCTTTCTTTGGACAACCCAAACAAATCAGACATGACTGAAGAGGGTAAGTATGCAAGATACTGATGGTTCTGAGAGGGCTAGAATTGGGCTTTTCAGCAGCCTTTGACAACTGTCAAGGGTTGCTACTGTGTGCTGTTAGCTGCTTCTTCCAGCTGCTGTTGAACCAGCCTTAGATCAGCTTGTTAACCAGAGAATATACGACCAAGGCCACAGCTGGATCAATAATCAATATGTCTGTTGAACGTGTTCTGCAACAGAAATTATCTGTACTAGAAGAACATCTGTTCAAAAACACAGCTTTTCTTTTTTGTTTACACAATCCTTCCTATTGTAGCTGTTATGGTTGTTTCAATCCACTTTGAGAAAAATTTTCTTAAAATACCTGCTTCGGCACCTGTCGATGTCAGCAGCACTAGATCATAACCAATAGGTCTGTAGTAACCCTCGCAATCAATGCTGTAATTTGTTGGAGATGAACATAGTGAAAGGTACTGCAAACATTCCCACTATGACTCATCCAGTTCCTACTGACTGGTAGCAGGGGGTCAGTTAGAATATTTTGTTTACTTGTTTCTAGTACATTGCGTCAAAATTGCAACCTTGCTATTAAACAGCTGTGTTTTTAAAGTGTATTTCTTTTCCTTCTCTCACCTGGTGGGTGGGAAATTACTGTGTTTACTTCACAAGGAGAACCTGGATTGCATGATTCAAGGTGGACATGCAAAGTAAATGATCTCCAATGAATTAAATTTGAGCTGGCTAGGAAACTAACAGCATGATTCCATGTATGTCTACTTTAAAGCAAGATCTACTGAATTCAGAATCTACTGAATGCACAATCCAGAATACCTACAGGAGCTCTTACGTCGACAGAAGAAAAATTTACTCTGGATTGCTCTATGAATTTCCAATAGGTTTCCACTAGGTGGCGCAGTAACTACGTCAATGTATATGTCTCTTAAGAGCTCTTAAGAGGATTGTGCACTTATTCCCAAGTAAGCATGACTGGGATTGCAACCTTAAGTACCCACAGATACTGAAAAAAATAGCTGTACTTCAAACATTGCCCCACATATCCATGCTTCAAATGCTACTTAAAAAAAATGTAAGTACTTAATGGGCTGTGGGGGGGGGGCGGGGGGCAGATCCAGGAATCCACAGATAAGTGAATCTGCAGATAGTGGATTCACAGAAATAGAGGAAGCCTTTATTGTTTTTTCTCAATGCTTTCAATTCCAAGTATAGCTTTGAAGGCAACGTTTTCCATCAGCCACATTTCCTAAATGGGACATTCATAAGCTATTTGGAAAGTAGCAAAAGAGTCTTTCATTACATGTCATAGGAATCCCTTTTCTCCAGCATTTAAGGGCAGCGACAAGTTGTGCCAATGTTCTTTCATGAGTGGCCCCACAGCACCAGCAAATCCAGCACTAACAGAGACCAGTTTGGATAATATCTCTAGAACCCAATGGAGAGAAAAATCTTTATAAATAAAATGATTGCTTCATCTCTCCTTATTGCTCGGATGTTAAAAAAAGATATTAAGCTGCAAGTGTAAGTTAATATTTAATGGAAAGAAAATGAGTAAGAGATTCCTGAAGGGTCTGATTTTGGCTTCACTTTCATCAGAAAGTTATGAATATCTGAAGATGGAAATTGTTTATAACACTAGTATATTTGCAATGCTGAAATCTCTTTGTATCCAATTACTAACCCACCAGCTTTGCTACTTCATGTGATTGGCAGGCTCATCTCTATTGATGGTGCTGACGTCTCCTGTAGCCAGCATTTGGACAGGGATGTCTGGCATGGAAGCAATGAGAAGAGGATACCAGGAAGGGGTTGTTCATACTATATGCACCTCGCATATGAATTAAATACCATGTTAAATGTCTAGCTGCCTTTGATGACCATCCACAGGCTAAGGATAGTATTAATGCAGCTGTAAGAAGGCTAGCAAAGACATGCTCTTCATATTATGCTGTTGCTACTCTTTTAGTTTTACTGATTGCCAGCATCATTGAGTGAAATTCATGAAGCTGGTTAAGGCTTTTAGCATCTGAACAGATTTGAATCATTGTATTTTTCCTATATGAATCTGCTCGTACTCTTAAGACCTGCAGGGAGGAACACATAAGAAGGCTTCCTCAGTGGTGGCCATCTTCAGAATCTTCCTTTCTTATTGCGTTCCCTCCTTCTTTTCATTTCATTGCTCTCTGAAGACTTTGCTCTCCAAAAACCTTCTATGGTGGCAATCCTATACACATTATCTAGGACTGATAATGTTAGAGCAACTTATTTCTGAGTTATCACGTGTAGGATTGCACATCTATTCATCCTGGCTTTTGTGGATTATGTTTAGATTCTGGTTTTGCTCTCACTCCTTCATGCTGTATTGTCTTCCTGATGTTTTTGTTTCCTGATTGCTTTTATTGATAAATGCTTAATGGAATTTTAAAGTATGTCGTTAGCCACTTTGTAATTTTCAAAGGACGAAGATATGAGACTTATGACACAATCCAGAGTAACTACAAGATCTTTTATGTCAACATAGTTACAGCACCACCTATGGGAAACCTATGAGAAATGAATAAAGCAATCCAGAGTAAGTGCCTCTTATGTCAACGCAAGAGGTCCCATACTTACTCTGGATTGTGATGCTGAAAGAAAGAAAGAAAGAAAGAAAGAAAGAAAGAAAGAAAGAAAGAAAGAAAGCTGCTAACAAAGAGCATACTGCGTGCTATGGTGGGGAAAGGGTGGATCAGATGGCAAGCAAGAGGTAAGTAAAAATATTTATAGTATTTCCAGGTTATGAGTGGGCCTCCTTGGACCCACCTTGGACCAGTATATTACAGGCTTAAGTCTGAGAACAGGAAACAGGTAGGTTTGGCACACACAAAAATGGGGAGAGGATCCTGGCACATGCTGTTTCCAACAAGATTTACCCCTCTAGTTCTCAAACTGTGCTCCCTGTTCTGAACCACCTCAGAAGTGCCCTGCATCTGCTACCACCTTAGTCCAAATTCTACCAAATGGTAGTCCATTTGCAAGCTCTACCAACCAGATTCTGTGCATTTGCAAGCCTCAATTCCAAGCCTCGCCCACTCCTGGAAAGGATTGCAGCCCTAGGAACCAGATCCTGTGCATGTGTACTCAAGTGCAAGCCTCCCCCACCCCTGGAAAGGATGCATAGGATTGCAACAGTAGGGACCTCTCTCTCCAGGACTGCTTCCTCCTCCCCTCTTCCCACCAGTGCCTCCTTGTTTTTGCCTGCCTGCTTCCATGCTCTGCTATTCCTCTGGGTTCCATTCCTTTCTTTGGGGAAGGAGCCAGTGGGGAAGCCTCTGTCCCTCCTCCCCAGGCTTGCCCTTGCCTCCTATAGGCCTGCTCTTTCCAGGGAGGTAGAGCACAGCTGCAGAAGGTGCTCCAGGATAGGCCCCTTCATAAGATGCACAGACATTTTTCCTCCCCTTCGGGGAGGAAAAAAAGTGAGGTTTGCAACTCAGCTTAGTACAGTATTTTGCCGATAGCAAAATTAAAAGTGAACTTCCAGCATCCTCCTTCACACCAGACATCTGAGAAATTTCCATAGACAGCAAAACAGTTTTACTAAGATGAAGAACATTCCTCCAAGAGAGGGGGCTTTGCATACCCCTGCTTGCTCGGGGATCTGTCTACACTTAGAAAAATCTTGATTTATTGGAAAGACTCATTCAGACACACATTATTTGTCTCCATTAATGGAAAAATGCAGTAAAAATTAAGCGTGAAGAATGAGGACATTGGAAGATGTAACAGCCTGCACCGACTAGCCGCTAAAATTCACTGCCCCACATGATGTGTAACTAATCACAGCAGGCAGACATTCTGCTTGCACTTTCAGTATTAATAACATTTTTCTTCTGACTCATCATTAAGCCAGAGCAGATTTATTGGCCATCAATGCCGGCTTCCCCATCCTGCCAATATCACTGAGCACATCACCTATCGGCCAGCTGTTTGTCGAGACATTTACCAGCAGGATCACTCTGGGAGGATAAATTTTAACATTGAAAACTAAAATCCACTTGATTCAAATGCAATTCATTTTTCTTTTTCAAATTCTTTCATGTTATTTTGATGTTTTACATTATCTGTGAATCCTAATTCTCCCATTTTGCGCACCTCGCACTCTTCCTAGCACTATGGGCCACATGGAACCTTTGAGTCTGTAGGTTTTTATTGATTCAAATTATCATTTTCCTTCCTTTTTCTCATTCTTCTCTTCAAAGCTGTATGGATCTGTGGGTTTCCTTTCCATGCTATTGTGATCTACTATCCATGTTCCTTTATTCTGTTCCTTTATCATTTTGAGCCCAATTTAAATGGGGCTTCAGATTCTATTCATATGTGTCTTAACTCACATGATAAACACTGAAAATGTACAGTTTTCATTGAATGGTTTCCTTTGGGGTCATTGCACGATTATTGTGCAAATGCCAGGATGGTATAGTGGTTCAGGAATCAGACTTAACCTGGAGTATCCATGTTCAAATCCCCATTCAGCCATGAAGCTTCTTGGGTGACCTTGGACATTGGTTGCTAATTCTCAGCCTCACCTATCTCACAGGATTGTTGTGAGGACAAGAGGAGGGAAACTACTGTATATTTCAGTTCTTTGAAGGAAGGATGGTACTTATCTATCTGTCCAGCTATCCATCTATCTGGTTACCTGCTGGCTAGCTGCAAGTTAGTAAATATGTAAGTAAATAAACAAACAAACAAAAGCAGGTCTCTGTCAGTCTTGAAAGACTGCACTGCATACGCTGCATGCGAAGCACGAAAGCCTGGGTTAGATTGTTATGGAGGATATGCTGTTACCCAAGCAGCAAATCCTCCCTCTCCATGCCACTGAATTAGTCCAACGGAAAGGCAGACCCAATACGATTGGATCCAGCTGGCGTCGTAGAGCTGGGCGAAGGACAGGAGCTCACCCTGTCTTGTGGGGCCGACCCGGATCTCAAACCCTGGCCTGCTGGCTAACAGGCATAGCATCTTAACCACTTGCACTACCCACAGCCCACAAACAAATAAATAAATAATGTTGTACATACAGGGGCCAGTGGATGTTTTAGAATCTTTTAAACATGTTACCATGCATGGTTCAATCTTGCAGAGATAAATACTCTTGCCCAGATATATATAGCACTTTTTCATAAATGGGGCCACCAGCTCCTATTTCTTCAGTAGTTATTTTATACCCAGAGTGATTTGAAATGTGATGTCATATTCTTTCAGTTCCATATGTTTACTTGATTCTATCCCACCCTTGTCTCATTTGAATTCTCATTTAGGTGGTTATTTAACAGATGCTAATCTTTCCAGCTACTTTATGATTTGCCAAGTAGGTGTGAAAAGGCCAAGAGTTTGTCATGGGACATTGGTATTAGCTTTGCCACTGATTACCACCACCTGTCCCAACAAGATTTCCAGCAGCACTGACACCTGCCCCGATCTTCCCTCTGTCTCATTTATTCCTGGTCCCCAAGCCTTGTGGCTACCACTCATCCTTTGCAGCAGTTGCCTATTAGCATGTGAAAGTGCAAGTTTTGGTACCAGAGATTGGAAGTAGGATTTGGCATTGGTTTTGATGGCCATGCTGGTAACAGTTTACTGGGAGAATAACACTATGCTCTTAAGTTTTTAACGTGGTGCACCCGAAGCCTTCCTTTCAGCTGTTCTCTGGACAGTCAGGCACACAAGCAGCCTTGCCCCACAAAGTGCAGGGATGCTTTAGCACCAAGTCTTCATATAGTTGTTTTTTTTTAACAGAAGATGCTATAAAACACCAAGGCCATAAACAATTAACTAAATTGGAATTGTCACCATAAATGAATAAAGCGCCTTTTGTGATTCATACTCACGGCTCCGTTTTTAATGCTTGCTTGCTAGTTCACCAAATTGCTTGCTAGTTCTCAATTGCTTGCTAGTTCACAAAATTCTCAATGGGTGTCGCAGTCATTCATGCGAATTAGCCAGATTCTTTCATATTCATCTTGCAGTAATGACCTTTATTACCCTTTTGCTACAATGCACATGAATAAAGCGCACAGCTCCATTTAAAAAGTGATACATGCTCCCTTGCCTCCTCTTTTAGAGGACAGAGACTGACCCAACATGCCCGTGCTTGCCTTTTGGGTTGTTGCCCACTTGTTTCCTGCCCCGTCTTCAATCTGTTCTTCCAACCCTTTACCCCCCATTTACTTCAGCATGGCTTGCTTTTCTGAAAATGCCGCAAAGCTTATGGTCATTAGCCAGTCATAGATATCAGGAGACACACCACTGGAGGCAAGTACAAATAGCAATAGCACATACATTTCCAAATGAGCCACATATGCCAAACAAAGCTCTACAGATTCTGCACTAGAAGGGATGACGATCTGCAAGCACAGGTTTTGAAATAATTACAAACATGAAATAATAAGGGAACAAGATAAAGGATGTCAAACGGAAATGACTCTTTGCTTCAAAGTCCCGCATTAAAGTAGAACCAATTTGTGGGAATGAGTTGGGTTGTGTCAATTGACAGAATGGTACTTTCTCCATTATGGCATTTTAGACTCAGAGAGTTTTTTCAGTGGTAACTATTATTAGCTGAATGCCGAGAACCTCAAAATGCAGATGCACATTAAAAAAGTTCCCTTGTGGAAGCAATGGGAAGCTGATGAGTCTCCTTTGGTGGCAAGATGAGAGGGAATGGACAGGTGGCTGTGTTTATGCTCTTCTCCCCAGGCTCTGCATTGCTCATTTAACACAGAGACTGAGGCTTGACAATCTGCTGAGGCAGGACAGGCTCTAGTTGGGCTTCCAAAGGAGATAAAATAGTTCTGATTTTAGGAAAAATTGCATGTTACAGTAAACTTGTTGCATGACCTGGTTGGTTTGGAGTTGTTTGTAATGATGGGAAGAGGGCATAAAAAAGAACCTAATCATGATTGACCCCAACCATGGTTCCACTCCAAAGCAAACACCAGTTGCAATCCCAACCAATTTAGCCACATGAACATGACTTGTTTCCCCATTCTTAGGGTGTTGTGGGGAAGCCAGAACATGTATGTGCACTGGCCTAACCCCCTCAGAAGTGGTGCAGAAGTGCCTTATAGCACTTTTGTGACACCCCCATGCAGGCATAGGATTTGTTCCAGCTTAACTAGGATTAGGACTGTAGCTCCACTGTGCTTTCCACTGAAGCATTTTATTTTCCATACAAGGGAGAGTGCAGTCACCCTGTACGTGTGCTAAGAACTAGGTATGTCACCTTCATAGAGTGAATGGAGTTATTAAAATGTGTAAAATAAATAAGTTGGAAGAGAACTAGAAACCATTTCTAAACACCCCAATCAATGTGGCTTTGTCAGTTACCTTAAAAAAATACTCATCAGGCTACATCATGTTTAGTGAAATGTGTCATTTGGCTTACAAAACAAAATGAGGATGAAAATAAGGGTTTTGCCGTTCTCATAATTTATACCCCTGCATGTGCAAATGGTCCTTAGAATACTCTCATAAATGGAACCTGTGCAAGATCAAGGGCATATTAAGAAAAATCCTATTTTGAAGCTGAAACAAACTCAACATGCTGCCCAAGCTAAGTCAACAGGAATATGATTTACAGGTGGATACCAATGATTTATAGAATTATTATTCTCATGTCTAATTAGTGATTGCAATACAAAACCATTTTTTTAAAAAAAAAATTACTCCATGATTTGTCTTAGCAAAGTCCCTTTAATAGCATTGGTGCCATCATAAAAACGGAAATTATCATTGATAATGAGATCAAATCTCCTGGGCCATATATCCCACTAAAAGGTATTTGCACTAAGGTCTGTGGGCAAATGTCTTTGTTAACTCCAGGGCTCATTAATTAACATCATGATGTGCTTTCAAGGGCTTTCCTTCCCCAGCAACACTAAGAACTGAGTCAAGCTAGCTCATTTTTCCTCAATAGTTTATTCAGGATAAACAGGAAAAAAAACAACTTTTGACTACTCAAGGTATCTCAGCTTCAAATCAGAAATAATTCTCAAGGCACGACACCATATTGCCATGGTTCAAGTTAAATCCTAACTATGCAAGTTCATTCCTAACTTGCACTGGAACAAGCAGGTCATGTGGCCTGCATGTGGCCAGGACATGTGCTAAGAATGTGTCAGCTGGAGGGGAACTCAGAGTAAGGTGAAGTTTTCCCCTTACCCAGTGACATGTCCCAGCCATCCCATGGGGCCACTTGGATCTATGCCAGTGCAAATCCAAGGACCCCATATAAGGCTGATGGGTCAAGGAGGGAGACTAGGATTTGGTCTGTATTGCTGTGGCCGATCGTGCCCACCTCCTGGGCACAGAGCACCTCTTGGTCTGCCCTCTCCGCACCCCAAAATGTTCTTCTCCAACTTTGTTCTTTGCCCCATACCTCCCTGCTTCTGTCCATCCTCCTGCTATCCTCTCCTGCCCCCCCCCCCCCCACCGAGAGCTGGTCCAAACATACCCACAACTGACAGGGATCTGGCCCCAGCAGTCCAGTGGACGTACTCTCATCAGCCTAGTTATCTTAAGAGTAGTGCGAATTTCCTTTATGGCACACTTGCTACACTCTTGGGCTGACGCAAAGGATTTGATGCTACCCGGTATCACTCCAGGGTTGACCTCAAAGACTCTCATAAGACACAGACAATGCTGAAAAGTATTTTGGTTTTGTTTTTGAGTATGATTGACAGCCAGGGTTGTCATAACTATTATTTCTTAGGGGAATAAAAGAAATATTGACATACATTTCCATACATGTGAAAATTGCTCTTGGTAATGAAGGGTGGGGTGTTCGTGGTCAACATTTGTTTACATTAGCAGGTATCTAACATTATGAGCACAATCCTAACCATGTCTACTCAGATGTAAGCCCCATTGTGTCCAATGGGTCTTACTCCCAGGAAAGTGTCTTTAGGATTGCAGCCTATGAAGAGTATCCAGCAATGAGTATCAAACTGAAAGAGTACACAACGAGTATCAGTGAAGAAACAGTCTCTTTCTAAAAACTAATTCAACAGTTGTGTCACTGCAATAGCATCAGTACCACCATGTGCCCTTGCAACATCACTTTTCACAAATGCCTACTCGTTTGCTGGGAAACATCTCTATGTGAAACACTACCTAACACTGACCATTGGAAGAGGAAAGAGGGATTCATATGTCAATAAAGTTATTTAAATAGTTCAGGTGGTCAAGAGACATTTAAAATCATCATGCAGAACATGTGGACTCACCGTGAAGTTGTTTTACTCACATATCCCTCACTTACACCCATGAAAAGAAGATGCAGACTAAATGGTTATTTTCTGTAGGTGAGACTCTTCATTCATCAACTTTATATAAAAAACACTTACCTAGGGAAAAAAGATGGGGGGGGGGGGAGAAGAGAAAGAGAGAGGAAGAAATATCAGTATTTATGAATCACTTTTAAAAAATATGTTACTATTTACTGCAAAGCTTGGCATATAAGCTATAACTCTATGATTATAAATCTATAAATCAAATTGTACTTGCCTTCTCAAATATGATAAAGGGAATGATTTCTCCCCCCAAATCTTTATCTCCACATGATTATATTTAGTTGGTCCTGAATTTTGGCCAATCTTTAACTACTCATTGGTTTAACAAAGGAATGATTCTGGGTAGGGGTGATAAAAGTGTTTGCTACCCTTAGCAGGTTCCAGATTGGCTCATGGTGTTCATTCTCTTTATTCAAATGATTATGTCAATTTGAATTTGACCACATCAATTTGGATTTAAACCACTGATGTTTATTTCACTGGTCATCAAAACAGCATTTTGATGTGAATCTGATTGTTGGTCTGTGGATCAGATCTTATACTAAACAAATGAATATATGCAATTGTCTATGAATCAGGATATTCATTCATCCAGCTCAGTATTGGCCTGTGTTTTTCTGAGCTTAAGTAGGGTTCAGACAAGAGTCTTAGTGCTACCCATATTAGCCAGGATTTGAACCAGAGTTATTGTTCCATCTCGCTTTGACCGTAATGATTCTACCCGACACTGACTCCGTCCATTTTATCACACTTGCTCCTGAGAAGTCAAGAAACTTCCTGAGAACAAAACTAAATGATCAACAGTCTTCACAGATCTATTGCTTAACTTTACCACTTTACAATGCCACAGGCAGATTGCATATTTGACCCACAACAAACCTCCATGCACATATAAAGCTAGCATGATTGGCAGCCTCCTCCAGACATTTCCATGCATGGGGTGCAGTTTTCATTTGGAGAGGGATAAAATTAGCAAGTCTTTTGTGTACTAGAAAAGATAGGAGTGTTTACTACTAAAGTCAGATGTCTGGGAGCTGACTGAATGTGGCCCCTGACTGCCTTCCATCTGTTTTGTCTTTTCCACCTATTAATCAGAATGGAAAATTCCATTCCAATTCTCCTCCCTGCGCCTGAGTTCACAGTTATAGACCAAAATGCCTGTTTTATATACCAACTAATTTGTGAGGTTTACCAAGGAACTCTTTTCCAAAAAAAATTACAAGAAACAAAACTAGAAGGAACCTGCAAATGAATGCTGTCTGTGCAACATGTGTGTAGAGTCCTATTAGCAGAAGCACAGCGGGCAATCGATTAGGGAGGAAAAAATGGCTTTTTTTATGGTAATGGATTTTGAGACTCCTGGTGATAATTTATTTATTCGGAATTTTTGCAGAGCTGGCTAGCGTGCTGATGAAAGCCTCCAGAAGAGGTTCATTTTAAAATGAGCCCCAATAAAAAAAAGTTGTGCTGCTTATTTTGTAGAAATATTGTTATTAAATCATTTGAAATGTATTGATAAAATGTGCTTGAGAGCTACAGCGCTGTAATTTATAACACAAATTACACTGCTATTGACAAATGGCAATTTAATCTGGCAATTAACTTTAACAATGTGAATTCTTATGCAGGCTTTTTTCTTTTTAGGGGAAACAACAAAAAAGAACCCTCCTTGTTATGTACGGTAGAAGAGGCAGGTTTCATTCTATGTTCCCCAGCTACTACAATAATACTCATGACCTTGTGCTTGTTTAGTTTCATAGCTGAACTGAAATTAACCTAACCAACCATTTTATGATATTTAACAAAGAATGAAGAAGCAAACAAACCACTAACTTCCACATGTGCACATGCGAATACATGACAATGGGTGCAATTGTGCTTTATTCAATTTATATTCCGTCTTTCCTCCTAAAGGAAGGATACCCAAGAGTTTCAAAAGATGTCATCTTTACGACAGATCTATATGATCAGTGTTCTCCCCATATTACACCAGGGTCCTGAGGCTACCTAGTGAGTTGATGACAGAGATGAGAAATTCAAACTAGAAAACCACTACACACACACCAACCTGGATCTCAAATCACAAAAAGTCCAGGATCAAATCCTATCCGTCTTTCCAGAGCTGATGCAGCCATAATGAAGCCCTGATACAAGGCAACAAACATTCCCTTACATTTTAGACAGCCTTGATTATCCCCCCACTAATCCATGATGAAGGGAATTCATATGAGCATGCCAGATTTCAGAAATGTCCATTTAATTGGCTCAAAAGTATATTAAGTAGTATACCACTGGAGTGTCTGAAGGACAAAACAGTCAAACATGGATGGGATTTAAGAAAAACAAAACCCTGAGATATCAGCAACACAATCACAGCCTACCTTCTACTACAAGGAAGGAGATTTACACTAGACATGATTTCTTTACTGTGAATGCTATCCATTACTGGAACAGTGTGGTAATTGGATCTCCCTCATTGAGCTTTTCAAGCACAAAGTTGGGCAGCCACCTGCCAGCCATGCTGTAGCCATTGCCTACAGTGAGCATGTGGCTGGACTAAATGATACGGCAGACTCAGTCAAAAGCTATGGAATTGTAAACAATCTTTGATTGTATGTCTGAAAGAAAATGCTGCTCTTTAAATAAATTCTAGCTACGGATAGGTTAACCAGAGTCTGTTCTATGTTGAACTAAGACCTCTGTCATCTGCTACTCCATAATAAAGCTGGTTTTGTTTTAGTTTTATTTTTTGCTTTTTTCTGGAATGAGGAAGGTATATATAGGGAATTGGTGGAAAAGAAAAAAATGAAATTTAACTCATTGGAATTTTGGAACATTACTACTGAATGATTTTTTTTAACTGTATGGGCACAATACTAATTTAGTTACAGGGTATGGGCAGTGTAACTCCAAGGTAAGGGAATAAACATTACCTTACCTTGAAAATGACTATGGGACTGCCATCCAATTGCAGGATGCGGCATACACCCTACTGGCACAGCTATGCCAACTGTAAAGTTGGTTAGGACTGCCTCCTGAATGATTGAAAAAAAAACCCTTGAGGTTTTTTGAGTATAACAGGAATGCTAAAAAAATTTCATCCCTATTTTTTAGGCTTTGAGATCACCATTTTTCTCTTCCTCTAAGCAATATTTTTCTTCCTCTTAGCTCCCTTCATCTTTGATCTGCTGTGTATAACTCTGCCTTGTACTGTCTTCCCCTTTATTCCAGTCTTCCAATGTTGCTTTCAGGCTATCTAGTTGAGACATGTGCATTCAGGTTGAAAAGGAATGAGAATGAAAAGAAAGTGCATCATTTGTTTTCATTCAGTTTGGATTGAAAATGAGGAGAAAATCGAAAGGAATGATTATTCACTCACTCTCTATTTGTTTCCATTCATTTTCTCATTTTCCATTTACTTCATTGGGGGGACCCACCCAACCTGCTGACTTTAACATTACCATTTACATCTGAATTGCATTTCATCAGACATGCTTTTTCCTGAAAACATTATATATTCCTCATGCCATTATATCCTTGAGACATTATATAGTTGTTATATATTATATAGACATTATATAGACATTATATAGTCCATGCAAAATGGGTCCAATGGACCCGACCTGGGATGATATGTATAAATTGGAATTTACAGAAAAACTGTAAATTCAAACACTTTTCTGCTTTTGGATTTGTAACTGTCTCATTAGCAGTAAAAACTCAGAAAGTCTTGTCAAGGAAAAATAATAAATTCCAGTAAAAAACACAACACAGACTTCCAATCGGGTCTAATAGACCCATCCTTGGATGATATGTATAAATTGGAATTTACAGAAAATCTGTAAATTCAAAAACTTTTATGCTTTTGGATTTGTAACTGTCTCATTAGCAGTAAAAATCTCAGAAAGTCTTGTCAAGTAATAATAATAAATTCAGTAAAAAACACAACACAAACTTTGAACCGGGTCTAATGGACCCGTGCGATAGAATGTGGTAAAAAAATATCACGGGCTCCTAAGGGTTTTAAGGTGAAACACTTTATTAATGCTAGATGTCATTTGATTCTCAGTCTACAAGCCATCTAATCAGTGACTATATTAACTCTGCAGCATCTAACATAGAGGTTCACAAACTGTGGATTGAAACCCCCCAATGGGTCACAAGTTGATTTTTGGTGAACTGTGAAACTGACAAGCTGATAGGTGAAAGAATATATATATATATAACCTGTGGAAACAGAAATGGAACAGCATGTGCATGTTTACCCATAAGAAGGCAACCATGTCTCCTCTATTGAATTTGAAAGGCAGGCAGAAGGGAATGCTATGGCACTAGAATGGCCCCAATCCCATGAAAGCAGGACAAAAAAAACTCTTGAGAAGGAAGTCTCCCCAACCAAGATAACAAAGAAAATGTATTCAGTCCTATGGAAAACAAAACTGTGCAACACATGTACTTTTACTAAAGAACAGGCACCTACGCCTCAGTTCTTATCAATGGCCAGACAAAGGGGGATGCAAAGCTACCAGAATGGTTCTGTTATGAACAGCTTTTCTTACTGTTGTAGGGAGGCAGTCAGGAATTAGAAATGCAAAGGACCTCCTGCTTTCACCTAGGTTAACTGAAACAGAATGATTGCTTGCATGACCACCTCTCTACAACAGTAAGAAAAGCAGTTTTAAAGGAATGCATTTGTTGCCCTTCTCCAGGAATCAGCATGTTCCTTCTTATTAGTAGAGGCCATTCCTGTTGAATCAAATTTGTGTATAAAAATCCATGTTGAACCTGAAGAGTCCAATTTATGTTTTTAAAAATGGGTTCCAGTGCTAAAATGTTTGTGAACCACTGAACTTAGTGTTTAGGCACCACGATATGTGTTTACTGTCATCAGAATAACATGGATAGGATGTGGAATGATGTGGACAAGATTGCTGCCTCAGTGAATGTACTAAACTATGCTGTCTCACAATAACAATCTGAAAAGAAGAAAATGATAGGATTGGTGAGAATGTGTAAAATAACACAGTAATGTACTCAAGACTTCAGAATTCCAGTAATTGAAAGGCTGCTTCATGTGTTATTACAGTATTTAGTGCTGTAATGGATCACCATACACAATAACCTGGTAGGTATTCCATATAGTCCCCATGATATAGGGGCTCATTATGTCAACTGATCCTATTATATGGAACCTGGCTATGATGGATTCACAGTGGGCCATAAGTATGCAGGGTTCTGGTGTGCATTTTTTCTATATGACAAAATTTGGATGTGTTCCTAGCATATGTTAGAACCATCATGCCACTAAACTAAAATGCACTTTAGATTTTGATGATTTGTTCTTTCAAATAATGCTTTTGGGCTCCTGAAACGTGGCATGAAATGTGAAGGCATATATCTAGTTAAAGACAGCAGAAACTAGTGTCACGCGCCGTCACCAATCATTCTTTCACTGTGTTTCCACCATAAAACTTACGTAATGTTCAGATCAGCGTTTGAGAATCAGTCCTTGACTGGGAAGACTTTAGGAAAAGCCATGTCCTGGCTTAAAGTGAAATTGAAGGCACCAATCCCCTCTTTAATTAACCCAATAAAACAAGTGTACAGTATATCATACTGTCCATACTGTCCAGACACTGTCCAGGATCTGACTTTTAGCTATATGGACTTTAAAGCTGTTATAATGTTGAGTTAAATTAATTCTGCAGTACTTTTATAGAAAAAGAACCATTCAGGTGTTTTCATTCATGTCAGAGCAGGGATATGAACCTAAGTCCAATACCCAAATCCCTTCACCAATCTGGCAGTCTTTTTTTTTTTAAAAAAACTTCAGAATAAATGTCATCTTTTCTGTTTATGGATTGCTGTTTCAAATCTTAAAACACCGGCAAATGAAGAAATTCAGGATAAGTGAGAGATTCAGTTGTTGAGAGCAATAGATTTATTCCCACTTCATAATATTTGATGAGAAAAAGTGTGCCAGAAGTCTGGTTAAAGATGGTAAAAATCTAGGGCCATATCAAAAGTTCAGCTGGCTTCCATTATTAATGCTAAAGAGGAAGAAATTGCTGTCTTCAGGAAGCTGAGCAGAAGAATATAAGATGGGGACAGAAAACAGTCAGAGCTCAATCCTATGCATGTCTACTCTAAAGTAAGTACCATTATAATATCCCAATCCTATGCATGACTACTCTGGTGGTATCTGGGTTTACCTGGGGATAGTGCTTACCCAACTATTGTACTAGTTGCCTTCTTCTGGCTTTGTGGATCTGAGCTTCTGCTCCCCCCACCCTCCCTGACATGCTTGGCCTCAAAGTGAAGCCGCTTTGAGGTCACATTTTGGGAACCTGCCACAGTGATGCTGAAAGTTCATTTTCTGCTGTAGCCCCTGAATGTTTTCTGGATTTCTTTTTCTGTTTTGATACTTCATAATACTAATCAGTGGCATAGCTAATGATTGTGTAGCCCAGGAATGTCTAAACCCCAACTTGGGGCCAGATGCGGCCTGGCTTAGGGGCAAACCTTATAATCCTCCAGATCTGTCTCTAATATACTCTTATATGTAAATTTATGTAAATTTATTCAATTCTGAAATGTGAAACATTTTTCTAGGCCCTGATAGTGTCAGAGAGATGATGTGGCCCTCCTGCCAAAAGGTTTGGACACCCATGGGCTATAGCCCAAAGTTGAGCTCAAAAAATGATGCCATCTGAAACTGGGGGAAATCCCCCCACTTGCTCTGTCACCTTCCCCCAGGATCCCCTCATCTTAACACTTTATTGGTTTCCTTATTGATTTCCATAATAATACCTAATTCGCTTTCAGAGCAATCAGTCTTATCAGTCAGTTTTGAGTTTTTTAAAAAATCTGGTTTTTGTTACATAATGCAGTTGTGTTTTATTTTCTGCTTATTTTGTAGATAGAATTATCTCTATTCTTTGATAGAATAGAGATGTTTTGATGAAATTTGTTTCATTGCACTCTGCATTATGTTTCTTACTTAATGGAGTATAACTTGATGGCTTTATTAAAAAATATCTAGATTTTCACAGTTTGGCCCACTAGCTCAGGTTTTCCCCCTCCAGCTTGTTAAACTGTGCAATTGTTACTCCTTGCACCCCCATAGCTATGCCACTGCTACTGACCATGCCCTCTTCTCAGCACAGCTTGGGCTTAGAGATTGTGGCTGCAATTGTAATGCAATCAAGATAATAACTTCAAAAAAAAAGAGGGAGAATCATAATCAGCAGAGACAGATGAACTCCCAAGACAAAAGCATTCTTTTCATGCAGATGTCCCTCCTAATGAAGAATGAGAAAAAGCAAAGCAGAAAAACATTATGAGATGGCAGCAGAATGATTTTTAAATGGAACTATTTCTGAGTTTACTATGGGGTTTTGGAGAAAGTGAATGGAAATGCCCCAGACACCGCCTGGATCCAACCAAGCTGCACTTTATGTGAAAATGGTCATTTGTAGCATATAGACCTCCCTTATCTGTTCTGCAATTTACAGCCTTAGTAGAAATTGTAGAAGATAATATAAAATATGCAGAAAACATCCT
Source organism: Cryptoblepharus egeriae (assembly GCA_030015325.1). Classification (NCBI taxonomy): domain Eukaryota; kingdom Metazoa; phylum Chordata; class Lepidosauria; order Squamata; family Scincidae; genus Cryptoblepharus; species Cryptoblepharus egeriae. The sequence continues at coordinate 74,842,773 of JAREYC010000005.1, forward strand.
GGTCTCCCTCCAGGCACAGGTTGAGCTCAGTGTCTATGAAAATATTATGCAAATACAAAAATGTGTTTTGGGGGAGGGGGCGAGCCACTTAACAGGCGCTTTCAGCACCTTGGAAGCCTGAAGAGAAAAAAAAGAGCAAGTAATGATAAATGCAATTTATTTACCAGGAAAATGCAGGCAGCTGATGCAAAGTGTTCATGCTGTGTGGTTGGGAATTTCAAGAGTAATTAAGCAGCGCCCATTTTCGCCAGATATAATGCCACCCACACATTGGCTGCCTTGCACTTTGCAACAGTGGTTCGAAAAGGCTTTTCTGCGACTTTCTGATGCCATTATGGACATGGGCAATGAACTCAGGACATGACAGTGGATTTCAGGTTGTGTTGGGATGGCAGGAAGAACCATACTATGATGACACATAGACATGGAGGCACTGTCAAGGCCCTGATGCAACTGACACATCTCAAAGAAGTCTCTTGGAACTTTAATTATATGACATGAAATCCACAAGTGATGACACTGGTGTATGTACAGGTTAATGGATAGCATTTGCTGAGACTTAACAGTCTGGGGCAAAGGGGGAAATGTCCCTTACCCTGTGAAGTTGCTGAAAATTTTTGGGGGGATGCAGCTGAAGACATCCACAGCACTGCTGTGTCATCAAGTTAAGATTTAGGTAGGATTGGGCTGGTATTACTGTTAAAAAGATCCTAATCCTTTTAAATTTGCTGCAGGTTAGATCATTATTTACAAATGATTTGTACTACAAATCACTGTACTACAGAATTCCTGGAATAAGAATTGTATAAAAATGGCTCAACATCTAATAAAAATGTGCTTAATTTAATTAGTTGATTTATCTCTAGTAATTATTTACTTAAAAATTCAGTTTGCTGAAAATATCACATTGGTTTCTACAATGAAAAATGAAATATGTATGCCATTAGAAATTAATTTTTCACATGGAACATTTTATTTAATCTTGAGTCATAATTATATACAACTTTCCTGCTCCAAGGACCCCAAAGTTCCTGCGACATTTTAAACGTAAGCATTTCTGGTACAAAAGTTGGAAGAACAGTGGTATGATGCTGTGATAAGCATTAGAAAACACAGGATATGGAACCCTATGAATTTTTTCTGCATGTTCAAGTCTCTGGATTTAAGGCTCAGTGATTAGTCCTAAAGATTAAATCTCTCCCATTGAAAGACTGTGCTTAATCTCCACCATTGAAATCAATAGGACTCCAAAGGGCTTAAGCAGCTCATGGCCAAAGATTTTGCTTTATTCAGAATAAATGTCAGTATTATATGTGCATGTTTATATTCATTGAGGTTGGGATCTCTTAGATTATAATGGGGGACAATGTAAGCAATATATGAAGTCTCAGCAATGGCCTCCCACAAGGTTCTGTGATGGCACCCACACTATTCAATCTTTATATCTCAGATATGCCAGCTTCAAGGGGACATAATTTTGGATATGCTGATAACCTGGCTCTTTCAGCACAAGACAAACATGGAGAAATTGGATGGATTCCTCATTGAGAACCTTAAGACCTTGGGAAAATTATTTGCTGACTGGAGACTCACACCTCGTGTCAGCAAAATGTTCCCATCTTAACAACAAATCTTAACTACTTGTTTCCATCTTAACAACAAATTTGCCAATGCAGCCCAAAGGTCTACCTGAATAACAACTTGCTCCCCTATGATCCTCACCCCAAATAATTTGAAGTAACTTTGGATCAGACTCTTTCTTATATGAAATACCTGGATTAATGGTCCTCAACCTTTTTGGCCCCAGGGACCGGTTCTGCGGGGAAAGAATTTTCCAGGGACCAGCCCAGGGATGGGGGGGGGCGGGGAGAGTTCTGCCTCTGCATCCAGCTGCAAATCCCATTATAATATATAGAGCTATTGGTAGGTTACTGTGGATAGGATTGCAGGTGAGAACCCAATGTCTCACTACGTGTCCACTCAGAGCAGGGATTTTCAACCTTTTGCAAAGCAGGATGCATTGAAAATGCACAAAGCCATCCTAGTCACTCTTATTGGAGAGTAAGGGTGCAATCCTGAGTAACTACGGGGAGTCCTTGCTCCGGTGTAAGAACAATTTGCTCTGGATTGCAATATGAATTTCCCATAGGTTTTCACTGGGTGGTGCAGTAACTATGGGTGCACGTAAAGTCTCTTACGTGCTCCCGTAGTTACTCTGGATTGTAGGGTAAGCCTCATTGACTATAATGGGACTTATTTCTGAGTAGAAAGGCATTGGATTGGACTCTGAGGTTGCAATCCTGTTCACACTTTCTTGGGAGTAAGCTCTACTGACTACAATGGGACTTACTATTGAGTAGACAGGCATAGGATTGGTCTCAGAGGCTGCAATCCTCCGACAGCCCTCCTGCTGTGAGGAGGGAAGATGCACTTAGAGGAGTCCTCTCGCAGACCGGTCAGGCTGCTGCCAAGGACCTTCAGTGGTCCCCGGACTGGAGGTTGAGAAACCCTGACCTATAGAACATGTCCACAAAAATTGATACCAGGAACAACATACTCCAGAAACTAAGAGGATCAAGATGGGAAGCATTTATACTTTCAGAATATCAGCACTAGGGTTGATCTATTCCTCAGCAGACTACAAAAAAATGCATCTTTCATCCTGCTCATAAAATGAGTTCTTACAGTGAAGTGACTGCATTTATTGATCCCAGGTATCCTTCTCGTATGGCCTAGATAGGGAGGAGATGAGAACAGAGCTTGCTTTTCTGAAATTGATGCTCTGGTGTTGCTACAACACTACATTTTTAAAAGCTGTCTCTTCCATCTTCCTGCTTAGAAACATTTAATTAATTTATAAGTAGTTTAGCGACTGGAAATAAAGCAAGATTTAGTTTTAAATAATTATTCTCCTCCTTGCAATGGGAGAGAGATTTGGGTTATTTGGAATTAGCTATGCAATGTAAAGTGTTAATCTCACTCAGTCCATGCTGAGTTAGTATTCTTTGATTTTTTTTAAGGGAGAGTAGGTAAGAAAGCTGTTTGTTTATTGATTTATTTATTTAAGGTTGCAAGCCTGACTTTAGGCCAGAAAAATGGCCCAGCTAAGTTGGCCTAAGTATGCCATATCCTGAACTGATAGGTTAGGCCAAATCCACCAGGCTAGAAGGCCTCTGGCTGGTCCAACTGCTGCTGAAGAGGCAGCAGTACAAGAGCAATATGCTCACTGGGCTAGTGTAGTTGTGCCATATCCTGAGATAGGCTATTGCAGTTGTGCCGTATCCTGAGGTTGAGAGGCAGGGGTTGCAGTTAGGCTGGCCAAGAACTAAAAAATTTTGCCAACATTTCCATTTTTACTCTGGCTTATCATGGACCTCTATGGGTCTGCTCAGATTTATTCCTACTTCGTAGGTGGTCTAACTTTGAGGAGCTGAAAGAGGGCATTTCAGCCCTGGAAACAGACTCTGGATACAGCTTAACTGCAATGTTCTAGGCCATGCTGAACATGTCCTCAACATGCCTCTCCTCAATTGCCTAGGCTAGCACTGCTAGGCCAGCCCAGGTCCATCTGTCTTGGGCCAGCCTTTGTTGACTTATGCTGGTCCAGGCCTTTCTGATGTACCTGGCCTGGCCCAAATGCACTTCAGGCTAGCCCAAGTGCACTTCAGGATTGCAGCTTAAGTCCCAATTTGTTCTAACAAATTTACTGAATTTACTGATTTACTGAATTTATATTTGTTTAATTACTAATCTCCTCATTTTTAATTCCACCATTTCTGTCCTTGAAGAAAGGAGGGTGGTCTTAGAGCAGCTGCATTTCTACAAGTTGCCTGGGCTGATACAACATCCAAGCCAATGTGAGGAGATGGGGGAAAATCATGATAGTCACCAGGATGCAGCAGCTGGGAAGAACTTTGATTCTCCTTTTAAACTTAGAAGCTGTTTAAATAAAACGTTAAAAGCCTACTGCTATGCCCGGCTACTTCCGTGCCCCCCACATTATCACAAAAACAAATTGAGCCTGAATAGACCATGTACCGTCCTGCTAATTCAGATCCCACAGGAATTAATTTAGTAACAAATGACAATTGGATGAAATGGGCCCAATTCAGTTCAATTTTCTATTCATCATGAAAGAAATACAGCCCTATGATTTATACATAGCTATGTCAGTGTGCCGCAGTCATGGAAAGAAACATCATTCAACCAAAGCAATTTTCTAGCTTGAAACATTTTTGCTGTCTTCCATTCACAGAGTTCACTGGCAAAGACAACAGGTTGTGACAAATCCCATGGCAATTTCTGCTATTAGGCGGGGGGAAAAACTGATCAAGCTCCACAGATGACTGGGAAAGACACTTTCCACTGGGAAAGACACAAGATGACACTTCATACAGCAGAACACACTGGCTTTAGTTTCATTTTACCTGCAGCATCCATTGAACAAATATGTTGAAAAGTGGAAATTTCAGGAAGAATGTCAACAGTTCAGTCAGTAAAGAATACAGCGGTCTCCAAACCCCGGCCCAGGGACCAGATGTGGCCCTCAGTGTGGCCTCTGGCAAGAACCCTCAATCCAGCCCTTGGGCAAGCTTTATAGTCTACTACAGTTCATTATTATATGTAAATTTGTGTAAAATTATTGAAAATTGAAATGTAAATAAGTTTTTTCGTCCTCCGATACTGTGTCAGAGAGATGATGTGGCCCTTCTGCCAAAACGTTTTTAGACCCCTGCTGTACACTAAGTAAATGGTGACTTTTGCAGAGTCCAGTTTATGAGGAAAAATGCATTAATGCTGATTTTTAATGAGAATGATTATAAAATTATCCTCCTCTTATCACTTGTGCCTATTCAGCTTCTATCAGCCAACTATGTTCTCTATTTGTGCATTTAATTATTCTTTCCTACATGAACCATTTTTGTATATTGAATTTCAAGGCATTGATTTCCGACTTTTCAGTCCACTTCTCCCATTCATCAAATGGGAGTCTAAGGCGGAACCTATTCTCCCCAGTATTGTTGTTTGTTATCCAGGTGCAGGCTACACATGAATTTGATTAGCATGCTCTCCACTCTATCCTCCAAGATGTTAATGAAAATATTGAACCAAGTTTGATCCACAGAAAGCCCATGTGGGTCTCCAAATCAACTCTGCGCAACTTTACATGAAGCCATTAATAATAATCAGTACTCTTTAATAGTTCACTTAAATAGTTAGAGAAACAATACCGTAGTTGTTCAGTGATAGAATTGATTGACCTGATGGGATCAGATTGTCATTTAGTGAATCTCTTTCAGTGAAAACAAGATTATCTGCAGCAAAAGGCAGAAGATTTATCTATTTCTTCTAAATTAGTGTTTCTTAACATTTGTCTTCCTCTATACCACTTCAAATGGACCATATATTCTAAGTATCACCAAATCACCAGTTACTTCTGAGTTAGGAGGACAGATGTGACATAAGAAGCAGCAGTAGAAGGATCAGGCTGGACAGGAGGTTGGACATTTTTGAGTGTGGAAAAGCAGGCTTGGGAGCTTTGCCCATCAATCTTCCATACCATTGTTTGTTGTTTGTTGGTTTGAGCCTCATACCACAGGGTTTTTTGGTGGTACCTTTACTTTGAGAAACATAGTTCTAAATTTTAAATTTTCTATACTCAGTGAACACAGGATGAAGCATCATTTTTTGAAGTGCATATGAAGGTACATATGAAGGTGTTCTATACTCATACATACATTCATACTGGCCTATCAATCTGACTGCCCTATTAATCTCTTTGACTGTCCTGTATATTTAATTCTTCAGGGTTTCAGATTTCTCAACCCTGCGGGAAGTGGGAAACCTATCCCTACCAATAGCAGCCTCTTTGTCCCATTTCAATCCATGGACCATTTCTCTCAATGGCAAAAACAGTGGTGTAGGTCCAAGGAGCCCCACTGTGGAGTGGGAAGCTTATGAACATGTATGGGACTCACCCACATTTACTCAAATCTAATGCACCATCAAATCTAATGCATACCCTACACTTACATTTACTCAAATATAATTAACCATTGAATCTAATGTGTTTCCATTCGCATCCATCAGCCTTGAAAGACCGGTCCTGGTATCGTGCTTGACGCTGTATGCGAAACATGAAGGCCTAGGTTTATATGGAGGATAGGCTCTTACCCAAGCAGCAAATCCCCTTTCTCCATGCCACTGAAATAGTCCAATGGAAAGGCAGAGCCAATACGATTAGTTCCAGCTGCATCGCAGAGCTGAGCTAAGGACAGGAGCTCAACCTGACTTGTGGGGACCCAGGTCTTGAACCCTGGCCTGCTGGTTAACAGGCACAGTGTCTTACCCTACAATCCAGAGTAACTACGGGTGCACGTAAGAGACTTTACGTGCACCCGTAGTTACTGCACCATCTAGTGAAAACCTATGGGAAATTCATATTGCAATCCAGAGTAAATTGTTCTTACACCAGAGTAAGGACACCTCGTAGTTACTCTGGATTGCGCCCTTAACCTCTTGCACCACCCACAGCCCACTGAATGTAATGCATACCCTGATTTTGGAGACTAAATTTAGGTGAGCACTAAATTCAAGTAAATACAATAAATCCCCTTTTACCTGCTCCTAGCATCTCCTGTCTCTTGGTTCCACTAATTGAAAACAGAAGAGGTGTAAATAAGAACCTGCATGGTAAAATTTTATAAGTAAAGGGAACAGGACTGGAGCATACTTACTTGTTCAATTGCCTGCCTGCTCTCAGGTGGGAGGGTGCCTGCATATGCCCAGAAGTGTCAATTGGTGGCATAGGAGCACATAATTTGCTATCAGTTGTTTCCTTGATATTGGATATGACACACAGAAAAGGGTGCATGGGACCTATAGGTGATCAAGTGCATCCCCAGTCCCCAAATATATTCATACGCATATATTAGGAGGCAAAATGGACATTCCTCCTCTTTTGATATATCATGTGCTTCATATATGTTAGTACAGCTGGTCTGGCATTACTGCAATGCAGCACAGCTCTTTAAATTCAGAATTCTTAGGCTCAGTTTATTATTTACGCAGTGTGATGTTTAACTTATCTTAAATTTAGGGTGGAGTTTGAACCCAAGAGGGCATTATAGAAGCTTTTTCAGATTAATCACTGTATACTCATAATCAATGCATCTAGCACAGATAGAAGCTTTTTCCTTTCCTTGTGCAATCTGTTTGGAAAACCTCCCTAACTTTAGAACTCTAGTAATCTAAAATCAATTCCACCCACATCAACATCTTTTATGATGTACATAGTCTTAAGATGTACAGTTTTTTTCCTTTTGTAAAGAATAATTTAGCAACCATCATTTATGTCCAAAGCTACCTTCTGAACACTGTATTCTTTTTGCTGAATCTATGCTGAAAAATAAGACTCCTTGGTGTTTCCTTTCTCTTTCTCAAAAATCTATCTATCTATCTATCTATCTATCTATCTATCTATCTATCTATCTATCTATCTATCTATCTATCTACAGTATTTATATACCGCTTTTCAACTGAAAAGTTCACAAAGTGGTTTACAAGAAAATGAAAAAATTAATAGCTAATTAATAGCTAATGGGTCTCTGTCCCAAAAGGGCTCACAATCTAAAGTGCAAAAAGAACACCAGCTGAAGCCACTAGAACAGACATTGCTGGGGTGTGTAGGGCCAGTTACTCTCCCCCTGCTAAATAAAAGAGGAATACCCACTTGAAAGAGTGTCTCTTGCCCAGTAAGCAGGTGTATCCCAGTAAAAATTCAACTATTATTAAAGAATTTTGCATAGAATTTTGAATTTGAGACCTACGTTCCTTTAGCTTGTATTGTTAATAGCACTGGTTCCCAGCCTGTATGTTGTGGTACATCTTGGCAAACTCTCACTGCTGGATGTTCCTAATGGCTTCTTCTTATCAGCTTATCTCTTACTAGTGAAAAGCGTACCCGAGTTGCGGGAGTAAAATTCTCCTGCATGGGGGGGTTGATGCACATGGGGGGATGATGCGCATGGGGGGTTGATGCACATGGGAAGATGATACGCAGGGGGGTTTTTGCACAAGTATAAGCTTGTCAAAAAAATGAGCTGGACCTCAGTAATTTGCAATGGTTGCTAGTTCATCAACTATCCCGATTACTGTATAATTCCATGGTGAGGAACCCAGCTGGAGTCATCATATCTTTAAGACTCCCCATGCAGAATTCTTGATTGAGCTGACATTCAAGAGGTTCTGTTTAGAGCAGAGCACTGTAGAATGCCTAAAAGTTTTCATGCACAAAAGTACATCAGCAATACACATTAAACAACACAACAAAAATTAGCATATTAAAACATACACATAGGCTTATATCCTAAAGTGAAATTAAGCCCCTTGCTCCGGAGCAGTTAAGATGACTTTTCATAAGATAACACTAGAGGATGACGTAACTGTGTGGACCCGTAACTGCTATAGATTTTGCCTGTAGTGATATTTGTATCACATAACTTGCAAAATCCAAAGAAAGCATTGTATTATCTTGTAGAGCAAACCCTCGGAGAGATGGTGGGAATAAACAGAATCATGAACATTTAGCAAGCATTACTGAGTTCAAGACCCCAAAAACTTATATTGCAAATCTCCCCTTTTGCTACTATCAGAAGGAAGGGAAAAACATGGGCTACATTAATAGCAAATATATATATACTGCTTGACCTGGATGGGCTTGGAGCTCTATGCTAGAGCACCTGCTTTTCATATACAAGTACCAGGTTTGTTTTCTGGCAATTCCAATATTGTGAAGAAGGACCTCTGTCTGAAATTCAAGAATGCTGTGGCCAAATAGAGTGTATAACTCTGAGCTAGACAATGCCATTGTACAAATTGATGGTAAGGCCAAGTCTGGAGTATTGCCTGCAGTTTTGGTTGTCACATCTCAAAAAGTGAAACAGTGAAACAAGAAATTATACAGAGGATAGTGAATAAAATGATCATTGGGCTGGGTACCTCCTTTACCAGGAAAGACTACAGCGTTTAGGGCTCTTTAGGGCGCAATCATAAGAAATTTAGACCGGCGTAACTCACTTATCTTTTTGTGACAGTATGGGGAGGTTGGTGTATGCCTGTGCATTGGCCTAAACCCCCCAGGAGTGCGGGCAGAAGTGTGACACTTTTATGACACTCCCAGGTCAGCACAGGATTTATGCCAGGACTTAGGCTGGCCTAGGTGGAGGTTAGGATTGCAGCCTCAGTCCAGACAAAAAAGGTGCCTGATAAGGGACATAACTGAAACTTACAAAATTATTCATGGGTTGGATAGAGTAGAAACAGAGATGCTCCTTTCCCTCTTGCACAATACCAGAGCAAGAGGATATTCACTACAATTGAATGTTGGGAGTGTCATAAAAGACAAAAAGGAGTATGTAATTAATCTGGGGAAGGTCTCGCCACATGATTTTTTGGTTAGTCATTAAGTCATGTCCAACTCTCAAGTCACATGATTACGTGATGGTATCTGGCCTGGATGGCTTTAAGATATGCTTCTTAAAGCATCTGGTGGGCTGCTCTGTGTGATATAGGAAGCTGGACTAGATGGCCCTATGGCCTGATCCAGTGGAGGCTGTTCTTAGGTTTTTAAGATAGGATTGGACAGATTTATGGAGGAAAAGTCCATCACCGGTTAAAAAGCCAGGATGAGTACTGTATGTACATCCTCATGGTTATGGAGGTAAGCTATGGGCAAAATCCAGAGTAACTATGGGGAGTCCTTGCTCCGGTGTAAGAACAGTTTACTATGGATTGCAATATGAATTTCCCATAGGTTTTCACTAGGTGGTGCAGTAATTACGGGTGCACATAAAGTCTCTTACGTGCTCCCATAGTTACTCTGGATTTGGGGGTATCTTTGACATGTCAGATGCAAGGTGGTGGCAACAGGATACAGGGATCTTGTCTGTGTGCATTCCCTGAAGCAGCTGGTGGTCCACCAAGAAACAGAGGAGGCTGGAATGGATGGGCCTTTGGCCTGAGCCTGCACGGCTTGTGCTCTTATGTTCTTAGATGGACCAAGTTATGATTCAAGTGGTTGACAATTTCCTATAAGAAAGGTGTGGACCTTGTATGTATGCATAGGCCTACTATGTATCTATGTATGCATAAGTGCCCATTCAGTGGGATTTCCAATAGGTATGCATAGGGTATCGTCTTCTGTATTTGCATGTTTGATGCTGCTGAATCACCTTTCCAGCACAGCATGCAAACAGTACAGGCAATGAGGACTTTTCCCAGCCATCCTCTGGCTACCGTCTTTCTCCCAGCTTTAAATTCTCAGCCACACATTCTCTCTATCTGCTTTTGATTTAGGGATGTGCAGTGTATCTTCAAATATAAATTTGTTTCTGTTCTTGCCTGCCCTCATTATTATTTATTATTTCTAAACCTAGACTGCTGTACATGTTCCAGATGAGTAGGCAAGCTTGTGAAATTCTGGGTAGCAAGGTGGCAGACACATTGTTACAATTTATATTCCAAGTTGAAAAATTGAGAATTATACGTCGACTTCACCTTTTTATTGCACTTGCGTAAGTAACATAAAGTGCCCTGTGTTCTGAGGTTACAAAGGGCATTTCTGTATCCGTTCACCACAGCCCTTTTTTCACCCATAAAATGAGTGGCGGCTTCTGATTTCTCCGCAATGCCACACATAAATATTAGAAGGCCCAACTATTGCTTTCCTTCATCAGATTCCCCTCTGCTTCATGGTTCAGGGAGGAGAAATTCTCTCCCCATCCTCATGCCATTTTTCCTGTAAAAGTCTTTCTCTGGACTTTCCATATCACACTTCAGTGCCTCTCATTATAAGCATGCTTTGCTCCTTGGTTCTCATTCCATTCCCCTGACCTGTCACCATCATAAATTACTTAATTTGCATAGAGGTTTGGGATGCAGGATTCTAGTCACTCTATCATGGAATGTGGGGGCGCAGAAGCTTTTGATCTCTTGTTACCAGACATGCAGATTTTCCATTTTGAATTCTGTTTAATCTTTAAACTGGCTTCTATATCATCACCAATGCTTGAAGAAACTGATATGTTTTTTAACCCTTGGGCAGCATTGAAGCAGGTAGGCTAACATGCATCCAGAGCTTCCTTGAGGCTGCTGCTGTGCTACTGCAAGGCAAGGATAATTTTTTTCCCATTCCTCTGCAGCAGACCTAATGGGTCTACTTGGATCTGCACTGCCTCTGGAATACCACTGGGTTCCAGCCCCTGATCCAGAATGCCCATCCCATCCCCTCAGACCTCCACATCAGCTGGTTTCAACCAGTGAAGATTTATGTGATATGCCAGCATGGAGCCTGGATTCAGCCTCCATGGGCTGGCACACCTCTATGCAATGTGAATGCAATTGAGGGTGCAATTCTAATTAACTCAGGCCAGTAAAACTCATCCCACCCATCTCCCTCTTTGTGTGATGGCATGGAAGGTCAGCACATGTCTATGCAATGTCCTAATCCCCCTCCTGGAGTGGTGCAGAAGTGCATCACGGCACTTTTATGACACCCCCAGATGCGACATCCCCAGACACCATGGACTAGGATTGCACTGTCGACATGTGAACCTCAACATTTCTGCATCAGAGAGTGCAATCCTAACAGTGCCATTGTCTGATACATCTCTGCACTTGTTGAAAGTGTCATAAACGTGCTGTATGGCAACACCAAGCAAGTAACTGGCCCTAGTGAAGTGGTTGTGCTGTGCCACATTGCCAGTGGCACATTCAGAGCCATAGCCTCTTATGGAGATTCAAGTAGTCCAGTAGGATTGGCTGGGTCATAAATGGGATATTACTTGCAAAACTCCAGCTGGTTCTCAACTAGCCCTGAATATAATGCAGGCCTGTGATGCAAGCACTTGGGATTATTTGGAAAGCTTGGCTTCTTATTTGTGCCTGGTTTTTTTTTAATAAAAAGAACAGCATTGCTTTTTCAATAATTTCTTTGTTGTTTTAACTTGAACGAATGCAGTAGACAGATTAGGTCAATTTAAAAATGAGTCTTCTGCAGAGAATTAAACAGTTCTCTTTCAGTGGTGAGTGCCAAAAGTAATTTTCTGGCTATTGATCTCTTTCAAATGGAATCTCTTTGAGATTATTGCCCTTCTCCATTCCTGCCTCATCACCTGTGCACAATGGGTCTCCCCAAGGATTGCTATCTCAGAGTTATTCAATGGATAAAAGGTTGGCTTTGGACTGGAATGATCTGGACTTAAATCCCAGGTCAGTCATTAACTTGCAAGTCATTACTTTTCTGCCTCACTTCTCCAGCTGTAAAATGGAATAATAATTGGTGGTGGATGACTGGGAGAAGTGTGAGTAAACGCTTTGCAACACATAAGCCTATCCTTAAATCTCTATTAGAGTGTATTTATAATATTGCTAAATTCTTCGACAGGAAAGGTTTGTGCAAAATACATTACACTGGTGCATTGATCAATGTGTGCCCAACTACCATATTGATCATGCAATATTGCTCTTGCTCTCAATTATTCCAGTGCAGCTTGTGCAGAACAACTTCTTGCCGAATTGCATCTTATTTTGCAAATGGTGGCATAGCTTGTGTCTGGATCAGATCATGCAGATCTTGTATAAATAGTAGCAATAAATTATAGACACGCAAGTACCACTCTAACACAATGGACTCTGAACAGACACTCAGATAGACACTATTTTGCACATTATGGTTGTTCTAGTAGTCCTGGTCTCTGCTATTAAAAAACTAAGTTTGTAAGATTTCTTCTCATTTTAAATTGTGGACCATGATTTGGGAAAAGGTTCGTAGCTAGCTGACTTATTTAACTTCATCATGATTATATCCTGTGAGTATATAATATTACTGTAATAATTTAAAAGTACATTATTTAATTACCAATGAGAAATGGGATTCACAACCTATCATACTATGTGGTACTGCCATGTAATATTACTAATAAGATTGTAAGACTGTTTGGTATGCAGATAATTAAATGCAAGGCAAAATGTTGTTATGGATATTATGTGGGAAATTATATTTTTAAAAATATTTTATGGATGAGTTAAGTGGACATTGAGATCAGATGTTTTTCAGCTTGGAGGGTGCAATCCAGAGTAAATATAGGGAGTCCTTGCTCCAGTGTAAGAACGATTTACTCTGGATTGCAATAGGAATTTCCCATAGATTTTCACTAGGTGGTGCCATAACAACAGGTGCACACAACGTCTCTTACGTGCTCCCGTAGTTACTCTGGATTGTAGGGGGAATCAGTCAATCAATCAACAGTATTTATATACTGTTTTTCAACAAAAGTTCAAAAAAGTGGTTTTCAGAAAAAATGAAACATCTAATTTGGTCCCTGTCCCAAAAGGGCTCACAATAAAAAAAATTAAAAAAGAATACCAGCAGAAGCCCCTATAAAAGACATTGCTGGGGTGAGAAGGACCTAAATCCTAAAAAACATGCAGTTTCTTCAAAATATTTTATCAGAAGAACCTAAGTTTCAAAATAGGGCTATACAGACATAAACTCATTCACTGGTACAATTAACCAATTAGTGCATTGATCACTGATCCAAGCAGTGATTGTAATTAATGGGGATCAGCCTCTAAGGCTAATGTGTGAAGTTGCCTTATACTAAATCAGACCCTTTGTCCTTCATGTCAGAATTGTCTGTACTAACTGTTTCAGGCATGTAAATTTTATAGCCCTACCTTGAACTACGTATATGCCAAGACTTTGTTCTTCTTTTGAAACTGTGAACTCTTTACTTGGTCCAAACCATTCCAATGACTGTATTGTTACAAGCCAATTAGATCTTTAAGGAAAGTTTTTTGGGGGGAAAGGTTGCTTGCAAAAATAGATCTCATGGTCCGCACCCCATGTCTGGTTTGGTTTTACTTACCACAACAAGGAAATATATTTCATGCAGCACAAATTGGAAGGCATAGAAAGCCTTTGCAAATCTTTGTGTCTCTAATCTGTTTTATACAGCTATTTATCTTGAACAATTAACTAAAGGATATTCCACTGCTTTTATCCATGAATGGTTACAATGTTTACAATGATTCCAATGCTTTACAATGGAATCTTACGAATCTTAAATGGTTACTTGTTTCTCATTATTTATTCCCCCAGAAACAACTGGAATCCTCCCTGATCACTGCTTAGTCTAGAGTTTTATGCTGTTCTGGCTACTACAGGCAGTGTAGCACTGTGTTCTTCAGCCTGTGGGTTCCATCCTCCCACCAATGGACAGTCCCTTTTCATGGTGGTGGGATTGTGTGCTCCAGTGATACAAAGGGCTATGCTGGTGGTAGCGTAGCAGGGACTCCCATGCCAGACAGGCCTTTGTTGAGGAGCCAGACTAAACCTGTCCAAAATCCCACTGAACATGGGTTGTCTGGAGAAGGAAAACTCCCACCTCAAACCTTCACTGCATTGTGGCTATACCATCTATGGAAAAGGCTTCAGGAGTCAACCTCAAGGCAAAATCCGGAGTTGGAGTCCCGGATGCAGTTCGTGACCATGTAAAATCATGTTCTTGTAACTCCTGTGATGCAGCTGGAACCAATCATATTGTTTCTGCCATTCCGTTGGACTATTTCAGTGACGTGGAGGGGGGGATTTGCTGCTTGGGTAACAGTATATCCTCCATATTAATCTACCCAGGCTATCATGCTCTGAAGAGGAGACTGAAGGATGTCAATGATATATTTGGTTCTTCAGCCTGTGTTCTTCAACCTGTGAATCAGGATCCCAGTGGGGTTCCAGCAAACTTTTGAAGCCTGTGCGAGAGGCACCTTGGATCCAATTCAATAATGGTGCTGCGGCCTTATCAAAGCTGAGTTCTTTACATAATCCTGTACAACCTCTTCTAGCTGTCTTGCTCTGCAGCTCCTAAGGTTGTCCCTCCACAGGCTGTTACCTCATAGGGTTGTTCTGAAGACACAAGAGGTATAGTCCCAAGTGCAGAGCCAGGACTACAAAATGCCACTTCCATCAAAAAAAAATGTCACTTCCAGCTTTCATGGAGAACTGGAAGTGCCTTGTTTTGACATTATGAAGGACTCAGAAGACGTTTCATTGACATTTGAAGACCTAAGAAGGCCTTTCATTGACAGGTTCTCTGGCCCTTAAAAGGCTTCTAAGTCTTCCAGAAAATGGTGGTGAGTCATAGTACTTCCCATTTGTAGGACGTTGTCAGTGGTATTAACCTCCCTGTCATCCAAGTTATGCTACTGATAGAAATTCTAAATGATTGCAAACAACAAAGACCTAATGGAAGGAACATTTTTATGGCTCCTGCTGCAACTGCTCCTCCAGCTAACTTTACTATATGAAGTACCTACATTGAATTCTTGCTTGCTAAGCTGTATGTGTGCTCCCTCATCCAGCATCTTGATGAAATCACTTATACAAATGACAGCTGGTATCCACAGCATTAGAATTTTGCTGAGTACAGAGCTATATGTGAGGCCAACTGAAACCATGCCAAAGCAACTAATTACTACTAACAAAACTTCTGTTAAAGGAGCCAATTTGAATCCCTCGGATTCTTAGTTTACTTTCGATGTACATTTTTAAATTGTCATATTTTCAAATAAAAAGTGAGGAAGCCCTGAGAGGCACAACAAGATTCACATATATAGCTCCATAGTCTTGTAGAATTTATGAGGGCTACAGCTTCAGACTGGTAGTCACTGGAAGGGGGAAACTAATATAATATGGTACTAGAAGTTCCCTGAAACTCTGGGACAAAGAATGGATTGGTGCTTATTAGTCCCAACCCCTGATAGCACATGTGAAAAGGAGCACAAAGCTATCTTGCCTATATCCTATGGAGCCCATGGTTTACATTTGTGAATCCCTATGTTATAATTACTGGTTGAGATGGCTCAATGGTTAGAGATGCTGGTCTCTCAAGAAAGGCTGAGCAGGTGCTGGTGGAGTGCTGAAACCGGCAGTATTCGGACCAGGACTATTTTTTTTTTTTTGCTTGTATTGCAAGACATAGGCCTATATCCTAAACTGAAATTAAGCCCCTTGCTCTGGAGCAGTTAAGATGACGTTCCATAAAATAACACTAGAGGGTGATGTAACTGCATGGAACCATAACTGCTATGGATTTTGCCCATAGTTTGTACTGCAAGACAAAATTTATTAGAAATGTTTGCTCCTCTTGTAAAACACTCTTAATCCAAAATGCTCTCAATCCAAGGTTTTAGTGTACTTTTATGTTCTAGTTATGTCATGTTCACACTACTTACCTCGACCCACTGCATATAATATGAAAACAGGGGCAATCTGAAATGGTGGATGTTTGACATCTCAAAAAGGAGGCAATAACATATTTGATATTCATGAACAATCTGTTGTTTTGGACAAGTGGTATTGTTTCCCCAAGTGTATGTAACTCCTTGAAAAAGCCTGCACAGAAATCTTTCTGGTGCTGTTTATGTATAGATGCCTAGAGTGATGACCAAGGAGCCTTGGGGCACCACAGTGTCACTGAACAATGGACAGAGATATAAAGAACTGACAGTAATACATTCAGAGAATAAAAAGATTTTCATTTCCTCCAGTCACAACAACACTGAATTGGAGCCTATACTCTAATCATCCCCACAGTCTGATATGATTTCTATAGAAATAATTATGCTTCTATCAGTAATACCATTTGACAATCAACTCTCTGTTGGATTCAGGTGATGAACTACATCAGAAATAGATTTATGTGAGACAAGGAGCCAAGTTCAACATGTTTCAATCCATAGCGCCATAAAATATAAGAAGCCTGGATGACACAGTTGTTGGGATTTGGGACAATGTTCATTCAAATGTCAATTATCTTCAATAATTAGAGTGGCAAAGAAAACCTTAAAAGGATCTGAAAGCTGGGTATTAAAGCGGATAAAGTTTGTTAAGAAATCATATTTGATACAGATTGGAATTATTGAGAGACGCAGACTTATGGAAAACTATAATCACTTTGCAATTATGATTAGAAGCAAAACTGGATTTCCCTTCTTTGTAACATGCATGACTGGCAACAGCTAACAACCCCCTATGGAGATGCAGCCATTAACATGGAAATGATCTCCATTCTGACCAAGGTATTTGCTGGCAAAAAGTTGACATCTATGCAAATTTCAAAGGAGCTTTTGAATCAAGGAAGGGAAGGAGAGGAAGGGGAGGGAGGAAGCAATCTGTTTACGCACGTACACCCAAAAGAATTACAGTCAATGCAGTATAAAAAGCAGAAGACCCAATTGTTGAGTCAGAGATGAAAAGGAGGCCACAATGTTTTATTTGGACAAAACTCTATTTAGCAACATGCAAGAGAACAACCTTTGGGGCTATAATGTTAATGCAGACGGTGCGCGTTAGTACATCAAGGAGTACTACAACAAAAAATGAGAAGTTTTGATTTTTTTTTTTTACTACAAAAGCCTTGTGAATGAGGTGTAGGGGAAAATTACTCTGCTTGGAGAATTCTATGAATACGGTTACTCCAGCCTTGAATCCTTGTACTGAATTGCTACATATTGAAAAAGTGGACTTTAGGCACATCCTGATGAATAAATGAAGTAGATACATGCTTAGAAGTTTTTTTACTATTTTTTCGCATATCCTGAATATTTGTTATCATTCTTTGCGCTTTGGTTTCCAAACACTATGCAAAAAATGAAAACAATATTAGGAAGTATTATCATTATAGTCACTGTCATCTGTTTTTCTAAGCAATGTACAGTAATTGAAACTCAAAATAGTTTATGAGTTGTTTCTCATTTATAATTTAGTCAATGGATCCCACTTGATAAAGGTTTTCTCTAACTTGCCAAAGTCCAACCTGACATTTTTGATGATGTCACACTGGAGAAACTTTCTAGTCAACTATCATGAGTCATGTTAAGTGTCTCCTGCTAACTGGGCAAGACACACTCTTTCAAGTGGGACTTCCTCTTTTATTTAGCAGGGGGAGAGTAACTGGCCCTACACACCCCCAGCAATGTCTGTTCTAGTGACTTCTGCTGGTGTTCTTTTGCATTTTAGATTGTGAGCCCTTTTGGGACAGGGACCCATTAGCTATTCATTAGCTATTAAAAAAAATTAATTTTAATTAATTTTAATTAATAAATTTAATTAAAAATTTTTTTTTAATTTTCTTGTAAAAAGCTTTGTGAACTTTTCAGTTGAAAAGCAGTATATAAATACTGTAGATAGATTATTCACATTAGAGGGATGTAGTCAGTGATTGTGTGAAAGGTTAATTATGTGTCTGAAGTGTCTAAATACAACTTTATATTCCCCAGCTTCAAACAGAATTAAAGCTCAGGGAAAGAGTTTCAATTGGACTATTTACATCAGTGGTGCCATAAACATATGTTTGTCCAGGGACAACTGTGCAAGATGGAAGTTTACTAGAGTGTTCCAAGGAAAGAGGAGGACTCATAGACTCAGGGCAAAATCCAAAGTAACTATGGGGAGTTCTTGCTCCGGTGTCCATACTCTGGTCCATACTCTGTCCATACTCTGGTTACCAATATGAATTTCCCATAGGTTTTCACTGGGTGGTGCAGTAACTACGGGCGCATGTAATGTCTCTTACGTACTCCCATAATTACTCTGGATTTGGGGGGTCAAAGAGTTGGATGGGACCTAATAGGTCATCTAGTCCAACCCGCTGCCTGTTGAAAGAAATATTCCCAGACCATCTCAAACAGGTATTTGTTGAGCCTCTGCTTAAACCCCAAATGAAGAGTGTTCACCACTTCCCTAGGCAATCCATTCCATTTCCAAACTATGCTGGCCATCAGGAATTTTTCCTGATATCCAAACAGAATCTCCTTTCTTGCAGTTTGTGTGTGTGTGTGTGTATGTGTGTGAGTGAGTGTTGTGAGTGCTGTGTGTGATTGTGTGTATGTCTGTGAATGAGTGCATGGTGTGTGTACGTGTGTTTATGTGTGCGAATTAGTTCTGTGTTTTGTGTGTGTGCATGCATGGTGTGTGTTGTGGGTGAGTGAGTGAGAGCATGGGATGAAAGGGGTGTGTGTTCTGTGTATGTGAGAGTGCATGTGGGGATTGAGGACAGTGGAGGGTGGGTAAGACAGGGCTAGAGGTTGGGGACGGGGCAGAGAAGGGAGAGAACCTGGGTTCTTGGGAGAGCAGGGCAACCATATGTCCCATTTACCCAGGATATGTCACCTATTTTTAGCATTATGTCCTGGATTGGGGATAGCAATTTTGACAGGGGGGTCCAGATATATTCAGAAGTTTGAAAGGGGGTCCCAGGACAAAATGGCTGAAGACCACTGGTCTATAGCTAACCTGCATCATCTCCAAACCATTTCTCTCTATTTTTGCTCTTAACCTGTTCATTTCTGCTGTGGGTCTGAAGCTGAATTTGGGGGACCTCAAATTCTATCTAGGCTTCACTTCTCTCCCCTATTTACCCTGGTTCTTCTCCCTGACCCACTCAGCCCCCTGGTCCTGCCCAGCAGGCCACTGTTTTTGAACTCAATATTTGGCCATCCAAAGTGCAGCCAAAGTACTTAAATAACTTTTTTTTTTAAAAAAAAAAAAAGGCAGTGTTGGTTCCACAAATCAAATCTCTACACAGAAACACAATTGTGACCATGGGCAAAATCCAGAGTAACTACGGGGAGTCCTTCCTCCAGTGTAAGAACAACTTACTCTGGATTCCAATATGAATTTGCCATAGGTTTTCACTAGGCGGTGCAGTAACTATGGGTGCACATAAAGTGTCTTACGTGCTCCCATCGTTATTCTGGATTTGGGAGTATGGCACTATATTCTTGCCAAATATCATTTTATTTGTTCTATTTCCTCAAAGGTAACAGCCAAGTTCAAATCAGAACTTAGTAAGACACATTTTGCATCTGCCAGCCTTTGATGAAACTTTAAGAAAGGGCTTTCTGACTTTAAGCAAATAAAGTTCATTTCTCCACTACATGTTAAGACTTAGAAAAAGGTACAATTGATTCCTTGTGAGTAAAAAATAATGCACTGGATTATTTCAGATCTGATACAGAGAGGAGCTTATAATGGTGCAATAGACTGACATGCCTGTAATTTTGCGTTTGAATGAACTGGTGTACTCTGACCCCTCAACTTGGTTTCTTGCAGGCAATGATTTCCAGTATTTCTCACATTTAAAATGCCATGGAAGTAGTAGACAATATTTTCACCTTGTAAAACTCTTTGATTTCACAACATTCTAGATATATATGCTAAAAATAGTGTTGATTCATGAGGACTCTTGCCAAATGAGTGGAAACAGCACATCTGGAGCCAGAGAAACTAACTTTAGCATTCAGGCAATTGATTTAAAGTGACAAGAGCCTGCCACTTGACAGCCTTCTTCCTGTCCTGCTTAGCTGACTTTTATTAGGCTCATCAGAATTTGCCTGCAGATTTTCCCTCCCACATATCCCAAATCATGTTGCTATCCACCCATGTGATAGGCTTGCCAAATTTCTAACAAAGGCTGTAATCCTAACCTCCATTTTCGTCAGCATAAGCTCCAGAATGAGTACCGATTTCCATGATTTTCACTCAAGCTATGCTGGAGGTGTCACAAAAGTGTCAGTAGGCACAATACTCCTGGGGTATTAGGCCAGTGCACAGGAATACGCCGATCCTCCCACACAACCATGGGAAGATATGCCAGGTGAGATATGTCAGGTGAAGATATGCCAGCCTAAATTGATTAGGATTACACCCTAATATGCTGTAGGTAGTCAGGGCGTCCAGATGCCCGGAAACCCCTGGACAGGTCTGGAAATTGGCCATTGGATCAGACTGTCCGCTCCAAATGGCCCCCTCTCCAGCAGCTAGCTGTCCCCAGTTAGCTGCAGCTAACCGCTACTGAAATATTAAAAAAAAAATAACTGCGCATGTGCATGCAGCTAATTAGTGGCCAGGAGAGCTCCTAGAGAGTCCCTGCGTAGGCGGGGACCTCAATTGAACTCTTCCAGCACGCACGAAGTGAAAGTTCTGGTATTTTCTATGTGTAAGTTCTAAAAGTAAGTCATGTGAAAATCCAGACTTTCAAGTGACGAGGTCAGGAATTCCAAGTTTTGAATCTGGTCACCCTGGTAGGTAGCGCAAGTGGTTAAGACACTGTGCCTGTTAACCAGAAGGCCAGGGTTTGAGACCCGGATCCCCACAAGACAGGGAGAGTTCCTGTCCTTATCCCAGCTCTGCGACACAACTGGAACCAATCGTATCAGCTCTGCCATTCCATTGGACTATTTCAATGGCATGGAAAGGGGTGATTTGCTGCTTGGGTAACAGCCTATCCTCCATATTAATCTACACAGGCCTTTGTGCTTCGCATACAGCTTCGAGCACAATACCATAGTCTTTTGAGACTGATGGATGCCAATACTTCTACATACACCCTAAACCCTGCAGCTAGTTGGTACTAGATTCTGGGACTGTGGAATAAAATCTTGGCTTCAGATGGCACACACTGTGCTTATTGTGTGTGAGAGGGTGAGAAATAAGAGGGTTTATTTCTTCACCTTTATTGAGGAAATATATTTTCATTTTTCTCTTGACAGGTTAGACATTTTTCAGGTCAGTCCTAGGCAAGATCTGCAGGAGAAAAAGATGAGAGCCAGGCTTGTCTAGTGTTTAGAAAGTAGGCCTGAGATCCAGTTTCAAATCCCTCTTGGCCATGAAACGTCCTGGGTGACCTTGGGCCAGTCATTCACTCTCAGCCGCACCTACCTCACAGGATTGTTGTGAGGACAGAAGAAGGGAATGAACTAAAGCATTGTAAGCCACCTTTGGCATTCACGTTGTCCTGCGAAAGGCAGGATATGAATGAATGAATGAATGAATGAATGAATGAATGAATGAATGAATAAATAAATAAATAAATAAATAAAAGTGGTGCCTATCCACCTAAGTGCCAACAAGAAAAGAATCAGAGAGACAATAAAAGAGGAGAAACATAGGAAAAAAATACAAGCAGGTGGATAGGAGTGCTTTCAGCTGCAACAGCTTCACGTTTATTTTCTGAATGCTTTGACTTACAGATACATTTTGTTCTCTGCAAGTGTATTACACTGATTCAGCCAAATATGGCATCAAGATGCACAGAAGTGCTGAAGTCCCCAAATTTAATCTCTTATTTGCTTTGTTTTGTTCCCATTTTAACACCACCAAGTCCATGAGACCTTGGAGAAAGGTCTAGAGAGCAGCACACAGCGATGATTGGAGCAATCTTGTATGTTAAAGCGGATTGGTAAGCACCATTCATTTTATAAAGATGCACCCTTTTTATGGGAGGGTCACTTGAAGCAGGGATGGTTTTCATTCAAGGCATCCTTCATTCGGTGCATCCCTCCAGCAAAGTTCTTTGGCTATTTCACTTTCAGGCTCTGGCTAAATGATAGAAATCTCTTTTGCTTTAAAAGGGGTCATGGTGGCCAAGGAGATGGCTCCTTCCAGAGAAATGGTGTTTCAGTGTGTCAACGGGAGGAAAGAAAACCTATTCGCTTTATGCTCAATTTAACCTTGCAACTAATAAGAAAGGAAGCTTATAAACAAAAAAGCCTTGGAGCTTCAAAAAAAGGAGAAATTGTGCATGCAGTCTCAAGTCTTACAAGACAAGCTACAGACAGAAGCCTTGTGAACTGGCAAAATGTGAACTCAGAAAATCTTGATTAAATCTATGGAATATCTAGCACTTTCTGTCAACACCCCACCCCAAAATAAAATTATTAAAATAAATATGAATAGAATTATGAATACAGAATGGTGCCTCATCAACTAGTCCAGTAAAGCAAGTGGCAGCTTCAAAGTTTCTCCTTACTCCTGAGTTGCTAGAATGCACAAGAAAAAAAGGATTGTAGGGATATAAGGAATATAGGAAACAAAAGCATACAGGAAACAAAAGCAGAGGAATATAGAAAACAGGAATATAGGAAAAAGGAATATAGGAAATACAAGCGAAGTATCAGTCCTAAGCCACAATCACTGATAGAAAACATGAGAAAAACAGCTAATCTAGGAACAAACGTGCAGATGGAAAAAGGAGTGCACATTTTGAACAGGGGACAGTAAAGAACTTTCACTCTGTTCTTTGCTAAGATTATGGAGATATGAAATAACAAACATGAAAAACAGATCCATCTAGTCTCAAATTCTGCTTTCTACAGTCATGAACCAAATGCTTCTATAGAGGCAAGTGCATTCTTTTCACTAGTCATGGATAGAATTGTGGTCCATGAACTATTCCAATTCCCTATTAAACCCATTATTAAGAAACAGTAGGAGCCCATATTCATATGTTATGTCAACTGTACTATTTGCAGGAGCACACAAACATTATCTAACCACTTCAACATATTTTTCTCATGCAACATCAGAAGACCATCAGAAATATTCATGCAGGAGATGAAATACTCACTACCAGCATTCAAGCAGGGCCTGAAACCTGTTTATTTAGAAAATTCTTTGAGATCTTGTAATGTTTAATGCTACTTTCATGAAATTATATATTTCATTATGCATTTTTTGTTGCTGATGCCTGGCATATTTTATATTTTAATGTTTTTATTTGCTTTTGAAAGTATTTATTGTTTTATTGTATTTTACTGTATTATTGTATAAATCAGGGCTGTCCAAACATTTTGTCCACATCATCTCTCTGACACTGTTAGAGGCTGGAAAAATGATTTACATTTTAAATTTGAATAAATTTACATACAAGAGCGTATTAGAGACAGAGCCAGGGGGTTACAAGGCTTGCCTGTGGGGTTTATGGTGAGTCTTGCCGCAGGCTGCATTAAAACTCTCCATGGGCCACATCTGGCCACCAAGCTATGGTTTGGACATCCCTGGTATAAATTATTGATTGTTAGCTGCCTTTAGTGCCCTTTAGGGAGAAAGGCGGAGTATAAATCAAATCAATTAAATCAATCAGTCAATCAATAATACTCTTAGAAGACCATCTGGCTACTTCTATGAGCAGAACACACCAAAAGACCTCAAAAAAATAACTGCACAATTGCACAGCTTTTCTGTGTATTCTTCCTATGATTTTATACCACCCACATAAAGGTGTGAAATTGATTCATAATGTATGAACTGCCCCTAGATTTTAATAGCCCAGTCTGACTTATCCCCAGAGGATCCTATGTTCTTCAAAGCATATGCTGTTGCAAAAGGGCTGTAAAGCACTTTGCGAAAGACTTTCTATCTGACAAGCTAGTAGGAAGTCCAGAGTTTTCCAGTTCAGGCCCAACAGAAAAGGACATCTACCATACCAGGTAAGTCCAGGACAAGAGAAGAGTGGGGCAGGCAGAATCGGGTGGGCGGATCACACCCAGTAGGGAGGTGATTCCTTATTCTATTCCCCTTCTGAGGCTTGATCTGCCTCCACAAATAAATCTGGACTTTTGTCAGCATGCAATAGCACTGGTTCAGGTCTGATTTGACCCATTTTGGTTGCTGTAGTTTAATTGGAGCAAAGAGACAAACCTTCCCTTACCCTAAGAGACCTCCATCAGTTGAACTTCCCTTAAGGGATACAGCATAGCCCAAGCTAGAATTGCTGCATCAGGAATGTAGTTAGGATTGGGCAATTGAGTATACTCTATTTAAGTAGGAAGCTCTCATGTTTGAACAAGATTTGGTAGGTTTATGAAAGCCTGTCCTGATGACAAAATGTATGAAGAAGGACTTGACTGCAATCCTAAGCTCCAGTTTGGCCAGCCCAAGCCCCAGCATAAGTCCTGTGCTGACCTGGGGGTGTCACAAAAGTGACATAAGAGATTTTTGGTGCCACTCTTGGGGGAGAGTTAGGTCAGTGCACAGACATGTGTTTGCTTCCCTGCATCACCACAGAAACATGAAGACTGATGAGTTAGGCTGGCCCAGGTTAGGACTGCACCCTATATCTTTTCAACATTTTGCCAATTTTTTGGAGTCTGGATGTCTGTTTCTACTCCTGCTGTCTAACCCATCTCCAGTGAAAGCAGGTCTCATGAACTCCACATGGCAAACAGGCCAAGAAAGAAAAGCTCAAGAATGTTATGGTCTAATTTCCAAAATCCTTGAGGCTTTCCAACAATGGATGTTGCCAGACCTTACGGATTATAAGATTTATCCTTAAAACTAGGGAGCTCACCTGGATCATGATATTAAACGGCTTTCTTTCCCAGCAGAAATGGTATCTCTGTACTGGATGAGTATAAGGTTATCCGTCACCTGTGGATACCCTTTTAAGAAAGAGACTTTTACATGTCCTAAAATCATATATAATAATAGTGCTGGGAGAACTTTCATCATCTCAATATTTATGAGCTTTCTCAGTGTTTGGAAAAACTAATCTGTTTTCTCAGTGTTTTCTTAGAGTGTATGGAACATATAATCCTACTACCTGGGAATTGTAGTTCTTAACGGCTTTGAAATTTAGCATCCCTCATATCCTGAACAATATCCAACAGCAAGGAAGATTTTTAGAACTGGTTGGGGTACAACAGTTTGCCTGCAAAATGCTTTCTAGAAGCAATGGAAAGAACTGGACCAGACTGAAAAGCTAATCACCAAACAAAAAGCTACCTGGTTAGGTTGGTATGGCCAAGTGGTCTACAGCAATCAATATTTCATTGAGATTGAACGTTTGAAATTGAAAAAATTGAGATTGAGATTGAAAAAAAGGATTTTGTCCCCGAACTGTGTGCGTACAAAGCATTCTGGTCTTAGTGAAAATGGCACATGATCTGAACAAGGCTTTCTAGGACAAATGACACACAATTCATAAAACATCAATATTTCAAACAAGGTTAAGAAAAATGTCAAATTCCTCTAAAAACAGAGTTCTGTTTGTTTCTTTCATTCGCCCAGAGATGGAGGAATTGCTCTGCAGGGGTGCTCACCAGTGATTGGAGTTGGACAACAATACAGTTCCCCAAGAGTGTTGCATACATGCTGCAGACATGGGGCAACCAGCACTTGCAAACAGGGCAAGTTGGACAGTTTCAGAGTGCTCTGCCTAAATTTCCACAGACTCGGACCAACAATGTTTTGATCCATCCTTTGTCTCCGATGTCAGGTTAGCAGTTTGCCTACACTGAGACCCACAAAATACTAAGTCTGAGTCCATTGAAGTGACAATATGGGCCCAAAATCAGCAGAATGGATGTCAGGGGTGGGCTGTACAGAAAGTAATTGAAGTCTATCTCTTTGGCAATAATCCACCACCAGCCATCATATGTGGAAAGACTGAACTGGGAACAACATCAGAACATATGCTCATTTGATTCCCTCCATCTCTCCTGAGCACCTTCCCCACTGCTGTTAATATTCCCCAGCTCTAGGGAGCAATGAGTCTACTCGGTTTTTCATCATTCCTCTGTGGGGCTCGTATGGGAGTAGTTCATTAGGCCATGCTGCCTGACAGCATGTACCCGGAGAACCCCAGTGTCGCTCCACAATTGCTTACAAGAGAATGTTCCATTGGAATGAATTTTTAAGCCTACTTATTTCCAGGCCCCAGGAGAGCTCTATTAGTCCTTCATCCCAGACAGTTTCAAGTAAAGCATTAGCACATTATCTGTGACATTGGAACACAGAGAAGAAGATCACGCCAAACTTTTACTAGCTTCAATGTCATTGCACTTGTTTTGTTCCTTCCATCTAATCTTTATAAAGAAGGCAACATGTAAATTCCAAACCTGTCCTTTTAGATGCACTGAAAAGGTTTATCACAATTTACCCAATAAGAAGCCATGCTGCTGTCATCACCATTTGACTCATCTGCTAGGCATAAAAACTCAACAATCTTGTTTCCTAACTTTTGGATAACCTGTCGCTGTACCCATTCAATTTCTCCTAATTAAGAGAAAGTGGGTTACGAAGAGTGAATCTAAAAAGTATGATCAGATAACTAACATATTTAAATAGTATTGTTTAAAAAACTACTTGGTGTCCCTAATCAGTTTGCAAACATGCAAATGGAGAACAATATAAATTTGGAATAGAGTTATGAAGCTACTGTGTGGCTTCCAACAACGTAGAAACTTGGAGTTTCCCATGAAGCCCAAGATGGAGATCCAAATGTTAAGAGTTCCATGTGGTATGAGTTGTCCAATATCATAGTATTGTATGTAGCACATAAAGTCACCCACTGTTATGCTCCTTTCAAAATTTCTGATGGCACAAGTATTTTGTCCTTTACTAAATTCATCCAGCAGTCCATGGCCACTTGAATAGGCTTAAAGGTAATGAGCTGAAAATATGTTCAGAATTATACCCAGCGAGCTGAACAGCCACAAATTTACAAAATCCAGGGTGCCGCCTTCCTCCTGCTGAAGTCTCAGCTGAGTCTCCCATTGATTTTAATGCTTTGAATTCTCCCTGTAAAAACTGTACTTGGATTCTTAATGCCTATTGAATGCCAATCAATGTCAGGTACTGCAAAAAGATTTTTGCCTTTTTCTTTTATTTGCTGGTCTTACATTTCAGCTGTAAACACAGTTATTTGGAAGTGAGGCCCATTGATTTCTGTGGAATTTATGTCCATGTACATTTACCTAAGATTGAAGCCTAAGGCAGTTTAAATAAACCTGGGTAAAAACTCATAAGTTCATATTGGTAACCTTAGAGCCAGACCTCAGAGCCTTTTGCTTCACCAAGACTCCTATCGTGCAGGTTATTCAGACTGTTGGATTACTACTGGCCAGTTATTATCATAATCAGAATTGTTTAACCATAAATATCTCCTGGCCTGTTTGTTGTACCCATTGCAATTCCTGGTAATTAGGTAGTGAACATCTAGTGACTATCTTTGTTTCCTGGAGCACATTTTAAGTGAGGAAAAAAAATGAGATCATGGAAAGGAGTTAGATCAAGGGTTGTACATCACTTCTGCTCACTCCTGGACATCAGGAATTGTAGGTTACTGATGCACTACCAAATAGCAGCTTCTGCCTGGCAATGGATATGCTAACCAAGAAACATAGTGGTACAAATATGTTCCTCTTCAGGGGCTTGACTTAAGGCTCGGAGATTTGCGTAAGAACATTTGCTCAAGTGCGGAGATTAAGAGCACAAGGTTGGAATGTGGAGGAATGTGTATGCAGAACATCATGAAAAAGGAGAATTATGCAGACTTTGCAGAGAGGGGAAATCAATATTTTCTGCCTATTTTTCTGCACAGGAATAAAAGTCAAAGAACTCCCATGAAAGGAAAATATTTCATTGGAACCAGCCTTTCTGTAAAGTGAAGATAATAGACCTTCTCTCCCTCACTCAGATGATGAAAGGATAAATACATTAAGGACTGGAAGGTGCTCACAGATGCTATGGTAACGGAAGGCTGCCTAAATTCCTTATGCAGATTTTGCACTTCTGTGGCCAAGGCCACTCATTTGCAAGTGACTTTGCTAGAATTATTAAGAAAACTATCAAGGCCGTCTAATCAGGATTGCCGCTCAAGTTTTCAGGTCTAGGTTCTTATGTAGCCCTGCTTAGGCATTATTTGAACTTCTGGGTTTCATCTGAAGAATCTGGTGGACCATCATTACAAGCAAGCAGCAGAACTAGATGGATCATTGATCATATCTAGCTGGGACGTTCTAATCATTTAATGTTCCAATGAGCAGAAAAGAAATAGGATGGAATTGTAGGTTTTAACTCTTTAGGATGCAGGGGAGAGAAAATCACAAGGCTGAAATATCCCCTGTGAACATCATAACTTGCACAAGCAAGGTCTGAAAATCTAGCCTTCTGCACAGAGAGAAGCTTTTTTTTAAAAAAAAAAAACAGATATGAGACAGCACATTCAAATATTAAAGTCATAGTGCATATAGGAGACTGAACACTCTCCGTTGTTTTAAGTGCTACGATTCTATAATGGAATCTCCCACAGTTTGTAATTAAGGGTGATGCTCATCCCCTTTACAAGGCCAAAGAGCCAACATTGTCTGAAGACATCTCCATGGTCATGTGGCCGGCATGACTAAATGCAAAAGGTGCATGGAATGCTGTCACTTTCTCACCAAAGTGATGCTCATATATTTACTTGCATTTACATTCTTTCAAAACGCTAGGTTGGCAGGAGCTGGGCAAGTAACAAGAGCTTATTCTGTCATGTGGTACTCAGGTCTTGAACCACCAATCTTCAGGTTGACAAGCACAGCTTCTTTAACCACTAAGCCGCTTATGGGAAAGACTATATCATATGCCATTTCTGCACAAATGCTAAGCCAAACATACTAATCTCTCAAATGCACCTACAGGGATTTGTGATTGTGCATGTTCTGTGCCAATCATCTACACCAGTGGCATAGCTAGAGGCCGTACAAAACACTAATGGCACAATCCTAACCATGTCTACTCAAAAATAAGCCCCACTGTGTCCAATGGGTCTTTCTTTAAGGAAAGTGTCTTTACGATTGCAGTTTTGCAGATAGCTTCTCCATCACATGTAAGTGGCTCCTCACTTTCCCCTTTGTATCCATTTCATGTGGTGGTGTCAAACAGAAAAATTTCTCCATTTTGCTCCCCCCACCTGGAAATTCTCCAAAAGTGAGGGGCTGGTTGCATGCTTGCATGAGGCTATCTGCAAAGCATATTGTTTTGGACCCCCTCTAGCTATGCCACTCCAGGGTGACCATATGACCCGGGAAAAACCCGGATTTGTCTGGATTTTAGCCTCCTGTTTGGGTGTCCTACCCAGCTCCAGCAGTAATCTGTCCTGGATTTTAAACCCTGTAAATCATTCCAGGAGCAAATTTTTGAATGAAAAATAGGATGCAAATTATTGTGATAGCAGTATACCATGTGAAATACAGGGTGATTGAAAAGTAACTCCCTATTTTTAAATATTTTTAAATACTTATAAATTACATTACATTATTACGTTATAGGGAGTTACTTATTAATCACCCTGTATATTAGGGAATCTGAACAGCCTGGTGTTCTTGCCTTGTCAATGGTACAAACAACTGATGGTGTGCCTTGACAATTTCAGTGCCTTGTTAGTGTGCCATGAGATAAAAAAAGTTGAAAATCACTGCCTTACAGCACAATCCAAACCATGTCTACTCAAAAGTAATCCCCATTTTGTTCAATGGGTCTTACTCCCAGGAAAGTGTCTTAAGGACTGCAGTCATAGACCATGTGATGAGAAGCAGAGCAGATATCTAATGATCCTTTTGCATCTTTTGCATTGCATTGTGTAAATTGTTGGTATTAATTTAGGTTGTGGTACTCTTCATCTCAAGCTGTGTTTGTCCTGGAAAAGAAATCTTTCATGTCTCCATGCATGAAAGCCTTAAATCAGGTCTGATCCTGCATGATTATCACAGATGACTGAAAGATGGCAGAGGAGATCTATACAGAAAGAGAAAGTGCTGTATTGTAAGGATCACAGTGAGTGATTCTTTTATACATCAGATAAAAATCAAAGGATCATCATGATCACCATCATGATCTTACCCCCCACCCCACACCCTTTAAGGCTTGCCATCTCTGTTTAGGAACAGAAACACCGTTCTTTTAGCAACTATACAACAGGCAGGAGTAACAGGTGAATTTTTCTTAGCAGCGCAATGGAAAGAAAAATTCAAGATAACTTCTGCTTATAACAGAACTCTGCCCAGCATCTACCTCATGTTGTTTCTTAATCATATGTGGTAAAAGATGAACATTTTTGTTGGTCTTGTCCAAAAGTAACTCCCACCATTCCACCTGTACCCCAACGAACCCCAAAGGAACAGAGGGAAGTATTCTAGGAAGGAAGGTACCTATTTTTCAGTAGACCCCTGTGCATGCTTAGCATTATTATTATGTTTTATTTATTCGATTTGTACTCCCTGAAGGCATGAGAAGACACCCAAGGCATGAGAAGACAGCCACACAAGCCTAATCCTATGCATGCTGACTCACAAGTAAGTCCCACTGAACTCAAGAAAACTGCATGAGGAGAGGATGGTATTAGAAAATGGGAATACTATCTCTACAATCCAAAGTAACTACAAAAGCATGTAAGAGACCTTACATGTCACCGTAGTTACTGCACCACCTAGTGAAAATCTATGGGAAATTCATACTGTAATCCAGAGCAAATTGTTCTTTCACCAGAGCAAGGACTCCCCGTAGTTACTCTGGATTGCACCCTATCCCTACAATCCAGAGTAACTACGGGAGCACATAAGAGACATTACGTGTACCCAAAATTACTGCACCACCTAGTGAAACCCTATGGGAAATTCATATTGCAATCCAAAGCAAATTGTTCTTACACCAGAGCAAGGACTTCCCATAGTTACTCTGGACTGCACCCTATGTCAGTTTACACCCAAGTTAGGATTGCACTGTGACTGTTGAGAACTTCGGGTGAAACTTTTTGAAAGTGGCCGCCATTCTTCTCTTTGTTCTGACTTTTTACAAAGTTGTAGGGGCCTCATTGCCTATGAACCGAGTCATTACTCCTTCAGGAAATACTGGTCTTCATTGTTCATGTAGTTATTGTCAGTTTTGCAAGCATTACAATTCAAAAGTACTGGGCTCTTGTTTAAAAAAGTGAATTCCAGAATGTATTTCCCAAATCGGCCTCTCTGATAATTCTTCAGGGAAACGAATTTTGGAAAAAGAAGCAAAATTTCCTAGGGAGCTTCTGCAACAGCATAAAGCCACATTTCTCCAAACTGTCCACCAGGTCAAAAATAAAACCTGCAATGATTTTATTTTCAGCCTGCTGCATCAACCACACATAGCTCTAACAGCCTTAGGAATGGCACCATCATTCTCTAATACCTTAATTTACCCTCACATTCTGATAAATAGGACTTCAATAACAGCTTCTGTCACTGCAATTGTTCATATAAAGCCGTTTCTCCCTTGGCAGAGAGATCCAATTCATTCCCTTTTATTGCTAATAAGGATTCTTTGTGTATTCACAAGACTGGGCGAGTTTGCAAAATGAGAGCCCCTTAATACAAAGCTGCGTACTTCAGAATCATCAACATTCTCTTCATTTTCTTGCAAAAGTAACTGAATTTAGTCTCCACAAATTGGAAAAAAAATCATGCAGCAAGGTGCTGATACTTAACACAGCATTTTCTCTAAGGATACAAAAGACACGGCAATCAACATATAATTAACCCGCATAACTTGTTGATAGAGGATATTGTAGAAGAAAATAGCTAAGTAAGATTCACGCAAGGATTAGGCTATAGATGAATTGTATCAGAAGAAATTCAAGATGGAATCAAGTCACTGGGTTTTACTGACTCCCTGATTGCCAACAAAGTCTGAAAATAAATGACACAGTGTTGGGACTGTGTATAAGAAACTTTTCCATTAAGTATGCAATGGACACACTTAATGCATTCTTGTGCCAAACATGCTGTTGCTGACAGTGGCATAGCTAGGGGATGTAGTTGCACTGGGCTTCAAGCTTTGTGGGGGCCTCAAACTGAGCTTGATATGAGTGACTAAGGGTGAAATCCAGAGTAACTATGGGGAGTCCTTGCTCCGGAGTAAAAACAAGTTACTCTGGATTGCAATATAAATTTCCCATAGGTTTTTACTAGAAGATGAAGTAACTATGGATGCACATTATGTCTCTTACATGCTCCCGTAGTTACTCTGGATTGTGCCCTAAAATTGTGAAAAAATCATGTTATTTGTCTTTGGAAAGGTACCGTAATTTTATGCAGAATGAGATGAAATAAACTGCATTGGAATAGTTATATTCTATCAAAGGTTATGGCCAATAAACCAGAAAATGAGAACACAAAAGCCTATATAACAAAAGTGGATTTTCTTAATTCAAAGTTTCCTATGTTACTGATGGCTCTGAGCACCAATGAGATGTACTTCTGATACTGTCTGGTAGTAATAAGGTGTTACTATGAATCAGCTCTTTGTGTGTGTGTGTGTGTGTGTGTGTGTGTGTGTGTGTGTGTGTGTTTATAGTGGTGGGGTTTCTAAATCCCAGTACAATACAATACATATGTATATGGAGTCTGACCATTATCTAGGTTGATTTGCCTGTTCTGACTGATACTGTATTGGTACTGGAGGATTTCAGACAGGGAACTTTCCAAGCCCAACCTGGAGATGCCAGGATTTGAACCCAGAAGTAAATAAATACCGTTGATTGATTGATTGATTACTTTCTCTCTATATGGAATCACAGGTGTGCTGAGACCAGATCGCCCTGGATCGCCAGAACCGGTTGTTCCAATTTCCCGGCCACTGGCGATCTGGTAGCTGCGGGGAGAGGACGATAACCAGGGAACTGGTTCGTTCGGCCGCTGGAGCGGCAGTTAAAGAGTTAAAGAGGCTGGCCGGGCACTTTTAAATTTGCTGCTCTAACCGGCAGCCCGGCAAGCCCCAGCAGCTGGGGAAAGGATAGCTGGCTGGCTGCTGCTGCAAACCTATCCACACTTTCCTGGGGGTAAGCCCCATTGGCTATAATAGGGCTTACTTCTTAGTAAACCTGAACAGGACTGGGCTTTAAGGATGCTGCAAACCTATCTGCACTTTTCTGGGGGTAAGCCCCATTGGCTATATATTTCATGACTACTCTGATGTAAGTCCCATGACAGTCAATGGGGCTTACTCCCAGAAAAGTGTGGATAGGTTTGCAGCATCCTTAGAGCCCAGTCTTGTTCAGGTCTACTAAGAAGTAAGCCCTATTATAGCCAATGGGGCTTACACCCAGGAAAATGTGGATATGTTTGCAGCATCCTTAGAGCCCAGTCCTGTTCAGGTCTGCTAAGAAGTAAGCCCTATTATAGCCAATGGGGCTTACACCCAGGAAAGTGTGGATAGGTTTGCAGCATCCTCAGAGCCTAGTCCTATTCAGAATTAATTGTTTTAAGGTGATATTCAACAATGTCTGGGGGCAGGATGGTGACCATAAGAATGGGCTCTTCAAAACAACTCAGTATTCAATTCCTCTTTTAAAAGTATCCAGTTCTAAATTTATTTTCTTTCTCAATCAGATGCACACATTGGCACTGAAGTGTAAACATGCTATTGTGAGCCCAAGGAAGCAAAGAATTTAAGAACAGTGGTAGTAATAGTCATTTAGAGTACAGTAGTTTTTAGATTATAGCCTAAAGGTAAACACAAGAAAAACTCTCTCATTCTTGTCCTGAGTCTCATGCTGCATCAGGGAATATAACCTGCTTTCCATTCTTTTTTGCAGTATGGATTTAGAAATAAAACAGAAAAATGCATTAAATAAATGTATATGCCAGATCACGTAATGTTTTTGCCTATTTAGTGTGCAAGTAAACATATATTTACTCAAAAGTAGGTTGTTCAGTGGGGCATACACCTAGGAAAACATGCATAATGTTTCAGTCTTACAACACATACCTATACATGTGTGTGGATGTGGACAACCTCAAAATGCCAGATGCAGGGGAGGGCATCTGTCTTCAGTGCTCCCTGAAGCATCTGGTGGGCTGCTGTGTGATTCAGGAAGCTGGACTAGATGGGCCTTTGGCCTGATCCAGTGGAGGCTCTTCTTATGTTCTTAAGTTGCGTTGTGCTCACAGTGACACTAGAACTTATTTCTGAATGAACAGGAGCAGTCCAGCTCTCTGATATACCTCATTTCTTTGATATTTTTTTATTTCTTGTGACCACAGCAGTCTCTTATTCATCTCCCCATGGAGTGGTTCTGCCCAAAGGTGTTGTGGTGTGACATGGAATCAGCTTTTGCAGACCCCAGCCAAGTTCTTACTACAACAGCAGGGCAGGATCCCCTTATTCCTAGTTGGTGTTCAGGGAACGGACAAGTATCTGGTCTCTTGTTTCAGAAGGACCAAAAGTGCCCCTCCATACCCATTCCAGAGGTCTGCAACCTAAAGAAGTGTCAGCATGAGGCTTCCTCAGCCCATGTGATGGAGGCACTATAACAAACATCTCCTGGGTGCCTGCATCCCTGGGGGTCTCTTTCCTGGCTCTCACTTCCTCAAATTGGAACCACAATCCAGCACTTAAGCCAGAGTCTAACCACCCTCTTCCAAGTAGCCTGGCCTTACGTCAGTTTCCCCACCTCCTTATGTCTGCAATTCTAACCTCCAGTTAGGCTTGTCTAAGCCCCACATAAGTCCTGTGCTGACATTGGGGTGTCACCAATGCCCTGTAAGACACTTCTGTGCTACTCCTGGGGAAGGGGTAGGCCAGTGCACACATTTGCGTTTGGCTCCCTACATCACCACAGGAATGGGAAGACCGATGAGTTGGGCCAGTCTAGATTAGGATTTAATCCTAAACAGCATAAATATAAATAGCCACTTAACATGGGTTAACGAGAATGAATTCCCCTTACTTCAAGTTGTGCTGCAACCCAGCCCAGCCCTGCTTTGGATGCAGAGCAGGCCAACTGGCCTGTCTGCTCCAGAGTATGATAGGATTGGGCTGTAAAAGTAGGTTTGCCATATTTCCTGAAAAACAGGAACCACAATCTTGGGGATTCTGATTCTGGGGGATTTTGTTCACGTACTGGCAAGTGTGACAGAGGGTCCTGTCCCAATTTTGTGGAAGAGAATTATGGCAACCCTATGTGAGAGCCTATTGAGGCTGGATATAGGCCTCAAAAACTCTAAATGTTTTCAAAGCTAGAATCTTGTTTCTGAGGCTTTGAAGTGCAAGTGTCGTTCCTTCACACCCTACTCTCTGCAACTTGACAACTGCCTTCTGCTCCAGCCTGATGGTTCCTATTTTTATTCCTTAGACCAAGCTGGGTGACGTCTCTCCTGCTCAGAAGAGGGGCAGCTGTGACCACGCAAATGTGTACAGATGCACATGCCATTTCCCAGTTGTCTCCCTTCTGGACTAGGTAAAGATGTTCCGAATGTTTAGCACAACATGCTGTGATGCTAATGTAAAGGAAAGGAAAAAGTCCTTCACCTGCAAAACTAATTAACAGAAAACAAGCACACTTCATGGTAGGGGACGTGGCACGGAAGAGAGAGAAGGAAAGAAACAGAGATTCATTTAAAAGCCAGCAGGGCTTAATCCCTGCCACGAGATGGCAGCACAAAGTCATGCTAATAATTCCATGGCTTGGGCTTTACTAAGGTGGTTGTTGGTTTTTAATATTGTGCAAATGTGATGCTCACTGAACTGAGGTGTGATTTTAAAAAAAGCTCAGGATTGTGGCTGTCACTGTCCATAAGGGAGCATCCGTAAGATATGAAAAGGACTGAAGCTGATCTGTGAATCAACAGCCCTGCTAAAGGGTCTCGTTTACACTCTTTTAAACCAACCCATTCATTGAACACCCTACTGTAAACACCCATTGAACCCCTACCTAGCCATTTAAGCAATGATCCTGTATGTGAAGTGCTGCTGAAAAATAAAGAATTCTTATTCAACGAATAAGAATCAGGCCTTGTTGGTATTAATTAGTGGTATGCCTCTTTCTTAACCCTGCAGACTTTGCAGTACAGCAAATCAGATTTAAATTCATTGCAAGAATGTGTGACCCCTCCAGTGCAACAAAATGAAATGTCAACAGCTGATCCAGGTGCACTTTAAAAATGATGGTTTTATGGTATAATGCATCATACAGGTGGGAGAGAATTCCTGCTGTTATTTATTTTGACATTATATTTCACTTATTTTTGTGTGTTCCTTGTATTTTCATAGTTTGTTGGATTGTGATAGCAGCAGTACCAGGCCAGTGCTGGCTTAAAGTGCACGCAATGGCATGAAGCCAAACTGTATTTGGATGCTTCCCAAACCTATATGTCACACTCTCATCTATGCCTGCACTCCAAATTCATTTATGCACCCAGAACGATGAGGGCTGGCAGAACACAGGTTGAGTTTGTGCATGACATTGCAGTTGTCATAAAGTCCTAATACTTCAAGATGCATGGATATGTATTTTTATTTTAAAGCAAGCGTTCTTATTTTTAACTATTTCCATCCTGCTCCTCCCCAAAACACTTTTTTTCTGTAGTAATTCATGGCACAGAAGAGAGATACAACAGAATGTTAAAGCAAAACGGTCCAGTAATAGAATCAATCCATCATCCCCTCAAAAGCATTTTTGAAGTGTGACATCTTCTGGCACAAGAAACCATAAAATGAAGCAGCTCAGAGTGGACCATCTGCATTGGCAGAAAGTACAGTGGTACCTTGGTTTACAAGCAGATTTCATCCTGGAAACGTGCTTATAATCCAAAACACTTGTTTATCAATGCGAATTTTACCTTCGGAAATAATGGAAATCAGATTATTCATTTCCTAACTCAAAAATATTTATATAAAAATGATAACAATACTATAATATAATAAAAAATAATAAAGAAAAATAAAATAAATTAACCTGCACTTAATCTCTCAAGTCTCTCAGGCTGCAACTCTTACACAGGAGTGAGCCCCACTGATTTTAAAAGGGCTTACTTTAGAAAAGACATGCAAGGCAAGGTCTCTCTGGCTTCTTTCCATTGCCCTTAAACAGGAGTGAGCCCCACTGATTATAATAGGACTAACTTTAAGGTAAGCATGCATAGGCTGGTCTCTCAGCTGAGCAGGTGCTGGTGGAGAGCCAAAAACTGGACATATCCCAGTCATGATTAATTTTGCAAGACAAAATTTGTTAGAAACTAGCCAAATTTACCCATGTTGGGGGAGTAAAAGACCCCTGATACACAACACCCTCCATATGCAACACCCTCCATTCCTCATTGTGCAACACCCTCCATATGCAACACCACCCCATGCGCAACACCCCCATGCACAACACCCCCTATGCGCAACACTCTCCTTGTGCAACACCTCCCCATGCACATTACCCCCTCCATGCATATTACCCTCCATGTGCATCATCCCCCAATGCAGCACCTCCCTTGCACACCATCCCCCCAGTGCACTTTCCCAGTGTATCCAGCACTGGGCACCAAACTGTCTGGTTGTTGATCAGTCAGTCAACATTGGTTCTTAGTGGGTCTTGATATCACATAAGAAACACTCTCCTCGAATTTCTTGCTTCTAGGTCCAGGGGCAGGGACAGGACAATGATCAGTCAGGGTTTCTTTGATGTAAGTTATAGGGAGGAAAATGTGTTGTGCCCCTTTTCACCCCCTTCTGGTTGGCATTTCCGAAAACCTCATACCTCAAGAATAGGATTGTGTCATGAGTTGATTAACACTGAAAAGGATTTGAGCTCAAGTTATGGTACTGTCATTTTCCTCCCTCCCGGGTAACCAGATGCTCAAAAGGAGAACAAGGTCTTGGTTTCCTCTCAGACTGGCCTTTCCAGAGGACAATGGCACATTTACCTACACATGAGTAAAACCGTGCTATTGGGCACTTTCAGTTTCCCATAGAGCTCATTGCATATTTTTAATTTTTAGGTTTTTGGTCATCACTTTTGATAGGAAGGAAATATTTCAAATCTGCTCTTCAATACAAATCCAATGACATACAACATGATGGGACACTGCACAGCATTGCAAAGTTCCAAAATTAAGCCAAAATGAAGCCCTTTTGGAGGACACCCAGACAGGAGGCTAAAAAAGAGGACAAATCCAGAAATTTCCAGTCATATGGTCACCCTGCCCACTACATATTCCCTAATTTTATAATCTAGCAATATTTTCCAATGAGTGCAAAACCTAGCACTGAAAAACCAATACATAAAAGATGATTTGATGTTACTCCCAAGCATTCTAGTGATGATAAATGAAGATTCTTTCCATTCTGCTCAGAACATTTGCTCCAGGAAAAGGAACAAAATGTTGCTTTGACAAGCTGTTTGTATATTTAAACTTTCTTTCTACAAACAGAAACGAGTCAAGCATTCTCCTGGTTTTCAAGTGGAACCCTTGGTTTTGCAACAGTGCCACATGCTTGGAATATTTCAGCTGATGTGGGTAAGCAGTCAGTCTTCAATGCACCAGGGCACCCAGTGAAGGGATTTGATGCTTCCCTGGAGCCAGACTGTTCCCCAAGGATTCTGCTTTCCAAGCCGTATTTCCCCTGGGCCTGTGCCGAGAGTCTGAAAATAGTTATTCTGAGCTGCTTTGACAAAGAAGACAGGAAAGGGTAGAAGAGATCTGATGTTATTAAAATAATGTTATCCCATTTGAGGTATTTCTATGGGGGGGGGGGAAGAGTATCATTCTCCGCTTTCTATAGGAACATAGGCAGCTACAAAAACTGGATCAGATCCTTGCTCCATCTAGCTAAGTACAGTCAACATTGTGAGCTGTTTGGGGCAGGGATCTGTCTTCTCTTTTCTTGTAAAGTGACACCATAGGTAAATGTCCATATGTAAATGAATGAATGAATGAATAAATGAATAAATGAAGTAGTAGTAGTAGAAGAAGAAGCAACAGCATAGCAGCACTCCTGGAAACTTCACACATATTGAGACAATACCTTTGTGATTCCTAGTTCCTTGGATATGGATTATTATTATCCATAATAATAAGGCCATGGTTGCAGACAAACATCTCTTTTGTGAAATTTCCTCCCCAACAGGTTTGGTTGATGCCTTTGCAACTATCCTTTTAGTACTAAGAAAAAAACTTTTGTTTTCTCCCAGATCTTTGACAGCCCAATCATAACTGCCCTTGTGTTGAAGCAGTTGCAGCAAAAGGGAGAATTTGATGCAACACACTGCATCCTGTGGGGAGAACTTGGAGCTGTGAAGACCTCCTCAAGGTAACTTTTTTCTCTTGTCCCACTGTAAGCCTTTGCAGCCTGGCTAAGTCTACTTGGTCCTGTGCCAGCTGCATAGATGGCAGAAGTCTCAGTGGACTTGGATTTAGGGATTGAGCCATCCCCATCCCCACCCGGTGTGGGATGCCAGAGCATTATCCCCATGACAGACCACCTCCCATGCCCATGTAGTCCATGCCATCCAACACATCTTCACCCTGCCTCCACTGGTTGTTTTGGCTATAATATTTGATAGAATACTGCAACATGGTTTGTTTCATTGCACATTGGAAAAGGTGTGCATTATTCCTTAAAAACTACAGTTTAATAATTTTTGCCTGTAGTGCTAGCACACACACCATGTGTGCATCACCCGGTGTGGCCTGCACCCGTAGCAATGCCACTGATCAGATTGTCTCTATTGGCAAAATCCAGAGTAACTACGGGGAGTCCTTGCTCCGATGTTAGAACAACTTACTCTGGATTCTAATATGAATTTCCCATAGGTTTTCACTAGGTGGTGTAGTAACTATGGGTGCACGTAAAGTCTCTTAAGTGCTTCTGTAGTTACTCTGGATTTGGGGGCAAGTCCCAGACTCCTCTCCATTCCTTTCCCTCCCTGCCCTGTTCTGCTCACCCCATCGCTCCCTCCACACTGAACTATTGGAAACCAAGGACAAAGAAGGATCCTGGCATGCCACTATAGCTACTCCCCACTTGTTGTGGTGGCCCGGCTGCATGAAACAACATGTCATGTTTTATGACAAACTTAAAGTTTATGTTTTGGAACATAAATGGGCTGTTAACTTTTTTTAAAAATTGTGCTCCTGTTTTTAACTCCAGTTTTAACACTTTTGCAATTGCTTTATATTTTCATTGGAAACTGCCTCAAGATACTTGGTGAAAGATGGACTCTAAATTCCCTAAGGAAACAAAGTGCAGTCAGTTGGCCAAAAGGTGTAGGCATCTCATCAATGACTCTTCCATTCCCCCATATCTAACCTCAGCACAAATGGATCCCGGTTATTGACTCTTCCTGTCTCGTGGCCTCCTAGAAAGCTTTTAAGAGCTCATCTATCTGAACTCAGCTCCAGGATAGGTCTTGGTACTGATCATGTAAATATTCTGTTTGGCCAAATATGCAACATAATTTGGAAGTGGGTATTGACATTAAGCAGACAAGGTTTACTGGCCCTGAACCATGTGCTTAGGGGATTGGGTTGTTTTTATTTCTGAAGAGTGTTCAGTGTGAAGACATATTGTACATGAGTCAGTCTCGATGAGACCCTAATGAGCTCCTAATGTGTCCCATACTTCAAGGTTTTTCCAAAGAAGCCAGTAACTTAGCAACGACAGAGAATCCTTGATGAGAATAATCAGGATTTCTGCTGCTGTTTCAGGCGCATCTTCTCTCTATTCCACTCCAGAAAAGCAAGTGCAAGTGACAATGGCGGAGAAGGGGAGTCTTTCTACTTAAACCTTCTCCCCGTTGAGGGTTGGGGGGATTGATGGCTAGACATGCAAGGAACACTTATTCCCGCAGCTTTGAGGTGGCTGAAAATGTGGCAGGCACTGAAATTGGGCAGTTTGTTGAATAGTATCATCCAAACAGGCCATTTGATTTCCCTTGTGTGAGAGCAAGCTTAACAGAAGACGTAATGCATGAGTCAGAGAACTGATATGATGAAAGGTGAACCCGGAGCATGATTATGTGTACTGCTGCATCTTAATTATACATAGAAGTGGGGGGAGAGCAATATTTTGCAAGGTAATGATCCATTTAGCTGAAACAGCTCAACAGCTCATCAAAGAAGCTATCAAGAGCCCTCCTTGTCAAGAGACCCCAGGACCCATTTGTTACATTCACACTCTTATCAGGACCCATCTAAGTTTGAAACATTAAAGAAAAACCTAGAAAAAATTATTTACTTACAAGTAATATATTACTTGTGTATTTATTTACAAAAGAACTTCATCCATTTCTCATCATGATGCAGCCTAATTAACCTTTTTAGGAAGGAGATTGCTCTCCTTCCTTTCTCATAACTCTCTGTTAAACATTCCAGAAATTTTTGAAAAAATAATAAAATTTTCTTATGTTAAAAAATATTTCATCAATAAAGCCACACTTATCTCCCTATATTTACATCTGGTTGCAAACTGCAAGATATCAGTGACTTGCAAATCCCAGGCACTGAGCTTTGCAGAGCAATCAGCTGCTATCTTGCAAACTCCAGGAGCTGAACAGTTTACAGAGTAATTATCAGCGACCTGATTTTTTAATTGACTCAGGTTCAAGGTAATTAGTTATTTGATTAACCCTACAATCCAGAGTAACTACGGGAGCAATTAAGAGACATTACGTGCACCCATAGTTATGCCACCACCTAGTGAAAACCTATTGGAAATTCATATTGCAATCCAGAGTAAATTGTTCTTACACCGGAGCAAGGACTCCCCATAGTTACTCTGGATTGTGCCCCATGCCAGCATTGGATGCCCTGTCTAACTATTCATGAACCCCCCAAAACCATGTTGCATCCCACCAGTGAGAACCCACTGTTTAAGAAGCACAAGATTAAGGGGTCAGACCTGCTCTAAATCCCCTTTTTCTAGCTTAGGCTATGCTTGAATTTTTAGAATCAGAAATTTCAGTATCAGCAGACTGTGCTTTACTTCTTGAACCTTCCTCCTCAGTGCTTTCTGGCCTGATACTTCTGAAGTCATTAATCTCTTATTGTAGCCAAGACTTAAAAAATTAACTGCTTGTATCACAGAGTTGCCAATTCACATCAGGGAGGAAGGAACAGATCTCTCTGAACAAATCTCTTCAATAAGCTGAAGGGAGGCGTCAGAGTCCTAATGACCACTTTCTTGCATCAAGATTTCAGTTTACACAAGGTGAAAGAAGTTATTGCAAAATGCATCAAGTTGGCAGCAGAATCCAGGCAGTTTTCCAAAGCAGAGTCCAATCTTATAGTGGCTTTCCAACATTATCCATCACCAAGGGGTTGCCATTCACTGACAATGGGATACAAACGACTTTGATACTTTGACAGGTACGAGACATGCACTGCTGACAGCAGTAAGCTCATCTTTGTTTCTAAAGGGATCTGCATCCATTCCAGATTATCATTAATCTTGCGGTACACCTGCAATTTTCTTTAGTTTTTTCCGTTACCTTTCTCCTCCCACTGAAAAAAGGATTACCTGTATTTACTCAAATCTAATGTGGCATCATATCTAATGCACACCCTTATTTTAAAAGGCTGGAGATATTCAAAAAGTGCTTATTGCAGCTGCAAAGCAGGTGCAAAATTTAATTTTACTGCATTAAACAATGAGTTATACAACAATAATAGTATGACAATGTGTTTACGTGTATGT
Organism: Cryptoblepharus egeriae; assembly: GCA_030015325.1. Taxonomy (NCBI): domain Eukaryota; kingdom Metazoa; phylum Chordata; class Lepidosauria; order Squamata; family Scincidae; genus Cryptoblepharus; species Cryptoblepharus egeriae. The sequence continues at coordinate 74,885,869 of JAREYC010000005.1, forward strand.
CTAATTGTACTACTTTATACAACAATGGGATTTAGTTGCATTTTTGTTTTAACAGAGTGAACTTTTAAACTAAATACTGGCCTATACTTATAATCAAAATGATGTATTTACTCTAGTCTAATTTGCCACTGAATCTAATATGTAACCCAATTTTGCAGACTTGAATTAGGCTGAAAAAGGTGAGTGTTAAATTTGAGTAAAATGGTATTTTAAGATATCTGGCAAGTATTTCATCATCAGTGCTTTAAGTTTGTAAACTTAAAGGTGGTGTGCCATAACGACATCAATATAAATGTCTCTTATGTGCTCCCGTAGTTACTCTGGATTGTAGGGGAAATCTCTCAGTTCATCTCAAAGGTACTCTATAGTAAATGGATTTTTGGCTGAAGCCCAAATCCTTCCAGCTCAAGCTTTACTGAGCCTTCCATATTGCCAAATACTACGTCTTTCCAAAGAATGTCTCAATATGTTCTTCAGTGCAATGCAAGTGATGGATGATGTCAGGCATAATATAAGAGGATATCTGTTGTCATTTAGAGACTCTTAATTGAAATCTAATAGAGTAATGGCAAGGGGGAGAATGAGGAAAATGTAATTCCATTTGAGATTGGCAAAGCTGTTCATACAGGAGAAGGCACACCAAAAGTGAAAATTTCCAGAAGTGGGAGATACATGTAAACCTTCCTAGTTGGCAGCACACAATTTAAATATGCAACTGATTCCCAAGTTGGATGGCTATACATACAGATCTTTGGAACTGTGCACCTCCTCATTATTCATTTATTTGTTTGTATTTTTATATTTCCTCCCTTCCTGCTATCCTCACAACATCCCTGCGAAGTAGTAAGACTGAGAGGAAGTGACTGGCCCAAATCACCTTGAAACTTCATACTGAGCAGGGATGTGAACCTGGTTCTTCCAGGTCTAAGTCCAATTCCAAACAACTAAACCATCCTGCTTCTTGACTTTTCATTATGCCACCACATCCTTCCCTACTATAACCTCTTCCTACACTGCAATTACTATCTGAATATTTCTCATTCTGTGGCTTTTATTACCTGTTTCCCCATCCAACATTTAACCTTGACTGACTCACTCACTCACTCGCCAACACCCTGCCAAAACCGCTGAGCCTAGAAGTGTGAAATTTGGGTAGGGTGTTCCTTCTGTGATGGAGGGATCCACTAAGAACCGGTTTTCAAAAATTCCCACCAGAGGAGGGTGAAAAGGGGCACAATGCATTTTTCTCCCTATACTTTGCATTGAAGAATTGATGACTGATGGATGCTCTGCCCTAACCCCCGGACCATGAAGCATGAAACTGGGGGAGGGTGTTCCTTATGTGACAAAAGCACCCATCAAGAACTGATGTTGAGAAATTCAACCATTAAAGGGCTAAAAGAGGGGTGCAACGTGTTTTTGTCTTATACTTAACACTGAAGACTGACTGATCAACATCCAGCTAATTTGGTGCCTGGTGCCTGATACATTGGGGGGGGGGGGCGGTGCACATGGGAGAATGGTGTGCATGATGCATATGGGGGGATTGATGCACATGGGGGGGTTGATGTGCATGGGGGGTTGATGCATAGGAGAGATGGATGCGCATGGGGAGACATTGCACATGGGGGGATGTTGTGCATAGCGGGATGTTGCACATGGGGGGTTGATGCGCATGGGGTGTGATGCACATGGGGGTGTTATATGCAATGCGGGATGGCGTACAGGGGCTATTTTACACCTGCAATGCAGGCACATTTCACTAGTTTTATATAATTTTTTTTTACTATTCCTTTGCAAAAAGTATATTCTACTATCTGGATATCTGCCAGCTTACTGACAAAATCACCCATGGCTGAATGTACAACCAATGATTGCCAAACTTGATTTCAGCTCCCAAGGACCCTGTAGTCAAAATGACTTCAATGATCCCTCTGTTAACTTCGGTTTTATCACCAGGAAAATGTGAGCAAATCCTCCATGTTAATGCAGTCAGGTAGTAATTACTCAAGGGGATTAAAAATAAGAGGGGAAAAAGAAACATGCTAAATCTTCAGTAACAGAAAGTTAAAAACAGTGCTTTTCAATTATCACATTTTGTTACTCGGTATAGCTGCAGTGGTACTGATAGGACTGCTTGTTTCATACATCATTGTTTTATGTGTGAGCTTAAAAATACAATGTATGAATGAGCAAAGCTAGATGTAATATGTAAGTGTGTGGGTGTAACCAGTACCTTTGCTGGAACTAGATAAAGCTGCAATCCTAAAGATACCTTCCTGTGAGTAAGACCCACTGAACACAATGGGTTTTACTTTTGAGTAGACATGATTAGGATTGTGCTCTAAGGGTGCAATCCTAACCAGACGTTCCTGCAAGTAAGTACTATTGAACACAATGGGCCTTACATTCTCAGCAGACATGCTTAGGATTGCACTGCAAGTTTCATAACTCATAACTGGCAGACCAAAGGCAGAAATGGAGATTAACACTTTCCCCAGTTTGTCTCCAAGTTTGTTTTTTTTTTTTTTTTTTTTTTTTTTGGGGGGGGGGGGGGGAGGATGTCAATTTCAATGGGAAAGAACCACCTAGATAGATCTGAGTGATTTGGAGCAAGTAAACCAACAGGTGGAGAAAAGGTTCAGCATTCAGATAAAGCGTGTTTATTGAAGCGATGGCTAAGTCCACATGACCCTGAGACAAACACCAATTTGCCAGCATGCAGACTGATTCATCAGAGGACCCAGTTAGTTGAAGCAAATCCAGGCTTGTTCCCTTGAAGTGTGTGGAACTGGCCCGGCAAAATAACTTGATGATGTATTGCTAATGTGGTCCTTGGTACAGAACAAATTTCCGACACCAACTGTGATTGGTGTGGTTTTTCTTTCCAGTTCTGCAGCTCTCATAGGTAGCTTCAACTATAGTAAAGCTGAATTCTTGGATGCTTTAGTTCTATTTTAAAAGAATTTGAGGAAAAAGAAAAACTAGAAACTAGATCTGAAAGGCTATTCTCAGAGGCATGACTGGGCTCCCCTCATCATCTTGTTCTTCAGTAAGAAAAGAAATGCCTCTGATTCTGGGATATTTATAAAAAGCCAAGAACATGAAGGTGAGAGTCCAGGTGGAAACATGAACCCGATTGGTCCTTCAGCATATCCTTGAATTGTTGCACTCCTGGGATCATCATATCTAGGGGGGCATCTTACACTTAAAAGTTCAGTGTTCCTCTTTGGATTCTCACCTCTAATTATTTTTCACACATTGCATTCTGTGGAGTTCAGATCCCTTGCCATGTCAGTTACATGTCTCGTCTCAACTGGTTCAACACTTCTGCCTGTCTCCATATTTTATCTTGTATAATAGATTTTTACATTCCTTGATTGTCTTAGGTTCAGAAGTTTTTCTTCACCTATGGGGCACGGAATCAGCAGAACTTACTTGCTACCAATTAAAAAGCCATGAAGTGGGAAGGGCATTGCAATCCTGAGTGCATTTGCTCAGATGTGTTTCATTGTCGTTGAACCAGTTACATGCCCCAGTAAATGTGCCTGGTATTACTGCCTTTATGACAAACTGAAATCCCACTCTTTTTCGGGGAACTGAATCATGATCAGCTGTTTGTGGAGAGCTCCATTTATTGAGATATAGCTTTCTTTATTTAGCATCCCTATATCTGAGCATTATTTTTGCCTAAGGATGTGTCTTATCTATTACAACCTAACTGGTTTGCTTTATCTCCTTTTCAGTTTTTTTAAAGATATTTTCAATTAGGCCAAGTTTAAACTCTCCATACTTTCAGAAATAACTGTTTTAAGGTTAGGAGCAAAAGTAAAATTCAATGTTGATTCACTTTCAAATACAGTTTGAAACCCAAATTTTCCCAAAACTGCAATATTTTGAGTGTCATTCTGACACAAGTGGAAAATTTGCCACCTGACCTCATGCAATGGGTCTCACAAAATGCACAAAAATTACTTAAAATATTGTATAAATTTGCCTTTAGATTATCTATGTAAGCACAATCCTGACTTGGAGGCCAGCGCAAACCATGAAGCACTTTTGCTCTGACTTTACAGGAGATAGGCCTGTACACAGATGTGAAACATAGGACCTATAAAAGTAAGTTTGTTCCAGGAAGATAAGAACTGAGCTGATGCTTGACATTCCTCTTGGATTCTCCTGTCTGCTGCAACACCCCTGAACTGCCCTGACCCCATGAGCAAATGAAGATTTTTGGGGGGTAAAATATCTCACCTGATAGGCAAGTATCCACAGTATAAAAAGTCTAATGGAAGAGGTTTCCCTCTCTTCCTTTGGCATCTTCTGGATAAAATATTGACCTTACATTGATGTCTAACAGCAAGCACTACTACCTCTTTGCTCCCCCAATAACCAAACTATCCCCTTTATTAACATTAGCTTATTAACTGATTGAAGGGTCTTGTGCATATGTGGCTCAGTATTACTTTATTATTTATGCATAAAGCTTTGTATACATGGTGCTTTATATAAAGTGAAAACTCAGATCCTGCTCTCGAGGACTTGCATACAGTGCAAGCAGTAACACAAGGGGGACAGCAGAGGAGGAAAAGCTCATTGTGGCAGGGCCAAACAGGAGAACCATTACAATTCTTTTCAGTTATGCATATTTAAGCTTCATTAAGAAACTATTTCTTTTTTCAGTGTGTAATTAATCTGTGGAACTCCTTGCCACTGGGTATGGTACTGCATCTAGCCTTCATGTGGTACTGCATCTAGCCTTTTTTAAAACCAGATGCTTTTTTAAAGCATCTTGATTCACTGGTTACAAGCCATGATAGGTATTCCTCATCCTGGTTTTGGAATCTCAGTGCCAGTTGCTATGAAGTGGCACAAAGTTGTTGGGATCTTGTTGTATTGTGTGGTCTCTTAGGCAATTCTTCTTGGAACACACTAGAAGACCACAGGGGAGAGGAACATGTGGCTACTGTGGGGTCAATATCCTGCCTTGTATGGTTGATCTTATGTTCATAGACAACAATAAATATCAGCCCAACATCCCAAACATGAGTTTGGGTGGTTTTTCAGTCCTTGCACTATTCCTATATTTCCATTATTATTATTTCCCCTCCAGTTTAAATGAACATGTAGATTCAAAAGGAAGGAGCACACTGGCAAGAATAACTTAAATTAATGTATTGAATCATTATAATATCCAATGGCAAAAATGGTAAATGGAAAATATGGTAAAAACCTGGAAAGAGTAAGCAAGCTTCTGGTCCCACTGTTCACTGTAAACCTTACAAATGAATGTAAAATTATCTCATAAATAAAGCTCAACAAAGTTCCACCATGGCCACCCCAGCTGGTGCCATATACCACATGCAATAGGTGAGGGGAGAAAGTGCTCCCTGGATACTACAAGCTCCTTGCTTTCCCAGGTTTGCATCCTACGGTGTATTCCTGAGAGCTATTTGATATCATGCAGCTTCGTGCTTAAGTGGAACTAGACCCTTTATACCCGTTGGTTAATTAGAACCGTCTACTACAGAGATGTATCTTTTCCAGTCCCTTGATCCTTAGCAAAGGAAACAAAATCTATTTGGGCATCCCAAGGCTGACCCTTTAATTGAACTAACATGGGTTTTTGTTGCTAGATTTTGTTTTTAAATAAGCAATTTTATACTTGCAGGTTTTTTAATTTCCCACGTGGCAAAGCATTTCTGACTATATCCAAATCCCGTCAACGCAGCTCCAGAAATGGCAATTCTCTGAATCTGCCCACCCCCCCTTCCTGCTTGTTTAAAAAATAAAATCCCTCAGTGTTTGCCCCTTTGCTGCAAGAGCATCTTGATTCGGTTAATGCTAATCCCTTAATTAAATCCATTATTAAAGCAATAGGCACAGAAGATTTTACAACAGTTCTTTATCAAGGAGACATTATCGTATGTGACAATCTAGGTGTTTTTTACCCAATATGTATGCTTCTTCCAGCCTTTCAAACATGACACTGCTTTTTTAAAAATTGAAAATAAACTGTTCATTACGCATATTCTTTTTTATCTTGAATATCTAGCAGGCAACAATTTAATGCATATGCTCTAGGCAGTCAACAAATAACCACTTTTCAATTTTCCTGAAAAATGTCTCTTATTGTCTCTGTTTGTTGTGTATGCGTGAATATGTTGGTGAGGTGGAATCTGGCCTATAGTGATTTGGGATTGGAAGATAACAGCAATTTCAAGGAGTCAGTGATCTTTCATGGTTTGAGGGCACCAACTCAATCTGAAAAGCCTCTAGCCACTGTGCTTTTGCTTGCTTTCCCCCTTCACCCTCTTCCATACCCAGAGCAGTGTCATCTGTTGATCTATCCTTGGACAGTTTTGAGGATGACAAAGATGGGCGCCATCTTTAAACCAAAAATTAGCAGAATTTACCTGTTGTTTCAGGAATAAAATTTCAAAAATATTTGTGTACGTCAGGCATGGCTAGGCACTGATGGGGCTGCTGGACACCAGGTGGTGGGCAATGGGCATCGATGTGCACCAACAAACTCTGAGCACCAGAGGGTATTGGGGCAGGGGCAGGCAGCAACAGGCAGCAGTGGACACTGGACATCCTTACTGGGCACGATTGGGCAGCAGGTACCACCAAGCAGTTGGCACCATCAGGCATCAGTGGGTAGTGGGCAGGCACTGGGCATCCCAACCAGGCATCCCTACCAGGCTCCATTGTGATGTGCAGCAGGCCCCACTGGCACAGGGCACCAGGCACCAGCAGGCAGCACCAGGCACCAGCAAGCAGTGAGTACCACCAGGCACCAGTGGGCAGCAGGCACCATCAGGCAGTGAGTACCACCGGGCACCCCTACCAGTCACTGGGTAGTGGGCACCAGGAACCACTACCAGGCACCATTGGACAGCACCAGGCATCCCTGTAAGCAAGAAGCTGGGTGCCAGGCATTACCAGGAACTGTGGATCCATACGGGGCACTGGGGACAAGTGGGCTACTGGAACAAACCATAAATGGACAAGAATATCTATCTATCGATCGATCGATCATTCGATCGATCGATAGATAGATAGATTAGCTGCTTCAAGTGAATAGCAGGAGGAAGATGTTTGTTTGGAAAAAAACAAGGTTTTGAGTCTCCTGGAATCTGCTTTGCATATAGGGATAAAACTCCCAACTGCAGACAAATACCCTTTTGATTTCACCTATTATACTATATGGGTGTGTCCTGGAACCTGATCCCAGTGGTGGGATTCAAATAAATTAACAACAGGTGCTATGTTCTAATAACCTAAATTAACAATAGGTTCCATGTCTCATTAGTAACCGGTTCTCAGAACCAGGCGCTCATTAGCAAAGGGTTCAATAGAACCTGTGAGAACCCCCTGAAGCCCACCACTGGGCATAATCCAGAGTTAGGGCAGTGAGGAGAGCCCTAGCTGGGCTGCCCCAACTATTCTGAATCCAGAGCAGAAAGTTATGCTGCAGCCAGAGAGTCAAGAAGCCTGGGCTACCCTAACTGCTCCAGAGCATGCTCAGTAGGCACCAAGTGACACCTGGGGAGGGCTTGCTTCCGAGGAAACCCCCCAGATCACACTGAACAAGGAACAGCTGTGGTGCCTGCCTTATAAGGAGTTCCTGATGAGACACCAGTACTGTCTACAGTGAATACAAGGGCGTTCTTGGAGTTGCCTGCTGTTTCCCTGGGTTAATGGGCTGCCATAGTTGTGCCATATCCTGAAGTTGAGAGGCAGGGGTTGCAGCTAGGCTGGCCAAGAACTCAGATTTTTGATCAACACTGCCATTCTTCCTCTACCTTACCACAGACCTATGGGTCTACTCATTAATATAACTGCTCCTGGTATAACTCTGAGGAGCTGGAAGAGTGCATTTCTTCCTGGGAAACAGGCTCTGGATCTAGCATGATTGCTCTGACTTAGGCAATGCTGAACATGCCCTCAACATGCCTCTCCTGAGCTGCCTAGGCTGGCCCAGCTAGGGCTGCCCAGCTCAATCTGTCTTAGGGCAGCCTGCCTCAAGCCTTCTCTCTAGCATAACTGGATTGCCCAATCTTGGACTTGTCCAAGTGAACTTCTGGATTGCAGTCAAAGTTATCTAATAATACTTGGCATTCATCAAACATTTGCATGATCTTGCTATCTGTATGTCTGGTGCATGCATTCTGGGGTTCTTGTGCACAATATAGGCTTCTAAACACTGTACATTAGTGTTTTTGACCAAGTTCTCCAATTTTATATGTTTAGATTCTTATTGGGTGCTCCTAACTTTGGTGACAGACTAACATTTAGATATCACACCATGTCTGATTTATGCACAGACTTTATGCATAGAAACTGCAGCTGTATTTGAACATTGCTACTAGTAGAGTCAGGTCATTTTGAATGAAAGGACATCCCACAAATTTGCTCCATGAGTGCCATTTCCCAGAAAATGATACACTGACACAAGGTCCTTATACCTATCCGGTTCATATTATTTTGCACTGTGTAGTAGGCTGTAGTGAGGGCTGTGGGTGGCACAAGTGGTTAAGACGCTGTGCCTGTCAACCAGCAGGCCAGGGTTTGAGACCCGGGCAGGCGCCACAAGACAGGGTGAGCTCCTGTCCTTAGCCCAGCTCTGCGACGCCAGCTGGATCCAATCGTATTGGCTCTGCCTTTCCATTGGACTAATTCAGTGGCATGGAGAGGGGGGATTTGCTGCTTGGGTAACAGCCTATTCTCCATAACAATCTAACCCAGGCTTTCGTGCTTCGCATGCAGCATATGCAGCGCCGAGCACAACACCATAGTCTTTCAAGACAGATGGAGGCCTGCTTAGTAGGCCATAAGATCAGTTATTATAAAGTACTCACTGGTCATAGAGATGGGATGAGAAATCTGAGCTGTCATCAGAGTTAGTTTGATATAGCAGTCTCTCTCTCTCTCTCTCTCTCTCTCTCTCTCTCACACACACACACACACACACACACACACACACACACACACATAGACATGAGAGATGTATTGTCACACATGAGAGAGAGAGAGAGAGAGAGAGAGAGAGAGAGCGTCTGCAGCATCAACAACTAAAAAGAAGTTGGTTGCTTGTGTGGAATGCAAGTGGATAGATGTTTTGGAGAGGCCTTTTAATGATGTACAAAGTATTATGCTGATTCATACTTGCTAAAAATAAAGCTTGATTTATTTGATTTTGCTTCCAACCTATACTTTACCATAAAGACCAGCTCTAAGCTTATGGGTGTGAAGCCACCCATGCAACAGCTCCATATGTACAACAGGGGGCACATGAAAACCTGCATGAAAGGCTATGGATATGGCTTTAAGCTGCTCGTTGAAAGATTTAGAATCAAGATCAGAAGAAACCTTTAATCTATTATGGGTGTTAAAATCTAATTAGCTTCAAAATAGAGCTGGAAATTTATGAAGGATATTTTATCTTCACTTTGGCACTTAAAATATGGCATGATAGGGACAATTTTAACCTTTAATTGCTGTTCCATGAGAGCCATGTAGCTTCTGTCTGTAGGCATCAACAAGGCTTTCCCCTAAGCACTGGGTATAGGTAAGTGAGAATCTACCTAGGTAAGTTAGGTAAGTGAGGTAGATGATGCAGGAAAGTTACATGTGCATAAGCCCTGTGAGGTCCTGTCATTTGGTCAAGTGCATGCCAGAGATTGAGGGGAAGCACAAGACAAATAGAATAAGAACTGCTGCTGAATGTTGTCAATATAAAAAAAGAGTTTTTTTCTCTCCAGAATTTGACTGTCACACAAAGGGTTCTGCTAAATTCTGCTGTCACATAAATATTTTTGACAATGTGCTGCACACAAATGCGTGCTGTCATTTTGTGCACACTGCAATCAGCAATGTACTATCCCCAAATCCAGAGTAACTACGGGAGCATATAAGAGACTTTACGTGTACTCGTAGTTACTGCATCTCCTAGTGGAAACCTATGCGAAATTCATATTGGAATCCAGAGCAAATTGTTTTCACACCAGAGCAAGGACTCCCCATAGTTATTCTGGATTTTGCCCTTAGAAAGGTCAGTCCAGTGGCAGCAGAACACAGGAGTTCGCAGACAGGGTGGAGGTAGGAAGGGTTGAGATTTATGGCACACATATGCACCAATATAACCTTCTATGGTCCTTTCTTTTTTCCTTTCCACTGCTGTTACATGCTTCAGACTTATGCCTGTAAAAAAGCAGGCAAAGATTTGAGGAGTCCCATGGTGGCGGTGGAGTCTGTCCTGAGACAAGCGAACAAAACCTTTTACTTATTTGGACAAAATCATTCCCAGAGCTTTAGGAAAGATTGGGCTATCCATAATCCTAAACATTTCTGGGGGGTGTGGATGGGAGGGTTTTTCACACATTGCTTAGGAGACACCGAATTGAACTCAAGTGAAATGCAAGGCAAATTTATCTGATGAGACAAACAAGGAATTGTTCAGGGAACAGGAAAGGGGTAAGAATCATGAGATCTGTGAGCTGCTTTCTTTTCTTTTCCTTTTTTGAGAGGAGAGAGGGCTTCATTTGATCCAAAACAGACATCTCATCATTAGGAATAGGCAGAGACATGTTATGTCAGTTGTCACACTGTTATATTGATCAGCATGCAGGGCAATTTTAAGAAGGATTTGAAGACAAGACAATGTTTACATATTTTTTCCTCCCCTGTCTTGCAATATATCTGTTTGTCCTTTTAATTTATTTTTCCGTCGAACTGATTTCATTCCTATTACATTCCTGCCCAGCTTTATTGACAGATTGTTTATTAAGTGACCTTCTCTTCAAGGTGTAAGTTTTAATAATTTTGTCTACTATGCTCTGTACCATACATTACAGACAAAATATTTTGGTTTTTTCCTCCCTCTGGGGACAGATATATCTCTGTGATGCAATTTATTACTAAGGGACTTTACAAGTTGTTTGTCAGAGCAAAACCCATATGGATCTTTAATAGCTAGATATTTTTATGGTATTTTGTTTGACGGATATAGGAGCGCAGCTAATTTGTATCTCCGATGTAGCTACTATCTACAGACTTGTTAAATAGCTGGAGAGTTTTGTTTCCAAACATTTACAGTGCTTTTAAAAAGAAAATACTGCTGAGAAGCTTCTTTAACTTCTACTCAGCATTTTACTAGTGATGTAGCTGGAAGGTTAGCTACACTGGGGGACACCTTCCAAGGCTGTCCCCAACCCCTTTTAATGTGACCCAATATTGTCTCATTCCATATTGTGCTCTGGTCAGATCTTGAGGGTGATCTAAAGCCTTGGGGGGGGGGGGCTACATTTTAAGCAGGGTGACCAGATGCCAAACCCAAAATTCCTGAACCCCAAGGCCAAAATTCCTACCCCCAAGTCAAAATTCCTAGCCAAGTAAAAAAAATGGCCAAAAATGTAATTTTTTATATTTTTGTTTTTCAGGTTTTTGGCCATAACTTTTGATAGGAAGGAGCTAAGACTGATTTTTGCACTGGATTCTGCTCTCCAATACAAATCCAACAACATATGACATGATGGGGTACTGTGCACCATTGCAAAATTAAAAGAATGAAGCCAAAATGTAGGACAATGAAGCAAAAATGTAGGATACCCAGACAGGAGGCTAAAGATCCGGACAAATCCAGGTTTTCCCGATCATATGGTCACCCTGATTTTAAGGCCTTAAAAGTCAATTCTGGGTTTCCCAAAACTTAGAAGGCCTCAGATCACCCTCTGGATGCAGAGGAGTGAGCAAGAGGGTACAGTCTCCAGATTTGCTGTCCATGGAAGAATCCCACCCAGATCCTGTAAGTTCTGTGGACCCCCCGCCCCAGCTAGCACATTTTTCATCTGGCTATCTGGATATGTTAAACAGATAAACCCAGTACTTGTATATTCCTCAAGAAAGCAAAATGGCCACCACCTGAGAGTTCACTTTCAAGTAACATACCTAGAAAAAAAGTTCTGGGAGGGTGAACAATACCCAAGACTAGCAACATTTCTTACCTGGGAGTGAAGATCATGAAAATTCCAAGGTTGTTATCAGATGCTATAGCAATCATATGCCAGCCATAACCTTAGAATCCAGGGTCCATGAGAAATATGGCTCCCAAAACCCATTATCATTTGTGCTGCTGCACAGCATTATAGCCGTGAATTAAAATATATCAAGGTGGAACAATCTCTTGAGGGGTATAATGATCTAATCCACGGGTATAAGGAAGGTAGATTCCCAAATGTCTGTACCCTTCCAGCTCATAGGGAATGGACTTTATTCCAGGTAGGGTTTGGAAAGACTTTTTAAAATAAACCTGTAGAACAAGCGCCAGGCTGGATGAAGTATAATGCAGCTTCTGATGCCCCCTGCCATTCATAACCATGTGCAGGTTTCATTACAAGCATGCTATAAGGTAGTGGTACTCAGAGTGGTACTCAGACTCCCCATTTAGTGATTCCTTTGGGGGAAGAGCATCAATGTGAGCCCCAGGATTACATTGCAAAGGGAGGATAAACTGGATGCTTTCACTTAAGTTTGGTGGATCAGTCACAAACAAAGATTTCAAAGCACTTCCCTCCTTGCACATCCCTCCCCTGCAAAGTCTTACTTAGAAAGTAAATCTCCCTAAAAGTTTGAGAACCAGTGGCATATCATTTGGCTTTGTGTTAAGGCAGATCTGTGACTGTACTTGAAACAGTTTCATTTTGAAAGCTGAATAAACATTCATGACATATCTCTATACTATCCAATCAATATGGAACACTTAAATCTTAACTAAGCCCTCTTAAATATCATGAACTTTTTAATAATTACAAGGGCCACTTAGCCTGCTTTTTCGCACTTGGTTATGAGCCTTGAATAGAAAATCCTGTGCACACTTAACATCTGTAGATGCTTGCTTTTTAAAAATACACACAAGATGACAAATGGGTAACAGATAATAGTGTTTTTTTATACTGCATTTTCAATGTATTGACACCGCTATTGTTTCAATGTACTACACATTATGTGTGCAGTATTTTTTTATCATAATAAATGAATGAAGTCTCCGCCCAAGTGCTCAGATTTTGAGAAAATCTTTAAAAAGAAAATTATTTAATTTGATATGTATGTGCAGTTCAGATGAGATGAGGCCTTTTTATAGTTGGGAATTACATTTAAGTATGAATAAGCACCATTTGAATGGGCTTCTAAGTTCAGAGCTACAGGTGGTAAGTGTTCCATATAGGGTTTTTGGAATTCACAACTTTTCACTCTTAAAAAAACAGCAGCAGGAAACAGATTATCCCCAATGGTAGACTGGATTGCAGCCAAGGGGATATTAGTGAAAGGATTCAGCCCCCTCCCCTATGCCGCAATCTCAATCTCAAATCTCAATCTCAATCTCAAACTCCTTAAACACCTGCTTTTGTGAAAAGAAATGTCAGGACTTAATCTCTGACATCAACTCTGGTTTTCATTCCAATGTTCCAAGAATGATGCAATTGTACCATCAGGGTACATGCTCCATTCTGACTCACACAGGCCTCTTCAAGGTAAAGGAACATCACTTACCATGGGACTGCATCAGTGCTGGAAACTTGGATATGATTAGGCCCTAAAAAATCCTCACATTTTGACCTAGGGTGCAATCCTAAGCCTGTCTACTCAGAAGAAAGTACCATTATGATCTATGGGACTCACAGCACAATCCAGAGTAACTAGGGGAGCTAATTTACGTCAATGTAATTATGGCACCACCTATGGGAAACGTATGGGAAATGCATAGAGCAATCCAGAGTAAATTTTTCTTGCATCAACACAAGAGCTCCTGTAGTTACTCTGGATTGTGCTGTTACTCTCAGCAAAGTGTGGTTAGGATTGCACCATGGTCAACTATAGTCAACTACATTAGAATCATAGAATCATAGAGTTGGAAGGAACCTAGTAGGTCATCTAGTCCAACCCCCTGCCTGCAGCAGGAAATCCTCCTACAGCATCCCCAACAGGTGCTCGTCGAGCCTCTGCTTGAAGATCCCCAGTGAGGGAGAGTCCACCACCTCCCTTGGCAATCTGTTCCACTGCCGAACCGCCCGAACCGCCAGGAATTTTTTCCGGATATCCAACCGGAATCTCCTTTCTTGCAGTTTGTACCCATTGGTTCTAGTCCTGCTTTCAGTAGCAGCTATGAACAAATGAGCCCCTTCCTCCCTATGACAGCCCTTCAGGTATCTGAAGAGGGCAATCATGTCTCCCCTCAGCCTCCTCTTCTCCAGGCTGAACATCCCAAGTTCCCCCAACCTTTCCTCGTAGGGCTTCCCTTCCATCCCACTGATCATTCTTGTCGCTCTCCTCTGGACTTGCTCCAGTTTGGCTGCATCTTTCTTAAAGTGAGGTGCCCAGATCTGAACACAGTACTCAAGGTGAGGTCTGTCCAATGCTGAATAAAGAGGAACTAGAACTTCTCGCGACTTGGAAGCTACAGTCCTCATAATGCAGCCTAAAATGGCATTTGCCTTCTTTGCAGACACATCACACTGCTGACTCATGTTCAGCTTGTGATCCACAGCTACTCCAAGATCCCGCTCACATGTTGTGTTGCCAAGCCAAGTATCCCCCATTTTATACCTGTATTTTTGGTTTTTATCTCCTAAGTGCAGAACTTTGCACTTCTCCCTGTTGAAATTCATTCTATTTGTTACAGCCCAGAATTCTAGTTTATCCAGATCCTCCTGGAGGTTTCTCCTGTCTTCTGACGTGTTTGCTACTCCTCCCAGCTTGGTTTCATCCGCAAATTTGATCAGGCTCCCCCCGTATCCCTTCCTCCAAGTCATTAAATGTTAAAGAGAACCAGGCCCAAGACAGAGCCTTGGGGTACCCCACTTGAAACCGACCTCCAGGTTGACACAGAACCATTTACTAAAACCCTTTGAGTGCGGCCATAGAGCCAGTTGCGGATCCACCTAACGATTGCCCCATCTAGCCCATATTTTTCTAACTTCCCAATTAAAATGTCATGTGGGACCTTGTCAAATGCTGAAGTCAAGATAAATGACATCCACAGCATTGCCACTATCCAGTAAGCTTGTAACCCAATCAAAAAAGGAGATCAGATTTGCCTGGCAAGATTTATTCTTGGTAAATCCATGCTGGGTTGTTTTGATCACCGAGTACTTGTCTAGATGTGCACAAATTGTGTGTTTTATGATTTATTCTAATATATTCCCTGGAACTGAAGTCAAACTGACTGGTCTATAATTTCCCGGGTCTCCTTTTTTCCCCTTCTTAAAGATTGGGACTACATTCGCCCTCTTCCAGTCCAGTGGGACTTCTCCACTCCTCAGAGATTTCTCAAAGATGATCGACAGAGGCTCTGCAAGGACATCTGCCAGTTCCTTAAGAACTTGAGGATGCAGCTCATCCGGTCCAAATGACTTGAATTCATTTAGGCCAGTTAAGTGGTTTTGAACCAGTTCTCTATCAATCTTAATCTGCTGTTCTGCACCATCCATGTTTTCATTACCTCTTAGGGGATGCAAGCACATTCCCGCATCAGCCAATGATCCTGCACCCCCATTTGCACAGCCCTCCTTCCGAGAATAGACGGACGCAAAGTAGGAATTGAGCAGCTCTGCCTTCTCCTGGTTTCCAGACACCTGTTGTCCATCTTTGTCCAGGAGCAGCCTCACCCCCTCGTCTCTCCTCCTGTTCCTTTGGGTATATCTAAAGAAGCTCTTTTTGTTATCCTTGACACCCCTGGCCAGCCTCAGCTCATACTGAGCTTTAGCATTCCTGACCCCCTCCTTACAAGACCGGGCTATCTGTTTGTATTCCTCCCTGGTGATCTTTCCAGTCTTCCACTCGCTATATTTCTCTTTCTTTAACTTCAGCTGATCCCCAAGTTGCTTGTGCAGCCAACCTGGTTTTTTCAGGTTTTTTTCCCCTTTCTTTTTCATTGGAATTGTTTCTGACTGAGCTTGCAGAAGCTGCTTCTTATGGAGCTCCCACCCATCTTGGGCCCCTTTCCCCATTAGATCATCAACCCATGGGATCCGGCCTATGACTCCTCTAAGCCTGTTGAAATCAGCTTTCCTGAAATCCGATGTATGTTTCACTCTGCACTCTTTTCATTTTCCACATTTTTCTCAATTCCAGCCACTCATGATCGCTTTCCCCTAAAGTTCCTGTCACACTGACCCAGTCAATCATTTCATCACGATTAATTAAGATCAGGTCAAGGATGGCCCCTCCCCTTGTTGTTTCCTCCACCTTCTGGACCATGAAGTTATCTTCCAGGCCCATCAGGAATTACATAGCTCCTGTTACAAAGTCTGAGATCCTGCTAAGAGAAAGGGAAGATGTAACGTCTAAGCAAGTTAGGACTAAGAAAGACTTGAAAAGCACACAGCATTAACCATAAAGAAGATTGCTTGCATTATGAAAGTCTGGTGTGTGTTTTCCCCTTTTGTTTTAATGCAACAGAATATTTGTCAGATAAATATTGCATAGGAGGAAATTGCTATCTACAGAGTAGAACTGAAGATTAAGCATTCTGGCCAAATCCACTATCCAAATGTGGTGCAATGCAGGAACCCCTTGAATGCATCTTCTGTTTACCACTGCCATCTTCTTATCAGTTTTTATCACTGCCATCTCAACAGGTGTATAGGCTCTTTATGCCGTCACCCACACTTTTTCATTTTCAGAACTGTAATTCTTAGAAGCCTCTCCCTACTTCTGCCCCTTTTCATCACTGCCATAATATGCTGTATAAATTTGAAATCTCGGTGGTGTAACATCTACAAAATTCTTTGCAGCTTCGGGATGCAATCGCCTAACACCCTCACCTCTTCTCTGTGTTTTTCATTTTAGCGAACGGCAATCACTGCTGCTTCCAGCTTCCCCCTCCCCAACCCGCAAGTGTTCAATATTTATTCTGAGCCCTTTAAATAGAATCAGTAACTAAGTAAATAAATAAATAAAACAGTTACTTTATTTGGGTATAAAACTGCACAATTCACTGTAGGGCCATAGAGCAGCTCCAGTATATATTTCTCATTTATTAGCTTCATTGCTTTCCCAGCTTTCCTACAGTAACATTATATTTCCCACGGGGGTCACACAAGTTTCTTCCTATTATTCTGTGGTGCCTGTGTGTTTGTGTTGTCTGTTAATTTACGTTTGCTTATTTAGTCGTCCTTTCCCTCTGTTATCATGTATTTATTTGCAGCTTTCGTTCTTCCCATTTGACCCGAGTAAACTCGCACATCTTGTTTATAACCAGGTTCTCTCCCCTTTCAGTGCTGTATTTACACCCAGCTTTCATTTATGGTACCAAAGAGATCTATAACCAAAGTGATTTAATATGTGACATTGGTGTCCTTTCCTCAGATCTACTTTTGTGTTTTTTTTTCTCAGTAAGTGGGAAACTGAAACTTAAAGTGGGGTATATTTGCTTATAGACCGGTCATGAAAGCCTTTTCCTCTTCAAAGAAATCCCCCCTAAGGAATAACCTATAAACCAGCTTTCTAGTATCAATGCTTATCTTATGAGGACATCTTCCCAGAGCACTTGCTCTTCTCAAAGGCAGTTATAACAAAGGAATAGATATTTAAAACATGCATTTGCACATAAACACGGTTGTTGCCTTAGTATTATGCTGGGACACTATGTAAGAGAGGGAACATACGCTTGTCCTACTGGGCAACATTTTTTGAAGCACAGTAATAGATCTACAGGGTGTAGTCTGCCCATTGTTGGGCATCAGTATATTGATTGAATCAATGACTGTGTCACCCTCTGAAAAATGCACACTGGTAATAATGGGTTGGTAGATGTAAACATCAATTTGCTAAAGGGCATAGGACACTAAAAGGGCATAGCTGGGGGAGGTGGAATAGTCAGCCTTGGAGGGAGCCTCACTGTAGCATGTGAAGGACCTCTCCCTTTTGGTTCCATTCCAGGCATGGGGAGAAAAATGGAGCCAAATGGAATGGCTCTGAAGAGTAGGGGCCCCTGCATACCATGGTGACGCTGCCTCCACGACTGACTCTTCTGCCCCCCCCGATAACTATGCCACCAAAAAAGGGAATAATTATTGTATTCAGCAACTCACTTTCACCTTTAATTTGCTAAAGTTGTTATGGCTGCTAATAAATTATGAAATAACAGCTATCTGTCTATATATATAAAACAGCTTCAGGAATGGCCTATCCAAGGTGCAAATAATATGGATCTGGATTACTGAACTTTGCTTCTCTTTGCCCACCCAACTGCTTCCTAAGCAGCTGGTTGGGCAAGAAGGTGGTGCTGGTGGCAAATTTTTTCTTCCCCCTTCCTTCCAGAGACACTGGCCATGGGCAGCAGCTGGATTGGAAAGCAAATTCAAGCATCTTGGTGGCTGTAACATCAGAGGAGTCTGGAGTAGACTTAGGTTGTTACTCAATTTGATGGTCCCACCATCATGTCACATGAAACATGTAATTCAGTTGGCATCATTGCTAGGCTGATCCTGATCATAACCTTTCTGTGATTAGTCACAAAGTTAGTACAATCCTAAGTCTACAAAAGGCTCAATCCATAGTAACTGTGGCAGTTCTTCCTCCGACAGATGTAAGATTTACTGTGGATTGCAATATGAATTTCCCGTAGGTTTCCAATAGATGGCACCGTAGCTGCATCAACGCAAATGGACCTTGCTCCAACGGATCTGGTGGAGTAGTTATTCTGGATTGGGAGGTAAGTCCCATTGTGTTCAATAGTACTTACTCCCAGGAAAGGGGTTTCATCACCTTCAGTTATGCCTATCTAAGCCTGGCATAAGTCATTTGCTGACCTGGGAATGTGACAAGGGTAAGACACTTCTGTGCCAGTCCTTTGGGAGGGTTAGGCCAGTGCACAGACATGTGCTTGCCTCCCTACATAAGCACAGGAATGGGAAGACCAATCAGTTGTGCCATCCTATGTTAAGACTGTATCCTGAATGGATAAAATGTCCTCCAAATTCATGTGTGCAATATTATTAATTATTTCAAATCTATTGTTGACTGCCTTTTATCAAGATAATTTACCCTTATTGATAGCGAAATCTTTGTCCAGAAAAAAGAAAACCATGTATGGCTTTAAGTTTAAAGGCAATGTGAAAGGCAGGAGGAAAGGGAGTGAAGCAGATCACTCTATAGATTTTGTTGCAGCACATGGATGGCAGAGATTTACTTCCCATTGACTCATCTCTTTTCTTCCTGACAGTTCCTTTGAATAATACAGGAAGTGGAAGATGTGCTGGGAACAAGACTTGGACATCTTGTTTTGACAAAAAAAAAAAAAAAGATGGTGTGGGAAGTGACTAATGTAATTTTTCAGGGGGATGGGGAGGAGGGAAGGTGCAAGATGTTGGTTGGAATGGGTCAGGGTAGCATCACTGAGCCATCACTGGGCAGCTATACCTTTGTATAACAATAGTAGGACAATAGTCTATAAACATAAACTACACCAAAATATCTATGATGCATATCATTGCTTTTTACCAAAAACAATTCATGCAAGAGAAAAAGTATACATTGCCATTCTAATGCCATTTTTAAAAAAATTTGACTGGGATTGGAATAAGGCAGCAAAATGCGTTGAACCCATTTATAAATCCACATCCCACACAGAGCTGGAAGGGAAAAGGCAAATAACAGAAGCCATTTTTTCAGAGCTTTGCAGAAGCATACTGTTTTAAATATTTATGTCCCACCTTTCCTCATTATTAAGAGCACCCATGGTGGGTAACAACAACGTACAAAAACAATTCAGTCTCAAAAACTCCAACATGGATGAAAAATTCCAAAGGCAAGGAAATTAGGCAAGTAAAAAGGATCTCACATACTAATCAGGTTAGAAAACTGCTACATGGAAAAAAATATTCTTGCTGTTTTGGAACATTATTAAGGTGAGTGCTCACCACATTGTCCATCCACATGGCAACCCTATTCAGGAAGTACCCAAGAGTGCAGTGATCAAAACTACTTCCCAGAGAGAAACTTTGCTTCTCTCAGGGTTCCTCCTCCTCATTTGCCAGGATCACTTTAGGTGCCCTAGCCAGGCTCCTTCTCCTTGTCAAAAAGGCATTTACCATGCAGGAATTATGAATGAAGAACAACAGAGAAGAGGAGCTGGTGCTGTTTTGGGGAGTGAGAGTCAGTAATGAGATCTGTGTCATTTTAACATTGATTTTAAGGGCCAGGACTAATTGATGGATTGATTGATTGATTAATAATGTTTATAAACATGATCTTCTGAGAGCCTGTGAATAAATGATAGAACCTAGAATGGTACTGAGGGGAAAGATGGATGGATAGATCGGTTGAAATAATGTTGCTGACAAAACTACTTGTATTTGTACATGTAAGTCAAATACAAGTGGTGTCCAAGCAGGCACAGAGAGGAGTGATTATAATGCACAACAAGGGAAGCCTAACTCCAGTTGAACCACCGATGTGGCTTTCCACTGCCTTTCATACACAACCCTCTCCTAACCTCCCTTTTATATAATAAACTGCCCCTAAACACCTGCGACACCATTTTCATGCTGCAGCACACTTGTTAAAAATCACTGGCCTATGCAGATAAGTCGCAAGTCTCCAGGAAATCAAGTAGGGATCTTTTCCTGCTGAAAAATAGCGAAAGGTGAGAAAAGAACCCAGGAGCCTCTGAAGGCCAAGGTTATGCTCTAGCCCTTGGCTGCAACCCATTTCAAAGGTTGGTGAACCCTGAAAGTATTAAAAACCAGATATTGTACCTGTGAATTACCTTGCTAAGAGTTTAGTTCCTGCAGTTTGTAAGATAGTAACTAATTGTCTTGCAAGGAGCTGAGCTCCTGAAGTTTGCAAGTATGTATAAATATGGGGAGACAAATGTTTGAGCACCTTTTTTCCAGTTACTATTACTTAATAATTAAATAACGAATTAAAGAAATAATTTTACCATTGCTGTAGATACTGTATTTACTTGAATCTAACGCTCATCTTTTTCAGCTGAATTCAGTCCCCAGAATTAGAGTGCACATTAAATTCAATGTTATTTTGATTCTGAGTATAGGGTGTGCAGTAGATTTGATGGAACATTAGATTTGAGTAAATACAGGTATATCTTTGAATAGGTTTTAGATGTAGGCAGATCCATTATCAGTATTAGTATTATTAATAGACTAACAAATAACCAATGCAATTAAACACATACACAATTGCAACCTTGTTTCTTGGACTGAATGAAAACTTTTCCATCACCGATTCAGAGCTGTTTTGAAATGAACCCTGATTCCTTCATCACATTGCAGGTGAATATTCTTCTCGGAGCAGCCAGGAGCCCTCACTAATTATAAAACTGCCCTTCAGCTATTGAAAGCCCTTTGACTCTCTCATGAGAGAGTGACCAGGCGTTCCTGCAGAGATAAGACTCCCAGTATTTACTTAATTCCACCACGTGGCGTGCAGCGCAGACCTTCTGTGCAGCATGCTAGATAATGGAGTCAGCCTCGAGGGGAAGACCACAGGCAGCCATGCCCACCATGCTGCATTTTGTTGCCAACAATCTCAGGAGACAGCAGGACTGCACAGCAGAGAAAGCATTTCTAAAGGACATTTCCTTACAGGCATTTCTCTTGGAAGTATTTCCCTTCCCCGTTGTGAGGAACCAGCTGGTAGGACCGAGCAAAATCATTAGGGCTTCCTCCATGTTAATAGAGAAATCTGAGAATGATTTGGTGGGGCAGGGAGAAAGGGATACAAAGTGAAGTCACCGATAATTAGGCAAGTGTGATTATTTTCCTGCTGTCTCAATTAATCTTTCAGTTGGTTATTGGGTGGAAATAATTTTCCCTTTGAAATTCACTTGCAGGCAAATTAAGTTATGAAGCTCCAATTGCCACACTCATGGCACAATCACCCCACACAGACTTTTTCAAGTTTTGGAATGGTTTTCCTCATCATGCCACTGTGTCGGTATCCTCAGAAAGAGCTGTAAGATTGAAAGACATGAAGGACTGATACCCTACAATCCAGAGTAACATTACAGACATTATGTACATTCGTAATTACGGCACCACGTAGTGAAAACCGATGGGAAATTCATATTGCAGTCCAGAGTAAATTCTTCTTAAACCAGAGCAAGAACTCCCTGTAGTTACTCTGGATTGCACCCTAAGTCTTCTTCTTGTCTTCCTCTTGTCTGTGGGGGGTTGTGGGGGACAGCAGTGGAGCTAATTTTGACACCTCCCAGGAGCATCCAGGATGTGGTGTAATGTATGGGGAGGCCTCTCCATACCTCAGAAGGTCTTGAAAACCTTCAAAACCTTGAAAGTGTCTTGCTAAAGATTCCAGCAGACCTTTTGAAGTTTCAGAGCTGTGTGCAGCTTCTCTGGACATCAGAAGCCCCCAAAAGTCATCCCTTGACATCTTCAAGGCCTGGTAACCAGGGCAATTGAGACATCTTTGCAGCCATCCTTTGCTACAACACCGGTGAGGAGAATTAGTGACACTATGACATAGTTTCTTCATTTTCCAAAAGTTGGTATACAAAAGTTATATTTTTGTTCTAGTCTTGTCTAGAAGCTGCTGAGATCTCTTGTCACTCCTCTTCCACCAGAATGTACTACAACATCTCAGAACTCTGACATTCTTGTGGCTCTATGGGGTGGAGGAAGAACGAAGGAAGTTGCTTTATACTATATATCCTAGATCTTTCTAGCTCAGGATTAGTAGAGGGTCTCCAAGATGACAGGAGTTTTAGCCTCAAGATACTAGTTTTATTCCGACTCATTTTCTCACATTTTATCCTAACCTAACATTACTGAACCTTCTAATAAACCTCTGGCTGCATGCATCTGGAAAATCTAATTTATTTTATTATTTATTTATTATTAAATTTTGTATTCCACCTTTCTCCCCAAAGGGCACCCAAGTTGGCTAACAATCAATAAAACAATGGCACTAAAATAAGGCTAAAACAATAAATTACAATTAAAAACAATTAAAATCTTTTCTAGCCATTGCCCCAAACCACATATTCATCCCCAATATTTAACGAATTACTAGTCTCACAATTTGGCTTGCGTGGTTTCATTTTATTGGGAAGTTATTCAGCTTGGAGTTGTGTTGATGTGTTTGGAAACTATGGTTTTTGATGTGACACACTATGACACACTTTTTTGATGTAAACTATGGTTATGAAACGATGATGTTAAACTACGGTATAAACTATGGTTTAGAAATTATGGTTTTTGATGTGACACACTATGAGGAGCCCCACATTTCATGCCAGGGTGAATATGATATGAGACACTTTAACAACACGATGGAACATAGATCATCTTGAGACAAATGCTCTTCAGGGTTGAGCAACTTTTGCTCCTAGAAAGGACAGGGACAGGGGAATGGTTCATCATAAGCACATAAGGCAAATCTTGTAGGCCACAATGCAGCCCCAGAACCCCAGTGTCTTCTTCCTGTGTTGACTTGCATCTCCATTTCTGTCTTTCTCTCTTACAGCCACAAATTCAGTTTCTGTTTTTTGAGGCTATTGCCTTCGTTAGAGAGAATTTCAGCTTTGATTAATTATTGAGCCCATAGTGCTGAGACTTTTCCTTTCTCCACTTCTCATTACGGATGCCTTGCAGCCTGCGTGCTTCACTGGTCCCATTGCAGAATTTGATGGATGCACCCGTGAAGTTTGGCTGTCTGCACGGCCACCCTTGCCTTCCACTGAAATTGCTTGCAAGGCATGGGGAATTCTGCTCATGGCTACCATGAACAATGAAACACAGTCAAGACTGGTATTATTGTCATTATTATTATTACTGTGGCACTGCAAGTAACTTAAAGATCACATTCCAGGGCAGTGTAGCATTTTTAAAGAGCTCTGTTGGTTTGCAGAGAAATCAACCATCCTGTTTTCATTTTTTTCTGCCTCTGGTTATAGAAGATTTCTTCTGTTCCAACTGGGTTATTGGTTGCTTTCTCTCCTTGTCAACAGTTAACATTTACACACAAGGGGTGACACAAATATAATTTATTGTAGATGACAAGCCTATAGTAAGAGCCATTTTAGACAAAAGTCAACACAGTGGGGAAGGGAAAGAAGGGGGCAGTTTCAGCTTTTTAAGTATCTGTTGGTTTAGGATTAGATTAATAAAGTTTACAATCCTAACCTCCACTAAGGCTGGCATAAGCCCCAGTATAAGTCCTATGCTGATGTGGGGGTGTCACATAAGGCACTTCTATCCTACCCTATGTCTGTGTGGATTAGGTCAGTGCACAGCCATATGCCGACCTCCACACACCATCACAGGAACATATGCCAGGTGGGGGAGGCTGCCCTAAATTGGTTAGGATTGCACTCTAAGAATGAATCTTCTTGCTCATTCAGATCTGAGGCCCAGTGTCATATTTTCTGCCTTAGAAAGTCAGACTTTGGGGCAAGGACTGGACTCAGGAGTGGCAGGGCCCAATGCAGAATACATGTATGTACTGCAGCCCTCCAATCAGTGGTGTAGCTAACGGGATGCAGGGAGTGCCTGTATTCCAATACAACAAAATTCCCCAAAATGCCAGATGCAGGGAAGGGCAACTGGATGCGGGTGTCTTGAGTGCTTCCTGTAGTGGGCTGCTGTTGATATAGGAAGCTGGAATAGATGGGCCTTTGGCCTGATCCAGTGTAGGCACTTCTTATGATCTTAACATAATGTATGAACAACCCTTTTATCTTTGTTTTTAGACATTAATAACTGGATTGTTAATTATGATTTATTATTCTGTTTTATTATTTTTTTTCCAATTGTCATAATCTGTCTTGGATGTATCTACAGTGGTAGAATATTAATTTCATGATAAATATGCTTTTGAATTGGGAGGCCTAACCCATTAATTTTTGCCTGGTGACTCAAGGTGTTCTGTTTGACTTGGGGCTATTAGAAAAGACAAGCTTCAGCTCCATAGCGGTGCAAGGGAATCTGTATTGGAAGCCCTCCTCTGCACTTTCCTTGGCATTTTCCTCTCTCTTGTCTCCCAAGTCAGTTTGGAAAGAGACATCTGTCTAGTGCTTGGCCCATGTGCCTAAGATGTGCTGGGGCCTGGCCTTTACCATCTGGCCAGTAGGCTCCTCTGTGCAGGGACTCTCCCTCTGGTCCCACCTTCATTCATCAGTGTCAGGTCCAAGCCAAGTTGGCATGCTCTTCCGATTTCAAAGGCATCCTGTGCCAGGTTCTCGGCAGACCTCTCGAAAACTGCCTTTCCTGCCAGTCTTCTTCCCTAGAAAGCTTGGCAATAAGCAATGTGGCCAATTAAAACGGTAAGTCTGTGACTCTTGAAGAGTGACCATCTCTTAAGACCCTGCAGCAATGTCAAAAAGGTGCACAGGAGAAGGGCAGCTTCCCTGCCCTTTTCATTCCCAGGTGAACGTATGAAGGACAGGAAATGAAGACAACTGCCAATCTTTCACCCACATCTCTCTGTTTCCCTGAGGGTTACAAGACTCAACTGATAGGCATCTCCTAGGAAGTAGTAAGCTACTAATAAAAAAAATTGCTGTAAGGCAAGCCGATGTACTATATACCTATGGCAGGAGCCAGAGTATACTTATCTCCATAGATTGTGTTAATATTCTTTACAGACCACTGAAATGCAATTTTATTTTTTATTTCTAAATAGTCTATTGAGAAAGAATATGGGAATGCATTTTAAAAAGAGGGATCATAAGATATCCTTCTGACATCATTTTTGGAATGAGAAGAAAGAAAAAAACAAACTTCCCTCCATTACAATACCACAATAGACAACATTTTCCTGCTAACGGGGCAGAGAGGCACATTTTAAGCGGTTGTTGTCTGATATTTAGTAGTGGGAGAGCAACTGTTCAGCACAACATCCCTCCTGGTGGCTGTTGCCTCCCTTGTGTTTCGTTGAGACAGAGAATCATCTTTTCATTTCTTTTGCTGCGCAAAATGCTTTGTGAACCTCCTCGTGGAAAAGCTGTAAAAAATGTTTTTAATAACAACAGTTGTTCTATAAAAGAAGGCATTTTAAAAACCAAACTGAATAAGAGTCTGCAGATGAGCTTACCCATTCCAGATAATAATTCCAGATGTGTACAGTGCTCAATTTTATACACAATCAATCTGTTAATCCTTACATTGCCCCGGTAAGGTAAGGATAGCTTATCATCTTGATCCTACAGGTTCTGATAAACAGACATGAAGAGAATGATTGGCTTGCTCAAGGCCATATAAAGTTATTGGTAGCAGAACATAAATTAAAAGCAAAGTCCATATCTCATAGTCTCCATCCTTTGTTGAAAATGCCATGGGAGATTGGACAGTAGTCGCAATAGTAGCACTGTAGTAGCACAGTGGAATAGCACATGGTTGGCATGAATAAGGTTCCAAGTCCAGTCTCTGGTATGTCTGGTAGACCCTGGCAGTCAGGGTAGATGAGACTGACCAAGAAATCCTTGCATGGGCCAAATAGCTTTCATGCTGCTTGCTGAGAACAGGAAGTGATGTCATTAAACATTAACCAGAAAAAAGCACCTTTTCTCACTTAGGAACTGTGCTGCAAATGACAGAAAATACTAAAATTTTGATCATGCTTCAAGATATAGGAAAACCTAATTTTGTGGGGTGTCCTTTCAGCAGTGACATCTCCGCACTGCTCAAAAACTGTGAGCCTGAGGCTGGATGGAAAGCTCCATTGGCAGCATCTGGATCCTGAACTTTATGTTTGGCAACCTTGATCTACTGTAGATCAGTGATTTTCAATTTTTTTCATTTCACGGCACACTTAACCAGGCACTGAAATTGTCAAGGCACATCATCAGTTTTTACCATTGACAAGGCACACCAGACTCTTCAAATCCTCCAATTTTCCTATGAATGAATGTCAATCTTGGAACTCCCATGGCACACCTGAGGACTATCCACAGCACATTAGTGTGCCATGGTACACTGGTTGAGAATCACTGATGGTTGACTCTGTAGACGACAGATTCATTTGTATATCCAAATGATGGCTATTGAGATGAGAGTGTAGGCATAATCTCAGTTTATTGTTGACCCTCTGCTACCTATGGGACAATACTGCACTTGCTAAGAAGAGGTGAGCAGGGTTTGCAGTACTCAGACAATATGAGGAAGCTCCCTTTTTCTGGACTTTGCTGCTTTGTTTTGTTCGTCCACCATCAGTATTCACTGTTTCTTCACATTCTCTTCTTGTATCATCTTCATCATCAGTTGTGATAGGGATACAAGGATGGTTACTCCTGTTTGCTGTTTGCATTATTTATCCTTAGAGGACAGACATTTAGAAAAGAATCCTAGATCAGACATGATGTCTTCTAAGTAGGACTGGGGCTTAACTGGCTGGCTCAAGGCAGGAACCTTTATATTAAAAAGAAGGATAAGATCTAGTAAAAACACCAGCTTAACTACCACCTAACCCATACTCTGCTACTCTCAAAGCCAGACCCATATGATACTTCCCCCAAATGACAAAGCTTGAAATAGGCAAGTAATTTCATAGCAGAATGGCTACTGAAGATATGTCTCCTGGTAGACTTGCTGCCTGATGTACAAAGTAAATAAATGGAATTGGGATCTCTCTCTCTCTCTCTCTCTCTCCCTCTCTCTCTCTCTCTCTCTCTCCATTTCTCTCTCTCTCTCCCCCGCTCTCCTCCCCCCCCCCCGCTCTTCAACTAAATAGTTCACATTGCAGTTTACCAAACAATTAAAAAAAATTAATGGCTAATTGGTCCCTGTCCCAAAAGGTCTCACAATCTCAAAATTTTTTTAAAAAATGTACTTCCAAGTAGACATGGAGGAGCTCTGGCATCATAGTGATGTCACATCCTGGTAAGTTTGACAGGGAGTCCTGGATAAATTTTTAAGTGTGAAAGGGGGTCCCAGGATGAAATGTCGTGCTGTAGAACTACTTTGAATCACTATAAAACCACAATGAAAACAGACTAGACTTTCATAAGCAAATGACATGGGGAGTGAAGAAACGGACAATAATGAAAAATGGGTTAGGTTTTTCTGAAACACACACACTATAAAATTTGTTTGGGCTGGATGGAAAAGCTTATCAGCTTCTGATGCTGGTGAAAGTTGGAGAGGGCAGTAGTTCCATAGTACAACACATGCAAAAGCCCCTTGGTTCAATCTCTGGCATCTATAGTGTTTGAAGAATAAGGTAGCAGGTAGTGGGAAAGATCTCTACTTGTGGCCCTGGAATTCTGCTAGATGGATCTGGCTAGATGGATCAGAATATGGAGGACCTGTTTTTTTATCAGCAGATCTATACGAGCTTCATGGCTGGCGAAGGCTATATCTGACACTGCTGTATTCACATTTCCACAAACTCTAGCAATAATGGTTGCATGCAGTTACTTTAAGTACACGTTTCACTCACTGCAGTATGACTTAATTTGTGCATGAATAATCCCCAGTGTAGACAGAGGCTTTTAGAAAAGAAATCCCCCTTTTAAATAGTGCATACTTATGACACCCCAATGACATAGTTTTTTTTTTTTTTGCACATCCCTTCCAGCTTTTGTGAAGCAAAGTCTCCCTCAATTTCTTGCTGAAAATGAAATGGGGACAGTAGTGCTTATACAGCTAGAGATAGCAATCAGCAGTGTGCAGAGACTGACTTATCAAGCAGATTCTTAATGCCATAAAATCAATGGGTTTAGAAATTCTATTATCCTGTCTCTGATAGAACATGCCAAACTAAAGAAACTCCTCACCCTTATTATTTTTAAGTGTACTTAAGGATAACATTTCTTATTGTCCTGCCTTTTCTTATGCTCCTTTAGAGGACATAAAACTAAGGAGCCCGAGGGTGCAAACAGCTGGGGTGCAGAAAGGAGCCAATTAAAGGCGTGTGATTATTTTGATTTGAGATGTAGTCATCCCTGGGCCTGTTGTGTTGCCTCATTTAACAAACGGGAAAAGGAAACCTACTGGAGCCATTGCACAAAATAAAATAAAAATGAACAGCAACAGGATAAGTTTCTCATATCCCAATCCTAACTTATTGGATTGTGTGGTGATACAGCAGTGCCAGTACAACTATTCCTGTATCCTGCAAGGAGTTTTTGGCTACTGAAGGTCTCCTTGGAGTAAAGGAAAACCTGTCCTCATTGTGCCAGGGAAAGCTGCAGCAGTGGTTATGGGTCAACTTCAACCTGCACCAATAATATTGCGGACACAAGTCTGCATTGATCCATGAAAGTATATCAAGCCTGGGAAGGGAGTTGGGGTTTGGCATGTACTGCTGCTGCTAACCTCCCCTTATAACCTCACTCTTTCTCCCATACTCATCACTGCCCTTTTCCACAAGTCCCTGCCCCATTCAACTCTCCCCCCAGCCTCTCTCCAATCCTCTGTGTTGGTTTACTTGCTACCATGTGTCTTTGTGGGTCCATCAGTACATGGGAGGTTGCCTGGCATCCATGCCACAATCCTGAATTCATGCCACATTTCTGTGAAATTGCTGATGCAACACTAGTTATGCTGGCAGGCTAAGTATGAGCTACAAGTGTTTCCTCCTTTGCAGTTTGGTTTGCCAGCTTAAAAATCCTAACCTTGCCTGTTCTTCTGCCTTTAAGAAGAATTTCATCTGCATAAAATAATGACAGTGCTGCATTTCACAGAATGGGGAAAAAACAATCATAATCATAATATCTATAGATCAAACTGCATTAACACAACAGCAGTTGTTGGTAACTAAAGTTGGTACCTTATGTGTTTAAGAACCAATGTTCTTCTTGCATCTCCCTCTTTAAAGTTGTTAAACTTTCTTAAGTTTTCCAAGAGCAAGGATGCAGTTAAAAGCTATACCCAGAAATCAGCAAAGAAGGAGCTGCTGAAGAAACCTGCTTGAGATCCCTTGAGATTGTCTAAGAATAGCTGAACCCTGGATTCAGGGGGGTTGGAAGATGAGAAGACCTACAAGGCCCTTTAAGCATTATCACTCTTTATGAAGCAAAGATTCAATTAGGAATAGGGCTAGTTAATATAATTATCTTAATTATTCATGAAAACCATTTATGATTAAAAAAATATATTTTTAACGTTTTCTGATTTTATCTAAGCTATGTTTATCTAAGCTTCTTAAAGGTAGAAGAGCATCATCTGGGAGTCACAGATAACTGGAATGTTCGGTTACCAACAAATGTGTTATACTAGCTGAACATTCAGGCTGCAATCCTTTATCCTCTGGTGTTGCAAGTGGTTGACACTGTGCCTGTTAACCAGCAGGTCAGGGTTCGAGACCCAGGTCTCCACAAGATCAGGATTTCCTGCTACAGGCAGGAGGGTTGGACTAGATGATCCACTGGGTCCCTTCCAACTCTATGATTCTATGATCATGTACTATCCTTACTTATTTGATTCTAAACCCAAATGACTATAAAGGGGCTTACTTTGGCATAGACATGCATAGGCTTGGATGATCAGACCATTTCCCGTTTTTAAAGATCATAGCCATGCAGCATGACAACAGAACGGGATAGAGACAAATTATTGCCAAACAATCCCCTTCATTAGATATTTTGGTATTGTCTTGATGTGTGCCAACAAGCAAACACCCCAATGTAGACACACCAGAGATCCTACTAAATGAAGACATAGGGTGCAATCTTAATATAGGCCAGCTCAACTCATTGGTCTTCCTGTTCCTCTGGTCTAACCCTCCACCACCAGATGTGGCACAGAGGGGACTTTTGAAACTTTTGCAACAAGCTGGGGCCTCACTGGGGGTTAAGATTGCACTATCAATGAATTCAAAGCTATAAGTCCCATTGAGCGTATAGCTGCTTTGCATTTAACTCTCGATCTCCATTTCTTCTTATTTCTCAATGGCTTTCAAATACTTGCTGAAGCAAATTTGTTACTTAAACAGTAGCATGGAAACTACTGCTTTGGTCTATAAAGGCAGAAGGAGTGACTGATGGGAGACCACCAGATCCTCTGTGATACTGTCAATCTTGCTGTCTCAACTGTCCCGAACCTTTCAGAAGACCCATGTACAAGGAACCCAAAATCTATAGACACACACTAAATATCCTGGATTCGTGGGAAAATATGTTTCATTTTTCTAAGCATCAGTGAAGAACGAATGCCTCTCTGTTGTTTTTTACATTATGTATGGAGCAAGAAGAAGCAGTTTTTAATCAGTAAGACCACAACTCTGTGCCAATTGCAGAAGGGAGGAAGCAAGAATTTCAGATAGTTTTGGATGATAACTTGTATTAAGCTGAGCCTACTCTGAGTCATGGGGAACTGTCTCATCACTAATGCATTGTTTCTTTATTAAATAGATGTAAATAGTTGCCAGCGAATGGCTCAGCTATGACTGCCATAAATTTTAAAATGGCAAGCTGTGAATAATGCACATAATGAAACAAGTGAATAATGCATATATGTATCATACAGGTGTATGTGCCGGATAACCACGTTTGGCTGAACCTTCCTGCTTCACAGTTCTTAAACTGGCCTTTGATACTTAATGGAAATTTGAAGAAGGCTACAAAGGGAATCTGGCAAATGATCCTGCCAGACAAGATGCATTCCGGTAGGAATGCACATACATTAGGATAAGCACTGACTCTGTTCTTTTGCCACCATCGACAATTCCCCTACATGACTTTTTCAGCCTTTTCCATATGTAGAGTGGGTTTAGCAATAGCCCTTCTCTCCTTTGCAAATTGAAAGGTTCATATGAGGAGTATTACTGTCATATGGAGAACAGATGGAGTGCACTGAGCAGATGGTTTGGAGTGGACCATGCCAATGCAATCCTACGGTATGTAATTTCTTCTTCTGAACAAGAACAATTTGATAATGGAAAGTGTCCAAAGATGGGAATTGTTTTGACCTGATTAGCCTATCACAGTGGCACACCAGGCTATAAATGGTTCTCGGGCTGTAAGTGGTAATGAATTATGCTTGAACACCTGATACTTTTAGCTAGTAAAGATGGTGTGGGAATTTGCCGACAGCACCATTTCACTTACAGCCATCAACCAAAGAAATAGCTGTAAACAGACTGATCAAGATGTATATGTGTGGCTCTCCAATCAATACATATGGAGGCAGTTTCTTCAGGGTGCTTTACAACTTTGCTCATTAATACTTGGAGGTGATGTATCTAGTTGCCAATCTCTTGAAGATGCTAGAAATCATAGGATTTTAATGTTGTAATGCTCATACAAGTGCATTTCAGAAGAAGACACTATCATAACCTGTGTTCAAAATCTAACGGGTTACTAAAGCCGCCTTGAATTGCCTTTTTTTAAGGAAGAAAGGCATGTTATAAATCAATCAATCAGTTAAGTAACTAAGAAAGTAAGTAATACCATGACCTCATTGGAAGAGAAAGAGGTACAATCTAAGGTGAAGTTTGCCTTGTTCAGATCCAATTGACTGCTGTTTCTCCAGAAGGAAAACAGCTTAGAGCACAATCTTATCAATTTCTACTCAAAAGTAAGCCCTTTCATGTTGAATAGGTCTTACTCCCCGGAAAGTGTTCTTAGGATTGCAGCCATGGTTTGTCTGAAACCCAAAGTTTGTTTGCCATTCTATACCCTGTGAGCCTCCACACTCATTCCTCACCTACCCACAGGGTGACCATATGACTGGAAAAACCCGGATATGTATGGAATTTATCCTTCTGTCCAGGTGTCCTACATTTTGGCTTCATTTTTTAACTTCACGAAGGTAAGCATTACCTCAACATGTCATATATCATTGGATCCAATGCATAAATCAGTTTTGAGATATCTCCTTCATATCAAAAGTTATAGCCAAAAAACAAAAATATAAAAACAAAAAAAAATACATTTTTTGGCAATTTTTTAAAGCTGGTAGGAATTTTGGCCTTGGGGTTTAGGAATTTTGGGTTTGGCCTCTGGTCACCCTGCCTACCCAAGTCTCCTCTCCAAATCCTTAAAACTTACCCACATGCCAGCCTCACCTTTTAAAAGGATATAAACCAGGAATTCTTAGCTAGGGATATCCATATACCTTGGAGGCATGGGAACTAAACAACGTGGGTATGGGAATCAGAATCCAATCCAAAATTGCTCTTGGGCCTGGATATGTACTGACCTCTGGATGCCAAACGCTGCCTTGACTGAGGCAGCAATGGGGTAAGTATGTGAGAGGCTGAGTCAGGATTTGGGCAGAGAGAAAGTGGAATGAGGATATTTGGGTGGGAGAAGACAGGTGGTGGCACATAGACCAGATCCCAACCACCTATCAAGGCAGCCCAACCTTCAACCAGGTCACTTGGATCTGCTCCTATTTAGGTCAAGCATATTCATGTAGACCCAGGGAGCAGTTCTGCATGACATAGGGTAAGGTGTATGAATTCCCTTTCCTCCAGTTGCATTACAACCTAGTCAGTGCTTTTTCTCTAGTATGCTTTTGCCAGTACTCACTACGGGTCAAATGTCTAATTATTATGTCTAATTATTAATTAGCTTCTGGAATGGGGGCTGTGGGTGGCGCAAGTGGTTAAGACACTGTGCCTGTTAACCAGAAGGCCAGGGTTCGAGACTTGGGTCCCCACAAGACAGGGTGAGCTCCTGTCCTTAGCCCAGCTCTGCAATGCAGCTGGAACCAATTGTATTGGCTCTGCTGTTCCATTGGACTATTTCAATGGCATGGATAGGCATACTTAGGTCACAGCCTATCCTCCATATTAATCTACCCAGGCCTTTGTGCAGCATCGAACACGATACTAAAGTCTTTCGAGACTTATGGATGCCAAGTTAAGTTCTGGAATGGGCAGGTGGAAAAAGGTGCCAGTACTGAGTACTAGTGAGCACTCCCAGAAAAAATCCCTGAACCTAGTTCACCAAGTGACAGATTCCTGATTTGGAATTTATGCAAGGTTTTGGTGCAGTTTTACACCACTTCCCAGGTGCTGACATCAGACAGCTAGACTCAGATGCAAATTACAAATTCTCTAAATTGAAGGTCTGTAACAGATAAATATTTAAATAAATAAAATAAAACAAATTAATAAATAATTATATAAAATATAATAAATAATTATAAAATAAATAAATGAAACAAGTGCAAGTGCAGACAGATGCGTAAAACGTGGCTAAGACAAACAGTGGTACAACTGCTGCGCTGCCGTCATGAGACTTATATTTTCAGCAGTTGTAAAGATTGTATTATATTGGAAAAGATGTCATGAATAAAGGACATTGCAAATGATGATGTAAAATTCTAGCTTCCTGAAGTGCAGGAAGTCTTCACTCCTGCTGCAGTCCCCTATGTTCTCCTCTGACATCATGAAAGGTTAGGTATCTGTAAAGAAATTGCCTTTTTCCATCCCAGCTAGTTTTCCCCTTGGTGAGGTCACAGCCTCGTGGTGATACTGCTGTCTCTTGCCATAGAGGTAGGTATTTTGGCTTTCACAAAGTCAGCTTTGGGGTGACTTCTCAAGCAAGGTCACTGTGGAGCAGATGGGCTCAGAAGAAAGAAGGACCTTCTTGTTTAAACACAAATAGCAACATTAATTAATTAACTGAAATGGCAGGAGAAATTATGAAAGACATGTCAAATGTGAAAGAATCAATCAGTAGCCTTCCCTTAGAGCCTTCCCCTGCGGGAAGGAGAATTACAAACAATGTCTCTTTCCAGATAATGATACTGATCATCTGCCCTTGTTTTTTTTCTGCCTCTGCCCTGAATCTACGTGAGATCTCTATAACATATTCTATAGTGGGGGAGGCAGAAGAATTCAGCTCCTAGACTGGGAAAAATCCTAGGTGCCAACGCTGAAATCCTATCCACACTTACATGGGAATAGGCTCCACAGCCAATAACAGGAATTACTTCAGACTAGACATGCCTAGGATTGGGCTCTGAGTCCTATTAAAAAAAACTGGATGCTGGTGATAAGAAATTTGAAATTTTTTTCCTATCCTTGCGGTACATGGACAGAGAAAAGGAAGTAACCTTTGAGCTCTAACACTTTCCACAAAGTAAAGAAACTACACCCTTAAAAGAATAAACACCACAATAAGTACTTTTTTCTGCTTTTTTATTGCTTTTCATTTATTGTAAAATGATACTTCAAGGAGAATCATGAGGTCAGCATCTGGCTTGACTGCCTCTCATCAGGATGGCATCTTTGATGAATTTCATCATCATGATGAGTTTCATCAGATCTTAACCCTTCTCATTAGACTGTTGGCTACCTCCCTTCTTAAGAGTGGTAAGCCCTCCTGGGCTACCTGGTGAACTTTGTATCCTGAAGTCTGCTGCTATTAAACTGGTTGACTCTTGCTAGACATTCTTCTTGCTTGATCCTGCTAAGCTGCCTTATGCAATGATCATCAGCCCTTTTCTTCTCAGCTTTGGGAACAAGAGGAACTGCAATAGAGCACAAACCTAACCATGGCCCATAGCCTAAAGTCAAACCTTTGCTCCAGAGCAGTTAAGGTGACTTTCCATAAGATAACAATAGAGGGTGACGCAACTGCGTGGACCCATAACTGCTCTGGATTTTGCCCCATGTCTACTCAAAAGTAAGCCCCACTGTGACCAATGGGACTTACTCCCAGGAAAGAGTCTTTAGGATTGCAATCAGATGTAGTTAACTAGGGGCTCTCTGATCATAATAAGTCATCAAAGAGAACAATCTTTGACGACTCAGTCTTTGACAACTTTGATAACCATGAGAACTCAGAAATAAGCCCCATTGTGATCAATGGGTCTAACTCCCAGGAAAGTGTATTTCCGATTGCAGCCAAAGTCTTGTACAAGAACTTTGGAACACGCCGTCCTTCTTAAAATGGTTCACAAAGGCCTCTGTATTGTAAAGATTTGATCTATATGGATGTTATAGTAGTAGGGGTTGAGTAGTTTACTAGTCTTGCCTCTTTCAACTGTACAATTTGTAGGGGTGCTCTTAAATGATAGGCATCCATTCTCCTTTCTCAGTGTTCCAAATAGGATTATATAGATATATATAAATAGATATATAAATAGATATATAAATTATATAGATATATATAAATATATAAATAGAAAAAATAGTGTTCCAAAAGGATGTGGGTGGCACAAGTGGTTAAGTCACTGTGCCTGTTAACCAGCAGGCCAGGATGCGAGACCCGGTTAGGCCCCACAAGACTGGTGAGCTCTTGTCCTTAGCCCAGCTCTGCGAGACCCGGGTCGGCCCCACAAGACAGGGTGAGCTCCTGTCCTTAGCCCAGCTCTGTGACGCAGCTGGATCCAATTGTAATGGCTCTGCCTTTCCACTGGACTAATTCAGTGGCATGGAGAGGGGGGATTTGCTGCTTGGGTAACAGCCTATCCTCCATAACAATCTAACCCAGGCTTTCATGCTTCGCATGCAGCGTATGCAGTGCTGAGCACGATACCCTAGTCTTTCAAGATTGATGGAGGCCTGCTTTTTTTAAAAAATAGGATGAGATACTTAGTATTTTAAGTGGAAACAATTTTGGTTGATGAGAACAGATTGAACTCCCTCACCTGATTCTAGAAGCCCCACTTCAATAAACACTATATTTTGGGGTGTGGTGGCAAATCAAAAACATGCAGGCAGCAAGTTGATCTGAAATGTCAGGTAAATATTATAGATCCATAAAAAGAAATACAGATCTAAAAGTAGCAGCGTCTCTTCAGAAGTGTACCATGATTGCAACAATCTTCTTAAAATCCAGGGCCTATAAATGCAGCAAGCAGTTGAAAAACTGGATCCAAACATGAAAGAGCAGAAGGTTTCGGTGGAAATCCGCTTCTCATGACTGAGAAGACAGAATTGTGAATTGTGGTGTCCAACGTGCCTTGTCCAAATGCCAATTAAAGTTTTCACCTTGCTTGTCAGGTATAACTTGCACTTTCTAGGTAGTACCATTGAATACAATGCTGGAATTAGCATGAAAGAAAACCCCTGCCAGTCTGTAGGGTTGTTTCACAAGCTACTTTTATTTTGAATAGAATCCCATGGTTCACATGTCATGATAAGGTGTACTTAGCAACAGTTTCTTTTTATCAACATTGTTAATGCCTGGCCCAAGGGTATGTTCCCACAGTTTCCTATCAGATAATTATTCACTAAATCATTCAACCAGCCACTAGGTATAGAGCAACAACAATGTTTCCAAACCATAATATCATCTTCCATTTATAATTCTCTTTTTATCTCAGAGGATTCTAAACCGTACGCCAATCCCACACATGATAAAGGATTGGTTCCCCCTGCAGCTAAAAGCAAGCCTTTTCCGCCCTCCGCTGAAATTGCAGTGCTCAGATCTGTTAAAACGGATTTCACAAACTTTTCTTACTAGTGATGGTTTTAAATAGACTGCTAATGGGCACAAGTGTTCAGGACGTAACTACAGTTTCATGTCTTTAAAAAAAAGTTCACCTGCTCTCTCAAAAGGAACCATTCTCCCCCAAATCTCAGATGCACAGATTGACCCTATAAAATGGAGGGATTACTCTGGATTGCAATATGAATTTCCCATAGGTTTTCACTAGGTGGTGCAGTAATTACAGGTGCACGTAAAGTCTCTTATGTGCTCCCATAGTTACTCTGGATTTGGGGGTTAGTGTCCAAAAACTGGGGTGTGCATTAGATTTGACGGCACATTTGATTCGAGTAAATGCAGTATTTTGATTATAAGTATAGGACAGTATTTCGTTTAACAGTTTACTATATCGTAATAAAAATGAAACATAAACCCATGTCATGTTATTATTATCATAACTCATTGTGGTATACAGTAAAATTAAATTTTGCACCTGCTTTGCAATTGCAGCTGTGTATTACAGTCACCAATAAACATTTTTTAAAAAAAATTCAAGACTTTTAAATTTGGGGCACACATTAGATTTGATGGTGCATTAAATTTGAGTAACTACGGGTATTCTCTCTTGTTTGTCATAAGTCTCCTGCCGCTAATTTTACTGGACAACAGTTCCAGTGTTAGGGTGAAGGGGAAAACACAATCTCTCCCTCTGTTTCCCTTTCTTGTGTTTCTGTTTCTGTTTCTTGTGATATTTCCCTAATATTTTTCTTTCATGTGATATTTCCTAATTCTGGCATTTCAGAGACAGTCTGCTTCTAAAACAAAGAGGTTGCATATACCTCTTTGCAATATACCTTTTTGCATATACCTCTGACCTTGCAACCTGGCTTATAACCTTATGAGCCAAATGGTTAATCTGGAAAGGAAAGTGAAGCAGGAACGGGGTAGTGATGGCAAAAATATCACGTAGTAAGCAGTGGTAAGACCATCAATTCCAGTGGGAAAAAACAGTCCTCTATTCAAATGTTCCCATCAAAGCAAGGTGCTTCACATGCATGCCACATTTTGTGCAGCGTCCAACAACAGAGGTATACCAACAAAGATAGATGTGTGCCAACATGGGGGCATTGCTCTCCCTTGCTCCCATTTTCTTTCACTGCAAATGCCATTCCTGACATTAAGAAAGGGCAATGCAAAGTAAGTAGTGGAAGGAGAGACTTTAACCTTTGCCACCCAAAAAGGTCACCCATCTTCTCAGTCTTCTCATTCATTTTCCACTCAGCACTATATACTCACTTCATCTCACAAAGGTGCACAAGCGCTTTCTTGCTTTTGGAAGCTAAAAACTGCAGCCCCGACAGCTTTCTGGTTATCTGGAAACCGAACTCAGCTACCCAATTATCACAGGAACTGGGGTGAACTCAACCTTCCAGTGTCATTAATTTGTGTCTATTGTGAGGGGGAGAAAGAAAGAGATAGAGGGGGTGAAAGAAAGGAAAAAAGAGTCTGAGGAAAACTTCATCTTCAGCAGAAGAGGTGCTATGCTCCTTTTGTTCCAATCTACGCCCCCACCTTCCCCCCTCAATCCTTCTTCACAGCTTCTTCGGAGCTGAGAGACTCCCTGCTGTGTTCCACTGGAAATCACCGTCTTCTGCTAATTTCTCCTCTTGTGACCTCCCACTGCTCTGAAATCATATTCGAGTCAGAAATTCGGCGGCACACATAAATTTCCCCCCACTACCTGAATTATCATGGTGATGAATAGAGGGGCTGTTCCCTTCATTGCTGTGGATATGAATCAATGCAAATGCATTCACTTCCTACCAGTGGCTTGACATGTATCGGAAAGGATTTTGTTCCAACCAAAATTCAGCACAAAACATTCTGCATCTGGAATTTTGCGGTCTCAACCAGGTTTTTCAAGGTTAGGAGTTTGGAACGGACCAAGAAAAGGATGGACTTGCTTAGACAAGGGCACTCAAGGACAGAAAGTGATGATGGAAATGAAAGTGGTGATGGAAATGAAAGTGGTGATGGAAAGTGGTGATGGACCAACATGAAAGTGGTGATGGAAATCTTCGTGTGCTGCCTCATCCTTCATTTTTCCTCCTGCACCTACACTGCTCCTAGCATTGGAGGCTCTAATAGGCTTCTACATAGCAGTTCCACGTAATGCTCTCTGTCACTTCCTAAGGCGATCATGGTATTCACAAGCTGATTAGTTAGCTCTATGTTTTGAATTACAGTTTTATTGCATTATTTTTATCCCATCTTGAAGGACATCATGTTCATGGAGGTGAGGGATGAGTTCTTTTCAGTGATAGCCTCTCAGACACAAACTTACAGTAGCTGTTTGCCAGCTACATTATTCTTTCAAAATGTATAAATATAAAAATTAAAGTAATGATTTTACTGAGATTGGTTTTCCAGTTTTGTCTCTGAAATTCTTCATCCTTTGGTTTTTGTGGCTTCAGAATATTTGCACTAATGGAGTGTTTTATTATTATTTTATAATCTTTGATACATTTTGATTGTATACCCCATTGTCTGTGCTCACAAGAGTCAGACAATCAGGAAACGAAACAGGAATTCATTGCTTAGCAGACATTGTCTTCCCAATTTTTGAAACTATCCCTACAATCCAGAGTAACTACGGGAGCACGTAAGCAACATTAAGTGCACCTGTAGTTACTGCACCACCTAGTGAAAACCTATGGAAAATTCATATTGCAATCCAGAGTAAATTGTTTTTACACCGGAGCAAGGACTCCCTGTAGTTACTCTGGATTGCGCCCTAAGTATCACTAAGAAACTAAGTATGACTAAGTATAATGCGCCATCAAATCTAAGGTGCATCCTGATTTTGGAGACTAAGGCTGCAATCCTGTAGTGCACTTGGGCTACCCTATCTATCACTGGTGTGGCCCAATTCCAAGATGGGCCACCCGAGTTATACCAGAAAGGCTTGGGGCAGCATAAATCAACAAGGCTGCCCCAAGACATATGAACATGGGCTGCCCTATCTGTGCCAGCCTAGTCAGTTCAGGAGAGGAATGCCGAGGGCAAGTTCAGCATTGCCTACAACAGTACAGTTAGGATATATCCGGAGCCTATTTCAAGGGCAGAAATGCCCTCTGCCACTCCTCAAAGTTGTACCACCTCAGGAGCAGGTGAGTAGACCCATTGGGGTCCATGACAAGGCAGAGTAAAAATGGCAGTGTTGACAAAAAAAATCTGAGTTCTTCGCCAGCCTATTTGTAACAACTGCCTTTCCATCTCAGGATATGGCAGAACTAAGGCAGCCCACAAACAGGGAGACCATATACCAGAAAAATCCATATTTGTCTGGATTTTTAGCCTCCTGTCCAGGTGTCCTACATTTTGGCTTCATTTTCTTACATTTTGGCTTCATTTTCCTACATTTTTGCTTTATTTTTGAACTTTGCAATGGTGCACAGTACCCCATCATGTCATGTGTTGTTGGATTCGTATTGAAGAGCAAAATCCAATGCAAAAATGGTTTTGAGATCTCTCCTTCCTATCAAAGGTTATAGCTAAAAAACTGGAAAACAAAAAATAAAAAAATAAATTTTTTGGCAATTTTTTTAAGCAGGAAGGAATTTTGACTTTGGGGAGTTAGGAATTTTGGCCTTGGGGTTCAGGAATTTTGGGTTTGGCATGTGGTCACCCTGCCCACAAACCTCCCGATACAGTACAACCTCAAGCAATTCCCATGCGTCCACCCTTCACTCCAGGTACTGCTGTACTTCAGTTTCATGCTGCAGCTATTAC
Source organism: Cryptoblepharus egeriae (assembly GCA_030015325.1). Classification (NCBI taxonomy): domain Eukaryota; kingdom Metazoa; phylum Chordata; class Lepidosauria; order Squamata; family Scincidae; genus Cryptoblepharus; species Cryptoblepharus egeriae. Next base: position 74,926,970 of record JAREYC010000005.1, read on the forward strand.
TCAGGTACTCCTGGGCTTTCTTATAAGGCAGACACCACAGCTGTTCTTTCTTTAGTGTGATCTGAGGGAGGTCTCCTCAGGAGCAAGCTCTCCTCAGGTGCCACTTACTTGGTGTCTACTGAGCATGCTGTAGAGCAGCCAGGGCAGCCCAGGCATCCTGACTCTCTGGATTCAGCAAAACTTTCTGCTCTGGATACAGCCTACTTGTGGGTAGCCCAGCTGGGCCGTTCTCACTGCCCTAACTCTGGATTGCACCCTAAATTTGGCTGAAAGGTGTGCATTAGATTTGGGTAAATATGGTAATTCCTCTTTCAGGAACTGCAACACCCATTTAATCCATTACTTCACCATGTTAAAACTGTGAAATGTGCACTTTGATCCCATTGTGGGTCCCTAAAAACTGAGCAGCCAAATCATTGTGTACAGATCCCCTGAACCAGCCACTGGGTAGTAAAAGAATCCAGGAACTCTTTCCTCAAGGGCAATTTGGAGGCTTAGTTGCAGAGAGGAAAAATTTTGTAGCTCAGTCCATTCCCTTTTATTAGCCCATTTTTCTTACCCTTCAAAATATTAACAGATTCAAAACACAATATGGGGGGGAAGCATGGCATAAAGAAGAATAGGTTCCTTATGATGGAGAAGAACAGCACGTAGCTGGCTGTGGTCTGTTCTTCTCCCCGCTATCATAAAGCTCAGTGAGAACAATAAAAGAGGGGGAATAAAAACTGCATCTAGGTAGTTAGCTTTTGAATGTGTTTCCTCTCTGCTGGGCTGAAGCTGAACAGTGAGAGCTGCAGCAGGCTTGCCTGCCTATATGCACAAACACAGGTGCCTGACTTTTAACCCTCAGTGGTGTCTCTTTTTGCTAAGCAATTAAGCAGTTATCCATCACAAGGCTCCATGCAAACCTGCCACTCGGTTCCCCCATTACCTTGGCTCATTACCTGTTAACAACTACTCAGTAACCACACTCTTGATGGACAGGCAGACCTTGGGATCCATTGGTTTACTGCTGAGAGGCCACAATTAGCCATGCATTAACCAGGAGGAGAGCATGTTATTACTCTCCAACATGGTGCACAAGAGTGCCAAAGATCAATGGAAAGGGGTATTAAAAGAAAAAACAAGACAGGGAAAAAATAGCCCTTTAATTTGCATGTTTTTGCAATTTGGTATTGAACAAACAATGTATATATTTGTGTGAGCTCTATTTGCATGCGTTGGGTGTGACTGATCTTCGTGAAGCCATCCATGATTTTTCAATGCTATAGAACAATTGTACTTAAGGTTTGGGGTCAAAACCCCTTTGTGAATCTGGAGAAATATGGAGAACGTGGGTCTCCTTTTTACAAAAATGCATATAAGCACACACACATACAAAATTTTGAAATCCAGTTTATGAAGCCTGTCCATGGACCCCGGTGTAAGAAGAACCCTTTCTGTAGAGCACAGAAGGCATTGCCACATGAAATTCATGAATATGTGACATATGTACTTTATTTAATTGCAAAATATTTAATCATAATTAAGTCCAGGTATTGGCAATGTTTATGTTTACTGACAGTATAAGATATTTGGGGTATACTGACTCCTGTATGAACGAAAAGAGCAAAATGGAATCAGATGTACACCATCCAAGCTGAGAAGTGCAGTGGCAACCGCTGATTTCCTGCTAATTTTTCAAAATAGTTTTGAATAATTGGATACAGATTTAATTTTAGATTGAGTTAACATGTACCACTACTTTTTTTATTTACTGCTTATGTTTTATTGTCCTTTATGTTGGCCATATAAGCATCGTTTTGAGAAAAAGATGAAATCAATAGTTTAAATACATAAAATCAGAAAGATACACAAATAAGATCTGTAGTTTACTACAGCAGTCAATGAAGCCAGTGGTACTCAGGCGTTTCATCCTGGGACCTCCTTTCAAACTTAAAAATCTGTTCAGACCCACAGTCAAACTTAACCAGGATGTGACATCATTGTGATTCCAGAGCTCCTCCATGTCTACATGAAAGTCCCATTGTGTTCAAAGAAATTTACTTCCAGGAAAGCCCAGTGCTACATTCCAAGATGGTGGATCCCATCCTTCTGTGACTCCCCTGACCCTAGGTAACAACCCCCACAAGAGGGTCTGAATCCCCACTTTGAGTACCACTGGTCTAAGCCATGATTGTCTATAAGAGACAGCATGAACTCAGGAGCCAGGTCTGCCAGAATGAACTAATGCCAACTTGCCTGTGGAGTGGATTACGACTCTGAACTGAATGTGTAGGTAGAGAATAGTAGAGAATGTACAAACAGAAAATGATAATTTCCAGTTAAAGTGTGGTGGGCCAACCGTCCCCATTATTATGAAAGTTAGTTCTTGTGAATGGAGCTCTCAGAAGGGATTGGTTAGTGAAGGGTGGAAGATGGCAGTGACAGTGGAAGGTAATCATAGCTTAAATTAATGAAATGAAATAGTGAAAATGAAAAATAGTGGAAGTGGAAAAATACCAAGGCCCTTTGCTGTGAATTTCCCTCTGCTACTATCCATAGCCTGTTAGTTCTAACATGGCCTCCTGTTTGCAAAACTCCCAACGTTAGACATCTCTGCGACCTCCTACAAGATATAGTTGTACTCAGTGCTTTTTCTAGGGAAAAGCTTCCAGTACTCACCACAGATCATCTCATATGACTAATTATTAACTAGCTGCTGGGAGGAGGGTGGTGAAAAAAGGTGCCAGTACTGAGTACTGATGAGTACTCTTAGATGAAAGGCCCTGGTTGTACCTACCTACCTCCTCCAAATATAGTTCATCCTATATTTGGGCTGGTGCTTATAGGAGCTGGTGTTTATAGATAAGCCCAGACCTGGATTTCCTGTGTGCCTCTTTTTTGTGCAAAAGTCAGAAATTGTGGCCTACTTATCATCATGTCTTTGCACTGGACCATAGAAATGTATGCATCCAGTGCTGGAAACAGTGACTCTGAGGCTGTTACATCAGGAAATGAACTACTCTCCTGCAACAGTTGCCCACAGTTTCTTAGTGGTAGGAATGGAATCAGTCTGAAGTATACGTTGCAGCCACAGCTGCCTATGGAAGCTTGGAAAACTCAAGAGCTGTGTGGACAACTATTGCAACATCTGGAGAAAACATCTGGAGAAATAGACCTTCTATGGGCTTTTCTCCCAAAATATGACTTGTAAAAACCCAGTTAGGGAAACAGGATTTATGGTCAGCCTACCTATGTAAAATGTCTTAATTTTATCTATAAGTTTTTGAATAAGGCCGTATATAAATAGAGTAATAAATAATACGTAATAAATACATCCAACATTTGTGCCTTTCTCTGCTTGTACTGATGCATGCCTGTTGATTGTCACAACATCCTCCATCAGAATATCACATTTTGCAAAACTGTCTGGGGAAAGGCTTGATGCAGTGTCCTATACCTGCCAATTTTTTTGCCCATCTCCCTCTCTCCCCATATGTCACTCACATGATAATGATCTGTGTTGCGGTTATTTGCTGGAAAGTGTTAAAGTAACTGTTATTTTTTAGGTTGCTGGAACTGAGGTGGGCATCAAGGACTCCAATGAATACAAATAAGCTAAGATGCAAGAGGGCTCATCTTCTATAATCTTTACTGAATAGTAATCCAGGAATTGCCTTGCAGGGAAATATATAGACAGTACTGCTGTCATTGCTGTCTGGATGGATCATTCCTGCTTACACCAAGAACATGCCTGATTCTGCTCCAACACAATAACTATAATCTGTGGAAAAAACATTATTCCGAATGAGCCGTGACCACCCACTCATTATTGGAGTAACAGAGGTAAGTACTTCTGTCTGGCTTACTGGTACAGCAACCTCACAATCCCAAGCCACAAAGTTTTTCTTCACACAAACACCCTCAAACTTTGGATGCAAAACTAAGAGCAAGTATGAAAAAACAGCAGATTGTAACATTGACTGTGCCATTACAAACAACAGGTGGGAGGATCACATGGATGAATTCATCATATTAAAAACAAATCAAAACAAATCCTCTACCTGTCCAAAAAACTAGATTTCAGGGGAAAGGATCTTGGGCAAATGTTATCTCTGATAAGTTTTTTTCTGTGCAAAGATTGTTAGGGTCGGGGGGGGGGGGTGGTTGAATTGTGCATGCAGTTTCCACCCACCCTAATTGCAATCCTAAATGTTAAATAATTTTTTTCCTATATGCCATGCTGTTTGCATATACTAGGGCCAAATGTTTAATACTTTGCTTTAAAACACTGAGAATTCTGCATTTTAAAAAATTCATTGGAAAAGTAGAATGTGAATAAGTGTGGTAGAAAAATAAGATTTCTTTATGGAAGCCGCATCTATAGAATAGCTGGAAATGCTGCTATCATATTGCTCAAGACCTTTGTTCCTGTTCTTTGCCTTTCCAACCATCATGATAAGACTCACAGCCCAATCTTTTCCATTTCCCCACCACCGCCTACTGATACAGTGGTGCCAAAAAAGACAGTGCGATCCTGCTCTATCAAAGGATCTAGAAATAAAAACTGGCAAGTGATGGGATGTTCAGGATGGAGCTTGCCACCGTAGTCTTACTCCTCCTTCAGTGATCTTGTCAGATCTTGTAAACAAGGTTTCTCTCTTGGTTTGACCTCATAATTTAGATGTTGGACTTCTTTGGGATATAGTTCCATAAACCTTTAATCTCTTCTCTACAACTCTGCTCCCTTCATAGAACTCATCATCTCTTGGTATCCTTGATTGGGTGGGAAATATCTCCACCTGGATGCTGATTTTACTTAGGATTCTGCTTCAGCATAGAAAATAAACACATTTTCTTTTGCTAGCAGCTGCCAAAATAATGTCATTTAGTTTCATTAGCGATGATACGTTCATTTACATTTTGCTTTTGTTACAGTATGTTACTAAAAAATCATACCGTGCCATTATCAACTTAGCATTGCACTGATGTGCAGATGGCAAACTTATTCTCCACTTTCCAGGCCCAGTGTTGTATTATAGCATGCTGTATGTTTGGATGTGTTGCATTTTAGATTGTGAGCCCTTTTAGGACAGGGACCCATTAGCTTTTAATTAGCTATTATTATTTTTCCATTTTCTTTGTAAACCGCTTTGTGAACTTGTTAGTTGAAAAGCGGTATATAAATACTACAGACAGACAGACAGACAGACAGACAGACAGACAGACAGACAGACAGATAGATAGATAGATAGATAGATAGATAGATAGATAGATAGATAGATAGATAGATAGATAGATAGATAGATAGATTGGCTACTTCTGATGTAGTTGGCATTCCACTTTGTGAATGCTGTGTTGCCCAGGTCCCTTAGGCCTGGCATCACTCCAGATCACCACATCTTGACAGGGTTTTAGGATATGCCAAACAGCTCATCCTGCTTTCCACCCATAACAGTCTCAAGAGAACAATATAAAGTTTATACTTAATACCAAAGTTTATATATTTAGAATAGAGTATTTTTAGAATCTATTATTTAACATAAGCTGGGAATGATTTCCCATAATCTCCAAGGGTGAGATTTGGCCCATGTTTTGTAAGTTGGAAAATGAGTGAAATGTTATAAATAATGTTGTTAATTGAAGAATTAAACATCATGGGCTTGCAAATTGTGTTGCTTGCTAACTTGTAAAGCAACATCAACTTCAAAAGAACTGTGGCAACATGTTGGAAGTGTGACTCTGGCCCTGCCACTGTTTTTTATAACAAAATGCCCACCATTTTGATGGCTAGATTCTCATGGAAACTTGCATGTTGCCATAATCCTAGTGGGAAGCAATCCTGTGTGCCAGGAAGAAGTGGGCAACCCAAGATCTGTTGTCTACCCCTCCATGCTCTGACCCCAGAAGATTAAATAGCATATGTGGCCAAAATTGAAAGGAAGTTCCATTGGTGTGGAGGGCCTAACTGTTTACCGCAGTGACTCAAATGAAAATGGAATTATCGGAATCACCCCATCTTGGATTTTGATTTTGGCAAAATCTGGGAATGAGCAGAGATAGATAAGGGAATAGATATATTCACCAGCATCCTACATCCATGCATCAAATCCGGTGTCCTTCTACTTTGATTTCACAAGATCATCCATATCTGGCTTTACAGAAAACTTGTTTGACTATTTTACATCAGTGGTGCCCAAGCCTTTTCAATTGGTGGCTTTCTTGGCCTACTAGACCATTGGACCCCATTAGGCTAAAATCTTATACACTGTATAGTCTAGCAGGATTTTCATGAGGATTCTGTTGCTTCTCAGACTGATTTTTATGCAGCTCACGGTTTTGAAGAATTGTGCTACAGAGGATACACCCTATCTTTCAAATAAAGAAAATAAATTTGACATTAACTGATTAGCTTTTTAAAAAAAGTTGTCTCCGATACTGCAATACCTACTACGCTGGAAAGATATATCAGTAATAGAACTGACACTTCCCCCTTCAGAATTGCTCTTGCTGACACCACAGTTGACAAGACCACAGAAGTGTGATGGAAGGGAAACCACTGACAAATAAATCCATGTGAATGAATACCCAAATGTGTAGACCTCATAAAGATGGTAATTAGAGCCCAGCATGAGAGGGATGCATTTTTTCACACTAAGAATCATTACGATCATTGTAAAAAACATACCTCCAAGAGTTATCACTGAGGAGGAAATAATATTTGCGATCATCATTATTATTATTGCATCACTACTGCTAAAGATGACAGGACTTTTGCAAAGAGATAGGGTCTTTTGTATAACTAAGTAAACAGGCTTCAAAGGGCTTTCCGAAAGGCAATGCCTCCAATTAATAAATGAAAATGACAGATCTGCTCGGGACACATGGTAAAGTCCCAATTGATTGCTTCTCTTTAATAACTCCTTAATTTGCTTTCCCCTCACCATTCGCATTGAGCAAATTGTTGGCCTCTGCCAAGCTTTGACAAAGATGCTGGCATTTGCGTTGACAGACCTTTAGTCGAGCTCCTTCTCCCTCCTCCTTGCGTTCACCCGGCTTTTCTCCTTCCGACCTTCCCTGTCGCTCCACCAGCATCTCCCCATAAAAGCTCAACCAAGATGCCTCTGTTAATTTAGCTGGAAAATTGCATGATGGCAATAGGAAAGCAAATTGATCAGACCTTCTGTGCAGCAACAGGGGAAAGAAAGAAGCACTCTCCGCCATTTCTTCCTGACCTCCTCCGATGCTTAAAGAAAACTCATAAGCTCTCAGCATGAATTAGCATGGCCTCATTATGGAAACAGAATTGGGGTCACAAAGAACAAAGATGGGTAAAAGGAGGGAAAATCCATGAAAACAGCCCTGCCGACAGAAGAGGCCAAGCTTTTCATATCGAGAAAGATGGGGAAACACTAGACAATCTGAAGAGTTTTAGAAGAGATGGATCTTGAAAGTGCTTGGAAAATACACAAACACTTGTGGCAAGCCGGTTGTATTGAACTGGGATTAAACCAGAAATGCACACTTCTAGTCTTGGCTTCAGGTCAAATTTCAGTTCAGAGGAGAAAAAGAGGTATTTTGTGAGATGGTTTCTCTCATAGCTCCATTGCGAATCTTCAAATATTGCTTCACGCAACAGGTTCAGATTTGGAGCAGAGAGTCCTATACTAGTTACATAATACAACTCTCCCTAATGGAAGTGGAAGCTACACAAGTCCTCAAGGATAATGCACTACAAAGGACTGCATTTTTCCATTGGTGATATTGTAAGGCAGGGTTTCTCAACCCCTGGTCCAGGGACCATTGGCGGTCCTTGCCAGCTGCCTGGCTGGTCTGCAAGGACTCATCTAAGTGCCCCTTCCCTCCTCACAGCAGGAGGGCTCTATTGGAAGATTGCAGCCTCAGAGACCAATTCTATGCCTGTGTACTCAGTAGTAATTCCCATTGTAGTCAGTAGAGCTTACTCCCAGGAAAGTGTGAACAGGATTGCAGCCTCAGTGCCCAATCCTATGCCTGTCTACTCAGAAATGTCCCATTGTAGTCAGTGGAGCTTACTCCCAGGAAAGCTCAGATAAGATTGCAGCCTCAGAATCCAATCCAATGCCTGTCTACCCCAAAATAACTCCCATCATAGGACACAATCCAGAGCAAATTCAGCCTGCTCTGACCTAACTGCACTCTCCTAACTATTCTGTATCCAGAGCAGAAAGTTATGCTGAATCCAGAGAGTCAGGAAGCCTGGGCTGCCCAACTGCTCCAGAGCATGCTAAGTAATTGACACAAGGGGAAGACTTGCTCCTGAGGAGACACCCCTCAGATCACACTGAACAAGGAACAGCTGTGGTGCCTACAGTGGTGACATGACTCTGCACATCACCTGGTGCGGAAGTCTGTGCGTCATCCCTGGGATGCGCAGTCACCAAAGTTGGCGCCTGTGCAGTTGTTTCTGAAGCCAACTGGCTTCAGAAAGAGTACTGCGCAGGCACCATCTCTGACACCTGCGCAGTACTTTTCTGAAGCCTTTTGGCTTTGGGGGAGACTGTGCAGGCCTCAGAGTTGGTGCCTGTGCAGTACTCTTTCTGAAGCCATTCGGCTGCCGCTCTGCCTCCTGAGTGAGGCCGAATGGCTGTGCAGAGGCGCGGACTTTCTCTGCTCTAAGGAAGTCTCCTCTGAAGCTGTTCGGCATGCTCAGTGTGTTTCTGCGCAGTGCACCTCAGATGGCCGTTCAGGCCAGCTCCTCAGACAAGTGGCAGCTTCTGGCTGCTGCTCCGCCTTGGAGCAGGCCTGAATGGGGGTGCTGACGCCCGGGGCCTGCCAAAGGACAGTCAAACTCCTCCGGCACATCACCCCATACGGAGCGCATCCCCAATGCAGCCCACACCAGCCGCACCAGTCTGGTGACGCCACTGGGTGCCTGCCTTATAAGGAGTCCCTGATGAGATGCCAGTACATTCTACAGTGACTACAAGGGGCTTCTTGGAGTGGCCTGCTGTATCCTGAGGTTTGTGGGCAGCCGTAGTTTGTTCCATATCCTGAGGTTGAGAGGCAGGGCTTGCAGCTAGGCTGGCCAAGAACTCAGATTTTTGGTCAACACTGCCATTCTTACTCGGGCCTTATCATGGACCCCTATGGGTCTACTCATTACTATACCTGCTCCTGAGGTGGTATAACTCTGAGGGCTGGAAGAGGGCATTTCTGCCTTGGAAACAGGCTCTGGATTCAGAGTAACTGCTCTGCCCTAGGCAATGCTAAAGATGCCCTCAACTTGCCTCTCCTGAGCTGCTTAGGCTGCCCCAGTTAGGGCAGAGCAGGTCCACCTCTCTTAGGCCACCCTATCTTGCCTTGCTCTGCCCTAAGCCTCCTTCAGAGTAACTGGGCTGGAGCATCTTGCAGTTGCTCCAACCTAGTGTTAGATAGGGCAACCTAAGGGCTCTTATGTGGACAGATTAGTTGCTCTGGATTGTCCTCATAGTCAAAGAGGCTTACTCTCCAATAAGAGCCTCCACTCAAACTCCTCTTTTCTAGACGAAAGAGCCCCAAATACTGTAGCCTTTCCTCTTACAGAAGGTGTCCCAGACCATCAGTCATTTTAGTTACTCTCCTCTGAACCGTCTCCATTCCCTCTACATCCTTTTTGAGATGTGGCGAGCAGAACTGGACACAGTACTTACTCCAAATGTGGTCTCACCATTGATTTCTACAATGGCATCTTTTTCAGCGTTTGTACAGAATGGAATTATAATATTTGCCGTTTTATTCTCAGTCCCTTTTCTAATTAACCCAAGCATGGACTGAATTACCAATCAACATGGACTAGGCAGATAAAGAGTCAAACTGTAACTACTTTATTAAAAGTCCAAAAGAAAAGGAATTAAAGAAAGTAGGGTAAAACTATAAGCAAGCTGATGGAAAAAACCTGAACTGGGCCAGAAAGCACACAACCGAAGGTTTTCAAAATACACACTGGCTAGTTAAAATGGGGGCTCAATGGGGGCAGCTAAAATGGGGGTGCTGCTTAAGGTAAGGTAAGGTAATCCTTGCAGGTTGCACTACAAGCCATATCCAGCCATAGGGTGCAGTACTCATCTCCATTTCAGGGACAGTGTTGTCCAAAGATGTCTCCATGGTCATGTCGCTAGTTAAGAACACATCCTAAAGAGCTTCCACCACCAAGCACATCACTACATTAAATCTAGAGATATTAGTAGGCTGACTTGGAGCAAAAATAGAAGATTGAAAAGAATTTCCTAATTGCTTCTACCTAGAAATGGACCTTAGAGCTAGCCACTTTGTCCCAATAATCCTCAGTCCCAATGGGTCTTTTTCTATGTCCCAGTTTTATCTGTATAGGTGGAAAAATACCATTGCTTAGACTTTGGAAAACAGCCACCAGTGGAGCTGATCACAGACTTTCAGTGCAATCTTAAGCATGTCTACTCAAAAGTAAGGGCACAATCCAGAGCAAGTTCAGCCTGCTCTGCCCTAACTGCTCTCTCCTAACTATTCTGTATCCAGAGCAGAAAGTTATGCTACATCCAGAGAGTCAGGAAGCCTGGGTTGCCCTAACTGCTCCATAGCATGCCAAGTAATTGACACATGGGGAGGACTTGCTCCTGAGGAGACACCCCTCAGATCACACTGAACAAGGAACACCTGTGGTGCCTACAGTGGTGACACAACTCTGTGCATCACCCGGTGTGGAAGTCTGTGCGTTACCCCTGGGATGCGCGCACCCCCGCACCTGGACTGTGCAGTTGCCAAAGTTGGCGCCTACGCAGTTGTTTCTGAAGCCAACTGGCTTCAGAAAGAATACTGCGCAGGCACCATCTCTGACGCATGTGCGGTACTTTTCTGAAGTCTTTCAGCTTCAGAGGAGACTGTGCAGGTGTCAGAGTTGGTGCCTGTCCAGTACTCTTTCTGAAGCCATTCGGCTGCCGCTCCGCCTCCTGAGTGAGGCCGAATGGCCGTGCAGAGGCGCAGACTTCCTCCGCTCTAAGGAAGTCTCCTCTGAAGCTGTTCAGCATGCTCAGTGTGTTTCTGCACAGTGCATCTCAGCTGGCCATTCGGGCCAGCTTCGAGGACAAGTGGCAGCTCCTGGCTGCTGCTCCTCCTTGGAGCAGGCCTGAATGGGCATGCTGATGCCTGGGGCCTGCCAAAGGACTGTCAAACTCCTCCGGCACTACACCCCATATGGAGCACATCATCCAGTGCAGCCCACACCAGCCGCACCAGTCTGGTGATGCCACTGGGTGCCTGCCTTATAAGGAGTCCCTGATGATTGCAGCTTTTGAGTACTGCACTTGTTCTAGGGACTGCCTGTCACAAAATTTTGCACACTAACCCCAGTAATGTCAGTCTTTACCTTTGGAAAGTGGTTAACACCTTATGTTTGTTAATTAAGGAGAAAAGCTACTTGCAAAAGGATGCTCCGACAGACTTTTCAGGCTGTTGAACCTGTACAGGAGCTCTTGGAGGGTTATAATTAAGGAAAAATAAGGGATAAAGTAGGGAGAGAATATAACGTTCCTGACAAACACAATGCGCAGAGTCCCAATGCTGTTTCTTTATATGAAGGCGTCACAAGAAAAACAGAAAGTTGTCGGGGCATAGGGGAATGTTACAAACCTACTGAGTCAGCAGTTTTGGAGATTGTTGATTTGCTTTATTTTATTAATCCTGCTTTCAAAAGAAAAAAAAATAGATGAAAGAGGGAATAAATAGCCCATTGGATTTATTTACTCCAACACTGTCCCTGATAATTCTCATCCTTAAATCACGCTGCTGCCATGCTGCTGGTCCTTCTGGCATCAATATTAATGCTCCGAACTCCTAGCAGTGGCTGTTGGAAGTGGCATTTCATAATTCAGATGCAAAAATTAAAAACACAAGTGCTAGAAAGAAAGGCTGCAGAGCGGCTATATTTGCTCAGTATCTTGATTGAACTCCCACAAGCTCCCGGCCCCCTTTCCTGGCAAAGTGTATTTCTTTCCCACCACAAAACAAGATGGGAATGAACTCCAATGGGGTTGGTTTCCTCTAAGGGTGGTTTTTCTTGACCAAAGGGAAGGCAATCTACTAAGGAGCCTGACTAATACAGTCATTGTTACCAATTAACCAAACACACATGTTAATCCCAATATATGACGCAACCTTTGAATTTAACATTTCTATTTTTCCCAGAGATACTCCAAACCTGACTCCTCTGCAAAAGTTGTGTTCACAGTGCAGTGCACAAGACATGTTGGATTTTATAAGTTGTCCACTGAATGGTAAGTCACTCTAAATGCATATGATAAAAGGTATATCTCTGTATCAACGCACTCTGTCCAACAATTAATCAAGTTTTCTTGCAACCAAGGGTCACTAAGGGGACCTAGGGGTATAGATCATGTGTGACACACACAGGGGGAATGACACCACTACTAGCCAATGTCTTTTAAAAAGAATCTGGGTATTTTCAAATAATATCATGTTATACATGATTCAGTGAGTACTTTCATCCAGTATGCAATTAATTAAACCTTGATGGTATTATAGTAACAAACAATGCAGTCCAAAACCCAGCAGAGTAGAACAATGGTACATCACCCTGCACACAGCCTAAGGTGTTGTCCTCCCCAGTCTATGGTAGGAGATCCACTGGCCTCTTGCACCGTGGGATGCAAATCCTAGTGACACCACTGGGTTGCTTCACTCTGACTTTTCTCTTGGCCTAAACAAGGGCACGGTACCTCGGTCTCCACTCTCACTTTGACAGACACCCTGACAGATACCCAGAGGCGTACCTAGGCAAAATTTTGCCCGTGGCAAGGACTGAAATTTCACCCTTATCAAAACAGTTAGAAGGGATCCCACGGGTCATCTTGTCCAACCCCCTGCTTGTAGCAGGAGAGATCTCTGCAAAGGACTAGACTTTTGCACTAATATATTTACACAAACACATCTCATAATGCCAGTGAGTTCTACTCATATTATTCTACCAGAGGAGTGTAAGTGGTGCCCTCTGGCGTCCCTGGTGCCCTGGCGACCGTGGCAGATCACATCCTCCGTTACACATCTGAAGATACCCGCTGACAGACACCATGCTTGCTCAGATCCCACTGATTCCATCAGACAGATTCCACTGATGAACATCCTGCTAACTCAGACCAAACATCTCTGGAGATGCAGCATTTGTGTTTCCCCAACTCTTGATTTTTTACTCCCTCATCAAACCTGGGAGAGCGACTACTATGTGTACGTGGTTTTCAAAGCAGTGAGACAGAGAATGTCACTGGGGGCCCTTCCACAAGTCCTTTGCCCTGACCCTCCCTCAAAACTAGAGCACCACTGTATCAAAGGCTGCCTTTGAAGCAGGTTCATTTCTTTCCATTTTTCCAAATTGTGGTCCACTTTACAGTGAAACATTCTCCATCACAGAAACAGCCACTCTCAAATGAAATATTAACTATGTTAAGTATTTAGCTGATCAGCACTCTTTGCTGCAAATCAAACACAAGAGATCAAGATATCTTGATATCAGTATCAAGAGACAATGTCAGTATTGATATTGACAGTATCAGTATCAGCTTTGGGCATAGGGAAAGCCATGTTCATCCTATCCAGGGATGTATGAACACCATTGCTTTTCAGTATTCAACATTTCTATAGCCTTTTACGTAAAGTCATTTACTGTTCTTGCATTTGTTGTCCATGAAAGTTAGCCTGATTGAAGCATTTTATTATTCACCAGCTTCCTTCTTGTTTATTCACATGACCCAAGAGTCAAGGTTTTCTCAGCAAGCAGCAACTTAAAGAAAGCAGAAATGTCAGATGACCTCCTGGGATGCTTTCGGACTCCATCTGGAGCCTCCTCAAGTGCTCTTAATTATTGTTTTGTATTTGAAATGGCATGGGGAGAGGGCTCTGTTGACAAACACAAAACTGAGAGATCATGTCTGCGAGGCCACTAAAACACCATCTGTCTGCGTTTCGTCCTGTGGCTTGAACACCAACAACACTTTTCAGAACTCTCTTTACTGCTAACAAGTCTGAGAAATAGCTACTAAAAAGAGATTTTCATTTGCGTAGAGAGAAAAAGGAGATATGGATCAGATAAAATAAAAATCAGGAACAAATTTGGTGTTGCACTCTGATATGAATGGGGAAAAACCATTAACATGCAAACTTCCCTTCCCACAATGCCCAGCTTATAATTATTTCAGGGGTAATTATTATGTCGAGGCTCTGATTCTAAACTGGCTGTTCCTCTCTGCACGGAAGTTACTGTTTGGATCCTGACAAGCTGCAGATAGTTTTTGTTTCCAGTTCTGCTTTTTAATGCTAAATTAATGCCAAGTTTGGCCTTGAAGCAAGAAGCTCCTGATTAGATCAGAGTAGTTAAATCATGAAACACTTGTGTCTAGTCGGTATTATATTTCCTTTTAGTCTAAAGCATATAGAAGGCATGTGTATGTGTTCATGTACATGGTACTGAATGTCTACCCTGGGTCAGACCAGTAACATGACTGTTGGATGGTCTGATAACAAGTGGCCTCTGGTCCATGCGTCAGAAAGTGCACAGATTCGAAGTACTGGGCAATCAACTCTAACCCCCATTAATTGATTCTGCTTGCTCCAAATTATTGCACATAATTTTTCATAATTTTCTGCCATTTTTTATAATATCAGTTTACTGATAAGCAGACAATAAGCCAGCCAAATCCAGAAACTGCATGAAGCAAGGCTCCAGGAGCACAGAGGCTCATCCTGCAAGGCCCCAGGGACAAGTGTGAGCCACTGGGCAAGGTGTGCACGGCGCCTGACACCTATTTTGGGGGGCCCATCCTGTCCACCCCACAGGAGGGCCAGATGCAATCAGACCAGTGGCCCAACTTCATGCCATATGACCATTGAGGCAGGCACCACAGTCTTGGCAAAGACCTGACCTTTACCAGCCCCTCACACTGTTGAGTGACTGAGGGTGGTCACTAGGCCCTGCGATAAAAAAAATGCACCCTAAAATTATCCTAATCATATCTTCAACCCTACTTCCACCTGCCAATAAAGTGACCAGTGATCACAATCTGGAGTAGCTGAAAAACTGTCCTCCATCACCAATAAGGAGAAAATTCCTATCATCCCCAAACAGCGACCAGCAAAAGCCCATATTGTTCAAAGGCAGGGTAGGATGGGTGTAAGGATATAAAAAAAATACAAGGAATGGACTCAAAGAAAAGTTTTTTCCTAAACAGAAAACAATTTATTTGTAGAGTCTTGTCATGTATTTTGGAGGAATCAATGAGGGTTTCATCAAGGGTACAGGGTTCACATTAATGAAGTTCCATGCTAGCATGGGTAAAACAGCAAGCTTTGAATTTCATGTAGTTTACTGGCAATCAATGAGATTTTTTTAAGGAAGAGTAAGAAGTTTGACAGTAAATATCTGTTTAGCACCCTATAGGAGACCTGACTTTGGGTTTGTGTGGTTTGCTGAATGCTAAGTGCTGATGTTCAGAATTTTATATTTTCTTCTGAGCTAAAGAACTTTGGGGCGAGGGGGAGAATGGTGCTCATTTTGAG
The DNA here is from genome assembly GCA_030015325.1 of Cryptoblepharus egeriae. Lineage (NCBI taxonomy): Eukaryota > Metazoa > Chordata > Lepidosauria > Squamata > Scincidae > Cryptoblepharus > Cryptoblepharus egeriae. The sequence goes on from JAREYC010000005.1 coordinate 74,942,513, forward strand.
ATATACGTATAGCTGATCATTATGAGCTGGATAGATTCATTCCACACCAGGTCATTATGAATTACAGCATGAACAAGCATGAAGAGCAACATAGCCTCTGGCTATTCAGAATTCTTGCTTTAGGCTCTGTCTGCTTGTGTCTTAGCTTATGCCAGAGAGTGAGCAACTAAAGTACACAAGCAGAGGACTCTTGCTGTTGAAAGTACAACCCTGAATGTAAGATCAAGCCCTGAACATATTACAGCCTTGAACACAAGATCCCCACTCTACAAATATGTAGTCAAACTATTTTGCTTCAAGGAAATCAGGATGGTGTACATAAGCTACCTCTTTTTATTTTCACCACAAGTCTCTGGAATAGGTTAGGCTGAGAAGAAGTGTCTGCTCCAAGGTCACCTGGCAGAAGACGTACATGTCTAAAAATTGGCTGATGGGCAGCCACAGAGGAAAGGGGGACATCCCTTGCACAATCCTAACCATGTCTACTCAAATCCTTCACCACCTACTATTGTGGTGAATGAGTCTTACTGCCAAAAAAGTGTTGTTTAGAATTGCAGCCATATCAGGGTGACCAGATTATTCCTGAAACCCAGGGCCAAAATTCCTGAACCCCAGGGACAAAATTCCTAATCCCAGGCCAAAATTCCTACCTGCTTAAAAAAATTGCCAAAAAGTGTATTTTTGGGGGTTTTTTTTGTTTTTTGACCGTAATGTTTGATAGGAAGGAGATATCTCAAAACTGATTTTTGTATTGGATTCTGCTCTTTAATATGAATCCAACAACATGTGAAATGATGGGGTACAGTGCACTATCGCGAAGTTTCAAAATGTAGGACAATGAAGCCAAAATGTAGGACACCCAGACAGGAGGCTAAAAATCCGGACAAATCTGGGTTTTTCTGGTCATATGGTCACCCTGAGCCATATTCTACTTTCTGGACTTCTAAGACCTATGTGGTTGGAAATTGTAGGAAACAAAATTCTTGGTTAACTAGCTCTTTGGGGTGATCCAGAAGATTTTTCTTACGGCAAATGTATGTATGTATGTATGTATGAATGTATGTAAGGATCCTTGGGCTCAAGACTAACCTGTCAGTCAGTTTGGAAGCTTATGTGTCAAGATTACTGGGATTCCAACTGCATAACTTTATACAACATAAATGAAATAATTTTGTGTATAATTTTGTGTGTAATATTAAATAGTGGCTGTGGGTGGCGCAAGTGGTTAAGACACTGTGACTGTTAACCAGGAGGCCAGGGTTCAAGACCTGGGTCGGCCCCATAAAACAGGGTGAGCTCCTGTCCTTAGCCCAGCTCTGTGATGCCAGCTGGATCAAATCGTATTGGCTCTGCCTTTCCATTGGACTAATTCAGTGGCATGGAGATCCATAACAATCTAACCCAGGCTTTCATTCTTTGCATGCAGCGTATGCAGCGCCGAGCACGATACCATAGTCTCTCAAGACTGACGGAGGCCTGCTTTAATATTAATTATAATTTAATATTAATACATAAGTAATATTAATACATAATACATATAATTTAATATGTAATATTGTGTGTAATTTAAAACCCAATAGTAACCCCCACTGAGCTATGTGATACAGCAGTGCTGATGTAGTGTTTGCTGCATATTTGGGATGGGGGGCAACCATACAACCCAGTGGAAATAAGTAAATAATAATTTTAAGCTGCCTCCCCATAATAACCTCCCCATAAGCTGCCTGGCTGCTAATGGGTCTTCTTGGATCAACACCTGTGATTTAGCTGGTGCATGTCCAGGGAGCATATCAAGGCAAGAAAATGGGGAAAAGGATCTTGGTGTGTGCCAGTGATGCCAAGATCTCCCATCCTACTCTGAATTGCCCCCAAATCAGCATGCTTCCCACTCCAAATCACTTCTGAATTATTCTGCCATCACCTTACTTGCACTGGCACAGGCTGAGTTAGCTCATGACATCCATGTGGGGCTTCTGGCCATTCTTGCCTGGGACCCCAAAGCACTCACCAGCTATGCAAACCAAAACTTAAGGTTAATGGATTGCAAGAACCACTATTCTAAGGGCAAAATCCAGAGTAACTACAGGGAGTCCTTGCTCTGGTGTAAGAACAACTTACTCTGGATTCCAATATGAATTTACCATAGGTTTTCACTAGGTGTTGCATTAACTATGGGTACATGTAAAGTCTCTTACGTGCTCCTGTAGTTACTCTGGATTTGAGGGTTAGTCCTGGATTAGGTTGGGCTCTAATGCAAAAATCTTCATTTTTGTGCAATCATTCCTTTTTGGGAAGATAAATTCTGCAATACCAGGACAAAAGACAGCTGATTATGACTGACTCCAGTTTTCTCATGAACAATTTTTTTAAATTAAAAATTTTCTTGCAGATATTTTGGTGAGAAATATACATCAGATGTGACAATGACAACTTCTGAGTTCCATTTTAGCCCTACTAAATTCCCATTAGCAATCCTTTCAACAGATGAAAGAGTATGTCAAGCTTTTCCGTCGATCTTAAAACCAGCCTCAGCACAATTTGCCAGTGAAATGTTTTACATTCTCCAAGAATGAATGCTCTCAGGAAGACAGTGTTACAAATTGATACTACTTTTTAGCCAGATTGCTACTGCCAGCCTTCTAATTTTCAAGACTTCATATAAAAAATAGCAAGGAAGGATGGGTCCCTAAAATGCTACTTACTCAGGCATTGCTCCATGTTTAACAGACGCAAAAAAGTCTCCTGTCATTGTGCTAAACCTTCAGGATGGGCCTATTATGTGAAGCGGCAGAAGGCACTGAAAATAATGATTCCAAAACCAGCTCCTGAGAATCTAAAATGGTCCTTTTCTGTCCCACCTTCAAAAATATAAAAATGCCTCCAAGATATTCTGGTGGAGACAGTTCGATGCTCATTTCCATATGCACAGTTTCTCATTTTCTGCTGAAAATGGAACATTTTCTTCTTCAAAGTCAAAGCCAGATGCATGCTGTTACCTTACCTTGAAACAAATCCCACCTTCCTTTCTATGGTCACATTTTAATTAATTTTATTGCACAAGGTTCTCCTTGCCTTTCCTGCTGTGGACCAGTTTCTCCCAGTTTCTCCTGTGTGGACAAGTGAATAGGTGCATGCCAGACTGACAGGTGCACATGCCAGTCTGATAAGTGCATGCCGGTCCATACCCTCCATCTCTCAATGCTGTGTGTCCCCCACTCCTGGGGTCCAGATAATTAGATCTAGGAAAACATCAATATTTTATTTTTAATGAGCTGGGCAGACCCAATTATCCCACTAGGTAGTTGATAAGTGGAATGACAAAGTGCAACAGCACCTTTGATGGATATGGAACCACTGCAGTAATGGGAACGTCAGACAGATGGTATAATAGACTAATGTGGTTTTGGTGGAGCCAAGGTTTTGGCAAGAAGGTGAGACTATTTATGCATGAATTGCAGTGGTGCTGATGTCATAGATGTAGTGGTTTGTAATGTTCTAGGGGCACAAAGGATTTTATTTATTTTACAATGTCTGGACAACATTTCAGGCACTCCAAGGCAGCATACAAAATAAAACAACAATATCTAAAAACAAATGAGAACAACAAAGGGTGCAATCCTGAGTAACTATGGGGAGTCCTTGCTCTGGTGTAAGAACAATTTGCTCTGGATTGCAATATGAATTTCCCATAGGTTTTCACTAGGTGGTGCAGTAACTACGGGTGCACGTAAAGTCTCTTACGTGCACCCATAGTTACTCAGGATTGTAGGGAAAGTCAACAAAATTGTATGTCAAAAATCAAGAGTAGAACCAAAGTGTGCCAATGGCAGCTGGAATATAGCCTGGCCTCCATAGCAAATAAAAACACCAGGCATAATTTAGGGTCAAACAGGCACAATTTTATTTAAAAGGCTAACAACCTGCACCAAATGCAAATCAATCTAACTGCACAATCCAGAGTAACTACGGGAGCCCTTATGTCGACGTAAGAAAAATTTACTCTGGATTGATCTTTGAATTTCCGATTGGTTTCCATTAAGTGATGCCATAACTAAGTTGATGTGAATGTCTCTTAAGAGCTCCCTTAGTTACTCTGAAATGTGCACTAACTCAGCTAAACTCCTTCTGCAATGCAGGCACGAACTAATCACACTTTCCTGGGAGTAAGCCCAATTTAGTATAATGGTATTTACTTCTGAGTAGAAAAGAATACGATTGTGTTGTAAGGCTTTGAAGAGCAAGGATGAGATTTTGTTTTTCTCAGCAATTTACAGTGCAAATGCAGAATCTGCAACAGGAACATCGCACACATCTCATAAAGCACATTCCCAGCAACTTCAGAGCTGGCAGGACTGGCACAAAGATGTGTGCCAGCTTCCCAGTGCCAGATTATGCCATCCCAGGCTGGCTGGGGTGAGTGGTGGGAAGGCGTATCAGAGAGTTGTTTTTGTTTGAGGCTGGGGCAGATCTAGAGGTGGACTGGAGTTAGGAAGGTAGTGGGATTGGCTAACCACTGTTCTGGTATGCATAGCTTTACATAATCTGCTTGAATATGCATTGACATAGATCCAAGTATCCCCACAGGGATGGCTGGGGTTTTACTTCGGGTAAAGGGAAAATATCCCCTTACCCTGTTCAGGGTAAAAACCAAAAGAGTTGAGTCAAGAACGTTGAATCAAGTGCTTCTAGTCTGACCTCCCCACTGCAGTCCTTCAATTTACAACCAAATTGAAGATTTAAATGAGTTCTGGTGTTTACCATGAGATAAATGATTGTGTGAATGGGCTCAGACAGAACGAGGATCGTAGAATGTGGGAACTAGGTCTGAAGGAAGAATTATAATAGATTAACACACACACACACTACTCTGAATTAATGAAACCGTCTGTTCTGAAATATGCAGAGCCTCTGTGTGATACATGAATTAAACAAATGCCCTTCTAATTCACAATCTGCGGTGCCTTTTTGTGAATTAAGCAGAGCTCTTTGTCAGCTTCATAGCAGGTCGGGATTGTGAATTGTGTGATGACTTTGCTCTGGTTTTGTGAACTGGACCAGTACTGCTTAATAATTTATTCATGAATTGAGCAAAGAAGGCATCCACAGAGTGATGGAGATAAATTTGCTTTCAAGTTCGTAAGTTAGGAGCGGAATTGACAAGTTTGTCAATAAAGCACTAATTTGCTTATAGCACTATAATCCAGATTCAGTCCAGATAAACCAAGATTTCCGCCTGAGTTCGTGAATGTCACCTAACTTACAGTGCTGTTCACAAGTTTATTGTTGGAATTCCAGTGGGCCTAGTTTTAGTGAGAAACTGATATGCTTCAATTGAGGTGAGGGGAATGTGGGGACCCTGAGAGGCCCTAGGGAACACTTACAGGCCTTCCCGTGGCTTTATAATGGTGAAGGTTGTGATCACAATTAATTAAACTGGCAATTAAATCTTATTTTAGCCCTAAAAATAGTCCCCCTTCCCCTGCAGGGACATGATCATGGCGATTATGTTGCTTTTCCCCTTCACTCATCCCTTAAAAGGAACAGAGGACTTATAGGAACCTGGGGGTTGTGGCCCCCAGTTTGAATACCAATGCTTTAGGTACTGGCATCATATTTACTTACCAACAGTATGATTAATATTAGTAATCCTTGTGCATGGGTCTCTTTTATATTCTGCATAGTTATGCAGTTGAATTAAATATGGGTTTCCTTTGTTATCTACTAAGGTTCTGTTCCAGGACCTCCCGTGGATTAAAAAAATTCCATACATAAAGAGAAGAACGGAAGATAGGTTTAGAGACCCACTTTCAGATTTTTAGCTCCTCTGTTGTGCCTACTTGAATGAGATATCTGCAAGGGTTTGATTCTATGACTGAAAGGTGGAATGTTTGCTTGCATGGCTACTTATCAACAACAGTAGAAAAGCAGTTTTTTAAACTGTGATTTGCAGTGGCCATTCGTGTTGAATTAAATTGTGTATGTAAGCAGAAAGCTGTGTCAAGGGGAGCTTCCTTGAAATAGGGATTGCATCTCTCATCATAATCTACTTCATATGCTTGTTTTCACAATTAAATGTAGAAGGGGAGAGAACTGCATGTGGCAACCTGAACTCCAGGGAGGAAGGGTGGGATAGAATGAATGAATGAAGGAAGGAAGGAAGGAAGGATGAAGGAAGGAAGTAAGGAAGTAAGGAAGGAAGGAAGGAGGAAAAGTTACAAAGATGCGAGCTGAAAAATTGTGGTTTTCAATCTCTTCTTAGTGGCAAATGGAACAGCAAGTTTGAAGCATACTTAATCAGGCTCATGTCTGCCCTCTCCCTCTTTCTTCCCTCTAGTCCTCCACCATTTTACTTTATGTGGTCCATCCATTTGAAGGACCACCAGATGTTATTGGTGATTACATCATTGCTAGTTATTTATGGGTAAGAAGGACAGACATGCCATGATCAACACCCAAAAGAGGCTCAGAATATATGGAAGGGCAGTTTAGAGCAAAGATAAGCATGCTTTGGGGCTCCTTTCATCAAGCTGAGCCTCCCACCACTGTTTGTTGTGTCATGTTCTTGGTCTTGCAGCTGGTGGGCTAGGGTCCTGTGAGTACCACCAGGCGTACTAGTGGTGGTATCCATACCACTGATTGAGAAACACTCACAAAAGCAGGATCCAAAGATGGCACACTTGTGTTCTACTCTATGATTTCTGCTTCATTGTGGTTGCAGAATAAGTGGTCCGAAACGGGAGAGAACTACAAGTTCTGAACGGAATTGATTCACCTTCTGCTGCTCCAAGAATTCTTGCTTTTCCTTATGTCCCCGAAGAGCCTTCTCTTCCCTACTTTGAACCAAGCATTTAGGTGCTATCCTCAAACTGATATGTTTCAGATCAGGGAGAGTAGTTCATAATGATAAAGCCTGTTGGAACATTTACTCATTAGGGTGACATATAAATGAATCTGTACCTCGCTGTATGTTAAAACTAACATTGACCGCTAAACAACTGTGGTAATTAATGCAGTCTTTGAAAACAAAATATCCATTAAGCAGGCACTTTACCAATTCCCATGGTATTTACATTTCATATACGCCAAACAGAATATAATGAACAGAGGAAATGCTGATAAATATGTGCCGGATGGGTTTTTGTGACAATTGTGTGTTCTAGACAGCAATAACAACTGCCATTTTTATGTTTTCATCTTTCACCACTCATGTTGTGGGGGCCATATTTGGGCAATTATGAAAAAAATATATAATTAGGAAGCTGAGAGAGGATGGCATAGGGAAAATTATGGAAGTGCATCTGTTTTTCTTCTTGGCCTGTCAACTGATTAAAGATCCTTTAGTTGATTTATTTTGTGTTTGAGTTGTTTGTTTAACAGCTAAATCTAGCCAAATTTGCATATGGAAAAACCCAAATCCCAAAAAAGAAGTCTAATTTGTTCAAGGTGATGGTTTGCCTCTTTTCCCAGAACACATACTGGATTTTAGTCCTGTGTCCTCGGAAAAAATTCTTCATTTTCCTCCTTTCCTTTGTGAGCAGGCAGTATGTAACCTTCTTATAATTAATAAATAACGTGTAATCAGTTACACTGGTGCCTTGTAAGATGAACTTAATTCATTCTGGAAGCATGTTTGAATTACAAAGCGTTCTTTAAACAAAGCAGATTTCCCATAGGAAATAACTAAAACAGACAATTGGTTTCACAACCCAAAAATATTCATATAAAAATAATAACTGTATGTAAAAGCTCAAGGCACTGCTTGTCTTACAAGGCAGAATCCCTTAGAAATTTTAGTTTGTCTTACAAAGCATTCTTCTTACGAGTTATTTGTTTTACAAGGTACCACTGTATATGTAATAAATTTAATTTGAAGTCATATAGTGTTTAAATTAACCACATGAAAGCAATATATATGAGTGTTTTTGCTTTTATTTTGTCAGGTCCTATGCTTTTTTTGGATGTCTTACATTTTTGGGAGGCCTTGTCTACTGAGGAGGACTATGATCCTCAGATCCTACACCACTTGTCTTCTTTGGCAGTTATGACATATGGTCACCCTGATTTTGTTCATAGTTGACAGATGCCTATATGCATCAATGCTGCATCCTCCAGAAGAGACATCTAATGTAAAAATATATCTTTACCTTGTGTGTAATTAGTATGTGGAACTCCTTGCCGCAGGATATGGTGATGACATCTAGCCTTGATGCATTTAAAAGGGGACTTTTCGTATATTATTGTTATCATAGTTGTCATATATGACTGACTCAAGGTCATTCATGAAGCTTCATTACATCGTCCAGATGTAACACCATCCCCATTAAAGAAAGGGGGGAGGTTTATTCTCTACATGCCTTCCTTGTGGGATTCTGATCAATCACAGGAAACAACAGTGGACCATTTCTAGAAAACCATGCTAATTGTGCTTAAAACTTAACTGCTTAATTCTGAACGAATACGAATTTATTTTTTAAAGAAATTAAACTTAATTGGAAAGTTGAATTTAATCAAAAAGTTGAATTTAATCAAGAAATAGAATTTCAGGCCAACATCAAATGTCAAATTTTATACTAACCATAAGTAGACATGTTTTCATAATGAACGTGGTGTTAGCAGTTAAGCGTAATGCGAACTTTAGCATCTCTGACTAGCAATGAAAAGCTTTAACAATGCTACCAATAAGTTTCCAAAACTCTGAACTCCTTTAATACAGGAGGCTGATCTGAAAGCATCTCTTTAGGAATATTCCTTCTCTTGTTGCTCTCTTCTTCTAATCAGAATTGGGCACTTCAATTCCAGAAGATGTGAAGACACAGACTTTGTTACAAAGCTGTTTTTCAAGTTGGCTGCCAAAATACAATTTCCAGGCATCCAAAATTTTCTGTGCCAGGCCTGATTAGAAGCCACATTGGCGGACTCAGTAATTGCTCTGTAATCATATCTTCAGTACCCTGACCTGGTTTCTGCATACAATCTATATTCTAATAGCAGTCAACAGGTCACCAGTTAATAAAAATGCCATTAACATCCCCCTGTGACTAGGAAATGGAGATATTCATCTCTCTAGGCCAGTGGCATGCCAATATAATTTCCGTGGTTGTTATGTGTAATTAACAATGCTGGCGCATGGATTCCCCTTGCGGATAGTGCAAGTGTGGAGTGACCTTGGCAAGTGAATGCTTGCTGGTGGTATGTTGTGCAACCAAGGTGTCCTTTTCCCTCTTCCTCAGGACAGGAGCTAAGGACAGGATTGACTGATAGCCTATGGACTAAAAATACAAACATTTTTATTGTATGGATGAACAGATGGTATTAATAACAAAGTTAAATTTGAGTTTAAATTTTTGGGATGATGACTGAGGATGAAAAGTGCAACAGTGAAATCTGAAAGGAGATTTCCACTGAGTTATGTGTTGTCCTCTCAGTGTTTGTATTTTCTGGGATTGAGACCACAAATGTAAAGATTCCTAACATCATAAAAGAAAAAAAATTCTCCAAATGCCAGTATTTCAATTCAACATGTTGGTGAAACATTATTCTGTTCCAAAGCATTATGGAAATGAAGTATTTTTATAGGAGTCCTTCATTGGTCTGCTGCTGATGAGATATTTTTTTCTTATTACTGGATTCTTATGTTAACCAATAGAGTTGCATGTCCTTCAAATTCCAACATCACATATCCTGTCTCTTCGTTCTAGGTCCATGCAAAATATCAGAACAACTGAGGCTCCAAGATTAAATACAAGCAGATCTTTCACTTACTCCAAGGCTGGGAGAAAATGAGACAACCCACTAGGCAAATTGGCTTTCATCTTTGCTTTCAATGTACATAAACGGCTGTTTTCAAAAGGTATGTTTTTTTAGTCTAGTGTTTGTCACGAAACAAGAGGAAAAATCAATGAAGGTAGTATCCGATTAATATTCTAAGCATAGAGGATACCTAAGAGAAATTTCCAGTGTCAGGATAGCTGACTCCACCATATTTAGGCCGAATTTTAATAATTAGTGCCATTGACTTTTCCGGAATGCACAGTAGGCTCAGATTGCTCCATTCCAAGGAGAAACAGCCTACTCTTCCTTGGAAACTCTGGGCATGTGCTCTGAGTGCTCCTCTGTAGAGCAGAGGCATCTGAGCACTCTGACTGCACGTATGCCAACCTTGGTGCATGTGTAGTCTCCTCTGAAGCTGGCCAGCTTCAGTGATGCACTGCATATGTGCCAAGGTTGGCGTTTGTGCAGTCCTAGGGAAATGATGCATGTCCTGGGAGTGACACAAAGTCCAAGGGGTGATGTGCTTCCCCCGCACCGGGTGACGCGTACCCTTGTGCCACTCCTGCCAATGAACAAACACAATGGAACAGATATTTAGAAGTGGTTTTTAAACTACTGTACTTTCATGGACATCCCTAAGTTTTTTGAAAACTTGTCATTGGTTCTTCAATGAGAAGAATGTCTGAAAAGCAGCCTGTCCTCTGATACTGAACTTTGTGGAGTGCAATCTCCAGGAAATGAAGCAGGACATTTACCTTAGGACATGCTTTCAATTCATAAGGGGCAAAAGCAAATCTTGCTGAAAGCATCATTGTATATTATAATGTCTTCAGCTACCCATACAAGAAAATATAAAGCACAATTTTGTGTTATCTATCAGATATTAGATAAACTATCTATCAGATATTAGATATCAGATAAACTTATTTGTATTTTAATTATGTTTTAACCTGTATTTATTAGCAATTTTATTGGTGTTTTATTCTTCTCTGATGTTAGCCGCCTTGGGCTCCCTCTTGTAGGGGAGGAAAGGCGGGGTATAAATTAGGAAAATAATAAATAAATAAATACTGTAGCGTTTCCAATGCCAAATATCATTTCCGTCTCTTTGAAGAAGCAACTGTCTAAGATAATATACAGGCAGCATGTCCATATGAAATAATTGCAAAAGAGGAAAAAGGCCTTCCAAAAATGTAAGTCATCCAAGAAAAATGTAGGACATGATAAATATAGCTGAAACACCCATATATACTATATTTACTCACATCTAATGCTCATCTTTTTCAACCAAATTCAGTGTCCAAAATCAGGGTGCGTATTAAACTTGATGGTTAATTTGATTTGACTAAATACATCATTTCAGTTCTAAGTTTAGGGTGTGCATTAGATTAGATGGCGCATTAGATTCAGATAAATACAGGTATATTGCTTTCATGTACTTAATATAAACACTATATTATTATTAAAATTAAAACTTAAAATTTGAAGAAGAGGAGGTATAATTTATTATATATAATTTATCAATTACAAGAAGGCCACATAATGCCTGCTCCCAAGAAAAAGAAGGACATTGAAGGGGTTTTTTCCAGAACATAAGGCTAAAATCCAGGACAATATCCTGGGTAAAGGGGGACATATGATCACCCTGATTTACAAGTGATACCTGACCCCACAAAACAGAATGTGGAAACGTAATACATTTAAATACTGTTTGAGCTGAAAATTTACTGATCTTTATTGGTGGTGGGCTTGTCCCAAGGCTCAAATATTTTGGACAATGGTGATAATGTGTGATCACTGGTAAAAAGAGGACATAATGACAGTGAATTCATGATTGTCCCAGGACTGATCCACCCCTTCTCCATCCTCCCCCTGCCCCATTATATTCTTCCATTCTGTCTTCCCCCCTTGGTCCACAATTGGAGCACAAATTGACAACAGCTGGTCTAGACATAAGCAGGGGATGTGTAAAAGGAATTTGGACAAAAATACTTCTGATGAAAGCTGGCACCCATCTTTCTACGAACATACATACATACATACATACATACATACATACATACATACATACATACATACATACATAGACTGCAATCCAGAGCAAATTCAGCCTGCTCTGACCTAACTGCACTCTCCTAACTATTCTGTATCCAGAGCAGAAAGTTATGCTGAATCCAGAGAGTCAGGAAGCCTGGGCTGCCCTAACTGCTCCAGAGCATGCTAAGTAATTGACACAAGGGGAAGACTTGCTCCTGAGGAGACACCCCTAAGATCACACTGAAGAAGGAACAGCTGTGGTGCCTACAGTGGTGACATGACTCTGCACATCACCTGGTGCGGAAGTCTGTGCGTCATCCCTGGGATGCGCGCCCCCCCCCCCACCTGGACTGCACAGTCACCAAAGTTGGTGCCTGCGCAGTTGTTTCTGAAGCCAACTGGCTTCAGAAAGAGTACTGCGCAGGCACCATCTCTGACACCAGCGCAGTACTTTTCTGAAGCCTTTTGGCTTCGGGGGAGACTGTGCAGGCGTCAGAGTTGGTGCCTGTGCAGTACTCTTTCTGAAGCCATTCAGCTGCCGCTCCGCCTCCTGAGTGAGGCCGAATGGCTGTGCAGAGGCGCGGACTTTCTCTGCTCTAAGGAAGTCTCCTCTGAAGCTGTTCGGCATGCTCAGTGTGTTTCTGTGCAGTGCACCTCGGATGGCCGTTCAGGCCAGCTCCTCAGACAAGTGGCAGCTTCTGGCTGATTCTCCGCCTTGGAGCAGGCCTGAATGGGGGTGCTGACGCCCGGGGCCTGCCAAAGGACAGTCAAACTCCTCCTGCACATCACCCCATATGGAGCGCATCCCCAATGCAGCCCACACCAGCCGCACCAGTCTGGTGACGCCACTGGGTGCCTGCCTTATAAGGAGTCCCTGATGAGATGCCAGTACATTCTACAGTGAATACAAGGGGCTTCTTGGAGTGGCCTGCTGTATCCTGAGGTTTGTGGGCAGCTGTAGTTTGTTCCATATCCTGAGTTTGAGAGGCAGGGGTTGTAGCTAGGCTGGCCAAGAACTCAGATTTTTGGTCAGCACTGCCATTCTTACTCGGGCCTTATCATGGACCCCTATGGGTCTACTCATTACTATACCTGCTCCTGAGATGGTATAACTCTGAGGGCTGGAAGAGGGCATTTCTGCCTTGGAAACAGGCTCTGGATACAGAGTAACTGCTCTGTCCTAGGCAATGCTAAACTTGCCCTCAACTTGCCTCTCCTGAGCTGCTTAGGCTGCCCCAGTTAGGGCAGAGCAGGTCCACCTCTCTTAGGGCACCCTATCTTGCCTTGCTCTGCCCTAAGCCTCCTTTCAGAGTAACTGGGCTGGAGCATCTATCTAACCTAGTGTTAGATAGGGCAACCTAAGGGCTCTTATGTGGACAGATTAGTTGCTCTGGATTGGGCTGATACATACATACATACATACATACATACATACATACATAAACAAACAAACAGACAGACAGACAGACAGACAGACAGACAGACAGACAGACAGACAGACAAAGAAAGAAAGAAAGAAAGAAAGAAAGAAAGAAAGAAAGAAAGAAAGAAAGAAAAGCTAGGCCCTCTAGACAAAGGTACTCTAAATTATGGACAATACCTTTTTTATATGGTAGAAGTACAGTTCCATTCACAATAGTTTGAATGTTTGTCTAGATTCCTGCACTGCAAAAATGGAAACTGGTTGGCAAATGTAAAACTAAACTGGTGTATTTCAAAGCAATCAATTCAGCTTGGTCTTCATCATTCATAATGCACACTTCATATTCTGTCCTTTTCATAATCTTAATTATTCATTATGCATAAAAAGAAATACCGTACTCTGATGTTTTAAGAAAAACATTTACAATAGAACTTAATTTATAAATAAGTTCTATTATTTCAAGGGAGTTCCTGTTCCCACTCTGCTCTAGAGCAGGGCTGTCCAACCTTTCAACTTGAGGGCTCCTAGACCTTTAACAATTCTGTAGAAGAGGACATTTCTGCAGGTGTAGTTTGTGATCTGTGAGATATCTGCTGAAATTATCTATACATCTCATCTATACATCTCATCTATACATCTATACATCTCATCTATACATTTCATCTGCTGAAATTATCTATACAATTGTTAAAGGTCCTGGAGCCCTCAAGTTGAAAGGTTGGACAGCCCTGCTCTAGAGCATAACGTTTTTAATGCCCTTGAAGCCCCTTCCCCTTGACTCCACAAGCTATGAGAGAGAGAGAGAGAGAGAGAGAGAGAGAGAGAGAGAGAGAGAGAGAGAGAGAGAGAAACATCCCCCCAGAGAATCCAGACAGATTTTTCCAGGTGAACACAAGCAGATATTCACATCTTCAACTTGCAAATTTAAATTAATGCCTGAGTCTTGTTCCAAGACCAAAGTCAAACTGCTTTCAGCAAATAGGTGGCCTTAAATCACTATTCCACTCCTCCTCCAAATCTTCTTGGATTCAGATGACTGATCTGCCCGCTCAGACTAATTTACATTCTCTACTAGTGCATGACCATCTGGACCTGTGCCCAGTACATATATATGTCTAAGGCCACCTATTTTATTGATTGATTTAAGGCCACCTATTTTATATATATATAATTGTTTTCTCACCCTCCATGGGTGGTGTATGTATGTTATCCTCAATCTCAGGTCCTCTACCAGAGGCCTAGGAGTTTGAGGGTTCTGCGCAGTATCTCAGCTGTTCCTAGCAATGCGCTTTTCTGGATCGAGTGTTCTGATGTCCTTCCTGGAATCTGTTGGAGCCATTCTTCCAGCTTGGGTGTCACAGCCCCTGGTGCTCCAATCACTATTGGGATCACATTCACCTCACTTTCCACATCCTTTCTAATTCCCCCTTCAAACCCCGATACTTTCCCACCTTTTCATGCTCTTTTTTTCCTGATGTTGCTGTCATTTGGGATTGCCACATCTATCACCAGGGCTGTCTTCTGGGCCTTATCTACCACCACAATTTCTGGCTGGTTAGCCAGTACCTTCTTGTCTGTCTGAATATGGAAGTCCCACAGGACCTTAGCCCTGTCATTCTCCACAACCTTCTGAGGGGTCTCCCATCTGGTCTTGGGAGGGGTTAGTCCATAGGCTGAGCAGATGTTCCTATACATGATACTGGCTACTTGGTTGTGCCGTTCAATGTATGCTGTTCCTGCCTGCATCTTACACCCTGCCACAGTGTGCTGGACAGTCTCTGAGGTTTCTCTGCACAGCCTGCACTTTGGGTCTTCTCTTGTGTGGTAAATCCCCGCTTCAGTGAATCTGGTACTTAGTGCCTATTCTTGTGCTGCCATGATGAGGGCTTCAGTGCTCTCTTTGAAGCAAGCTCTTTCTAGCCACTGATAGGATTTCCCAATAGCAGCAACTTCAGTTATCTGGCGATGGTACATCCCATGCAGTGTCTTATCTTGCCAGGACACCTCCTCAGTTTGATCTTCCTTCCATATTTGCTGTTGCTGTTGTTGCTGGACACATTCTTTCATCAGCTCATCTTTGGGTGCCATCTCACTGATGTATTCCTTGATATTCTGAGTTTCATCCAGGATAGTACTTTTAATGCTCATCAGACCCCCGGCCGCCCTCTTTCCGACTAGTGTATAGTCTCTGGATGTTGGACTTGGGGTGGAAACCCCCATACATTGTGAGGAGCTTTTGAGTCTTCACATCGGCCACATCCATTTCTTTCTGTGTCCAGCTTACGATCCCAGCAGGGTATCTGATGACTGGCAGTGCATATGTATTGATAGCATGTATCTTATTTTTCCCATTGAGCTGGCTTTTCAGGATCTGTCGTATTCTTTGATGGTACTTGGATATTGCTGTCTTCCTTGCCTCCTCTTCATGATTTCCGTGGGACTGTGGGATACCTAGGTACTTATAGCTGGTCTCTACATCTGTTATGTACCCTGTTGGTAGTTCTACCCCACTGGTCTTAACCACTTTTCCTCTCTTTACAATCATTCGGCTGCACTTATCCAGGCCGAATGACATCCCAATATCCTCACTATAGATCCTTGTCAGATGTATCAATGAGTTGATGTCTCGTTCATTCTTTGCATACAGCTTGATGTCATCCATATAGAGGAGGTGGCTGATGGTAGTTCCACTCTTGAACTTGTACCCATATCCAGTCTTTGCAATAACTTGGCTTAGGGGATTCAGGCCTATGCAGAACAGCAGGGGAGACAGTGCATCACCTTGATAAATGCCACGCTTGATAGATACTTGTGCTATTTCTTTTGTGTCTTTATATATATGACTCTACTCAACTGAGCTTCTCCTTGTGAAATACCCTCTGCTTCTCCAATTGCTTTGTCTAATAACTGTACTTTAAAACACAAAAAAGCAAATAGGAAACTCACAAAATCAGAAATGAGAATAAAAAATAAAAAGATGAATAAACATTAAAACAGATTTTGTCTGTTATAAAGTTGTGTGTCAAGTTCTAAATGTACATTTTTTGAGCTCTACCACTCTTTTGCTGGTATAAATCTAAGTAGTACTGCTACTGCTGAGATCTTTACCCTTGAAATGTTGGATAAGCTTTATGCTCATAGTTTAAGAGATCCATAAGCCTTTGTCTCTGGTAGGATTTTGGATAGGTGTTCCACAGTGTTCCCTTTTTGATTTGTAATGGATATTAGAGGAATATCTCCCATTCCACTCCCTTAATGTCCCCACCTAATGGGTTGTTCCACTCCACATTATACTCCCTTCCCAAGCTGATTTGGAGAATTTCTAAAATTACTTCTGGAATTGACACATCTTTGGCTTTCCAAAGCTTTCCATATACATTTAGCTCTTGTCTTTCAGATTACCACTCCTCACATCTGTGTGCTGTGTGATGCATATGAAAACATTGCTGAAAGCATGATGCAACTCCACAGTCGAGTTAGGATTCCCTTTCAATTCAGTGATTTAATCAATATACATATTGTACAGATTCAGAGGGCAGGTTGACATCTCTGTAAAATGGGAGAAATGTATTTTATTTTATCAATGTGCATATATGTTAATGTGTATCGATAACCTGAAAGGAAAGACAAAAAGATGCCAAATACAACAAAAACGTAGCAAGCTCTGCGCACTCAGCAGTCTGAACCAAGTTCAGAAATTTTAAAAATGGAACAACAAATTGCTAATTCATCATTGCCATTTCACAAAGTAAATAATTCAGAAACCCTTTGGGGATAAATTCAGATGGGCAGCTTCTAATGCAGATTCTCAGTTGGTTCTTGTATATGAAATATTTGATCAGTGAGGGTTCTCTGCTCAGTGGCAGAGAGCATGTTTTGCCAACAGAAACTCCCAAATATTTTTACAGACAAATTTTTCACCCCCTTTTATTTTCCCCATTTCTGTCTCTACACCGTATCAAATATGGACTTTGATACCAAGGACCACTAGCACTTCCCAGTGATGGGAAGTGTCCAGTAGGGCTTAACTCAAGTTGAATTTAGAGTCACCTCTGCCATGACTCAACTTGAAAATGAGCCCTAATGGGGACGCTCTTAAAATCACAATTATCCCTTTGTGACGCAAAAGATTTGAGTCAACCCTCCTCCCCCCAAATAAAACACCTCTCCATGGCCCTGCACAGAGAAATGGGGATGCATGTGCTTGGATGTTACCTTTTCACTCTCCCCAATATCCATGCCAATCCCTTAACTCAGCAAACCCTTCCCTTCTTTCTCCCATACAATCTCACCCTGGCCATGATAAACAAAAACCCCACTTCACTCCATGGGTATGTCAGGGAAAGGGTTATCCCACCTAAGAAGTAGAGAAGTACTTGGTGTGTGGGCAGTGCGAGACATCCAAGTGAAAAAAAACCTGCCATAGCTCAGTGGAAGAAATAGCCATAGCTGACTGTCTTGGTATTTCTTTGAAACATTCCCCTACTTGGGTCTGAGTCATCTGACTTAAGTTCCCATTTCAGTGTCGTTTATCAGTATCAGTGGATACCAGTGTGCAAGATAGACTGTTCCCCATAACATTTCTTCACAAAACAGTTAAGACACTATAACTTTGGCATGTAGACCATATTTCTTATAGACCTCTGATAAAGGCTCAGAACTCCAACAAGCCTGCAGAATTTTTGAGAGGGGTTGAGCTACTCACACCAGTAAACATCTCTTTTGAGCAGTGCATCACCCACCCCTTTAGGAGTGAATAGAAAAGAGCTATGCCCGAGGCAGCCACACAGTGGAGGGAATACATTATAAAGCTTTTAAAAAAACTAGCTAAAGCAGAATAAAGGCGATCAAGATGAAATTCCTCCCATTATTTCTCGGCACCATGGACAAGAAATGGAGATTCTAGGCAGCATAGTTTATAACTGCATTACCCACTGACTACCTGTAATATATCTTTATATACCGAAGAACTAACTAGATTAAGGGAATGCAATCTACATAGCTGATAAATAACACAGCCAGACTCCACTTTCAGAGACAATCAGGCACCAGCTTTACAATAAATTAAGAAAAATGGCAAATACACAAAAAATGTATTGAACATGTGAGAACCACTTAACACTGTAGACTGGAGAGGTGCTAGAAAAGGGGAAAAATGAAAAAAGCAAGAAGGAAAAAGGAAAAATAAACTGTATTGGAGGTGACAGATAATGGGAAGGAGCATCAGAAATGAGCTCGCTCCTAGGCTGGCATGCACTCAGCACTGATTGGAACCAAATGACAGGAGCATTTTTAGAAAAGATTGCAAGCTATTTACACCACAGGTATGAGCTGGTTTATTACATCGTCATCTGACACAGGTAGTGCAAAGGCTGTTAAGTTGTGCTTAACAGATTCAAATAATTTAAGATACTAAAGGAGAGCCATTCAGGCACAAGAATCCCTCTTTGCCTAGTTCACTACATGTGCATTTTGAATTTCCATAGTTAGGACTGCCAGCTGCCACATTTTAGTCCAGTCCAGGTGCAATGGTTTGGCTTTCAGTATCTTAGAAGGACCTTCAGTATTACCTATCCCCAGTCACTGCAGTTTTGTGCCCACATGGGTCCCCTGGAGTGCTTTAAATGCTCCGAGCAACGATGTTCCATGTTTTGATTTGGGAAGGATCATTGCCTAACACATATCAATGACTGAATTGAATGCGTTGCTCTAAGCATCAGGTTGAATTATATCCTTGCCAAAGTTTCCTAATGGTAAAAAAATCTAACCCAGAAAAGAATCGGGATTATAACAATGCGGCCAGGTTTACTGTCAAAATAGCGTTGATGTATTTTAGTGTTAGTTGTCGATGGAGAGGTGAGATATAATTTATTTCAAACTAAAAGTGTTATATTCAGCTCCAAAATGTTTCGGTTTAAATATTTGGTAGAGCCCTACATCTAATCCCCTGAATGAATCCACCCATATTAAAAATATAGCTTTTCTGTATTCTTCATTTAACGCTAGCTTCTACATTTGCATAAAAGGGAATGGATGATAGCACTGAAATGTTATTTTTAAAAACGCTGGTTTATTGGTTTTAAGTCAGTTTTTTCCCTGCTTAATTTAAGACCAAAGGGCAGAGAGCCTTTGAATTCTACCAGTTATTTAGACAACAGTTGGCATACCTAACTGTGGTCAGGGATGTGAAAAACTATTACTTTTGTGCAACAAAAGACTTCCCTATTGCATCACATGTTCAGGAAACTTAAATACCATAATAATCAGTATGCAATTCTGGTGAATGTAGGCATTTGCAAATCACTGTTTTGCATGTTGATTTGTTTTGCATTTGATTTGCAGGTTGAGAAAGGATCTCTACTGTACTGTACAGTAGAGACCTGATTTGTCTTTTTCAAACATAAGTGCACATCCTTTCTCATGGGGAAAAATACCTGACCAGCTTGCTACTGATATCCATTCAAAGTTCAATTTGAAATAGCTTCCATGGTTCACCATAGCCATGCAGTAACTTAACATGACGCAAAACTCACATTAAATAAACAGAATTCTGCATTAGAACCATTGCAGAATATCTTTTTTTGAAATTTTTGGAAAATCTGCTCTGCATTATCAGCTTTGTCAGTGACAAAAAAAACTTATCTTCCTTATTATTGATCATGACAGAGTTTTCCCAAGTCAGAAGGGACTTTTTCCCAAGTCCATTGTTTCTAATGCCAAGAGAAAGGGAGCACATTGAAGATTGTGAACGAAAGTGCCCACTAATTTTCATAGCAGAAACCCTTCCTTTCAGTTATGAATACAGTGACCTTCCAGCAACTCAGGACACAGTTTTCATGAGCAAAACAGCTACGGATGACAGAAAGTGGAAATGGTCCAAATCCTCACCGCACTCAGCATGTGCTGTTCATCATCATTGTCCCTTATTAAGAACACTGTCTGACTGGCTTGCTATTGTGTAGGATGTCAACCTATGCCCTCATCATCTTTCCTTAGTCACAAAGCTGATTGACTGGTTTATTCCTTCACCTGCTACTGCTTCCTGATCACAGTTCCTTGTTCAAAAGCTGACCAACCAGCTTGTTATGCAGGCACCATGTTGGCACTATACTTCTTTCTCCATTCTGTCAAATAGGCTTAAATGAAATGCAGTGACAACAGGTCACTAATGCTAGGCTTCTCTTTTTTCTTCCTCCTTTTCTTCTCCTCTCCCGTATGAAAACCTGTCACAATTTATGCATGGATGAGCTTTGTTAAAAAAACAAAACAAGACACCACAGGTCTTCATAGCATCCTTTAATCACAATGCTTTGCTAAATAGCATAATCGCCTGATTGTTCTGTATTATTGTACTACTTGTTTATTCTTCCAACTATCCTTCCATAACTTTTTCCCAAGTCTGTTGATCTTCTGTTTTTACACTCCAAAATATAGAACATTAAAAATGGACATGGCAAACTAAAAACTTTCCTGTTTTTAGGGAAAAAAAACTTTCCTGTTTTTTGTGTGGTTAATTTAAACACTATTTTACTTATGACCAAAGTTAAAACTATATTACATATAATTTATTTACAGGAAGGTTATGCACTGCTTGCTGAGAGGGAAAATTAAGACATTGAAGTTCCTTTACAGGATAAAAAAAGAGGACATATATCTTTGGAAAAGAGGATATCTTGTCACCTCATCCATAGACTCCCAATTTTTGACTGGCTGGGACTGTCTAATGGAAAGGAATTCTAATAAAACCTTATAATTGCTGGAATATTGAAAGATTATCGTAATATTGTGGAGTTCAAGGGCAGCATGCTCACTGTGCTGTGAGTGTTGTGCCATATCCTCAGATGGGCTGTTGTAGTTGTGATGGATCCTGAGGTTGAGATGCAGGAGTGGTGTTTAGGCTGGCATAAGACATAGAACTTTTTATTTTGCTCCCATTTTACTCTGGCTTATTATGGACCCCTATGGTTCTACTCAGGTTTATCCCTGCTCCTGAGGTAGCCTGGGGGCATGTCTGCCCTGGAAACGGGTTCTGGATATGGCCTAACTGCACTGTTCTAGGCCATGCTAAACATGCATAGTCCCTGCTGAGCTGTCTAGGTGATCACTGCTTGGTTGGTGTAGGTCTATCTGTCTTGGGTCAGCCTTACAGCCAAGTCCAGAGTAATTACATGAGCATGTAAGAGACATTATGGGCACCCATAGTTACTGCACCACCTAGTGAAAACATATGGGAAATTCATATTGCAATTCAGAGTAAATTGTTCTTACACTGGAGCAAGGACTCCCCGTAGTCACTCTGGATTTTGCCCTAAGTGGATTAATGCCTGCCCAGGCCTTGTCTGGTGCAGCTAGGCAGCCCTATCTGGGATTAGGCCACCCAAGTGCCAGACAGGCTAGCCTAAGAGCATTTCAGGATTGCAGCCACAGCTGCGGCTTTTTTTTCTAAACATGGAGCACTCCATAGCATGAGTTATCTCATTGGAGGTGCAATCCTGCCATAAAGCTCCTAGGTGACCTTGGGCCAGACTTACCTACTCCACAGGATTGTTGTGAGGATAGCAGAAGGGGAGGAATGAAAGCTTTGAAAGTATTTGGGCATTTATTGGAAGGGACAGGCAGAAAATAAATCCCAACACAAACAAAAAGTACAGTTCTCTCTTGCCTAATGCTTCCTCTACCAATAACCCTTACATATATTGTTCTCTGGTTCTCCTTGGTTATTTTCTGAACATGGGAAAAAGTGTCAGGATGAACTGGCCACTGGAATTCAAAAGAAACATGCAGACATTGCAACGCTGCTTCCTTCCTGTTGGAAAGCAGCAGCTAACATCCAAATAACACTGAGTTACTGTTTTGTTTTTTTTAGCTTGGCATAGGTTTAAAGAAGGAAAGGCAGAGAAAGAGGGGGAGTTCTGCCTACAGATCAGTTGTTTGGTTTAGTTAAATGTTAAATGAACACTTTGTTCCAGTTGCCACGCAACAGATTGGGCTACGGGGGCAGAAAGAAAGAGAGCAAAGTGGCCATTGAAAACTTGGGTATTATTCTGCAATTATCCTCAGGAAGGAAGCTGTATAAAACAGTAAGAGCAGCGTTACCTTTTGACTCCACAGGTTTCCCCACATATGTTGTGTTAGCAGTGGGTAGTGGACAGCCAGGAGGCAAACACAAACATACAACTAATTATGCTTTTTAAAGAAATAAACTCAAACTTATCCATGATTCTTACACTACCTCGTTATTTATGTGCATATACATTTCACAGCCATGGAATCAAAGTAGAGAAGACCTGTGAAGTTGAGTATAACAACTTCCTCTTCACAAACTAAAAGTGAACACCCCGAGCATATTCCTTTGCTAAATGAATGCGTAAAAGCTGCAAGGCAGACTATGCCTTCTTTCTGCTACCGTCAAACATAGTTAACAGCTTTGGAAAAGAACACACTCAATGGATCACTGGTCTTGGGCTCAGACAACAACACTTAGCACAGTGTAATGTTGCCACTGACATATGGTTGGAAATTGACAACGTCCGGAAGACCAATGCAACCCACAGACCACGCTATAGGATGTAATGTTACAGATGTTGACATTCTGTTTCAGGTTCAAACCACTCCTGACAGTGATCTCCAGGATGTATTCATCAGTGAGAACACCATACCATTGACAACAACAAAAACAACAACAACAAAATTGCATATAAAGTCTTTTGAGCTGTAAACCATAAAACAAATGCACCCAATTATGTGTATGTAGCCCAGGATCATCACCAAATCAACACTATTCATTTTTACCATTTGAGAGACTTGAATGTTCTTTCTCCATGAAGGAATGTATGATTCTTTCCAAGTATTCAAGTATTGTTTCCACTTACCTAGAAGAAAGAAACAAAAATGCATTAGGAATATCTGATCTCAATATGAATACTATTAAGTTAAAGTACTTTCAGTTTAAGTATTATTTAAGGTTTTTTTCCCAATAAACCTCAAGTGCTTGTCCAATTCCCTTTTTTGAAGATTCTCATGCAGAGGCTGAATGGCCATTACTGCTCAGACTAATCCAACCAAGTAATTGGAGCCCTACTTTGGCTCCATGGGGACAGCCCTTTAGTGCTCAGTGATGATAACATCATCATTGCCAGGCTCTGGTGCTGATAGGGAAGATGTACAGGGCTTCCATTAGAGCTATATGGCCAGACAGCTTATGGTCAGATGGTACAAACAGTGATGATCACCATCACTGCAGCAGCACACAACCAGTGGCCTGTACTGAGCAGATGACTGAATATTGACCAGACAACCTCCAGAATCCTTTCAAAGTTAACATTCTGTTATTTTAATTCACTCAAAGAAGCATCTGCCAGTTGAAAACATTGTTTTCCCAGTTCACAGTATTAGGGCGCAATCCTGAGTAACTACGGGGAGTCCTTGCTCCGGTGTAAGAACAATTTGCTCTGGATTGCAATATGAATTTCCCATAGGTTTTCACAAGGTGGTGCAGTAACTACGGGTGCACGTAAAGTCTCTTACGTGCTCCTGTAGTTACTCTGGATTGTAGGGTTAATCTTGCAGCCAGTGGCATCACGAAGGGGATGCAGGGCCACATCACATGAGAGAGGGATTCTACTATTAGCCAAAAGGTTTTTTAAAAATTGGTATAATAATGCCATCGTATTATACATCACTCAATGTGTAATTTCATAAAGAATGCAAGGAAATGAACTGTGTTTAAATATCTCTGTTCTAGCAAAACTTATAGCAAAAAAAATCCACTGAGGACAGAGTGATGAATTATCACCATACCCAACAATTGCAGATTTGGACTGCCCATCTGATGGGGGAAGTCCATCATGGGGGTGACATGCTGAGTTCCTATACCAGTTGATAAAACCCTAGTGTTGCCACAGTTTGCAGTTGTCCAGAGTTGTAAGGATACAATCCTAGCTACACTTTCCTGGGAGTAAGCCTCATTGACTTTACTGGGACTTAAGTACAGACATGCATAGGATTGGGCTCAAAGATAATTCCGATATACACATATGTTTTAAACACAGACAACCCCTATATAAACAATTGTAGGGCTTTAGAAGTGATACAGATTCTCAACCCGTGATCAGCTATTAACAGTCATTGGAACTCTTTTTTCTTCCCTTCAGGATTGAAGTAATGGAGAGCAAATTGTACTATATTCTTTCCCTCAATAAACTATGGCATTCTATGGAAACAATATTAAATATAGTTATTTCTTTCTTACTAAACAATGTACTGTTACTTAATAGCTACTTCATCTCTAGTAAATCATTTTGAAAGGAAAAAAGGTCCAAGAAATTCTATATAACATGGCTATGTTAAAGAAATATATGAAAATGAGAGTTCTGGTAATAAATATCTTCTTTCAGTACACCAAATTAGACAGCATTATCATGCTCTTATTTGATACAAATATGAAGCTCCCTTGTCAATGGGCAATTTCAATTCATAGTAACAATTTATTCTAATTCATGCCATAACTTACAATATATCCTTCAAAGATAATTTCAGGCACCTTTAATAAACTGTGGCATTAATGTTTAGCTAACAAACATATTATAGTCTCTCCCCTATGGTTTGCAAAAGACAAAATCTGTAAGACCCGTCAAATGGGATGTTAGGCAAAAATTTTGGGATGACCAGGTCAAAGGGATAGGGAGTCAGTGCAGACCAGACTATAAATGCAGATAGAACAGCCGTTCCCGAACTTGGCCAGGATGCCCTGTTGGCAGCAGTACCACAGATCTCATATAAATAGAGTGATCCCTGCTGGCCAAGATGGCATCTAGATCAGATGCTATCACAATATCCTGTGGCAAGGAGTTCCAGAAATTCATATCACCAGGGTGGGATAAATGGGTAAGGGGCAGAAGAAGAATTAAAACCCACAGCTGGTTGTAACTGTGGAACTAGTAACGATTTCTTCATTATAACTTTTGAATTCTAATTGAAGTTTGATGAATGTCACACAAGTCTTCTTTATGAGGATTGTACTTTTATGATGTGTTGGAAATAATTCAACAAAGA
Organism: Cryptoblepharus egeriae; assembly: GCA_030015325.1. Taxonomy (NCBI): domain Eukaryota; kingdom Metazoa; phylum Chordata; class Lepidosauria; order Squamata; family Scincidae; genus Cryptoblepharus; species Cryptoblepharus egeriae. Next base: position 74,967,798 of record JAREYC010000005.1, read on the forward strand.
GTGGTTGCTATCATTTCTGGAATGATATTCTCATTAGGAAAGGTGAATAAATATACAATGCATCAAGCAAATACAGCATATAGCTGGAAGGTTTTCAAGCCTCAAGAGAAAAAGCAAGAGAGTTCAAAGCCCACTGTCTTGCGATAGAGGGTTAATCAATCTCTAGTAACTTTTCTTAGATTGCTATCATAGTCCAAATCCCCCCAACCCAAAAATTCCTGTGGCGTATAGGAAATGTATTAAAACCTGATGGGAGAAAAAAAAGAAAAAAGGAAAAAAACTATCAGATTCTTGACTTTTCACAAATTCACTATAATCACACATACATTTCCCAGTCTCATTCATATGTTTACATGCTGTGTTGCATAGTATACCCCGGAAAAAATAACACTCAGTGCAGCAGAAATCCAGTTGAGAAATGGAAAAAGGTGGAAAAAAAGACAGGAAAAGCAACACCTTGTGATAATGAATTCCATAGTTGCTTATGTGAAGAAGCACTTTTGCTTTTCCTAAGGCTATTGCAAATCATTACAGGATGTTCCTGAGCCAGAAAGCTGTCTGTCTCTCTGTCTGTTTGTTTCTCTGTCTGAGACAAGGAAAAGGGTTCACTACAGTTCAATATCTTTTCTAGGCAATAAAAATCACATTGATGGAACCAACATAGATTAAAAGCAGCTAACTAGGAGGTCACTATGTTTGGTGTGGCTGATCCTGAAACCATCTCTGCCCCCAAAAGATTATCGCAATTTCACAAGTTGATACATGAGATCTCTCAGGCTTTTCATTAAAACAAACAAATGAAAAAAATCCCAAAAATCTTAGTCAAAGAAGTCGCAAGACAAGAAGTCAATTTCAACTGATCTCTTTCCTTCTCTTTTCAGGACCTAGGACGATTTGAGAAAGCAACTGTCTCTAGTCCTACAATCCAGAGTAACTACGGGAGCACGTAAGAGACATTGCGTGCACCCATAGTTACTGCACCACCTAGTGAAAACCTATGGGAAATTCATATTGCAATCCAGAGGAAATTGTTCTTACACCGGCCAAGGACTCCCCATAGTTACTCTGGATTGCACCCTGAGTCACGCATATTGATTCCATGGTGATTATATGACCGGATTTTTCTGGATTTGTCCTCTTTTTTAGCCTTCTATCCAGGTGTCCTACAAAAGGACTTCATTGTCCTCCATTTTGGCTTCATTTTGGAACTTTGCTATGGTCTGCAGTACCCTATCATGTCATATGTCATTGGATTCACATTGAAGAGCGGAATCCAATGTAAAAATCATTTTTGAAATATCTCAGTTCTATCAAAAGTTATGGCCAAAAAACTAAAAATCAAAAATATGCATTGAGCTCTACGGGAAGGTGAATGTGCCCAATATTATGGCTTTACTCATGAGTAGGCAAATGTGCCACTGTCCACCAGAAAGGAATGAGAGGCTGAGAGGAATCCAAGACCTTGTCCTCCTTTTTAGGTTCAGACATCTGGTCACCCTGTAGGATACTATCTACAATTATACAACTATCTACCACTATATTATCCACAACTGGGCGATATGAAGGCAAGCTCTTGCCTCCCAAGTTGACAGCTGGCACTTCACAAGCACACACCTGTACCAAGATTATTTAAGCAAATTGAAATGTTCCTCTATAAAAAGGCCAGATCTCAGGATCTGAGAAAAAGGGAATTGTTCTTCGGCTGTGATGGATTCTCCAAACCAGAAAGGAAAGAAAAAAGGCTGTTGCATTCCTTCCATCTCTTGGGAGCCACCGTACAATCCCCCACATTGACTACAGTAATGAGCTCCAGTGGGACCTTCATTTCTGCCTTTGAAGTATCATGTTTCTGTGAATTCACTTTGAAATCCCTTTCAAATATTGTTTGCTTGTTCCTTCCTCAGAATGCTCCCCATTGAGGGGGATGACAGCTGTTAGCACGGCCATCGTGACAGCACAAGAACATGTCAGCTGGAAATAAAAAAATAAAAAATGATCATTTCTGTTAGGAATGCCATATGAATCATAGGTCTAGCAACGATGGAGCACTTGCCTAAAGGGGCTAGAAAATATGGGACCTGCAGAATACTTTCTTGGTTAGAGGATTTCAGTAAGCTATTCAGAAAAACCAGATGGATCCAACCTACACAGCCTGATTATTTGACTACTGATGAACAAATTGTAACAGAAAGAGGTTGGAATTTTTTAAAAGGGCTGCATAATTCAATTACCATTAATGGGATCTGCAGGAATTGCTATTAAATATTAAAATAGTGGTTATGGGTCTTAAATGACTAGGCTTACAGGCCTATGGATCTAGCTTCTGCAAGAGATAACAAGCTCCCTAAAGGATTCATAATATGAATGAACAGGTGAGGCAGAGTATAATGAGTACATAAAGACAGAGAAAGTCTTGTCTAGGGTCACAGATTATTAATTACTATTGATTTGTATAAAACTTTTGAAGTGCTTTACACATTTATTTGATAAGCAACACTTTTTCAAAAAGGCATCCGAGGTGAAGAGGCAGAAACATGGCTAATCCTTTGGTAGATGGATTAATCCAGATGGAATCTGGATTTCAGCTTCTAAATCAGTAATGTAAAAACAACAGTATTGTAGCACATATCTCTTGGGCGGTGGCAATGCAACTCTGTGCGTCACCCGGTGCAGGGACTCTGTTTGTCACCCCCGGGATGTGCACACCCCCTTCTGGGACTGATAGCAACAAATGCTATCACAATATCCTGTGGCAAGGAGTTCCAGAAATGCATATCACCAGTGTGGGATAGATGGATATAGGGCAGAAAAGGAAATAAAACCCACAGCTGGTTGTAACTGTGGAACCAGTAATGATTTCTTCATTATAACTTTTGAATTTTAATTGAAATTTGATGAATGTCACACTTTTCTTCCAGAAATTTGTCCAGGCATCCAGGCTAGATGCCAGCACAACATCCTATGACAATACTGTCCAGAATGTGGTCCATAACTATCAAATATATTGTTGGGCTAGAACTACCATTTCATAATAATACAAGGATGAAGCTGGTGCCTAGATCAGTACTTGCTTCTTGTGACACTTTCATCATTTTTCCCTTTTTCTCAAAAGACACCAACCTTATCTGAACATAGTGTGTGTTGTTAATTTGTTTGCTATCAAACAATTTTATGGGGAATAAAACAAAAATAGACAATGTGATAATGAGATCTGGGTCATTTAATTCTTGCTCTTTTAAAGTCAAGGATATCTTTATACTTGTCTTTAATCTGATTAGGAATATGTCCTATTTTCTTTCAGCCTATAAATGTATACCATTAATTCCAGAGGAAAGTACCCACAAGTGAAACCTGATTTTCAGTAGATCCTATAGAAATTGATAGCTCAAAGGTTCCATAACGACTTCAGCGTTTGCCAAGTTATAAATAATAATAGGTATTTAAATTCAAATGTTTATTGCCCCTTTTTAAGCACCCTTGCTGGCGGTGCCATGCTGAACATTTAGCAGATGAGCACTTCAAGTCCACTGAAGTGTGAAGGTCCCATCTCCTAATCAGACAGCTTCTAATTTGACCCAGTCATTTGGGACTTGCTGAAGGACCATATAGCGTCCATCCAGCTGTCTAGAACTTTGTTAGAAATTCACAGATATCTCTGAAGACCATTCTCACCTTGCAGGCAACCTGCAAATTATTTGCTATCCTGGCAGATATGGTTTACATTGGGCAGACCCAGCTTACAGTGTATTATACACTTCAGTTTGTGGTTCTATGATTTCCAGGATGCACCACATACTCCATAAGCCCTGCAGCAGCCATGCGCTACAACTGGTAGTGGATTACTTTGAGTGAATGTAAGACATTTGAACTATGATTTCTATCAAAAACTGTTTTGCTTGGAAGAAAGCAAGAAAGCAAGCAAGAAGTCAGGAACCTCTTATGAGATATACTGGACCCTCCTTATCCATGTAGGTTTTATTCCAGAAACCCTCTCCCTCATATACAAGGAATTCCAATCCTGAAGCTCACAGGAAAGGTAAGAATACCTTACCTAGATACTCGCGATCTCTATCCTGATTCACATAAGACCAGCAAAATACTATATCATGTAGGCCTTAGAACAGCCTCGAAAAGCTACTTTTGTTCAAACCAAAAATTGTCTCAAAAAACAAGAAGTAGCTTCTGGAGGACTTTCTGTTTTTATATGATATGTATCACCATAGCCTCTAAATGCCCAGATCCCGCTATGGTCTCTGCTTAATTCTGGCTATGGGCGCAATCCAGAGTAACTACGGGGAGTCTATGCTCCAGTGTAAGAACAATTGGCTCTGGATTGCAATATGAATTTCCCATAGGTTTTCACTAGTTGGTGCAGTAGCTACGGGTGCATGTAATATCTTTAGCGTGCTCCCGTAGTTACTCTGGATTGTAGGGTAAGTCAGAAATATATGCAACAAAATATAACATGTGGATTTTTGAATGTACACAGATGCTGTGTTTGGCTAAATTTTGCAAAGCTAAGCAAGAAGCACCAGAAATCTCATTGCTGAATGTGTTCTCCTGAGATTTCCAGCCCAATTTTTGCAGACTCAAGAGGACTGGATTAGATTTGAATAATTAAACCAAATTTGTCAGTGCTTCATAGATGAATCAAACCTCCAAACCTTTTAAGGCTCAACCTCACTGCTAATAACCCTCTTTACTAAGCATTAGCATGGCATAAAATGGTTTAATGATTTAAGAGAATGCAAAAATAAAATTTATGCTGTCAAAACTTTTTGTAATGGAAAATATTATGGATTTGAATCAGCTGGAGTCTTTCCAATAGAAAATATGAAAAAATTTAAATCAATTCAAATAGATTGTTTTGTGGCTTTTAGTTGATATAATAATGTGGAGGGCTTGTGTATTCTAGCAAGATTACAATAAAAAGGAAATGCCTATTCAGAAATACAAAATTATGTTTGCTTGCCTTTAATACGATTTCCTCTTTTATGGGCAAAAGAATACACGGCATGATCCAGCAAAGCCGTGCACATACTAAGTACTGTTAATTTCAATAGCAGAGATTTAATCACATGCTGAACTCTCCTAAACTCAATATGGCTGCAATCGAAAAGACACTTTCCAGGGAGTAAGACCCATTGAACACTATGGAGCTTACTTTTGGGTATAAGTGGTTAGGATTGTGCTCACTGTCTTAAAAGTGCTTAACTATGAGCACAATCCTAACCATGTCTACTCAAAAGTAAGCCCCATTGTGTTCAATGGTCTTACTCCCAGAAAAGTGTCTTTAGGATTGCAGTATTGAGAATGAAGTGTCCTTGTCCATTCTGGTTTTGAACATGTTTCTCTTTCAGTTTCTTTCTGAAAATTTCATGAAAAAAATTCTAAAATGAATTCCAGAACACCCACCACAACGTCTACTTCATTCTGTTGTTCTCTTTTCCCCCTAGAACCTTATTAATGTGTGCAACTGATAAAATGCACCATAAGCACAAAAGAGTACACAATAAATTCATGTTCAAATCCTAACCAACTTTCCAGTACTGGCATAGTTGAGTCAATGGGATGTATGCGGCTTTCTTTGATGGGCTAGTAGTCAAGGAGGCTTCCTCAAGGTAATGGAATATTTGATCCCTTATCTTGGAATGCATTTGCCTTTAACTTGGTGCTGGAAATCTGGTTAGGATTATGCCCCAAGTTCATTAAAACCCCTTTCTCCATTGCTTGCACAATGATCACTTATGCACATTTGTAAAGAGAAAAGTCTGGAGATGGAAAGACAGGTTGTGGATAGAATTTTGCAAGCAGTCCTGATTATAAGACCGAGAAAAGGCAAACTAAAGCAAAAGTAGCAGAGATACAAAGAGTGTGCAAAGAGGCAGGTGAAAGAGGTTAAAATAACTGCTCAAACAAGGCCTTCTTTCCCTAAATGAATATTTATTGCAGGCTGCTGCCTATTACCTCTCAATAAATTTTATACAGTTCACATGTCTTTCATCTTTTTCATGTTATGGTTTATCTAATCATGGAAATTGAATGCGTCAGTTAAATGTTGATTTACATGCAAATTGTCTCAACTAAACTCGCCTTTAAGTAAAAGAAGGCGTGGAAATAATTTTTCCCCATCATTAATTTTCCATTAAGGGGGAGAAATCCCACCCACAACAAATGCAAATAATCAAATGCATTTGTCAATATAAAACAATTTGTGTAGATTTAACTCTGAAATTCTTCTCCTCCACCTGCTTTCAAGACTGTTGCTTACCAAGCAGCAGACAGTTCTAGGTTAATATGTTACCTCTCTCTCTCTCTCATAGAAATGATAAAATTTCTACAGGGCCAAAATAAAATTTATGCTCTTCCCTGAAAACAGAAACAAATGTTGATTTTTAGCACTGTGGACCACCACAGGTCAGAATAGGTTTTATTTTTATTTTGCTGTAGGAGGAGGACTGAAAACCATGATGATCAGTGGGGATGTGGGGAAACTATTTTATAGGTTTATATGTACCCCAGTGCTGAGAAGAGTAAAGTATTGCTCAGGAGTCGCGAGAAGTTCTAGTTCCTCTTTATTCTGCATTGGTGAGACCTCACCTTGAGACTGTGTTCAGTTCTGGGCACCTCACTTTAAGAAAGATGCAGCCAAACTGGAGCAAGTCCAGAGGAGAGCGACAAGAATGATCAGTGGGATGGAAGGGAAGCCCTATGAGGAAAGGTTGGGGGAACTTGGGATGTTCACCCTGGAGAAGAGGAGGCTGAGGGGAGACATGATTGCCCTCTTCAGATACCTGAAGGGCTGTCATAGGGAGGAAGGGGCTCATTTGTTCATAGCTGCTTCTGAAAGCAGGACTAGAACCAATGGGTACAAATTGCAAGAGAGGAGATTCCGGTTGGATATCCGGAAAAAATTCCTGACAGTTCGGGCGGTTCGGCAGTGGAACAGATTGCCAAGGGAGATGGTGCTCTCCCCCTCACTGAGGATCTTCAAGCAGAGGCTCGATGAGCACCTGTTGGGGATGCTCTAGGGGGATTTCCTGCTGCAGGCAGGGGGTTGGACTAGATGACCTACTAGGTCCCTTCCAACTCTATGATTCTATGATTCTAGGAAGCAAACAACAATAAAAATATTTCCAAAGTATTGGGAGATTGCTGTGAAAATGGGGTTGTCATTCTGGTATTTCAAAGTCTATTTTTGTATGCACCTAGATGGTAGATGAACTCCTTCACTTCATGTGCATTGCAGGGAATGCTCAATAATGACCTTAAATAAATAAGTTGGTAGAAATCCATTGGGGAGGGGAACGTTTTGTTTCCCATGAATGAAGGTGCAGCTAGGGGAATAGGCACTCACAGCCACGTTCCCTGTAGTAGCACCTCCAAAAGTGACAAACGTACTTGAATTGGGGGAAACTGTATTTTCTCAAAGACTAGCCCTACAATCCAGAGTAACTACGGGAGCACGTAAGAGACATTACGTGTACCCGTAGTTACTGCACCATCTAATGAAAATCCATGGGAAATTCATACGGCAATCCACAGCAAATTGTTCTTACACTGGAGCAAGGACTCCCTGTAGTTACTCTGGATTGTGCCCTAAATCAAACAGTTTGTGTATTAGGAGAAAGCAGTTCTCTCCCAACAGATGAGTTCATTGCAATTTCAATATTTAGATGTGTCATAACAACTTTAGCAATTTTATTGTGGAATACAGTGATTGTCAGAAAAGTCAACAAGGTCTAATCCACACAAAATTCTCCTACACAACTCTTTTGAAATGAACAGGAACTGCTCTTTCCAATAAATTGTGCACTCAAACCTTTTATCATACACTAGAAAGCTACACGGGCTTTGAAGGTATTTATTCCCCTCAATTTATTTTGCCCTGCTAATTTAAACTTTTACGCGACTTTTCTCTATTAGACTTCAGAACAAGAAAAGATGGTTTCAGGCCACTCATTTGTTTCTCATTATCTGTGTCTTCCACTTGGCATCTCAGTTAGCTTGAATAACAAAACCACATTACAGTGGTGTACTTTCAGTTTATAGGTAATAATTGCTCCTGTTGTTGTGACATTCACGATTAATCCCGTGTCACTGACCTCCCCATCTCTCCCAAGTATAAAGGAGGGATAAAAATTTCAAGATTTCTTTATCTGTTGCTGATTTGGAGATTAATCAGTTAATTACCGAAACTCAGAATTTCACATACTGCACAGTACTTTGGGTTAGTACTAATCATTTCTGTGAACCTTTAAGAGCACTTTTTCTCTGCTCTATTACCAGGTCATGACTTGGAAATCACATCTATCTTATTTAAAGAACTAAAGCTGAGGATTCTGTAATTGCAGACTATGTTCTCCTTCTCCAAGGATACTGTAGAAGAATCCATTTTTGATTTCACAGATGAAAAAGGACAGGAAGGCCATAAGACAATACAGAAATGGCAAGATCCACTATGGCTACATAGTTTTCTTTACACTCATAGGGTGCAATCCAGAGTAACTATGGGGAGTCCTTGCTCCAGTGTAAGAGAAATTTACTCTGGATTGCAATATGAATTTCCCATAGGTTTTCACTACGTGGTGCAGTAACTATGGGTGCACGTAATGTCTGTTAAGTGCTCCTGTAGTTACTCTGGATTGTAGGGATACTCTCTCTCACACACATGGGAAGTCATGTGCTTAATGCCTTATAAAGAAAGCTTACCAGAGGGCATAAGCTAACCATAAGGTAATAAAGGCATTATGAACAATTGAACATCATTTCCTGTGATTAAACTGAAAGTGATGCTTTTCCACTTTTGGATTCACTGGATTTTCACTTGTAGTTAAAATGTGGGGTCTGTTGGGCTTGAGGAATCTCAGCTTGGCTCTGGAGGGTGTGCTTTTGGGGAAACTCAAGGGGAAGAAATGATCCACAGACAAGTGAGTCCGTGAATATGGGATCCACCAGGTATGGCTAGGAAGATCCGTGTCTGAAAACATAGATATAGCTACCAGTCATTGCAGTTTATACTGAATAGGCCAGTGATGAGATTCAGCCTAAGCTAGCTTCATATGACAAAACTTAGGACTCCTAAGCAAGGTTTGTTTTTCCAAGCCGGAAAAAAGCAGGGGCTAGGTAGAGAAAGGTTGAGGTCACAAAGTAATGGTACTTGGACTGCAGACCAGTTGGAGACCAATTGGGACTGAACTGGCCATGACACAAACTATGGGGATGGGAGAGATAGAGAGTTTCGCATCACAGACAAAAAGAGAATAATGACTTTCATGATACACAGTACTGACTGGCCGGCTCCTGTGAAGTTATCAACCTCTTTTAATCCCCGTAACAATTTTGCATACATGGATAAATATATGAACATTCAAAGTACAGTTTAAAAATAAAATAATGTGGCAGCTGACATGAAGGAATAACAGTAAATTTTTTTTACTGTTTCAGTTTCTCACTTCATACTTCTGTTATTTTGGTTGTAAAGCTCAGGCAAAAGCTGGCTCACACCAAAGCTTGAAAATCACTGTGATCTCTGCTTTCTTATTTTGTCTGTCTTCACTAAAAACTAACCAAGAATACGATCACTTGTAAGATGTATCAGAACTGCTGAGCCTTTAGTTTTTTCCTCTCTCCTCCCACTGACACTACTCTTAAGTACAGCTGTAAGGAAAATGCTTCTCTTCTGCCTTCTTTCTGAACCTCACGTATCAGCTGTAAAAATGTTTGACAACCACTTTAAAAAATGAGACCCATGTTAAAAATCAAAGTTAATTGTATGGAAAGCATTGTCTCTGACTCTGAAAGAGCAAATTTTTGGTTTGTTTTTAAAATGTGGTAATCCATCCCACACTGGCACTACCAAACTTCATTTTAAGCTAATTTCCATATGAAATATAATGATCTCAATCTGATTGGTGTCCTCATCACTAAAAATTATTATTTTTGCCTTGAGTTTGCTGGCACAGATGCCAGGTAACATGGCACCCCACCACCCAGCTGCAGGCATATGTGGAGCACTAAGCCTGCAATTCTAAACACACTTTCCTGAGAGTAAGCCCCACTGGATATAATGGGACTTACTTCTGAGGAGATAGGCACAGGATTGCAACTTAGTGTTCTTGTACTGATTCTGCAGGTAGCCAACTCAGAAATCAGTCTTGCACACCCGTGCGGATTCAGAAAGAAATCATAATGTCTATTTCCTGCAAACCGAGAGCTTAGTACAAAAATAATGACATTCACAAAATGGAAAATTGACTTGCTTATAAATAACTGCTTTTATTTATATCAGCAGCGAGTCCTAAAATCAAACCCTTGTGGATATTGAGATACCTGCAAGATACACCCTTATATATATTCATTCCTTGGCATAAGCTTGCTACTGACCCACAAACTCCACTCTTTTCCTTGTTTGTATCATGTGCAGCCAAATCTATGACATGCTTAGTGTAGCTACCCATTTGTTTGTTTGCTTGTAAGTACAGTGTGTGTTCATGTGAATTTGTCCGATCTGTTTTAGTAGAAATCTAAGATCTGTCTCAGGCTTCCTTTTCACAGAAAATCCCTTAATAATCACTCTACTATAGCTTTTCAAACAACTGGGTGCTCATAGTAAGGTGCCCTTCAAGAACCTGCCCTGTTGCTTAGGAGGCTTTATGTGGTGAGAGAGGCTTATGGCCCAGTCCTACCTCTCTTCCCCACTGGGGTAACTAGCATTGTGCCGACACAGGATGCTTTACACCAGCATGCAGTGTTATTTTTATTATTTTCATAGTTCCCTCTTAAGAATCCAACTGATTCGAAGGGAAGGAAGAACCAATTAACAGTTTTCATTCCTCTGCTATGAAACACACTGACAGTTCAAAACTGTCAATTAGATTCTCCCTTGACTGACCTTCCTGTCATCCCCCTCACTTGCTTGAAAACCTGCCAACTATATATGGAAGAAAAGGATACAGACAGTTATCCTTATCAAATTTTTCAGATGACACCAAACTGGGAAGAATAACACTGCAGAAGACAGAAGAAGCATGTAGGAGGACTTTGATGAGGTGAAATAGTAGGCTGAAACTAACAAAATGAAGTTCAGCAGACACAAATGCATCAGTGCAAAGGAAAAAAAAAAATCAAAGACATGGGTCTAGAATGGGTGGAAGGCAGCATAACAGAACATGTGTATGGAACCTTGATGCTGTGATGGACCTCATAGCGACTGAACAGATTTATGGAGGAAAGGTTCAACACAGGTTACAAGCCATGCAACCTTAAGGTTTTAAACATAGTCTATCTCTGAATACCAGAGTGGCAACAGGATATAGGTATCATGCTGTCTTGAGTGCACCTTGAACCATTTTGTAGGCCACTGTGAGACACAGGAAGGTGGACTAGATAGGCCTTGGCTAGATCCAGCAGGGCTCTTGTTATGATTCTTTTCATTCCTTCATTTAAGCCAGGGGTGAGTAAGTCAGGAGCTCTTTTAGGATTGTTGGACCTTTAACAATCGTATATAAGACTAATTTTCAGCAGGTAGAGCTCATTTTCTATAAAGTACAAGATCCCTAAAGTGGCCCAGCTTGCCCATCCTGGAGATATTTCAATTTTTTTGATTGCATTGCATTTTTGCAGTGGATTCTGCTCATCAATACAAATCCAATGACATATGATATGTTGGGGTACTACACACCATTGCAAAGTTTCAAAATGAAGCCAAAATGGAGGACAGTGAAGCCCTTTTGGAGGACACCCAGTCAGGAGACTAAAAAAGAGGGCAAATCCAGAAATTTTTCGGTCATATGGTCACCCTGGATGGGCATTGATTTGGAAGGAATTATACGCTGAACCTCACCAACCCACTTTGGAACCACTTCAGAAAAAAACCCTAAACAAAGCAAGGTACCTCTGAAGCACTCTAGATTGAAACAAATCTCCCAGAGCAACTTTGGATGGTTTTTCTTTCTTACCCTTCTTTGCTTTGTCTTTCTCTCACTGCCTATTCCTTTTCCACCTTATACGGTTGGAGGGTTTTCAAGCAGAGAAGGGAAAGACAGGAAGGATAGTCAAGGAAGAGTGTGACTGACAGTTGTGAACTGTCAGTGAGGCACATAGCAGCAGAATGAAAACTGCTAATTGGTGCCTCCTTTCTTTCCAATCAGTGATACTTGAGACTGAGCTATAGAAATGGGAAAAAAAAAACATATAGATCATGGGCTAACTATATCTCTGTCCTGGACAAGTTGTTTCTGGTAGTGAATGATTTCAGGAGTTTGTGATCTGTTCTAATTCAACATACTCCTTCCTATTCCGTTGTTTCCAAATCATCTAGCCTTTCCCATCAAAGTTATCTTGCATCTTTAGGATATGATTCTGGAAAGAGATAAACTGATAATGCAATCCTAATCTCCAGTTAGGTCAGCATAAGCCCTGGCAAAATCCCAGGTATAAGTCCTGTGCTGTCCTGGGAATGTCACAAAAGTGCTGTAAGCCATTTCTACGCCACTCCTAGGTGAGGTTTAGGCCAGTGCACAGACAGTGCGCTTACCTCCCTATAGCACAATGGGAACAAGAAGACGATGAGTTGTGCTGGCCTAGATTAGGTTAGCGCCTTAACTTATCTCAGTCAAGCACCATAAGTGCGAAGACATCCATCAGGTCCTGAAACATTTTTCATTCATTTCAGCATTCATGATCAACTGACCATTCTGCAAAGAAGGCAAATGCCATTTTAGGCTGCATTAAGAGGACTGTAGCTTCCAAGGTGCGAGAAGTTCTAGTTCCTCTTTATTCAGCATTGGTCAGACCTCACCTTGAGTACTGTGTTCAGTTCTGGGCACCTCACTTTAAGAAAGATGCAGCCAAACTGGAGCAAGTCCAGAGGAGAGCGACAAGAATGATCAGTAGGATGGAAGGGAAGCCCTACGAGGTAAGGTTGGAGGAACTTGGGATGTTCAGCCTGGAGAAGAGGAGGCTGAGAGGAGACATTATTGCTCTCTTCAGATACCTGAAGGGCTGTCATAGGGAGGAAGGGGCTCATTTGTTCATAGCTGCTTCCGAAAGCAGGACTTGAACCAATGGGTACAAATTGCAAGAGAGGAAATTCCGGTTGGATATCCAGAAAAAATTCCTGACAGTTCGGGCGGTTCGGCAGTGGAACAGATTGCCAAGGGAGGTGGTAGACTCTCCCTCACTGGGGATCTTCAAGCAGAGGCTTGACGAGCACCTGTTGGGGATGCTCTAGGGGGATTTCCTGCTGCAGGCAGTGGGTTGGACTAGATGATCTAGTAGGTCCCTTCCAACTCTATGATTCTATGATTCTATGACCATAAGAGGAATTATCCTGAGTTGAGTGTCAATCCATGCCAATTGCTCCGTCTTGCATTTCTTTCAGTTTTACATTGCTTTTGCCAGCACAGAATTTCTCAAACTCAATTGGACCCACTTGGTGGGTTCTAGAGGGTCCCACAGAGCCTCCAATGAAAACATGGGTCATGGAAAAAATCAGATAATAAATTGCCTCAAGCCCTGATGTTATTCAAATACCACATAGCAGCTAATTGCTGTGTAGTTTGCAAGCTTGTATAAATATAGGGAGATAAATGTCCAAGCATTGTTTCTTCTGTTGTGTTTTTTCTTTCTGTGAAAGATAGGTGGTAGTGGGGGGAATGGAAGGCTCATCTAAGTCCTCCAGGCAGGAAGCTATTCAGTACACTGCTTTATTATGATAAATGAATGAACCAAACAAATAAAATATTACATAAAATATTATTTCTTTCTATATCACCTTTATAAAAACACTCATAAAGCTAGGTGCATCATGATATAATGTCATTTTAAAAAATGGGTCCCAGTACTACACTGTGCTGCTGCAGGGGAATACCACATGAGATATATTCAGGGTGAAAACCACGTGATTCCTAGTTACAGGAAGAACCCCCTAGCTACTATTCTCAGAAAACCTTGTTGTTACTCTCAGCAAACAGAGCAATTAAGGCTCACAGCCACACACCTTTTTTTATCGCAGTGAGAATACATAGGGCACAGCATCAATCAACACAGCAAATGCACATCGCAAGACACGTCCACCCCTCTGGGCAACTCTTCTGATAACACACATATTAGATTCCAATAGAGAACGTGAGTCTTTTGGAGTGCACAGCAAAATGCCATTAGTCACAGGGAATCCTCAGCCCAAGCACAGAAGAGAACAGGGGGTTGTTAAGGCTGCGGTGTAATCGGAGAGCAGAATCTCACAGCAGGAAAACTGTTTTTAACCAACATCTTTGTGTCTGATGAATATTTATATGATATCATTTTTAATGCAATGGCAAAGAGGACAATGTTCAGGTTGGGTTATGCAAATATGCCCTGGTGACTTTTCCAATCACTCAACTATTTGCTTCTCTTGTCACAAATCCACCAGCATAATGCCGAGTAATTCAAGGCTGTCACATCTTCCACCATCAAGTCAGACAATTCCACACTGGAAACTTCAGCTGGTACAATGCCGGTCCCATGTCTTAAGAATAGAAGAGTGGGTATATCTGATTTGCTTTTACAAGTGTAGCCTAAGTATATGCAATTTATGTACATGCAATTTTGAGCACAATCCTAACCATGTCTACTCAAAAATAAGCCCCATTTTATTCAATGGGTCTTAGTCTCAGGAAAGTGTCTTTATGATTACCCACTTCAAAGGAAACTTTTTGATTCATTACCTGCTTTGTTACCATGGTTAGTAATTACTAACTGTTACTATTTGCCTTTGTATAACATGAAAATAGTTAATCTTGCATGCTCTTGGAAGCAAATTTTGCAGTCTGGAGGTAAGAGCAGATTTGTCTCCTTCCCCTGGGGAATCTCCGGCTGCTGCAACAGGTCTACTCAGACCAATGTCTGCTAAGTCCAAGTGCGTCCATGCACAAGACTGGGTGGAAGTGTTGGATTTGGCCTGGGAGTGGAGAATAGAATGTACCACACATCTCTCCTCTCACCTCTCTGCTGGGGGTTGCAGTGCATCTGTGGACTGCTAGGATCTGCATATAGATGGCACTTCTACCAGTTTTTGTTCAGTATGTGGATGGATTTGGAGGAAGCAGAGCCAGATTGGTTGTAAAGGCATATGTATATGCCCTGGATGTGATGCTTAAACTTGGAATGATTGTCAAAGCCTTAAATTTAACAGGTTTATGGATTCATTGATACTATTTTGTAAACTCCTTTCAGGAGAATGGCTCTGCATGCGCACGGAGTTAAGGGGTGATAGGCTCCATCCTAGATATCCTTTCTGAATAGCCTACCCAGTACAGGAAAACAGCCCAAAATGTTACCTGCTGCCCCTTTGGTCTGCCTCTCCACACACTCAGAAAAGCCCCTGACCTTGTTCCCTTCGCTGTTTCTTTCCTATGTTTGAGTGATTCTTATAAATCAAACAGGAATTTGCACACTTCTGTGGCTGAAGAAAACACAGGTAAGAATTACTGTATTTACTTGAATCTAACACTCACCTTTTCCAGCCGAATTTAGTCTCTAAAATCAGGGAGTGCATTTGATTCAACAGTTAATTAGATTAGAGGCAATGTGGTATTTTGATTATAAGTATAGTGTGCGCATTAGATTCATGATGCATTAGATTTGATTCATGATGCATTTAGCAAGATTACATTCACCTCCACTTAATTCCTCCAAACCATTGTCCTGTTATGTGCAGTCCTACAGACTGATACCAATCATGTTGACTCAGAACTAAGCTCCATTGATTTTAACATAATCTGCCATGCAAAGAAATTTGCTTAAACATTGTAGTTGTGCATCAAAATCTTAAGCATGTCAAGGAAAGTTCTAGTGGATTTACTCCCTGGTAAGTATGCGCAGGATTACAACCATCAACATCTCTAGCATCTTTTGTGAGAAAGTATGTAGCTCTTACCCATTTGAAGATTTTGCCAACGCCCCTCCTTTACTTAGTATGAGAGCACCATGCCCGACAACTAATCAATTCGCATTACAGTCTTCAAAAGGATTACTGTAACCTTTTGACAATATAGTAATCTTCAAGCAGCGGTGAGATCAGCCATGATCTCGGTGCAGGCACGTTCTTGCAAATACTCATTGGACTTGCAGAGCTTGGCAGCACTTGGGATCAAATCAGGTTTCACTTAACCAGAGGCCGGAGCACTTGTGATTTGCATGAGTAATTAGAACAGATTAATAGAATGACTTGCTTAATTAAGTTTATCTCCAAAGGTGCCTCTGGAAGGCTCATGAGCCTGAAAAATCTGAAAACAATTTCCCCTCGATATCTACTTTGGTTGAGACTGAAGTGCATTTTGTTATTGTTTAGCTTCCCTGGGCAGGGATAGACAGATGTGTGTGCATGTTCGCTATCACAGCTATGTCTTTATAACTATAAAAGTAACCATGCAAAGTAAAGGTGTCCCCTGCAGGCTGGTCATGACTGACTGTAGGGTACAGTGCCAGGGTGACCGTATGACCGGAAATTTCCAGATTTGTCCTCTTTTTTAGCCTCTTGTCCTGGTGTCCACCAAAAGGGTTACATTGTCCTCCATTTTGGCTACATTTTGGAATTGCACAATGGTGTGCAGTACCCTATCATATCATATGTAATTGGATTCATATTAAAGAGCAGAATCCAATGCAAAAATTAGTTTTGAAATATCTCCTTCCTAGCAAAAGTTATGGCCAAAAAACTAAAAATCAAAAATATGAATTGAACTCTATGGGAAAGTGCAACAGCCCAATATTGCAGCTTTACTCGTGAGTAGGCAAATGTGCCATTGTCCACTAGAAAGGCCTGGCTGAAAGGAATCCAAGACCGTGTCCTCCTTTTGAGGTTCAGGCATCTGGTCATCTTGTGTGGTGCTCATCCCTGTTTCTAAGCCAAAGAGCCCAGATTGTCTGAAGACAGTCGCATGCTCATGTGGCCAGCATGACTGTATGTCAAGGCACCTGCAATGCTGTTACCTTCCCACCAAGTGGTACCTATTTTTCTACTTGCATTTGCAGGCTTTTGAAGTGCTAGGTTGTCAGGAGCTGGGTTAAGAATGTGAGCTCACCCCATCTTGCAGTACTCAGGTCTCGAATTGTGGACTTACCAATCTTCAGATTGACAAGCAGAGTGCCTTAAACCACTGCAGCCCATAAAAGTAACTATAGATATGATTTATTTTAACTATAAATAATTTTCACTGCCAGGATTGCCAAACTGTCCTACATGTATGACGGGGAAATGAGATGCATGAGTTGGCTGCTTACTCTGAAAGAGCCATAACGTAAGGTGTTTTTCCAGTGCACCCAGCACTGAGAAGGGCACATCAAGACCACTGAGCACAAGACAGCAGCTAAATATTGACAGGCTTCTGGAGAGAAAGAGGATGATCCTCTGATGAATTAAAATGAAGTGGCAAGAAAAGTAGGAGAGATGAAAAGGGGAGGGAGGAAAGTCACCCAGATCAATCAAGCAAACAGGCAGCTGGGAGAGGCACTTATTGACCTTGCTGTTAAAGAATCTCTTCTGAGCCAAGATTACCCAGAAGCCGCAGCTTCATGTCTCCAAGAGAGACTCCTTTTTGGATAACCAGGACTGGTGGTGACAGCAGATGAAGGAGAAAGTGTGATTTTCCTTGGCAGTGTTTTTCCATTGCCCTTCTATGCCCACCCCCATGCCAGGAAAAAAGCAAACACTTTGGTTAAACAGCCAGAGGAGGGGGAAGAAACACACCTCAATACATCCACTTAAAAGAAAAAAAATGTTTTATGTATAGAAAGCTCTGGGAATAATCAGAGACTTGGAAGTTTTCTACCTTCGCACTACCACCCACTCAAGACGAGGTGATGATTTTCTCTCTATCCTACAGGCAAAATTTGACCTACCTCACAGAGTAGTCAGAAAAAATGCAACGCACCAACACAATTCAATGCCTTTGCCACCGTGTCTTTATTTAATTCCCTTTGAATTCCAATTTAGCCCCCTCACATCCTCTTCACCCTCTCAATTCTGCTCATGCTCTCGTCCTAAGATAGGAAGACAACTGTTTCCCTTCTGGGCCTATAATTCCAGGATGGACTAAGAAAAAAAGGGGGGAAATGGGTAGGGAATGAATAAGTGGGGTGTTGAAACCGTTCTCATTCATGCTACTTCTTATAAAGAGACTTGCAAGCAAATTAAGCTTCTGCATTCCAGATTTAAGGTATCAGTTTGCTGCAGAACTGCATAAGAATCAACAGAAAGATGGGCATCTTGACCTCTAGGTGTCTTTATTTTTCCACAAAAGTAATTTACAAAATATAAGAATAATGAGGATCATTACTGCACCAGATGTAAAGCTTTTAAAAAAAAAGATAAGTGAAGAAAGGAGTCCCTCCCTCTTCACATCTGGAAACTCTTATTACAATGCTCTGCATTTGAACAACTCTTTTGATTCATAGGCCTGAAGTGCTTCACTGAGAGGGGATAAGTTCCTTTATTCTCTGTTATCTCATGGTGTCAGGTGGGCAAGCTTGGAAATTTTAGTTAAAGACCAAGAAATTGTCTGACTAGATCACAGGAAGAAGCCCTTCAAACCTTTTCCCCAATGTCAAACCAGTCACTCTGCCGCAAACGTTGTTGCTGGAAACGTTCTTGTTGCTGCTCATTTTGCCTCTTCAGGCACCATTTCGATGGAAGAACAGATGCGCCAAGGACCTTTGAATGTCAACCAGGTCAAGGCTGAAAATCCCTGTGCATATGACTAACACAAAGGGAGTTGGCATTTTATTTGATTTATCAGTAGCCCATATAAGTATGAGTGCTGACACGGGTGGCTATGTAAGAAACTTGCATTAGTATATTTTCTATTACTGTCAGGTCTGGCCCAAGGCCAGGAGAGTGTTCCAGACGCTGCCTCTGCTTTGTGGTGTGCCAGCCTCTTCTCCTACCAATGCCTGGACTGTAAAAAAGAAAAATGGGAATGCAATGGGAAAAATGGGGGGTCAGTAGATGGACACACATGGATGCCCACCATCTGCTACCTCCATCAGCCTCAAGGATAGGCCAGCTCAGATTATGGCTCAACATAGATTAAGGGCCTGATTATGTTTGATGAAA
Source organism: Cryptoblepharus egeriae (assembly GCA_030015325.1). Lineage (NCBI taxonomy): Eukaryota > Metazoa > Chordata > Lepidosauria > Squamata > Scincidae > Cryptoblepharus > Cryptoblepharus egeriae. Next base: position 74,986,897 of record JAREYC010000005.1, read on the forward strand.
TACAATCTAGTTCAGAAGAGAGCCAGGATAGTGTTATGGTTTTGGAGTTGGACTGAGACCTAGAAGATCCAAGTTTAAATTCCCATTCAGCCAGGAAATTTCTTGGGTGACCTTCAGCCAACCACAATCTCCCAGACTCATCTACCCCTCAGGGTTGTTGTGAAGGAAAAGTACTGAAGGAATCATGTACTGAACGCTATGCTCCTTGGAGGTAAGTAAGATTATCTAGAGCTAGAACAGATAAGCAAAATGTAGTGAAAGAATACACTAGAAAAGGATGTGAGGATTCCCCCCAGGTGCCACAATAGCAATTTCTTGATTTTCTTTGTTTTATATGTTTGGTCTGGCTTGGAGTCCTCTCTACCTGAGTTCTAGTTTCATTAGGAGAAATTAAATTTCAGAGTTACAGTGGCCAACCATGGACTTACCAAGCCTGTGCAGGCCTATGAAGGTGGCTAGCCAGACAAGGTATTCTCATGAAAAGTCTGCCAGTTGGAAGAGATGGGGAGACCAAGTGTGCATGCCCGAACATTTATCAACATGGCTCTCACCTTCACTCTGGGCAGGGCTTTCCACCTGCAACCTCCACAATGCCACTGTTCCACCACCATTTAAGGCAATTGACTAGGAAGAGTTACTGTTCTGCCCATGGAGAGAAGAAAGCAGGTAGAATAGGAGTAAGGAAGAAGAGGATTGAGAAGGGAATTGTCCAAATGGTTTTGGGACTGGAAGTGAGGAAGGTCAGCTAAACGGTGGGTTCCTGTGTTGATGCTGGATGGTGGAGAGCAGCCAACAGAGCTCAGCTGCATGGCCTCGTTGGGTTAACTCACTAACAGGCCAATAGATGCTTTGAATAGGTGGACCATAAGAAGTGGTACATCAGAAGGCAAACATTGAGAATCAAGAATTTGGGAATTAAGATCAGTGACAGAGAAAGAAGTTTTGGTTATACGTGAGGAGATGATCAGATGAAGCTATGATGATGAAAAAGCAGCTCAACTCCAGAGATAGTATGGCACCAAAGGGCTACTTTTCCATGGCCCACCTGCTAGAATCTATTCTGAGCAAAAGTAATCTAGAAGCCATAGCTTCACATCTTCATGGAAGTTTCCCCTTGGATAACCAGGGAAAGGGAGTGCAATGTGTGTCTGTGTGTGCGTGCTTGTGTGTATTTTGCAGTGTTTGTTGCCTGTTCCCTTCCCTCCCAACACCCAAGTGTCAAAAAGAAAAATAGGGAGAGCTTAAATGGATTTGAAGGAACTGGTTTGACAAATAGAGTATGGGATATGGGAGTAATGGGATGTCAAGTGGGCTGGCCTAGGAGATAAGCTTGTTTGGAACAGCGAAACAGCAGAGGTACAAGGCAAAAGAAGAGAGAGAGAAAGTGTCTCATCACCCAGTTCACTGCTTTACTCTGCCACAGGCGGCTTCATGTTCAATTTGATATCAGGGAACTCTGCCTCAGCTTTCAGTGTTTGAAGGTTAGTTAGTTGTGATAACAATACTTCCATCCCTCACAGGTTTGCTGTGTGTGCAAATATAGTGATGGTGAACATAACATCAGAAGAGTCTTGCTGGATCAGGCCAAAGGCCCGTCTAGTTTCCTGTATCTCACGCGTAGCAGAAGAACAAGATAACAAGGCCTGAGCAAATAGTGAGAGACAAACATTTCCCAAGAGGTTCCTATGATTCTGCGTTGCCAAGCTGTATTACCTCTAAAGACCTGCATTTAAAATTGGGTTTTGCTAGGAAATATCTGGCCTGTGATTGCTTCATTACCAGAGGGTGACTGTGAAGGAGACAAGGAGGTGCTGATCCATTGCAGGAGAACCATGCTTGGGCAAAACAGCCAGAACTGAAGTGAGCCTAGAAAAAGGTCTATAGGTCAAGAACGGGGTGTGTTCTCCAGCTGGAAAGTAGAAATATTTGACAAAGGTTTCAAACCTAATCCCCACTTAGGCTGGCTTAAGCCCTAGCATAAGTCCCTTGCTGACCTGGGGGTATCACAAAAGTGCTGTCAGGCACTTCTCTGCCACTCCCAGGGAAGGGTTAGACCAATGATTTTCAATCAGTGACCAGTGGCAGACTGGTGTGCTGCTGATAGTTCTCAGGTGTGCCATGGGAATTTGGGGAGGGACAATTATTAATGGGAAAACTTGGGGATTTGAACACTATGGTGTGCCTTGTCAATGGTAAAAACAACTGATGTGTGCCATTAGATGAAAAAGGTTGAAAATCACTGGGTTAGGCCAGTGCACAAACATGCTTTGGCTCCCTGCATCACCACAGGAATGGGAAGACTAATGAGTTCTGCTGGCCAAAATTAGGATGTTTAGAACTACTAGTGAAATGTAACTGCGTTGCGGGAGTAGAATACCCCCCCGTGTGCCAAACCCCCATTGCTCATCATCCCTCCCATGCATAACATCCCCCCTGCACAACAACCCCCATGTGCATCAACCCCTGCATGTGCATCAACCCCCTGTTCGCAGCAACCCCCTGTGTGCAACAATCCCTAATGCGCATCATTCCTCCGTACACATCAACCCTGAATGTGTAACATCTCCCCATGCACAACATCCCCATGTGCATTAACCCCCATTGATGCGCAACATCCCCCATGTGCAACAACCTCATGCACAACAACACCTCATGAGCAACATCCCCCATGCACAACCCTGAATGCGCATCTTTCCCCATGCGCATCAACCCTGAATGTGTAACATCCCACCATGCACAACATCCCTCCTGCGCATTAACCCCCATATGCATTATCCTCCATGCGCATGAACTCTGCCATGCACTTAAATCCCCTGTGTGCATCATCCCCCCATGCACATCATCCCGAAGTGCACAGCATTGCCCCATACACACCATCCCCATGCACAACATAGGCAGCCGGAAACAGTGTTGGTGGTGTGGCATGTGCAGCAGAGACACCCCACAGGCATGATGCCCTGGGTGTTTGTCCCTTTAACCCTTCAGGACTGCCAGTGCAGCTCATTATACTCAGATGCATCACAAACTGCTTCTCAGTTTTTCATCTTTTAAAAAAAATCCAGCCGCTAGACTCTAATCTTAGTTCAGGGATTTGTGAAGATCTCTGGGAAAATACTGTCCTGTGCTACTTTACTAATGCTATGTGCTGGGAAACAGTTCTTAAAAACACCTCAGTTTATGGGCAAAAAGTTCATAAATATCACAACAATATGTAGACAATTTATTCTAATGGACTTCATGACTTGAAATGAATCCATGCACCAGCTTGTAAATATCTGTAGCTGCCACTTCTATATGCAGGATATGCCATATGTGACACTACTGGCAGAACTGGGCAGGGATCCGAAATGCACAGATTTCAAAACAGCTGCTACGTGTTTAATGGCTGTATAAATTGGCCTTCTGTGGTTTGGTGGCCAGGTCGAATTGTGGAGTAAAAAACAAGAATTTACAGGAATCCTATAGTCTAAGCAGTTAAAAAAAGGATTTGGATGAAGGGTAAGCAGTGAGAAGAGTAAAAAAAAAGAGAAGCAATGATTGCAGACAGTAATCATGCCATTTTTCCAGAGGAACTGCAGGACTGTCACTATCAGGGAATGGAATTAAGGGGGGGGGGGTTTACATTGCTAGTGTGAAAAGTTAGCAAGGTCCTTGATTTTCTTTCAAGAGCACTTAGGACAAGAATGAGTTCTGTTCATCGGAGGAGGGAGCCAAGGCCAAGACTGGGGGCATTCACAATACAGTAATGGAAGATGTCTAGGAAAGGAGGGAGGAACTCAAGAGGCAGGCAGCCATGGAGTCAGTGAAAGACATGAATGCAAATGATACTGAAAAGGAGGAGAAGGCAGCAGAGGACTCTGAAGGGTGGCAAGATCTAGACTTGCAAATTATAGGCCTCTAAATTTGCCTATTATGCCACATGCAATTTGCATATATTTTCATCTACAGAGCATTTGTTCAAGCTGATCATTTTGCTGGTCTATTCCCCCCAAAATTTAGCAGTTCTTTTATTTGTTCCCCACCAAAACTAGGAAAGAAGAAACTCAGTTGATATAAGCTGATCACATCAAATACACCGTTGAAATCCAGGCATTCTGCTTTCCTATTTTGATATACAGGTGGATATAAATATTAAATATAATTTAAAAAAAACACAAGTTGAGTCTTGGCATCTGTGATTATTCTGTTCCAGGAACTGGCACAGATGCCATTTTGGCATTAAACATAAACACTTAATACTGCAATCTGAACACATGCTGGAATAGGGGGCCAGTGGCCCCATATTCAGTGCATGTTCAGGGCTGCTCCTGTGCCACTGAAGGGCAAGGAAATTATCCTGGGTATTGCAACAGCAGCCCAGTGCTAAGATTCAAAGAAATTAACAACTGGTTCTCTGCCCATCTGGCAGCCACTTTTAAATAGCTGTTTTTAAACTTTATATGCCCTATCTCTCCTTAACAACCGGTTCTATAGAGTAGGTGTGAACCTGCTGGAGCTCACCACTGCCCCAGGGGAAAGGGAGGGGGCCTCTCTCCAAGGTGAACTCATGTTTTTCTAAGCCCTGGACAGGGGCAGGCAGGGTTATTACCCCAGGAAGCACACTGAGGATAAAGGGATGTTTATCTTTTAATTTAAAAGGTCAACCTTATTCATGCTTAGATAAGATCACTGATAAAAAAGATCCACTGATAATTAGGTTATACCTGTAAAGTATTTTGTTTAAGGAACACCAGACTTAAATTTCATTTCATGTAAAGTGGTACCTCTCATAACAAGCACCTTCCATAAAGTATGCTCCATGTAACAAGTCTATATTTCCAAGGAATCCTGTTTCATATAACAAATCTGCTTCACGTAACAAGCAAACTCCTCTGGCGCTTAATGAGCACGTGCACTATGCAGCCTTGATGCTCCACACTGAGGCTGTTTAAAAGGGCTGCTGGATAGCGCTGCCACCTCTAACTGCTCCCAACTTGGGGGTAGTTGCCTGGGGACACCAGAGGGCTGCTGCCCCTAACTGCTCCCAAGGGCCTGCACCAGCCCCCTTGAACCGCCAGCAGCAGCCAAGGAAAGCCTCCCAGGAAAGTGTCTTTGATTACAGCCTTCTAACCATGTCTACACAGAAGTAAGCCCCATTATGTTCAATTGCTCTTACTCCCAAGAAAGTGTCTTTGATTGCAACCTCCTAACCATGTTACCTGGAAGTCTTGTTAAAGAATGAGTCAAATAACTGGAGTTGGTTCAAGATGTTCTTTTACTTCACTTCAACACCAAAGGGCCATACATAGCAAAGAGAGCTATTCCAAAGGTATGGCCCCGATCACAAGGTGAAGGAGGCTTATATAGATTTTTAATACAAGGTGTGGCTTAACAAACAAAGCTGGCAAGGTACACGAACAAAACTGGCAGAATACATATACTTTTTAACCAATACCTTTAAACTACATAACTATTTAGTCACAGTCTACGTGTTCCGTGCCTGTTAGACCCCTCTTTCCTGTTACCTTTTATGAATGATAAAGCTGGCTAGGTATACATGATAGCAGCACACGTGTCTACTGCATGAGAGATACATGAGGCCTAAGTTTAGTCATCATGGTCCGGCCATGTGGCTTAACTCCGGTCCCTATGATCCTTTATACAGTCCAAGTTAGATAAGGCGCATCCCGTCTGGATAGATGGCCAATGTACGTGCCTGACCTTGGTCTTGTTCAGACACAGGAAAATCATACTTCATATATATTTTCTTGCTCTTTTTTTCTGGCCTTATCAATATATGCTTAAAGATACTTGGTTACAAAGCAAATATAACATTCTATGAAGTCTAAAACTTATACATTGAACTACACATACTATATTTATATATATGGCTTTTGATTAATTTGAATAATATATTTAATATATTTCTTATTTTGGCTTGAATAAAACTAAGCGTTTCCTTATATGGTCTTATATTTCAGAACCTCAGTTTAGCCAAACATTAGTGTGTGTGTGTGTGTGTGTACAGGAAGGGGGGTGTATGGAAGAATTACAATTTGATTTTTTTGTCTCTTTGTCCTGACCTGTATCAACCATGTCTATCCAGAAGTAAGCCCCATTGTGTTAAATGGGGCTTACTCCCAGGAAAGTGTCTTTAGGATTGCAGCCTAAGTAGACTTCAATTACAGTGTTTTGTCATCATTTCTACATACAGTTAATATTTTTATATGAATACTAGTGAAAAGCGTACCTGCATTGCGGGAGAAAAATTCCCCTGTATGCCATCCCCCCACTGTGCATCAACCCCCCATGCACATCTACTCCCACACAAATCCAAGCCCATGCACATCAACACCCCATGCGCATCAACCCCCCCTGCACATCAACCCCATGCGGATCTACCCCCATATGCAACATCCCCCATATGCAACATCCCCCCATGTGCAACAGTCCCCCATGTGCATCAGTTCCCCCATGTGCATCCGTTCTCCATGCGCATCAGTCCCGCATGCGCATCAGTCTCCCATGCGCATCATCCCCCATGTGCAACATCCACCCATGCGCATCAACCCCATGCGCATCAACCCCCAATTGCAACATCCCCATGCGCAACATTTCCCCAAGCGCAACATTTTCCCATGTGCATCAGTCCCCCATGCACATCATCTCCCCATGTGTATAATCCTTCTATGCGCACCAGTCCCCCAAGCATACCAGTCCCCCATCCGCACCAGTCCCCATGTGCAATATTCCCCATGTGCAACATCCCCGATGCGCAACATTTCCCCATGTGCATCAGTCCCCCATGCGCATCAATCCCCCATGTGCATCAGTCCCCCATGCGCATCAACCCATATGCGCATCAGTCCCCCATGTATATCATTTCCCCTTGTGCATCATTTCCCACATGCACAGCATCCTCCCCAGTGCAACCCCTCCCTTCAAACAACATCCCCAGTGCACCAGGCACTGAGCACCAAATCGGCTGGATGTTGGTCGGTCTTCCATGTTAAGTATAGGACAGAAACACGTTGTACCCCTTTTCAGCCCCTTATGGGTTAAATTTCTCTACATGGGTTCTTGGTGGAACCCCTCCCTAAATTTCATGCTTCTAGGTCTGGGGGTTGGGGCAGAATGTTGATGAGTCATCAATTCTCCAATGCAAAGTATAGGGAAGAAAATGCATTGTGCCCCTTTTCACCACCTTCCGGCTGGAATTTCTGAAAACCAGTTCTTAGTGCACCCCTCGGTCACGGAAGGAACCCCCATCCTAAATTTCTCACTTCTAGGCCCAGCAGTTTTGGCAGAGCATTGATGAGTCAGTCAGTCAGTCAGTCAGTCAGTGACTTTTCTCTTTTATATAAATAGATTTTTGGGGTTGTGGAACCAATAGTCTGAGTTTCCATTATTTCCTATGGGAAAATTCGCTTCACATAAAGAGCATTTCACATAAAAAAAAACATGCTTCTGGAACAAATTAAACTTGTTATGTGTGGCACCACTGTACCTGTTAATATAAAGTCCCCACCTAAGGACTTCGAGAGTTAGTAGCACATTAGGGTAGCAGTAACTGTCAAAAAATGCCATAAAGGATTTTTGGAATAGCTCAGGAGTAGCAGCACTTGTAGGGAGAACTGTACTGTTCAACCAGTGCTGAATTCAGAGCTGTGGCCACCAGCGCTGGTAAGTAAAGTGCAGATCAACACAGGGGAAAGGGAGGGAATAATGGGTGCAGGAAGAGGGTTTTCAGATTGGGTTGGAAACAGTTCAGACCCCAAAAGGGTAGGGAATGTAAAGGAGCCCCCTGCCATATCCTTACTCCCTAAGACTGCCAGCCCTTCATTTGGATTCTAAGAATTGCATCAGTGATGTTTCTGATGCAGATCCAAGAAGCCACATGGAGCATGCTGGGGTTTGACATGGAGTAATGGATAAAATCCTTATGCCAAGGAGACTTCCAGGATGCTCTGTTCTAGCACTGGATACAGTGTGGGCTGTGTGGCCCTGGTGTGCCAGTCCTGTCCAGCATTGGTTCATCAGTATCTGATAGGTGGTTAGTCCTTTTAAAAGAGAGTGTTAAATAGAAGGATAAATAAATAAATAAATAAATAAATAAATAAATAAATAACATGTCATTTTATTGTGACAATCCAGAGAAAATTACAAAGGACCAAATCCTATTGTAATCATCAGGACCCATCTTTTTTACACAGTAATTTTGCTCAAATTTCATTGATTTGAGGGAATGTTGAGTGCCCCTCTCTTTGTCTGGAATGACCCCACTTTCCTTTGCGTTGAACTGTGGAAATAAATTAATAATACAAAAATTATTATTTGTCTCAGCTTTTTAAAAAAAATAAGTGAATCTCACAGTGAGGTTTTCATACTTCAGAATTTCTGAATGGCTATGTAATTTTCTCATTTTTTTCTTTGGCACATTTGGACTTCGATACATGAAATAACATAGATTCAAACAATGGCAGCTTGATAAATCTTTTCAGTTAAATGAAGAACACAAAAAACTTCTTCTGCATATCAGACTCTCTGAATGAAATCAGTTGTGTTGAGCATGGCAGCGCATGCCTTCATTTTTGGAATGAAGGAAACCTGCGCAAATACAGGCCATTGGGTTCTGGCTCCATGCGTTAAAAAACCAACAATAGAGGGCAGCAGTAGAAATTTTGAGAACATTTCCCATTTGTTACAATTCATTTTAAAATTTAAATAGCCTATTTTTTTTTACTGATATTCATCTGCTACCTGTGTTGGTAATGGCAGAAATAGTTTACAGCCATCTCCCATATATTTCAATATTTTGGAAAGTTTTGTCTCATGGTTATTGTTAATCTATTAGAGACACTTTGAGGCTATTTGTTCTGCTATCCCAGGGGTGTCCAAACTTTTTGACAGGAAGGCCACATAATCTCTCTGACACTGTGTTGGAGGCCAGAAAACTAATTTATATTTCAAATGGGAATAAAGTTGCGTTAATTTACGTATAATTATGTATTAGAGTAGATTACAATGCTTGCCCAAAGGCCAGATAGAGGGGTCTTACCAAGGCTCGTCAAGGGCCGCATCTGGTCCCCAGTTTGGGATTTGGACACCAGTCAATGGTCCTAATGCAACCATTAACCCATTTCTGCCCAGTCCTCAGGTGTACAGATTTGGTCCCTCTTGCAGATATGGAAAATTGAGCAAAAGTTGCTTAATTGCCTTTTATAAATTCTCCCCGCAGTCTTTAATTCTGGGCTAGGGAAACCTAGAAACAAATTTATGTGTGTTTGCCTAGATACACTTGCGCGTGTATGAGAAGAGTGTTGGCAGCATCTATACAGAGCTTTTTTCCCCATTTTTTTTCTCCAGCTCTGTGGAATTTCCTCCCTAAGGAGGGTTATGAGCACAAACACCTGTGTTACGTTCAGAAAGCACAAAAAATATTCTTTTAGGAAAGCTGGTGGTACACCTTCTGCAGCTTACACTGCCAAGAATGAGTTTTCATTTATTTTTAATATATGCTAAACTGTTTAAAAAACAGTGATGCTAATGATATTTTCTTTTCTGTCTTGATCGTTCCTGTCAGCCCCTTTGAGCCGAGCCTGCCTTTAAGAAGGGAGCTATACAAATATTTTAATAAATAAACAAACTCACTAAATAACAGGGCTCCAAACTGAAATTCCACGTTGCAAACTTCAAAAGCACAGATTGTGAATGGAGGAAGGATGTCACTTTTAATCTGAAATTGCAAGTCTGGCAAATATGAAAAATTCAAAGTTCATGTTGAATATTCATTTCCAAACTGGCTGCAAAAATGAAATAACAAACTAAGCATATTCCAGCCTCCTCTGGGAGAATGTGTAACAAAATTTCCATTTTAAATAATATAAAATACTGCTAATAACTTGCTCAATACTTGAAAATTAAGAAACACTTGTTCTAGCTAATGTGTTGGAATAGTTCGCGCACATGTACGTACTACATACCCCCAAACTGTTTCCCTCAGGAGCTCATTATTATGCAGAAATTACTCTTAATTAGGACATGAATATATTAGGCCTTTTGGGTGCCAAAAATGAAATCAAAAAGAAAGATAGTGCTGAACATGTGATACGCTTATGCTTCCTGAGTTCTTAGGGTGACTGAATTCCAAAATGCCATTAGGAGATGAAAAGGTCACCCCCGTTGAGAAGTAATTGGCGTTGCACAGAAGTAACTGATTAAAGAAGAAGAAGCCTTTATTTGGGGAGGGCCTTAACTCTGGGACTTGTTCCAGGAATTATCTATGTTTTGGACCAAAGCTCTTTGTGGGACAAAAAGAAAAGCACCTCTGCCTTGTACTGAAACAGATGCCCTCTCCTAATAAGGGCACCTCAAATGGCATGCTTCAAGGGAACATGAAAGGCAGAGAAGGCGTTTTCCCTCCCGCAGGTTGCTTTCTGCTCAAACATGTGATTTGCTGATCATTCCCCTAAGAGCTGTTGCTGCTGCTCAGAAGCTGCTGGCATTTCATTAGCAAGCACTGGATATTTTTAATGAGTCCAAAACGCCTGAAGGAACAGACCGCGAGGTTGCAAAACTACTTATCTTCCCCTCTGCTTCTTTGAAATAGACAGGGGATAGCACAGTGAAGGAAGAAAGTGGCTCCGAGGCAGCAAAGAAAGGGCCTCGATGCAATTTCTCTGTATGGAAGCAAAATGGGGGATGAGCCTTCAGAGTCCCTGAAAAGAAGCCCTATTATTCTCTAAAGGGAACAAAACAATTTGGCTCTCTGTTGTGACAGGTCCGGGTCCAGGGCGATAGAAGTGTGTTTTGTTACAAGCTGGGAAATCATGACAGCCAGTTTGATTATTTGCTTTCCCTTCTCCAGAGCAGGGATAGAATTTATTTGTTTCTTACTAGTATCCTGAGGATACCATCTGGAGACAGGTGAAAAACTGTGGCTGGAGGAACTATACACTTTGAATTGAGCAGGGTACATGTTCAAATCAGGATCTGGTTTTCAGAATTGAGAGCTCTCTCTCTCTCTCTCTCTCTCTCTCACACACACACACACACAGCCACCAGTGTTCAGAAGAGTGGTAATAGTGACAGCAAAATTAACTGGTGGTAAAAAGAGAATTGCCACATAGTGAGCGCTACTAAAACAGTAAATGGGCTTGGAGTAATTGGGCTCCTACTATCCACAACCCGACATAAAAACCAATTCATGGTTTCCATTGTAATCATCTTTATTTGTGACTGTGTACTTAAAACAATCCTTTGTGGGACTATTGACTTCAAGCACCCTGGTTTATTTTAAAGTTAGCACCTGAAATAAAAAGCCAGGAAACATGGAGAATAAATATATGGATAGTCAATTACTTGTTCATAAACTCTAATATATATAATTCTTAAGGTAAAGGTAAAAGGTGAGCCTTCACTTTACCCATAAACCCAGGTAGTATTTGGAAAAGTGTCTTTCCGGACAGATATTTCATCTGTTTTTGAGGCCATACCTCAAAAGCAGTTATCTTTGAACCTGAAGATTCCCAATTAAATTGTTGCCCTTCTATGTTCACTTACTAATCCTTTTAAAATAAATTTAACTTTAGAAGAAGATAACCTTAGCAGAAGATAAATTTGGTTGTGCCCTTATTCCAACTCAAAGTGGGGGTTGGAACCCTCTTGGGGAGTTGCAACCTAGGGACAGGGGGGTTGTAAGTGAGTGGGATCTGCCATCTTGGAATCTGGCACCTGGCTTTCCTGGGAATAACTCTCAAACTTGTCCACCACTGAAAAACATTCACATTCTTAGTTTAGCAAAGTTTATTCTAGTCAGTCCATTAGTAGAACATGGTTAAGTAGGTAAGGTGGCAGTTGGTTTGAGGATGTTTTGGGAAGGATCAGGGCAGGAAGTGGTCCAAATGATGGAAAGTACAGGAGGGGGAAACTCAGGGTGAAATCCTAACCAATTTAGGCTGGCACAAGTCATTTGCTCTCTATTCCCATGGTGCTGTGGGGACGCCAGCACATGTTTGTAAACTGGCCTAAACACCCCCAGGAGAGGCACATAAGTGCCTTATGGCATTTTTGCAACACCTCCATGCCAGGACTAATGCTAGCCTTTAGGATTACAGCTTCAGTGTCAAAGACACGCACAAAAATCCTACGTCCCTTATCTTGGCCCAAAACACCCTTTGAGGCTTCTCAAATTTACACCAGCTTGTTTAGTTGTCATAGGTCAGATGAGACCCACTGTTGTCTAGGAAGTTTATGGGGTGGAAAGTAGAAATGATTTTTACTTACCTCTCTTGGGCCATATGCCCCAACCAACTATATGTACTCCATGAATACCACAGTATTGTGCAGGTAATGTCTGAAAACGAATAGGTAGGCCTCTACTTGTTATCTGTTGAAAGGTTATGTGGCAGGTATAGATATGCCGACACTTATAGATACATTAATAGTATCTAATTGATACTGTACTAAGGGTTGTGGTGGTGCAAGTGGTTAAGACACTATCTGTTAACCAGTAGGCCAGGCTTCAAAACCCAGGTCCTACAAGACAGGGTGCCTCCTGTCCTATCCCAGCTCCTGCCAACCTAGCAGTTTGAAAGTATGCAAATGAAAGTAGATAAATAGGTACCTATCTACCTATCTATCTACAGTATTTATATACTGCTTTTCAACTAAAAAGTTCACAAAGTGGTTTACAAAGAAAATGAAAAAATTAATAGGTAATTAATAGCTAATGGGTCTCTGTCCCAAAAGGACTCACAATCTAAAATGCAAAAAGGTATCACTTCAGTAGGAAGGTAACAGCATTTCATGCATATGCGGGTCAAATATTGGACAACGCTAGCTTTATGGCTCAAGAAACGGGGATGAGCACCACACCCTACCGTCGGTCATGAGTAGCAGTATAACCTGCAGGGGACACCTTTCCTTTTAATACTGTACTAATTAGTACTATTATTACTAATAACAGAATTATTTCAAAACATTGCTAATTAAAATAGTATCTAATTAGATACATATATTTGGCTCTGCTCTGAATAAAGTACAGAGCAATAAAAGCTACTACATACATGGTGGACTTGAAGCTGAATTTATCTTTTCAAGACATTTATTTGTTCTTAAATCTTATTTAAAACATGATCTGGAGGCCGAAAAGAATCCCTTTTAGTTTTTTCTCTCTCTCTTGTTTACACAACGTTAGTGTCTTCTATCCTCTGCAATCATTTATTATTTAGCACTCTGGCTGTCTTATTTAATTCTGGAGAACACTTTAAGATGATGTTCTATGCCAGTGTCTCCAAATAATAGGACACATTTCACCCAGATTGCCGGAATTTAGTTATGTCTCACTCAAGTTATTAGTGACATTTTTTGTGCTGCCAAACATAGCTTCTCCGCCACAGTGGAGAGTGACAGAGCATTTTGCAACTGCAAAACTCGCAAGCACTCTTTGTCCTTCCTCTGTTTACTTATGATTTGGTGCAGAATCGAGATTGCATGTATACTCAAAACTGCCAGCATTCGGAAAGTAGCTCTTTTGTCAATTGTTATTTGGGACCTTGTATAGCAGATGCTGATTGAATCTGTGCAGAAACTATGCCAGTTTCATTACCTCGATCCGACATTTACACTCCATGTGGTACCCAGTGTACAGCATGTACTTTATTTCAATCTGTGCCTAATAAATCACATTGAATAAATCAGATTGAAATAATATCAATGCTTAGAGGGGGGAAAGAAAATCTTGCTTCCTTACGAAGGTGAAGTTGAGGTTAAGAGTACGCATCATTATTGCCAGGCTGAAAGTCCTTGGCAGAGTGTTTTGATTAGCAAGTAAGTTTATAAAATTCAGAAAGGTACAAAATAAGGACCAAGGTTAATGGTAAGGCTTTCAAACTTTTCCAAGATTGACACTTTGTAACTGAAACACAAATTCTTTTAACTCATCCCCAGGCCTCCAATTTCCCGTCTTTATTGCTTTTCTAATTACACAGCTTTGTTAAATATCTGATTTCTGAATGCAGGATTTTCTCTAAAGGTGTTTAAAGGCTTACAGTCCAGTCCTACCAAAAATCACGTGCCACAGTTCAACACTGTCAGTACAGCCTCTACCACATCCAGTGCAGAAAATGTGGCCGCTGGAGGTCTCTTCAGAGTAAGGAGATAGTTGTCCCCTTATCACAAGTAAAGCACCAGAAGCTGTAGTGGGGCTACATTGGTGTGGCAGTGATATTTCTGGCACAAATCTGAACCATTCCTGGTTGCGCTTCCAAGTCAACGAAAGGGGATAAGATACAGCAGGGGCAATGAACGTTGTTCCCACTCCCTTGCTGGGCCTGATTCACCCCTCTCCACCTTCTCTTTCCCCCCTTTCTGCCCTCTATCTATCCCACACTGACCAGAAAACTGCCTTCCTGTTTAAGTGGACACAGACCTCCAGCTGGCAGTAGAACAGGCAAACATTGGCGTTACCACTGGTGCAAAAGTTCTTACACTGCACATTTCCATCCCACTAGGAGTAGCTGGTTTAGGATTTATAGATTGTTATATATATTTATATGTTGTTATTGATTTATATATTGGATTTATATATGCATTGTCATGGCAAGCATCAACAAAGTGCTTCATGGTATGCAAGTTAATGTACCTATTGGAGTCCACAGTCAATTCCATGAATGCTGAAGCACATCTCACAAGTCTTGATCACAAGTATGATCTCAAAAGTCTTGCCCTTTCTAGTTCCAAGAAATGGGAATAATAGCCTTCAGTAGGTTTGCAGTTTGCCCGTGACCAACAAAAGAATTGGTGCAGCTAAGATACTGTAGTATGTTAGTGATCAACAGTAGATCAACAATTCAAGAGCCAAATACCCCAAGACTGAGTGAGCATCCCATTCCTTTCCAGCCCCTGCCAACCTAGCCATTTGAAAGTATGTAAATGCAAGTAGATAAATAGGTACTACTTTGGTGGAAAGGTAACAGTGTTCTTTATGCCTTTGGTGGTTAGTCACGCTGGCCATATGGCCACAGAGACATCTTTGGACACACTGGCTCTTTGGCCTTGAAATGGGGATGAGCACCCTAAAGTCGGTCATGACTAGCAGGGCAACGTGTAATGTTTACCTTAACATTCTAGATATAAATAATGTGGATGGAGGGACAGACAGACAAAAAGGTTGCTCTTGTCAAGGCAACATTCATACAATATAACATACAATATAACAATATAACAGTTTGCATACAATATAACAGTTTAACCATACTAAGAATCTAATGCTGCGATCCTAAAGACAGGTTCCCGGGAGTAATACCCATTGAACATAATGGAGTAGACATGGTTAGGATTGTGCTCTAAGACTATGAATAAAGTGAAATTGTTTGTATTTATTGACACATTTATTGACAATTTATTGTTATCCTGCAACAAATATAAAAGCAATAAGAAACAATCCCCGAAATCCAGAGTAACTACAGGAGCATGTAAGAGACTTTATGTACACCCATAGTTACTGCACCACCAAGTGATAACCAAGGGAAATTCATATTGGAATCCAGAGTAAGTTGTTCTTACACCGGAGCAAGGACTCCCTGTAGTTACTCTGGATTTTGCCCAATGGTTCCTGACCTATTTTCATTGGAAGTGCCATCTTTTGTTCACTTATTTACACTTATATCACCACCCAAAAAAACATTGTTGTCAGACCAAAAAGAATTGTTGTCAGAAACATTGTTGCAACATTGTGTTGTAGTTGTTCTGCTGTTTTTTTCAGACGTGCTGTGTTTTTTTTAGTTTCTGTTTTCAGTTTTCTTTAGTTTCTGTGTTTTTTTCCCAGTTTCTGATGTTTCTTTTGATGGTGGATAGAGAAAGAATAAATTCAATCCCAGAACCAGTGTGCCCAACAAAAAATCAGGTGAAGTTCTACTATACCTTTAATGGGTCTTGTGCCTTTAATTAAACATTTCCTGTTTGCAAATCCAACCTGTTTTATAGCTTTCTGATAAAATAGTTTTATCAGATTTACCAGTTTGAGGGCTAGTAAAGAAGAGGCAAAAAAAGGGACAGCATTGTTATAGATGATCATTTAATGAGGAAAATGGTTATAGTTGCAGTTGGGTAGTACAGAGTGATATCTCTATCACCAATGGGAATATTAGGTGAATCTCCCCCCACCAAATGGAAAATTTTGCTCACATAAGATGCTATAGGGACTTTGCTATTCCTCACAACAAATGATGCACCACTGGAAATCTGAACATCTGCAGTTTTGGTGAAGTGGTGCCTATCATCTGATGTCCTTGAAAAAGAAAAGAAGTACAAATCTATCTTCCTGTAATTTTAGTATTAGGGAAAGGTTCCCCATTATAAGATATATGCAGCAGTAAGCAAGCTACCTAAACGTTTGAAGGTTTGTTCCTGATATGCAAGATTTTTTTTGCACCAAAGTTAAGAATTATAGCCCTACTGTTGATACTGGATTACATTTGCAGGTGTCTGCTGCTTATCTGATGGGTTAGGGACTAGAGCTGTTGTGAAAAGTGGAATTGGTTGATAAGCAAACCCAGTCTTTTTTAAGTTTATAAATGTTTCTTCCAATGCTTTTTTAGTTAGCAAATTGCAAATGCCCCTTTTATCTTATAAATCCCTGCTGCTATACAAAGTTTTCTGCAAATGGATTCTCAGTAACTCCTTCAGGGATGGAAATACCGGGGACTAGGAGTTAAAGTGACCAGGTGAACAACAGACAGTTTGAAAGAGTGGAACATATATTGAATGAATTATTTCAGGGTATAACTGAACAGTGTTGAAAGAGCGGATTGTCAGAAAACAAATCATCAGAAAGGATCCCAAAGTATTTCAGTTGGTGGCTCCCTTGAACTTCCGGGCCATTGATCATGGCTTTCAATTAGGACTATTTTCCTATATTTTGTACAGGGCAGTGTGGTTTTTGCAAGTAATCCACAACTCTCCTGGCTGGTTTCCTTGGCTTCCTGGGGAGCCATAGCTCAAAGTTTGTAAACCACTGGACTAGGGTTAATCATGCAAAACCTGGTTCATGTCAGTCAAGTCAGACATTGACTTGAGGGCTTCTGTCTATTTGAGGGCTCATCTGTCCCAGCAGAAACCTGACCCTTCAATACCAGCAGCAATATTAAGTGTGCCATTGGAGAAAGGGGTGCAGGACATCATGAATCCTTGCTGCAGGATGACTAGCATTGAATACAGACTTGTCTATAGAAAGTTCTGAAATGTGATTTTGTTATATTTTGTACATATCTGATTATTCAGTGTTGCTGGATTATTCAGTTTTGAATTCAGTTTTGGACAGGGTCTCCATAGAGCATTTTCTTCAAAATCTGCATTTATTTTATTTTATTTTATTAAGTTTAAGGCTGATCACCGGAATTGATGCCTATAATGAAGAAAGGATGGGGTGAGGCTTCCAGACAGTTTGACTGAGAGGCTGCCCAGCTTTATTTATTTATTTAACCATCTGTTTGTTTATAATTCCTTGAAAAGCAGAAAAAGCTCAGAAAAGCTGTCTCTTCTGAGAGTTCAGTCGGCTGATGTTGATGTATTAATGATGAGGCTCAAGTATGTATAATTTAAGGTATTTTCCATCTCTTTTTCTTCTATTGTAAAAGAAATGGAGATAGAAGACACCTTAAATTATACATTCTACAGCAGAACTGAGATTTGGGCTGAAAGTGGAATGTCTCTTAGAAAATCATGAGGCCCTTTTTCTTCATTTCTTCAATCTCTCTCTCTCGCTCTCACTCTCGTTCTTGTTCTCGCTCTCTCTTTCTGTGACTCACAAACCCTTTAGCACCAGGACCCACTTTTTAAAAAACAAAATGCTATCAAGACCCAAACTAGAAGGAAGTGAGAAGTTTTTGAAATATACAACTTAATTGAAGAGGTGAGGTGAGGCGTACTTCTCTTTTTTATTAATTAATTATATTAATTAAATTTCATATATTAAAATTAATATATGACAATTAATAATAATTTTGAAGGAATCAAGTGACCTCATATCATCCAGGGGAATCTCTATTCTGTATCCTTTTTATTAAGTCTATAAAGTTGTGAGAAGTCTATTAGGTTTTCTGTAGTGGGGGTGTCCATGATGTTTATTTATTCAAAACACTTACACTTGTTCCATAGTGCAATCTTGGAACAGTTAAACAATGCCAAATAAAATCCACACAAATAAAAAGTGTGTCTAATGTGCATAAAAGACAAACTGAACTGCAGAAGTAGCAAAAGAAAGAAGCAATAAATGACAAAAAGTTATTATATCATTCATCGAAAGGCCATAAGGAAAAAATAAAAAGAGCTTAACTTGATCTTAACCTTGAGCACAATCGTAACCATGTCTACTCAGAAGTAAGCCCCCTTGTGTTCAATGGATCTCACTCCCAGGAAAGTGTGTTTAGGATCGATTGTCTCTAGACAAGGTTTTTCACAATAGGAACACCATCTAGAAAAGGTCCTACCTCTGATCGCCACTTGCCCAAACTCTAATGGCTTCTGTGGTTTGTATGGAAGTAGATGGTTCTTCAGGCTCTTTTATGTTGTGGAATCAGGGTGCAATCCTAACCAATTTAGGCCAGCACAACTCACTCGCTCCCCATTTTCACGATGGTGTAGGGAAGCTGGTGCATTTCTGTGCACTGGCTTGATCTCCCCCACCCCCCGAGAGGTGGAGAAGTGCCTTACAACACTTTTGTGACACCCCCAGGCCAGCAAAAGACTTGTGCTGAGACTTATGCCAGCCTTAGTGGGGCTTACAATTGCATCCTGAGATACATACATACATTGCAGCCTGCTATACACTCATGAGGAGCAACTTCCTGGTTACTTCTTGCCTACTCTGCTTAGGCTATAACACTACAGTGGTGCCTCACATAACAAGTTTAATTTGTTCCAGAAGCATGCTTCTTATGTGAAATGCTCTTTATGTGAAGCGGATTTTCCCGTAGGAAATAATGGAAACTCAGACGATTGCTTCCAAAACCCAAAAAATATTCATATAAAAATAAAATGATGACAAAACACTGGAATTAAATTCAAAACATGCATTCAATGTGCATGATCCTATGAAGTCTACTTAGGCTGCAATCCTAAAGACACTTTTCTGGGGGTAGGACCCATTTGACACAATGGGGCTTCCTTCTGAGTAGACATGGATAGGAGACTACATGGAGGATAGGGGGCTTACCTGGGCTACTGCTGGAGGCTGGAGGCCGGTGGGGACACTTGGGGGCAGTTGGGAGCAGTTAGAGGCAGCAGCACGCTGGCCAGCAGCCCTTTAAAACAGGCTCCATGTGGAGTGTCAGGGCTGCCTAGCATGCTGCTCATTAGGAAGCAATGCTTCCTGTTTCTCCATGCACCTGCCTTTCGCATCCCCAGATGACCCGGCCAGGTCACTTTCAGGTTGCCTGGGGCTTGTTAAGTGAAGTGGGCTTGTAAAGAGGAGTACACTCCCAAGGGGAATTTGTGCTTGTTATGAGAATCATTTGTTACGTGGGGCACTTGTTATGCGACGGACCACTGTATATTTGCTGCCCTGGAAATACAGTAAGTTCCACTGAACACAAATGGAACATACTTCTGAGCAGATTGTGCTGTTAGTTCAGACGTGTTGCTGATGTCCACTAAAGTTTTTGAAATGAACTTATTTCCTGGCTTGCTTTCTCTCATATTAGTTCATCAACTACATCTACAGTATTTATATACCGCTTTTCAACTAAAAAGTTCACAAAGCGGTTTACAAAGAAAATGGAAAAATAATAATAGCTAATTAAAAGCTAATGGGTCCCTGTCCCAAAAGGGCTCACAATCTAAAATGCAAACAAGAACACCAGCAGAAGCCACTTGAACAGACATTGCTGGGGTGTGTAGGGCCAGTTACTCTCCCCCTGCTAAAGAGGAGCACCCACTTGAAAGAGTGCCTCTTGCTCAGGTAGTTCATTTTTTGGTGATTGTAAAGTTGATATTACTGCTTGTGATTGGAAATGTTGTGTTGCATTTTGCATACCAATTGGCATGGTTATGGAAAGCATGCTTTGCACACAAGTGATACAGCAGATGCTATCCATTATGTGCCCGCATTCTCAGAAAATGTTTGCTATTCCTTCCGTACTCTGTAACCACAGATTTCCACAAAGCACATACAATAAGAGAGAGAAGAGGTGACGGAGCAGAAAAAATGTCTTCTCAGTACTAGATAAAACCTGCACATTTAATGTAATTGTTGATAATTTGCTACTTTTGCAGTAGGAATTCTGAATAAATCATTAGCAGAGTTTTCTTGCAGTGGAACCATTTTTGTCCCTTCACTGTGTCTTAAAATTTACCTATAAAATAATCTGTGCCTGCATTTAGTAGAAAAATTGTCCTCAGTCTGTATTTTACACCTTACAAATAATGAAAATGGTGGTTGTGATTTTGGTATTGCTGTTTGCAAAAAGAAGCCTAACCCCCAAATCCAGAGTAACTACGGGAGCACATAAGAGATATTACGTGCACCCGTAGTTACTGCACCACCCAGGGAAAACCTATGGGAAATTCATTTTGGTATCCAGAGTAAATTGTTCTTACACCGGAGCAAGGACTCCCCATAGTTACTCTGGATTTTGCCCTTAGTTTCTGACAGCTACTGCGGTACATTTTTTCTGTCTGTCTGTCTGTCTGTCTGTCTGTCTGTCTGTCTCTCTCTCTCTCTCTCTCTCAGCTTGTGGAGTTTTAAAAAATGTTAAAATTTGGTCATAGTAGCAATCTTTTATTGCTTCCATATCCACAGAATGTGTATCTATGGATCTGGCTCACCTGGGTGTGCTGGACCTGTATTGAGCCAGTCTTGGGCCCACTTAAGCTATATATTCTGTATGTTCTATAGCTTATATATTCTTGAGCCTGTTTGCTCTAAAGATAGAATATCTATCTTCAAGTATCTATCAGGAAATCAGAAGTCACATTTTTTGAAATGAACATTTTGAAGCCTGCAGAGGAAGTAGACATGTGCTGTCCCTGTAGGATTCAGAAAACACTCTCTGAGTTGAAGAGAGCATAGCTTGTCTCCTTTAGAGGGCTTATAGGGTCAAAAATCCCTGTTTTGGTGTTCAGATATTTCTGTTTCCTGTGGGGGGGGGGTCTGAGAACAGTCCCTTATGATTCCAAGGCTCCCCTATAGTCTAAACAGCTACAGGTTTCACCATGTTAGCACTGCAAAGGGAATGCATTAATCCAGTACAGAGGCAGCCAACACTTACAGCTCTGAGAGCTGTATTAGGAAGTCATAAAATAAGAGAGATGCAGATATTTATTCAATTTGCTTACAATGATCATAACTTGCCTGAAGCTGCAATCCAGAAGTGCACTTGGGCTGCCCTATCTATTACTGGGCCAATTCCAAAATGGGGAAGCCCAGTTATGCCAGAAAATGCGTCAGGCAGCTTAAGACAACATAGGCTGCCCCAAGACAGATGGACCGGGGATGCCCTACCTGGACCAGCCTAGGCAGTTCAGGAGAGGCATGTTGAAAGCATGTTTAGCATTGCCTTGGGCAGAGCAGTTACTCTATATCCAGAGCCTGTTTCTGGGACAGAAATGCCTTCTTCCAGCTCCTCAGAGTTATACCACTTCGAGAACAGGTATAGTAATGAGTAGACGCATAGGGGTCCATGACAAGGCATAGTAAGAATGGCAGTGGTGACAAAAAAATTCTGAGTTCTTGGCCAGCCAACCTGCAACCCCTGCCTCTCAACTTCAGGATATGGAACAACTACGGCAACTCACTCACCTGAGGAACAGGAGGCCACTCCAAGAAGCCCCTTCCATTCATTTTAAACTGTATTGCAGTTTCATGCAGCAGCTGTTATTGGTTGTCAGGGGCTCCTTAAAATGTAGGCACCACAGCTGTTCCTTGTTCAATGTGATCTGAGGGGGGTCTCCTCAGGAGCAAGCCCTCCCCAGGTGCCACTGACTTGGTGCCTACTGAGCATGTCCAGGCTTGCTCATTCTCTGGATCCAGCATAACTTTCTGCTCTGGATTCAGAATAGTTGGGGCAGCCAAGCTAGCGCATTCCTCACTGCCCAAACTCTGCTCAACAACAAATTAAAGGCTAACATAATGGGGCACAAAAGTATCTCTGAGCGGGGAGTATATGTACCAAGTATGAAAGACGAATATTCTCCAAGGTACACAGAGGAAACTGGACTAAATGGGCCTTTGGCTTAATCCAGTGGAGGCTCTTTTGTTCCTATGTTCTTAACTGTATGATGTACAAGTGTTATAAATTGGTGTGTGGATTCTTAATCCTATTTCCATCCACTTTCTGTTAGGAGCCCCAATAAATATCCTCAGCTGGCCTATAGTGTGTAGAAGTGCCACAGCAGCTCTCAATTACTGCTCTGGTTTGGCTGGGGATCATTACACAATGAATGGGCAGGTAATATAAAGTCATACGTAATCATATACTGTCATACCATTATCCCCACTGGGCCTACTCTGTTCTGCAATGGCCATTCGATTACCATGTCCAAGTGAATCCAAGGGAGTATTTTGAGATATGGAAGGAGGCATTGGATATTGGCAAATATTATTGCCATTAATATTTGCTCTTGCCATCCCTGATGTATCCCCAGGCCTGATATGTCCCCAATCCATAAATTATATCCCGACTCACAGCTATATCTTCTTGCCAACTTACTGACAGCATTGGTGGCTAGATGCTCCAGCGGCAAGTTGGTGGGCCCATCCTTCAATGTGCTAGTGGTGTGAGCCTTCTGTTGATGGTACATGAGTTCAGATAGCAGAAGGTACAGATAAAAATAGGCCATGTTGTATTACAGATGGCACAACTGGCTTTTACACAACTGGTGTATACAATTTTTACAGCAGGTTTAAAGACTAGCATTTCTTGTTGAAGGGCTTTAGCATTTAAAAGTGTTATTGATGGTAAAAACGATTGCACTTAAAGGGTTTACCATGAATCACACATTTAAAGATGCAACCAAACTCTGAAAAGGTTTCATTTGAAATCTACCCACCATCCCTTTGTGCATCAATGAAAAAAAAATCTTCATTGCATTTGAAATGTTTTGAGTTAAGGCTCATTGACATCAAAAATTTATTCTGAATTTTCTGAATCATTTAAGCTCTATTTGAGGTTAAAAGACTTAGAATTGGCTGCTCTAATTTTTTGTATAAAGTGCTTTGTGCTTTTCTGTCACCCCAATAAAATCACATTATATTACCAAATCCAAAACTTAAGCAGATTTCACTGACTATTCCCCAGCAGCCTTGCTGTTATTTTATAATCCATGTACAGTGCTTAAATGTTCTAGCACTAAGTGCTTTTGAAAGATCTGACTAGACTTTGACTTTGACTCCTGAATGAAGCCACTTCCAAGGGCACATATCTTAGATTGTTATTTTCAAAACTAAATATAATTCTTCAGTCTTGTAACTGGTGAAGATGATAAAATTTTGTGGATATATTGTATCTCTATCTGTCAGTTCTGATCTTTTTCACATTTGGTAAATCCAACATGCCAGTTTGCTATCTACCTTGAAAGATTTTGTTACCAGCCAAGAACCCAAGATATAAATTCTGAAAACGAAGTATACATTCAACTTGCATCTTTCATGTGCAAATTGAAGTAGGTCTTCTTTGGCTCCCTTCACAAATAGTAGTATTTATTGCTTTAAGAGAGTTTTAGCTATATAGGTGTTCCTGGGTACTTTAGGGGTTTTGTTCAGGGACCCCTCCCATGGTACATGTGACATGGGGGACATAATTGACAGCAGTCCAAGCGTTCCCACCAGTAACTACATAAATCAGCAGATGGAGCATAGGATGGTTTTCAGCAGAGTAAGTATATTTTAAGATTCCAAGGAACAGGCAAAATTCACATGTCAAACAGTCCAGAGTCCAGTGCACAGTAGATAATTCTAACACACAGTAATACAGCGATACACAGCAATCCTTCTTCAATCTGACAGTATGTCTAGCTACCACCTGCAACTTAAATCTATGTAGGTTTACCTAAACCTAATCTACCAACCTAAATCTGGTAGATTTACTACTGCTTATATTCAGCTGGCCTCCAATCGAAACGAGTTTGACAGCACTCTTTCCAAGCATCTTATTGCACATGGGCACAAGGGATTCCTATCACAATTATGCCTACGTCTCAGCTGGCATGTACTCTTGGTACACAGATGGGCTAAACTGGGTAATAAGCTGCCTCCCCAGCTCTATGAGCTTTCCTTTTCCTTTTAGCTAGGCAGCAAGGAGCTGAAACATAGTGGTCATCACAAACTGACCTGTCAACATGAAACTGTGGATAACTGGAAATAATCCCCAGCCCGCTAAACCTGAGGTGAGCTTTGCTCTGGTCACATTTGGAGGCTTTTGTGGAGTCCACAAAGTCTGCACGGGTCCAACCACAGCCTCTGTGAGCTCATAATGGCTTTTAGGGCCTGATGTACATGACTTCCCTTTTCCTCAGGGAAACTGGGAGCAAGGTTTTTGGCCTTATGTGGCTTTGTGAATCCTGAGGAAACCTCAGAAAAGCACACAGATTCAACTGGACTATAGCTCCACTTGGGTTTGGAAGTCTGGGTGCACATATCCCAGATATCTGGAGGTGGCATGCACAGGGGCCCTGTGGACCCAATACACAGTAAACTGAAACTGTGGACACAGGATCCATAGACATTGGGCAGATACATATCCATGGATATAGGTACAGAATTTTGGCTTTATGCACTGACCTCAGAATGTGAATCTTGCAGAAGATGTGGGCTGACTGTACAGGTCCAACCTTGTTATACACAGATTTTTTTATATACGGATTTGATTCAACACAAAGGGCCACTGCAAATCAGTTTAAAAAACTGCTTTTCTATTGTTGTAGAGAGTCAGTCATGCAAACAATCATTCCAATTTCAGTCCTAGAGAGAAACCCCTGCAGATACTAACCTATTCAACCAGGCACAAAAGAGGAGCAAAAATGGAAGTGGGTTTTTAAACCTATTTTTCAATTGTTTTCTTTATACACCAATTTATTTTAATCCACAAGAGGTTCCTGAACTGAACCCTGGTGGATAACAAGGGATACCTGTATACATAAAATAATGCATATAAATATAACACCAAGACAAGCTCTTCTAGTGAAGAAGCTTAGGGGATAAAAAAGCAAGCTTTTTAAAGCACTGCAAGTTGAGTTCTAACATGGTGACAATCTCCCTCTTCAAAATCCTATTCAGGAGCTTTTGGACCAGTAATCTGATAGAAAATTTGAGGTTTGATTTCATTGACTTTTTCTAAACAATTGATGCTGCATTGATTTTGAAGGGTTGCTTTTAATGTCTTAAAATGTTGGACATTTGTTTTGTATTTCAACTAATTTCATACTTGCTTGCAAGTAAGGTGGCAATGCTCTGTTGAATAAACACCATCTTGTCTGATGCTTTTTTGGTTTTATAACTCAAATCCCTTCAAATATTGTGGTGCTTCTTCTTTGAATCAGGATTATAGAAGGCAGCTAAGGTAAGGAACCCAACAACCATGTAAGTGACAGAAGCTTGGAAGATCACCAAATATTTTTCAGGAACAGACGTTCTAGGAAGTCAAGAGCAACCTCCCCCAATAAAATCCATTTCTAGTAGCACAGTTTAGGTTGGACACTTTGTTTTATATTATTTCTAACCAAAATTACCTTCCCCACCAACATAGCTAGCATTGCACCATCAAAGGCTGTTTTACTACTAGTAGTAAGCAACCACAGCAAGACTGATGGCAATGATGCGGGAGTGGTCTCCCATGCATCTGTAGACCCACAGAGACCAAACAAAGCAGGATTTAGGTAGGATTGGGCTTCCCGTAATAATGAGAAAACATGTTAACATAGATTTATCTTCTATATATATAAAAGAGAAAAGTCACTGACTGACTCACTCACTCACTCATCAACGCCCAGCCAAAACCGCTGGGCATAGAAGTGTGAAATTTGGGGTAGGTGTTCCTTCGATGATGAAGGGAGTCACTAAGAACCGGTTTTTGGAAATTCCAACTGTAAGGGGGTGAAGTGGGGTGCAACGCGTTTTCCTCCCTATACTTTGCATTGAAGAATCCCTGACTAATGGATGCTCTGCCCCAAACCCTGGACCTAGAAGCATGAAATTCGGGGAGAGTGTTCCTTATGTCACATGAACACCCAACAAGAACTGATGTGAAGAAATTTAACCCTTAAGGGGCTGAAAAGGGGAGCAATGTGTTTTTGTCCTATACTTTAGATGGAAGACTGACCAACATCCAGCCAATTTGGTGCTCGGTGCCTGGCACTGGGGGGATGTTGTTTGGAGGGAGGGGTTGCACTGCAGAGGATGCTGCGCATGGGGGACCGTTTCACATGGGGGAAGTTGAGCATGGGGGGAGTTGCACATGGGGAGGTGATGTGCATGGGAAGGTGATGTGCATGGGGGGCTGATGTGCATGGGGAACAATGCGCATGGGGGAATGATGCACTTGGGTGATGTTTCACATGGGGGGTTGATGCACATGGGGGGATAATGTGCATAGGGGATGATGCATATGGAGTGGATGAACATGGGGAATGTTATGCATGGGGTGGATGATGTGCATCAGTAGTTGATGTGCAGTGGGGGGATGTCATATGGGGAATTTTACTCCTGCTATGCAGGTATGCTTTAGCTAGTCCCACCTAAGACAACAGAGAAAGCACAGAATGGCTCTCCCAAAAGTGGACTCTACATTTAAAAAATGTGTTTCACAGATAGGTCAAACCATCTCAGATCTTTCTGAAAATACCATTAATGTGATATAAATAAACAAGCCTTCAACTGGAGATGCAAAAAGGACAAGAGCAACAAAGGACACTCTTGTTGGCACTTTCAATGTTAATAGGAGACATTTTTATCTACAGAAAAATTTCTAATAAAAAAGGACCTTTATGGGGTTGGATTAGGGAAACAATTTTATACAGGTCTACAACTGCATAACCCCTGCCTAAATCACATCCTTTTGAAAGACGTACAGTTTTCTGAATGAGATTACTGATAAGCTGCTCTTCATTGCAGGGAAATGAGACACCCTAGGATCTGAGTAGTGTGAAAGAGGTATGTGAATTTTTTTCCTGAGATGAATAATAATTCCAAGGAGTTGTGAATCCCCTTGTGAGAAGATGAACAAATAGGAATAGTGCTGCGCCTGCCCTTTGCCATCACCTGAATCAAAACACTATTATTTTGCAAGGCTCTTGCGTAGAGAAGGAACACAATCCTAACCATGTCTACTCAAAAATAAGCCCCACTGTGGTCAATGGGTCTTACTCCCAGGAAAGTGTCTTTAGGATTGCAGCCATAGTGAAACAGACATGTCCCATTTTGATTTTCAGAAATGAATGCAATGACAGGTGACATCAAAGAAATTATGGCTGCAAACCTAAACACACTTTCCTGGAAGTAAGACCAATTGAACACAACAAAGGTTACTTCTGAGCAGACATGGATAGGAGTGTGCCCTTTGTCCCTTCTCTCTTCCTGCTTGGTGCTCACTGTGACTGAAGTGGAAAGGATTATCACTGAGGAGATGAAATATATTTACAAAGTAACTTTTTCCACTGTATGAAGAATTTGATTCTCATTAGCAGGAATTCTGTTTTAAGTGATAGATTTTCGGAACAGTGAAAAAATAAAATAAATTCAGCTACCAAATACTCAACTTCCAATTATTCTTTACTTTCATTCCTCTTAAGTATTGACTGTCATTCCTCCTTCTCTCAAACCCAGCAAGTACACACTTGTCCTACCCCGGACTAAGCCACCTTCACCGAATCTTATTATGTTCTGTCACTTTTGTGCCACCTCTACATTTTCATCCATAAGCTCAATGCACAAGGATCATGACACTTTTGTGATCAATGCAGACATAGCAGCTGAAATAATAAAAGATTCTCACTACCGCTGTGCAACATCTTCACTGCAATGAGAGCATGCTAACACTTCCCATCCCTAGGGCTTCTGACTAGTACAGGATGTTACAGACAACAAAATAAAATCAACACAATAAAGTATACAATTAATATTTTATGCAAGAACAGCATTGCCACTAAACGCGTTGGCTTGAATACTGACAAATCTCAATAGGAAGACAGCTGTATTCCAAGAACACCTTGGTCTGTGTTCTAGACGTTCTATATAAATATGGGCATAGGAAGTATTCTCAAGAAAGGCCTCTCTGCTGAAAACTATAAGGCAATCTGAAATGCAAGGCAGTCTTTATAGGGCCAACAATCTTCTAGATTGGCCTGGAATCTCCACTGAAGCAATCCTTTAGGTTTTAGAAGGGCTTCCTTGACTTTGGCTGCAATCCTAACCACATTCCTGGGAGTAAGTACTATTGAACACAATGGGACTTACTTTTGAGTAGACATGCTTAGGATTGCACTGTTAAAGTTTAATTTAATATAATTGATTGGCAAAGGAAAAGTGGGGAATGGATTTTGAAACACCACTGAACAACCTACAATACAAATATCAAACCTTTTTTGTC
The DNA here is from genome assembly GCA_030015325.1 of Cryptoblepharus egeriae. Classification (NCBI taxonomy): domain Eukaryota; kingdom Metazoa; phylum Chordata; class Lepidosauria; order Squamata; family Scincidae; genus Cryptoblepharus; species Cryptoblepharus egeriae. Next base: position 75,015,456 of record JAREYC010000005.1, read on the forward strand.
TCAATTTCTGTTCCATTTTAAGTTTATCAAACATTTATATTCTAGGTCTCTCAGCAGCAGTATATATCTCATTCAGCCACTAGAGGTGCCAAATGCAGTGCAAAGTAATGAATAATTTCTTTCCATTACATTTCATTATGTTTGGAACTTTAAGAGGCTAAATGTGATACTGTATATACTTGCAAGTGTCTTTTTGAGTTATTCTTTACTCTGAGAGGCTGTGAATTTTGGAGGCAGCAGAAAGGAAGGAAGGAAGGAAGGAAGGAAGGAAGGAAGGAAGAAAGAAAGAAAGAAAGAAAGAAAGAAAGAAAGAAAGAAAGAAAGAAAGAAAGAAAAGGTTTTTCCTTTTTTCCCCTCTAGGTTTTCCTTTTAAAATCTTCCTAGGTTTTTGCTCTACGGCTACGTGTTGGTGCCTGGAGTGATCTAAGAACAAGTAGCTTCTATAGAATGTAGACACTGCTGTAGGAGGAGAGACAGAGACTGATTCAGAGGTAAGCTAGTCTGTTTCCAAGTTAGAGAAAAATTGCCACACCATCCCAAGTAGGAGAGGTCACATGCCCTATCCCTTGTCAAACTTTCCATAATTTTATTTCTGTTCCTATCCTCTATTTGTTTGGAGTATCTTGGAGAGGATCAGTGGCAAAATTTTCTTTTAAACATATAGATCCAGCATGACTGGCAGTATCCTTAAGGAGTTTCACAATAAACTACTTAAGTAAGAACACATAAGAAAATATCATACACCGCAAAGTCATCATAATCATAAAATATATGATTAGTACTGCCAAAAGCAGCAATTTTTCCTATTTGGAACATGGCCACTTCGCGCATGGCTCAACTTATGATAGTTTGTGTTGGAGGCTTCAGAAATCCCTCTGTGTCACTGAGGCATCTTGCTTTATCTGGCCAGCTCTCTAATTTCATTCCAAAGGTCACCCTGTTCTCCTTTGTATGTGCCAGAGCATTTCAAGATACCACTAATTAAGTTTAAACAGAGAAAGGGGATTTGCTGGGGTGGGGGGGAGAGGAGATTTGCTATGCTCTCCTCCCAAAGAAATCTGGCTGGAGAGAGTTTTGTTTTGTTTGCACAGATTTATTTAAAGCTCTTCAATCCTGCCTAAACGTAAATGCAAATAGCCCCACCACATATAGCTTTCTTTGTTTTGCCTATAACAACTTTAGTTCCAGCACCCCAAATTGACCATTTAATACATAAAATAACAGTTCAAGCACAACAAAACAAGCCTTGTGAAATCCTTTCAACTTCTTCTCTCTGCATGTTTCAGGAAAATAGAGACACTATTTGCATTGTTATATACTCTGCAACTCCTCCTTCCACTCATTTATTGGATTCAATCATATATCAGTCCTCTATGTTTTTATTACTCATCAGCATATTATTAATATGCTAATATGGTAATTAATTAATATGCTAAATTATTAATAAATATGCTAAATAATAGCATGATTAGCAAGTTTTCTGGCCCACAGCATAGCATTTGTGCCGAAACGTTTGGACACTCCGTTCCAATCATACAATTTCAGTGGCTAACACCCCAAAGCATGTCCATTACACCTTTTTAATCTTTATTGAAGCTGATGAGTGCAATCCAGGGTAAGACAGCAATTTCTATGTCCCACTGCGATCAATGAGATCTAAGTGCTTTATTCTGTTTTGTGTTTATGTCCCATTGATTTCAACCGGAATGCAGGCATGTCCAGTCCTTCTCCAGAGAATTAGCTCAATGTTGTGAAATCAGCTTACATGCAATCCTTTCAATACAGATAGAGCTGCTTAAAATCAAGCCCTTCAGCTATGGTTAACTAAGATTTCCTTGACGAGGGATGTCAAACTTCTTTCATACTGATGGGCAAAATTAGAATTAAGGTGCCTGCTAAGGGCCGGAAATGACATCATTAAAGAAGAGGTGATATCATTAAGCAAATGCTGCCTTTAACGAAGCAGTTTCTCACATAGAAACTCATCAGCTGCAATTCCAGAAGATAAAAACGTGCAAATCTTGTTTCTGTTTTCAAGAAAGCCCAATTATCACGTTGGAAGAATCCAATTAAAATTGGGGCTTGATAAATTGCTTCCAGGGGTCACATTTAGCCTGGGGCCTGATTTTTGACACCCTACCTTAGACATTCTCTGATCAGCATCACAACAGCAATTGCCAAACTGATAAGATCAAAGGGAATAACACAGTTGTTGCCTTTGGAATTATTATTTCCCTACCCAATTCAATCTTTAATTCCCTATGAAGTGAATGGATGTTATATATGACGAGGCAGTATTTTATGTCATCCACCTAGAATTAAGGAGTGGAGAAGGGGGTTATACTAATTAAAATAGGTTGCTTTTCCAGCCTCAGCCTCAGGATATCCCTCTCGCAGCATCTCAAAAATGGTTCTTCACTTGCTGCTGCCATCTCTCACACACAAATTATTTCTCCTTCTACACAACTGCCTTCCTCTGATGAATGTGAAAGAAGTGGGATCTAATTCAGGCCTTTGTCATACAATTCCCAGGGATTGGAATGGTAAAGCATGTGTTTTTGCATGCAGTCCCAAAGTTCGATTTGCAGGTTCTCCATGTAAAGTTTGCAAAGCTCCACTGAGCAGGCTATACTGACACAGCTAAAACATTAGCCTGATTCAGGCTGCAATCCTAACCTCATTTATTTGGGAGTAAGCCCCATTGACTTTAATGGGGCTTATGCAGTGATGGGCTTCAAATAAATTAACAACCGGTTCTCTGCCCATCTGGCAGCCACTTTTAAATGGATATTTTTAAACTTTATATTGCCTATCTCTTGTTAACAACCGGTTCTATAGAGTAGGTGCGAACCTGCTGGAGCCCACCGCTGGGCTTACGTCAGAATAGATTGTACTCTCGGTGTACGGCAGCTTCTCAAAACACTAAATGTGATTTTCTAGTAAACAAAGAATTTGAAACACCACCGGCAAGTTAGGACTGGTGAAGGCAAAAGGTATACATTACCAGAAACATTATAATGTATACTTCTGCTGTGGAAAATAGCAGTCCTGTGTTCATTCCTTTGCAGCATGAAAGAAAGCTTACCTCTATCCTAACATCTCTTCACATCTCCTTCCATAGCCTCCTACGCTTTCACCACTTTGGCTGAGGCTAGTGGGGATCAGAAAACATGTGAGGAGACATGTCTTACTAGATTTGGTATATTTTACTACACAGAGGGAGGGAGAACTCAACACAGGGTTGCTTGTTTTGGTGGAACCGAGGTGATAACTTGTTCCACACAGACTTTTTAGATGAATGGTAGAAGAATGGGAGGAAAGGGCTGCAAGAGACAGCAATGAAGCTGTTCAAGGATAGGTTTCCTAACAATATAAATTTCCACAAGAACTAAGTCATCACCTGCAGAGGGTTTATGAGGGAAGGAAAGACGGAGGAGGAAGATGCCGTTAGCACAAGTTCATTATTTATCTTCGACCATCAACCCTGGGTAGGGAGGGGAAAGCAGCTGCCCAGCTCCAGCAGGTATATAACCTGATTGATGTTTCATAAGTGGCTTTCAAAAACTTGACTGAGCATGAAATCTCATCGTTAATGTTTATGTCTTCAGTGAATAGGGAAAAGGGGGGAAATCAGGATTGAAAATGTATAAAAGGGGTAACGGAAGCAGTCAAAAATATGGTTATATTATAACCAAATACTGATGGAGAGAGGATACCGACTACGATGATTCAAGAAAAATCCAAGGGCAATACACTAGAAGAGAAGTGAATCAATTTGGGCCTTAGAAAATGCCCGCCCAAGTCAAAATATCTAGTAGACACTAAGGCTGCAATCCTAAAGACACTTTCTTGGGAGTAGGAACCATTGAACACAATGGGGCTTACTTTTGAGTAGACATGGTTAGGAGTGTGCTCTTAGGCTGCAATCCTAACCTCCCGTTAGGCTGGCCTATAATATGTCCTGGCAAAAGTCCTATGATGACCTGGAGGTGTCATCTAAGTGCAGTTAAGACCCTTCTGTACAGACCCTTCTGTCATCAAAGTGCAGTTAGACCCTGGGGGAGGATTAGGCCAGTGCAGAAACATGCATTTGCCTCCCTAAATTACCATTGGAATGGGAAGGCAAATGAGTTCTGCCAGATTAGGACTGCACCTTTAGACACATGGTTGTAGGCATTTTTGGAGGAGATGATCTCCACAACAGATAATTTGTTACATTCAGGGCCACAAGAGAACATAATGGTCTCTAACCTGGGTGGCTTTGATGGAATTTCATGCAGGACAAATCTGTCAACAGCTTCCAGTCATTCTAGCTACATGCTTCCTTGATGGAGGCTCAGAATCTGTATTGTCACAGAACACCAGTACCTAGGTAATGATGGTGTCAGAGGAATATTTGTCCACATGCCCTGTCTTCCCCTGGTCTAGCAAGGAATAACTTGATTCAAATGCTTTGGTCTTCCAGTGACAACTCACTGGCCACTGTGGGAAAGAAGTTAATGGATTAAGGGCGCAATCCTGAGTAACTACGGGGAGTCCTTGCTCCGGTGTAAGAACCATTTGCTCTGGATTGCAAAATGAATTTCCCATAGGTTTTCACTAGGTGGTGCAGAAACTACGGGTGCATGTAAAGTCTATTACGTGCTCCCGTAGTTACTTTGGATTGTAGGGTAAGGCTACAATCCAGAGTAACTATGGGACCTTTTCCATCAACGTAGTTACAGTGCCACCTATGGAAAACCTATGGGAAATGCATAGAGCAATCCAAAGTAAGTGCCTCTTACTCTGGCATTTACAGATAATACTTGTAGGGTATTATCTGTAAGTAGGGTACTAGGGTGTCAGTGCCTCCAGTGGAAATGGGAAAATATGCATAGACCTAAACTGGTGTCCTATGAACTGAGGTGACTCTTCAGACACATTAGTATGAAAGTATATACTTTCATTAGTATGAAAGTGTATACTTGGAGGTACTTGTTCTATTGATTGAGAATGTAAGGTTGATAGAAACTTCAGGCATAGCATAAAAAGTTACTTCCCTGCTCAAGATTAGAAAACTAAACTTTTTCTTTAGAAAATGATCCAATCCTATCCATCTTCCCAGAGCTGATGTAGCAGCACTGCCGCCATGAGGTAAAGAAATAAACATTTCCTTACCTTGAAGCACCTCCATGACTGCCCTCCACAGTAAGAAGCAGCAATACTGTTGGCACGGCTATAAAGTTGGATGGAATTTGGTCCTCACTTAATTTTGATCCCAATTCCAAGCCAATTCAGATTTTATCATACCACTGATGATACCTCTGGGAATGCAACAGGATCTGATCAATTTCACCCATGAGTTTCTGGATTTTTTCCTACCATGCTCCTACCTATCTGAATCCTCTCCTCATCCAATTAAAATGCTTACACGGCTTGTGGCTCCAAAAGGATGAAAGAAAAGCTATCTCCCTCCTCCAGTGGTGCAGAGATTGTGGCTAATCTTGTGAGTCTGGAGGCATGCAGGAAATGTAATTTTCCCAGTACTCCTGCACAGCATGGCAGATATCAGAATATTCATGTCCTCCTTCCCAATCCATTCTCCCTTGGAATAGCAAGCCAAGCCTGTCAGCTCAGGATATGGCCTACTCTAGGCCAGCTTAGCTTGGCCATTCTGTTTGGCCTCAGTCAGGATTGCACCCCAAGTCATTAAATAGGGATTTGGTGACACGAAGATTAGTGGGAAAGGGGAATGATTTAAATTCTTTGTTTTGGACAAGGCACATTTCATCTACAATGTCCTCCTTTTTAGTTTTGGTGATCATGACAAACCAATGAAATTCATATTTTTGAGCCTGGAGCTGTAATAGTGTCTGACTTCCTTAGGCCTGATTTCACTGTTTTAATCTCTCTTTTGGATATCTCTTGATATCCTTTGGGCTATCAATTCTTTAAGTTCTTTGGGCTGCAATTCTTTAAACACATACATGAGTGTAGGCCACACTATAAGAAAAGGATTTACTTTTGAGTAAACATGATATGGGATTTTGCAGATAGAAAACAATGACAGAACATTAAAAGAGACATTTTATTTTCTATCTACAATTTCCTCCTTTCTTTACTATATCTACTGATTTATGTGAATATTTTTTGTAAATGTAAACTTGTATATATCCCTGAAGAACTTTTAAAATTAGTCAAAGTAAACATTGCAAAATAAACCCATTCCTTTGGCCTTCACCTGTAGTTACACCGACAAAGTCTCTAATCTTTCTCCATGGAAAGATAAAAGAATATATACAAGGAGTATCTTAGCTCTATGGGATAAACAAGGACAAATAAAGTCACTGTGACTAATTTGTTTACTCCTGGCTTCACTGTGCATAGATCAGAGGTTGGCAACTTACAGGCGCACTCTGATGCTTTCTACAGGTGCTTATTAAAAACTTGGGACTTGCACTTCTAATTTGTAACCAAATTTCTAATCTTCCTTACTCTGAATAATGTGGTAGCTATGCATCCAGAAGAAAAACAAGATAAATCCTAGTACCTTGTTATACTGAAGTGCAAAAAATGCATTATCGAGAATCTAGAGGTGCTAGTTGACTTGTGAATAGGACTTTTCTCATTTTTCATTTCACTAGTATCTCCTTCCTTGCTTTGGAAATCTTTTAGTGAACATATATTTTCACTTCCGCAAAATGGTACTTTCACTTCAGTAAAATGGGAGAGGGGATAGTAACTGTTATGTCAACCATCAAGCACATAGATTTCTATGCAAATTTAAGGAAAAAAGTGCACAAATAAATTATGCAGCCATCTGTAGCTATTCAGGCTGTAAAATATTTCCTACTTGGCGCTCCTTTAATCTGGTTCATCAAACTGGTTTAGATGTTTAGTGCAACATATGGAAACATTACTAGATTCTTAAATATTCCCCAGTTCAGCAGGGTTTGTTCTATTGAACAATCTCTGTAGATTATGCTATTGATCATCAAATAAACCAATCTCTAAACTCAAGGAACATAATCATTTTCACTTTCTTCATATAAAAGTCACAAGCCTTCATAACAGTTGAGCGCAGTGGCTCCCAAACGATACAGCACCAGGACCCACTTTTTTTTACATGACACCCCATCTGGTACACCCATCTAGACATCTCAGACTGTAAAAGAAGAGATCTAGAAAGAAATCATATTTATTTGTTTGTTTTAAGGAAAAATAACCAGAAAAAAACATTCAAACTTTTATCTCCCTGTATTTACACACGCTTGCAAACTGCTGGAGCTATGCTCTTTGCAGGGTGATTAGAAGCCACGGTACCTGATTTTAAATAGCCTCAGGGCTTGAGAAAATTAATCATCAAATCTTTCCATCACCCTTTGGCAAATCACCAAAATCAGGTTATGACCCAACCAGTGTGTCCTGACCCACAGTTTGGAAATCAATGGTTTAGCACAAAGCAGTCTGTATAAACTCACAGTAGGGAAACAGAACCCATGTGGACTGCAAGCATGCAGATGAAATGAGTGTAACTGCATGTCCTGAAACCTATAGAATTAAAAATGTGGGAATGAAGCAATGCCTCACCTCTTTCACCAGTGTATTGTTAGTTACATTGCCATGAGCTTACACACATCCCACCTACAGTATACAAGTTCCCCTCAGCCACATACCTAATGACAGCCATTATTTAAGCTTTCAGCATGCTAAAGCGCAAACAATATTTTCATTGGCTGTCCTGTTGTATTCGTAAGCCAAAAATTCTGAAGTGCATGCATTTAATTGCAAACCCGTTTCTAATAATAATATCCCATTTCATATTTATTTTTTGTAATATTGCCCATCTAAGGTAAAACCCCAGCAGCTTTCAAAAATAAGGCCCATAGCATAAAAAGAACATCTTAAAATAACATTGCATAACTATCAGAAAACCAAGAACACAACACAGTGTGATCAAAGAGAAAAAGCAACTAACATAAAAATCTATTTTGAATCTATTTTGTGTTTTCCCTGAAGAGTGAAGTTGCTCAACTGTTGATCAAGATTAGCGGGAGTGTCCTTCACCACATACAGGAAAGATGACATTGCTAATTTTCTCTCAAATCCAGAGTAACTACGGGAGCACGTAAGAGACTTCACGTGAACCATAGTTACTGCAACACCTAGTGAAAACCTATGTGAAATTCATATTGGAATCCAGAGTGAGGCTGCAATCCTGAAGACACTTTCCTGGGAGTAAAACCCATGAAACACAATGGAGCTTACTTTTGAGTAGGCATGGTTAGGATTGTGCTCTAAGTTGTTCTTACACCGGAGCAAGGACTCACGGTAGTTACTCTGGATTTTGCCCTTAGATTGTTTAAGAGCGCAACAATATGCATTTTTCTTATATTTGCCCTTTGCCTCTATCCATATTATGAATTAAAAGGAAGCTTGCTACATAATTGTTCAGCTGACGTACAAAATTGATTATTGTTGTCAGCAAGCAAGTCTAATAACATTATAAGTTTCAATGCCCTGTAATACTGTTGGATATTTGACATTCCAGTCCCCCTCCCACCATTTTACTAGCAATCACATACTATTTTCTAAGCTTTTTGTTGCAACAAATGAATGTTGACAGCATATTTTGACATTTGTAATGGTATTGTCTAAGATGACAACTGGTACCTCCTGTGACTTCAGTCAGATTGGTAGTGGCTTGCTGAAGAAAAGGTGAAACTTGAGAACTGAGTGGACTGGCTTCAGTCTTATGTACTGTAATTCCTGTGGACTACCTAGGGATGGTCCAAGTGGAACCACTGCTTTAGTTGGGACAGACCAGCCACCCCTATTCTCACCACTGCTTTTGCTATCTCCTCCTCCTCTTTGCCTGATGGACCACATAGAAAAGTGGTCCTCAAGCCAAGGAAGGTGGACATTGTGGTGGTGAAGAACACTGTGATTCAAAGCTCTTCCCACTTCTCTTTGTTCTTACTTTGTGGTTCTCCATCCCAAAATGGACATCCCAGCTCTCAGCATACTGAAGACAACCTTTCTGTTTCAATAGGGCTGGGTAGAGAATAAGTAAAGAGGCATCAGTACAGCAAGGACCTCAAGGTAAGAGGAAGACAGAGAGAAGTTGCCTCCTTCTCCTTTGTGCCCACATGGAATTCTTGCAGCATGGAGAAGGTGAGGTAGTCCTGTTGGTTTGCTCATGCATGAGCCATAAGAACATGGTCACCTTTCTACTTCTGCCTGCAGTTCTACTGTCACAACTGCTTACAGTTCGGCTACCCTGATCTTTCTCACTCTTGGCAAGAAAGAAGAGGATTGGAGCACTGACTTATGTAGCTGGGTAGAGGGTGATGGCAGATATGGGGTGCCTCATCATTCAAAGTGTCCACATCAGTCTGTCTCATAGCTGGGCTAAATCCCGAACCACTCATGTGCATTAAAGTTACAAAAACAGGGAATTTATGTAGGAGTCTCTCAAGGGTTGCCTACAAACATCACAAATGCCTTGCTGGATCAGAAGCAGGTCCATTTAATTCAGCATATTAGTATTTAATTCATATTAGTAATTAATTCATATTAGAAATTAATTTAGTAATTTAATTCAGCATATTAGTAATTGCTATTCTCTTCACACAAAACTGGCCAGTGACTAAGAGACCAGAGTCCATCTTCTCCCAATCCCTGCTTTAAAGTACAGTGACGCCTCGTGTAAAGAATGCCTCACATAAAGTATGTTTCACGTAACAAACAAAAATTTCTCTAGGATTCTGCTTCACGTAAAGAAAATACTTCACGTAAATAACACATTCATTGGCAGTTGGGGCAGACGCGCTGGCCGGCAACCTGTTTAAAAACCGTCAGGGCTGCCTAGCGCACCTATCCATAGTGAAAGCAACACTTCTGCGCTGTTCCTCCTGTGGCCGGGTATCTACTGGGCAGAGGGAGAGAAGAGCAGTGGAGAAGAGGGAAGCAGTTCAGGGCTAGTCAGAAGGGAGCAGGAGAGAGAGAAGCTCAGGATGGAGAGAAAGAGAAAGTGGGCAGACACTTTGAAGGTGGATTGCAGCCTCCTAACCATGTCTACCCAGAAGTAAGCCCCATTGTGTTCAATGGGTCTTACTCCCAGGAAAGTGTCTTTAGGACTGCAGCCTAAGTAGACTTCATAAGATCATGCACATTGAATGCATGTTTTGAATTCAATCCCAGTGTTCTGTCATCATTTTTACATCCAGTTAATATTTTTATATGAATATTTTGGGGGTTGTGGAACCAATCGTCTGAGTTTCCATTATTTCCTATGGGAAAATCTGCTTCACATAAAGAATGTTTCACGTAAAGAACATGCCTCTGGAACGAATTAAATTTGTTACGTGAGGTGCCACTGTACATCCAAATGACTGTACCAGGAGGCATTGTTCTCCTGATCTTGGCACAGCTCAGCAATCTGGATCAGCCATCTAGTCTACAAAAGGACCATTTCGATGGAGTGTCCAAGCCATTCCCTATTTCACTCTCACTTCATCATTCCCTGCACTTTTTAAACTCAACCTCTTTCAGTTAACACGCCTCTTTCTTTCCTCCAGAAATTCCTAATACGGTACTTACGCTATGGTTGTATGGTAAGAATTGAATTATGTGATTGGAAACAAAAGAATATTCAACCAATGTATTCACATTCCCCACCCCCCCACTTCTCAGTTAAGTCAGTGAGGCATATATAGTTCTACCCAGTGGGGGAAAAGGTTAAATTATAAAGTGGAAAAATACAATTCACATTTATCTTAGCAATTTCTTTCATATATTTAAGTGCTTGCACACATAGGAGATTTGAGACTTACTGAAGCAACTATTCAGCGGTCTTGTCATACCAATTAGTGAGTTACTGCTACTCCAAAGACCCACTTTCCAACATGGCTAATTCAAGTGAAGACATCTTCCTCAGTTTTGGAACTATTGTTATATTTCCCTGTAAAAGCAGTATTTCTGGTTGTGTGGGAAACACCTGTATTCACCTCCTAGCAAAACCACAACGAATAGCATCTAAACCTGGGTGTTTTTACCTGTTTCCTTGTTGGACAAATCTTAATTCCTAAAGTTCGAAGTAGGTTTAGAGCAACCATCACTATTAAATCCAGCAGTTTCCAAACTTACTGGTGCTGTGATGCTCCTGGAACAAGAAAGTGAATGACAGCGACATGAAATGCATTACAATGTGATGGCACCACCATTCACTTCCAGGTTCAGAAGTCGAGTGAGAGCTTCCAGAGAGCTGTAAGAGGGTCAAGGTGAGCTAGAGGGCTTTTCACAGTGCACACTTTTTGCACATTGTAGTGTTTTCCACCATGCTGAGCCTTCTGCCACAGGTTAAAGACTTGTGCCGTGATGTCCCTTGTGGGGCAACACGCAGCCTGCAACCCTTTGGCAAGTGCTTTGCGATGCTTCCGGGGGTCACAATTTACAGACTGGGAGCTACTGATCTAATGAGACAGGTCCATGAAGAATACCCGTATAACCCCCAAATCCAGAGTAACTATGGGAGCACGTATGCACTCATAGTTACTGCACCACCGAGTAAAAACCTTTGGGAAATTCTTACTGGAATCCAGAATATGTTGTTCTTACACTGGAGCAAGGACTCCCCATAATTGTACTAAGGCTGTAATCCTTATCACTGTCCTAGAGAAAAAGACATGTTAAGTACAATGAAACTAGCATTGGAAGAAAGGCTGAGCACATCCCACTTTCAGTCCTGCTTCCAATTAGTCTCAGTCACAATTCGTTATAGCTAAATTGGGACCAGAAGTGCCTTCTTTCATTCAGTGTTTCTTTCCTTTTTTCAGAATACTTTGTTGTGAAACAGAAGTAGTGCAAATTATTTGGAAAACTTGTTTTCAGTGTTGGAAACAAAAATTCTGTTCTCACACATTCTGTTCTCTCACACCTGTGATTTTTGGACATAAACATTTGGACATGATCTTTAAAAAAAAATTGGAACAGAATTCAGAATGCTGATGAGAGCTGATTGCAAAAAACAAGGAGGACTGAAAGCTTTCATTACAAGGTCACTCAACTAAAGATTTACTGTGTTCATTGGTGGGGTCAAATTTTTTATAGGTTGGCTGAGTTAACAACACACTTGTTTATTTTTGATGCTGTTTTGGTTCTGAGCAACTGTAATGGAATATAAAGATTAGATTTCCTTATTGCAATCAGTGGAAGCTTTTGCTTATTGAAGTGAAAAGTATATCTCGTGCTCTTTGCTACAACATATTGAATTATCCATAACATATCCAAGCTTTCCATATTGAATGCTTGGATTTACTACATGCACATTTAAATCAACCATTTCTGCCCAACATTGCAAACACCCAACAGGGACAATATGTGTGCACCAAGGGGCTGAGCAGAGTTAAATTACAGGATTAATAGGTGTGTCTACTCAGAAGTTAATTTCAATGAGTTTAATGGGATTTATTCCTGGTTAAGTGTTAGGGTTGCAGCCTTTCTTCTATAGAGTTTCATGGAAGTAAACTTCTTTGACTGTAATGGGACTTCCATGTCAATATGCATAGACTTTGGCTGCAATCCTAAATACACTTTCCTGGGTGTAAGACCCATTGAACACAATGGGACTTGCTTTTGAGTAGACATGGTGAGGATAGTGCTCTTTGTAAGTAATAGTTTTAAGGTCAACAAGTCACAACAAACTCCCTTGATCCCAGTTTTGGCACTTCCTCACTGGGAACAGGTCGCTCATCATGCTTGCTCCTTTGGAGCTTTGCTTTCCTATCTGATCTACCCTTGCCCCTCTCTCCTTTCTGATTTTCCAAGTACTTATATTCATATTTAGGGGAAAAAAGTTAGGGATGAATAGGGGGTTTGATTGAACCTCTTCTCTCCTACGGTTCCCTCATCTATCCACTTCATCATTATTCCCCTGGTCTCCCCCTCCTTTTTAAAGAAAGCTAGAGAAATGTTTCATGCAATTTCACTTATTTCCAAATTTCTTCATCTTATCCACCTTTTTATTTAAGACTTTAAGGAGTTTTTAAAGAAGTATATAAGTAATTAGTATATGAGACACTCTCAAAATTGTCTGTGTGTAGTGACCTAAAGTTGACCTTCATTGGCAACCACATGTTCATGCACAGATTTTTTAAAGAAATACCACCACCCAAGAGGAATGCTGCCAAGATGCCATGCTTCCCTATGATATAGATGATGTAAAGAACAGCCAGACTTAATATTTAGAAACAATATGTTCTAAAAAGGCACAATCCATAGTATACTATTAAAGGGCTTACTATCTTTGCTACAGCCTGAGCTTATCCATTGCATCTTTTCCTCCTTTATAAATCATTGCGCACATCTACTTCAAAGCCTTGGGAGATTTAACAGAATTTCCCCAGAGTTTTCACAGTCTCTTTGTGTGCTTTTGTTTTAAAACCACTTTGCCTACTTAAGCAAAGAAAAACAACAAGGAAAAATACTAAAATGACCTATTGCTAGGAAAAGTCTTTCAAATGCATGAGGGGTTTCTCTCCCCCCCACCCCAAAGCTGAATAAAGACTGTGGGAAACAAAAAGACATTAAAATATAGAAGCAGTTCACCATTTTAAAAATTTAAAACAATTTTCCCTTTAAAGTTTCCTGAACTGTAGGTACAAGCATGCACATGCATTTGCATGTAGGCTGCTATGTGCTCCCACTCACATGAATCCTATCGGTACATTGACTAGGCTAGAGAATGAATGGGAATATGCTCTTTTCAGAAGTTTGGGCTGGTCTTCAGTGCATATGATGTAGGAAGCAAGCTCCGCTCTCATCTCATGCATTTTAATTGACAAGGCTGCCACATGCCCAGTGAGCATGTGTGCAACACAGAGAGTTTCCAACTGCATGGAGAGTTCTGTGATTCCTATGAGTTCTAAGATTCTCTACATAATATTGAAGTGTGCCAAGCAGAGCAATAACACCACTTCTCCAGAATGAACCCAGTGTCTGATATTTTTCCTGTGTACTTCACTCTGTCCTTGAATGACTGGGTGGACTGGACACTGACATCTGAATTCCCATAAGTCCATCATGTATTATATGCCTGATGCAAATAAATCCAGAATAAATAAAATAAAACAAGCCCAGAATTCTGAAAAGAGTTGAAGAGAAAGCTTTATATATATCCCACCTTTGGGGAGCTCAAGGCGGCTGACATCAGGGAATAAAACATCATTAAAATAGCTCATAAATAAAGATTAAAACACCATTAAAATATAATTAAATACAATTAAATTGAATAAAAAACATGCAGATTAAAAATATTTGTTAAAAACAGTAAAAACAATAAAAACAACTGTCCCCCCACCTCTGCCCCATTTAAAATGCTTTTTTAAAATAGAAGGTTTTAAGGCTCCGCCTGAAGCTCTGTATTGAGGGAGCTTTTCTCAGTTCAAAGGGGAGGGAGTTCCAAAGCCGGGGTGCCACCACCGAGAAGGCCCTATCTCTGGCCACCACACCTCTCACGTCTCTTAGTGGCGGCACAGTCAGAAGGGCCCCCTCAGATGACCTTAGGTGACGGGTCGGATTGTACAGAAGAAGGCAGTCCCTCAGATACCCTGGACCAGAGCCATTTAGGGCTTTAAAGGTCAGGACCAGCACTTTGAATTCAGCCCGGAAACGAATGGGCAGCCAGTGTAGTCGCTGAAGCAGTGGCCCGACAGAGTCGAACCGACAAGCCCCAGCAACCACACGGGCCGCCGCATTTTGGACTAATTGCAGCTTCCGGACCGTCTTCAGAGGCAGCCCCACATAGAGTGCATTACAATAATCTAGTCTTGATGTCACTAGGGCATGGGTTACCGTGGCCAGATCCGAGCAACTCAGGTATGGTTGTAGCTGGCGGATCAGCCGAAGCTGAGCAAAGGCTCCCCAGGCCACAGCCACCACCTGGGACTCCAGGAGCAGCTGCAAATCCAGGAGAACCCCCAAGCTGTGAACCTGCTCCTTCAGAGGGAGTGCAACCCCATCCAGAACAGGATGATATTCCAATACTCGAGTTGAGGACTTCCGGACCAGGAGAACCTCTGTCTTATCAGGACTTAATCTCAGCTTGTTCACCCTCATCCAGTCCCCTACTGCCTCCAGACAATGATTCAGGACTTCATCCACCACCTTGGACTCAGGAGGAAAGGGGAGATAGAGATGGGTGTCATCGGTGTACTGATGTACATCGGTGTACATCGGTGTACTCCGGATGACCTCTCCCAGCGGCTTCATGTAGATGTTAAATAGCATGGGGGATAGAATGGAACCTTGTGGCACCCCGCATCGAAGAGGCCAGGGTGCCGAGCAAGCATCACCCAGCACCACCTTCTCTGGTCAAGTTCATAGTTTAATGTATAATCTAACTCATTCTCTGGTCAAGCTCATAGTTTAATGTACAAATATATACATTTTCATATTACACACTCATAATATGGAGAATCTGTATTTTTTTTTAAATCCCTGTCTGAAAGAGGTGGTAGCTTAGGTAATGACATTTTAGTTTATTATGGTTCAGTGAGCACATTGTTTCATGCACAAAATTACTGAAAATACAAATAGTATCAAATTGCCTTCAGGCTATTTGTATAAGATGTGTTTGAAAGACACATGAATGTTTGTTTACACTTGAAACTACATACAAATGCTCAACTGTGAGCACGATCCTAACCATGTCTATTCAAAAGTAAGCCTCACTGGGTTCAATGGGGCTTACTCCCAGGAAAGTATCTTTAGGATTGTGTCTTGTTTTAGAATCTGGGATCAAGCCAATGAGTCCTGACATCTGGATGTGATGCTGGATCACTAGCTAGCCATTGAGCAAGAGTACATCACAAGTACATTGATCAAGAGTACTTTTTCAGATGAATGTTTCTTCTCTTTGACTTTCCCTCTTCACATCAGAGGGGCTATTGTGTAAGACAGTGAAGAACATAAAAGAAGACCCTGAGCCCTCTTGGTATCTCTTCATTATTGTGGCATCACCTTGCTGAGTTTGTGTGTTCAAACTGTATTCAGCCAGCTAAAGCCCTTTGCAAAGATTTCCTTGGCAAAGGTTCCTCTTGCCAACAGTCACACAGGTGGTTGGCTAGCTGGCCAGTTAGCCACTTACAATGGTCTGCTTGGCAGCCACAGAGATTGACAACAAATCACAGAGCTGTACTATGGAAATGAGAGTTTGAGTCTCTTGCAACGGTGCACATAGGGGGAAAATAATATACTGTGAGGAGGCTGTTTTCCTTCCTGTTGAGCATGTATAAAAATTTAAAATTTCAAACAAGCTAGGAATGCTAAGGAGACAATTGGCAAGCACTTAAAATTGCAAGAAAAAGAATGCTAGTGCTTGCCTTCCTCCCATTATAAACGCCATTCTGAAGCAGTCATGTTCAACCTTTTTCATCTCATGGCACATTGCCAAGGTGCTTTGGCTGCAATCCTAATCTCTACTTAGGCCGGCATAAGCCCCAGCATAAGTCTTGTGCTAACCTGAGGATCTCACAAAATTGCCATAAGGCACTTTGGCCCCACTCCTGGGGGGATTTAAGCCAGTGCACTGGCATATGCCGACATCTCCAATCCATCACAGGAAGATATGCCCAGTGAGTTAGGCTGGCCTAAATTGGATAGGATTGTGCTCTAAAATTATCAAAGCACACCATTAGTTTTTGACAATTGACAAGGCACATCATGCTTCCAATGGTTGGCTCACATCCCCATGGCCCGTTGGTGGCACAGGTCTGTGTGGACTTATTGGGGCTGTTGCTGTGTTACCCGGGGTAAGGGGAAAAGTTTCCCCTTACCCAGGATGGTGCAGTAGCTGCTTTACAAATAAATTTTGTTTTGGAAATCATGCCCTCTCTGAGCTTTGAATGAGGAAAGGAGGATTCCCTTTCCTTAAGTCTGCTGATCAGCTATCAATCCACAGAAGAGAGCAAGCACTGGTTTTTCAGGTTAAACCTCAATATTCTATTCCACACTAGCTTTATAGAGCAACACACAGTGTTGTAAGAGAAACTCACAAAGCAAATGGCTCAGTTTTATTATTAGACATCTGAAAAGCACGATGGTGGTTTCAAATGTAGAAGTGAGAACATAATCATTTTAGCGACAGCGATTGTCACAAAGATTCTCTTCTCTTGGGTGCATGTTTAAGGCAGAGGAGAGAAATAATAATGGGAATATTGCTTCTGATCCTCTCCTGTGCTATACTCTAGCTATATTTGTACTGTAGACATCTGTGCCATTGTAGCACCATAAACCAGCCCAGTGAGTATATTATAGTAGGCAATTGTCCAACTTTCCCTGGATTTCAGAAGATGGAAACCAGTCAAATCATATGACAGAGTGAAATGCTTCACACATGCACGCAAGCACCCACGCATGCACACACACAGCATAATTTTCATCTGATGGCAACAATGTTTAATAAGCATATCTCTACACTCCAGAGTAACTACGGGAAGATGTAAGAAGCACTTACTCTAGATTGCTTTATGCACTTCCCATAGGTTTCCCATAGGTGGCACCTAACTACGTCTGTGTTAAAGGTCATGTAGTTACTCTGGATTGTAGTTTATGGGCGCAATCCAGGGTAACTACAGGGAGTCCTTGCTCCAATGTAAGAACAATTTACTCTGGATTGCAATATGAATTTCCCATAGGTTTTCACTAGGTGGTGTAGTAACTACAGGTGTGTGTAATGTCTCTTGCGTGAACCCGCAGTTACTCTGGATTGTAGGGCATGTCTCAATCTCAACTGCCACAGTATGGCAGTATGAGTCCAACTGACTGCTATCCACTTGACTTTCTTATACAGGTCAAGGGAATATGCAAGATGCATCATTCTAGTTATGTTGTTATAAGAAGGACATTGATCTAGATCTTTGTCCATGGCACCAGAAGCTAGAATTTAGAACATTCCCTGAATCAAGATAGCCATACAAATTACAGGAAAAAACCAATGTCTGTGTTTTTCCCCCCACACATGGGAGTTCCACCTAACCACACAAATTCTACCATTAAAACCCAAATCCTAACCAACTTTCCAAAACTGACACAGCTGTGCTAATGGGGCAGTGCTGCATCCTGCGTTTGGTTGGCTGTCATAGATGCCACTTCAAGGTAAGGGAATGTTTGTTCCTTTACATTGGCGCTACATTGCTTTTACCTCATTGCTGGAAAGTTGGTTACCATTACACTCTATATGAATTGATTAATCATGACAATTAATGGAATGTTTCCTTTAACCATAACTAGTGTTGCCATAATTCTTTTCCACAAAACCGGGACAGGACCCCCTGTATAACTTGCCAGTATGTAAAAATTATCCCCCAAAACCAGGATTGTACTGGTTTTCCAGGACATGTGGCAACCCTAACCATAACACTCAGTTCAGAACAAAATAAATTATTATATATCTTGAGAATTTTATAGGATGGAGGTAATGAGGAGACGTTTTTCCCCTGCCCCAGGGAAATCTTCAACAGCATAATGAGGCAGGTTGGACCTGTGCCTGTTAAATGGGTGGTGCAAGTCCACATTGCCAAGAATCCTGCTGGTATTCTATGCATGGGTGGTGCAATTGCCAATCCTGGCCTTCCACTGCTCATCTGGCACACATCACAGCATGCACTGGTGTCAATGGGATGGAACTGGCCTTCCTGCTGATGCCACTAACTTCTGGACTCTCACAACATGCTTTTATGGCACATCTACAGCAGAGTGCGAGCATTTCACTGGTGCAAGTGGTGGATAGGATTGGGCCAGAGATCAAGCATGCCACATTAACCACCTATGTGTCTTTTGAAGGCTGTCTCTGACACTGGTGTAAAAATGTCTCTTTATTTTCTGGGAATAACTGAGGGGAAAAAATGGACTAGCTTTAAAGGAGGCAGGATTTAGCTATTTCTTAACTTGTGGCTCTTCCTTCTGCTTTCTACACCCTGATCTGCTGGCATCTGTGAAGAGATCACAGATGTGTGTGTGCTAGTTCCACCCACGCATCAGGAAAATGTTTTCAGTCTTTGAGAGAATGAATGACCTATATTTTATATATGTACTTCCCTTGCTAACTGATGCTGTAGATCAAAAGAAAAAGCAGAAAAACAGAAATGTTGTTGGATATGATCAAGCTTTAGCTTTCATTCAGGGCTCCTCACACAATGCAGAGATCCCTGTGCAATCACCATGGATGCTCCATCAGGATTATGGCCATTTTGCCTTCATTTAAGGGAGCCATTTATGTGAACTTACATATCCATTTAAAGGCTTCACACCTTACTGATCATCTTCTCAAAGTTATCAAAAAATTTGCATACAATACCTTATATACTTCTTTTTGCACTGAGCAAAATACTTGATATCCCTCTTTCTTTTTGCCATTGTGCTTTCAAATTTCCTGCAAAGATGGGAAACATCCTTCTGCCTGCTGCTTCGGGATACTGACTGCAAAGTGGCTCACAAGAAACAAAACTGTCACTCACTGTTAAAGCTTCGTCTTGGTGAAGGGTTCAATCCTAACCAAGGTCATACATAACAACACATCAGTCTTCCCGTTCCTGTGATGAGGTAGAGAGGTAAGCACATGTCTGTGCACTGGCCTAACTCTCCCCCAGGAGTGGAACAGAAGTGCTTCACAGCATTTTTGTGACATCCTCAGGTCAGCACAGGACTTGTTTGAGGACTTAAAGCTGGCCTAACTACATGTCAGGATTGCAGCCTTAAACTCACAAAAACATACCCACCACTAGGACTATTTAAACTTTAGCAGGGGTCTCCAAACTTTCGACATTCAGCTCCTGGACCTTTAACAATTGTGTAGAGGAGGAAATTTCAGCTGGTGCCACTTGTTATCTGTGAGATGTAAAGCTGAACCTGCTAAAATTGCCCCTCTGCACAATTTTTAAGGTCCTGGAGACCTGAAGTTTTAAAGGAGACCCCTGCTCTAGAGAACTGATGTGCAGGGTGACCATATAGAATGGAGAACAGAGTGCCTCTACCTTTAACCATTGCGTAGAACAGGGAACTGAGGCAGTTTTAGGTCATTATAGAAGGGTATAAAAAGCAGCACCTGTCTGAATTCCCTCTTACCCCCCACGCCGAGAATAAACCCGAAGGTCAAGACAGCTGGGCGCTTGGTCAATCAAAGCAGCTGAACACTCGGTACACCCGAATTAATGCCCGGCCGAACCAAGCCTAACTTCCCAGGTACAGGGCTAGCCATCCCGACCTACGTCCGGTCTGGTACCAATAGGCACGGGATGCGTAGCACTGACCCTGCTGTCTCAGGCAGTCACCGAAGGCCTATCCTGCCTACTCCAGCACGACACCTGCCATAAAGTGACCTATTTAAACATCCCTCACCACTATTACAGTTTAGGGTAGGCAAAAAAGAGTCCCAGCAAGAGCCAATCAGCAGGGACCCCAAAAATTCCTACCCGGCCCAAAATGCGACCAGCAAAGCTTAAACTGCACAAGGGAGGGAGGGTGGGGACGACTCTCCGGCGAAGACTGGAGGGACGCTGCCGGCAGCACACATACAGCATCCCTCCAGCGCCGCCCCCTGGCCATAGCAGCAAATAGGCTGCGAGCATCTCCTCCGGCCAGACCATCCCGGCTGGGGGAGGCAAAAGGGCCAGCCCATTAACGGGCTGGCCCATTACCCCCCACGCCGAGAATAAAGAGCCGGAGACAGATGCTGGATTTGATGGCCACTTTATTAAAATATAACATATTTAAAACCCAACAAAAGGGGCTGCTAACTTGTCGTGCTGGTAGCTAAAAAATAAGGGATGGCGAAAGCCTGGCTCAGGTGTCACCCTCGCAAGCCCATTAATGGGCTGGCCCCATTTTGTGCAATGGTTAAAGTTAGAGGCACTCTGTCCTTCATTTGATATGGTCACCCTGCTGATGTGCAATATGGAAGGTATGGTTTTGTGAGCAGACAAAGGACACCCAACAACAGAGTATCCTAGAAATCCTTTTCTTGTTCAAGGTCTCATTGATCTGCTTGGCATATTCTGAGAAAATTACCCAGAATAGGTTTCACATTGTTATTTTTGTCTATCATTTTCATCACTAGGGAAAATCATTGCAAAGCAATGAGTGGCAAAGCTGGCAAAAAGTGAGCTGGTTTTTATTTCTATTCCATTCAGCCAGGAAAATAAGAACATAATAACAGAATCTCAGTTTCCCCTGGGTCTACTTAGGAGTTGTTCATGATAGCTCTAGGAAAGCTAGCCCTTACTGATGAAACACGGTGTTTTTGATTCAGAGGTCATCTTCCCAGGAGGACTGTGGGACAAAGAATACACCAGTCGCCTATTGAATTTGTGTCCATTTTGTTCCCAGCTCTTGTTTGTGGTAATGTCTCATTTTGTTTTGTGACCCAAGCCCGCCATTAGCTGCTAGTTGCAAAAAGGTGTTGGAGACTTATTTCATCCAATGGTGCTTGCTCAAGCAGTCCGAATCTGACAGAAATTAGGGGGAAAAGCTAGGAAAATGATCATAAATTATTCTTCGAGGGTACCTGCAAAAAGACCACTCGGGTGGCTTTGCAACTACTATCACAAAGGCATTAATGGCGATGAAAGAGGCTTGAAGGAGAGCCACCGTCAATTGGCCCCTTTCTGGCAGGCCTCCTCTAATGTAGGCCCTGTAATGAGGAGCTTTGAACACCAAGGGAGCAGTATTATAGCTGTGCAGCTGCAGCAGTCACTGCTAAGAGGTCTTTTGGCCAGTTTATTATGTGCCATTATTTTCAGGGCATTTGAAATTTAGCTGCGCAAAACATGTTCTTACGTGGGAGATTGACAGGCACCCACTGAATGCTCAGTGTTGATGATAACATGGATTTAAGTTTTGAAGTTTTCAAAAAATGCTTTAAAGAAACCCATTCAAAGGCAAACCGGACCTCTCTCGAGGGAGGGGCAAGGAGTTTATTAACTACTCAACTGGAGTTTCATTAGTAAATCATTACTTTAAAGGGTTTTTATACCTTTATAATCCTTCACCCTTTTAATATAATTATAAATTATATAAAATTTATGATTTTATAATCATTATAATCATTTATGATTATATAATCATACAGCTTTAAAGGTTTTATGTCAGCCACCAGCAGGAGTACAGGTCCAAGCTTGTTATAAACAGATCTCTTATACCTGGATTTGACTTAACATGAATGGCCACTGCAAATCACAGTGGAAAAACTGTTTTTTATAAGGTTGTAGAGGCAGTCATGTAAGCAGTCATTCAATTTTTCAGTATCAAAATCAAACCTCTGCAGATATTGAGGTTTGAGGGTCACCTGCATTGGCCAGTTCTCCCAATCATATCAAAAACGTATGATTGGTCATTGTATTGAACTAGCTGTACTGAACTAGATTTTCCATCATGGTTCTCCTAATGGCAGCCTCAAAAAGCAAAAGACATCCATATGATTGAATCAGTTCTGGATTTTCAAAAGCAGCAACTCATTTGATATTTCCATTTTATAGGTTGGAGTTGAATTTGAAATACATGCAAGCTACATGATGACTTTGGCTGAGCAGAGATTTCAGCTTGAGTTTCTCCACATATGAGCCAACTTCAAGATACTTGTTGCAGGTTGGGTGACAACTGGCTAATTTCAGACAGCAGGAGGAAAACAAAACTAGGCGAATGTGTAGTGTAAGTATGAAGGAAGGAAAGAAATGGCCTGAAAAGGGAAGTAAACATTTTGCATCATTGCATAACTCAGAACTTTGGCAGGGGCTCTTTGGACTTCAATGCTTCGGCCACTTTTAAAGATGGATTAGCAAATTAATGTGAGTGGAGCATAAAGTTGCTGACTGTGGTGGCGCGAGTCACCTTGGGCCTCATCAGCATTGCTAAACATTGCCCATAACCTTTCCATTATCACTCCGGGCCTGCACAGCACCAAGACCCAACTGCTCCAATAATTTCAATTACTTTCCCTGACAAATTTTATGTTTCATGTATTTTACTGGCCTGATAATTATGATTTCTCTCATTTCTCGCTATCAAGCTTAATGGGTTCCAGCACGAGTGTGCAGTTTAAGAAATGAAGTTCCACTTGAATTCACAAGTTATTATCTACTTTCGTTAATGGAATTGGAAAAAAGAGAAAGAGCGGGAAAGAGATAAAGGATGAATAAGAAGGGTGAGGAAAGAGAAGAAAGACACCCAGTGACACAGAGGAAGGAAGAGGGAGCCAAGGGGGAAAAAAAACAAGTCAACAAAAGGATGGGCAAGAACAAGAAAGAAGGAAAAGGGAATATAGCCATAACTGTGACAAAGATGAAGCATGAGAAGGATGAAAGGCAAAAAGTGTGTTGAGAAAGAGATAAATTCTTAGGGAGGGTAGACCGGGCACAAACACAAGCATAAGAGGTATAAGAGAAAGCATTCACATCACTGAGTGGAGGCACTGGCACGGAGATAGGGAACACACACACAAACACACACAGTGTACTGCACATGGAGACAGTGTACATCAGGAGACAGCAAATTGGCATGGAAAATAATGCTGCATATTTTACTTGCTGGGCAGCTTGGTTGTCATCCTAGCCAAAAGTGGTTACCAACACCAAAAGATTAATAATTTCCTTTGTAGTCAACTCCAGAATACATTTCCCATCACTGTTCGTGATAGCAGTTCCATTTTTTTAAACAGCCATGTGAATAGGGGTTCAAGAGGTGCAGCTGTCCCCCCAGAATGGGGATGTGATGATTGGAGGGGTTGTGCCTGCTGAAGTGCTGTCGAAAGCACAAAGCCTCCATCAGAGATTGTGGGTAAAACACAGCAGGCAATAAAACCCCTATGTCAAGATAAGATTAATTAAAGGCGGGAATTGAAGTAAAGGATTACTAGTTATGAAGTGTGATGAAACAACTTTTTTTCGAAATTGTGTTCCCTTGGTGAACTTTTTCCATCTCACACTGACTTGCCTACCAAAAAATCCCAAAGCACTGACCACCCATACAGATGAATGTGATAAAGACTGCATACAATTGTCTGTACCGGTTGGACTTACTGGGTCTTGCTGTTATACCTATGGAATAACATAGGCTATACCTATGGAAGGTAAATTTTTGCTCACCATTGGATGCAGTGTGCACCTTCCCAGTGAGGCTTCACTGATGCCAATGGTGGGGGATATGATTGGAAAGTGGAGGGGGAATGAGAGGCTTCCCTTTTCTCTCCGTAAGTCTCCGACACACAATGGATCTCCTAGGATGGCTGAGCCAGAATTTCACTGATGCATCTCCACAGAGAGGACAAAGTAGGGAGTTTCCAGAAAGGAGAATATGTTCTGGTACATATTATTTCAATGTTTTAAAATAAATAGATATTATTAGTTATATCTAATGTAAATAACAGCACAATCCAGAGCAACTAATCTGTCCACATAAGAGCCCTTGGGTTGCCCTATCTATCACTAGGGTGGAGCAACTGCAAGATGCTCTGGGCAGGCCCCAGGCGTCAGGCCTGCTCCAAGGCCGAGCAGCAGACAGAAGCTGCCACTTGTCCGCGGAGCTGGTCCGAACGGCCAACTGAGGTGCACTGCGCAGAAACACACTGAGCATGCTGAACAGCTTCAGAGGAGACTTCCTTAGAGCGGAGGAAGTCTGCGCCTCTGCACGGCCATTCGGCCTCACTCAGGAGGCGGAGCGGCAGCCGAATGGCTTCAGAAAGAGTACTGCACAGGCACCAACTCTGACGCCTGCACAGTCTCCTCTGAAGCCAAAAGACTTCAGAAAAGTATTGCACGGGCGTCAGAGATGGTGCCTGCACAGTACTCTTTCTGAAGCCAGTTGGCTTCAGAAACAACTGCGCAGGCGCCAACTTTGGTGACTGCGCAGTCCAGGTAGGGGGGTGCATGCATCCCAGGGGTGACGCACAGACTTCCACACCGGGTGATGCGCAGAGTCGTGTCACCACTGTAGGCACCACAGCTGTTCCTTGTTCAGTGTGATCTGAGGGGTGTCTCCTCAGGAGAAGTCCTCCCCATGTGTCAATTACTTACTATGCTCTGGAGCAGTGAGGGCAGCCCAGGCTTCCTGACTCTCTGGATGCAGCATAACTTTCTGCTCTGGATACAGAATAGTTAGGAGAGAGCAGTTAGGGCAGAGCAGGCTGAACTTGCTCTGGATTGTGCCCTAAAATATTTTGCTTCAGATTCCACTCGGTACTTGGCAAAAATAACCAACTTGTTCCATTAGAACTCCTGAAATCATAATCAGGTTCCACCCTGGTCCCATTAAAATCATTAGGCCTACCCCACAGAATGGTTTATTAAGGAATTTATAAATGGGATGAGATTCCATGCAGGAAAGTGCTGATTCACAGCTTGGACTCTAAGGTGCAATATTGCAACAGCTCAGTTGTAACAGCAGACTTTTTTGCTAGTAGATAATAGAGACATTGACAACGTCGAGATTCCAGCTGAAATAGAAGCAGATATATTTATTTATACTGAATGGAGAGCTGCCTGATGTGATTATGTGCCATTCTCATTCCTTTCAGCGATACCTGTCTCCCGGCCTATTTTTCCCTTTCTCAACTCTGCCTCCCTCATAGTTCTGTATGTGCCGTATGTGAAACATGCGGCATATTGTAAGCCATCTGAATACATATTTTATTTATGGATCAATTTGTGAGATAATGACGTGTTCTGAAAATCCTGTTGAAGTTGAATCCTATCCCTTCCCATTACTAGCCTATCTTTGATGTTGGTAATATAACCATTCTAAGGAGATTTGCTCATTCTAGGTAGGTAATTTCAAACTCCTTAAATAAAGTAGTGCTTGCATTATTATTGGAATTATTAGAGTTAAGTTGCCATATTACAGCAGGGAGAAAAGAAAAAGAAAACACAGCCCTTAACAATAAAAAATACTTGAACAGAGCAGGAACGTCTTCAGCTCGGCTCACAAACAAGGCCGACTCGCTCAGCTCTGGAGATCACTGAACTACAATTACGTCTTGGAAGTGTAGGCAAGAAGTAGCTGTCATGAGACCATCTGCTGTTTTTGAGACTACGATGGTCCGAAATACTGCCTCACTCATCCTCACGCATTATTTCAGACATGTTGTTATCAGGGGAGCTGCGGGGGCGGCAGGAGAACAACAAGAATAACAATTGGTTCACACTAGACATTTTTGATTTCCTAGACGGAGAAGAACTCTGCCTCAGGAGTGGGGAAGCTACTGCCACTTCCCTGTGTTGTGACAGTTCTCAGAACCACCATTAACTTGGGCTGTGCTTCTCTTAGACTAGCAATCACTAGTGACTTATGGGCCACATTGTTACATTGATTTGTTTGCAAATGCAGAAGTTGAATATCATCAAGGTCACAAGTTAACATCATCCTCATAATGTGCACCCCTAAAAGGCAACAATCTAGCAGAGTTCCAAAGATGGACACCCACCCATAAACATGCCTTCAACCAGTTCTCCACACAGTGTATCTCCTTCACATAGGGTTGTCATGTGTCCTGAAAAACAGGGACAATCATAACTTTTTGGGATTGTGTTCACATATTGGCAAATGGGACAGAGGGTACCTGTCCTGATTTTGTGGATGAAAATTATGGCAACCCTATGTTCAGTCCATCACTCTCTCCAGATTTTGATCAATGCCATCCATGATGTCCTCCCCCCACAGCACCCAACCCCTCTAGGATTGTGGCAGGAGAACGTTCTGAAACAGCACTTAGGACTATAAACTCCATGGAAATATTTGAGTTTGCTGTGTCAGAAAGCATTATTTACATGGAAGGACCACAATCAGGGTGAACATCTAGAATGGAGAACAGAGTGTCTCTCCTTTAAGCATTGCATAGAAGAATGAATTTAGTCATGTGCTGTTTTTTAAACCCTTCTATGTTGAGCTATACCTGCCTAAATTCCCTCTTCTATGCAATGCTTAAAGGTATAAACACTATGTCCTCCATTCTATATGGTTACACTGACCACAGTTTGCCTCTGGGAATCTGTTCTTCTCCCCACCCTTACATTAGACACATCAAAACCATACACACAATATGTCACTGACAATCATGTGAGGTAGGTTACAGCTGTCACCATCTTCATGAGATTATTAGCACAATCCTAACCATGTCTACTCAATGGTAAGCCCAATTGTGTTCAATGGGTCTTACTCCCAGGAAAGTGTCTTTAGGATTGCAGCCTTAGTCATGAAAGAAGGCTTCTAGGCAGTTGTCAGTTTGTGTGTCCACCCAACTCACACTCACTAAATTCCTTGATGGGCAGTAAAGTCCTTGCTTCACTTCTGCCTAAACTTTCACTGACGCATCCCAATATAATCATGGAACACACAAACGTACACACATACATGCATGCAGACACACACACACCAGCACTCTACATATTGTCATAGTAAGTACATAGTGAGTACTTTCTGAAACACTCTTCTTATTTAACGAACTGGCAGGTTTGTTTAAATCAAACAAAAGAAAATATGTACATTCTAGGAATTAAATGCAGACACAGGAAAAACAGGCAGACAATCAATTGAGATCAAGGCAAAGTTCAAGTAAAAACAGATTGTAGCTAAAACTATCTCCGAATGAAATTCATTTACAATCAGCAACATAAGAGAGAAGGATCTTCACAAGAGTTAACTCTGTCCTACCTGAACAGGTTTCAGCTGGGCTTGGTTGACACTGGGCAAAATCCACAGTAAATATGGGGAGTCCTTGCTCCAGAGTAAGAACAAGTTACTCTGAATACCAATATGAATTTCCCATAGGTTTTCACTAGGTAGTGCAGTAACTACGGGTGCGTATAAAGTCTCTTATGTGCTCCCGTAGTTACTCTGGATTTGGGGGACCAGCTTGCAATGCACATTGCATGTCTCATAAGTCGGATCTCTTGCCAACACAGCTGCCCAGTCTTTTTAGCCCATTTTAAAGGGGAATGGCACCATCCCCAGCTCTTGCAAACTGTATGGAAACTCAAATTTCCCATTCCCAATATAGGTAAATGGTTTAGACCAGGGTTCCAAATCCCAGCCCCGAGATCTGATGAGGCCTGAGGTGAGCCTCCATCTGGCCCCCAACAAGCCCTCTTCATATGGCCTGTGGACATGTCTACAATCCTCTGGAGATGAGGGGAGCTTTGCTACATGCACCTCTGGGCAGTGGTGGGATTCAAATAAATTAACCACAGGTTCTATGTGGTTACACATACAATAACCTAAATTAACAACAGGTTCTATGTCCCATTATTAACCGGTTCTCAGAATTGGCGCTCATTAGTAAAGCATTCTATAGAACCTGTGAAAACCCTCTGAAGCCCCCCACTACCTCTGGGACATAGTCTGAAGCCTGGGAAGGTAACAAACACCTCCTCTCTCTTGCCGTACATAAGTGTTTATGAACTGTTTTGAACATCATCCCTTCTCCGTGAATGTGTTCCTGAACTGATTTGAATTCATTCACTCATTCATAAATTCCACTTGTAATCTATTCAGCTATTATTCAAATTTGACATGTAAATCAATTTTTTTTCTGGTCCCTGACAAAGTGTCAGAGAGGCATGATGTGACCCTCCTGCCAAAACATTTGGACACCCCAGATTTAGACCAATGATTAGTGTGAACTAAAAAACTATTTGCATCCAGGAAACTTTAGGCCAAAGCTATTGTTCTTGGGGAGAACTAGATGTATCTAATCTGAGACATTACTCAAGCTGAAACCTAGAACTGTAGTCAGAATGGAGGATGCCACAGGATGATTCCTGGACTAGTCTCAGTGCACATAGAGAACTGTCATTTAGGGAAAATGTAGGGTCTCCTGAAAGTGAGATGTTGGGTATTGTTTAGTTTGCACTCTGTTCGTGGCTATTGTTTCCATCCTATATGCAACTTTGGTGGTACTGCCTGTGTTAGCATTATCTGAGACAGATTTCACCTATGTGCAATGTGACACCTCCTGTACTTACCCAGAGCAACACACAGCACCCAGAAGTTATTCAGCAGGGGTATGATAACATTGGGTGAAACCCTAACCAGCTTTCCAGCACTGGCATAGCTGTGCCAATGGGGCATGTTTTGCCCTGCAGTTGGGAAGCAGTCATGTGGGCCTTGGCGCAGCACTGCCCTTACCGCAAGTTGGTTCAGATTGCACCCACCATCATGCACACACCACCAAATTATTTCAGTTATTTCCAGCTATTTCCACTCTCAGTAAGGGTGCTGCTAAAGCATCACAGGCCCCACTTGGTTGAGGCCTAGGTGGCATACATGTGATATGCCTAGGTGCATTGTCCAAAGTTGGACACAATACTATGTGAATTTGCAGGATGGTATGAAAAGGGCATGTAGAAATTGAACACATATATGCTCATACATGCAACTGGGAACCCTGGATAGCCTACCATAGTCACGTGGATGGAGTCTATGAACACTGAGAGCACAATCCTAATCAATTTACATCAGCACAACTCACTCATCTCTCTCTTCCCACGGTGGTGTAGGGAGGCCAGCATATGACTGTGCAGTGGCCTTACCCCCAGGAGAAGCACAGAAGTGGCTTATGACACTTTTGCGACACCCCTCAGGTCAGAATGCAACATGTGCCAACCTCACCATTGGTTAGGACTGTGCTGTGAGTTTGTATGTACACAAGCTCATTTACCCCTTCTGCCATAGGCAGATCTATCTTCCCCTTGAACACGTGTTCCAGTTTGCACACGTGAAAAGTAATCTGGGAAATGGCCCACTTTCTAAGCTTTTTCTAAATTTTTGCAATTGTATTGAAGACAATGACTTCTCAACATAGTTACATGCACGATGCAACACACAACTTTTATATATTACTATTTTCCTCGCATCCATGTAGAGGGAAAACTTTTAAAAAGTGAAGCCGTTCCTACACCACTAGATATGAATGGGCTCAGCACTCAATTTCTTTTCAGATCTGAACACATCATAGTACAGCAACTTCAAAGTGAAGCTGGAAGTAGAAAGGGGGGTTCTGATGGAAAGGGTTATGAAAAAAATTTAAAGCAGTGCTACAATAATTCACGACATGGAGGAGGAATATATAGGAGAAGAGAGGGTGAAAGAATGAAAAAGTAAGTTCTTGACAAGCAGTTCTACAGACAGAACAGCATCCTTCAAGGGAAACAAACGTGTTCAGAGGCCTGATTGACAAACTCTCCCACTCTCATCAGGTTAGGCACATCCCCCGGAGCTATCACATTAAGGGGCTGTGTGATTTCATGCAGAGCCTGTGATCAGTTGCTGGAGAGCAGAGCTGAAGCCTCTCAAGAGTGGAAAGAGAGTGATCATTCACCAACTTCATGTGCGGTTTATAGGACAAGAGAAGTAAAATGAAAAAAGTATCTTCTAAGAGTTATTAATGCAACATTCCACTGAAAATAACATTGCTTCTAGTCCTCACAAAACTCTGAAAATTATTTTCTGATCAAGTCCATAATTCCGCTTCCAACAGCAGACAATCAGAATGCAAGTGATGTTGTAAGCTGCTTCTCATGGCATGATATTTTTTTGTCTCCACACTTGCTATTCTAAGGTATACTGTCTCTTTAAGTGGAAAGTCTATTTAAATGTTTTGGCTTTCAGCCATTGATCTCTCACTTCAAATTCCAAAACATCAATTAACATTCAAGGTTAAATCAGCATGGGATTAAACTCCACATTTTTTAAAATTCCATAAGCCTGCTATGGAGCATAGTTTTTCTTTTTGGAAGTGTGGCTGGATCATGTCTTCCAGCCATATGGATTGGGATGGTAGTGGTAATGGAAGGCTTTACACCCTACCTAAAAGTCCACATTACTGGTCGCAAGTCCAGATTACTGCCTCCCTTTGCAGGTACCATTTAAGAAAGGGAATAAAAGCTCCCATTAAAACCAATAAAGCAGCCTCCTGGGACCCAGATCTGGCCTCCAGAATGCTCCCATTGCTCATATCCTTAATCTTGATCATGACTGCTTCCAGTTTCATGAATACAAGACCATAAGAATTTGTGATGGTGACCTTAAGGGTCTCTGCAGATTGGGATTTGCTGCAGAGGCTGATGCTGGGCTCTCCAAACCCCCAGGGGGCTGGGCTCTCCAAAAGCCCAGGGGGCTGTTTGATAAGTCTTGTAAATCCTGTACCCCAAATGGTGATGCAATCCTAGGGATTTTTATCACTCCGTTTGTCCATACCCTGCAAACACTCATAGTAGTACTCAAACTCAGTAGAGAGATAAACACTTAGAACTGAACAGAAAGAGAAGGCATGAAGTGCATGAAAGGTGAGGGTCGTAAAACTGCAACTCAAGGACCAACATTTGTTACATCATGACCTTGGGTGAGTCACTTAACATTTCTGTGCTTCATTTCCTCCATCTGTGAAAACAGAAATGCTGTTTTCTTGCCTGGCAGAGGCATTATGCATCTTAATGACATTAATGTTTCCGAGTGACCCTGAGAACCCTTGGGTAGTTCTTGTTAAGCTAGATCATCAGCTATAGGAATGGTTTGGATAGGGAAATTAACACCATGGGAACACACCAAGTGAAGGGAAGGCTGGCTTCTCAGTGTATGGTTTGACCTCTTGGAAAGAAGCAGATTGGAATCTTGCAGATAGCAATGCATATTTTATAAGTTGCTCAGACAGCCCCCAAACGCAGTGCTGTCAGCTGCAACCTAGATCCTCAGAGACCCTAGAACTCAGAGACCCTTATGCAGACTATCTGGTCACCTTCCACTTCCTTTGCCTGCAGCATGTGCTGTTTTGATGGTGGTACATGCAGTGGCATACCATCTATATAGCATGTGTCTTGTGCCATGAGTGCATATGTGATGGTGAGAATGGGTGTGCCCACCCTCCTCCTTCCCAAACTTCCTCCTGCTATCTAAATCCCCTTCTCAGCCAGCCAGATAAGCCATTTTTGGCTGGCTTGAAGGATGCTTGTGCAGCTACAGCTGAGCTGCACATGTGTCTTTCACAGTCAGCCAGAAAGCACTTCCCTGGATGACTGTGAAGACCATGTGCACAGCTGCAGCTGAACTGTGCATGTGTCCTTCACAGTCAGCTGGAGAGTACTTCCCCAGCTGACTACGAAGAGCATGTGTGTAGCTGCAGCTGAGCCACACATGAACCTTTCGCAGATAGCTAGAGAGCATTTCCCCTGCTGCTTGCAGTAGGCACATGTGCTTGCTCCACCATCACCTGTGCAGAGTGCATGTGCTTGGCACAGGTGCTGGTGGGCATGTGCATGATGACATCAGGACCAGTGATGGGCTTCAAAGAAATTAACAACCAGTTCTATGCCCATCTGGCAATTTAAATGGCTATTTTTAAAATTATATGTCTTATCTCTCATTAACAACCAGTTCTATGGAGTAGGTGCGAACCTGCTGGAGTCCACCATTGATCAGGACACCACATAGTACCATGATATCATGCATATCATGAGGCTTTGAGTGCACTTGGCATGCCCCTGTCTACAACTAAGGCTGCAATCCTAAAGACACTTTCCTGGGAGTAAGTCCCCTTTGATCACAATGGAGCCTACATTTGAGTAGACATGGTAAGGATAGTGCTCTTAATGGGATGGTTGAAGTGCATGCTTGTCCATTTACATGTTGAACATCCTTATGCCAACATATCTTGGAACCCTTTCTCTAGTTGTTTAACGCAGTGCCTGCTTTCTTGTAGCACCCCACAGATGCCACACGACTGGGGTGGGCTAAAGAAGTTTACTTCTCAGCCAGAGATTCAGCTCTCCAAATGTTTGCCCTTTTCATGTTCCCAAGTGCTAGTAAAGCCATGCTGCTCTCCATTAATTTGCATGTGAAGATTGCGCTTCACCAAGTGGCATCTATTCTTTCCCTTCTCGCTCCTGAGTGCCCCCCTGCTTGTCACTTTGAGGAATTATAAAGTGCACTTGTGAACTGTTTCAGCAATACCTGCAGCGAGCGATACTTGGTTGTGTCCAAAGCAGCAAATGAGAGCACTTCCTAATTCGAGAGAGAGGAGGCGGCAAGGGAGCTCTTAAGAAGCACTAAAACACACACAGAAACTGGCAGAGCTGCAATTACAACTGGAAAACAATTTTTTTCCCATCTGCATTGTTGCATTTAAAGTGATAGGTAGAGTAAGAAACACCTTATATTTGCATATCAAGAGGACCAGTTTACTGTATCAGGCCAACAAAAGGGTGTTTTTAGACTCTGACTTGCCCATTGGCTGCATTTCAGGTACTGAACTCCGGAATATAAATCAGATCTGGAATTCTCCTAAAGTCTCCTCATTTACCATTGTATCTTTTGCAAAATGCTTCACTGTTTCTTGACATATCATTTGAAATTCCCCCACCAGGCAGCAAACAGGATAGATCTACAAGCAAAAATGGCCCTTTCAAGTACCCAGAATATGCTACAAAAAATCTATTACATACCAGTATATAAAACTGAAAAGTCACTCACAGACTGACTGACTCATCAACGCCCTGCCAGAGCTGCCAGGCCTAGAAGCATGAAATTTGGGGAGGGTGTTCCTTCCATGATGGAGGCACCCACTAAGAACTGGTTTTCGAAAATTCCAACCAGAAGGGGGTGAAAAGCGGCACAATGCGTTTTCCTCCCTATAATGTGCGATGAAGAATCCCTGACTGTAGGACATTCTGCCCCAACTCTTGGACCTTGAAGCATGAAATTTGGGGAGGGTGTTCCTTGTGTCAGGGGCTGTGACACTGTGCCTGTTAACCAGCAGGCCAGGGTTTGAGACCCAGGTCCCCATAAGACTCCCCATGAGCTCCTGTCCTTAGCCCAGCTCTGTGATGCAGCTGGAACAATTTGGTGCCTGGTACACCAGGAAGGAGGATGCACTGGGGTTGTTGCACATGGCAGGATGGTGCACATGGTGGGATGGTGCGCATGGGGGATGTTACACATGGCGGGTTGATGTACATGGAGGAGATGCACATGACAGTGTTGATGCGCATGGGGGATGTTGTGCTTGGGAGATTGATATGCCTGGGGGGTTGATGCGCATGGGGGATTTAATGCACATGGGGGTTTGATGTGCATGGGGGACATGGGGTGAAGCACATGGGGCGGTGTGCATGGGGGTTGTTGTGCATGAGGGGACAGTGTGCATGAAGGTGTTGCACATGGAGGGTGATGCACAAGGGTGTTATCGTTCATGAGGAGGTTGTTGCGCAGTGGGTGAATGGCATATGGGGGGAATTTTACTCCCGCAATGCAGATACATTTTCACTAGTACAAATATAAATTTTAGCACTTTTTCTTGATTTAGTAGGTCCCCAAAACTAGCAAGCACATTATGCCCAGTAAGTCAAAAGCCTCCATCTATGGAGTAGCTACAGGATATCTATTTCCCCATAAAATTATATTTCCTCCACATCATCTCACACTGTGCAGAACAATTTCTTTCAAACATGGCTTGTGATCACCAGCTGGAAAAAAGGGTAGACCCATAGATCATACAGAATCAAAGCATTACTTTCCAAGGTATCAGAACAAGAAATGCAGTTTCATGTGTTATGCCATGGTAGGTCCACAGGAAAAGGTAGACAAGAAATTGTTTGACAAGAGATGGTAGCCATCATGGTTCTTTACTATCATGTACTCCGCATATGTTTCCAAACATGTTTGTGGCCTTCACACTTTCTTTTTTAAGCTATATGCTTACCTTCTTTGAGGTGTACACTCAGGGAGATCATATAGAATGGAGGACTGTGTGCCTCTACCTTTAAGCACTGCATAGAATTTAGGAAGTTTTCAACATATAGTAGAAGGGGTTAAAAAGCAGCACCTGCCTAAGTTCCCTCCTCTATGTAATGCTTTAAGATAGAGGCACACTGACCTCTATATGGTCACCCTGTGTACACCTAAAAAGCATAAGCAGGAATTAGCATTTACCATAAATCAGTGGTTCCCAAAGTGTGGGTCGATCCCACTGGTGATCACAAACTGATTTTTGGTGGGTGGCCAAGGATCAGATAACTAATTGTGTCAATCCCTGAGGCTATTAAAAATCAGATACTGTAGCTGATTATTATCCTGCAAAGAATTCAGTTGCAGTTTGCAAGCATGTAGGAAGATAAATATTTAAGGTTGCAATCCAAACATTGGCTGGTCCATTGCACTAGCCTGGGAGTGTTGCAAAAGTGCCATATAGGACTTTCATGCCATTCTGAGGGGAGATAGGCTGGTGCACAGAGATGCACCAGCCTCCCTATGCTGTCATGGGCACAAAGGAAGGATAAGTTTACATTGGCTGAACTTGGAGGCAGGAGAAGGGCATGTGGGGTGGGAGATGGTGGGCAGCAGGCAGGTGGGCAGGGAGTGGAAACAAGCTAGGATCCAGCACGTATGTTGAATCCTTACCCAATAGCCCAACTTGGACTGCAATGGCTCTCCCTGGAGTAAGGGAAAGTGATAACCCTTGTCTCAAGCTGAGCCACTCAGTGCCTGAATTTTGTCCTTGATTCACCCCAGGAATGCTGATCTGCCTGTTCCAGCACAAGTTAGGCTTGGTCTATAAATCTCCTTTTTTTAAAGGCTGGTAAACCTGGGTGGGTCCTGCTAGAGCAGTGATTGTTCAACCTTTTTCATCTTTTCACTGAGAACGCACTTAAATTTCAAATCACATCATCAGTTTTTAAACAATTGACCAAGCATATTGCACTCCTGGCCAGGCTCATCAAATGCAATGCTTGGGTTTTATTTAAAGGAACCACACCAGTGAATGCCTTTCTAAAGGGCCTCAACAGGCAGACCATTTTGTGTTTGGAAGTTTAGAAAAGTGGTCTATAAATATAATAAACAAATTCACATTTTCATATTCTAGAAGCAATATAGCCAATACATGATCTCCAGTAGCTGTGAAGCTGGATGAGCAACAAATTACATGCCACAGGTTACCTGTCTCTGTGTGTGCACTGGGTGGTAGATGTCGTTTTCTACTGTTATGTCAGGTGCTTCACTTAGCAAATGAACTCCATAATATTTCCCCTGAAATTGGTAGCTCCCGGGTGTTTAACGAATGGTTGGCCATTTAATGGCCCGAGGCAAAGCCAAAGAAGGTTAACGTACTGACAAAGCAGACATTAACTATGGTAACAACTGTTTTCATGGGAGATCATTGCTATTATAAACCTTATTTAATGCCATCATGCCTGCTACCATTTCCCCATTGTGTCTTGGCTTAAAATAAAAGTTCCCATCCCTTTCAATGTATCCTATTAAGCAGTGTGGGAAAGATCACATACAGTGATCAGCTGTGCTTTCCGGAATGGATATGTGCTAAGCAACATCCTCAGGCAGCAAAGCAAATCAGATAGAGCGATGTACAAAACCAGAGTTTTCTGCTTTATGCTCTTGGATTTTCACGGAAAGGCTGCAGAATGCTTTGGTATTCTTGCTTTGGTATTCTTGCTTTTCTGAACAAACCTTCTGTGCATGAATTAAAAAAATATGCATAAATGGATGCATATTTTCTTGGAGAGTCAGGTGGATATTTTTACATGCAGGTGGATATTTTTACATGAACAATACTGCTGGCTGCAGTTAGTAATGGGTGAATTCAGGGCTGGATTTAGGTTTGATGAGGCCCTAAGCTACTGAAGTTAATGGAGCCCTTTAAATGTCCAGCTATCCTTTGTCAACAACAAATTGTCACTGTTTTTTGGGTTGAATATATGCTATATGATAATTTATGGACCTAATTTATGGACCTACAAAACACAAAACTCTGTTACTGGATGTAGGTTTTATTTTATTTTTATCGTATATTTTGGAAATGTACATCCAGCTTTTTTCCCTTTAAATTTTTTTGGGGCCCCCAAAAGAATGGGGCTCTAAGCTATAGCTTGTTTATCTTATACATAAATCTGGAACGGGGTGAGTTCCTAAGTGAGAAAAAATGTGCTTCATTCTGGTCGACACCTGCTTAATGATGTCAGTTCCTGATGGACAACATCCGTTCCAGCCCTCAGCAGGCATATGAATTCTATCCGGCCGACTGAAATATGTTTAGCATCCCTTCTCTGCACTGTAGTTTGCTACCTTGCATAGAAGACACCTTCCCCCTGACATGAAAAGAGGCATTGATCTGAAGAAGTGCTGACATCCTTCTTTCATATAATCCGTGAGGACGATGTGTGGTCCTATGGAAGCCATTCTTCAAATAATCATCCAAGCTCTATCCTGCTTATCTTTATGATTGCTGACAAAACTCACAACCCAGGATGAAACAGCTGGAAGGATTAGGTGAAGTACAGTCCCTGCTCAGGAATATAATCTTTAATCACCATCTTCAAACACACTGACAGTC
The DNA here is from genome assembly GCA_030015325.1 of Cryptoblepharus egeriae. Lineage (NCBI taxonomy): Eukaryota > Metazoa > Chordata > Lepidosauria > Squamata > Scincidae > Cryptoblepharus > Cryptoblepharus egeriae. The sequence goes on from JAREYC010000005.1 coordinate 75,052,816, forward strand.
TAAGCCCTTCCAGAAAATGCATGTTTTGCCTGGAATCTGTTTGCTTCGAAACAGAGAATCAGGTGTGTGTGTGTGTGCGCGCGCGCGTGCATACGGGAAAGTGCATGTTTGATTTCCAATATCCTTTCACAACTTTTAAAAAAAATAATAACAAATGATTCTTTCCCTTTGTTTGCTGACATAAGTGATCATAACAAACTACCCTTCAAAGATCTCAATGAAATCTTTTCAAGACTGATCCAAAAACACTGAACAAGCCATGGAGTGATCAAGGCAACAATTCCAATTAAAACCTTCAGCGCAGCCTTCAGTGACCTTACTATGCTTGATCTTATGAATTTTTGCCACATTGGCCTGCGTTTGCTTGCCTATCCCTACAATCCAGAGTAACCACGAGAGCACATATGAGACATTACGTCCACCCAACCTAGTGAAAACCTATGGGAAATTCATCTTACAATTCAGAGCAACTTGTTCTTACACCGGAGCAAGGATTCCCCATAGTTACTCGGTATTGCACCCTATGTGTGATTGACCACATGGAGAATGGAGGCATCATTGGCCAGATATTTCCCCTTGAAAGGCTATGGGGAATGCACAGCTTTATTTGCAAATGAAAATTTTTTTTAAAAAAATCCTGTATAGGCTAATGAAAGGAGAGACAGAAATGGGAAAGTTGCCAGGTTTTGGAATTTAAAAAAAATTCTGTGCAGCTTGCAACTGATATTCCCTCCTCCCTTTGCAGAATATGAAAAATTTATTTAATAATAAAACAATCACATTTTGCACTTCAATGTCTCCTACCATCTTGGAATCTCAAAGGGCTTTTATAAGCTTTCAGGGATAAAGCTTTATCACATCCCTGCCAGTTCAGTAATATTGCCTTTGTTTTATAAATGGCAAGAAAATAAACTACAGAACTGAGATTAAGTCCAAAGCTGAATATGGCAAAGTTTCAGAAACAATGAACGCATATAGGCCACTTGTGGATGGGGTTGGTTTATTCAGCCTAGAGGGGTATGCAGGAAGCACCACAAAAATATTCCAGTAATATGGTCACCTGTGTATATTGAATTACTCCTAAAGATGATATGACAAGACATTCAAACCGTTTGTGCATAAAAGCATGTTGCACATTAGAGTGAGGGCACAATCCAGAAGTGCACAATCCAGAAGTGCACTTGGGTTACCTTATCTATCACAAGGCTGACGAACTACAAGATGGGCCACCGTAGCTATTCTGGAAAAGGCTTGGGGCAGCCTAAGGGCGCAATCCAGAGCAAGTTCAGCCTGCTCTGCCCTAACTGCTCTCTCCTAACTATTCTGTATCCAGAACATAAAGTTATGCTGCATCCAGAGAGTCAGGAAGCCTGGGCTGCCCTAACTGCTCCAGAGCATGCTAAGTAATTGACATATGGGGAGGACTTGGTCCTGAGGAGACACCCCTCAGATCACACTGAACAAGGAACAGCTGTGGTGTCTACCTTATAAGAAAGCCCAGAAGTTCCTGACAACCAGTTACAGCTGCAGTTCCTCTAGTGGAGGGTGGATGTTTGGAGTGGCCTGCTGTATCTCCAGGTTAGTGGGCTGCCGTAGTTGTTCCATATCCTGAGGTTGAGAGGCAGGAGTTGCAGCTAGGCTGGCCAAGAACTCAGATTTTTGGTCAGCACTGCCATTCTTACTCAGGCCTTATCATGGACCCCTATGGGTCTACTCATTACTATGCCTGCTCCTGATGTGGTATAACTCTGAGGGCTGGAAGAGGGCATTTCTGCCTTGGAAACAGGCTCTGGATACAGAGTAACTGCTCTGTCCTAGGCAATGCTAAACATGCCCTCAACATGCCTCTCCTGAACTGCTTAGGGCAGAGCAGTTAGGGCAGAGCAGGTCCACCTCTCTTAGGGCACCCTATCTTGCCTTGCTCTGCCCTAAGCCTCTTCCAGAGTAACTGGGCTGGAGCATTTTGCAGTTGCTCCACCCTAGTGATAGATAGGGCAACCGAAGGGCTCTTATGTGGACAGATTAGTTGCTCTGGATTGTGCTGTTAGTCAACATACGCTGCCCCCAAACAGGTGGACCTGGGCTGCCCTAGAAGTGCAGGAGTGGCAAGTTGAGGGCAAGTTCAGCATTGTCTAGAACAGAGCAGTCACTCTGTATGCAGAGTTATCTGCATCCAAGGGCAGTTAGCCAGTTTCCAGGGCAGGAATGCCCTCTTCCAGCTCCTCAGAGTTAGACCACCTCAGGAGCAGGTATAGTAATGAGTAGATTTCCCGGCTGTACAGACCAACAATATATGCACATGTTGTTTTCTGACTCCAATCCCATGCTTACGCACAGTGTTGCTAAATTTCTCATGGCTGCTATGGGCATTAGAAAAAGGACTCTAAAAACAGGTGATCCTCTGTAGTTAGAGCAGTGATTTTCAATCAGTGTGCTATGCCACACTGGTGTGCTGTGGCTAGTCCTCAGGTCTGCCATGGGAATTTGGGGATTGACATTCATTAATAGGGGATTTGAACGGTCTGGTGTGCCTTATCAATGGTCAGGTGTGCCTTGACAATTTCAATGCCTTGTTAAGTGTGCTGTGAGATGAAAAGGGTTGAAAATCACTGAGTTAGAGTATGGTTTATTAGACATTTTGGAAGTGATTTAGGAGAAATGCTGCAGATGTTTACTTTAGAACTGATTATCGCTTTGCATTTGATCCCAATACTTTCTGTACACTTTTTGTATACCTCTGTATATTTATACATTTTGATGTTTTATTTGTGGCTGGTCTTCTGACCATAATAAAGTTTTATCCATCTATCTAGTAGTGAGTATAACCATATGGGTCCATGATAAGGCAGAGTAAGAATGGCAGGTTTTTTTTGACCAAAAATCTGAGTTCTTGGCCAGCCACCTACAACCCCTGCCTCTCAACTTTGGAATATGGAACAAGTACGGCAGCCCCTAACCTGAGGATACAGCAGGCCAAGAAGCCCCCTGTATTCACTGTAGACATCACTGGCATCTCATCAGGGACTCCTTATAAGGCAGGTACCACAGCTGTTCCTTGTTCAGTGTGATTTGAGGGGGGGGTCTCCTCAGGAGCAAGCCCTTCTCTAGTGTCACTTGATGCCTACTGAGCATGCTCTGGAGCAGTAGGGCAGCCCAGGCTTCCTGACTTTCTGGATCCAGCATAACTCTCTGCTCTGGATTCAGAATAGTTGGGGCAGCAGAGCTAGGGCTCTCCTCACTGTCCTAACTGTGGATTGTGCCCTGAATGTTAAGCTTATTTGCATGATGTGCATAGCATAAAATGAACCATCATCAGATAGCATGTTGAGTTCATTTTTTATGAAGAGTGCATGTCACACAATTATATTTGTTAGGAGGTGTCCTCTCATTTCATAAACAAATATATTGACTAAATTATAATTCTTTCTTTACCTCTTCCCCTGTGCCAAGCGTATTCAGTGAAGGCATACAAAGCAGTCCAGAGGGCCCTTCCATATCCATATGGGATCCATTCCAGAACACCAATGAATACTAAAATCAATGGATACAAGTTTGTGTATGTGTGTGTGTTACAAACAGAACACCATTTGTCTGAGAAGTTTATATTCAACTTTAAGGGTCAAGTATGAATCAGAAGATTTACAGGTTTTCAGTAGATGTAAAAATTAGATGTACTGTATTTTTGTCCAAGGGGAAGATACTATACTAATGTACTGTAGTGTACTAATGTCTACTAAGTAAATACTCCATAAACTGAGTTATCAAAACTATGTATTGCCATACCTGTGTTTTGAAGGACTGGATGGTTTGATCCATTTCTGCCCAGTTCACAGGTGTACATATTTGATCCTTGTGTATAAGCAACATTGGGCAGAAATTGCTTAAAAGGTTAATAAATTCAGTATAGGTGGTTTCTAGGTAAGCTTCCAGAACCATTTCAGCAGCGCTTGCACAAGAGGTTTTCCTGGTAAATAGCATTCGCTCAGCACCTGCCTATGAAAACATTTTCATTTTGACAAGTGCCATAAAATATATTTGTGAAAAATGGAGAAAAAAACCTATAAAACATACTCAGTGATTTTTTAAAATGATGAAGACATGCAAAAATCAATATTTAAACATATTGAATGGACTGAAAAAATGCTAATTTTAATCAATTGTATTTTTCATGCCAAACAATACAGCCAGCAGCACAGGGAAACTAATTAGGTTGTGTCATATTTCCTTTGTCGGATCAAAGGCTGGAAGGTTGTCGAATGGGTTTCTTGTTCCTGGTGGTATTTCAGAATTGAAATTGAAATTTTGATTGCTCCTTGACTTCTGAGGTGAACTGGGGACATAGGCAAAGTTGAGAAAATCTTTACTGTTAATTCCTACAAGCCAAAGACATGAGAAACACTTAATTAAGAAAGGTTAATGTCCATAAACCATAACTAGTTGGAACCTAAAATAAATTAAAATGAATGAAAAAAATAAACTGATGCCCCCAGTTTGATATTCCCTGCATGGTTAAAAACAAATTTGCATAGTACATTTCTATGATGTCCTATATACCTGAATGCTTTGGTTTCATAATTCCGTGAAGATGTGGTTTTTATTCATGCACTTGTGGATTCACTATCTGTTAGGATTCAGTATCAGCTCACACCAATAATTACTCCATGACTGCCCCCACCCATTGCAAGGCACAGCACATATCTTTTTGGCTACATCTGAGCTGGAAAATTTTATTGCATTAGGCCCTCGCATACATTTGCCCTCTGAGTGTCACAACCAAGGGACTGACAATACAAGTATCTTGAAGTCTTTTGTGTCCTTTCATGGAAGCCACCATAAGATATAGGAACTTGGACTATGTGGGCCCTTTGCTTGATCTAGCAGGGCTCTTCTTATATATGTACAAAAAATGCACATCCTTTCATGGCCAGCCAAACCAAAAAAACCTGGGATCTTATGCAGAATGCCAAATGCTTCCTATTTTAAGTGGTCAAAGTGCCAGCTTCTGCTCCTGCTATTTCCTGAATTGGTAAAGGAAAAGGAGATGGAACAGAAGTATAAAGGAGATGAGAGTAGAGAGCTAGAGCATCTCCAATATGTTCTAGTCCATCACTCTCCCCTACACATCTTTTCAGCCATCTCCTTCTTCCTTTTCCAATCCATGGGGTAGGACAGCAGTAGCAGGGGAGATAAGTGGGCAGATGGAGCCAATTACACCATCTATATTTTTTCCTGAGACAATTGTCTGAATTTGCTTCACAGATGGGTTCATCCTGCACCAGGGTCTTCTTCTCTTTCCTTGCATACTGTTCCTAATAATGTGTAGGTGATTTAACATATGTTGCTAAATATCATGTAAAAAGATACTTTGCTGCACTTGTACCAGTTCGGACAAACAGCCTCACCCCAATATGATTAGGAAAATTTATGAGGAAAGCAGGGGAAGTGTGATCACATAGTGGGCATGAACCACATTAAATACATGGGGCCAATTGGCTAGGGAAAGTGGCGTTCAGACAGGCCAGAATTTCGTTCTTTCTATCTATCTATCTATCTATCTATCTATCTATCTATCTATCTATCTATCTATCTATCTATCTATCTATCTGTCTGTCTGTCTGTCTGTCTGTCTGTCTGTCTGTCTGTGATTTCTAAGTAAGTTTTTCCTAAGAATACATAAATATCCTGAATATCCTGCTGAGTTGATCTAGGTCTTATTTAATTGTTACAAAAAATATTTTCTGATGGTTAATGTCTGAAGCATTCAATACCTATAGTTCATACAGGACAGATCTGCAACAATATACCACTTAACTGTACTATAAATTCAGATATAATGATATGTAAAATCCTTTGCTCGAACAGACAGAATTCAGGTATTTGGTTTCCATGAGACAGCCATGCCTGGGAAACTCAGCAAAAGAGTAGGATAGAAACAGAATAAAGGGCGCAATCCAGAGCAACTACGGGGAGTCCTTGCTCCGGTGTAAGAACAATTTACTCTGAATTGCAATATGAATTTCCCATAAGTTTTCACTAGGTGGTGCAGTAACTATGGGTGCATGTAATGTCTCTTATGTGCTCCCATAGTTACTCTGGATTGTAGAGAAAGTCTCCTGTTGCTCACATGCACCTTTTTCTCACAATGTGAAAGATCAGGTGCCAACTACTTATCTATAATTGTGTTAACAACTCTATCCTTCAAGAATTTCTAATTCCTTAACAAAGCCAACTAACGTTGGAGCCATCCCCTTAATTTGTGGTGATGATCTATGTGTTAATTGTGCATTACGTAAAGAAATACCTCCTTCTAATTGTCTTGATCGCTTCACCAAGTTACCTACTAAATTATTGCTTGATACGTTTATGTGAATCACACTTCTGACCATAAGATTATCTTCAAAGCCATCTTTGCCTTTGTTCATAGATCATTTTTTCATAGACCATAGATAGACAGAATACTGCAGATAGACTTGGGGATGAGATTTGCATTACTGCATTCTAGTTGGGATTATGGGAAACTTTGTGAAGCTTGGCTTGAAAAAGAACTTTCTGGGCTAACAGAAGCTGATCTCAAGGAGAGGAAAGCTTTTCATGTGACAACATGAAAACACTTCCACGCTGTTCCTCCTGAGGCCAGGTGTCCGCTGGGCAGAGGAAGAAAAGAGCGGTGGAGAAGAGGGAAGCAGCTCAGGGCTAGCCAGAAAGGGAGCAGGGGAGAGAGAGGCTCAGGATGAAGAGAAGGAGAAAGTGAAGAGACACTTTGAAGGTGTCTTTGATTGCAGCCTCCTAACCATGTTTACCCAGAATGTGTTAAATGGGTCATACTCCCAGGAAAGTGTCTTTGATTGCAGCCTCCTACCCAGAAGTAAGCCCCATTGTGGTAAAAGGGGCTTACTCTCAGGAAAGTGTTTTTAGGATTGCATTCCTAAGTAAACTGCACACTGAATGCACACTGAATGCATGTTTTGAATTCAATTGCAGGGTTTTGTCATCATTTTTACATCCAGTTAATATTTTTATATGAATATTTTTTGGGTTCTGGAACCAATTGTCTGAATTTCCATTATTTCCTATGGAAAAATCCACTTCATGTAAAGAACGTTTCATGTAAAGAACATGCCTCCAGAACGAATTAAATTTGTTACGTGAGGCGCCACTGTATGTATTTCCCTTGCTAACTGATGCTGTAGATCAAAAGGAAAAGCAGAAAATATGTTGGATATGAGCAAGCTTTAGCTTTCATTCAGGGCTCCTCACACAATGCAGAGATCCCTGTGCAATCACCATGGATGCTCCATCAGGAATATTTTGCCTTCATTTAAGGGAGCCATTTATGTGAACTTACATTTCCATTTAAAGGCTTCACACCTTACTGATCATCTACTCAAAGTTATAAAAAAATGTGCATACAATGCTCTATATACTTCTTTTTGCACTGAGCAAAATACTTGATATCCCTCTTTCTTTTTGCCATTGTGCTTTCAAATTTCCTGCAAAGATGGGAAACATCCTTCTGCCTGCAGCTTCAGGATACTGACTGCAAAGTGGCTCTCAAGAAACAAAACTGTCACTGACTGTTAAGTATACATTTCAAGTATGCTCATAATTCTCCAAAATGAAAGAAAATCATATCAAATGCATCAAAGCATTTTCAACTGGACAACGAGGAAGAACCAGGAGACTGGTTCTTGGACAGAACTATCCAAAGATTCAAATTTTAATTATTTTTGATACACTGCCCTTCTACAATGATGATTATGTTAGTAGGGACAAGTATTCCAAAGAATTCATAATTATTGATAACCTAGCAAGAGAAATTGATTGGCGGAAAAGCTACAAGCACATAAATATTGCAATAAGCTGGAAATGGCAGGGAAAATAAAAAGATAATGGCCAGAAGAAGAATTTAACAAACAATGATCAACTCTCAATCAATCATTTGGGTATGTGTCTTTTTATCACAAATGTGATAAAGATGTGTGTGTCTTTTTATCACAAATGTTAAGCCTCATGTTTCTGATATATAGTATGTTTTAAATATCTCAAATTTCAACATAGACAAGATAGTCACACAGTATGTATTCGGACAACAAAACCACAAGATTCCTTCCAAATGTATATATCATCTGAAATATTGTACTAAATATTAAAGTAATGCAAGCATCCATGAAATATTCTGGGAACAGATGGGAGGATTGACACTATTAATTTTATTAAGAACTAGCGAAATGTACCTGCATTGTAGGAGTAAAAGAATATTTCTAACCTAACACCTTGTGCAACACCCTCCTGTGCAAGAAACACCCCTGCACTGTGCACCCCCATGAAACAAACCCGCATGCAGTGTTGGTTGTCTAACACCTGCAACACCCTCTCCATGCAACACCCCCTGTTCAATACACACACGTGGACCACCCATTTGCACCACCATCCATGTGCATCATGGATGGTGCACCACCCCCACGAGCACCACCTTCCCATGTGCACCATCCCCTGTGTGCTCTATCCCCCCATGTGCACCACCCCCATGAACTTCATCCCCTCATGTGAACCATCCACCCATCTATCTCATGAGCACCATCCACTCCCCTATGTGCACACCCCCATACACCATCATCCTGTGCACCATTCCCCCAATGCACACCAGGCACCAGCTACCAAATTAGCTGGACGTTGATCAGTCTTCAATTTTAAGTATAGGACAAAAACATGTTGCACCCCTTTTTATCCCTTTAAGGGTTAAATTTCCCAAAATTGTTCCTTGGTGGGTGCTAATGTCACAGAAGGAACACCCTACCAAAATTTCATGCTTGTAGGTCCAGGGATTGGGACAGGGCGTTGATCAGTCAATGAGTCTTCAATGTAAAGGGAGGAAAATGTGTTGCACCCTTTTTCACCCCCTACTGGTTGGAATTTCCAAAAATCAATTCTTCCATCATGGAAGAAACACCCTCCCCAAATTTCACACTTCTAGGTCCAGCAGTTTTGGCTGGGTGTTTATTAGTCAGTCAGTGGGTGCGTCAGTGACTTTTCAGTTTTATATATATAGAATCTACAAAGCAAGAGGAGTCTATTCTGGCTGCTTGATACCTCTGCTGTATATATTAGACATGCTCTGATGGCAAATACTGGTAGTTTGGATGATTATGTCCAAGGTAGCAAGAATGCACAGAGTTCATTGATTTGAGCAATCTGTACGGAAAATGCAGACAGCCAAACAATCCTTCACCTGGGGGACACAGTAGAAAATGGCATTTAGAATACTGCAATACCGATGGTATAATGCCAACTTATTTGTCCAATCAATAGCTTTCCATTTCCTTGTGTCAGAAACTGGTCCATGTACCTTCTGGATAATGGGTAAATAGCAGAGGATGATACCTTTCCTTATTACTCAAGCCTTGATAGGATTCCCTGCTTTTGCAGAGTCGAATATTTCAACATTGAAAGGAAAAGGGGAAAAATAATGAAAAACAGGGATGTTTTTCCAATCAAGCTACATCAACATTTTCAGAGCTTTCGTGTCAACAGTGAGTGACATTTTTTTCCCATTCTTACATAGTTCTCTGTCTGTTTTTTACAGTCCCACAAGTTACCTTGACGCGGTGGATAAGGCAAGACAGGAATTGTTTACAAAAATAGAAATATATAATCAATCCCCAAGCTTGCCAACCAAAAGTGCAGCATTGATACAACCTACACTGTCTATCAAGATGGCTGTATATGGAAATGAGCAGATAAATGCAGGCTGGGCTGCCTTTCTGCAGAAGAACAAAAATAGTCTTTGGACACTTAGGTTTTCAGAATGTCCAGCAATATGGTACATTTCATGAGCTGTAATAATGTGGTTGCAAAAAAATAAAAGAAAGAAAAAGAAAGCTGTGTCTAATCACACTCATAACACATGCTCTATCCTGTTTCGAATCCCTGGTGTCTCCTGGTGGGACTGGAAAGTCTCCTACCTGAAATCCTAGAGAGTGATTACTTGCCAGCATACACAACAAAGAGCTAGGTGAAGATTGCATTGTGATGTGTGTCCCAACTGTAAAGATGAGTGTTGAATTTGATTTGTGCATCTGTACCTTCTTTGCTATAAACAGAAATTAAATTAGGCGCATGATAAAAACACTCAGCAAACACACTCCTATCAAATCTGAAATCAATATGCAGTACACCCACACACTTCTGTACTCAGGTAAGGCTCCCATCCTGTTCCCTTATCAAGCTGCAGGGTTGAGGCTCCCAGTTAAGGCTGCCATCCTATTCTGCTTCTCAAGAATGACATGGTTTCTCCTTGGTTCTGCACCAGCTCAGATGCTGATGTAAATCTGAGGAGACTTATTACAGACAGCAGTGTTCTACACGGGGTAAGAGAACCAAAGTTCCCTTACCCAAGGAGCCCTCCAGTGGCTGCTGTGGCCCTGTAGGATATAAGAACATAAGAAGAGCCTTCACTGGATCAAGTCAAAAGCCCATCTAGTCCAGCTTCCTGTATCACACAGCAGCCCACCAGATGCTTCAGGGAGCACATATAACACCTGCACCCAGGTGCCCTCCCCTGTGTCTGGCTTTTTGAGGTTGTTCACATCACATCTTCTTGGCTCATATAGTGGCAATCCCCTCATATAGTGGCAATCTTTCAACACCACCATATAGTGTGGCATCCATTTACCACCTGATTGATTGTGGACAGTTTCCCTCTCCATGGAGTAAGGCATACACATACCATTTGATGTAGATTCATCAAAAAACCAGTTGCTTCACCCTGGCTCCATCTCACTATTACACCTTGTAGAGAATAAGGAAATGTAACTGCAGGAGAAAACTCTAGCACATAGTGTTTATGGGCGCATATTACAATAGTCAGTGGAAATTTATCCTAAGGAAGCAATACAGACTAGAATTTCAAATGAAATGCTATAAAATAAATCAAATCTCTCAAAGGAGTTTCTGAACATTTCTGGGGGACCAGCTGAATGCACATACACGAAACATTTTGCATCAGCTTTTAAACAGGTCCACATGTTGGCTAATATTGCACCAGAATGGACTGATTCTCAAAAGGCAGTTGGAGACATTTTTGTGATGTTCTTCTACATGCCTTTCATGTGAGCGTAACAGTCTTCACATGAAGCAACTTAAAGTGGCTTCCTCATTGTGGAAGCAATGTGCAACATAGGAGCAAGGAAGAGATTTCTTTTCCAGGATTGATGAGGAGGAAGGAGGAATTTTGAAGCACTTAACCTCTGCCTCCATTTTGCTATCCAAGGAAGGAAGGAAATGAACCAAGGAACCAACCTGGATGCTATAGCAATATACAGATGGGAAGCCAATTGCATAGAAGAGTATGCCACCATCTGCCAACAGAGTCTGCCACCATTACTACCTAACATGACCTCTCCCTTAGGTGAGCAATCCGGCCATTGAAAAGTAGAGTCCCCCACAGGTTGTACTGCTAGTTGTGAACAACTGTAGTGTATGTTGCTCATCTCCATTTCTAAGCTGAGGAACCAATGCTTTTTGGAGATAACTGTGGTCCTGTGGCCGGGATGACTATACACTGAGATGGAGGGAACGTTATTATCTTCCCAGTGAAGTGGTACCTATTTATCTACATGCTTTTTAACTGCTAGGTTAGCAGAAGCTGGGCAAGGGACAGGAGCTCACTCCATCTTGTAGCACCTGTTTCCAGAACCCTGGCATGCTGGTTGATAGGCACCGTGTCTTAACCACTGAGCCACTACAGCCCACTTTGTTTTTTTGCCAAAGGTTGCAGCAAAAAAAAACAAAACACAATACATACAGGTAGACTAGGTTTTTTTTTTTACTTACTAACATGAAAAGCCCCTCATTCAGGCTTTTTCATTTCAAACACAGTGCCAGAAATCACATTCTGTTCAATTTAAACCATTTGCTGCTATATAGGTTGACTTTTTTCCCCCTTTGTAGTCATGATAATTTCTTTAGGCTTGTTAGACTTATCTTTCTCTCTGCTAATGTCCTATCCAGACAGAGTGAACTCCAATGATCAATACAGTTCATTCCGAGTTCAATGCAATTCAGTGCAAGAGACTAAACACAGGTAAATTATATGTTCCATATACAATCAAGCACAAAAGAGTGTACTGTTAAAAAGAATCATTTGCCCACTTTATGCCATTGTTACTGTTCTGTAGCAGGTCATGTTTCAAACATTTCATTATCGAAGTCCCTTAAAAATGCTTACAAATACAAATCATAGAGAGTGAGACTGGAACCGAACATGATGCTGAACATGTGCTTGGTACCCAAAAGTGCATCACTCCTCTGTGTTGAGTGGTCCTTCCCAAATATATGAGAGACAAAACATATTGCTCATTTGGACACCTTGGAAGGGACTGAGTAATGTATATCACATAATAGGTTTCTGTATTGATATGGTACCAGGAAATGATTATTAGTAGCAAATGATTATTTTATTTATATCCTACTTTTCTTGAACAGAGGGTAGCATTCTTAGCCAGTCTCCCATCTAGCCATAGACCTTATCCAGACCTCCTTACATGAAAAGACTTCATTCTTCCTTCAATACTCAGTTCCATTGCCTCCCTTTGCTACTACTGGCAAGGAAAAGAATATGGGTAGACGGAATAGACCACATACTTTCAAAAAGTTCAACAGACACACGATCATATCAATTTATTTCATTTAAAAATAATTGTACTTTTGTTTGTCCCTTAACTATTTCTTTGGTATATCATGTGAAGATGAATTTATAAGAATGATGTTATTGAATACTTCATGGCAACATTTCCAAGAGAGGGGGCATTAACTTTGATAATCCTAGGATACTTTCCAAATTCTAGTTTGCTCTTTAAACATCTTCTTATTTCTACTTTATAGAAAGACAAAATGAGGCATGAAATAGTTCAACAACAAACAGCCCTAGATCACATGAAGTTATTTGTTCCACTAGAGAAAATGTCAGTGTATTTTTAGATGAAAAACTATCTTTCCCTTCAGATAATTTCATAATATTATTCATGTTGTGATACAATTATAAAACCCTGGGGTAATTAGAGCTGAGCGAATTGACAAATTCTGCTTCATCTAATTTCTTCTTAATTCCACAAGGAAAGAGGGAGCTATTGATGGAGGCATGGTGGCTCTTCCATCTTCTGTATAGGCCCACTGATGTAAAATGATCATAAAAAACAAACCGATCAGAGGACTTATAGAAAACTTAAGAAACGCTTAATAAACGTTTCATACTCCAGTAGTTCAGTGAAACTAACATCGCAGAGGGAGTTTCTTCTCTTTGATACAATTGCATGGGGTATACATTAAGCTGCAATTCCATACATATTCACCTACAACTTGGAAATAAGCTCCAATGATTTGGAAATTCCCATTTCCCTAAGAAAATGGGATTTTCCCACAAGGAAAAATGCATAGGATTGTACTGTCAGAATCCAATCATCTCCTTCCTCCACTGGTTCAGCCACACCAAAAATGGACACCCTATCCAGCGGAAATGGGACAAATCAGGTCACAGAGATGAAAAGGGATTTAAATTCCCACGCAACACTGTAAGCTTCCCAATGGGTTACCTTAAACTACTACTACTACTACTACTACTACTACTACTACTACTACTACTACTTCAGCATTCATTTCACATATGACAGGGTCCACCATTCTGAATCTCTGATGCCATTTCTCCCATTTGTGGGCTTGGTCTGGGTGCAGTGGGGTGGTTCTCAGGTTGCCATGCATTGTGTCAACTCAGCGCTGTTTTGGTTGACCCGTCAGTTGATTGCCACTGACTTCCAACTGCAGGACCAACTGTGCTGTGGTATTGCTGTTAGCACACAGAACATGGCCATACAACTGGAGAAGAGCTTCTCTCGTTTTATCAATGATGAAGCAATGCCATATTGCCGCTGGATGTCATTGTTGTGGATGTGGTCAAAGTGAGTGACACCACTGATCTGCCACAGCATCTTTGTCTCCATGGTATGAAGGTGATGTTCAGTTTCTTTTGCCTCAGACTTACACTAGCAATTTCAGTAGCACACATCTGAGGAGAGAAAAGGGGCAGGAAAGCAGCAAAAATGGGAAATAGGATCTGGTGCATGGCACTGACATCAGATCCATCCTACCACTGCTTCAATGAATGGGAGAATTCACCGGTCACTGTTAGCCTTCATTGGCTGCAAATCCCATCCTTTTAAAGGAACTGACAGCAGTAATAAGAAGGGGAAAATATTCAATTTTATGCATTTCATCCACTCTTTAGGGACTTATAGAAATGTAGCAACATATTGTGTCTCCTTACCTCCCCTGGTGAAGAGGATACATTGAGTGTCACCACACATTTTCATCTATCACTGTGAATGAACCCTTTTGCTTGGTTTCAACAGTCTCTCTCCCCGCTGCTCCCGCCTCCCCCATATTTTTATGGAGGCAATATTTATAGCTGAGGCAGTGCTGAGTAAGATGCAGTGATTATGGCTGATTTTATCACAGCTGTATTACTTAGCTGCAAGGTGAAGCGCTGTGCTAAAATGGATCATGAATCCCTGAAATTGACTATCCGTCACCTTTATAATCCTGATGGAAAGGCAGGTCAGATCAGGCCTGACAACTTCCCATGCAAACGAGAGTACAACAGCAATGTCTGCTCTCCTTAAGGTATTTATTTGTCTATAGAGGAGAGAACAGGACAAGACAGAGATGCATACTAAGAAAGCAAATATACACATGAGTATGATAGACATGGAGAAAACACAATGCCCACATATTAAAAGAACAAAGTTATTTGCAGGTCTGGTAACAGAGGAATCACATAATTTGGAATGAATTGTGACTTTCAAAAGAAAAATAAGATATATGAAAATGAAGGAAGAGAACATTCCTTCCTTCCACCAGCTAAATGTACAAATGTATATCGTCCATTTTCTAATTTAGTTTGTATTGTTTATTTTCTTATTGCACTTTAAGACTAAAAAGCACTTTGCATTCATTTTTTTTTTACCTGTGGATCCTAAGAAATGTTATAAAAATCCTTTTAATTTCTTTCAGAATTCATTTTGGTATTTTGGGGGGTAAGAGTAAACGTGCAAAAATGTGCTCTACGTGAAATTCTGCAGTGGCCTAGCAGTACAGGAAACTTATCTGCAAGAAAGTTAGTGTTATCTAAGTCCTTTTTAACGGCCCTGAAAAACAAATTCAACAAAGGTTTTGTAGTACTGGAAATTAGGAAAGTAAATTCACCTCTTGTTTTACCTCATGAAAAATATGACAAGAAACTACTAATGGAAACCTCTGTTGCAAGGACATTAATTAAGGACTCAGAGTGAGTCAGTGGAAGAGTTTAGTCACACTCAAGTACTATCTCCATCTAATGTACTATCTCCATCTAATGGACCATGGGTCATTCCATGTCAAGTAGTCGAGGGCTCCCCACACAACCATCACAGATTTTGATGAAATTTTGTATGCAGAGTCCCACATGTCTGAAACGAACTTTTGTAAAGTTATAGCTTCACATGTGGAATAGTTATTGAGATACAGTGGTTTGTTTGACCCCATACCACATTGATGTACAGTACGACTGTAAGAACTTTGGGATACATTTCCTCTGCTGTTTTTTCTAAACAAATAAACTCTTAAAAACCCAACCTGGTCAATCATCACCTGCCAGGAAGTTTGTGTTGTGTTTTTACTGGAATTTATTATTATTACCTGACAAGACTTTCTGACTTTTTTCCTGCTAATTAGACAGTCACAATACCAAAAGCAAGAAGATTTTGAATTTACAGTTTTTCTATAAAATCCAGTTTATACAAATTGTAGTTTAATGGCTCATATTGGACCCATGTTGCCTTTTATTGGTTATTCAATATTTTGCTAGCTAAAATTGTACTAAAAATCATTATACTAATTATAATCATAATTATTATTCATTATATGTACATTATGTGTACATTATATGAACATTGTATGTATCTAACTATAGTACAGGGTTGCACGGTTCAAAATTGGCCCGTGCAGTCTTAGGTGATAAAAATTGTACTAAAAAATCATTATTTCACAATAAAAATAATTATACTAAAACTTGACACAACATTTATTCATTATATGTATATTATATGTACATCATATGTACGTTATATGTACCTAACTACAGTACAGAGTTGTATGGGTCAAAATTCACCCATGCGGTCTTAGGTGTGAAAAAAAATCCTGGGTTTTTAAGAGTAAAACTGAGCTAGCTTGTATAACTTTTTGGAACTAATAACAATGTTGGCTTCCTTCATACAGAGTGGATAAATTGCAGCAAAGTCAACCAAAAAATCATTTTAAAAAATTCAAAGTTTAATATTGTATAACTCCCATGATAGTCAAGTAATAAATGTGATCCATCCTTCCAAGCAACTTGTGCAAAATTTTGTGTATTGCACCCCCTCTATGCTCCTGCTATGAGAAATGGCTGTCCACAGAATATATTTTTTTTAAAAAACTCTAAAAGGAGATCATTCATGTTCGGAGTGCTCCTTGACTCAATATGGAATCATGCTCCTAAGCAATCAACACCGGTTTGTGGACTGAACGCAACCCTGCTTCACTCCATTAAAGTAAATGGGCTTTCCTCACTCCCTTCTGTCACTCTTAATAAAGCAAATGGGATACATTAACCTCCCGAGGTCACTGCTCTCCAGTTGCTAGTGGCTCACCAGGAATTAATCTGGGTTGAAGTTGTTTGTTTATAGGCTTTTGTATTTGAATAACTAAAAAAGGAAGTGCATTTGGAGCAACCTATGTAGTCCCAGGAGATAAACAGTACCACAGCTTGCATTTTTGTTTTGCTTGCTTTTTGGGGTCTTTTTTGTTAATGGTATACCAGGGGTGTCAAACGAATTTCATACAGGGGGCCGAAGTTAGAATTTATGGTGTCTCCTGAGGGCCAGAGTTCAATCTTATCCATGTCTATTCAGAAGTTAGTCCCATTATAGTCAATGGGGCTTACTTCCAGAAAAGTGTGAAGGAGGACGCTCTCGCAGTCTACATGAGATTGAACTTGGCCCTCAGGAGATACTATTAATGCTAACTTAAGCCCTCTGTATGAAATTAGTTTGACACCCCTGGTCTATCCCATTAACAAGCAAGAGATTCTATTGTTGGTTGGTAAAATAAATGTTATTTAAGGTTGAAATATTTTACCTAAGTGTTACTGCTATTTACAGGCCTTACAAAATGTTAGAAATTCAACTGGTGCAGTTTTTCTCCAATAAATATGGAGATACTTGAAACAAAAACTACACCTACTGATTTTATGCCTTTTTGTACTGTTATTCAAGACACAGAACAATTGCTAGTAAAACAAATAGCTGCAATCCTAATGTTACATTTCCCTCCTCTGTTGGGCACATTTGTTGTTCCCCCTTTGAAGTATGGTATTTAATAACATGATTTGAGCATAGCCGAACAATATATGTCCCAGGTATGTAACAATAAGATAAATTTAAAGAAGTGTTTGTCATCACCAAACGAATTTCAAAAATATAATTTAGTTGGCTGCATTTAGGCTGTTAACATTAAATGCTAACTAGAGGAGGTTTTTACTGCTGAATACCATGGTAGATTTAAAAATTGTTTTTTGACACACCTTGCACATTCCATAAATCTTTTTATTCTGTTATGAAATATCTTATTCATTGGTTAGCAAGACCAGGAAAGAGTGATGTGCGATAAGTCCAGAGGGGCCCTTGAAAGTAAGCATTCATAATTGACTTAGAGCACAATCCAGAGTAACTACGGGGAGTCCTTGCTCCGGTGTAAGAACAATTTGCTGTGGATTGCAGTATGAATTTCCCATAGGTTTTCATTAGATGGTGCAGTAACTATAGGTACACATAATGTCTCTTACGTGCTCCCATAGTTACTCTGGATTGTAGGGTTACTCTATATATAACAGAGGACAGAGTGCCTCTACCTTTAAGCATTGCATAGAAAAGGAAATTTAGGCAGGTGCTGCTTTTATAACCCTTCTAAGTTGAGCTAAACCTGCCTAAATTCTCTCTTCTATGCAATGCTTAAAGGTAGAGGCACTCTGTGCCCCATTCTACATGGTCACCCTGTACAAGTGACCCCTTTCCATATGGTGATGGCTCCATTTTGCTCCAGCATCCAGGAATGGCTTTGATGGGGATAGGGAGGGAAAGGGAGGGGGATGAGAAAGAGAAGAGGAAGGGGCCTTGCATGCCGTGATGAAGTGATATGCAAAATCTAGTGCTCTGCACCCCCTGCAGCTATGCTACTGGCTCATATTCCTCATCTATAAAAGAGGGTACAATATAATCACACATACAACAAAACAGTGATAAAAAATCCATGACAAGGACAAGTTGAAAGCTCTTTGGGTAGAACCTGCAATGAGGCAGCAAGGCACTGACTAGCTACCGCTTGTTCTTCTCACCTGCCCTTTCATCAGTTACCTTTCAGGAGGAAGTCACATCCCAGCTAAACCTCTTAGTGGGCGATTACAATGGAGATAGTGTTAATTGCCAAATATCCTCTGTGTGGTACAATCTTATCAACTCCCCACAACTCCTCCCTGGAGCAAAGAAGCTTGATCTGTTTTCTAATGGTATCCCAGTAATCTGCAGCAAATGCTTCACTCCCTCAGGGTTCATGTGGCTGCTGTTTAGTCCTTCTCTATGAGGAAAGACTCCAAAATCTTCTCCACAAGAGCCTTGCAACATGGCATTTCCCCCAGCATCGAACACTGGTTGTTTGTCTGGTGCTTATTTAGAAGCACAGGATACCAGTTTCGTCTCATGGCTAAACAATAGTGCCGGTTTTAGTCATATTTTCCTGTCTAATGAAAACAAAGAAGTCAAGAATTTAAGGATGCTCAAAAAACTGTCATGAAATGCAGATTTCTAGCAACATAAAAGTCATGACCTGTGTGCAAGATGTCTGCATGTTCCATGTCAATCAAGCAGGCTGAGGGTTCTATTCCCACATGTCTCTGGGGCAGAGAAGGCTAAGGGTTCTATTCCCATGTATCTCTGGGGCAGAGAAGGCTAAGGGTTCTATTCCCACATGTCTCTGGAGCAGAAAAGGCTGAGGGTTCTATTACCATGTGTCTGAGGGAACAGAGAAGGGTGAGTGTTCTATTCCCACATGTCTCTGGGGCAGAGAAGGCTGAGGGTTCTATTCTCACAAATCTCTGGGGTAGAAAAGGCTGAAGGTTCTATTCCAACTGTCATTTGTAATTGTCTCTGGGCCAGATAACAGGCCAGGCTTGAAGAGGCTAGAGGGGCAAACTGAGGCAAGAGGTGGCAGATGGGCAGTTGAGGGAGCAATTGATGAGAGTCAACATCAGTAGCTGTATTTCAAGGATTTCCACTGAATGAGACCTAGGACACAATCCAGAGCAAATTCAGCCTGCTCTGGCCTAACTGCACTCTCGTAACTATACTGTATCCAGAGCAGAAAGTTATGCTGAATCCAGAGAGTCAGGAAGCCTGGGCTGCCCTAACTGCTCCAGAGCATGCTAAGTAATTGACACAAGGGGAAGACTTGCTCCTGAGGAGAAACCCCTCAGATCACACTGAACAAGGAACAGCTGTGATGCCTACAGTGGTGACATGACTCTGCACATCACCTGGTGCGGAAGTCTGTGCGTCATCCTTGGGATGCGCGCCCCCCCCTACCTGGACTGTGCAGTCACCAAAGTTGGCACCTGCGCAGTTGTTTCTGAAGCCAACTGGCTTCAGAAAGAGTACTGCCAGGCACCATCTCTGACACCTGCGCAGTACTTTTCTGAAGACTTTTGGCTTCGGGGGAGACTGTGCAAGCATCAGAGTCGGTGCCTGTGCAGTACTCTTTCTGAAGCCATTCGGCTGCCGCTCCGCCTCCTGAGTGAGGCCAAATGGCTGTGCAGAGGCGTGGACTTTCTCTGCTCTAAGGAAGTCTCCTCTGAAGCTGTTCGGCATGCTCAGTGTGTTTCTGCGCAGTGCACCTCAGACGGCCGTTCAGGCCAGCTCCTCAGACAAGTGGCAGCTTCTGGCTGCTGCTCCGCCTTGGAGCAGGCCTGAATGGGGGTGCTGACGCCCGGGGCCTGCCAAAGGACAGTCAAACTCCTCTGGCACATAACCCCAGATGGAGCCCAAACCAGCCGCACCAATCTGGTGACGTCACTGGGTGCCTGCCTTATAAGGAGTCCCTGATGACATGCCAGTACATTCTACAGTGAATACAAGGGGCTTCTTGGAGTGGCCTGCTGTATCCTGAGCTTTGTGGGCAGCCGTAGTTTGTTCCATATCCTGAGGTTGAGAGGAAGGGATTGCAGCTAGGCTGGCCAAGAACTCAGATTTTTGGTCAGCACTGCCATTCTTACTCGGGCCTTATCATGGACCCCTATGGGTCTACTCATTACTATACCTGCTCCTGAGGTGGTATAACTCTGAGGGCTGGAAGAGGGCATTTCTGCCTTGGAAACAGGCTTTGGATACAGAGTAACTGCTCTGCCCTAGGCAATGCTAAACATGCCCTCAACTTGCCTCTCCTGAGCTGCTTAGGCTGCCCCAGTTAGGGCAGAGCAGGTCCACCTCTCTTAGGGCACCCTATCTTGCCTTGCTGTGCCCTAAGCCTCCTTCAGAGTAACTGGGCTGGAGCATCTTGCAGTTGCTCCAACCTAGTGTTAGATAGGGCAACCTAAGGGCTCTTATGTGGACAGATTAGTTGCTCTGGATTGTGCTGCTAATGTGTTTTCCCTAGGATCAGGGCCTTTTAACTGTTGCCCCAACACTGTGAAAAGTCCTCCCTGAAAAGACACTATATGAGTCCCTAAATAATTCCATGTGCCAGACTGAAACCTGATTAACACATAATTTGTCTGAGTTAGAATCTTCTGTTTGCATTTTATTTATTGCCTATGGATTTCTATAAGATTTTATGATTTACGGTTTGTGGAGAAAGGGTCTTCTCTCCCTATATTATTGCTACATTTTGCTTTTTAGTTTATTTTTGTTTGATTGTTTTAGAGCACAATCCTCAACAGGTCTACTCAGAAGCAAATCCCTTTACAGTCAATGGAGCCAGGGAAGTATAGATAGGATTGCACCCTTAATGATCACACTGCTGTAAGCCAGTTTGGGATCTCATTTGATAAGGCAGCATAAAACATATTTTTTCAATCAAAGTGTTGTACAGTGGCATGCAGAAGGTTTTTTTTTTTGCCCACCAGCTGGTATAACAGTAATGATTTCTGTATCTCATCACCTGTGTAGGACACTCATGTCACTATTGTTAGAATATCTTTGTGCTACTGAAGCTCTCATTGTGTAATTGCAAAAAAGTATTTTCTTGAAAAGCCTGTTTGACCTGTACTTGCTTCTTAATTAATGTCATTCAATTCCATCCATCTTTTCATATCATCCCTTTTCCTGCCAAGACCATTTTTAACTTTGAACACTGGTTGGTGTCCATCATTCCACATCTGTTCTCAGTCAGAACAAAAGCTCTTGAGGACTGTCAGACTGTGACTCATCTGCATCATCACTTTTTTGGGTTCATTAATTTGCTGGTTATGATTTTCATTTGCTCAATTCAGGTGAGCCGACGATGCAAAGCTATTATATTTTTAAATATTTTTTGAGTTTCTGCTGTATGAATTTCTACTGTGTAAATTTCTTCAGGCGTACATACAGCTAGGTTGCTCAGTGTTAGAATGTTATAGCACAATCCTAACCCTGTCTACTCAAAAGTAAGCCCCATTGTGTTCAGTGGGTCTTACTCTAAGGAAAGTGTCTTTAGGATTGCAGCCTATTACTTCCATGTTACAATGAATTTCAGCATTGTGGATACGTAACAGTTTTAACTGTTCATTTTTATATGATATTTTTAATTTGATTTTATGTCCATTTTATTTTTATGAGCTGCCCTGAGTCTTTTATAGAAAAAGGTGGAATATAAATACAACAAATAAATAAAAAACCAAAATCACAGGTCTGTTCTGAAGGATTCATAACCCAATTCTACCTCTGAAGGATCCACTTCAGCGGTGCAGCGGTACTAAATTGGGTATCACTGCATGCAGCACTGGGGCTGTCGGAAGCCTCCTCAAAGGAAGGGGACTTTTGACCCCTTGACTAGCCTAGGTATGTGTTGGATTGGACTAGTTGTGGGAAGAAAGAGTTGGCCAACTAATGAGGTTGGTCAAACCAATATCTGCCTGTCACTGCTCCTGATCTAGAGACCCCTGTCAATCAGGGGACCTTAGAACACGACACGAGGCTAAAATACAGGACATATAATGTCCTGGGAAAAGAGGCCATTTGGTCACTCTGGCATAGCTAAAGGCATGCCAGACTCAAGGCTCACCCAAGCATGGCACTCACATTCTCTTCCCCAGCCATTTGAAATGGCCAGACTGCCAAAGAGGAAGCAATATAGGACGCGGCTGGTATGACCACAAAAAATCCACACATACCCTCATACAGATGCACACAAAAGAGTGGGTGGGGAAAGATAGAGGGCAGAGGTCCACTTTGAATGCCACTTCAATTTGATTTGGGTCTGAAAATGGTAGAGATTTGGGGACAAAAATATAGGTGTGAGCAAGAGTGGGTTTGGCTTGTTAAATCACTCCCCAACTACTTTATTCAGCATGACCTGATTGAGTCTTGTTGCTGTCACATCTAGTTTGGCCTTTATTGTACAAAATTGCTCTTTCAGTCAAGGTTATTCATATTGGGAAGAATAAAGCAAGGGAAATATGGTAATGGTATAGCAGAAGCTTTCTGCAAATCCTGCTAGTGTACTTATACCTGATTTGCAGCACTCTCTGTTATTAACATTCTGGAATAGTGTCTTACTATAGAAATGGTCTCAGTTCCCCTGGGTCTTCTCACTTTAGCCTCCTACACCAGTGGTGGAGATCCTATGGCACATGTGCCAGCGAGGGCATGCTGAGCCCTCCTGGCCAGCATGTCACTACAGGCTGCCCTACACCCCCTGCCACATGTCCCCAGCTTGAACACTTCAGTGGGCTCAGTCTCAAAGAGGAGCAGTTGCTTCTTTTCGGTGCTGAGACAAACTGAGTGTACCAGTGCACACCAGGCAAGCCCAAAGTTCTGGGCATGCGCAATGGGTGCAGGGAGCTCCTGGCCCACTGCATATGCTTGGAGTGCCAGGCATGCACGGTGGGCACTTGTATTCGCATTAGCACTGCTGCCATCAGTTAGCACATGATGCCAGAAACATTTGCCACCACTGCCCTAAGCCAGTATGAAACTTAAACAAACAAATGTATGAATAATGATGCTGAGAAATTCTATTCATTGCCCCAGGGGTCCAAGGCAAGTTAATTTTGATGCCCCTTTAGAGCAGTGGTTTGCAAATTTTCTAGCACCAGGACCAACTTTTAAAAATGAGAATTTGTCAGGACCCATCAGAAGGGATATCATGATATCATATAATCAAACAGGAAGTTTTTTCCCAATCCCAGGCTGTAATCCTATCCACTCTTACCCAGGAATAAGCCCCGTTTATTATGATTGTTAAAAGCATATATGTTGTAGCCTGTTCAACTTACAGATCTGTAACTTTTCCCCACATGCAATCACGTACCATGGTATCATCAAGATTAATATGCCAAAAATAAAATATTGAATAGGAACACATCTGAAATTGGTTTATGACCCACAATTTGAGAAACACTGCTGTAAAGTAGCACTTCAATCCACTGTATGAAGATTATGGGCACAGAGATGGTGTTGAGGGTCAAGAGTGGCTCTTCCTAAGGATCCTGGGGCATCACCAGCTACTTAGCAGTGTCGGCTCCTTATTCCAGCTCTGGTGTTTCCCTTTCAATCTATGAATTAAACAACATCTGGAGATGGTATTATTGTGACATTTTCTGGAAATATTAAAGGTTAATTTCCAAGGTTTGAATGATAACCTCCCTCTCTCTCTGACTCGCTCGCTCGCTTGCTCACTCACTCACTCACTCACTCTCTCTTACACACATACTACACCAACCCCTTTGCTAGCAGTGTAGCTTTTACTCTTTTCATCCTCCTTAACTCCACAGCAGTCGGCTTTCTGGAGGTGTTTTTTTCTGCTTCAGATTTGTGCTATTCCTATTTGTTGTCCCCAGAATTCATTTGTTCTCTGCTAATGAAACCTCTGCGTTGCTAACAAAGCAGAAAATAAAAAAGGTAAATAGCGGTCCCCAGAAACAATTTGTTGGTACATGCATTCTTGTTGAACAGCATCTGAGGGAATTTTCTCCCCAGCAAGAAAAAAAGAGGAGGGGAAATAGGGGGAGGTTTACCAAAGTAATTAGTTGAGCTGGAGAGGAAATAGCAATTACATTTTCACCGAAGACAAATGGACATACAGACAGATGCACCTGTGATCCCCAGAAGGCCCTTGAGCACAGCCAAGGTGCATGACCTAGAAGGGTCACTAATGGCAAAGGGGCATAATTGTCAATGGCAAGTCTATATTTCATGTTTAACTATTTAGTCGACCTAGTAAGAAACAGCTGGCATTCCCAACCTGGTATTAATCACAAGAGCAGGAGGGGGTTGGGAAGAGCATTTATTAAAACTACACAAATATCATATTCAATATTTCATTGCTGTTGATTCCTTTTTTATTTAAGGCATGAGGTCGACAAATATTTGCACTCATGTAAGTGGCACTACAATCTTGTCCAGACAGCAAATAACCAGCTCCATAACATACATAGTTGGCAATGGGCCACATATCTTATAGAACCATTTCTGTCACCTTTCTTTTCTTAACTGCTACTTGGAGCTCAGCACTCCAAATTTGAAACAAGACATATTTAATTCAAATGGAGTTTTATGTGAGCTATCTAGATCAGATCCTGTAAAGGTGTATTGAGGAAGACCATTTAATTTCATGGAGTTAGTGCTGTACCACATGCATCCACCTACACACGTTAGGGGTTAATCAGTAGGAATATTTTTTTTAATGTAACTTTACTCATTTTATTACAAAAATGCAATCTGCTTTTCTCAACTACCTAAATATGTTAGTCTCGTAGACTCAAAGTGGTTAACATAGGCAGGCTGACCATTTTTATTCATATTCAATGAATTCTATTTCTATTCTATGAAAGAAATTTATTGTATCCTCATGGAAATCCAGTATTTTCCTTCATGGTGCAATCATCCTCTTGGCTACACATGCTTTGTAGAAACTTCTGAAGAGCATTGCTTATCCTGTTCCTATCTTGAAATTGATCCATATTAAGTCACAATAGTGATCCTAGGCAAGGAATGAGCAGGTGGGAGTGTTTGACCTGCTTCTCTCCCCTCCATCTTGGAAAGCACTGGGCTACAAAGCATTGGGCTACATTCAGGGCTAGATACTTGGGGATGGGAAACATGATGCTTTCAGAGCTGATTACTTCTTTAGAAATAATAACATTATTAATTGTAGTTACATAACTGAGATATTTAAACTCTCTGAGACCCTTATCAGATGAATTTCTTGGTGTAGGCCTAAACTACAGGTCAAATAATAAACATCCCATTGGCCATTTGGAGCACATCCATTGCCAGATAAGAGTATGTGGTTGGGTCACTTCTGGAACAACAGAAGTGGCACAGACATTGCTCACCTTGTTCATACTCTGTTGATAACTTGTTTTTATAGCATCAATTTATCAACATCTTGATTTAGTAAATGGGAATTCTTTCCCCAACACCTTGGTCATTGCCTTTGTGTTCCAAAAGAACCATTGCCATGCAATAATATGGATCTAAGGTTCATGCTGTTTTCCACAGCAACCTCATGTGTGCTCCAGATTGCCCCAAAGCAGAACATGAAGGCAAATCCCTCTTCTGCCCTTCTGTAATTATGATCCAGTTAACTTGATTTTTTTAAGAACAGAATAGAAATTTATTGTCATTGTACACATTTGCACATGTACAACAAAATTACAGTATGTGCTTTCTCATGGTAAAAACAACACTACAATACACAGTGCACTACAACAAAAACAAAAAGAAACAAAAGAAAGGTCCAATCAGTATTTTTGAAAATGCTGCCCAAACCTGTGGGTTCCCCAAACCATCATGTCTACAGTATGTTCAGAACTGAAATGATAAGAAAAGTAGGGCATAATGTCAGAAGCTCAGACTTATGGAACAAGTTCAGTACCCTTGCCAGCAACATGTCCTCCACAGCATGAAATAAAAGGGTCTATTGTAGACAACTGAGAAAAAAGTTGGACCTTGACACAGGAATGTATGAAAAATGCTCCATACCAACCCAAATCTCCTTAACTCCAAAATCTCCCCTCTATTCCAGGAGCATGGGACCAGCCATGGCTTCAATGGCAATTTAAATGTGAAGCACTTAACTACTAAAGCCATATTTATAAAGGTTTAACCACTATAATTTATACATCTCTTATTGCTGAGTTGGGAAAATGCCATCAATAATAATAATGGCAATAATAAAAATTCAATTTGTACGTATTTAACCTATAATAACTGCCTTATTATATCTAAGGGGAGCTCTTCAGTGGCAAAGTGAAGTACTAATTGAGGTGCTGGGGGACCATGGAGGATGTTTTGCATTTGCTCAGTGGTTAATAAAAAGAAAGCAGGAAAGGAAAAGAACAAAGTCTCTGGTAACATCCTGGCAACAGGAGCAGGCCATCTTTCCGGACCCATAACTGTAGCAGATCTAATCACTGACATAAATCAATGACTAAGGGAACAAAACAGATCAGCATGCAAAAGGGCACTTGTCACCTCTGTCTAGGTTACCATTTAAAGAGTAAAGCTTCATAATTCAGATTCCCTGGCATTATTATGGAACTTATTTAGCCTGTAATAACTGCATGGATTCAGAATTAATGCCTTAATGGAGATGTGATTGTCTCAGCGTATGCTTAAGAGACTAACTTCCATTTTCTCACCAGTAAATCCCACACTAATCAATGGGATTATTGCAAATTTACTCGACTAAGGTGCTTGCATGAGTTCAGAAGATGTACAGAATCTCTCTCTCTCTCTCTCTTTCTCTCTCTCCCCTTAATTTAATTCAACAGCTCATCATAATTTCTGGCAGAAAGCTCCAGAAACAGGGTTGAAAATTTAACCAGGCAAGTCCCAGTTGTCAAGGATTCATCAGCAATGTGAAATATGTTATTTGTTCATGTAGATTTCATTTCCTATGTGAAATAGTTGTGACATATGGAAAAAACTAGTTCCCGTTGGATGTTCTACTTTATGGAGTCTGGCTAGATCAAGCCAAAGGTCCATCTAGTCCAGCTTCCTATATCTCACAATGACCCAGCAGAGAACACACAAGATGACATCCTGGTGTTCTCCCTTGCATCTGACTTTTTGAAATATCCTATTTCTAAAAAAACAGGAGGTTGCATAAAACCATCATAGCTTATAACTGGTGATGGACTTTCTTTTAGAAATTAAAAATAGATAGCAAACCTATGTAGGAGTCCATGGGAAACATCTCCTTCTTCTAATGACCAGCAAATATAGGCTTCATAGAACATTCATGTTTAACTGGCTTTATGATTTCTCATATTTATAGAAAATCCTTCACCTGAAAGATGAAGCAAGACATTCATCTAACAAAAGATGTGGTCGTTTTCATCCCAGAAGCAACTCATTAAAAGGAAAAATTAGGAAGGTGGCATGTAAGACTCCAAATGAGCCTTCAACAACTATATTTAATATTCCCAACTAATCGTGTCTAAATAATATTTAATATTATTCCCAATAATCCCAATATTCCCAATAATTGTGTCTAAAAATGTAAGAAAAGTTAGATTACCATTTGATGGGCATGAGTACTGTAAAAAGGGGCCTATTCATTCAACCCAGTCCATTTTTATGACAGTGGCAAACTTAGGGGGGTGGAGAGGTCAGTCTTGGAGGTAGATGTGCTAGGGACTCCTCTCCTTTGGAGCCATTCCAGGTAAGGGGCTAAGTGTATGAGCACTTCAGGTATGAGCATCTCATACCTGAAACACAGCTGCAAGGTACATATACCTTTATATATGACCAGCTTTGTAATCAATTCATCTAGATCGTCTTGTCTAGAATTTCAGTGCGGTTCTCTTCCAGCTTCTCCAGGGATTGACCATGGGACTGTCTCCCTGTATTCTACCATGAAACTATTCATTTCAGATTCCACTGAATGTCTACATTAAAAAATAGTGCTGTTTTTGGATCATATTTTAGCTTGGGCACTGTCCCTGCGCTCAGTTTCAGAAGATGTTGTAATCTGTTGCAATAGAGACAAGGAAACTCGTCCAACCACTTAAGATTAACTTCTTAGTTCCATGTTTTATGCGTGCACATGAAATACTACAGTAGTCTTTCCTGGACAAGGAACAAATACAGAGATTAGTTGAAAGAATATTGATTTAGTTTATAGAAGGATTTGAATCTGAGTTTTGATTTTTTTAAAAATCCTTTCATTTTTCCATTTACCTGAGATTCAGACCAAAATGGATAGCATACTGTTTCATTTGGACTGAAACTGGTTTCAGCCCAACGAGTTGGTGTGTATGAAAGTACAGTAGGCTATGGAGCTTGAGGTTTTTATGCTCAGAATAGTTCTGGTAACACACAGCATATAGCTGGAAAAAAGGCCTTTCATTCCTCAGGCATAAAGAGCACAACCCAAATAGAGAATTAAAGGCTATTTTGAATCTTGTGGCAAACCCAGTCTCAGCAAAACAGTGGAATGGCCTAAAATGGCAATTAGTAACACATCAGTTTTTTGCAACAGTTGTATTGTAGCAGCAGTGTGACCCTTTGATGAAATGTCAAGAAAGCTCCTCCATCTGAGACATTGGGGTTCCTTAATGTGAGCAAGTGCCAATTATTTTTACTCCCCAGAGAGCAAAAGATGCAAGTTTATGGTTCTGTGGCTCCATGAGGACTTTGCTCACAAAATTAAAATATTCTGTGTCTTCTGGAGTCAGGATGATTAGGATGAAGCCTGAGTGGCACCTGACCTGAGTATGATGCCAAGGAAGGAACAAAGTCAAAAACATCTACTCTTCTGGGAAAACTATAAGCGGTATGTGGCATTTCTGCGTTCACCCTTGAGGGGAGGGGAATGCATTGGTGGCTCTGGGTACCCATTGCTTCTCCTGTGGAGGCACATCAGCACCTCCCGTGAAGAGAATTCAGAAGAGAAGTCACAATGTAATGTGACAGTGTCAGGTGCTAGGACTCCAAGTTACACCTCTGTTACATCCCACAATCTATAAAATCTTCACCACCAAAAACTCCATGACTATGCTCTTCAAACTTTTCCTCTGCAAAAGTATGTTCTAGAAGATTTCTCAGGGGATTTCAACCACAACTGAAATGTATCACTCTGAAAAGAACTACCACGTCAGAAATATACACATGCATGCCCACAAAATATGTGCCTATGAACCTGAGGAACACATACAGTTGGTCATGACCACACACAGTTCCTATCTCCACATGCAAACATACACTGCCCAGAGATAAGGAAAAACTAAATTCCTCCAACTAACTGGTGTCAAAAACACATTTACCAAAACACCCTTTCATTTGGCAAAACCAAACACATTCATATGTCTTGCTAAATATTTTGTTATTCTTACAGTCATCAAAATGCATAAAAAATGAGGAGGTTAATTTCATGCTAAGCTACTAAAAAAAACCAAAAAAACCATCCCACCCGACAACACAACCTGCTGTTATCTCAAATGTCACGTAGAAATGCCCTTATTGAAAACATAAATGAATAAATAAAAGTGGGTGAAAGTGTAATTTTTTTCCTCCCTCTCTTCAGGTTTGCTGATAAGGAACTCTGGGGTTATTATTGCCTCATCAAATATTCCATTACGACTGACAGGCCTAAAAAGAGAGGTGCCATTTGCACAAGCTCCCTCCAAGCTCCAGCAACCCTTTCTGTCAGTGTCATGGTGGGACTTGGATGGTGTCGTGAACAGAAATGAAGTTGGAACCTGTTTAATATATAATTAGCAATAAGAGGAGTTGGAGGGCATTTGAATAATACATTCTGCGGCCATCCAAGATGGAAGAAATAGAGACGGGAGGGAAATGGGCAAGAGGTTGGTGAGAGATCAGAGTTTTGCGCAGAGGAGATAGCGCAATGCTGCAATCGTAGACAAATCAACAATTATCCTGTGCATGGATACAGAATTTGAATACAATGATCCACATGAATTTGTTATATTAAGTTTGATGGAAATAAATAATGGGGGAAGGAAGAGTCTGAGTAAGGCAGATGACTTAGCATGGACGTGAATGGAGTTAGCAATCAACCACAAGAGCAATGACACTCTAATCCTAAATGCTGTTCTTTGAAATATCACATTTATTTCACTGGGCTATACTTCTGGCATGCTTAGGATGGCATACTTATATTTGGTGTTGGACCATATTGGAAAAAATGGATTTTCGGAAATGTAGTGTTCCTAGAACTACCACAGTGACAAGCAAGGGAGGATATTGGATTTATCTGAATGAAATTTTAAGCGAAATGGAAAAGAATTTGGATGTATGATGCTTGTCTTTCCTTTAAGTTGATCACGATGAGGCTCAGAAGTACAAGAAAAATTTTAAGTATTTGTAACACTTTGACTCTTCTCCAAAGTGAGCATGATTATAAGCTCATTTCCAGACATGAGTCTGGAAAACTTCACCAGCTCTTCCATTTCACCTTCTTTTGCTGCTATGGTCCTCCTACTTTGCCAAGTCTAAGTAGGGAATTTATCTGTGCAACACTGCTGAATAAAACATGTAGAACCTATGTAGAATATTGTTTCCCAGCACTATGATGAATTTGGGAACAAATTGCAAAGTAGCAGTGATGCAGCAACTCATCCAATACAGGGATTGGAACCTCTGCATAGGCTTCCTGGTGGCCTATGGATCTCACTGGATTTACTTCAGCTATATAGTTGGTGTAAATCTGAGGAGAGAGAAGGGGAGGGAATGATTGGAAAGGAGAAAATAGAATCTGTGCCATTGGAATCTCCCCATCTTGTCCCTTATTGCCCCCAAATCTCCCTGCATTTCCCTTCCTGCCCATGACACACCCTCTACCAACTTACTAACAACAGCAGAGCCTTTGGGAGCTGATGTTGCATGCTGTGCACTGCTGCCCATTTGAGACAGCCACCTGAAAGCATTGCCCAGTTTCATACCAATGCAAAAGGCCTTGGGTGGCCAAAACGAAAGGCCCAGAAAGATACATTTCATGCACATGTGTTGGCTCTATCCATACAGCTTGTAACCTAAATGATTACATATCCCATACACATAGATAATATGCTCACTTTGTCCCTGCAGAGATGTTCCATAGACACATTTTATAGTTTGGTATCCCTTTGACGCCACTACATTTCATGCCGAAATGCACAATTGTGGCTTCTCTCCAAGCAAAGCAAAATAGGTTCACAACTTCACGGATGATGCATTTATTGCCAGTCTTGATAAGAACTTCACATTTCATTTAGAATACTTTTCCAGAAATTCAAAGCGAGCGAGCAAGAGAGAGAGAGAGAGAGAGAGAGAGAGAGAGAGAGAGAGAGAGAGGTTCTTTTGTTTCTCTGTTTCCACCCAGGCCTCTTGCCTATAATTATTCCCTTTTTAAAAAATTCATTCATGGCATTACCTAAAACACTGAGTGTTGCCAGGAGCCCTTTCAAAGAAGTCACTGAAAACATATTCAGTGCCTTTAAACACAGACATAAACATTGCATCACAGTTGTGAAAAGAACTGCACTTTTGTCCTTGAACCATTTCAGTCAATATTTATTTGGATGCAAAGCAGCTATCAATCAGGATATTGGCAAGATCTTCTACGAGGAACTTTCCCTGTTTCTCAGCAACAGCTTTTATTTCTGGGTGCTTTCCTGGCAGTATTGTGGAAAGATTAAGGTGCACTGTCTGCTATCTGTCAACTAGCTAACAACCCAGTCCAAACCCCCACCAACCCACAGCATGTAAAGCAGCTCAGTGGTGTAGCTACTGTGGTGCAGAGCAGTCAGTCTTGGAGGTGTGCAAGGTGGTCCTCCCTTTGGAGTCATTCCAGACAGAGAGAGCAAAATGGAACTGAATGGCTGAAGGGAAGGGGTCCCTTGCATGCTGCAGTGAGGCTCCCTTCAAGACCTACTGCTTTCCCTCTCTCTAGCTATGCACAGGTGCAGCTGATGAAACTAAGATGCATGCTACAAGTGGGAGTCTGGTTTCCACCCCCCCCCCCAGGCGGTGTAAGGTAAAACTTTTACTTATTTACTTCCCCATATGTTGCCTCACTTCCAATAAGTCTCCAATAACTATGCCAGCTATTTTTGATGGTTTAAGTCCAAGGAGACTCAAAGGTTTTATAGGGTCATGTCATCGGCTTTGCTGGCAGTGTGGGACAGCAGGCTCATGGGGGGGGGGCACACTTCTGGCCAAAATATTTAAAATCTTGTTACAGTGGTACATTGGTTTATGAGTATCTTGGATTGCGAGTATTTCACAGAAGCAAAGATTTCTAAGAAATTGCTTGGTTTGTGAGCAATGTCTTGCTTAACAAGAAAGAAATCAATAAACAAGAAATCAGAAATGCAGGTCTGCATCAGTGCTGCACCAGCACAGTGCAGGGGAGGGAATCCCCTTATGTGCAGGGTATTTCCAGCACTTGGAGTGGGGAAACCCCTCCCACTCCAAGCACTAGGAATCCCCTGGACATGAAGGGGGCATCCCAGGGATCCCTTGGATGTGCACTGATCCAGGTTCAGGGTCATGCCCACCTCGGTCAGGTGAAAATCCTAACCTTTCCAAGCTGACAGCATCAACACCAATCCTTAGCTATACAGTGGTCCAAAGACTGACACTTTGGTTTCCATTGTTAGGTACCCCCTCTCTTCATTTCAGGATTTTGATATTTTACATTTACGTTCTAATTAAACATGCTTAGAAATAGAATCTTGGTTTCATTCAGCACAACTAGTTCATATGGAATTAAACACAATAATAGTACCAAGAATGCTAATGGTTGGTGAATAAAATTTATCTAGACTCTGTCATAAAGACCACAGCATGAAGCTTTAGAAGTATCCAAAATTGTGATTAGAAAGAAATGAGCTTTGTCAGAAAAATAGAAACTCATAGTGCTGATAAAAAAAAGAAAAAAAAGAAAAAAAGGGAGAGAAATCCCTTCTGATTTTGACCATTAGATTCTAATAGGAAATTCTTTTGAAATGCAGTGCTCTGGGAGAGAGTTCAGTGAGCAATAATCTGCATGTGTCAAGCTGAGGATGAATATTCTGAATATTTATGGTAAATTATTTTAATCATTGTATTTTTCTTGATGTGACATAATGCTATATAATTTCTCTCTAGAACATCCTTCCATAATGTCAGATACTCTCTTTTCTGTATCAGTTACAAGAATTGGGACACTGGGTGGCACTGCAGCATTACTGTCACATCCATTAAGGACCTTGGGTTATGCTGACCAGTACCTACACCTTGTACCAGTGTCACTCAAGAGTAGGTTGTGTAATGCTGTGTGTGATCAACAAACAACAGATCAATATCTGAACAAGATACAGTGGAGCCTCATGTAACAAACACCTCATGTAAAGTATGTTCCACATAACAAAAATTTCTCAAGGATTTTGCTTCACGTAACAAACTGTGCTTCATGTAATAACACATTCATTGGCAGTTGGGACAGATGCACTGGCCGGCAGCCCTTTTAAAAAGCCTCAGGACGGCCTAGAGCACCTGCCCATCGCAAAAGCAACACTTCCTCACTGTTCTTCCAGGTGTCCGCTGGGCAGAGGGAGAGAACAGCAGTGGAGAAGAGGGAAGCAGCTCAGGGCTAACAACAAGGGAGCAGGGGAGAGAGCGGCTCAGGATGAAGAAAAGGAGAAAGTGGGGAGACACTTGGAAAGCGTCTTGGATTGCAGCCTCCTACCCATGTCTACCCAGAAGTAAGCCCCATTGTGTTAAATGGGGCTTACTCCCAGGAAAGTGTCTTTAGGATTGCAGCCTAATTAGACTTCATAGAATCATGCCCTTTTAATGCATGTTTTGAATTCAATTCCAGTGTTTTGTCATCATTTTTACATGCAGTTAATATTTTTATACGAATATTTTTGGGGTTGTGGAACCAATCGTCTGAGTTTCCATTATTTCCTATGGGAAAATCCGCTTCATGTAAAGAACGTTTCATGTAACAACCATGCCTCTAAAACAAATTAAATTTGTGATGTGAGGCGCCACTGTACCAGCCAATCAACAGAGGATGTTCCTGCTCCAGACTACAGTATATACAGTAAAATCTTGGATTAAGAGTAACTTTAATTAAGAACATTTTGCAAGACAAGCAAACATTTCTAATTTTAACTTGATATACAAGTAATGTCTTGATAAACAAGTGAAAAATAGTCTTGGCCAAGATATGTCCGATTTTGGCACTCTGCCAGCACCTGCATTCATGTTTTGCTCTTCACCATCTTTTTGCAAATACTATGCTGCAAGTGGTTAAGACATTGTGCCTGTTAACCAGCGGGCCAAGGTTCAAGACCCAGGTCGGTGAGCTCCAGTCCTTAGCCCAGCTCTGCGACGCAGCTGGAACCAATCGTATTGGCTCTGCCTTTCCATTGGACTATTTCAGTGGCATGGAGAGGGGGATTTGCTGCTTGGGTAACAGCCTGTCTGCCATATCAATCTAACCCAGGCCTTTGTGCTTCACGTGCAGCGTATGCAGTGCCGAGCACGATACTATAGTCTCTCAAGACTGATGGATCCCTGTAAGTGCAATGTAAACATCATACCAGTAAAATCATTAAATCCTTCTTTAAGGTGCCTGGTGTTCTACATGGTAAATACAATTTATAACACATAACTGGGAGTATGCAATTCAATTCGCAGCAGAGAAACAAGCAAGGACTGACTGTGGGCAAGTACAGCTGACATGGTCACAACAAGATTCATTCAGAAGTACACCTATTGCATTCCATGAGTAAGTAATAGGGCACTAAGTTGTAGCGTCGGAATTTGTTGAAGATGGAAATTAAGATTACAACCTAGTACATAAAAATAGACCCTGTCAAATATCTGCAAATATCTGCAAAATGTTTTGCAAAAAATTTACAAAGTAGTGCAGAAGGGCTGGGTACAGGGTGACCAGATGCCAAACCCAAAATTCCTGAACCCCAAGACCAAAATTCCTAATCCCAGGCCAAAATTCCTACCCGCTGAAAAAAAAATTGCCAAAAAATGTATTTTTTGTTTTTGGTTTTTTGACCATAACTTTTGATAGGAAGGAGATAGCTCAAATTGCACTGGATTCTGCTCTTCAATACGAATCCAATGACATATGGCATGATGGGGTACTATTCACTATCATGAAGTTTCAAAATGAAGCCAAAATGTAGGACAATGATGCCAAAACGTAGGACACCCAGACAGGAGGCTAAAAATCCGGACAAATCTGGGTTTTTCCAGTCATCTGGTCACCCTGGCTGGGTATAACCCTGCTAAAGAGAACAAAGCTTGCTTGATTTAAATGGAAGTGTTGATCTCTGGCTTACTTTTGTTTCAGGATTGAAAAGGTGAACTTTGGCTGAAGATTTCACCCTCATTGCCCTGGAGAGAAATAGTCCTTTAATTATCTATGCACTGTCCTCTTGCTCTCCCTGCTACCAGAACAGCTTTGACCCTAAGTGACCACAGATAAAGCAAGGAAATGATTTATTGGGAAAAAGTTTTCATCTCAAAGGTAGTTTCTGTACCATAATTTTAATGGTAGTATCACTACCATAAGTTTAATTGTAGATTTTTCAGTTTTGTTGTAAGTGCAGCTAATGTGCTCAGAAACATGGGACACTTCATATGACTTCCACCTGCTACACAACACATCTCTGCCAAAGTTAAACTGTTAGGGATGTAAAAATAACTTCAGTTTTTTGAACGCTCAATTGGCGCACTGCCATTCTTCTCTATGCAGCAATCCCTCTTTTGCCAAAGTTAAAAGCCTCACCAATTCATGTGTCCAGGAAAGCACAACAGAGGCATAGACAATGCCTTTGGCATCCATGGCAGCAACGCCAGGGTCATGATGACATTTTCAGGGTTCTCCACAAACTTAGCTATGGATGTGTGATTTTGCCTGACTAGTTGCTAAGAGGGCGCATGTGCTCCAATTGCTTCCCCTATCTGGAAACAGTTGGAGCACATGGGCTGGCATCCCTCTCATGTTGGCACACAGGACACCTGTCCTATTTGCCCCAGTGAACATATACCACTGAAATACAGAAGCAATGGTGGGAACTTCTGAAATTGAAGTCCTCCTAGTTGAAGAGCAGTTGTGTTTTTGATCCCCTCTCAAACATTCATTTTGACCTTACTCATAGTTGAACTCTGCAGAGTTTTGCAGCAAAAAATGATTACTTGAGTAGAAGCAGGAGGCAGCAGAGTGAAACAGTTAGCCACCAGAAATGCCACAAATAGCAAAGATTTTCTTTCCTCAAACTGAAAACTGCATGTGTGCTACTGAGCTGCACAATTATCAATCCAACAACAAAAAAAAAAAACAGCAACTTGTGCATGTTCCCCTCCTTGGGGAACCACATCAGGCTCCCTCTCTTGCTGTTTTCCAGCAGCCTTTAATTTTTGTATTATTATTTTTCCTGGCTTTTTAAAGTAGCAGATTGATTGCTTTTAATACAATTGCTGTACTGTCAGCTTTAATGTGTTTTGTGGTTTATAGTCTAGTGTTCTTATTATGTTTTGGATTTTATATTGTTCTATTGTTCACCGCCTTGGGAAAAGGACACCTTTAAAATATGATATATACAGGTCTCAAATATATAAATAAATTGAGCAATGAATCCTTTATCTCAAAGAAGTATGCAAAACTAGGTAAGCATGATTGGTTCTGACTAAAAGGGCAGGAGGAACTTGAGCAATCACCAGCTTACAGCCCAATCCAGAGCAACTAATCTGTCCACATAAGAGCCCTTAGGTTGCCCTATCTAACACTAGGTTGGAGCAACTGCAAGATGCTCCAGCTCAGTTACTCTGAAGGAGGCTTAGGGCAGAGCAAGGCAAGATAGGGTGCCCTAAGAGAGGTGGACCTGCTCTGCCCTAACTGAGGCAGCCTAAGCAGCTCAGGAGAGGCAAGTTGAGGGCATGTTTAGCATTGCCTAGGGCAGAGCAGTTACTCTGTATCCAAAGCCTGTTTCCAAGGCAGAAATGCCCTCTTCCAGCCCTCAGAGTTATACCACCTCAGGAGCAGGTATAGTAATGAGTAGACCCATAGGGGTCCATGATAAGGCCCAAGTAAGAATGGCAGTGCTGACCAAAAATCTGAGTTCTTGGCCAGCCTAGCTGCAACCCCTGCCTCTCATCCTCAGGATATGGAACAAACTATGGCTGCCCACAAACCTCAGGATACAGCAGGCCACTCCAAGAAGCCCCTTGTATTCACTGTAGAATGTACTGGCATCTCATCAGGGACTCCTTATAAGGCAGGCACCCAGTGGCGTCACCAGACTGGTGCGGCTAGTGTGGGCTGCATTGGGTGATGCGCTCCGTATGGGGTGATGTGCTGGAGGAGTTTGACTGTCCTTTGGCAGACCCCGGGTGTCAGCACACCCATTCAGGCCTGCTCCAAGGCGGAGAATCAGCCAGAAGCTGACACTTGTCTGAGGAGCTGGCGTGAACGGCCATCTGAGGTGCACTGCGCAGAAACACACTGAGTATGCCGAACAGCTTCAGAGGAGACTTCCTTAGAGCAGAGAAAGTCCGCACCTCTGCACAGCCATTCGGCCTCACTCAGGAGGCGGAGCGGCAGCCGAATGGCTTCAGAAAGAGTACTGCACAGGCACCAACTCTGACGCCTGCACAGTCTCCCCCAAAGCCAAAAGGCTTCAGAAAAGTACTGCGCAGGTGTCAGAGATGGTGCCTGCGCAGTACTCTTTCTGAAGCCAGTTGGCTTCAGAAACAACTGCGCAGGCGCCAACTTTGGTGACTGCGCAGTCCAGGTGGGGGGGGGCGCATCCCAGGGATGACGCACAGACTTCCGCACCAGGTGATGTGCAGAGTCATGTCACCACTGTAGGCACCACAGCTGTTCCTTGTTCAGTGTGATCTGAGGGGTGTCTCCTCAGGAGCAAGTCTTCCCCTTGTGTCAATTACTTAGCATGCTCTGGAGCAGTTGGGCAGCCCAGGCTTCCTGATTCTCTGGATTCAGCATAACTTTCTGCTCTGGATACAGAATAGTTAGGAGAGTGCAGTTAGGTCAGAGCAGGCTGAATTTGCTCTGGATTGCAGCCTTAATCTTCTTGAAAGCCCAAATGTATCCTTCCTTTAATCTTAATTCTGGAGCAATTATTTTTTTTTATTTTTAAACATAGGAAGGATGTGTACATATGTGCATGAGCACATAAGAAAGGCAGAGGTGCATAACTGTTTGAAAACTTCCATTCATTTGCCCAGAGATTCCATAGTGTATGTCAGAAAAAAAAACTTCTTAAGAGGAGAAGAAATTCTCTGCAGACTTTTTTAGATGGGAGACTCAAGAGTTTGCTTTCCCTAAGGAGAATTCTGAAACAGTTTCTCTAAAGCAGGGGTCTCCAAAGCCCGGCCTGGGGGCCAGATATGACCTGCAGCACACCCTAACTGGCCATCGGTCAACTCTGGTCTTCTAAGAGCCTCTGAAACAGTTGAACAAACACAACTGGAGTTTTGATAGTGTGGTAGGAGAACTGGGGTCCTATTAAGTGTGCTTTATTTCTGTGCTGTGGGTTGATGCTTGCATAAATCCTGGAAAATTCAGCCTATTTATTCATTAATCTATCTCTAATGTGTTTATATTTTAAATATATTATCTGGCCCTCGACACTTTAAAGGTGCCTGCTCTTTAAAGGACTATGCATCTTGGACTCCTACCTTTTGCCACATAGCTCAGCTTCCCTGGTACACCAGGGCACCTATAATCAATTCCAATGATGGGGGCAAACTGGGATGGAAATCATTAGAAGGTGAAACACTCATCGGACAATATAAGACTTCTTTCCATGATATTTGATTCAAGGGCTTCCATAATCAGGACCTCACCAGGAAGCATGCTGTCAACTAGGAACAACATGTAAGCCTCCCCATATGACAGAGCTTGCAAGCCCCATACTTCTCTCAGTGCCCCCACCACCACCCTCAGCAGCATGGCATGGAAAGTTGACCTTTCTTTCTTCCACACCATAGCTGATATTTTCTGATAACAGAGCCTCTGCTATCCAAAAGCAAACTCCAGGCAACAGATTGAACACATAATTCTGCAAAAGCGTGTCTCTAGAGAGACAATTAAAACACACACACATAGAAAAATGAATGGCTTTTCTTTCCATATTTCCCCACTTTGGCCCCCACCTTTTCTACTTCAACAAGGAACAAGACAGGAACGAGTGTCTGCATGCTAGAGTGCCCAGAAAATCGGCAATTAACAAGCGTTCCGGTCTGGCCTGTCTGCGATTTCCTCCTTGCAACTATGGCTAAATGCTTAAATACATCATTCGTCCGTGCCTCCCCCACCTCCTCCTCTGGGCTGGCTCTGACTCAAGTCAACATCCATCTTTCCAGTTCCCTATGTGTACACTCTCACTTGCTGGAGTTGTTTGAAAGCCCGCAATGGTTGTTAGAAGCGACACATTTGCAATGGCTTGATGTGCCTGAGTGTGATGTGTCCCTACAAGGCTAATTGCTCCATGGCACAACAGCAGAAGATGCAGCTGCAAAGATAACAGTGTTTACCGACCCATCCTCATGCTCTTCTTTGTAAAGTGATAACACAACTGCTGACCAAGGGCAAAAGCCACCAAAAGCACGCTGGATGCTTCCCAGAGAAGCTAACTAGCCACATATTGACTCAGCAGATGCTCATTAGCACATTTCACAAAAGCAGCAAAGGGTATCCGAGATATGCACCTGCTGTGGGGGTTGGTAAAAAAGCATTTGCTTCATTTTGGCATCATGGATGCAACCTTAAATAGCCACAGAATGGAATAGATGCATATAAACCACTACGTCCTCATTATGTCTGTGTAGCCAGCCATCAAACACAGGATAAAAATAAATTCTCAGTACAGAAGAGCTTGTATACAAAATGTGTATTTTAAAAAGCCTCAAATTCATAATCACATACGGAGGTAACCTTCCATTCCAAAGACTACTAGTTTATGCACCAATCTTAGAGCCTATACAGGTAACCTTTCTAACATATTATTTAATGACAGTGACAAGTTTGAAACTGAGCTAGGGAAACTGAATTATTTCCCACAAGCTTACTGGTCCCCAGTATGTTGTATCATCCCACTAAGCTGGATCATCCAGTGATATCAAGGTCTTGAATGAGCCTTCAAGCTCTCTCCCTCTTGAATTCTGGTAATATCACTGGAGGATTCAGTTTGATGAAATGACACTACATATCAGAGTCCAGTTTTCAAGTAACTGGGAAAATAGTTCAGGCAGATTCAAGGTATTCAGGCATACAGGTAAATAGGATACAGGTAAACAGGTAAATAAACAGGTAAATAGGTAAGGAGATTCAGGACCATGTTGTTGTTGTTGTTCAGTTGTTAAGTCTTTTCTCATGCTTCATGACCCCATGAACTGTAGTATTCTAAGACCCCCATAATCTCCATAAATTTCCAAAGTTTGCCTAAATTCATATTCATTGCTTCAGTGACACTATCTAACATCTCATCCTCTGCTGTCCCCTTTTCTTTTGCCTTGAATCTTCCCCAACATCAGGGTCTTTTCTAAGGAGATCTTCCTTCTCATGAGGTGGCCAAAATATTTGACCTCCCAATGAATAGTCCCGGTTGACTGTTCAACCCTTTTGACTATTCAACCCTATTGACCATTCATAACATTAAGTGAGTATTATGATGGATTGCCAAGATTTGTGTTTATTTTTAACCGTTTTGTTCCCCACCTTAGTCTGAAGACTTGAGGAAGCAGACAATTCCATTTAAAAACATAAGAAGCCTATAATCAAAATAAAATAAAATAATAATTGAATAAAAACCCCCAAGCCCCAACAGTCATGACAATAGCCATGCTAGGCAAACAGAACCAAAAAGGTGTTTTAAAGCATAGTGGACTTCTCCAGGAGCATGTTCCATGTCTCTGAGAAATTAATGCAATGCTCCACTTGGCTTTGATTTCCTTGCTCCTTTGGTCGTTGTCTATTATAACCACGTTTCAAATTTTGTTCACATGCTTTCCTCTTTTAGAATCATAGAATCATAGAATCATAGAGTTGGAAGGGACCTAGTAGGTCATCTAGTCCAACCCCCTGCCTGCAGCAGGAATTCCCCCTACACCATCTCCAACAGGTGCTCATCGAGCCTCTGCTTGAAGATCCCCAGTGAGGGAGAGTCCACCACCTCCCTTGGCAATCTGTTCCACTGCCGAACTGCCCTCACCGTCAGGAATTTTTTCCGGATTTCCAGCCGGAATCTCCTTTCTTGCAGTTTGTACCCATTGGTTCTAGTTCTGCTTTCAGAAGCAGCTATGAACAAATTGGCCCCTTCCTCCATATGAGAGCCCTTCGGGTATCTGAAGAGGGCAATCATGTCTCCCCTCAGCCTCCTCTTCTCCAGGCTGAACATCCCAAGTTCCCCCAACCTTTCCTCGTAGGGCTTCCCTTCCATCCCACTGATGGGATGGAATTTTGTCCAATGTCATCCAAAACCACAAAGGGTAAGGAGATGGATGAATCATTATAACAG
Source organism: Cryptoblepharus egeriae (assembly GCA_030015325.1). Classification (NCBI taxonomy): domain Eukaryota; kingdom Metazoa; phylum Chordata; class Lepidosauria; order Squamata; family Scincidae; genus Cryptoblepharus; species Cryptoblepharus egeriae. The sequence continues at coordinate 75,094,631 of JAREYC010000005.1, forward strand.
AGAAATCAATTAATTGGCAACCCAGGGAAAGATGCCAGTGTGGAGAGGGATCAATAGCTTCAATTGGGTATGCTTGAAAGGAAAGATGGAACTTATAAGGAACTTACCTTATAGTTTACATATGCTTGCTTTACATATGCATAATGAACTCTCAGAGTGAACGTAGAATCCTGATCACACTTTTAAGCCAAAATAAGCCAAAATATAAGCCAAAATATAATGCAAATATAAAGAGCTCAGATACAACCTCCCTTTCATCTGTGTGGTTATAGCATATTTTTACAATGAAGAACAGTTTTTGAATCTGTCATTGTAATCTGAAGCACTCCAATACATCATTATCATTGTTATGCCTGTTCTAATAAATTCTAATTAATTAGTACTGCTTCTATTTCCAAAACATGGCATTGCTCTGGGGTAGCATATCCACCACCTCCACAGTTCTTGTTAGGTCATTAGTGGTTCCCATCTCATATCACCCTATGTTACCCTTCTTCCTGCAAGCAAATGCTTGAGTGCATAAGGCTTACTCTTTCTCTCAAGTCTTCAGGAATTTTGCACTAAAGGAGGCTGGGATTGTTCACACCATAAAGTTTGCAATACCAGAGTAAATTTACTTTGTTAATCAAATGTTGCATTTTGTGACAATTGATATACTAGCCAGAAGACATACCATCCTAAGCAGATTTCTGATGATAAATTCAGTCACCAAAAAGGGATTTGTACTAGATAGCTACTAATGTAGGCAGAACCAAAAAAAATCAAGAAAACAAATAAATAAATGGTGCTATTTCAAAATAATCCAAATAATTAAAATGGGCATAATTTTTATTTGCAAAATGTATCGAGCATCTCATGAGAAATAAAGTTTATTGAAAAAGATGGAGCTCTGTATTTTGAGCAATATATTACCAACAGTTAATGCAGGACTTCTATGACTGAAAGCACATTTACAAGCCCCTTCTCAATTATCCTACAAGCTGTCTAAGGGCACAATCCAGAGTAACTACGGGGAGTCCTTGCTCCGGTGTAAGAACAATTAGCTCAGGATTGCAATATGAATCTCCCATAGGTTTTCACTAGGTAGTGCAGTAACTACGGGTACACGTAATGTCTCTTATGTGCTCCTGTAATTACTCTGGATTGTAGGGTAAGACAAAAGAGATAGTACTATCATAAAGGATCCACACTTAATAGACACCGGCTGCAATCCAGAGCAAATTCAGCCTGCTCTGACCTAACTGCACTCTCCTAACTATTCTGTATCCAGAGCAGAAAGTTATGCTGAATCCAGAGAGTCAGGAAGCCTGGGCTGCCCTAACTGCTCCAGAGCATGCTAAGTAATTGACACAAGGGGAAGACTTGCTCCTGAGGAGACACCCCTCAGATCACACTGAACAAGGAACAGCTGTGGTGCCTACAGTGGTGACATGACTCTGCACATCACCTGGTGCGGAAGTCTGTGCGTCTTCCCTGGGATGCGCCCCCCCCCACTTGGACTGCACAGTCACCAAAGTTGGCGCCTGTGCAGTTGTTTCTGAAGCCAACTGGCTTCAGAAAGAGTACTGCGCAGGCACCATCTCTGACACCTGCGCAGTACTTTTCTGAAGCCTTTTGGCTTCGGGGGAGACTGTGCAGGCGTCAGAGTTGGTGCCTGTGCAGTACTCTTTCTGAAGCCATTCGGCTGCCGCTCCGCCTCCTGAGTGAGGCCGAATGGCTGTGCAGAGGCGCGGACTTTCTCTGCTCTAAGGAAGTCTCCTCTGAAGCTGTTCGGCATGCTCAGTGTGTTTCTGCGCAGTGCACCTCAGATGGCCGTTCAGGCCAGCTCCTCAGACAAGTGGCAGCTTCTGGCTGCTGCTCCGCATTGGAGCAGGCCTGAATGGGGGTGCTGATGCCCGGGGCCTGCCAAAGGACAGTCAAACTCCTCCGGCACATCACCCCATACGGAGCGCATCCCCAATGCAGCCCACACCAGCCACACCAGTCTGGTGACGCCACTGGGTGCCTGCCTTCTAAGGAGTCCCTGATGAGATGCCAGTACATTCTACAGTGAATAGAAGGGGCTTCTTGGAGTGGCCTGCTGTATCCTGAGGTTTGTGGGCAGCCGTAGTTTGTTCCATATCCTGAGGTTGAGAGGAAGGGGTTGCAGCTAGGCTGGCCAAGAACTCAGATTTTTGGTCAGCACTGCCATTCTTACTCGGGCCTTATCATGGACCCCTATGGGTCTACTCATTACTATACCTGCCCCTGAGGTGGTATAACTCTGAGGGCTGGAAGAGGGCATTTCTGCCTTGGAAACAGGCTTTGGATACAGAGTAACTGCTCTGCCCTAGGCAATGCTAAACATGCCCTCAACTTGCCTCTCCTGAGCTGCTTAGGCTGCCCCAGTTAGGGCAGAGCAGGTCCACCTCTCTTAGGGCACCCTATCTTGCCTTGCTCTGCCCTAAGCCTCCTTCAGAGTAACTGGGCTGGAGCATCTTGCAGTTGCTCCACCCTAGTGTTAGATAGGGCAACCTAAGGGCTCTTATGTGGACAGATTAGTTGCTCTGGATTGGGCTGACCATTCATTACCACAAAAGTTGATGATGGATCTAGCTTAGACTGCTTTAAAGATGGATCAAATAACTTAATGGAGCATTGGTCTATCAATGGCTATTACCTACTTACATTCAATGTCCAGTGTTTTCAAGACTGTGGGTCCATGACACAGTAGTGGGTTGAGACCCAGTTTTTGGTGGTTCATGAAACTGTCAGGGCAGATTATGCTATAAGCCTCAAGGGTTAAACAAGTTGCTTTGGGGGGGGGGGGGGGGCGGGAAATTGCTTCCCTATCACCATTATAGTCACAACATTTGTCATTTATAAATCAGACCGCAGCCTCTAAGTCCTCTAAAAGGTTTGAGATCTGAGACAGAGGATTGTTATCCCCAACACGTTGCACTTGTGCATCTCTTAGGGGCAAGGAGTTAGCCACTGTTGGATACAAGTATCCCTACAATCCAGAGTAACTATGGAAGCACGTAAGAAAACATTTACATCAATGTAGTTACCGCACCACCCAGTGAAAACCTATGGGAAATTCATATTGCGATTCAGAGTAAATTGTTCTTACATCGGAGCAAGGACTCACCGCAGTTACTCTGGATTGCGCCCTTTGCTGCATTAAGTGACCCTTTCATCTATTCTATCATAGACTATTCTTATCTGCTTGATCGTACCAGACAGCTCCTTAAGGTCAGTGTACAGAAATGGGAAAATGATAGTATTTTACATAAGATTCCCCACCATGATAGAGCTAAGATTTATATTCTAAACACTGAAGTGCTCAGCTTCATAATGTGATGCCAAAACTTTAGAAACATTATCAATGTCAACTTTTCTTGATGCTAAATATCATATTAAATATTCTATCTAGTGTAATGGTTAGATGTAACGGTTTTCTAACTGTTAGGTAGTGATTCTGAAACTGGTGGGTTACAACCAACCTGTCAAGGAAGTGCTCCTTTCTGACCCCTTATGTGGTGGGGCAGGGCAATGGCAATGGCATGATTTACCAGATCAAGTTTTTTTAACTTACTGAAATTGATGAGGATCCTGGGGTTATCGGGATTTTCCCAAACCTCTGATTAAGTAAAAATAATGATCAAAAACGAAAAATAATGATCGAAAATGATCACAATTTTTGATTTTGAAACCGAAAGTTATTTTTACTCAATCCGAGGGTTGTGGAACCTTGAAAACACATCCATAGGATTCCGCTAATGACTTCAGTCAGCCAGAATAGCCAATCTGTACAAACCGACCACTAGCTACAGACCACTAGCTACTGGTGAATATTTTAAAATAAAAGCAAACACACACAAACGAGTACATTCATTTCTGTTTTAAGCTGAATTATATGTGATATTTGCACAGCCTAGCACTGCAATAATGTATTGCTGAAGTAACAATGTGTGCACATTTCTTTTTCTTCACTTGACAAAACCACCTCTTGTAGAAAAGTAATCTTCATATGGAAACTTTTACTTTCCATTAACCTCTAAAATCCAAAGAAAGATATGGAAACTATAATTCATATTGTCTTCTTACAGAGCTCAGTCTAACCAAAAATAAATATTTCCATCCCTAATTCAATGGTCACTTTTAAGAACATGCTTATTCCCCCGTTGGAATGAATGGGATTTAAACACAATTGTATGCTAGGTTTACAGTGGTGGATTTTGCAGTTTGCTGCTGTAAGCTCCAGATCAGTTGTGTTGTTGCTACTCCACTGTTCAGCAGGTTTCATGCACTTTTGCAGATAGCCAGAGACCATGCACAGGTGACAATGGCCTGCTGAACCACTGCAGCCTCCAGCTGCCACCATTAAGTTAGTGATGGCAGCAGTTTGGGTTTTGGGAGAGAATCATGGCTGTTTTGTGAGCAGGGAGTGGATTGGGTCAGCGCAGTTTGGGGACAGAAGAGGATCTTGATTTCCCTATTTAAAAACTGGTACAGTGATTCCTCACGTAACAAATTTAATTCGTTCTAGAGGCATGTTTGTTACGTGAAATGTTCTTTACGTGAAGCGGATTTTCCCATAGGAAATAATGGAAACTCAGACGATTGGTTCCACAACCCCCAAAATATTCATATAAAAATATTAACGGGATGTAAAAATGATGACAGAACACTGGGAATGAATTCAAAACATGCATTCAATGTGCATGGTCTTATGAAGTCTACTTTGGCTGCAGTCCTAAAGACATTTTCCTGGGAGTAAGACCCATTTAACATTATGGGGCTTACTTCTGGGTAGACATGGTTAGGAGGCTGCAATCCAAGACACCTTCAAATTGTCTCCCCACTTTCTCCTTCCTCAGCCTTTCTCTCCCCTGCTCCCTTCTGGCTAGCCCTGAGCTGCTTCCCTCTTCTCCACTGCTTTACTCTACCTCTGCCTACCGGACGCCTGACCACAGGAGGAACAGCGCAGAAGTGTTGCAATGCAGCCCTGAACTGCTTCCCAACGCAGTCCATTGTTGAACTGCTCTTACTGTTAAACATGTTTTTTCCCCTGATATTAAACACTGATATTCCTCCTGCAACTTAAATCCATCTGATCTAGAGATGGTTAATGGGAAACAGGATGCTGGGTGAGACGGGCTTTTTGGCTTGCGTACTTACTACCAAGAAACAGAAGTCCTTGTGCAAATTACAAGACACAAGGAGTCTTTCTCCCCCTTAAAAACAAGTTTAACTGTAAGAGCAGTTCAACAATGGAACTGATAGCCAAGGGATGTTTCCTCCCTGGAAGTCAAGCAAGTGTCAACAGGCACTTTTTGGTGGTTTCACTAGGGTTTGTGTCATGTGGTGCAGAAGGCCAGCATGTCACCCCCATAATGGACCTCATTCCATGTATACATTAAATAGTATAGAATATGATGATATTATTTAAAAATATCATATTTTAAAAAATTAGGCCAGTCGTTGTGTCACTCACCTGTGCATGTCACCTTCTGTGTCTTCTCCCCCTGCATCTCCCTAGCAATGCCACTGCACTCTTCCAAGATGATTTTCCTGCAGGAGGTTGAGCTACATTGCCTTGAAGGCCTCTTCCAACTCTATGATTCTCTTCCAATGTTATGATTTTCTCAGAAGACCAAAATCCGGAAAGAAAAGCATATTTCTGCCACTGCTTCCCTGCAAACAGGTATTCAGAGGCATGGGGATGCTGAACCTGGAGATAGCACAATAACTTTCATGACCAGTAGCCACTGATAAACATGTTATCCACCAATTTGTCTACAGCAGGGATTGAAAATCATTGAAAATCACTGCACCAGAGAACACTGCTGGATTGCAGAAGTCTGCAGGTGTGCTGCATGACTTTGGGCACAATCCTAACCAATTTAAGATGGAATAACTCACCTTACATATCTTTCCGATGTGGTGTGGGGAGGTTGGTTATGCCTATGCACTGGCCTATCCATTAGTATTGTGAGAGGAAAAAAATTAGTTTTCCCATCACTGGGAAGTTCATTCACTCCTCTGATAATTTTGGTTCCCTCTTTTTTACTATTTCCACCTCAACCATATATTTCTTCCTACTGATCCCTAACATAAAATTCGACTTCTTCATAGCTGCCACTTATGAGATTGACCCCATGGCCATTTTCATTGATCCATGACCCTGAGAGCTATTTTCTGGTTCATCATCATTGACAGCGCAGTCTGCATCAATGTATATATGAAAGTGAGATTTTTGCTTTGATCCGAGTAGGCATTACTTCACACATACCTTACAATCCAGAGTAACTTACGGGAAGACATAAGAGGCACTTACTCTGGATTGCTCTATGCATTTCCCATAGGTGGCACTGTAACTACCCCAGAGTAAAAAGTCCTGTAGTTACTCTGGATTGTAGCCTTATTGAGACTAAATTGCATTTGCTAATTGCCACTGATTATTTTGGAACATTTTGCCTTTAACATCCTGAAATGTTTGGTGTTTTCCGCAAGCTAGTTAGGCTAGCTTATTTATCGGAGGTCATTTGTGGACAGTGGTCCCTGCACTGATCATAGGGAAGACTTCATTTCTTACTTCTCTCCATTGAGAAAACTGTCCATTATTTATGATTTCTGTTTTCCTATTCTGCAAACAGTTATCAGATGTTAAAAGAACCAGTCCATGAGTGTGTTCACATGGGTTGTGCTTTATATTCTAAAGCCACATTCTGAAGGTCTGAGTCCTCTGTGTCTGTGTGCGAGAGAGAGAGAGAGAGAGAGAGAGAGAGAGAGAGAGAGAGAGAGAGAGAGAAAGAAAGAAAGAAAGAAAGAAAGAAAGAAAGAAAGAAAGAAAGAAAGAAAGAAAGAAAGAAAGAAAGAAAGAAAGAAAGAAACTAGATCACTACTGTATTTATAAAGTATTATTTTCTTCCAAGGTCCAAACAAGGTCACTTGTTTCACCTATATTTCTTCAAAATAAGATTACTGCAATTACATAAAACAATGAGAAATACAACTCAGGATTTCTGTAGGGAAAAGGCAATGTAAAGCCTCACAAGGCAGGCATTAGAGAAAAATAAGCCCCACCAACTTTGGAAATACACAAGATTTCTCTCTATTGGGATAGTTAACAAAGAAGAGGCATCAATTGTTCTTGTAACTTTCATGACAACGCTTTGGAAAAATGGACTGTGGGGCAAGAGCACACCTGGCTTGTATGAGGAAGATGTTATATATGAACATAATTGATTCTGATTGCTTTTTAAGAGTAATTGGTCCTATAAATTTAGCAGAGTCTTCCCTGAGTTACATGATGTATGAGAGACATATTAAACTGCAGCAGTAAGATGATTGTTTTAGCTATGTTGTTTAAATGGATCTTGAAGTCTTATATATATTTCCCTCCTCATTAGACTTTGATACTTTACCTTATCAAAGATAGCATGCTGTACAATCCTGTGCACATTTACTAAGGTGTGCCATTGTGTTCAATGGGGCTTACTCTCAGAAAAGAGATATAAGAGGCCACACTACTACAGGTCTACTGGTGGGTATTTTGGGACTGCTGCAACAAATGCCAGAGGCTGCAGCCACAAATGGCTACCTAAAGCAGCAAAGGTAAAGTGGCAGTGGGTTGGGGTGGGTGGAACTGGAAGGGAGGAATGGGGAAGGAAGGGTGGATCCCAACAACACTGGTATGCACCAGATGCTAATCTGGTTCCCTTCATCTTATTTTCCTCTTTTACCCAATAAATAGTTGGTGCAGGTCCAAGAAGACCCACACGGGCAATGGATGCTTGCCCTGCGGAGGCCACCAGACAGCTCTGCCTGCAGGATACAGTGTGCATTTGCAGGAATGGCTACATCCACCTGGGAGTGAATTGAGTTTGGATCTGGCAGCAAATCACTTAGGAGCAATCCTAATTCAGGCTATAACAGGAAAGCTAGCTTACCTGCACTGTATCCAGGGCAAGTTTGGGGCTCCTGCTGCACTAGCCCAAGGCAAAACCTTTCCCCTTATCCCCAAGTAATGCAAGAGCAGCTTCAAAGGGGACACTTGGATATGCACCATGGAAATCAGTGGCACAGATCCAAACAGCCCAGCACTGGCCCAGGCTACCCAGTAATGGGGCTCTGTCGTAAGTGTGGGGTCCTGGCCCCACCTCCCGCTCCTGCTGTGCACCCTCTCCAGACTCTTATGCTAGCCCAGGACAATGGGAAGCCAGTGCACAACTATACACTGGCCAATCTCCCATTTGAGTGGCAGAAACGTGCCTTACAACACTTTTGTGCCACTCCTTGGTGAGCAGAAGGGACTTGTGCCAGCCCAAAGTTGTTCTATGACTGTACCTACACAGGTGTTTTACATATTTGATTGTTTGATTGGATTTACACATTTGGTTCATTTCCAAATATAAGGTACAGTTAATACTAACTGTAATCTAAACTGTTTTCCATACAAATGGAAATAAGCAAAGGTTACTGCTGTATGATTTTTTTCTGGAAGCAATGGCACATCTAACTCCTTCCTCTTCATGTTCTCTCCCTCCTCCTGCAAAGCATCTTCATTCTTTTCAAGCATACAAATGGTCATGCTGTGATATCCCAAATTTAACTGAATCGTTTTATCACTGAAATCACAATAGGGCTGTGCTTTGAGTGAGGACCTCATGTGATGTTTCTGAGCTGAAAAGCATATTTCCAGCATCAAATGGCGATTGCTGAAACAGCTTCCATATCACAACTCACTCCTGCAACAGTTCTAACGTGACAAGTTAACAGTGCCAGCCATCACAACACTGCTGGTAGAAGCATCTGAGACTATTGTCACTTGCCTCCCTGAATGATAGCGCTGGCATGGAAGTTATTTAGCCAGGTTTGTAGCATGACCTGATGGTTGGCGCTACACTCGTAACTGCATTGTGATGATCAACACAGAAAAATAAATTCTAATTATCTCTATGTTATTTTTGCAATTTCTTTTCTGTCTTCTGTTGCACTGTACCATTTCAGACTACAGGTGAAAGATTAAGGTAGCAATCCTATACGCTTGAGTAAACTCACTGAGGGTTCTGAATATACTTACATAGACCTGTATGGCTACTTGTTAAAAAAATACTGAACAAGCCATAGTGCTTCGCCTTAGCAAGTGTTTCTCAAGAAGGAGTCAAAGCATGTTCAGCTTTCATTATGTTATGTATGTAAGAGTTATGGGAGGATGCGATTTACCACCTGTAGATGATGTGGACTGATGAACTTTTTAATTCGCTCTCCGTTCAGGGATGAAAAGAGGGAATGCGATGAAATGATGAAATAATTTCATTCAGGGATGAAAACAGGGAATCAAGTAAAACAATGGTCTTTGGCCATTTCAACCCAGGACCACCTTTCAGTCCTTCGATTCTGTCCAGGAGCCCCCTGTCAAACTTGCTACCCACAATATGGGGCACAAGGAAAAAAAGAGGACCTGTCCTGGAAAAAGAGGACATATGGTCACACTGCCCCCATGTACCTCCCACTATCCCCAATTCCACAGGTCCTCTCTTGGGGGCTGTGCTTTTTGAATCAGGACCCTTATTGTGATCTTGGTGTCTCAGCCTGCCCTTTCCACTGGACTATGGCACATTTGTCTACCCACAAGTAAAACTGCAATATAAATTACTTTCATTTTCCCATGCAATTTTCTATGCATATTTTTGATTTTCTGTTTTTTTGCCTTAACGTTTGATAGCAAGGAGCTAATTAAAAACGGATTGTTGCATTGGATTCAGCTGTTCATGATGAATTCAACAACATATGACATGATGGGGGCAGTGTGCACCATCACAAAGCTGATTTTTGGGGTCTCCGAGACCAAGATGATGGTCCCTCAGCCTTTGTGAACCCCCCTGCTGTTTGCAACTCCTCCTTTGAAGACCACTGGTGTAGAACAAAAGTCTCCAAACCATGATCAAGGAGCCAGATGAAGCCCATGGCAAGCCTTTCCCTGGCCCTGAGCCAGCCTCTGGTCCACCGAGAGCTTCTGGCTCACTCAACAGATCACAATCATAGCTGTCTTCTGCAGCTGAAGGTATTCTGAGGACCGCAGAATTAGACTTCCATTTCAAATGTATTTATTTAAATTTTGTATATATTTTTGGCCCTTAACAAAAAAAAGCAGGCCTCCGTCAGTCTTGGAAGACTATGGTATCGTGCTTGGCGCGGCATACGCTGCATGCGAAGCACGAAAGCCTGGGTTGGGTTGTTATGGAGGATATGCTGTTACCCAAGCAGCAAATCCCCCCTCTCCACGCCACTGAATTACTCCAATGGAAGGGCAGAGCCAATATGATTGGATCCAGCTGGCATTGCAGAGCTGGGCTAAGGGCAGGAGCTCACCCTGTCTTGTGGGGCTGACCTGGGTCTCGAACCCTGGCCTGCTGGTTAACAGGCACAGTGTCTTAGCCACTTGCGCCACCCACAGCCCTTAACAACATGCCAGATATTTGATGTGGCGTTTTGGCCAAAATGCTTGGAGACTACTCTTGATGTAGTACTTGGACATTTTTAGGAGTGTACGTTGGTGGGTTGTTAATGTGTGTTTTTAGCTGCTTTTATCTAATATGGAATACTATAATAAACCTTCTGTGTGAATTTTCTATGCCTGAGACTCCGTGATGCAATATAGCACAATATAGCACAATTGTTTATATGCTCTAGACCAGGGATGACAAACTTGTTTCATACAGGATCAAAGTTAGCATTGTTGGGGCCTGATGAAGGCCAGAAGTGGCATCATGAAGCAGAAAGTGACATAATTCAGCCAATGATGACCAGAAAGAAGCACTCTTGTTCTAACAAAGAAGTTCATCAGCTACAAATGACAGAAGAAAATGTGCAATTTTTTCATATTTTCCAGATAAGAGAGCATCCGATTAGGGAGAGCTCAATTATAACTGGGAGAGCCCAATTATAATGAAAGTGGGTAGATTTCTTCTGGGGGCTACATTCGGCCCACAGGCCTTATGTTTAATAACCCTATTCTAGATAAGAATGATGGAGACAAAAAGTGAAGTCATATTTGTGCATCAACACCAGGAATCTTCCAGAGTCTGAACTTCCAAAAATCTTTCCTATCATTCAGCTTTCTTGCTGCTGAGCTTCCTGCATAGTTGGTATGGGACTGGGGAGCTCATGTGTCCCCAGTTTGTTACAGAAATGGTACAAGAGATGTTTGATAACAAAAGCAGAGGGCAAGCAAGGTGTTTGGAGTGACCTCCAGCCTTCTGCTTCTCCATGTCCCTTGTTGAGTCTTAATCCATCTCCAAACAGCTAGTACTACAGAGGGTCAAAAGAATATATAAGATCAACAAGACATAGGCCATAAGGACATGAGAAAGACAGACAGGCTCAATTCTGTCTCGCCACACAGTCTCTGGGTCGCACACCAGCTGCTTTGTTAAGAAAGGCCTGCAGTGAAGAGGTTGAGAAAGATCAATAACAAGACAGTCTGGTTGTTGCTGGTTTGAGGTTTGCCTGTCATAAACCATAATCAATATTTACTGCAGCAATAATATACTTAGGAAACTATGGTCCCACTGTGATGGAAGAGCTAAGAAAAGAAAACTGGCATTTAAGGCCATCGGAGGGAAATGGCAGCTTCTTAATGATCATTTGGGTACGCTCAGGTTTCTTTCTTCATTTATTCAGAGAAACTTCATTAGTGCTTAAATCACAGAATAGGGAGGTAGGAATCCCCAGAACTGGGAGATTCTCAGAGGCTCATATATTTAGTGGCTACATGTTGGAATGCCTCGGTTCGATACCTGCTTTCAGGAAAAAAAAAGAAACCAAATCTATACTTCATAACTCTTGATTCACCCATATTAGTGGATGCTTCACACTTTCCTGCTGTGAACTGCAGTGCATAAGATCTCTTAAGTCCCATTCACTAGGCTGCAATTATATTTATCATGTGTCACTCACAGATTCAGAGATGCTTTCAAGATTACTCTTTCAAAATGCAGCTACACACACTGGAAAAGCTAGTAAAATGATTTATTTATTTTTGGCAAGGAGACTTCTGCGCACAGAATAATGTGACTGAAGGGGAAAAAATAGTACAAAAGGAGTAATCAAGACAGTGGTCTGTGCCTTTAAATTGGAACTCATGCATAACTATGTCAAGAGCTGAATATACAAAATAACAATTTATAAAAGATTGTCCCTGCAAAAAACCTGCATATCCCTGCTCTACAGAAATGTCCCGAACATGCAAGGTTGTGCTTTCGCAAAGCAAAAATATCAGCAAAAATAATAGATGATCTTTTGGTTAGTATATCTCTAGTTGAGACGATAATCGGCTGGATAGAAGGTGTGCTGAAGCATTCAATCTGAAATCTGCTTCACACTGCAAAAGCAACATTTGGGATCCAAAACAGACTTGCAGTATTACCAGGCAAACACTTGTGCATGCCTGATTCTGCTCTCTGAGCAATGCACACATTGCTGTTGTTTTGAGTAATCCGAAGATGACTCATTGTGGATAATGTCAGGCATGAGGGTCAATTCCTTTCCTGCCTCTGAGGGTCATTCCACCTATTACATGGCAGCAAAAACCTGCAGCCAGCATTGGCTCTCTGAAGAATGCTGCAGAAACACAATCTCCATGATTACATTGATGCATTTTTCTCATTCACATTTTACATATTTATAAGAAGGGCTTTTTTGTGAGGGTCAGATCAGATCACTGGTTGTCAATACCACAATCTTTTTGGACATCCCCCCCCCGAGATGACATTTCTATGCCACTGTGGTGAGTATCAGCACCCTTTTTCCCCCAGAAAAAAACACTGTTTATGAGTATGATTTTTAAAAATCTAAGTTGTATACAGTGCTGGGCTTCAGGGGGTTCTCATAGGTTCTATAGAACCCTTTGCTAATGAGCGCCTGGTTCTGAGAACCAGTTACTAAAGGGACATAGACAGGGATGGGCCCAGCCGACCCCAAGATCCGGTTCGCTGGAAGTCGGGGACGGGCCAGGGTCACGGGGCGGGGCTGGGGTCAAGGGGCGGGGCGAGGGCAGGGAGAGGGACGAGCCCCAATCCCGCTGCACTGTGCATGCGCCACGCTTGGCGCATGCGCAGTGCATCTCCTGAAGCTGAGCTCCAGGAGACGCAGTGCGCATGTGTCCAGCTGGACGCATGCGCACTGAGTCTCCTGGAGCTCGACCAGCTAGATGCCAGTGCACTGCGTCTCCTGAAGCCAAGCTTCAGGAGACACCTGCGGCCGCTAGCGAACCAGTCCCTGCGGTTCTGGCAGCTGCAGCTCTGACCGGCTCGCTAGCGTCCGCTCAGGGGGAAGATCCAGTTCGGGCGAGAACCTGTTGGACATAGAACCTGTTGTTCTATGGACATTGAACCTGTTGTTAGATTATTAGGACATAGAACCTGTTGTTAATTTATTTGAGTCCTACCACTGTGTATACAGTACCGAAAAAAAGATTGTGCCATGTGAAGTGACAGGAAACTTCAAGAGGATAAGGGGATGCTCCACATAAGAGAGAAAGGTCTTGTTTTTCAAGGGCCTCTAAACTTGTTTTTCATCCATGTCTTGAAGTAAGGTATGTGGTACCTTGGATTGCAAGTAACTTGGATTGCAAGTGTTTTGCAAGACAAGAAAAGATTTATGACAAATTCTGACTTGGTTAATGAGCAATGTCTTGCAATATGAGCCTCAGTCCGCTCTCAAGGAGGCTCCAGGACTGCCCTCCCCCTCTCCATTTGCCTCAGTGTCCTTTCCCACTGCCGGCAGCCTTGTGTCCTTACCAGGGCCCAAAGACCTTCCCTCCAACTGTTCCTGAGACTTGCACCAGCAACCTCCCCCACCCCAAACCAGGTGGGGACACATGGAGCAACTGTGGGGGGGGGGTGATAGGTGGATCTCTCTCTGAGCCCATTTAGGGCTCTTGGCCAGCCACCTCCTGTTGCTTTGCCTTGATTGCAGGTGCACTTGTGGGTTTGTGGGAGTGTTTTAGGTATGTGGGAGTGTGTGTGAAATCTGTATGGGAGAGTGTTTTAGATGTGTGTGTGGGATGTGTATATGTGATATGTTTGTGAAAGTGTGAAAGGTGTGCATGGGGTTGTGTGAATGAGAATGTGAAAGGTGTCTGTGTAGGATGTGTGAGATCTGTGCATGAGAGTGAAAGGTATGTATGTTTGTGGTGTGTGTAAGAGAGTGTGAAAGGTATGTGGGGGATGTGTGAGATCAATGTGTGAGAGTATGAAAGATGTATGTGGGGATGTGAGACCTGTGTGTGAGAGTGTAAAAGGTTTGTGTGTGGGGTGAGTGAGATCTTGTGTGTAAGAGTGTGAAAGGTGTGTGTCGGTGGATGTGTGTGTGAGATATATGTTTGAGTTTATATTGTATTATATTACAATGTTGTAATTATCTTTATATAAATATTTTTAGGGTTATGGAACAAATTGAGTTTTCATTATCACTTATGTAAAAATTATATTTGATATACAAGTGTTTTGAACTACAAGCATGTTTCCAGAACGAATTATGCTCACAAACCAAGGTACCACTGTACTGAGAAAGTCTGGGCAAATCACAATTCACTGGCAAGGGTTTGTGCCTCCTCATCTATTAACTTTAGCAGTAACAAGAAGTTGCTTCCCCTTTTTGGCTGCTAATTTTCATGTTAATGCCTGAAGGAAAACTGGGAGTGGGTTTCTATAAGAAAGGTCAGCAAGTTCAATCATGGCAGTGCAGACACATTCTGAAGCTGAACCAAGTGCTCAAGATCATCTTGATTCTTTATTGTAATTGTATTCCTCTCTCCACTAGTACTCCCATCGGGTATCTCATCAACTAGTTTTTACTGGGTTCTGGTTGATTGGTCTCAGTGCTGTGGTAAATGTCCAAGTAAATGCATTTGCCCATTCCTGGTATAAAGAAAGACTCTGGGCAAAATCCAGAGTAGTTACAGGTCCATGCAGTTACGGCATCCTCTAATATTATCTTATGGAAAGTCACCTTAACTGCTGCAACAGAAAGGGCTTATTTTGACTTTAGGATATAATTGACCTCAATAATTGACCTACAGACTCTTCGTGCAATAAGGCTAGAACAGGCCTCAATGGTCAGCCAAACATCACTACCAAAAGGACCACCCATCCCCAAACATTAGTCACCGAGGGTGCACTCCTAACCTAGGCCAGCACAACACATCAGTCTTCCCATTCCTAATGTGATGCAGGGATGCAAGCACATGTCTGTGCACTGGCCTAACCCTCCCCCATGAGTGGTGCAGAAGTGTCTTTCAGCACTTCTGTGATACCCCCAGGTCAGCACAGGACTTGTCTTGGGGCTTCGGCCGGCCTAACTGGAGGTTAGGCACTGACAGCACTAGGTGGTGCATTTTGCTTCCTTCAGCGGACCAATGTGGCTGGAATCTGTTTTTTGCCTAAAGCAAGCATGGACATCATAGCCATTCTGAGGAAAAGATGCAACTGCAGATTTTCATATTTTAATGCCCCCCACCCCAATGGAGGAAGAATCTTAAGATGAGGAAGAGGAGAGATCTGGGAATAAAAAAGCAATCGCTTTGGGGAGAAGATGCGTGTTCATTCCTTCTTTAAGCCAAGTATTTTCTTTGTCTGCCTGTTGCGGGGAAGGGTTCAGATAAGAGCACAGAAGGAAGCACCTCTGAACAGCAGAACAAGGAAGGAGCATACAGGCTTTGTAAGCTCCTCAGGTTTCCCCTAATCTCTCTGTAGATACAAACATTCCCACTGTGCAGGCAGAAAGAGAGCAGCCATCGTTTCCCGTCTGCGTTCGGTTAGCTACAGTAACAGAAGCAGCAGCTTTTAAAGAAAAATTATGCTAGAGGGCAGCAAAGCTACATTCAGCTGGTATAGATGCCTGCCACAGATACGGGGCTTTGGCTGCAATCCAAAAGACACTTTCCTGGGAGTAAGACCCATTGAACATAATCGGGCTGACTTTCAAATAGACATGGTTAGGATTGTGCTCTTTCTCAAGCTTCACAATAGTGTGAGGAACAAGGAACATTTTTTGTGGACGGTACAAATTAATGGTGGTGATGCTTGAGCGCGTGCACACAAACACACTTCCACAGAGTGGCTTTCTCTAAGTGTAAAATGGATTGGCGATACATGCTTTAAAAATGAATGAAACTGCCCAATAAAAAACAAGTTGTTGGTATTGAATGCAATTAAACTGCAATGATTTTCCTTAAGGGAAGAAAGATACAGAGATAAACTGACTTCACATCACTCCCATAATTGATAATCTACCAGATATTTTAAGGTAGGAGCACTCCTGTTAGGCTGTTCCAATAGGCCTGAGCAGGACAACATAAGATTGAGCCAGCCAAGCTCCTTAGTATCCCAGCATCTGATCTGAACTCAGGATCTCCAAGCAGATCACTGCAAAAGCTCAAGCCTTTGCAAACCATCCATTTGATCATTCACAAAAGCAGAAAGGGTTGAATCTTGGCAACATCAAACACTTGCAGGCATTTGCAATGGTTTGAAGGAAAATGAAGCTTCATGTTGAGCAGCTAAATGGTCAGAGTGAATCTCCAGTGAATTCCAGGCAAGAAAATGTTGGGTAGCAGACACTGTGAAATCTGGCCAGTGCTGCTGCAACTGCTGTCTAAAGAAACAGCACAATTTTTGTTGCAGATAAAAAGAGTCAAATAACCCCAACCCCACCTTTCACTGGTATGCCACTCCCCAAAGTTTCTCCTCATATTTGTGATACTTTCATGAAGTTCTGCATGAACGTATGAAAGGTTTAGAGCAGCGTTTCTCAAAGTGGGGGTCGGGACCCCTTTGGAGGTCGCCTAGAGCTTTCCTGAGGGTTACCTAAAGACCCCTGATGCAGGGGGCTAGGTCAGGCTTGCCAGACCTCTGGCTGTAGTTGCACGCACACTAGGGCTGATTGACAGCCTCAGGGCCCAATCCTATGCATGCCTACTCTGAAATAAATCCCATTATAGTCAGGGGGGCCTTTACTCCCATGTAAATGTGGATAGGATTGCAGCTTCAGGGCCCAATCCTGTGCATGCCTACTCTGAAATAAATCCCATTGTGTTCAGTGTGTGCATAGAACACACATTTCATTTGTAACAATGAAAATACATCCTGCATATCGGATATTTACATTACGATTCATAACAGTAGCAAAATTACAGTTATAAAGTAGCAACAAAAATAATTTTATGGTTGGGGTTCCCCACAACATGAGGAACTTATAAAGGGGTCACGGCATTAGGAAGATTGAGAACCACTGGTTTAGATCTTTAGAGAAGTTCCTCAGCATGACAAAGTTCACCAACTTTGAGGGAGAACTTTGAGGATTCACCAATGCTGAGGGTGAAAGAATTCATCCCAGCCACTTTAAAACAAATAATGGAAATCAAGATAAGCACACCACACTAAAACCAAAGACTTTAAACCTTCAAGGCATTAAAAACTGCAGGAGACACAGAGTCCAAGGTTCTTCTGGAAGCTTTCCCTGGCAGCCCAGCTTAGGATAATGGAACAGTGAGATGGATGGACAGAAAGTGGTACAAAAAGCAAGATCAACATTTCAAGCAGAGTGAAGGGGACAGAGATCTACATAGGGTTAAACGAATGTCCTTCGAAGGAAGCAGAATTGCCAAAACGTTAAAACAGAACAAAACTCTTGCAGCTCTATGCAAGACCACGTCATGCACTTCTGATTGTGGCAGCTTAGCTGTTTGTCCCGGCATCCTGTTGATTTTCTCACAGAGTTTCTCTCAGTGCCCAGGCTAATTTCCACATTGTGCCTGTTCCTACTCATTGCTGAATAACTGGCATGGGCACAAGGGGAGGACAAAACAAAAAGTCCTCTATGGACTGGGAACCTGGAAAACCGCTTGTCCTCAGTTACACTATAAATCAAAGAACCTTGCTTTCTAACATTACAGCTTTTTTGGAACAGCAAACTTTTTTTTAAGCCCCAGTGAAGAAAAGTTGAACAATGCACAGCATGTGATTGCTACAATTGCAGAAACCAAAGGAATGGTCTTGCAAAACTTCTAGTACTTGGGGATAGCAGCAGCCACAGGACATGTCTTCTGCTTTCTACATCTCCTTGCCAGAGCTTCTCCTTGTAATAATTCCCTCACCCACTTGTCTTGGACAAGTGGCTCGCCAGGCATGTGACAGTGACTCACCATTCACACCAGAGGAGAAGACAGATGGGATGAGAGAAGACAGAATGACAGAAAGCATGTGTGATCATATGGAAACAATAGTCCTAAAGTATGCTCTGTTTGATGAAAATGTTAGATCTAGACGAAATAGCATGTGATTCATGTTGTCCACCTTCTGTTTTAAAAGCAATAAGGAGTCTGATCCAAGCTAGAATAAAGGCATGAAAAAGGAGAACTTTTGCCCCCACTGTGGATGGCAACCAGAAAGGAAGGTTGTGAGATTTTTTCTTGGGGCTAATAACAGTCATGATCCAGAGCAGGATCTTGATCCAGAGCCTTGATCCAGAGCAGGATCTTGGTGAAGGAAAAAGCTAAAGCCCCACCAAGCCATGGTGCAAAGCTGGATCAAATCCCATCTGTAGCTACAATATTCACATTTAAGGGGGAAAAACATACAGGACCAAACAACATGATTGCCATGTTCTGTTAACCTCCACGTAGATAAACTGGATAACCTTCATGTAGATAGGATAGTCCTGGGTTTGTTGTAGTTGATCAGCCACACATATTTGACTTTATCCTTTTGAGATCTTTCAATATAATGGAAGCCACAGGAGGCGGGAACTTGCTAAGATACGAAGAGACAAGGATAACACAATTTACCACTTTACTATACTGTTATGGTTATATATTATAACACTAAGGGCAAAATCCTAACCAATTTAGGCCGGCCTAACTTAGCCAGTATATCTTCTGTGGTAGTATGGCAAAGTCTAAATATGCCTGTGCACAGTGCTTTTTTTCTTTAAAAAAGGTGCAGGAATGCACCCATGGGATGTGCATGCCTTTGGACACTGCGCTTGTGCCAAAGGTCGGCACACACGCAGTGTCGCTTCTAAAGCCTGTCAGCTTCAGAGGAGATTTTCTCCTCTCTAAGGAGGAGACGCCGGCTCCTCCTTAGGGAGGAGGAAGTCTATGCCTCTGTGCAGCCACTTGGCCTTGCTAGGGAGGCAGAGCGGCAGCCAAAAGCTGCCATTCTGCCTCCCAAGCGAGGCCAAATGGCTGCGCTGCAAGACACACTGTGCATGTCTGACAACTGGCTCCGCTTCCGGAGCAAGGGCCAATGACTACGCAGAGACACACTGCTCATGTCTGACATAGAATCATAGAATCCTAGAGTTGGAAGGGACCTAGTAGGTCATCTATTCCAGCCCCTGCCTGCAGCAGGAAATCCTCCTAGAGCATCCCTGACAGGTGCTCGTCGAGCCTCTGTTTGAAGATCCCCAGTGAGGGAGAGTCCACCACCTCCCTTGGCAATCTGTTCCACTGCCGAAGTGCCCTCATGCACCCTCATGTGCAGTGTGTCTCTCAGCTCGTCATTTTAACTGACTGCAAGGCAGAGCAGCAGCCAGAAGCTACTGCTCTGCCTCAGAGACAGCTGAAATGGGGGGGGAGGCTGATGCCTGGTGCCACTGGAAGAGTGTCAAACTCCTCTGGTGTATCACCCCCTGCGGCCCGACACCCACGTGCAGCAAAAAAGGTGGGGGACGGTGTCCCCCCTCAGGAGGATGCAAAAAAAAGGTGGGGGATGGTGTCCCCCTGCATTCCGGCAGAAAAAAAGCACTGCCGGTGCAATGGCCTAAGCTTCCCATGAGTGTGGCAGAAGTGCCTTATGACACTTTGGTGACAATCGCAGGTCAGCATGGGATTTGTGTCAGGGTTTATGCTGGTCTAACTGGAGTTTAGGATTGCAGCATAAATGAATCATGTGAAAGCATGGCTGTCAGAGGTTCACCTTATCATTTCTTTACTTGCATCCTTATCTTTTTCCTAAACTAACCAGGAATGGTATGAAGTTTGATTTGTTTTCTTGCTGTTGCCATTGGTATTTTGGCTGGAGATCAGCACAATTGTGCTCTCTCATGTCACTGCAAAATTCTGAAAATTCCTAATATTAGAAACATCTCCTCTCTGCCCATAACAGATCGTTGACTGAAAGCCTGTGACCAATCTAAGTTCCCTTTTCAGTTCCGCATTTGAAGTGTGCTACAGAGGTTCCTTACATGTTGTTTCCAGCATCAGGCCACATTCCAAAATGGCTTTCTTCTCCCTGGATGAGGCTGCCAGCAGAAGAATCTGCCAGTAGGATCCCAAGAGGCAGATGGGACGGTCACACCAAATAGTAGGAGGGGAAATAACCAAGTCAATTAGGATTAATGCAGTGTGAGAAAAGTATTAGTTCTGGAGCTATGGGTTTCTGTATTAGAGATGGAAGGCGGAATGGGAGGAGGGGAAGAAGATGCTGATTCAACCTAGTCAGGCAAAGCAGGCATCTTGGCGGCATGTTCCTCAACTCTTCTTCCCATAATCTCTCTTAGTTTCTATTGTTTTATTATGCAAGTGGAAAACGAGTGATATGCACAAGTACATTGCATATCAATGTATGCAATGTGGAGAATTTCATTGAGTCTGCAGTTTCTTCTTCCTTCTTCCCTCTGAACCGTGCTGGATTTAGGCATAAGCTAAACAAATTACAGCTTATGGTTCCCAAACTGAGGGGTCATAACCCACCAGCAAGGAAGGCACTTGTCCATGCTCTTGTAAGGGATGGAAAGGGGGTGAAGGCAACACAATGCCCAAAATCCCTCCCCCACAAAATCAGGAGGGAGACTTTTTGTACTTTTCTGAAAGAGTGCCGGGAAGGGCTCTACAAACTTCCAAAACAGTTAATTTATAAAGATCAAAAACCACTTCCAGAAGTGAGTTTTGATTGCGTTTTTATAAACTGCTTTGGAAGTTTGGCAAACTTCTCCAAGGCTCCCCACCTCTCCTCCCCAAAGTCCAGAACTCCATCAGATAACCACCTCATCTATCAGTAGCCTGAATATTATGTAGATACCATAGAGCCTCCTTATTGTGGCTCTATGGTATCTACCACACATACCACACATCCTTATTGTGGTCTCAACTCCTTTGTAGGAATTTGGGTAGTACTGGTTTAGGGCCACTCTGTCCAGAGGGGTCTCAAAAATTCAGAATTTTTGGGAGGTTGAGATTTAAAATGAGTGCTGAAGATTGCATGTGCGTTTTGTGTTTGTGTGTGTGCTTAAATTTTAAAATGGTGTGTGTAGCAAAGTTTGGTGTGTGTGTTTTTTTTTTCCTAACATGGGGTCTCGAAGCTTTATACAGGTTATGGCCTGACCAAGTTTAAATTCAGCACTGTACACAGTGATGTGTTTGTGAAGAATTGGCCTATTTCTGATAGAGACCTTGAAAATTATTCAATCAAAGAAAAACACTACAGCTTTAAACTGATTTCTTTACCATCCCATTTGCCTCATGGCAATCCAATTCTTATAAAAGAACAGCTCTACGCTGAAAAAGTTAAAGCATTGTTCATCTGTGCTTTCATCTTTAATTTACATAACACCCTTTATTAGGGATGTGGAAGAAAACCATATTTGGTTTGTTCCTCTATTCATTTTGTGTCTAAAGATCTCGTTTGTATCTATGTATGTCCCTGAAAATAAAGTATATATTATCATGATATTCATGTTGTATTCATTCAGTGGAAGCTTCATTTTTTCTCTCTATAACTGTATTTTTACTGCCAAATCTACATGAAATGTGCCAGCACCATAGGAATTATGCTGGCCAAACAGATATATCGAATTCACTGTAAAGGACATTAAAATGGATCTAGATGATATATAGATACAATCTAGCTGGTGTCTAAACAAATGATAACACAAAATAAAAAAAAATGAAATCATGTGATGCAGTATTAGTTGAATCTATACAATAATAAAATAAAACAAAGAATAAAATAAGACTTTTTAAATTATCAGAGTAATCTCCCTCACGCCCTTCCCCCCACACTATTAGGTTGGTTTGAAGGGGCTTTGTCTGCTCCAAAATTTTAATAAGCAACCACACAGCATGTTTGACCTTGTAAGAAAAGTCAACTCCTATGTGTGTTTCCTGACCCAGAAAAACAAGTTGTTAGCAAACCAAAAGAGGGTTCTTCAACCATTACAGTACTTACCCGTTCCTAAGAGGGTATGGCTGCAATCCTAATCTCCGGCATAAGTCCTGTGCTGACCTGGAGATGTTACAAAAGTACCATAAGGCACTTCTGCCCCACTCGTGGGTGGGTTAGGCCAGTGCACAGGCTTACATTGACCTCCCCACACCACCATAGGAAGATATGCCAAGTGAGATAGGCCAGCCTAAATTGGTAAGGATTGTGCCCTATGTTAATGAACCAATGGACTTCCTAAACTAGCAACTGCACCCTCAGGCAGGGTGCAGGATAGTTTGGTGTGTTTTGCTTCAAAAGAAGCATTCATTTAGGTGAAGAAAATCCAACAATCCTAATTTCCAGTTAGGCTGGCTTAAACCCCAGCATAAGTTTCATAAGTCTGTCAAATGAATATAGCAGTTTCCTGAACCTTACTGAGGTCTACCAGAAGCCTTGGGGAGCATTCAAGACAACAAATAAATACTACTATCCTATTGTCACACCCGTGCATATGGTATTCAGATATACATAGGTTACCTCTAAAACCTGAATGTTACAGATAGTCACCATGCCCCTGTCATCTAGACCATGTGCCACCACAATATCCTGTGGCAAGGAGTGGCTAACCTATCATATGGCAAGCAGTTGCTATAGAGTACCACTTTTCTGTTTAAGGCTTTATTTATTTATTTATTTATTTATTTATTTATTCATTCATTCATTCATTCATTCATTCATTCATTTATTTATTTATTTATTTATTTATTTATTTATTTAAGCAATTTGTATCCCGCCTTTCTTCCCCTACAAGGGGGAACTCAAGGCGGCCAAACAACAATTAAAAAACAATAAAACACCACTAAAATTAGATACAGTAATAAATAGAGATTAAAACACATTAAAATGTAGTTAAAATACAATTAGATTAAGGCTAAAAACATAGAATAAAAACGATAATACAAAAAAATGATAAAAACAAAAGCCCCCCAACCTCTGCCCCCATTAAAAAGCTTTTTTTTAAAACAAAGGGTTTTAAGGCTCTGCCTGAAGCTCTGTATTGAGGGAGCTTTTCTCAGTTCTAAGGGGAGGGAGTTCCAAAGCTGGGGTGCCACCACCGAGAAGGCCCTATCTCTGGCCGCCACACCTCTCACATCCCTTAGTGGTGGCACAGTCAGAAGGGTCCCCTCAGATGACCTTAGGTGACGGGTCGGATTTTACAGAAGAAGGCGGTCCCTCAGATACCCTGGACCCAAGCCGTTTAGGGCTTTAAAGGTCAGGACCAGCACTTTGAATTCAGTCCTGAAACAAATGGGCAGCCAGTGTAGTTGCTGAAGCAGTGGTCCGACAGAGTCAAACCGATGAGCCCCAGCAACCACAAGGGCTGCCGCATTCTGAACTAGTTGAAGCTTCTGGACAGTCTTCAGAGGCAGCCCCATGTAGAGCGCATTACAATAATCTAGTCTCGATGTCACTAGGGCATGGGTCACCGTGGCCAGATCCGAGCAACTCAGGTATGGTTGCAGCTGGCGGATCAGCCGAAGCTGAGCAAAGGCTCCCCTGGCCACAGCCGCCACCTGGGACTCCAGGAGCAGCTGCAAATCCAGAAGAACCCCCAAGCTGTGAACCTGCTCCTTCAGAGGGAGTGCAACCCCATCCAGAACAGGATGATATTCCAATATCCGAGTCAAGGACTTCCGGACCAGGAGAACCTCTGTCTTTTCAGGATTTAATCAGTTTTACTTTCCCCTTCTCTCTTCTCCTGTCTAGTTTTTCTGTTCTATAGAAACTGTATACATTTAGGACCTAAGTGAAATTGCTTTATTTTATTCCTTCAGTATTATTGTTAAATTATTCCCCTCAATAAAGTTTACTTTATTGTATATTTCACAAATGGTACTGTTGTCCACAGGTTTTCTCCAGATATTATGGCTGATGACTCTTTCCACTGACTATCAAATCCTCCTCTTCCTTTTCCAACCTACATGCCTCCCTTAAGTAAATACCCTGGAATATCAAAGGAACCTCCAATGCACATCCCAGAGATCAAAGCAGATCCAGATCCATGCCCGATCCAGATTATAAGTGGACCTCCTTGACGAAGGCCCTTAAAATTGAATGAAGCTCTGTGAGCCTGGATTCCAAGGTCCTGTCGCCTCTCCCCGAGTTTGTATTCCATGTTCCCACCCATTCTCTAGAGACACTCTCCCCTACCTTTTTCATTATATGCGCAGTAAACTAATTCTTGTATGGTAGCTACTTGTTAACTTCTCCATTGTTCATTTCTTTTATGGATCCTTTTCATCTTTAGGACAGTGATGCCGTCATTGGCCCCAGTGATATCCTTACCCTTCCAGCAAGACTCTGTTCCCACTTTAAAGCCACAAAGAAAACTTCATTCCAGCATCATACTGGTTCCTGCGTTTCACCTATTGCCTGTGTTTTGTAACTGATCCACCCCCCACCACCCCCCAGAATGGATTTTGGAATGTGGTCTCTTAGCATCTGACTTATAATAGATCCTGGCCACTTAAATATTCTTAGGGCTGGTGGCCACTCAGACCTGCTTCTTCTCTGGGTTGTTGTAGATTCTGTCTGTGATGAGACCTTTTTCCCTGGAGTTGCTTTGTGCCACTTATCAGATTTACAAGTAATAAATCATCTGATATTGGAAAAGATAAGTACCATGCCATCCAGATTGTAAGGCTCCGATTTTGTTGAGAAGGAGTATGTCAGTGAGTCAGACAGGATGGTTTTATTAACCATCCAACTTTTTCAAGCATATTAACAGTTTGTGATCTTATTTATGTACCTTTACACATCTACTTTGATGTCAATTGTATTGTTTTTGTATGCCAATAAAGGTTCAGTTGAGTTGAGTTGTATATTTCACCCTTGTGTCTCTGGTCCTTCCCTAGAAAGCCACCGATCACCGAACACTGCCCACTGCACAGGATACTGACACATGAAATTGTTTTCCCCTCTTTGGTGAAATTGTTTTCCCCTCTTTCCCCATGTTTAAGTGAAGTATATGAAGACTGCAATCCTTACCATAGTTTCCTGGGAGTAAGTACTATTGAACATAATGGGATTTACTTCTGAGTAGACATGGTTA
Organism: Cryptoblepharus egeriae; assembly: GCA_030015325.1. NCBI lineage: Eukaryota > Metazoa > Chordata > Lepidosauria > Squamata > Scincidae > Cryptoblepharus > Cryptoblepharus egeriae. Next base: position 75,119,939 of record JAREYC010000005.1, read on the forward strand.
TGAAATGCAGCATCACTTTGGGCAAAATCTAGAGTAACTACGGGGAGTCCTTGCACCGGTGTAAGAACAACTTACTCTGGACTCCAATATGAATTTCCCATAGGTTTTCACTAGGTGGTGAAGTAACTATGGGTGCACGTAAAGTCTCTTACATGCTCCCATAATTACTCTGGATTTGGGGGTATGTCTGTATGTGGAGGGGTGCATTTGCGGTCAGCAGTAGCAGGTACTCATGAACCTTACTGTCCTGGAATGCACTTTTCAGGGCTCCCTTCAAACAGAAGAACAAAGAAATGAAGCACAATCTGCATTCATGAATAACATTCCCTTCCTTTCAAAGGGGCCAGAAAGAGAGAAAGAACAGTGGAAAAAGAAAGAAAGCTGTATTTCCCAAATCAGATGATGCTAAGGCAGTCGAAGGCCCATTTACCTCTGATTTAAAAGCAATGGATGGCAACGAATTTCAAGGGCTGTTGTATCTTCATTGTAAAAACAATTTTAGTAGCAGTAGTAACATCAACTACTAAATGAGCCAAAGGAAGGGAAAATAAGAGTGCAGGGGTTTTGTAACCAAAAAAAACCTAATTCTTACTGAGAAATCTAAGAACATCCTTTTTTTTGGTATTCACACAGTGCTCATGACTTCATGTGCTTAAGAATTTCAGACAGACCAGGGTGACATGAGCAGAATTATCTCAGCCCTAAGCTGTGTGACATGTTGGTTCCCCGCTGAGCAGCAAGGCAGTTCATCAAGCAAAATGGCAGCCTCTGGCCAAAAACACACTGGAAACACTTCAGGAAAAGAAGACAATTAAACAGTGACTGGAATTTAAATGGTTCTGAAATTCAAAGGAAATTAAATCTTTCTTTAATTGATGTTGTCCAGCCTGCTAGGGTCAAAATGAGGGCATCATCCATCTTTGCAGAAGACTCACTATGAACAGATTTGCCATATTTATAGGGCTTTCTTTTAAGTAAAGAAAACGGTTTTGAAGTTTAGATGTAATGAAAGTCTGTCCCACACTGACTCATTAGGCTGCAATTTTTGGATTACTCAAAGAAAGCCTAAGGCTATCATCCAGAGTAATTATGGGATCTTTTACACCGACATAGTTATGGTGCCACCTATGGAAACCTATGGGAAATGCACAGAGCAATCCAGAGTAAGTGCCTCTTACATCTTCCCATAGTTACTCTGGATTTGGCTCTTAGATGGCTAAGATCAAAATCCTAACCAATTTAGGCTGGCCTAACTCACTTGGCATATCTTCCTGTGGTGGTGTGGGGAGGTCAGGATATACCTGTGCACTGGTCTAACCTGCCCAGTAGTTGGGTAGAAGTGCCTTATGGAACTTTTGTAACACCCTCAGGTCAGCACAGTACTTATGGCCGGGGTTTATGCCAGCCGAAATGGAGATTAGGATTGCAACCTAAGAGTCAGATCAGAAAGACTCAATTGCCAAAGAACTGCAGGTTTGCACACCTCCCATTTAAGAAGTCGTATGTCCAAATCCCAGTTAAGAAGCAACTTTGGGGACCCATCGGGGCACACAAAGTAGGTTATAAGTGCAATAAATTAAAAAAAATGTTTTCTGATGCTGGTGCAACTTACAAAGCTGCATCACAGTGACAGTTGTGAAGTTTTGCATCCCACCCATCCAAGCAAGCCCATGGATCTACATGGAAACATCTGTCAACTTGTTGAGAAAAAACATTTCTTTTGGAAAGAAATTTCACTTGCACTATCCCTAGATGCTTGACTCTGATATGTGACAAGAAAAGATATGGCATCTGAGACAAGAAATGTTATAAAATCAAAGACCATGTCCACTGGTCATGGATGAAATAATCATAAAATTCGTAAGAGTGGTTACCATCAATCCAGGCTCAGAAATCACAGGTTCAATCCTGTCCCAATATACCATTTGTTCCTAATCTGTTGTTTGTAACTATATTTCTATAACCCAAGTGAGGAAACCAAACTATGCACTACTGATGTGAACGCAAGCCTTTTCAGGCTCATTACTCAACCTGATGATGGAAATATAACTCTGATCAGTGGGTTCATAGAATCATAGAGTTGGAAGGGCCTAGTAGGTCATCTAGTCCAATCCCCTGCCTGCAGCAGGAATTCCCCCTAGAGCATCCCCGACAGGTGCTCGTCAAGGTCAGGGATCTGTCCCTGACCATGAGATAAAAGCAATCCAACAACTTTCTTATTTTGCATCTCTGGTGGTATGAAGCTATACTGACAGGATCCAATTTTCCAACCAACCCCCCTCCCCCATGGCACACCTGTGGACCACTTGCTGCATACCAGTGTGCCCCGGTGAAAATCACTGCTCTAAGGCAAACATTTCCACAGACTTTGCTAGGGTTAGTACATCAAAGGAGCAGACATAAGAAAGAAATATAGGAGAGCTTTTTGATCTTTGCTGCAGTCAGGTTAAAATCTCCAGATGTTCTCTGAGGGCAGGAATCATGACCATTGCCATTTTCTCTCTCCTTTTCCAGTGGTACATCCAATAGATGATCCATGCAAAGTTAATTAGGCTATGGTTCATCAGGGTGACAGCCAGGAACAAATGTTGAGAAATACAAGTCTAGGATACTTTAGAACAGAACACTGAATAACTGTCATTAACCAGACTGATGAACTGAACTGAACTTAGTGCAACTTACCTGACATCCTCTTCCTGTAGTGGCATGGGGAGGCCGGTGCACAGATGCTCACCGGCCTAATTGCGATGCTGGGAGAGGCAAAGAAGTGCCTTATAGTATGTTGCAACACTCCCAGGCCAGTGCAAGGGACTTACGCTGGCCTAACTGGGAGTTAGGATTGTTCTGTGAGTCTGTTCCTAACATTTCATTGTATAGGTTCTGACTGTTTCATTTCATTGTACATATTTCACTGTACATATTTCATTGTACAGGTTTCCACTCTTTCAATTATACCCATAACTCATTCATTCAAGTCATGTTCTACTCTTTCAACCTCTCTGCTGTTCTTAGGCCAAAATTCCCCTCTCCCATGTAGCAGCTCCTGGTTTACTCCCATTCCCAAAGGAGTTAATGAGAATCCATTTGCAGAAATCTTTGTGTAGCATCAGAAATTTGCAAGATAAAAGGGGTACTTGAAATTTGCTAGCGGAAAAAGCACTGGAAGCAACATTTATAAAATAATTGGGTTCCACTTTTCAACAGTGTTAACTTTTGGATGATGCTCCAATTCCGAACCCATCAAATAAGTGGGGGATACCTATATGTTGCATGTTTTAAAGAAGCCAGTATGGAAAACATTAAGGGCTGTGGGTTCGAGCAGGCCAGGGTTCGAGACCCGGGTCGGCTCCACAAGACAGGGTGAGCTTCTGTCCTTAGCCTAGCTCTGCGACGCAGCTGGATCCAATTGTATTGGCTCTGCCTTTCCATTGGACTAATTCAGTGGTGTGAAAAGGGGGGATTTGCTGCTTGGGTAACAGCCTATCCTCCATAACAATCCAACCCAGGCTTTCGTGCTTCGCATGCAGCATATGCAGCGCCTAGCACGATACCATAGTCTTCCAAGCCTGATGGAGGCCTGCTTTTTAGGGAAATCATTCCAGGTAAAGGCACAAGATACAAATAGGTCCAAAAGAACTAGCTAGGAAAGTGAATTAGAATATTCATAAAATTTTTGGATCTTACAATCTTTATATTAACAAAGGAAGTTTGAACATAGACCACATGGGGAGCACCAAACTTTCCATCCTAGAACAAAACCTCCCCATGTCTTCTGCGGCTTCAGAATCATCACTTTGAAGCTGTCACTGCATTTTTATAAAGGTGAACCTTTGTTCAGGTAAATGCTGATTCTGCCAAGAAACCTGAGCAATTTGGTAACAAAAATGACACACCAGGCAGGCTCGGCCCATTGTTATTACTATTTTCTTTAAAGAACGCACTTTTATTTGATGTGGTTATTCAATATGTATTTTCCTTTTTCAGTTATACTCCAGAGACGTGTACAACATCCAAACACATTCATATTTAAACGTTGTGACAACCAGCATCGGAGTTGTTGAAATATCCATTTCAAAACCTGCCTTAGCACAATCAATCAAATCTTTGACTGCTATACAGGGAAAATAAACAAGGCTATCTGACTGCTGCTCTTGGCTAGGGGTAAGGATAGCAGAGGGGGGAGGTGAGAAGAAAGATTATTTCAATGGCTCAAAGGGCTTAAAGAGTCTTAGAGGGGATTAAGGAATAAAACAATATATTAAAATTGCAAAGAAGCAAAAGCAGAAACCCAACCATCTTGGCAGCTGAACCACAGAACAAATCAGTTCTATAACTCTTAACCCTTCAATTGATCAGAGTCGCTATAACAGAAGGGTAAAGGCAGGTCACTCTCTCCCATATCTATCTGTGGAATGAGGAGGGGCTCATCTGTTAATATTATCAACAAATCAACTAATACAAATCTTGTCGGCAGAATCGAGCCTGTTGTTAGACTACCAGCCAACCCATTCATTTCCAAATTAGCATCGATAGCTGGATTTTTTCCCTTTTCTAGCTCAACTTCAGTGTTAGCTGAATGGGCAAAATCTTAACTTTATATTTGCAGATGCCTAAATGACAAACGCCTTGGTATCGTGGTGATTTGGGAATGGATAGTTAGGATTAGGCCACCTCAGATCATTAACATCAGTTGATATTGAGTATATTCCACAAGATATGGTGTTCTGCCCTTCGCAACTGGATCCTGACCTTTTTATTCACTGCAAAAAAAGGCTAAGCAGAAACTTGTGTTCAGGAACATGTACAGAGTACAAAGGATTATATATGTGTCATATGAGTGAAGGCAAAGCATTCTTCAAAATGTTTGCCTGCCTCGGGTTTTGATGGGAGTGAGAAGAACAGTCATTTAGGCTGAACAAATTTTGTAATTACTACCATCGCTGCTAATACTGCGACTTCTGCTTTGACACAGAAACTTATTTACTTCATGCTTGAGGAATATAATTCCAGGAGTAATGTGCCTGGCCACTGGAAAAGGGAGGATCATGCTTACTGGTGTGAAGTTGGGGTTGAGCAAGCATTATGTTGTGGGATCACGAAACTTCAGGAAGAAAAAAAGACTATATATTACAGGCCTCTGCCAGAGGTGATGAGTGTTTACATTATTATTATAACTTTATTTATATCCCGCCTTCTTCATAAAGACTCAAGGCCTCTCACAACAACTATACAATCAATCAAAAACATCATCATTAAAAACATCAAGATTAAAAACCATTAAAATTGCATTAACACATTTAAAAACAACACAAAACAATTTGTAATAGAATAATAAAAAATAAAAATCTCAGCTCCTCACAGAACAGTCTGTGCAACGAGATCACAATATGACTGAAACAAAGAGCAAATGAACACATGATACATGTGCCTGCAAGAGGATGTCTGAAATAAATACGGGCCCGATCCTAAAAGGGCCTAGCTGAGCTCTGGTGCCAACACTCAGTGTCATAAATGTCAAATCCATATCCATATCAAAAGATATATCCAGATCAAAAGGTATATCCATAATACTGGAGTGGAAGGGCTGTCAGTGCTGGGTGGACAGGTGCACGGCATTCCTCCAACATTGGCCAGTGGTATTTTCAGAGTGGGGGGTGGGGAAAGTGTGGGCATAATGGGGCAGAGAGATGGTGAAAGGAGAGGAGAACTAGGATGGGGCAGAGAAGGCACCAGGCTCTGCTGCTGTATCCTAACCTTCCTCCTGACATGGGCAGGCTGGCATAAGTCTCCTCTGGTCTGTGTCTGCTCAAAAGCAGCCTTGTATTGGCCTGCACAGAACTTTTGTTAGGACTTGTGCCAGGACTTGTAACCAGCAGTTAGGACTGTGCTGTGAATCACAAAATCTTATTTGTGACAAGCAGATGAAAGCCAAAATTATTTAAATAGAGCAGGGATAACAAAGAATGTGGTTCCAACAGGGTATGCAGAGTATTAGAGACCTGGTGAGAGACTAGGAAAATTCAGCTAATTGAGCATATGGTGGTATAGGATTATTTGGGTGAGCCAATTCCATCATGATGCTTTTTTCCCAAACAACATAATGAAATCTGAGCAGCAGAACAGAAGATATTTTCCCATTATCTTTTTATCAATATCTACTACTTTATGAACAGACATATACGGCAATACTAAGCTCACCAAAGGTTACTCTGCAGTGTGTTTTCTTTTGTAGGGGAGGTTTATCAATGTGCATTGCTTTCTCCTTGATGCATTTAATGGTGGTTTCTGATTTTCAAAATTGCTCTCCTATGCTTGGGACACGGTTGGTCCAGGAGTTCCAGGTATCAAAAAGACCACCCACTCAGGAAGATCTCAGTGCCCTGGAATCAGTTTGCCCTCAGTATATGAGCTACGCCACTGCCTCCAAGTCCTAATACTCTACCATTACTAAGCCAAAGTATGTGCAAAGGAAATTAATGAACATTTTCCCCATCCCTCTTCATTTGTTTCCCCTTCCTCTATTGTCTCTCTTGTATCAGTTTTTAGATTGAGCAAATTGAACCGGGACCTGTTCTCATTCTATGCAAAGGAACTTACTGTGTTTCCCCGATAATAAGACACTGTCTTATTATTTTTTTGGGGGGGGGTTCCAAAAAACCACCATAGGTCCTATTTTAGGGTACGCCTTATTTTAATTAATATTGATGGCAAAATGTAGCACAATGAAGCAAAAATGTAGGGCTTCAGGACAGATTCTGCCCAGGGTGACCAGATGCCCAGGATGACCAGAATCTGGGGGTTGGTGGGTACTGGCAGGGAAGGTGGGGGTTTCAGGGGGGTGGATGTCACTGGCAGGGCCACTGGTGGGTTTCTGGGGGGTGGGGGTTACTGGCAGGGCCACTGGGGGGTTTCTGGGGGTGTGGGTACTGGTAGGGCCACTGGGGGGTTTCTGGGAGGTGGTGGGTACTGGCAGGGCTGGTGGGGGGTTTCTGGGGAGTGGTGGGTACTGGCAGGGCCACTGGGGGGTTTCTGGGAGGTGGAGGTTACTGGCAGGGCCACTGGTCTAATTATAGGGGAAACCCAGTTTATGTAGATGGTGTTATATCTATTATCAATAACAACTCCTTATCTTTCTTTTCTTTAACAATGAATCATCATTAAGAGATAAATTTAATGCCTATCCAAGATTATGACTATTCTTTTTATCAATTTTTAGTGGATTATGAATTCTGGATAACATTTCCATGATGGTTGCTACTGAACTTGTCTTCAATGGCTAATCTCAGATGCAATTTTGACAGGCATTTCTATTACCTATTCTTCTTTATTGACACAATCATCCATTTCTCATCCTACACAGAGTTATGGGAATGTGGAGATGCATGGAACACAATCCTAACCACGTCTACAAAAATTAAGCCCCATTGTGTTCAGTGGGGTCTTACTCCCAGGAAAGTGTCTTTCGGATTGCAGTCATAGTTTTTGATCACTTCATTGTGGGTCTAAGGAAAATGCTTGGGGCCTTCTGAGATATTGGCTGCAATCCTAAAGGCACTTTCCTGGGAGTAAGACCCCATTAAACACAATGGGGCTTACTTTTGAGTAGACATGGTTAGGATTGTGCTCAATATCTAATAATTCATGATGGCAAAAAATAAATAAAAATAAATGACTTGATCACAAACATTGCAATATTACCAGAGAGGAATTACCTCTCTGGTAATATTGCAAAGTTTGTGATATTGTCACAATGTCAGAGGGTGAATAATAAGTAGTACAATGATTAGGATTGGTGAACACATTGCACTTATCATGCAAAGGTCACTGTGCCTGGACTAATACATTTATGGAAAGCAATGCTAATGTATATTGCCATAAGTAGCACAATGAAGAGTTCAATCTTATCCTCCCTTTCCCTGTTGGTAAAGATGAGCTGAAAAAAAAGCTGTTTCAGAGGGAGGGAGAATCAGGAGACTTTGGGGATTAAAATCCCCAAACTCCTCTGTAAGCATCCTACTCTGCAAATGATCTTCTCAGACCTATGCCTGCATTTTTGACTCTTGTCCAAGGAGTCAAGGATAGCAAAGAGGCTGTAATAAAGGATAAGCTCAGGTATACACTATCACTGCCAGATCCACACATCACATTCTGTTCTGCTAATATACACACTTCTGCATGACAGACAAATCCTATGGATTTGGACTACACCACATCATCAATCTATTTCTTTATCTTCTAAATATATAAAATTGAAAAATCACGAACACTCACTCACCCCCAGCCAAAACTGCTAGACTTAGAAGTGTGAAATTTGGGGACGTTTTTCCTTCTATGATGTAGACACCCACTTAGAACCAATTTTTTTTGAAAATTCAAACCAGAAGGGGGTGAAAAGGGGCACAACTCATTTTCGTCCCTCTAAATTAAAGAATCACTGACTCATCAACGCCCAGCCCCAACCTCTCAACATAGAAGCATGAAATTTGGAAAGCATATTCCTTCTGTGACGCAGGCACCCACTAAGGACCGATTCTTAGAAATTTAACCCCAAATAGGGAAAAGGGGTACAATGTATTCTAGTCCCTATACTTAACAATGAAGACTGTCTGATCAAAACCCAGCCCCATCCACTGCACCTAGAAGCACTAAATTTGGGGAGCATATTCCATAATATGAGGACCCACTAAGAACTGATTTGGTGCCTGGTGGTGCCTGCTGCACCCGGTGGTGTTCTGTAGAGAATGCTGGTGGTGACTGATGGTGCCCACTGCCACCTGGTGGTACTCAGTGCCCAGTAGGGATGCACAGTGCCTGGTGGTGTTCAGTGGTTCCCAGTGGTACCCTGTACTACTGCCTTCAGCTGCCTGCTGCCGAATGGTGCTCATGGCCTTGTAGTGCCCAGTGGTGCCCACTGATGCCTCCTGCCCACTGCATGGTGGTATCTGGTGTGCAGTAGGGATGCCTGGTCCCCAGTAGGGGTGCTTTGATACCCACCGATGCCCATTGTCTGGTAACACCTGATAGTGCCTTGTTGTGCCTGGTGGTGCCCACTTTCCACTACACTGTGGTGCCTGGAAGGGCCCTTTGCCTTATTGTACCTCGAGTCTGGTAGGGATCCCCAGTACCTGCTGATGCCCACAGGAGCTCTCTGGTGCCTGCACTGCCCCTGGTATCCTCCGGTGCCTGGTTCCTATCAGTGTCTTGTGGTGCCCATTGCCTGGGGCCCACAAATATTCTTGAAATTTTACACCCACAACAATGGTTAAATTCTGCAACGACAGAATAAAATCAAAATATGTGCAGGAACCATGACTGGATAATTGATTGGATAAGCTGCATGAACAGGTGTGCATGTAAAGAACATACATAAGTGGACTTCCCCTTGAACTTTAATGTAGGATGCAGAATGCTCTATGAAGGAATCACAAAAGTAAATTGGAAGCACTTGAAGATAAGAAATAATTGTGGAAGTATTTTTAACACAAATCAGTGGGCATTACTTCCTCTAGAGTCTACACTTCCAGTAAGGTCCACACTATGCCATATTAAAAGGAACATATCTCCATTGGGATCCATCAGGTCACTGAACCTTTAGCAATCCACAGGAGTTTTAAAAGCAATAGATTGGCAAGTGTACTGACAAAATGGTATAGCATGATAAACTCCAATACAGCTACAGTTTGACAGTACAATCTGTACCTCTGAATTCATGCAAATATATTAGAAAAACAGTAGCTAAGGAGCAATATATCTTGAAAATGTTCTGGAATTAGGATGATGCTGTGATGGTGACTATTGGAAGACTCTCTGGTGGCCACTGAATGATGCTGAGAGGGCAAGACATCTTCTGTCTCATGAAACCATGGCGGCAAATGGCATTGCTCTTATGTATCCCAAATGTTCAAGGGGGTTGTTTTATTCCCATCCAAAATACAACTGCTGCTGAAACATTATAATAAAATGTGGCCTGAGAGGAAAATACATTTCTATGACATTTAAGAATGCATTTTATAATGATCACATCTTGCTGTATATTTACTGTGCACATGATGAAAACTATGCAATTCAGTAACCTTTTAAATATATTTTATACATTGCCACATACAAAAAAATGTAAATCAAAAACTGGGTATAATAAACACATGGAACATATCCAATTTAATCTGATCCCCCTGCCTTACCTCTCCCGCCTTCCCTCTCCTTGTCAGCTGGTTTTGAGATTCTTGCCCGAGCATTTCCAGCCAGAAGGCGGCAAGACAGCTGGGCGAGTGAGCCCATCTGAGTGCTTGCTTAAGGGGATGTATTAATGAAACTTCAATCTTGGTCTCTCTCTGTGCCCTACAGCCCCCAATACATTTGTACGAAGAACAGTTTTACATAGGAGACAAGAGTCTGTCGATATTGTTAAATCTGCTGTTTATTTCTCTCACCAGCACTAGAAAATGGTAGCGAGAGCAGGCGACCGGGGAAGAGAGGGTGTTGCATTTTGCAATTATAATCTGAATACTGCTCATGATTTTATCTATTTATTTTGTTACTTTCTCTTTTACTGCATTAACATACCCATACATATTCTATTCCTCAAAGCCATGGAAGGAGATAGCACATCAAGTCAAATCTCCATTGTGGTCCCCAAAATATATCTGTGGCAAAAAACCATTTGCTTCTTCTTTGCTTCTGATTATTCTGGCATAGAAAGAGTTCGTGAGTGTGGGGTGTTCTTTGATTTTCAAGTGGATATGTCCACTCTGTATTATTAAATAAGGATCCTAATCCTAACCAGATGCAGCTGTACCACAATGCCAGAGTCAGCACAAAACTGAGTATACCCATTGGGGCTGCTTCAGCCATACCCCGGCTGCTTTACCCATACAAAGGGGAAATTTTCCCTTTGTCCCATGGCAGTACACAATATTCAAGAACCACTGCATTAGATACATTTTGTGAGAATCACTGGACTTTGTAAGTTCTTGTACATAGTAAATAGATGAGCTGGAGGTTCCACCTTCATAGTTGGAGGCATGAAAGAATTGGCTAATATGCTATATATGATTACTTTCATTTCTTGTGCTTCCATTTCTTCCATTTGTGTTCCACTAGACAGAAAAACAGGCTCTGACTAACCATCACTGTGTGATGTATTTTTTTTAGCCAAGCAAGCTTCCTTGTGAAGACATTCACAGCATTTACATAGCTAATATTGAAAACATACCACCAAATCCAGAGTTACTATGTGAGCACGTAAGAGACATTACGTGCACCCGTAGTTACTGCACCACCTAGTGAATACCTATGGGAAATTTATATTGCAATCCAGAGTAAATTGTTCTTTAGAAGGATTCCCTGTAGTTACTCTACAGTTCACCCATATTTCACCCATATTTATAGAAACAGATTTTGTTTAGGTTCCAAGAGTGGATTTCAAGAATTTTGGTCATTACACTAAGGATGAATTTTTACTTATGTGCTTCCATGTAATAAACTCCTTGGATCTGTTTAAGCTTTCTAGTAGAAAGCTTTTCAGCAATTTGAAATGTTTCAAGGACTTGGATCAGTTCTTTCAATATCTTTTCCTCGTTATGTGGACAATAAGGGCATTTACTGTTTGCTTGTCTGTCTTTCCTACTTTGCAATAAACCGTAAAAGCCTTTTAGCTTATGAGGGTGCAAGGAAAAAAAGTGTAAGTGTGCTGACAATTTCTTAATAATCCTGGAATGTTGCAGAGGCTTGTTTGCTAATAATGCTCCATTGGTTTGGTGACAGGGCTGAAACAGTAAACAGCGCTAGCACTGCTTCATGGCTGAGAGTTCTTCAAAATGACATTTTTTTAAAAAGAATGGCTAAGAAATAGATTTGGGAGCAAGTTCTTGAAAGAGAACAAGCGAGGATCCGAGGCTTGCATATGCGTGTGTCAACATGAAAGCCATACAACTCCTGCTGCAGTAGATGTTGGTGAAACTGTCAGTCCCTATGTAATACACAGCATCCAGATGCATAATTTGAATCAGTTGAGCAGCTCCATCCATTTTCAACGCTACTAATCTAATCTAGCAGTCCATGTTTACCTAGAAGTAAGCCCCACTGAGTTCAACCTTACTTCCAGTGTAAAGGATCACAGTCTAACCCTGCCACATTACAGCATGTAAGCAAACCAATATACAGCATATGTGTGTTTTTGTGTGTGATCATGTGTGTGGAGGGAATGTGACTGGACAGTTTGCAGAAGACTTTTTTTCCTTCAAATATCATGTTGGGGGTGCAATTCTAACAAATTGAGGCCAGTGCAACTCTCCCATCTCCCTGTTCCCGCAGTGGCATGTGAAGACTGGCACATGTCTGTACACTGTCCTAACCCTCTGCAATGATGCAGAAGTGCCTTACGGCACTTTTGTGACATCCCCAGGCAAGCACAGGACTTGTGCTGGGACTTTTGAAAACCTAACATGGGGTGAAGACTGCGTTGTGGATTCAATTCCAATTCTATGGTCCTATGATCCACATTGGCCTCCTTATGGCTCCTGTTTGGGAGGAAAAAAATGAACACATTTCCTATAATAACATCTTTCAGGCATCAGAATATAATGAGGTGGACTTTTCAGTGGTGACGATGCCTTGTCCCCAGGGCCAATGAGAGGGGGGGTCCAGCAGGTACATTGTTCCAGGGCCCAAGAGCTACAGAGGGGCCCATGACTGAAGGACCATGTGTGAATTGTGTGAATTATTTCCAAATGTTTGTATTAGCTTGAGAATATTGTTGACAATTCCAGCTACAGTGGCATAAAAGATCTGCTGAAAGATCTTTCAGTAAGCTTATAAAAAATTAGTTGCAGTCTTCTATGTCACAAACTTGACTTGTTGACCTAGCAAGACTAAGCATTGAGTCTAGCTTGCCAGACAAGTTGATTTTGATAGAGTTATTAGAAATTTTTCACATAAGAAAGCCAGAAAAGCACTTATTAAATAGTTAAATTTTTTTCTAATTTTTTTTCCTTGATAGGATTTTAGTATAGTGGTACCTCGCGTAATGAATGCCCCACGTACAGGAATTTCCAGGTAATGAAATCTCTGGGTACCTCTGTCTCTGTCTCCAGTAGGTAAATGGCTGCGGGTAACACAAGTGAGGAAGCTTCTCCCTCACTTCGTGGCATTCAGAAGGAACGTGTGAAGGAGGACCTTGCTCTTCTGTTTCCTCCTGCAGCCTCGCTGCCCAGAGCCTCAGTAAGTCAGGCTGCTGGGCTCACTGGTGGTAGAGGAGGAGGAAGAGGGGGGGAGCCAGACCAGGCAGAGGCTCAACTTTTCCATTCCGGGACCCTGCCTCCTCCTCCACCACCGCAGTGCCGGCAAAGCAGCTCCCTTTGCTGCCTGGGACAAAGCAGCGACGCTGCTGCTGCTTACTCAGAAATAAAACCCACTGTGATCAATGGGTCCTACTCCTAGGAGTGTCTTTAGGAAAGTGCAGCCTAAGTAGACTTCATGTATCATGCAGATCACCCTCTCCTATGCAGGGGATCCCCCATGTCTACTTAGAAGTAAGCCCCACTGTGATCAATAGGTCCTACTCCTAGGAAAGTGTCTTTAGGATCGTAGCCTAAGTAGACTTTATGCATCATGCAGATCACCCTCTCCTATGCAGGGGATCCCCCATATCTATTCAGAAGTAAGCCCCACTGTGATCAATGGGTCCTACTCCTAGGAAAGTGTCTTTACAATTGCAGCCTGAGTAGACTTCATACCTCATGCACATCACCCTCTTCTATGCAGGGTATCACCATGTCTACTCAGAAGTAAGCCCCATTGTGTTAAATGGGTCCTACTCCTAGGAAAGTGTCTTTAGCAGTGCGAGCAGCGAACCTGTTTAATGACAGTGCTATGTCACATTTCCATGGCATCCTCAAAAGTAGACAAAAGCAAGTGTCATTAGACAGGTTCCTTGTTCCAGCTACTAAAAAAGACACCAGTGACTCTTTAGTTGAAAATTAGTCATCCTTTTATTTTCTCTTTTATTGTACATACAATAAATAACAGTGTTTTGTTACAGTTAATTGTGTTGTATTACAGTGTTTTGAATTCAATTACAGTGTTTTGTCATCATTTTTACATAGTTTACATTTTTACATATTTTTATATGAATATTTTTTGGGTTGTGGAACCAATCGTTTGATTTTCCATTATTTCCTATGGGAAAATCCGCTTTACGTAAAGAATGTTTCACGTAAAGAAACTGCCTCCGGAACGAATTAATTTTGTTACGTGAGGTGCCACTGTATTTTATACTGTCACATTACTTGAATACTGGTATGTTTTAACATAATGTTTTATATGATCAATAAATGAGCACTTGCTGAAGTTTGTTGCACATTAATTAGCCTCAATTTTTTTTATTTCAAAATAATTTCACAAGTCTTAGGGGCCCCAAATGGGTTTTGTACCACCTTAAACCATTTCTCTTGGAGGCCCTGCTTGTCCCTACACTTTGAGGACGTTTCAGAGATAGAATTTCTCTTGCTTTTGGAAAAAGACTTGGGATCTGGCTTCAGGAATGGGCTGTTTTGTTTACTTGCTGCAGTTTGGCTTTAAATGATTTTGCCCAATCCCTTTTTTGAACACAGACCACAACAATTTGCTCACTTTGTGTACCAATTAGAAAGCCTGTGATGACTGGTGCCAACTTAGAAAAGGATTGCTTCAGTGTCCTTGTGTGCAGAAATCCCATGAGAAATTTCAGTTGTCTAATAGCAACTCATTTGGCCTCCCTAGAAAATTGTCTGATGTTTCTCCCTGGAAGGAATCCTGAAATTCACTTCAAATTGAAGTGGTTCCCTCCCCCTATAAAGCTGGTGCCAGCACTACCTTGGATGATTATCCCTCAACATGCTCTTGGTTCAAGGTTGTGCAGTGACTTTAGAAATTCATAAATTATATCCCACGTTTTTATATCATAAAAGTTGCCAATTTAGGGGTATACCATGATGATGTTGTGTATTGCTCTGTCACTGCTGCTCATCCAAGATTAATAGCCAAAAATCAGCTTCTTTGAAAAGATTAGGAAATGAAGCATTTATTATCCATGTTACATTTTAAATCCTGAGTTTCTCTGCATGCAAAATATGTAATGACCTTTCTTTCTTTTTCACTTGTATTAACAATGCCTTTTCCAGCTCTCAAGGCCAGGGGAAAAAGTGTCAGGGGAATATGTTTTTCTCACAAAGCACAGCCATACATGGGAAACCCCAATAACATAAAAACCAGTAAGGGTTGGAGTGGTTCAGTTCCATTCAATTTCATCTGATAATGCACTACACAGACCCTGCCCTTCTAGTAAGAAATATAAAAATGAGATAAAGCTTTTTTTATGGGACCAAGAGCTGACACTTTTTCGGCATTCAAGCAAACTGAGATGGAACCAGGTGGGGAAAATTTTCATTTCAAAACTGCAGTGTAAATAGCCCTTCTGCAAACAATAATGCAGCTGGTGAGAAGAGGAACAGAAAGTGTGTGAAGAAGCCTGGAAATGTTTCCCAGCCACAGGCTTATATGTAGATCTTGAAATAATGAGTAACACGGCGAGCAATCTCCAGCAGAGGCAGAGGAGAGTATAAGAGAGGTGGAGAGGCTTCAGGAAAATACAAATTAGAAGAAACCAATGGCCCAATCCTATTTAGTTAGTGTACTGGCAGAAAAACCAGGTAACACTTGTGCAGGAGCAGGTGGATGGTGAGGAGATGTGGAAGGGAAAGGGGGTGGTGGTAATGGGGGGCACTAATTCACATTATACCTATTCCTTAAGGTTATTCTGATGTCTCAGTTACTCCTAGGAAAGTGTTATAGGATTGCAACTACTTGATAAAATCATGAATCATCATAACATGGAGTCTGCTGAATTGGAATGGTCTTCCAAGCATTACATCAGATTCCCCCAAGTGTCATTTGCAACCAATTTCTATCCTACTCAGGGCCACTCAACAGTATACATTTCTTTAGCATATGTGAGATGCTTTCCCTTGAGTAGCACCTGCATGGCTAGGTTAAACATGATGCAACTATGTAGAAAGAGGTATCTTTCCCACAATGTACCCCATTCCTATAGTATTGATTCAATGAAGCTGCTCCCAGCTAACCTGGAATGGAGGCTTGAATATGGCATAACTGCCAGACATGAGGCCCACCTCCAAATTCCACCCACTGGTTCCCTGGGACTGTACTCTACCCTCCCCATGCCCGAGAGCACCTCCTTCCCATCCTCGCCCACCCCCACACAACCCTTTCCCTCCATTCCCAGCCAGTACAATTCACCCTGCATTCCATTTAGGGAGGCAGGCACACACTCATGCACCAACCTAAACCCCCCAGGAGTAGTACACTTCTGTGACATCCTTGGCCAGCACAAGTCACTTATGTTGGCTCAAAAGAGCTCATGGGATTGTGCTATGAGTCACAAAACACCTTTGAAATGGTACCTGACATAGGAGTAAATAAATTGCTATTTGGCTGAATATTTTGTTTTTTTGAACATTCAATACAAAGCAAAATCCTAACATCTCTAAAATTTCTAAGCGATGAGCCACATGTTATGGCTCTCATAAGGATACTGAGAAAATTTACTTTCATTTTATTTTCTCATTTTTATGTAAATCAAAATTTACATTCATTTTACATTCACTCTTTCCAGCTTTCAGCCTCTGGCTGTGCCATGCAATAAGTATCCTTACCTCTATTTGTGACTCCAAGGCCACTGATATCAAGAGTGGCCTTGCAAACATTACATGATGCCCACCAAAGAAGAAAAGGCCCTCATTATGTGATGGAGCCAAACCATGCGGCTTTGCAAGCATTACAGAGTAGCCTGCAACAATAACTCAGCTCAGAAACATGGCATGAGTGAGGAAGAAGTTGTGATCTCCAATCTTGACAGGTGTCTCTGATTTGGGCGTTGAGTTGACACAATGTTTAACTAAATCACGACTACTCTGTCAGCTCAGCAAATGCTTCTAAATAATGTTTAAAATCTGTCCGTTCTCAAGTACCCCACAAATTCAATCGTTCTCTCTATACTATCCTCTGTTAATGATTGCTTGCACAGTCCAATCTTAACCAGGGCTGTCAAAGCAAGGCTGCACATTCCACTCCGTATCCAGCACTGGGAAGGAACAGGTTGATGATCTTGATGGGTAAAGGGACATTTGTCTCCTTACCATGTGCAAAGTTCTAGCCAGTATACTCAGACCTGTACCAACAAAATCACTGGAGTCGGTCCAAGTAGCCCTTTCAAGTTCAGGAGGGGGAACAGAACATACTATATGTTTATTCTGACAATCTCACAATCTCCTGCACCTAATCCACCCTGTCTCCACCTTCCCTACCCCATTATTCCTATCTCAGCCCTATTCCACAACACTGCCAGGTGGGAACTTACCTGTTCTGTCCAGTTCTCCTTTTGGATTCAGTGCTCGTGGGATGGCATAGGTCTTCCTATTAGCACAGTTTTCTCTACGGGTGTCACAACATGCTTTATAGCACATTTACAACACCTTAGTCTGGTGCTTGGGTAGCCTAGGATTGTGCCTTCAGTTTCCAAAGAAATAAGGATATTTGGAAATACTGAAGCAGAAGCTTGTTATGACATGAATATTAATACAACCAATAATCTACTCAACTTTCTTTCGAAGCACCTGATAAGAGGCAGGTATTTAAGTCAATGGGATTTATGACTGGCAGATACAAGTCTCCCAGTGGCATTCCTAAAGAACACTCTGATCTTGTCAATACTTCCTATCCTTGATGAAGGTACCTATACACAGTCCATTGCTGTGAGCTAGTAATTGACTGGGACCAGCTCAATTAGAAGTAAAAACTGCGTCAGCTCTGACCGACTGTACAGGCATCCTCCATATCTGCAGGGAATCTGTTCCTGAATCCCATCACAGATACAGAAACTATAGATATGATACGATAAACCTTTATTGACATATAAAACTATAGATATATATCCCTATCTTAACACACCCCACCCATTAATATTGTTTAGGTCCTGACAGATGCAAGTTTTTTTTCCTTTTATAGGTTGCAGTTAGCAAATTAGCCTGGAAAAAAGGGCAGCCTGAATTCTTGGGTGGATGGAAGGGACTAGATCCAACTTAAACAAGAAGCATTTAACATAATTAATCTGCAGATACTAGATCCATGGATATGCAGGGAGGGGGATGCAGTACTTTTGTTGAACTGCATAATAAGCATGAAGCATAAGAATCAACACAGATACAGCTTCCCAGGGTTGATCCCAGCATGGCAAACCCATTTTCCCAATGTTCATACCCTGATATATAGTCAAATATACTGGAGATAAATGTGAATACTTGACAATGTGAAAAATATGAAATTCTTTTCTGATAAAGGATATAGCTGAAAACAATTTAACATACAAAATCCATTTTGGAATGTACTTCATTGTTAGCTAGACAAATAAAGGTTTAGATGCCCCATTTTAAAGTCAAATACTGATTTTAGCTCAATATATGACCTGCAGAATCCATATTTGCCCCAGAAAATTAATATCTGACTTTCAAATTGCTGTTTGAGTCCCAAATCAATTTTCATGTATTATTTCTAGTCAAATGTACTGCCGATGCACATTCTCAAGATAGCAATGAACATTACACCTAATACATAAAGATTCCCTCTTATGGATTCTAATGAACTCTGAATACTGGACCCATGTACTCAAGATGACAGCATCTATAGTGAGTACAACATTCATTGAGCCAGAAAAATTAAGCTCAATGGAATGGTCATAGTACTTCTAAAGCAGAGTTAATAGAAATCCAATTCTGTTTATTCTGTGATTTCAGACTGCTATAGAACTTCTATGGAACTATTTTTGCGCATGAGGATGCAGGTCTCTTGTTGTCTCGTGTGCTCTATTAAGCCTTTGGTGGGTCACTGTGAAATATAGGAATCTGGATTAGATGGGACTTTGGTTTGACCCAGCACAGCTTTTCTTATGTTCTTATATATTCTCTATAAAATTTATAAGAACGAAACCATAGATGGGCCAGTCCTCTCTCCCACTTTATGGTGTGCAGCCTCCCTGACTATCTATCTATTTATTATTTACTTATATTTATTTATACACATATTGTATGTGCATATTCCAACGTTTTCCCATACCAGGGGGACTCAAGGTGGCTAACAATGCAGCAAACATACAATAAAGATTAAAAGACACATAAAAACAATTAAAAACATTTAAATAACATGGAATGCAATAAAAATTAGAATAATAGTAACACATCAATCCTAGCATCAATTAAAAGCACTTGTAAATAGAAACTTCTTACTATCTACCTATCTGCCTATCTACCTATATACAGACGGTGTACTACGGACTATAATGTATATGTGGGAGGCAGAATGGCCTGGAGAGGTAAATAAAACTACATATTTTACTTGCCTCTTTGTTGGTCCTGTGGCTATCAATGGGTCTCCTTGAACCAATGCCTTGGTTCTGGACTATGCCTTGAACCTCCTTCAACCTATATCAGCCACTAATCTAATGATATAATTCAGAGGAGATGTAGGGGGCATGTTTGACCAGGAATATTGGGTTAGGATCTGGGGTCAATAACAGACCAATAATCTAACTCATGCCTTCCCAGCTTCATTTAACTTTTGTTGAAAAGTGGTATATAAATACTGTTGATTGACTGACTGACTGAACAGGCACCCATGTGGCACCAATTTCAAGTAAGCATGTTTGCTCTTCCCATTGGCAGCATTTGACTGATTATTTACAATGCCATTTCCTATAGTGTTGTCAACTTTCATTTAGTTATGCCTTTTAAAACTTTTAAACTGTTTTAAATTGTTTTGAGTCTCCCCAGGCTTGGGTGGCATCCAGAGTAAAGTCTTCATCAATGGAAGTGCTCAGCAGTCCATTGGCACACAGGGTCCCTTCCATTAGTTGCAAGCGGAACACTGTTTCTCTTCTCAAGAGGGAGCACAAATTCACAGAGTGTGCTTCTGCTCATGAAACATAAGTCTGGATGCCACCCAAGTCCTCCAAGCTGGCTAGCAACACTTTTGAAGCACTCATAAACAAGAACACCACTTTAAAAGGCATACCTAACTCTACGGATTCCAACCCTTGATTTGAGGCAGGAAGCCTGGATACAAATGTTTCAAATGGAACACAGATTGAAAACACACAGCAATGTTTTGGACCTGCTTTTGTGGCTTTTTGATATTCAGTGCCAGTATATACTGTGTGAAGATATTCTGTATGAAGGCAGAAATGTCAATTGAGATAAATGGTCAGTTTTAACTGGGATCATTACAAATATATATTTACACTGAAATTTACCAGGCGTAGCAGGTAAGACGCCCCATGCAACACCCCCTGTACAGAAAGCCTCTGTGCAACAGCCCCAAGTGCAACAGGCCCCTATGCAGAACCCCACAGGTAAACCCCCCTGGGCACTTCCATATAACAACCCCCCTGCAATACACCCCCTCCATGTACCATTTTCCCTTGATCATGGGCACCCCACCAGTGAGGTGAAAGTTTGGAGCTGGGTTTTATCTGTCTTCAGTGTTAAATATTGGACAAAAACACATTGCACCCCTTTTCATCCTCTTAAGGGTTACATTTTTAAAAATCAGTTCACATTGGGTAGTCACATCACAGAAGGAACACCCTCCCCAAATTTCATGCTTCTAGGTCAAGGGGTTAGGGCAGGGTGTTGATCAGTCAGGGATTCTTCAACGTAAAGTATCAGGACAAAAATATGTTGTGCGCCTTTTCACCCCCTTCTGGTTTGAATTTCTCAAAACTGGTTCTTTGCGGGTGTCTCCATCATGGAAGGAACACACCCCCAATTTTCATGCTTCTGTGTCCAGTGGTTTTGGCTGGGCGCTGGTGCGTGAGTCAGTCAGTCAGTCACTTTTCAATTTTATATTGTGCCAGCCTCCGCATGCCACCACAGGAACAGGGAGATGGATGAGTTGTGCTGGCCTAAATTGGTTAGACTGCACTCTGGGTCTGATGGTATTTACGGATACCTATTGTTATGGATACCTATTGCCCAGTCATCCGTTTTGTGCTATGGTCGTGGAGCAAAGGCAATTAGAAAAAGAATAGAAACAAAAAGCTTAAGAGCACAATCCTAATCATGTTCTTTCAAAAGTAAGAGCACAATCCTAATCATGTTCATTCACTGTGTTCAATGGGTCTTATTCCCAGGAAAGCGTCTTTAGGATTGCAGCCTTTACCTAATACACAGTTGCTGAGCAGCCAGTCAAAGAAACCACTGCTCTTGTGCAACACAACTGTACTGCAATGGAGTGGCTAGATGGTGCAAAATGCTCAGTTTTGCAGGAAGTCTCACTGCAGTATGCAACTGGCTCCTCTTTCTCCCCATTTCAGCCATTCAGGTGGTGGGAACAAAATGCATCGCCTCTATTTTTCTTCCACTGCCTGGAATGGCTGCAAAGGGGAGGTTGAGGAGCTGCTTACATGCTGCGGTGAGGCTCTCTGCAAAACTTAGCACTTTGCTCCCCTGTTGCTATGCCACTGCTGGGACAATCCCCACTTGGAATAAACCACAGGCCCAATACAGAGAAATGCATATATACATGCAGGCCTCCGTCAGTCTTGGAAGACTATGGTATCATGCTCGGCGCTGCATACGCTGCATGCGAAGCACAAAAGCCTGGGTTGGATCATTATGGAGGATAGGCTGTTACCCAAGCAGCAAATCCCCCCTCTCCACGCCACTGAATTAGTCCAATGGAAAGGCAGAGCCAATACAATTGGATCCAGCTGGCATTGCAGAGCTGGGCTAAGGACAGGAGCTCACCCCGTCTTGTGGGGCCAACATGGGTCTCGAACCGTGGCCTGCTGGTTAACAGGCACAGTGTCTTAGCCACTTGCGCCACCCACAGCCTATATGCATGCATATATACATATATTTTGTGAAAAGCAAAAACTCATAGGAGGAGCTGAGGCTGAGTGGTACAACATGTTTTTCGCATGCATAAGGTCAACCGTTCAGTCTCTAGGATTTCTAACAGGGCTGGAGATGAAAAAAGCCCTGTCTATTGGTATAGAAAGCTATATTGAACTGGATGGATCAACAGCAGGACTCTGGAGAAGTCAGCTTAATGTATTCATACATAACTCTGGAAGATTGCAATTTGGACTCCAGAGAGCTGGTGTAGCATAGTGGCTAAGCAACTCAACTGCAAATCTGGTCTTTCCTGAGTCAAATCTCATTAAGTATTGTTATATCTTTCCTTGAAAATGTCATGTGTTTGACAGTTAACAGAACTCAGCAATCTTACATGAGTCCCAAAATCCAATCCAATCAACAAGTGATTTAGAATATTTCATTTTTGTATAGGTTCTGATATCTAGGGATTGGCTCAGACATTACATGGACATGTGATTCAATCTTGGCTTTACACAATGTCCCCTATCCATGAGAATATGCACTTCCCCCTCCTTTCTGTGAATAAATGGGAAGAACACTTCCACTGCTGATTAGAAGAAATAGGATAAGCCAAGATGTCCAAACCTTCTAATCCTGGCTTACTGCAACCTTCCATCCTGCAATAATATACAAGTTAAGGTTTTTGAATTAAAACTGGGCCTCATTTATTGAAATATATTCCTTTTAACTAACTGTAAAACATGCAGAGGGTCCATGCTCTACTCCCTATCACAGTGGTTCTCAATCATCCTAACGCCGTGACCCCTTTATAAGTTCCTCATGTTGTGGGGACCCCCAACCATAAAATTATTTTCGTTGCTACTTTATAACTGTAATTTAGCTACTGTTATGAATCATAACGTAAATATCTGATATGCAGGATTTCATTGTTACAATGACTATAATGGGATTTATTTCAGAGTAGGCATGCATAGGATTGGGCCTTGAGGCTGCACTCTTATCAATATTAACATGGGGATAAAGGCCCCCTGACTATAATGGGATTTATTTCAGAGTAGGCATGCATAGGATTGGGCCCTGAGGCTGTCAGTCAGCCCCAGTGCGCGCGCAGCTACAGCCGGAGGTCAGGCAAGCCTGACCTGGCCCCCTGCACCAGGGGTCTTTAGGCGACTCCTAGGAAAGCTCTAGGTGACCCCAAAGGGTCTTTGAGAAATGCTGCCCTATCAGTACAGGCTTGTAAACTAAAGGAAGAAGCAAACCTTCGTCTAGTCATCCTTGTCAGTTCTTCCTTGCACTGTATATGAATATCCTATCATATAGAAATAATAGCTAAAAACATATGTTTTTAGCTTTTATTTTGGTCATGTCCTACATTTTTCTTGGATGTCCTACATTTTAGGGCCCCAAAACGATCCCACTGACTTAATGGGATACAAGGCATTTTCTAGCATTTACAGCGTTGCTGCATACAAGGAGGGGGAATATCTTTCTCCTTTTTGTGGTGAAACTTAAAACACAGCTTCAGTACAAATCAGTATCTGACCTTGAAACCAAATGAAATTCCCACTCAGCCACCAAGCTTGCTGAGTGGTAGTGGATGGATCACCAACTCTCTGCTTACCCAACTTCATATGGTTGCTGTGAAAATAAAGGTGGAAGCCTTTGGACCTATGTTTGTGCTTTTTGGTCAGAAAAAAAATGATAGATAATTTCATTTGTGCCCCAATTTCATTTGAGGGTGGCGCAAGCAGTTAAGATGCTGTGCCTATTAACCAGCAGTCCAGGGTTCGAGACCCAGGTCAGCCCCACAAGACAGGGTGAGCTCCTGTCCTTAGCCCAGCTCTGCGACGCCAGCTGGATCCAATCGTATTGGCTCTGCCTTTCCACTGGTCTAATTCAGTGGGTGGAGAGGGGGGATTTGCTGCTTGGGTAACAGCCTATCCTCCATAACAATCCAACCCAGGCTTTCGTGCTTCGCATGCAGCGTATGCAGCGCCAAGCACGATACCATAGTCTCTCAAGACTGACAGAGGCCTGCCCTAACAAGGAGCTTAATGCTTTGAAATTTTTGGAACAAACAAACAAATGAATCAATCAGTCAATCAATCAATCAAACAGTATTTATATACTGCTTTTCAACAAAAGTTCAGTGGTTGGTGGTGAAGATCCAGCCCGTGAGGGGCATGTGGGTGGAGGTAATGTAGGGTTTGGCCCCAGCTCTCCAGAAACCAGGTGCTGATACTGCTTGAAGTGATACCTTCTGCCCTCCTTCTTCTCTGGAACACTTTAAAGAAAACAGCATTTGAATTTCACTGAATTGTTCTTTCTCTATGTAGGTGTAATCTTGCTGGGCTACAGAAACAAATCCCAAAGACTACTATCAACAGCAGTAAAACAAGTACTGCAAAACACTGAATTAATGGCTGATATTTCTGTTGCTGTGTAATCTCCTTGCCTTGCATCCCCCCGTCTCCCCCCGAAACCCACAGAGGCAGCTGAAGCAAATTGCCAGAGTCTTGACTGCAAAGGAAACTTACCAAGATGAGGAGCCACTTCAAGCTGACATGAAACTTTTATCTGTCACTCTGAACTGGCAAAGAACAGCCATTTAACCACAACGTCACTGAAATTATATTCTTTTCCTTTAGAAGCATATAAATATTTGATTCTCACTCATATTTGATTCTTTCATTCTTTTCTTCTTTGGAAACTAAAACTTAACTTTTTTCCCCACAAAATAAAGCTTTTTTATTTATTTAAAGACATATTCAGTCAGTTTGAAATAAACATTGAAATATCTCTGGATGTAAGAGAATTGGCATACATCCTGCCTTTAGCTGATAAGAGCGAGACTACAGAAAAAGTCTGATGCCTACCGGCACCAATGTAGGGGCAAGGATAACCTTTCACCTCTGGATTTGATGCTTTTAAATGTTGGTAAGGGACCACTTTTAAAAGAATATTCTGCTCATTTCAGCTTCTGCCTCATCTCAATGCAACACAAATAACTTCTGCCATTATAAATGATTGTTGTGCCTGTTGACTGAACTCTGAACAAGTTCAGAAGAGGTTGTTGATGGCAGTCTTTTCAAATACCTCTTTTATGGTGAAAATAAGCTGGGCTCAGAGAAATCAGCATATTATACATTAAAGATGATGGTCACCATCTCAAGGGCTGCTTTTAACAGGTCTTAAAAGGCTTGCAGGGGCTCAGTACAGCTCTGGATTTTAATTGTTTCAGAAATGCAGACCTGTCTCCGACTTTTGTATCATAACCTGCCTTTGAAAATAACATTCAAATGCACTTTGCTGTCTGGTCTGGTGAACCTAGGGCCAAATCCTATCCAACTTTCCAATATAAATTATACTACAAGAACTCTTAAGTAGTCATTGACTAGGAAAAGCAATTACAAAATCAATCACATGATGCTTTATCACATTGTCACAGTGAATCACACAGTGATTATCATGGATCTGCAATGACATGTCACATGGCTAATGATTTTTTTCACAGTTTTGTGACTAGCAACTGAGACCTAGAATCAAATCCCTGCAGATATTGAGGCATTACCTTATTCCATTAGGTGCAACGGAGCAAAAAGAAATCTGGAATTCAGATATAAACCAATTTTCCATCATTTTATTTATACTGGGATTTTTTTTTAACCATGTGAGGTTCTGGAATCTAGTAGATAACAAAGGATACCTGTACTCTACTCTGGATGCTATACAATTTCTGCTTTGGTAAAAAAAATTTCTTCATTCAAACCTAGTGAATGCGATACGGTAAATGTTTTAAAACCAGTTGTGCATTACTGGAGCTACCTGACATGGCCATAATTCTGCAGTTAGATTTTTAAATGGATTGCTTCATATGACAATGACCCATGTTCAAAATGGTTGTGTGACATGGAACATATCTCTGCTAACTGGGTAAGAGGCATTTTTCCAAATGGGTGCCCTTCTTCCATTTAGCAGGGGGAGAGTACCTGGCCTCCCTCATTCCAGCAGTATGTTTTCTAGCAACTATCTGCTGGTGTTCTTTTACATCTTTTTAGATTGTGAGCCTTTATTGTTTTCTCTGCAACCACTTTAGCTGCAGTCCTAACCACACTTTCCTGGGAGCAAATATGATTGAACTCAATGGGACTTACTTCTGAGTAGACATGCTTAGGATTGCACTGTTTGTGAGCTTTTTGTTGAAAAGTGGTATATAAATACTGTTGTTTTTTTAATGATGATGATAATGATGATGATAATATCTGTGGTGACACCGTGATTTGCTACAAGGCAAAGTTGACCTGTGTGAGAATCCAAACATAGATGTCTACGGTTGTAATTCTAGCACTTCCAAGACATGGAAGTGATATTATGGCAAAACATGCCCAATATTGTTTTAAAAAAGGCAAAAAGTCCTTTAATTATTATGCAACTGACGGAAATTTGAGGTTTTTGGTGCTGAAAGAAACTTCACTGAACTTAGTTTTATGTATCCAGAAGTCCCTAGGGGACAGAGATGAGGAATCAGACGAACCTAATATATAAGACGCAACTATGAAAGCAAAATGCTATTAATATGAATGGTTTTGTATTTTAATGGCAAACGTGAGGGATATCAAGTCTTTATATGCCACATCCACTATTTCAGGTACTAAGCAAATGAAATCTTGCAGGTTAGTGATGGTGGCAGTTTATGGCCCATTAAAACTCATTATGTCTCGGGGAAATGTAGCTTCAGTGTTTCAGGGAAAGCTTACAAAGATGTGTGTTTTTGCAAACCACACAGCTCAAGATTGTTAAAGCAGCTGAACGTTTCTGAAATTGAGGGTGCCTGAAGAGTTTAACGGTTTCACCTAAGCATCTGCTGTAAGATTATGTATTTTTTACATTAATCAATGGCTCTGCAATGTCCTTTACTCCTTTGAGGAGGAAAAAAGGAAGAGGCCACCTCAGCCTGAGAGAACATATATAAATGTTTGTTCCTCTAAAAGAAAGCTATGCCATAAACCTTTGTGTGCAAAAATAAATTCCTAGCCAGGGAAACATCAAATATTTATTCAGTTCAGCATGGAGCAAAAAAGAGCCAAGTAATTTTTCAAATATTTGTGAACAAGTAAATAGCCCTCCCAGGCAAAGAGTAGATAATATCCAGGAGGAAAAATAGGAGGTAGCAAGGATGACATTTTTAAAAGGCTAATGGGACTGTCAGATCCATCACTTCTTGGGAGGGGAAGGAGTCAAGCCTGGATTTGTGACACTACTTAGGAAGAAAAAACCTGATTAATGATGCAGTCCTAAGAAATTTAAGCCAGCCTAACTTGATGGTTTGGGGAAGTCAGTGTATGCCTGTGCATTGGCCTAAACCCCAGCCCACTCCCACACGGAAGAGGGGCAGAAGTGTTTTACTGCACTTTTGTGTCACCCTCAGGCCAGCACAGGATGTATGCTGGGACTTAGGCTGGCCTAAGTAGAGGTTAGGATTGCAGCCTATGAACCTTGCTAAATCTACTCAAATTCCTTGTTCCTTCTTCCAAGATGGGAGCCCTGCATAGGTGGCAGCAACTTCTGGATGCCTCATTAATAATAATAATAATAATAGCTAGGCATTTATATACCGCTTTTCTGGACATTTTGGATTGCTCCTCAGTCTTTAATCAAAGCGGTTTACATAGGCAGGCAAATTCTAAATCCCCAAAGGGATTTTTACAAACACAGATTGTCTCTGTCTTTCAAGAGACACTACATTCAAGATGTTACATTCACAGTCTGGTTACAACACTGGTCCCGATGTCTGAAATGCTGGCTGACCAAACTCTCCTTCAGTTCTCACGAAGGGCAGCTGAGAAAGCTCCTTCACTCCTTCATTAGATCAGGTAAGGTGACATCAGGGCTGATTCAAGGATTAGGGTCAGGAGAGGTGGGGAGCAGGTGAGAGGGGGGCAGATTTAGTGAACATATTTGCATCAGGATCCCAGAAACCTGGCACATCTCTACGGCCCAATATTATATGAAGTTCTTGTGCTTCATCAAACATTGCCACCCATTCTCTTTTGCAATTCACTTTGATTTGAACTGCCTTCAGGGACTCTTGCATGGTGCCTTTTCTCTTATTTCCCCTGGTCCTATAGAGCTTGCGCAGATCAGACTTAACCCACTGCAGTTGCTGACACTCTCACCTTACCTTGCAGAGACCCAAAGCTGGGAAATATAACTGGTGCTGCTGCATCACTGCACAGAAATTGAGAGCATATTTCTATCCAAATTTCTTGTGTCGTAAAGCAGACCCAAGACAAGGGAACAAATGATCATTTACGTTGTTGAGGTCTCAGTGACTGTGCCCCCTGATTCTAGCTCCTGCAAGAGAATGCACCATACACCCCACTGGCATGGCTTCATTGGCTCTGGAATAATGGAAAGGATTGGGTTCTGAGTTAGGATTGGGCTATTTCAGCTGCATGGCATCAGGAGAGGCAAAACTTGAATGGCAATAGGAGAGGATGAAGGCAATTGCTGTTACCTCTCTTAGCACATTTATTGGTGCATCCTCTAGTCATTTTCAGGCAGTTTGCTGGACTCTTTGCTTCTCAAGCTGCAAATCAGCCTGTCCCCAGAAGCTGACGCTCTCTTCCTTCACTCTGCTCTGAACTACACTCACCTTTGTCTCGGTTCTGTGTCCAGCCTGGCAGAGCCTGTAAAGACTCCTCCTGCGTGGACATCACTGAATGAAGACATCTATAAATAACACCACATTAGAGCTCACCATCTGGCTATGCCTTGTGGACAGCTCTCTTCCCCATAGATCAGCAGGCACAGGGAGAGAGCTGCAGCCGATCAATTATCCCTCTGCCATCTACTCTGGTGGCATTCACAGACAACACCCTTGCCAGAAGTGCTGTGAGTGCTCTGTGGCCTCAGATATACTATGAGCAATAGCTTCTTCACCAGACTGAAGCAACACCACAGAGTCATAGAATTATAGAGTTGGAAGGGACACAGTGGATCATCTAGTCCAATCCCCCTGCCTGTAGTAGGAAAGCCTCATCTTGTGGGGACCCAGGTCTTGAACCCTGGCCTGCTGGTTAACAAGCACAGTGTCTTAACCATTTCCACCACCAAATCACAGGCATAGCTCAGATTCCCACAATCATGCTCCAGACCAGTACGCTTTCCTCTCTTGTTTTTTGTCCCCCTCTTCTTTATAGCTTCCCCTTTTAGAAGGCTTAGTCCAAATTAACCACCCTTCTTCTTTGCTTCTCTTTTTCATTTGTTTCCACTTTCCTTATCTCTCGTTCATCAGTCAGTTTCTCGATGCAGCAGTTAACATAAGAACATAAGAGCCTCCACTGGATCAGGCCAAAGGCACATCTAGTCCAGCTTCCTGTATCACATACTGACCCAGCAGATGCTTCAGGGAGCACATATGACACCTGAATTCAGGTGCCTCAACTGCATTTGGCATTTTGAGGTTTTTCATATTTGCAAACATTTAGCAACAGGACCCACTTTTAAAAATGGGTGACATTTTCCAGCTTTGTCCTCTTTTTAGTCTTCTGTCCAGGTGTCTTCCAAAAGGGCTTCATTGTCCTCCACTTTGGCTTTATATTTAATCTTTGCAGTGGTGTGCAATTCCCCATCCTGTCATATGTCATTGAAACTGTACTGAAGAGCAGAATCTAATGTAAAAAATCAGTTTTGAAATATCTCCTTCCTATCAAAAGTTATGGCCAAAAAACACCTAAAAATAAAAAAAATATGCATTGAGCTCTATGGGAAAGTGAAAATACCCAATATTGTGGCTTTACTTGTGAGTAGGCAAATGTGCCATTGACTGCCAGAAAGGCCAGGCTGAGAGGAACCAAGACTCCTCCTTTTGGGGTTTGCGCATCTGGTCACCCTGAAAAATGAGAATCTGTCCAGACCCATCAGTTGTGATGTCATGACCGGACATGACATCATCAAGCAGGAAGATATTTAACAACCTTAGGCTGCAATTCTACCCATACTTACCCAGGGGTGAAACCCGCATATTGTTAAAAGCGTATACATAGTAGCCTGTTAAAAGTAAAAATCTGTAACGTTTCCCCAAATACTATCATATTTAATGGTAGCATCAAGTTTAATATATTAAAATAAAATACTGAAATGAATGGGGATGCACCTGAAATTGACTCGTGACCCACCTTGTGTTTCCCAACCCATAGTTTGAATAGTAGTGCCTTAAGGCACCTTCTTCCCTTCCTCTGCTGTGTGTTTTATCTAACTTCTCTCCCCTGCCTCCCCTTACACCACATCTCAAATCACATTACGGTCACCTGGCCAAGTTTTCCTGCACACAGAGGGGGTTTCGCTGAACTGCTACAGCATTTCATTCCCAGAACATTCCATAGCCACAGGACAGCTAAGAAGATTGTATTTTCTTTGAAGTACATGAATATTTGATATCCTCTCACCCTCTCCTCCTCTCTAATTATTGTCTTTTTTTAGACTTTTAGTTTGTTTTTTTTTAAACCCACCAGCTCAAAAGTGGTATTTAAATAAAGCTCTTTTTGGAGTCACAATCAGCTTGAAACAAACAGCCGAGACTCTCAAGAAGTATAACATTTGGCATGTATCTGCTTCAGAACAGAGGGAAAACAATTGGGGAGGGGAAGAACAGCAGGCTAGCTGAAGTTCAGGGCCATGTTATCAGGCTTTCATAAACTGTGGAATCAACTGCCGGTTAAGACTGTCCTCATCAAATGAGATTTTTTTGTCTCTTATGCATGTTTATCCATAGTATAAAAAAATCAGTGTATGTTTATGCATGGCATTCTTTGTTTAAGAGGTGATCACTATAGGAGGAGGACAGGAAAGCTGGGTATTCAGCAGCGGAACGGAAAGAAAACAGTATTCCCAAATTTTTCAAATTTCAACCATATGTCCAAAATCTCTTAACTGCATTTTCAAATTGTTGAACATATTGATGCACAATTCAATTCCTAGGAGCTGATACAAGAAGGATTGTCACAAGTGAAGGATAGCTTGCTTACCAGGAAAGGCACAGCAATGGGGCATCATTAGCAGTGGTAATTCATGAGTTGTTTATTGGACTCAGCAATCAGGAGGAGGACCCAACATGCTGATCAGAAGATTTGTGAGGCCAATATGGAGACATGGAAAACATCTGCTCAGCACAGTGCAGACACATGACTTCTTAGGAGCAAGTAGTGCAGTTGGTACATGGTTGGACCCAATGTTTATGAATACTAAACATTGGCATGAATACTATCTTAACTCTAGAGCCCAAGTCAGCCCGGACTCCCACCTGAACGTGGAGCCCAGATCCAGCTGTTGGGTAGATTTGAGCTTCCATTCAGCTTCTTCCAGGTCTCTTCCTGCTACAGGCAGGGGGTTGGACTAGATGACCTACTAGATCCCTTCCAACTCTAGGATTCTATGATTCTATTCTATGATTCTAGGTAGGAAGACCTGGGCTGTCTGCCATGCCTGGGCTGCTTCCCATCTTGACAGGTGGCAAGTTTGGAGGAACCTCACTCCCTTCTTCCCCACCCCCGGATCTGCCCCTGGGTTGGTATAAAAATGTAAAAAACAAGTTTGAAGATCAGTTCAGGGCTTCTCCTGAAAGAAACATCTGAAAATTTTCAAGAGAAGCCAAAGCAACTTCTATAAAACATGTGACATTTTCCAGGGGAGTTCTGCAAGAGGGAAGTCAAAATACTGACATTTTCATGCTGCTCTTGCCAGGCAACCCTAAAGTAGGAAACTGGATGTAGTTTTTATCACATCTGATCCCTGCAGGGTGAATCTGTTGTTGCTCCAGTCTTCAGCTGGAACCCTGCTGGTCCACATTGATTTATTTACATCTTTTCAACCCCCACCGTTTCAATCCAGGGACATCCTCCCTATGACAGATTATATTGTTTCAATGTAATACCCTTCTAGTTGTAAAATACTGGCAGAAATAGGGAACCAAGCACTTCTCTGACTAGGGACAACTGTAGGGCTAAGGCAAACTGCACACCCTGCGTGCAAACAACAGAATTCCTTTTGTTTTAAAGAATACAAGTTACCTACCTAGTCTGGGTGAATCTGAGCACCCCCTCTTATGTGCTACTGATGCACATGGAAATGATGAAAAAGCTGTGGTCAAGTTGCTTCCCCATGTCAAGATGCATCCTTCATGTCAAGATGTACAAACACCTAATTGCATTTTTTAGTTACAGCTACAGTTTATTCTCTTTTAGTGTTGACCTAGGTAACAGTGCTTGATGAAGAAGCAAAGCCTGTACAAGCGGGTAGCTGTCTACCCACTGGTCCATTACCACCCCACTAGTACTATCCACTGCAAGTGGCTGTAACTCTGTGGTATCTTGCATGAAGGCATGTTAAACTTGTGAAACAGCCTATACAGTATCACAGCATTGGTCAACATTTTGTACCCTTAATAAACTGTTAGAGATTTTGAAAGGTTTTAGATAGGGACCTACCCAGTGGTGGGTTTCAGGGGATTCTCACAGGTTCTATAGAACCACAGGTGGGCAGATGCCGGTTTGGGCCTACTTGCCCAAACCGGATCTTCCCCCATGGCGGAGGCTGGCGAACTGGTCAGAGCTGTGGCTGGCAGAACCGCGGGGACTGGTACACCAGCGGCTGCCATGCGCAGTGCGCTAGCGTCCAGCTGGACGCTAGAACACTGTATCTCCTGGGGCCGAGCCCCCTGACCCTGGCCCGCCACCCAACCTCTGGCGAACCGGATCTTGGGGCTGGCTGGGCCCACCCCTGTATAGAACCCTTTGCTAATGAGTGCCTGGTTCTGAAAACTTATTACTAATGGGACATAGAACCTGTTGTTAATTTATTTGAATCCTGCCACTGGGCCTATCCCTTATTTGGGGATGTTCAGAATTGAATCTGAATCCTCTGCTTCAAACACATGTTTGAATCATGTGAATGTTGTGACTCTGCTAGCAAGTCACAAGCCATCTCCAGAATGTCAATAAAATAAAAGATTGTCAGTAAAATGTCAGCCATTTTCGAGAATTGGGCATGGGAGTGATCAAATGTGATTGTGATAAGACAAATCCAGTTATTAAACTTGCACTTAAATTATATGCGCTATCAGCTATTATCAATCCTTGAGAGACCTGTATCCACTATTATACAAAATATGGAGGAACACAGGAACAGGGAGACCAATGAGTTGTGCCGGCCTAGGTTAGGGTTGGACCCTTAGGGTCCAATCCTATCCAACTTTCCTACAATGGATCTCCAAGGTAAATGAACTCATGTTCCCATACCTTGAATATTTCTCAGTGATTGCTCCTTCATTATAGGATGTAGCACATATCCCACTGCACAGCTGCACCAGGACTAGAAAATTGAATAGGATTGAACCACCAGTCCATGGAACAGGTACAGTTTAGATTCATCACCATTTTTTGGCACATTGATTTCCAGAGGGGCAGGTTTGAAAAGGCTCCCATTGTGTTGTCTTTGTATTCCTCTACTGACTAGGGGCTGTAGGAAAGGATGAGGAACTGACACTTGTTGACAGCTTTATCAGCTGGGCTACATGGTTTAGTAGTCACTGGTGCCAGCAGAAGCTACAAACCCATAAACAGAATCATAGTCCCTAAAGTGAATTAACATAGAGGTGAGAGTGTCTGAGAGTCAACAGCTGTACACTTAATACACCCTTGGGTAAGCTGAAAGAGCTCAGCAGTGGGCATCTGTGCCAACTGCTAAGTGAATTTTTCTCGGCATGGACAACTGTGTCCAGGCAGAGATAGATGCATTTGGAAGCAGGTAGATAACTGTGCCTGGAGGCACTCACAGGTGGAGGAAGGCGGCTACATCAATATTTTAATACCCATCTATCTGTGTCACAGAAAAGCTGGCTCCCTACTATTGCTTCCAGATGTACCGTTTGGGAACTTTTGCAAGAAAAACACTGTACATTTCACAACTGAGCCTCATGAAAACTCCATAGGTAGCAACAGTTTCAAAGGTCATACCTTTTCAGAGGATATGCAAGTGATTTTATGGGACTGGAAAAAGGGGGACTCGTGCAGGTGGTATCTCACCAGTTGCCGAATTCTGGTGCTATCTCTCCACCACGATTCTTTCTCTGCTTTTATTACCATGTAAAATTCCATTGCTTGGTTTGCATCCTTCAACTCTCAAGCTCCATTTGAGACTCAAGCAGAAGCAGGGGGAAACCTGTCACCCGCAGCATGCCGAACAGAAGCTGGGCCAAAGGAGTTGGCCTCTGCTGTGCCTAATGGAGCCAACAGCTGCTAATGTTGCTCTGTGCTAATGCACATGCTTCTTTCGTGGGGGCGAAGAGGCAGATTTCACCAAGCATAGGCTGCTCAATAAGGCAGAGGCTTGGGCAGCAGAAAGTCCACTCGTATTGCATGCTGGGACCAAACTGCACTTCTAAGTGCATAGCATCCCACCTGTGTGTGTGTGTCTGTACCAAATAAAGTCAAGTCCCATTTCAAGGAGAGAGAAAGAAAAAGAGAGAACTGATGATCACCATCACTGATCACTTTTTCTAGCTGTAGTTTCAAAAGGAATAAAAAAAATTTTAGGGCTGCATTTGGGGAAAGCTGGAATAAATGCTGGTGACCCTGACAAATGAACTCTCCCTTGCTTGAATCAGACTGGTTGAGATTATGGGAAACTATTTCACCCTAGCTTAGAAACAGTTTGGCTCAATTTAAGGCCACCGGAACTGATTTGGAGTGGACCTCCCCACATTTCTTTCTGCTCTAGCACCTCTATCTATACCCTTCTGCAATGTAGACCATTTGACAAGGTGCATGGTGGCATCCAAAATTTGAATGGTCTTAGGTTAACATCAAACTACCAAATGTGAAATCTGAGTCAACACTGGTGGTTTAAGATAAGACGTAAGGAATTTCAAAGGGACACAAAAGAGTCTTCAAGCTCAATCCTAACTGTGTTTACTCAAATGTAAGCCCCATTGTGTTCAATGGGGCTTACTCTCAGGGAAGTGTGAATAGGGTTGCAGCCATATCCTGATAATGTGCCCTGATATAGAGCTGAATAGAATTTTCTTGAGTTTGGTTTCCATATGGACGTATGCATGTTGTATGCAACCAGCAATGGCTTCCCCCACCTTATTTTCTTTTTGCAGAGATGAAGCTCTTTAAGTAAGCTTGGCTGAGAAAGGTCTATATCCTGCTCACAAATATGAATCAATAATTTCTTCAGATTTACTAAAACAGGGTGAAAAGTATTGAGCAAAAATCGAGTTGTTTATTTTCTGTAGGCCACCAAATCTCTCTT
Source organism: Cryptoblepharus egeriae (assembly GCA_030015325.1). NCBI lineage: Eukaryota > Metazoa > Chordata > Lepidosauria > Squamata > Scincidae > Cryptoblepharus > Cryptoblepharus egeriae. Next base: position 75,155,197 of record JAREYC010000005.1, read on the forward strand.
TTTATGAAAGCACCTGAAAGGTTGAGGGCAAACACCAGTCATTAAAGGCTAACAAGAAGCTTTAGAAAAGGTTGAAAAGTGTTGGTTTGTGGACATGATCTTCCCATGACATGCCAAAAAGAAAACACACACACACATACACCAAAGTCTTTGCAGGCAAGAAGTGCAAGAATTCACATCAGCTACATTTTTATTCTTTTTTTGGGGGGAGGGGTTGCCAGAAATTCAGATGCTTCATTATTTTCCAGAGTAAAAATGAAAAAAAATATGATTGTGTGTGTGAAAGAAGGGGAATTATAAGCAGCTGATCTTCATGTCTGGCTGTCATACAGCTAATTGTCCAAAAACAGCTGGGCATGGTAATAGCATCCTTAATGGCCTGGCATAAAACAAGCCCTGACCGAAATCACAATCTTTCAAATCTCCTTTTTGTCTCAGTTTTCTCTAGAAACTATAAGACATTGTATATATAAACATTGAACTGTAGTTAATGACCAGGACAAAATGTCCCTGCCAACCCCTTAACAAAGAATGCTTTTTTGTTGCAAAGAATGTTTTTTTGTTGAGTCTTAAATTCCTTTACAAGTAGAACCTTTCATGCCAAGGGAATTTCTATAGTTAGACTCATTACGTCAGAGATCTTAATCTAATTTACCTATAACATCTGTATCCTACCTTTCTTTCAAGAAACTCAGTCTAGCATAAACATCTATTTTATTTTTGTCTCATGAGAAGCTTAAGAGACAACGGCTTATCCAAATTTTCCTAGTGAACATAATTTTTGAGTGGGGATTTGAACCCATGTCTCACTTGTCTTAGAAGTCAATAGACATCTTTGCTATTTTGAAAAAATGTACAAGTAAAACATTTGCACACTTTACAAAAGGCATGAAAGAAATGTGATAAAATTTCCTTAAATACATCATTGTCATTGGCTCTGTGCTATTCAGAATATACCATTTTCACTGGTGCAGCAATAGTCTGAATACACAGCTACTGTTGTTATTTTAAACCTTTTTCTTTGTTACAGTACTCCATATGGGTTCACCCATTGCATAGAGTGCTATGAAAAATAGCACTATAGGAAGCAGCATTATAGGAGAGACTGTACATGTATTTTTGTGTGTGCCTGTCTTTTTGAGGACAAGCCTAAAGCATAAGCCTTTCCCAAATCACCAATCATCTGAAGTTTAAATAGACATGCACAGAAAATTATATGTGTACTTACTTCATATCTGACACAGCATGCGTACATTTTGTTCTTTGGTATCAGATCCAAATACAAAAATATCTCTTTTGAAACAGCAATCAGTTGCACAAAGATGAGAATTTTTACCATTCCCAGAGGATACTAAAGGATACCAGACTATCTCAACTGTAATGCTGTTCTAGTCCGTTAATTTCTGATTCTGAGCTAGAACAAATCAATGATCCATGCAGTCTAGCAGTCAGTTTCCATGTAACAACAGAAGCATTTCATTTTTCTTTCCCATAGAGAGGGAGTGAACCTACATATACATGTACCTATGTGCACAGGCATGAATGCATAATGTGTACTCAGACTACACAAATATAAATTTTTGTATCTTTATATTTCCTCTAACCTACTCATAAGCACAGTTTGAAAAAGAAAGACAGAAAAAATGAGGTTGATATCTTTTACTTCACCAGCTTTAGTTGGTACAGAAAAATGCCAAATTTTACTGGAAGGGGTGCATTTAACAAAGGGTCCACTTGCAATGCTGAAGCCCTCCCCAGGATGAGGAATGTTGAAGCCCGCACCTTGCTTACTCACCTACTGCTTGTCTCTGAAATCTGGGATCTGTGCCAAAAGTCCATGTGATGATGGAGTGACTTTTTCAAGGAGCCTACCCAGGTAGGCGAGGGCCTTTGAAGGACAGTTTTCAGAAAACTGGCTTGAAACCTATACATGGGCTGGCTACTGGATTAGTATGGGGAGATATGCGGTTCTCTTTTTATGTTAGGACCCAATCCTATCCAACTTTCCAGTTATGCATTACATTCTGTGCAAGGAGGAAGAGTCAAGGATGCCTCCTCAAAGAAGGGAAAAATTGTTACCTATCTTGTTGGTGGTAGTTTCCACCAATACTGGAAGGTTCGATAGGATTTGGCCCTTATTCTGTTGATTAAAAACATCTTTAAAACATTCTTTCTTAACTCTTTCATTTCTCTTTTTCTTTCATCCTAACACTTTTTTTTTGCAGTCCATACCCAGAATTCTGGCACCTGATCTATATGTCAAAGCCTTTGGAAATAACTTTATACATTTCCAAACGTCAAAATCTTCTTCACAGTTTTCAGTTGCTAAGAATGATAATTCAGAAAATGTTCAGTAATATGTTTTCGACATGCAAGTGCTGATAACTCACATTTTAAGAGAGAGCAAAAAAAAGAGTACAGTGTACAATCTCACTGAAATTTTCATGGTGTGAGTGTTATTCAAATCCTATATAAAGGATCCAGCTGCAGCAGCTATTATTCCCAACCAGGACACACAATAGTGTCTAGAACACTGTACTTCTGGACAGTGTTTAGAAAATAACATGATGCCTTCAAAATATAGCTTGATGAACCACCAATGGGTCATGTCTGCAATGGGAAAGAAATACCCAATGCAGACATCAATCAGACAAGTCACCTGGTACTCTGGAAAGCCAGTTTGTAAATTTACTTCCATTCCTTATAGGTTTGACCCTAGTTTATAGTCTGAAGAGGATGACCTTATAGATTCACTCCAAATGAACTATCTTACTGCCCGTTGCTGTAGGCAATCAGAAAATGGATCACATCTTCACACTTTCAATGAGTTTCTTGTTTTTACAGATACCTTCAGATTCCATCTTCTAGTTGTGAAGGGATGTAGCAGCTGTGAGGAATCTAAAATATTTATTCCACTGTAGAGTCAGACTCCATTTTGCCTGAAGCACTAAACGTGGTCCATGCGCACCACACTCATGAGAGTAAATAACGGCAGAGGTCTAGGAGGCAGTCAAATAAACATTGAACTGGTATGTCAACCAAGTGTCAAGTGCACAGTCAAAACCACCGGACATGGAAGTGCGAAATTTGGTGAGGGTATTCTTTCCGTGATGTAGGCACCTACTAAGATTGATTAACGGTGCAATCCTATACATGCTTTCTTGAAAATAAGTCCCACTGAACTTAATTTGGCTTACTTCAGAGTAAACACGTACTCAGAGTAAACATGTACTGTAAAATCTTTATAACTTTTCATTAAAAAAAGATCATTCCAAAAAAGATAAAAAAATACTTTGTTTTCAGATGATGCACATAGTGGTCACAACAGGCATCAATGAAAACAAACAATCCAACTGATGCAAAAAAAAATGTACTGGGAGAAAGCAACTAATTTCAAGTTTCAGACATTTGCCTTCATCTGGGGAAGGCAAATACTGGCATGTATATGAACAGTTTCTTACAAAACTATGTCAAAAAAGAGTCATTCCTGGCAGTTCTTTTGAAATTTGTAGTTCTTTGTGGACACAGTAATGTAAGAATCTCTTCACATATATGCCAATATGTACTGTCTTATGATAACTCAAAACTCATTGTGACTGTTTGATTCCATCAAGAAAATGCATTCCTGCATCTGCTGGATTCCTTTGCTTTTTTAAAAAATGGAGTGCTGCCCTCTTTGCTTCTTGTCATCATCTTACAGTACATTTCTGTGCCTGTTTACACAGAAGTAAGTCTCAATGAGTTATATGGGACTTGCTCCCCTGTAAATAGGCATAAGATTGCAGCCTAAGGCTGCAATCCTAAAGACACTTTCCTGGGAGTAAGACCCATTGAACACAGTGGGGCTTACTTCTGAGTAGACATGGTTAGGATTATGCTCTTACTAGCCTTGAAGAAGGAATGATGGTTTCAAGATGGTACTTGCCACCTGCATTTTTATAAGGGTGTATGTTAAAAAAATAATTCAAATATTTTAAAAATTGGCTGATATTAATTGGGACACCTATCAATCAAACTGATTTAATAGGTTAGTTCAGCTGATTGATTCATGAAACATCAGTAGTCCTAGTGAGTACACAACCCACAGGACTCAGAAAGGAGAAATGAATGAATTAGTGTAATCAATTTAAGATAAATATACAGAAGTGTTTCTTTTCACAATGTTTGGTCAACCAATGGAATCCGGTGCCTTGGAAGCCTGTTTAGGTTCAAGACTGGTTGGATAATTTCATAACCTTTAACAACATAAGAAGTTAAACAGTTAAGCAGGGAAATAAAATCAGGTCTGTAGGACTTCAGGGCTTGAATTGTCATTTAAAGATTTAAGAGGCATCCTCTTCCCCTCTTCTTTTCATAAAAAAAAGCAGGCCTCCGTCAGTCTTGAAAGACTATGGTATCGTGCTCGGCGCTACATATGCTGCATGCAAAGCACAAAAGCCTGGGTTAGATTGTTATGGAGGATAGGCTGTTACCCATGCAGCAGATCCCCCACTCTCCACGCCACTGAATTAGTCCAATGGAAAGGCAGAGCCAATATGATTGGATCCAGCTGGCGTCGCAGAGCTGGGCTAAGGACAGGAGCTCACCCTGTCTTGGCTGTTGGTGGCTCAAGTGGCTAAGACACTGTGCCTGTTAACCAGCAGGCCAGGATTCGAGACCGGGTTGCCCTCACGAGGCAGGGAGCTCCTGTCCTTAGCCCAGCTCTGTGACGCCAGCTGGATCCAATCGTATTGGCTCTGCCTTTCCATTGGACTAATTCAGTGGCGTGGAGAGGGGGGATTTGCTGCTTGGGTAACAGCCTATCCTCCATAACAATCCAACCCAGGCTTTCGTGCTTCACATGCAGTCTTCAAAGACTGACGGAGGCCTGCGCGTTCATAAACAACACTACTGCAAACCAGGAGACTGTCTCTCTCAGAAGCAAACCATACTGATGACACAGTGGGAGACAGACAATGGGATACATGAGCCAAATGATCTGATCTTAGCAAGAAAAATACTATGTCGATGACTTAAAAGAAAATAATAATAATATGAAGACAGGAAAAAGGCAAAAACAAGGGGAAAGGGAAACAAACATTTATAATGAAGGATAACAGTGAAAAATGCAGACAGTGATAAAAAAAGAAGAGAGCAAGGCAGAAAAAAATGAAAATACAAAGAAACAGACTGAAAACTACCCAGTGTTCTCCAACATGTAGCTCACAGCCATATCACAGGGCATGTATCTGAATGAGGGAAGTATAAAAGGAAGCAGTGGTTCATGCCACAAGCATCAATAGCTACAGGGGCACAGGTGACAATTCATGTTCCTTTAGAGCCAATGCTGTCAATCATCATGGCCATTCTAGTGGCCGGGCATATCTGAAGCCAAGCCATGAGAGAACTAAACTTGAATAATCTTCGGGAACTTGATTCTCCAGTATTGACAAAGGACTCATTGCAGGAGAAGGAGAGGGCAAATAAAAGCAGCATCTCAATGGGTTGTCCTACTATAAACAAGACACTGATGATGAACTTGTGTACTTTGGATTCACAGCATCTCACACAGAGGAAGAAAAAACTGGAGAAAAACAGAAGATGTGACAGCTATTCCAGAAGCTGGTTTATCAAATATAGTGTTGATGATTATACAATAAACAAACAAAACTTTCCCCAATCCAGATGAGGTGTACTGAGAAGGAGGGCCTCATTGTCAAATAGGAGAGGATCTCTGTAGATATTCTGTATTACTGTATTTTCCCTGGAAAGGAAGCTGCCCTTAAATGTCAGCTACATAATGTGAATATGAATATCGATACATCTGATTTTTCTGATATATATATATTTACCCCTGTTGAAGTTTGTTTGCACAGCCCTGTTTTCCATCCTTGCATTATCACATCGTGACTTCTCATGTCTTCCAGAACCCTATGGGCTTTCCATCATCCTGTATTAGTGCCGAGGCAAATGGTCAGGCAGTTCTGCAGAAAACCTGTTGTCACCGGATTTACTTTTACAGATACAGGCAATAAGGGTCAGTGGTATATCTGTGGTCTCTGCTATCACTCTGACCCCTAAGCCTTCTGGCGTTTCCTCCAAGACTGATAGAGTCTGCCAATTACTGAAGAGGAATCATCTGATGAAGGATCAGGTGCAGCAGCAGGACATGAAGACGGTTCTATGGACAAAGCCTGAAGCTTATTCTATTATTCTCTTTCTCTTGGATCAGACAGTCTGAAGGGGGCAAAGGCTGGACATATCTTCACAGCTTTCACTGACATGTTTACCACAAAGCAGCACACAGAGGTTTTTGTCTGTGGAGTCTTTGCAACATCCAACTGTCAGCATACTGTTGATATGGCTTTTCTGTTTGTGTGTGTGTGTGTGTGTGTGTGTGTGTGTGTGTGTGAGAGAGAGAGAGAGACAGAGAGAGAGAGAGAGAGAGAGAGAGTGAGAGAGAGAGATGCTCAAGTCTGAATCCATCAGTGCCACGGGGGATGCACACCAATGCCCTGAAATTGACAGGTTTGGGTTGTGCCCAGACAGAGGGGTCATGAGAAAAGAAAAGGAAGCCACCAGAAGCGAGAGAACTCTTGTAATTTAGAATGCAGAAGAACTAAGGAAATTGTAAGCCCTGAAATGAATAGTTCAGCCCCATAAAAACCTCACTGTGGGAAGAACACAGAACTCTACTGCAAGAGCTTTCTCAATGTAAAGGGAAAACTCTACAGTATGAGCATTCAGTAGCTAAAAAACTACACACTGGCTATGCATCCCCCTCCTCCAATAAACCCACAAGGTTCTGGGTTAAATCTGGTTCATCGGCATTGAAATTAAAGTCAATTAGCTGGCCATTGCAAAGTCTGCAGAAAGCCCTAGCTCTATACACTCCATACACCCCTTTAGACTGGGCACTTACCTTTGGGATTCAGGTGCCATTTTCTTTTCCCATTTTTGAGCTTTCCCCCTGTGACTCAAAGCTGAGGATAAGATTCTGCTTATCTCTGAAAGCCAGCTACAACTGGCAACAAGATACATTTGTCTTATTGTCTTGTGTGCACCTGAAGGCATCTGGTGAGCCACTGTGAGATATAACAGCTGGACAAGATGGGTCCTTGGCCCGTTCTCTTCTTCTGTTTCTCTATGCAAACTTCAACACAGTTGAGGCATCTAAATTGCACCATCCTCCCCAAGCGAGAAAGCCTTTAAAGAACACTTTACAGCCCAAACTCAAGGAATCACCAACTGGTATTTCTGAGCTACACAGCTTCTTGAGATTGCTTCTGGCTCCCTCTATAACTCTTATTTACCTATGAGTACACACTGATCCCCCTTCCTATTCCTTGTCCTTTACTATATTTGCCTTTACTATACTTGTAACTAACCTGACTGATTGGTGGTGAAGTAGATGATGAAGTAAGGGTAGATTTGGGATAAATGGAAAAAAATTCATCACAATTAGGTGAGAGGAAACCCCTCTCCTCCCAAAAAAAAAACCTACATAACTCTTCAACACACTGTTGAAGGCCTTCCTGAAAATATTACAATACTCAATCAGATTCCCCCCCCCCCACTTTCCTGCAAAGCCTCCTACAAGTGAGATATATGGCAAAGGCACCCCACTTTTCCACTACTCTCCTTGGGCTTGATGTTATAAAACAGTATATTAGATATAGAAGCTTAAAGGTACTTTCAGTTAACACCATAGGGACCATAATAAGAAATACATCATTTAATCTAATGTTGTTAAGTATTAATAACTAAACAGATAATAGTCATCTAATGATTCATCTCTTTTCCATAATTCATCATATAGTTATTTATGAATACATAACATTACATCAATAAATGGAAGTGAATGGTCAGTGTTTCCCATGGGTACATAATAAATGTTATTTCAGTTTGAACTGCAGAAACTATTCATAAATACACTATTATACTTCTCATGGGGAGGAATAAGAACTCACCATTAAATATCTATATCCTCTGCAAGAAGCTTGTATCACTATAAATAGAGGCTTGAATTCTTGGACACCTTTGGTGGCCAAGCTCAGCAATGGGGGAATAATTCCAGGAGCTGGATAAAGAATTAAAGAGAGACTAGTCTCTCAGGCTCCTTTTCATTGCCCCCCTTACACAGGGATGATCCCCATTGAGTGTAATAGGCTTTCTTCAGAGCAGACATGCAAAGGTTGCCCTCTCAAGAGAGGCTGAGCAGGTGCTGACAGAGCACTGATTATTTTTTTGCTTGTTCATTAAGACATCACTTGTATATCAAGTCAAAATTGATTAGAAATGTTTGCTTGTCTTGCAAAATGATCTCAATTCAGGTTACTCTCGATCTAAGGTTTTATTGTATGCCTAAATGTTCATGATGCCTCTATATCTGAATAAACTGTCATGGAATTTCTACCTATCTGTGTGTATGATGTTGAACCCACCACTTGGAATTAAGAGTTTAACCCTACAATCCAGAGTAACTACGGGAACACATAAGAGATATTATGTGCATCCGTAGTTACTGCACCACCTAGTGAAAACCTATGTGAAATTCATACTGCAATCCAGAGTAAATTGTTCTTACACTGGAGCAAGGACTCCCCGTAGTTACTCTGGATTGTGCCCTAAGAAGATTTTAGAGGATCATGTGGAATAATGGTTATTCCTAAAGATATTTAAACATTTGACTGATTTTTCCTGAATAGTCCTTTTGCCGTCACTACACAAATGCTCTGAGCACAGAGTGAAAACACTTTTTTTTTTTGCACAGGCCTTACCTTCTGCCAGCCAACTGATTGTTAGGATTGGAACCTCAATGTGCACATTAAAAAAATTAAAATTTACAAAAATTCATCTTCAGATCTAATTAGGATACTATTTTAAAGAAGTTCTCAGTTTTACATTGCCATTGTCTCTGTGTGCAAAAAGTAGTCCTTTCCATTTTATCAGCTTGTAGCTTCACAGACAGATTTGAGGACTAAAGTACTGCAGACTCCTGGAACATGATTAAATATTAAAATTGGTAAAATTACATTCTGCTGATGTCATTAAGTTCTGTATAGCCATCCTCTGGCTCTTCCCACCACCATTCCAGCAGATCAGTCCCTCCATGGGCACAGACATCCAAGGGATCTGTTCCTTCCACTCTGCTCTCTACTAAATGTTTTTTATTCTCAACCACCTGCCCCAGGCCCTCTCACAAATTATTAATCAAGTGCTCCATGAATATGCAAATCAGCCTGAACGCTCATTTTTATTAAATTAAATAAAAAGGAAAAGAAACAAGAGTGTACAGCAATAGAATAGATGATGGTGCAGAATGCTGCAGGGTTCGGGGGAATGGAAGGTGGATGAGATGGTGAGGGATGGATACAAATGGGATGGAATGAATATTTTGCACACCCCATGAGTTATTATGAGGAATTATTTGAATTTTTAATTAAGTGTGTGTGTGTGTGTGTGTGTGTGTGTGTGTGTGTGTGTGTGTGTGTGTGTGTGTGTGTGTGTATTAGATGTTTGCAGCGGGCAAGGAGAAGTAATTTTTTCAATAAATACAAGTTTAAGGACAGCATTATGCTGTGTTGCGTTCCTTTGATCAACATCATCTGCTTTCCAGGACAAATGCTGAAAAAGTGGCTAGGCAAGACTTAATTATTTGATTAAAATAAATAAATAAAAAGGAGTACTAAGTAATATTCTTACAGCACAATCCTAACCCTGGCTAAACTGACACGAGTCCTAGCATAAGTTCCCTGTCACAAGTGCCAAAAGACATTTCTCCACTACTCTTGGGGGATTCAGCCAGTGCACAAACATATGTCACCCTCCTCATGCCACAGTGGGAATTGGGAGACTGGTAAGTTGTGTTGACCTTACTGGTTAGGATTCTGCTTTCAGTTTTTGTCACCACATTAGGGCTATTATAAATAGTGATGATTTGGAATATTCCAATGCAAATATGACATATCTGTTACGGATAAATAAATACTGTGTATGTAGCAATTTCAAAGGTAGTTTTATCATTATTTATATACCACTTTTCAAAGAAAATCAAACAACTAATTTGTTCAGGTTTTGGGGTAATAAAACAAAAATGAAGCAATTACTGGAAGCAGAAAATCAAATGGGACACTGGGATTAGTATTGGCATCTTTCAATCTCAAAAGACTATGGTATTGTGCAAAGCACCAAGGCTTGGGTAGATTAATATGGAGGGTAGGCTGTTATCGAAGCAGCAAATCCCCCTCTCCATGCTACTGAAATAGTCCAATGGAACGGCAGAGCCAATACAATTGGTTCCAGCTGTGTCACAGAGCTGGGCTAAGGACAGGAACTCACCCTGTCTTGTGGGGACCTGGGTCTCAACCCTGGCCTTAACAGGCACAGTGTCTTAACCACTTGCACCACCCACAACCCTGGGATATGGAAGAGAATACATCACTTACCAACTCTGCAATTCAGTTGCCTGAACTCTGCCTAATGCAGTCACAGGTCAACTGTCTGTGTGTTACAAAACAAACTATTAAGTCCTTAAACGTTCTCCATGTGCACTGTGGTGAAGTGTGAAATTTCCAGTTTCCAGATCATTGCTAGCTCACACCATCCTTGTAATGGAACGGAAGGCCTGCACTTCTTGGTTTCACAGCAAGCATAGTAAGATGGAGCCTGATCTGCTCCTCACTCAAGCAAGCAGAAAGCAGATCACTGTGGCTTCCACTGCTGGCAAATTGGATGGAAGCAGAGGCTGAAGACTTGCACTGAAAGGCTCACCAAATCGACCATCCAGTTGTACCCCTTGCAATCTGCTTCTGATAAAAACCAAAACCAATAGCATCATGGGTAGGCTAGCAGTACCACTAAGGCTGCAATCCTGACCTCTAGTAAGGCCAGCCTAAGCCACAACATAAGTCCTGTGGTGTCCTGGGGATGTCACAAAAGTTCCGTAAGACACTTCTGCACCACTTCCGGGAGAAGGTTAGGCCAGTGCACAGACATGTGCTTGCCTCCCTACCTCACCATGGTAATGGGAAGACCGATGAGTTGTGCTGGCCTAGATTAAGATTGCACACTTACTTATCACTCCATGGATACTTTGGGTCACTTAGCACTATAAGGTGGTTCCTTCTTCTAGTTGACAAGATGACCCGCAGACTTTAGACTCATCTAAACCAATGGGTCATATAACCCAATAGGTTAGACAAATCTAACCCTTGTTGACTCCAGGTTAGATGACCCCAGGTCACCTAGCCCAATAGGTTAGACTAATCTAACCCTTGTTGATTCCAGGTTAGATGACTCCAGGTCATCTAACCCAATAGGTTAGGCTAGTCAATCTTGTCAGCTCCAGTTGGTGACTCCAACATTTTAGACAGAAACTTTTCTTTATCCTAATACATGGGATTATTGTAATTTGTGATGTTGGTACCTTCTTCCTACAAAACATATGCTCTGCCGTTTGGAATTTTTTTTCCTTAAGCCATCCAATTCCTCGCTGTAAACTACTTTTGGACATGTTTTGTGATAGGACCAGAGGATTAATTTGATTTTCTGAGTTGGTTTCTAGAAATGAACAAGGAGAAATCAAGTCACCCTGAGATGCAACAACTTCCCTCTGTTTGATACCATCAGGCAAAATGCCTCACTATCTCTAACAGCATCCTTCCTTCCTTTTGACTCAGAGGTTGGCTATTTATCCTTTTCTTGGCAGGAGTGCCAAGCTGGTTGATTGTGAACATTGCAGGACCATAAGATTTTAAGTGGCATTGGGAGCTAACAGGATTTGGTAGAGTGACTAAGGGCAAAATCCAGAGTAACTATGAGGAGTCCTTGCTCCAGTGTAAGAACAATTTACTCTGGATTCCAATATGAATTTCCCATAGGTTTTCACTAGAAGGTGCAGTAAATATGGGGGCACATAATGTCTCTTACATGCTCCCATAGTTACTATGCATTTGGGGGTTAGTTGAACATAAACATTGCCTGTTTAACCATTAATAAACTATGATGACTTTAAGAGAGATGGTTGGATGCATACAATAGTCTATGGCCAGTCGTTCCAAACTGTGAGCTGTGTTCTTAATGGAAACCAAATGGATGAATTTTGCATCTGCCTGGTACAATAATCTCATCATAAAATACATCTGGATTTAACCGGAATCAATAAATCTATCTGTCTGTCTGTCTGTCTGTCTGTCTGTCTGTCTGTCTGTCTGTCTGTCTACAGTACTGCAGACTATGTGTCTGCAGTATTTATATACCATTTTTCAACTAAAATGTTCACAAAGCAGGTAACAAAGAAAATGAAAAATTAATAGCTTATTAATAGCTAATGGGCATTAACAGAATATGGGCATCCACATATTTTGTCCCCACCATATCCACATGGATATAGTTTTTTTAAATACAGATGTGATTAGATCTTGACCACTGTCATTAAAGATGATTGGGCAACAACTAGTTTATGCTGGTTCAAGACTTAAGGTGGACATCAAGAGCACGTATTGGTTCTTCATTTTCATGCCATATCTGTCTGTGTCTGTCCAACCTGCAAGTTGCTTGGAAGGGAATGTACAGGCAGAGATAAATTTACTTATAACCAAAGTCCTCCTCTACCACGTCCCTTGAGAAAGGGAATACAGCTTTCAAAGTTGGACTGTTTCCACAAAAACTTACGCTCAGAAGCTTCCCTACTTACAAGGTATGTGCTGCCAACATGTTCCACTCAGAGCTTGGCATCTGCGTTACAAAAAACATCAGGGGAACCAATTAATGCCAATGGTGATTGCTGGTTATTTTTCTTCCAACATCTGTCCATTGAGCAATGGCCTAGGAGATTATCAACTGTATATTACAAGCTGCTTGCTTTATATAACAAACAGCTATTGCATAGAAGTACTGCAGTCCCTGATGTCAGAAAATTGCTGTTCTCTCCTCATACCAAAGGAGTGTGGGTACAGGGTGACCATATCTTCTCTTTTTCTAGGGCATGTCCTCTTTTTTTAGCCTGGTGTCCTGGGAAAAAATATTAGTTGTTCTCCCTTTCCTTGTGAGCAGCTAGCATCTAGCCTTCTTGTAGTTAATAAATTTTATGTAATCAGGGTGACCATATGTTCCCTTTTTCCAGGACATGTCCTCTTTCTTAGCCTTCTGTCCTTGAAATAATATCTTTATTGTCCACCTTTTCCTTTAAAGCTGCCAGCATGTGGTCAGGCTGCAATTCTATAGACACTTTCCTGGGAGTAAGACCCATTGAACACAATGGGGCTTACTTTTGAGTAGACATGGTTAGAATTGTGCTCTACATGTAATAGTTTTAAATAATTAATAGTATAGTGTTTAAATGAACCACCTGAAAGTCATATCTATATATATAAAAATGAAGGACAAAATCCAGAGTAATTACAGGGAGTCCTTGGGCTGCTGTAAGAATAATTTACTCTGGATGAATTTCCCATAGCTTTTCACTAGGTGATGCAGTAATTATGGGTGCAATCCAGAGTAACTACGGGGAGTCCTTGCTCCGGTGTAAGAACAATTTGCTCTGGATTGCAATATGAATTTCCCATAGGTTTTCACTAGGTGGTGCTGTAACTATGGACGCACGTAATGTCTCTTGCGTGCTCCTGTAGTTACTCTGCATGTAATGTCTCTTACATGCTCCCATAGTTACTCTGGATTTGGGGGTATGTCACTCATTGACTGACTGACTCACTCATCAACGCCCAGCCAAAACCGCTGGGTCTGAAAACATGAAATTTGGGCTGGGTGTTCCTTCCATGATTGAGGGGTGCACTGAGAACTGGTTTTTGGAAATTCCAACCGGAAGGGGATGAAAAGGAGGGCAACGCATTTTCCTCCCTGTACTTTGCATTGAAGAGTCAGTGACAGAGGGGTGCTCTGCCCCAACCCCCAGACCTAATAGCGTGAAATTCGGGAAAGGTGTTCCTTCTGTCACATGAACACCCACCAAGAACTGATGTGGAGAAATTTAACCCTTAAGAGGGTGAAAAGGGGTTCAATGTGTTTTTGTCCTATACTTAACATGGAAGACTGATCAACCTCGAGCCAGTTTTGTGCTCGGTGCCCAGTGCAGTGGGGGGTGGGGGAATGTTGTTCAGAGGAAGAGTTGCACTGGGGAGGATGCTGTGCATGGGGGGTTGCGCATGGAGAAATGATGCACATGGGGGTTTGTTGCACATGGGGGTTGATGCACATGGGGTTGATGCGCATGGGGGGTTGTTGCACATGGGGGTTACTGCGCATGGGGCATGTTGCGCATGGGGTGTTTTTGCACATGGGAGTTGATGTGCAGAGGGTGTTGATGCACGTGGGTCGTTGTCAGTCTTTAATGTTCAGGACAAAAACACGTTGCACCCTGTTTCACCCTGTTAAGGGTTAAATTTCTTTGCATTGGTTCTTGGTGGGTGTTGATGTCAGAGATGGAACACTCTCTCCCCAGATTTCATGGTTCTAGGACTGGCAGTTTTGGCTGAACATTGATGAGTCAGTGAGTCACTCAGTGACTTTTCAGTTCACACACACACACACACAAGATGCAATCCTAAAGACACTTTCCTGGGAGTAAGACCCACTGAACACAATGGGGCTTAGGGCACAATCCAGAGTAACTATGGGGAGTCCTTGCTCCAGTGTAAGAACTATTTACTCTGGATTGCAGTATGAATTTCCCATAGGTTTTCACTAGGTGGTGCAGTAACTACGGGTGCACGTAATGTCTCTTACATGCTCCCGTAGTTACTCTGGATTTTAGCCTTACTTTTGAGTAGACATGGTTAGGATTGTGCTCATATATATACATATATATGCACGCACCCACCCACACACACACACACACACACACACACAGAGAGAGAGAGAGAGAGAGAGAGAGAGAGAGAGAGAGAGAGAGAGAGAGAGAGAGAGAGAGAATACCTTTTTGAGTTACTCTAGACTCTAGGAGAGCACCTTAGTGGATGGCAGGCTACCAGGAATCACTGTTGATATTATGCCTGAAATGAAAGTCTAGAATAATTTGG
The DNA here is from genome assembly GCA_030015325.1 of Cryptoblepharus egeriae. Lineage (NCBI taxonomy): Eukaryota > Metazoa > Chordata > Lepidosauria > Squamata > Scincidae > Cryptoblepharus > Cryptoblepharus egeriae. Next base: position 75,170,214 of record JAREYC010000005.1, read on the forward strand.
GTGTGTTTCTCACACCCCCGTTTGGGTGGATGGACTTTCAGTGTTGAGAAAAGCTAACATTTTCTTCTTTGGTTTGGCTGTATAAGTACACGGAGAAGCCTGCTTTTAATAGCGGAACAGCAAGCAAAAATGACACGTTTTCCATGAAGATGCTATGATGGAAAACTCTATTGATTTTTTTCTGCTCTTTTCTTGCAAAATGGCATAAAACTCCTGTTGGTAGAAAAAGATGGCAACTTTATTCAACAGGAAACTGACTTGTCCCCAAAGTCCTCCTTCAAATAATTAACCAGGATTCAGATCTTCAGTTTACATCTTCAGTGAACCTCTTGGAAGCTGCCTTGAGTCCCAATTTAGGACTGAAAGGCCAGTTAAAATGCAAATGTACACGCATAAATAAAACATCTTATCTCTCAAGCTATCCACAGATATCCTAAATGGTTGTGAGTGAAACTCCGTTCATACAAACATAACACTTATTTCAGGCACGAAAGAATTAGACTGTTTTTGAGTCTGTGACCCATGGGACGTGGGCAGACCATCACTAAATTTGTCATGGAGGGGTTTAGGGATTTGTTGTGGGCTTTAAAAACATTTTCTGAAGTGCTCCTAACTTTAGCTGTTGTGCAGGTAAATTTCTTTTGGCTGACGATACGTTCTTTTTCTCCTTGGAGATAACTCACACAACACGCACACACGCTCTCCACATGGAATAGAGCAGCAAATGAGGAAGCCCTGCTTTGGGTTTTCTTCTTTTCTGGTGTTCTTTCGCAAGCCATTCAGTCGTTCCCTTGCCTTCTTCGCTGTATATTTTTGGGAGCTGTAAATGAATTTTTGCCGGTCTCTGAGAGCCTCGCTCGCCATTGTTACTCTTGTTAGCTTTTAAAGAACAGAAGAGTAGTCATTTGCTGCCATGGAAACACCCATGAAATGCAATCGCTTTATTTCCCTCCCCAAACTAGCGCCAGGGGCATTCCTTCAGAGCGTTGTCGTTTGGCAGAGAAGTGTACTAACATCGCTCACACTCTCTCTTTAAACTTAGGGTAATGAGCTAGAACCTGCCTACACTGAGAACTCTCTCTGCTCTAAGCAAAAGGAGGCAAAGGTGCCATTGAGTAGAGACTAAAGGATGCAAACAGAACCTCCAGTTAGGCTGGCTTAAGCCCTGTCATAATCCCTGTGCTGACATGAGGGTGTCACAAAAGTGCCAGAAGACGCTTCTGCACCACTCCTGGGGAAGAGCACAGACATGCGCTTGCCTCCCTACATCACCATAGGGAATGGGAAGACCAATGAGTTGTGCCATGTCTGGGTTAGAAAAAGGATTTCCTCCTTTTCTCCGCCATTATGCTGTCAAATGAATGTGGAGTCTTCCCAAAAGTGACTATAAAAACCCCATTGTTACTGTGTTTTACTGTTTGTCACCACTGCCCCAAGTTGTGACCAGGCAGTGACAGACGCATTTAATTTATCTGCTATGTCCAAGTCTCCTTCTCTTTCCTTTTTCCCTCCATCATCAGTCCAACTACTTCTCTGGCAGACTTCCTGCTTTTAACCAGATCCTATGATGCTGATGGGTCCCTGTTCACAAAAGAGCTTAAAATCTAAAATGCAAAAGAACACCAGCCAGCACAATCCTTGGTCTTCCCGTGGTGATGTTGGGAGGCAATTGAATGCCTGTGCACTCCCTACAGGACATATGCCAGGCTTTATGCAGGACTAAGAAGGAGTTAGAATTACAGTCTCAATCCATGTTTGAGATGGGTTGAATATGGGTTAATATGGGTCAAGAAGCTGAACCAGAATCTAAACAAGACAGACAGACAAAGACAGACAAACTGCTTGTCAGTAAGACAGCTGAACCAGGGTTGTGATACCAACATATTCTGGATGGGGTAGCACTTTACTGGAAGTCATAGATCTTCGATTTGGGAGAGCTTCTGGATCCAGAATTGTCTTAGGTGGCTCCTGTGGCAACTGCATCTGCTCCTGCAGATTTAGAGTGCAATCCTAACCAATTTAGGCCAGCCTAACTCACCTGGCATATCTTCCTATGGTGATGTGGGGAAGTCAGTGTATACCTGTGCACTGGCCTAGTCCCCCTAGGGGTGGGGGAGAAGTGCCTCACAGCACTTTTATGACACCTCCAGATTAGCTAAGGTCTAAAATGGAAGTCTTTTGGGGCCGATGCTTGGCCTAAATGGAGATTAGGATTGCAGCCCTAGTCATAGAAATAGCAGTCGTATGTTACAACCACAGTGAAGCAAATGTACTGCTTCCATTTTATCCCTATTTTGCCATGGTAAGAATCCAGGGGTCAAAAATGTTAGCAGAAATTTGGGGTGGGGGTTTGTGTGATTTCAAAAGCATGAGTTGAATTTTTGTGCTTACACAAAATGCATCTCCATAAACCATTTTTAGGGCAAATATTTGTTTTAGGTGCCGAGTCGAAAAAGATTTTCATTCTTTTTTTAAAAAATTCACTTCCTTCAGTGCTAAAAGTAATTAACTTTCAATGGCAGCTAATTATAAGTGAAGAGAAATTGGAGTCTGTGTGGCTGTTTGTTTGGTGGAAGCTTAGCAAAGTGTTTTTTTTTTAATTGGAAACCCTTTTTGCTGCACTGCATTTCAATCCATTTTGCACTGTATTTATTGTTCCAGATTCATATTATAACCGTGACCTTTCATCTAATGACAGATGCTCTGGCAGAGAGGAAGGAAAAAATATGATTATTCTTTACAAATAGACAGTAGGATTCTGAGATAGAAGTTGCCTGAGTAGCGGTGGAGTGGGGAGAATATTGCAATGATATGGCGTCGGACAACTGTAATAAAGACATCAGGCACCCTCATACTTTGTCTCTGAGATGCTATTAAAGACAAAGGAAGAACAAAAAATTTCCCTTAGGGAATTAATATATATGAATTTATATACTTTATATATAAGCTTATTTTTGTTTGAAGCAGGAATTGTATGGTTACTGCCAGATTTGATTCAGGGCTCAGACTAGACACCCGAGTTCAGGGTGCAATGGTAGAAAATATTCAAATGGATTATTCATGATGGCAATATACAATATACTATACACTATGCTAGTTCTGAGGGTATATGCCGCTGAACAGCTATTGTTGGAAAGCAATTGTGGGAGAGGATTATTTACCCACATCCCATGCTTGTGGTTTCTGCACATGTGCTTGGCAATCATGGAAAAGAGAGTGGGGAACTGTTATGCTCCACTTACTAAAGCCACCACCTTCCTCTAGTTTCCTGTTCATGTAAAATTCATTTAAAATTTAAGCAGACTGTCATGTGCGGTAGTGGAGCTAAAGATGAAAGCAACCCCTCTCTGATACACACATGGGAGGGGAGAAGAGAGAGAGAGAGAGAGATTTTTATTAAAAACTTGATTAGAACATGGAAAGAACTGCAGCTATTGCTACATGGCAGAAAGAAGAAGTGAGAAAAATGGTAAAACCAGAGAGCTAGATACAGTTTGAAAGAGCAAAACCTTCTGCACAAACAACAAACTCACCCTACACATGTTGGTGGACAAAATGTATGAACTTGCTGACCATATAAACAATACATGGCTGAGCTCATATGCTGTTATTCTTGCAACCAGCACACACACTCGGTTCAACATCAGAGGCAGTAGTATCTCTCCACTTTTCTACTTAAATATTAAATTAAATAGTTAATTTACATTTCAAATTTGAATAAAGTAGCATAAATTGACATAAATGAATACCTTAGAGATAGAACTGATTTGAATGAATTTTACTGGGCTCATTTATAATACCCATGAGAACATAATGGAATTCACATATATAAACTGCAGTATATGCGCATAAGTTTATGGCCGGAAATCAAACCCCTCAATTTAGAGTAGCTATGGCAGTCCTTGCGTTGATGCATGTCGCTGCAACCTCCTCCTCAGCAGTTCACCACCATTTGCTCTGCTAGTGGCATAGCTAAAGCACCTATTCGCTATATGGAGTTGAAGAACATTTTGTTGTACCCGCTCCGCAACAACAAAATCAAATAAAATTAAGTTTTTAAAAAAATGAAAATTATGTCCCTTGTTGGTTAGGGAAACTGTGCTGGGCAAAGAGGAATGGTTAATCTTTCCGTGTTAAATATAAAAAGAACACCGCTTAGAAGTTCCTGTATACCCAGTTATCATGGGGTAACTGTTTCATAATATTTGTACTGTATATGACATATGTGCTGAAAGATGATTCATATTAACACCTTATTAGTTCCATACAGTATTAAAATTACATCTGGTTGGCTCTCAGAGCAATCAGAAAAGTCTATTATGGAAAAGTCTTGAGTTAAGAAAATTCACTTTTTGTTCCAGAGGCTTTTGTGTTTTCATTTTCTGATTACTTGGCCATAACTTGGCCAGAATATAGATTTTCCAGTGCAGATTGTTTCATTGAATTTTGCATTAAATTGCGTTTCCAATGATATATAACATGATGGTATTATCATTCATACATACTGGCATAACTCATTGGACTTCCCTTTCCTGTGGTGATATAGGGAGCCAAGTGGATGTTCATGCACTGGCCTACCCCTTCCCCAGGAGTGGCACAGAAGTCTCCTATGGCACTTTTCTGATACCCAGTTCAGCAAAAGACTTATGCCAGGACTTATGCCAGCCTAAGTGGATGTTAGGATTGCAGCCATAGTCTTGTTGTCCAAACTTTGGAATGAGAGGCTGGTGGACCACCTGCCAAAAAGTGAGCAGTAAAAAAGCCATAGTCCTGGAGTAGTCAGAAAGTTTGGGAGCCTCATTATGGCTGATTCATGTCTGGCTGTTACTCTAATACTGGCAGCTGTTGTGTGTCTTGTGGCTATCATTTGCTGTTTTAGTTTTCAAGAATCTTTTTAATATTTTGCCTTTTTTATATTGTTGGGTCACCTTCAGGGCCTGCTCAACCAAAAGGCAGGCTAAAAGTGTTCTAATGAATGAATAAGAACTATAATTAAAATCCAATAAACCTGAAGCAATATGTCAGACCACAAAGTTACAGTCAAGTGGTTGTCAGGGCTCAGAAGTCCAGCAGAAAAGGATAAATAACTGAGGGAGCAACTTGAAAACTTGGCATCCATCAGTCTTGAAAGACTATGGTATCATGCTTGACATTGTATGCAAAGCACAAAGGCCTGGATAGATTGATATGGAGGATAGTCTGTTACCCAAGCAGCAAATCCCCCCTTTCCAGCCACTGAAATAGTCCAAAGGAAAGGCAGTGCTGATACGATTGGTTTCAGGTGCATCGCAGAGCTGGGCTAAGGACAGGAGCTCACCCTGTCTTGTGGGGACCCGGGTCTCGAACCCTAGCCTGCTGGTTAATAGGCACAGTGTCTTAACCACTTGCGCCACCTACAGCCCAACTGAGGGTTCAATCCTAACCAATTTAGGCCAGCAAAACCCACCATGCCCATGATATGGGGAGGCCAGCATGTCTGAACACTGGCCAAACCCCTCAAAAGTGATGCAGAAGTGCCAGCACAGGACGTATGCCTGGATTTAAGCCAGACTAACTGGAGTTTAGGATTCCAGCCTGAGTTTTGAATCAAAAGCAAAGAGCCTGTGGCCTCAAGTAAGACTTATGCTGTGTGAACCTCTTCTTAACATGGTTGGTTGGTGCCTCATTTCTATAATGAAACATGTCATCTCAAGTTGAAATAACACAACTGTGATCATCCCACTTTTCTAAACACTAAGTTGTCAGCAGTATTGGGAACTTTAGTGATTTGCGCTTGAGTTACAAAAAGAAAAAAATCAAGTTTGGGAATGACTCCATGACTCTAGAGTCGTGTGTAGGGTTGCCATAATTCTCTTCCACAAAATCATGACAGGACCATCTGTCCCATTTGCCAGTATGTGAACACAATACCAAAAATCGGGATTGTTCCTGTTTTCAGGACATATGCCAACTCTAGTCACGTGGAATTGTGAAACTAGAAAAGATTCACCTGGGGACTCCTCCCCACTTGAATCTTTTCTCAGAATTTGCAACTCCAGGGGTGCTTGCTTCTTGTTTTTGCAGCATGGGAAAACCTTGGAACAAACATCATGTAGACTGGTCAGGCAACTGGGAGTTCCAGCCATGAGGCAAGGAAGGGCTAATCCCTCTCAGTTGGGACAGGAAGGCAGGGGAAAGCTCTTTTGACCAATTCAGATACCAATAAATGCTCATTGGGCAAAGCTGTGGAGCTCTAACAGCATTTTCATTTGCTGAAGCCAAAAAAAAAAATTATTTCTTGCAGTGTTGGCTGTAGAACCAGGGAAGAGGAGAAGAAAGGAAGGGAGTGCAGAGGAACCCTTTTACAAATGGAGAGTAATGCAAATTTACTCAGAAGGAAGCCCCATTATAGAAAAATGGCATTTCAAATAAGTGTGCACTGGACTGAAGCCTTGAATAAGTGAACACTCACACACTCTCACACCCATCCCCACAAAACCCCCCCACATACAAACGGCAGCACGGGAAGAGTAAATCAGTAGGGGATTCTTTAAGGGGGGGGGGGACTTGACTCAAGTGCTTTTAACTCATGGTGACGGAAGTACTTGAGAATTTTCCCCATTATGGGCACAATCCAGAGTAACTACGGGGAGTCCTTGCTCCGGTGTAACAACAATTTGCTCTGGATTGCAATATGAATTTCCCATAGGTTTTCACTAGGTGGTGCAGTAACTACGGGTACACGTAATGTCTCTTACATGCTCCCATAGTTACTCTGGATTGTAGGGTAAGTCTCTTTTTCAATTTGAGTCACAGAGGATTGGTGGCGCAACTCCAACCCCCCTTCCCTAACTTTTCCGAACACTGGTTTTCAGTACTCGGAGGGAAAACTACTCTCCACATGATCAAATTAGAGATGACAATTGCATTTGATTCAAAGATGAATAAATCAATCTCAGGGATCTTCTTTAGGCAAAAGATCTGAGAAGTTTCAAGCAAAATGAAAAAGCATTTTATAAGGCAAGTGAAATTTCAACAGATTTCCTCTATGCATCTTTGGCCAGCTTGACACTTTTATCTCTCTACACAAAACGTTGGACCTTTTCCTAAGCTTCTGCAGTAACATAGTAACCACTTTCCCCCTGCATGTTTCCAGGCCAGACTGGTCATATTTGGTTCACTCAGGGCAAGAAAATAGGCAACTGATCAGGAAGATAGGATGAGATGTTGTTACCTGACACATAATACAATCCAGAAGTGCTCTTGGGTCAGTGCAAGTCCCTTGCGCTGGCTAGAAGGTGTCACAAAAGTGCTGTAAGACACTTTGCACCACTGGGCAAACTGGAAAGCTAGATCCTGTCCATTTATTATTCTATCAACAATATTTTTGGAGGGCTATTGTACCATTAAACTTGTTTCTCTCTTATATACCAATCCAGAGTTGTGCCATTGGCTACTGCACTTTATCCCACCAGTCATAGGGCAAAATCCAGAGCAGTTACAGGTCCACGCAGTTACATCACTCTCTAGTGCCTTATGGAAAGTCACCTTAACTGCTCCGGAGCAAGGGCTTAATTTGACTTTAGGATATGGGCCATAGTAGATTTCCCTTTTATGGATCTTATACATGGCTCAAAAAGGATGCCAAGTTAAAAGAGGGTGACAATTATGCCTGATGTAACCACGCAGTTGGCCATACCCAAGAATTTCAGGGTTTCCAAACATTATGAAGCTGATTGAAATGAAGATCTAGATAAGCTGTGCATAAAGGAAACATGGACTGCAATCCTAACAGCACTTTCCTAGGAGTAAGCCTCATTGAACACAATGGAACTTACTTCTGAGTAGACATGAAAAGGATTGCGCATAATCAAATGAAAGCAGATTGTTTTGTGCTTAAAACAAAAAAATGTCTGTGCTTGCCTCTTGGGTAGCTAAAAAATGGGGGGGGGGGAAACAGATTTTCCTACCTATCCTATATATTTTGAAGAAACCATATGAGGCAGGAGATAGATGTATAGAAAAGCCAGCAATGCTGTAAGTATAAAAGGCTATTATCATTGGAAAGGTTCTCTCTCTCTCTCAGACACACACACACACTACACACACACAAACGCACACACACACACGCAGACGCAAACACACAAGCTCTATCTTTCTACTTGTTTTTCAAACATGCACACACAGATGATGTGATTAGAATCCAAATGATCTTGGCCCACCGAAGGAAAAAGAGGAAATTTAGGCAAGGGGCATATCACTAAAAGACTGCCCAAAGCTCAGTTACCAAATCTTTCTTCTAATCCAGGGAGATGTACACACTGGGTATGTGTTTGCATACTAGAGATGACATAAAAGCTAAGGATTTTCTTCGCTATAGATCCCTTTCCCACAGTGGCATTGCAGCATTAGAAATTGTAAGGTGAAGTCTGAAAATTAGAAGTAGCAATGGAATCATGAATACCAACCTCTGTTGGGGCAGAGGGCACTGCCTCTGGGAGCTCCTTAGGCCTATGGGTATGTAGTGGGTTCCATATGGTTTATTTTGAGCTGGCAGCTATTTCTCATAACGAGCCATTTCTGCTCATTAGCACAGCTGCCCACACGATGTCTGCAAGGAAAATGCCGAGAGAAGGTTTGGGAAAAGATTCAGTAGATTAACTGCAATGAATGCATCTATCAAGCGGAGCACCACATGCTTGCTTTATTTTACCAACAGCCAAGTAAGGCCCACTGGGCCACTGAACAGCCCATCTAGCATCTTCTATGTAGGAAGCGATTGACACTTCAAAGAACGGATGAAACACAACTACCTATCATGCCTTCCAACACCATCAATAAGAGAAGGCTCTGCCTTCGAGAAGAACACATGATACCCAAAAGTGCTGTTTTTTAGTGGCTCATAATTATAAAGCAGCATATGGCAGCCAGCAACACTCAAGGTAGGTTGCAAAGCTCTTAGGCGGCAGAGTCAAAACTCGCAGCATGCAGCTTTGTACTGGAGAAAGGAAGCAAAACTAGTGATCTTTCAAACAAAAGGTTCATTAACGCCATTAATTTCCTACAGCAGTAGTAGGGGGATTTCCCAGGGCATCTGAGCACTCAGTGAAATAAAAACTACTGCTTTATTCAGAAGCATTAGGCCACTGAATACCAATTGCTGGGAAGAAATTGGAGAAGGGGGATATTAGCTTCAAGTCCTGCATGTGGACTTCTAAGCATCTAGTTGGCAACAGTGGGAAACAGGATGCTGGAGGTTTTTTTTCATATCCAGGAAGGGTTTCAGTTTTTGTTGAGATATTATTTTTGCTGCTCACAAAATGGTCAAGTTGGAAAAGTTGTGAGAAATGTCAAGTTCACTCCATGTTAACTCAGGAGAAATCAGTACAGTTTTGGCTTCTGGCAAAATTTCTGCAACTGCCAGCTGTGGAGACAATAGACAAAAACATTTTGTACAAATGTATTATTTGCTAATGTTTTAGAATCTCAAGTTGCAATCCTAACCTCCACAAAGGCTGGTCTAAGCCTGGCATCAATCCTATGCTGACCTACGGGTGTCACAAAAGTGCCGTAAGACACTTCTGCGCCACTCTTGGGAGAGCGTTAGGCCAGTGCACAAGCATGTGTTTGCCTTCCTACTTCACCACAGGAATGGGAAGACCACTGATTTGTGCCAGCCTAGCCCCCAAATCCAGAGTAACTACAGGAGCACATAAGAGATTTTATGTATACCTGTAGTTACTGCACCACCTAGTAAAAACCTATGGGAAATTCATATGGGAATCCAGAGTAAGTTGTTCTTATACCAGAGCAAGGACTCCTGTAGTTACTCCGGATTTTGCCCTTAGTTAGGATTGCATCCTCATTGAATGAGGCTATAATCCTAATCCCCAGATTGGTACAAGACCTCTGGCACAAGATCTGCTTTTACAAACATGTCTCCTGAACAAGCAATGTCATTTTTTTTATCATGAGGGGTAAATATTTTCAGAATAAAGGCAATTCTATACACCGTTAGAAATATGCCAAATACATCAAAAAGTTCTTGCTTCTTATTTGTGTTGTATTTTCTAACTGAGATGTGTGTGTTCCATAGATTGCTTGTACTATTAACCAGCAATCCAAAAGGTCCTGTACTTTTTGGGTAATACAGAAGTCAGAAAGACAGTACTGTAAAGCAAGTCCTGTACTTAAATATCCAGTTCTCCATTATCCAAGTACAGTGGTATCTTGCAAGACGAATGCCCGTAGGATGAATGTTTTGAATAATGAAATGAAATTCATATTGGATTCTCTTTGTGAGACAAATGTGCTTTGTAAAACGAATCAACATTGGCTGGGCTCCCTCTCCTCCTGCTTGCAGTATCAGTGAACAGGCCAGCAGAGGGAGCAGTAGAAGCGTCCTCCTGCGTGTTGGCGCTTCCCCAACTGGCCTCCTGCACCCTCCAGCAAGCATTTTGCCTTGATCCAGCCCAGCCCCTGGAGCAGAGCAGCCACATTCAGGCAGGAGGGAAACCCCTTCTGGATATCCCTTTGATCTGGAACCCCCTCAATAGAAACCCCCTCCCTGCCTGGACCCCATTACAACTTCCCCTCTCCCACCTCACCTCACCACCTTCCCTGCCTGGACCCCAATCAGGGTGACCATATGGTTCACCTCAAAATGTAGGACAAGGGTCCCCCAAAGTCCGGATTTTCAGTTGAAAATCCAGACTTTCAGAGGACCTTGCCCTACATTAAAATTTTTTTTTAGAAAGCTTACTCTCAGGGGCTTACCTTGTCAGGGTGTGGGGGCATTATGTTGTGCTTTGCGCCACCTAAAATGCTGCTCGGAGCGGCGCGCATCTAGCGCTGCCGTCCGAGCAGCCATCTTGGTAAAGAAAGGCTGTGCGCATGAGCACAGACTCTCTATCCCTGTGCGCGGCACTGTTTTAATTGGTAGACACTGTGCGCATGCGTACAGCCTCTACTGATTAAAACAGTCCAGCGAGAGAGATAGAGAGGCTGTGCGCATGCACACAGCCTCTATCCCTGTGAGACTGCCCGGTCTCTTAAACAGAGCGGTTGGTAGCTGCGGACGCATCCTTCCACAGACAGCTCGCTCCTCTCAAGTGCGCCTTGCTTCCTGGCAGCTGGCATCAGCGCTTGAGAGGAGCGAGCTGTCTGTGGAAGGATGCGTCCGCAGCCGCCGACCGCTCTGTTTAAGAGACCAGGCAGTCTCACAGGGATAGAGGCTGTGTGCATGCGCACAGCCTCTCTATCTCTCTCGCTGGACTGTTTTAATCAGTAGAGGCTGTACGCATGCGCACAGCATCTACCAATTAAAACAGTGCTGTGCACAGGGATAGAGAGTCTGTGCGCATGCTCACAGCCTTTCTTTACCAAGATGGCTGCTCGGACGGCAGCGCTAGACACGTGCCGCTCTGAGCAGCATTTTAGGTGGTGCAAAGCACAACATAACCCCCCCCCCCCCCCACACACACACCCGGACAAGCTCCCTCCATGCCTGGACAGGCCGGACAGGAAGGCAAATTCCGGACCTGTCCGGGGGTTTCCGGGCGTCTGGACACCCTGACCCCACTCTTGCATCCAGCTCCTGCTGCTGCAAACTTGGAAAGAGTCAGGCTGGTATCCCATGCACTTTCCCGTGATTAAGCCCCAGTGGATTCAATGGGCCTTGATTCTGATTTGACCATCGGATTTGGCCCCTTTAACTTCAAGGGAGAAGCCATTGCTGTTGGTTCTGCTGCAAACTGCCCATCTGGTTTGCATAGACAGATCTCATACACACAGAGAGGTTCCTTGTTAAAGTTGCTCAACAAGACACCAGTAACTCTTAGTGAAAATTAGACATCCTTGGCCATAAAGGGTTTTCTTTTCTGCTTTACTATACAGAATATTACAGTGTTCTATTACAGTAATTGTGTTCTGTATTATATTATAGTGTTTTGAATTTGATTACAGTATGTTGTCATCATTTTTACACGCAGTTAATATTTTTATATGAATATTTTTGAGTTGTGGAACCAATCGTCTGAGTTCCCATTATTTCCGATAGGAAAATCTGCTTTGTAAGAAGTATGCTTTGTAAGACAAACATGCTTCCGGAATGAATTAAATTTGTCATACAAAGCACCACTGTATGTCTTCCTCAAAAAACACAAAAAACCTGACTCATTATTAAATCTGAATATCTCAGTAAGAGGGAGGTGACAAGCTACCCTAAGCATGCACCTCCATGGGGGGTGTTAGTACTCTGCATCAGGTGACCTAGTGGCTTGGGATGCACTTGTCAATCATTACTAGAA